>OV815296.1:24927208-26293258 GCA_929108145.2 Limnephilus rhombicus | reverse complement strand
CCAAACAGTGGGATGGTGGACCACATACGATCTCGACCACGCCGTGAACAAATACATGCCGGGTACCAGGAGGAAGAAGAGAGTGATCGCATGCGACTTCTACCGAGCCATGAGCAAATACATGCCGGACATCAAGAAGAAGTCAGGGATGGCCCAAAAGAAAAGATTGCCCCCATAAAACGCAAAGTAAACGAGGAACATACTTACCCTGGACCAAGCCGAAAAAGAAAAACTGCTGATGAAAGCTGCGCCCAATGTGGCGGCGATCATAAAACCCGCGAATGCAAAGAATTCGCAGCCAAAGATGTTGAACTCCGATGGGAAACTGTACGCACGGGAAGATTATGCCGCAAGTGCTTAGAAAAACACCACTCACGAAGCTGCAAAATAAACCAATGGTGCAAAGTAGGAGATTGCAGATCCCCACACCACCCCCTGCTACATAATCCCGAGTTCGTACGAAAAAGCGCCGTGGAAAATGTCAATTTGTGACGCCAGGACTCCGGACAGAGAGTACTATTAAAAATTGCGCCAGTCATATTAAGCGCTCCAAACAAAGAAGAAGTGTCAGTGTTCGCTCTCCTGGATGAAGGATCCACAGTAACACTTGTCGACGCTGACACCGCAATACAAGTCGGAGCAAACGGCCCAGTTCACGGACTGCGAATCCACGGCGCGAAAGGAATGTGCACCTCCGACAATCTCTCCCAACGAGTGAGACTAAGAATACGAGGTGCAGGCAACAGTAATACATTCCACATATCTGCCAGCACAATAAGCAACCTCAACCTGCCGGAGCAACAGACCCAAGGAAGGTCGGTCGTCCCGAAGCTGCTAATAGGCCAAGATAACGCTCACCTGATCGTGTCAAGGGAAGTTCGTGAATGCAATGATACTACGCGAATAGCATCACGCACCGCACTAGGATGGATCGCTCATGGGGGAGTCAACCCCAGAGATAATAACACGACCACCACTTTGGCACTACAACCAGAAACGGCCGCAGACAAACAGTTGAGGGAGCTAGTAAAAACCAACTTCGCCATCGACTCCCTCGGAGTAACATCAGCCACCAGAGTCAATGCAAGCGAACAACAGGCAATTGCACTTATGAATGCAACTACCCGTCCTCTTCCTGTAGGAAGGTGGGAAACCGGTCTACTATGGCGCAAACCAGAAGCCACGTTACCTGACAATCGGCAGTGTGCGCTGAAACGACTTCTGTCCCTGGAGAAAAAGCTCGAAAAAGACAAAAATCTAGCAGTGGCCTACAACGACAAAATAAATCAACTTATCAACAAAGGCTATGCCAAGAAGTTATCAAGCCATGAAGCTTCCACCACCACACCTCGCAAATGGTACCTGCCCCACTTTGCAGTAATCAACCCAAATAAGCCAGGAAAAATCAGAGTGGTGTTCGATGCCGCAAGCCGATGCCGAGGAACCTCCCTCAACGACCAGCTGCTTACTGGTCCTGACCTGCTGTCCTCCCTCCTGGGGAATATAATACGCTTCCGGGAAGGAAACATCGCTATTGCTGCAGACATCAAAGAAATGTTCCTGCAAATAAAAATAAGGCGAGAAGATCAGTCGTCCCAGCTATTCCTGTGGAGGACATCACCCCATCACGAACCAGACACCTATCAAATGTCATCGATGATGTTCGGAGCCACCTGTTCCCCAAGCAGTGCCCAATTCGTCCGAAATAAAGTGGCTGAAACATACGAGCACGAGTACCCGGCCGCCGCAAAAGCCGTACGCACCAAGTTCTACATGGACGATTACCTAGATGCAGCAGACACACCCAATGAAGCTGCTGCACTCGCCCAAAGTGTAAGTGCCCTGCTCGCGAAAGGAGGGTTCCACTTGACAAATTGGGCGTCCAACAGCCCGGCGGCCCTAGCTAGCGTACCTATAGAAGACCGTGCCAGCTCCACGATACAAATCAGCAGCGGAGGTCCGGAAACAGAGCGAGTGCTTGGTTTAATCTGGGACCCCACCACAGACCGCTTCCTGTACTCATTTCGTGAGGCAATCTCCCACGACACGGCCACACAACCTACCAAGCGGCAACTATTATCTATAGTAATGAAGATCTTCGACCCAGTCGGCTTCGTTGCCTGCCTTACCATCAGATCTAAGATGCTACTGCAAGCAGTGTGGCGCTCAAGCGTCGGCTGGGATGAACCCATTGCCCCTGAACACGCCCAGAGATGGACAGACTGGCTAAATCTGTTGCACACGAACAGCATCTCAATCCCGAGACGTTGCCTCTACAACAAACTAAACAACGTAACACTACACCTTTTCTGCGATGCATCGGAGCAAGCTTGCTGTGCCGTGGCCTACTTCACCGAAAAAGTAGATGGATCCTTACGAGTAACATTCCTTGCAAGTAAATGCAAGGTAGCGCCACTGAAGCCTCTCTCCATTCCACGCCTCGAGCTTCAAGCCGCCCTCATAGCAGCGAGACTAGCCCAGACGATCCAAAAAGAAAGCAAAGCCCTGATATCCCGCACCTGCTTCTGGACAGACTCCACAACTGTACTATGCTGGTTACGCACCGACCCACGCGCCTACTCAACCTTTGTGGCAAACCGATTGGGGGAAATAGACGAACTAACCAACATACCCGACTGGAAATGGGTACCCACAAAACTCAATCCCGCTGACATAGGAACACGAGACTTAGAGGTACCAGACTTAACACCAGAAGGAAGATGGTTTACTGGCCCAGCCTTTCTCACTTCCCCGGAGGGTGCGTGGCCAAAAGAACGGGCACCCGCCCACAGGCCTGACGACCTGACACTAGAAGTCAAACCTCACTACGTTGGCCTTGTGTCCACCAGGGGCGAAGCACTCCCATCAGTAGAGCGGTTCTCCTCATGGCACCGGCTGATTCGCTCCACAGCTTGGATCCTCCGATTTATCAGACGATGCAAGATGGGGCCCAATAAACCAGTAGAAGGCCCACTACTAGCCGATGAGATAAAAGCAGCAGAACACAGATGGATCAAAAGGTCCCAGGAAGACGCTTTCACAACTGATCTACACATCATCCGACAAGGTCAAAAACTGCCTGCTGGCAGCCGCCTCAACTCCCTGAACCCATTCTTTGGACCAGATGACCTACTACGAATGGGGACCCGACTACAAGCCTTGGAAAGAACAAAGAGTGTGGCCCGAACTCCCATAATACTGGACGGCGACGAACCCTACACTCGACTTCTTATCAGTCACTACCACAAAAAGGCGGATCATCCTAGTACTGAGAAAACAGTAGCAGAAATACGCAATCATTTCTTCATAATACGACTACGCACAACAAGCAGGAAGATAACGCACGCCTGCCCCACTTGCTTCATACGACGCAGCAAACCGACTCCACCTCTGATGGGCGCATTACCACCACCCCGCCTGATGCATCACGTCCGCCCATTCACACACTGTGGGCTTGACTATTTCGGCCCTATGGCTATCACGGTCGGTAGGCATCGAGAAAAACGATATGGAGCCATCTTCACCTGCCTCTCGACACGCGCCATTCACCTAGAACTAGCCGCTTCACTAACTGCTGACTCGGCCATCATGGCCCTACAAAGAATGACCGCCCGCAGAGGACAACCAGCAGCCATGTACTCGGACAACGGGACAAACTTTCACGGAGCTGACACCGAGATGAGGGACGCCCTGCTGTCAATAAGTCAAGACGCCAGAATGATTGACGCAATAGCTACCCAGGGCATCGAGTGGCACTTCATACCACCACTAAGTCCGCACATGGGGGGAGCTTGGGAAAGATTAGTACGATCAGTAAAGAAAGCCCTAAGCGCTACACTAAAGGAAAGAGCACCAAAAGAAGAAACGCTACGCACCGCACTTGCAGAAGCTGAGTTTGTGGTAAATAATCGTCCACTCACCCACATTTCAGTTGACCCACGTGATGAAGAACCTCTAACACCCAACCACTTTTTGCTAGGGTCAGCCGGGAAGCGCCCTCAATTATCCTTCTACGACAAAAAAGAAGAGGAAACATGCCTACGCCGCCAGTGGCGCATCGGACAACAACTTGCAGACACCTTCTGGAGGCGATGGCTGCGGGAATACCTACCTACCATGGCTGTCCGGCAAAAATGGCACCATCCAACTACACCAATTAAGAAGGATGACCTAGTGATCATCATGGACCCAGCACTGCCTCGAAACAGTTGGCCACGTGGCCGTATCATCGAAGCAATACCTGCAGCTGATGGACAAGTCAGAACTGCCCGGATCCAAACCAGCACTGGGATATACGTAAGGCCGGCAGTCAAAATCGCCGTCATTCTGCCTGCCACGCCAGCAACTGATGAAACTGTACACTCTGCGAAGACACCCGACTCAAAACTCAGACATCGGAAAAGGACACGCCCCACGAAGTAGCTGAGCACAGTCGAGACTGCACTGAGGGGAGTGTATGGAACGTGTCGTAGGAATCCGTGTGCATCTAACGAGTGCGCGAAAGCTTTTGACAACCATGGACTTTGGACTTTGGATTTATTTATTTTTCAGAGTACCTAAACCGAAGTTTACTTGCTCTAACATATTTATAAAAGGATTATCTAATGATGCTTTACATGGTTTTTAATGTTAATGAGTTTTCGAGAAATGAAAGTTTTATTTTACTGCGGCTTTATGCAGGAATATTCTATACGTAAATTATTAATCTCTACGTAAGACAGATTTGGGTTTTTTATATTTAAAGTGATCATTCTCACTGTATTTAGCGAGAGAGTTTATAGTGGGATTAGAGTGACTATCTAGGCCAGCGAAAAACCTAGTAGCCTGTGCAAAGATAAGGTCTTTAACCAACGGGACGTTGGATTCATTGTGGAGAGTAGATATTCTACTCCAGTGAGGAGCATTTAAGGCGAGTCTAATGCATTTATTTTGAAAGACTTGAAGTTTATCAATATGGGTTTTTGCTGCATAACCCCAGATTGGGCAACCGTATGAAAAACATGATCTGATGGTTGTCTTATAAAGCAGTAATTTATTGTCTGTAGATAGACGGCTATTTCTACACATCATGGGATATAGGGATGATAGATAACGATTTGCAGCTTTTCTTTTTTCTTCTATATGTTTTTTCCACGTTAGTTTATAATCTAGAGTGACACCGAGGTATTTTAATGATGATTCCCATGGAACATTTTTCCCAAACAGTTTAATGAAAGGGGGTCGTTTAGGCCGTGTTTTGTGGAACACGGTCGCGACACTTTTGGTCGGATTGATAGAGATTCTCCACTTTTTACACCACTTTTCTGTGAGAGTGGCTTGTTTCTGTACGCGGCGTGTAGCAGTGGCCTCGACAGTTGAACTCGAGATGATGTTTGTGTCATCAGCGAATTGGGTTATCATGATATTGTGATCTATTGGTTTAGGAATGTCACTCGAATAAATGTTGTATAAAGACGGGGAGAGTTGGCTGCCTTGCGGGACCCCAGCTGACAGGGGACGAGTAGTGGAGAAAATATTATCTATTTTTACTTTAAATGAACGATTTCTCAGGAAACTATTTATAAGTTGGATGATTCTAAGTGGATATCCTAGACAGTACATTTTATATATGAGGCCGTTATGCCAGACTTTGTCGAACGCCTTACTAACGTCTAGAGAGAGTATTACTGTTTTTTTCTTTGTATTGAAGCCCTCCGTGATGTGTTCCACGACACGGAGGAGTTGATGAGTGGTTGAATGACCAGCTCGAAACCCATGCTGAAAGTCTGGCAAGAATTTACATTTGTTTGTGATTTCATTTAATCTTACAAGGATTACTTTTTCCAGGACTTTACCCAAGCAAGGAAGGAGACTTATCGGCCTATGGTTCTCCGTTAATAATGGATCCTTGCCTGGTTTCGGAATTAATATAACATCAGCTTCTTTGAAGTCCTTTGGAAAGCAACGCAGTCTAAGCGCTGCATTGCAGATGGCAGTCAGGGCGCAGATGCCCTTTTTCGGTAGGCATTTGAGAATTTTGTTAGATATACCGTCAGGACCGGCCGCTTTCTTCTTTTTTAGACCCTTGATTATTTTTATTATTTCATCCGGAGATGTGGCATTAATGGGCGGGTCCTGGGGGTCGAGATTTAATATTGCTTCTACTTTAGAATCCACCTTAGCTACGAAGGCTGGGTCATCGTGTTCCGTGTTAGGAGTGAATTGTGCTTCAAGGCTATCTGCGAAGGCTTCTGCCTTGTCTGCTGCAGAAAAAACTTTACCGTTTGGGCCTTGAAGCGGAGCTATTTTTGTTGCTGGACGTCTGAGTGCTTTGGAGAGTTTCCAGTAGGCATCTCTGTCATCTTCGAGGGAGGATATGAATACGTTCCAACGCTCATTTCGGTAATCATATAGTGCTTCGCGTACTTCTCTATTTAGTCTATTTAAATGTTGTTTAACGATGGGATTAAATGAACTTTGCCACTCCTTACGCACTTGGTTTTTTTTCCCTAATAAGATCTTTGATCTCTTCGGGAATACCGTATTTAGCTGAGTTATCTTTTATGGTAATCGCTGTTGACGCTTCGTTAATACAAGATTTTAGGCATTTAATTAGGTCGGAGGTGGCGGTATTTAGGGCTAATTCGTCAGGTATTGATGTCGGTATTGTGATTTTATTTTCTAATAAATCGCTGAATTTTTTCCAATTAATTTTTTTCTTTATAGGCACGAGGGGGACCAAGGGATTAGAGCCTCCTGTTAATGTTAGAAGAACTGGATCGTGGTCGGAGGATAGTTTTTTAACTACTTTTAAAGAGTGCAAATGATTAGTTTCTTTTAAGATCACTATGTCTATCACGTCCGGAATACCGTTAGCATGGTGTAGCGTTGGTACGTCCGGAGCGTCTACTACAATTGATTTCGTGCTCGCGTATTTTGCCAGCACGTTACCTTTTAGGTTTGAATGTAGGCTATGCCACGATCCGTGTTTAGCGTTCATGTCCCCGGCTAAAATGGTGGGAACATTTTCTTCTAATAAACTGTCCAGTTCGGACGGGATCAGTGGGCGTTTCGGTGGTGCATAAACGGAGATGAGTTTAAGTGGTCCGGAAGATGTATTTACTACTACCGAGGTGGAATCAATGTTGATACTAGAGAATGAATGTGCTAGACGGTGGTCAATATTATTTTTGACTAAAATAGCCGTGCCGCCGCATTTATTGGTTAACCTGTCATCCCGGTACGTGATATAATTAGGTAAATTAAATTTCTTAGATGGTTTGAGCCATGTTTCATTAATGAAGAATACGTCAATGTTGTATTCTTTAAGAAAATCAATTATTTCCTCTTTGTGGGAGAGGACAGAGCCATTGGCGTTCCAATAGGCTGTTTGCAGGTTGACTATTATATTTTGGTGTCTAGACATTATGATTTCTTAATGTGGCTTCAATTTTAAACATCTCGTCGGTGGCGTTTTTAATCGTTAATTTGATGAATTCAAGTTGCTCTTCGAGGGCTTTTTTATGGATTGGGTCTAAGGGGGGCAACTGTTGTTGGGACTCTTGGGCGGGGGCAGATCCCCTGTCTAGCCTGTATTGTTGGCTAGCTTGGTTATTATACGATTGAGAATGGGTCGAATGAGCCCTATTTGATTGATGGCTATTTCTTGACTTGTAATAATGGGGCTGAGGCCAGTTGCGGGGATTCGGGTTGCGAGAGTTGGCCGGGAGTTGGGATGCGGGTTTGTGGACAGTGGGGGTAGGGTTCGAGGTGGGGGGAGTTGTTGTAGTGGGGGGCAAGGGGACGGATGGGATTGGGAGGGTGGGGAAGTCCTCTAGGGAGGCTGCGGGAGCCGCTGCGGGTGCGGGAATGGTCGGTCTGGACGTATTCTCGTACGAAGGGGTTTGTTGATTACCTTGACTATTATAATTACGGTGATTCCTTTGGTGATTATTATAATTATTCACGTGGTTGCGTCTATTATTATTATAATTTCGCGAATAATTTGCGTTGCGGTTTCTGTTGTAGTTTGGGTTTGCGTTTTGGGGCCTTGCAGGGCACCCTCCGTAGTTGGCCGTATGGGCCCCTTGACACAATGCACATTTCGCCGGACTGTCTCTTGACTTGGTGCAGTCAGAGGATCTGTGCGGTTCGCCGCACTTTACGCAGCGTTCGCTACCATGGCAGCAAATCGCTGAGTGCCCGTGCATTTGGCAGCGGTAGCACTGCCCAACGCGGGCTTTGTTCCGTAAGGATTCAACTTGAATCCTTAGACGGAATAATGACGTTAGGTTATTAAAAATGCCCTTCGCGGTTTCATTTTTTGTCAGTGTTACTAACACTAGCGGAATAGGTTTTTTTGTGCGGGCCGCTTTCATTCGGTGCACTGAAATTATTGGGTATGTTGTTGCTAACTCCTCTTTTATATCTTCCGGAGAAATGTCTTCGGGGATTCCCCTAAGGACAACCCTTAAAGGTTTTTCTTCCGGAAGCCTGAAGGAGTGAAACTCCGTGTTGTTGGCAATTAAATGCCTAGTGACAGCCTGGTGCTCCCGCGGAGTTTTAGTCATTATGTGTAGGCCGTTGCCCATGTTTTTGGCGAAGAAGTCTATGCCTTTGTCTTCGAGGGTACGGAAGAGCGCCCTGGTCTCAGACTTCTTGTGAAGTACTATTGGCGGGATTCTGTGGAGTTTAATTGGCGTTACATTTTGCGCCGAGGTTGTTGCAGCTGGGGAGTTAGCCCGTAGCGGTGAAAATCTGTTGCTAGCAGACGCTAGCGGTGATGGAGAACGAGACCTAATGTTTCCATTGTTTTTTTTGGGTACCGGGGAGGTCCTGGGGGAATTGGTCGGGGTTGAAGACCCGTTGGAGTTGGCACGCGAGCGCTTGCGCCTAGGAACCGGTTGGAACGGTGCCTCCGATTCGTCGGATGAAGATGGCCAGTCTTCCATGAGCACCAGGTTCTCTCTAAAAGGAGCACTACCTGGAGTCGGTGATACTATATGCCTAGGTGAGGCTATGTCTTTGGGAGAAGCTTCTAAAGTTGGCGTCTTGTTATCCTCAAGATATTGCTTCATGACTAGTTTGGACAGGTGGTCTTTCTCTTCAAGAGAAAGTTCCCGGTGCTTACGCGCTTCCAAGAAGTCAACTAAGTTGTCTTCAAGGGCACCAGCCACACGCTGAGAATAAAGGGTCATGGTAGACATCCTTGATAAGGTCGTTGAGATATTTGCTAAGTGCTGAATTTGAATAATAGAAAGCGGTTTGGATACGGGGGAAAGTTAGTATGTTACGCTGCTAATGACTTTTTAATTGGTTGGCGACCGGGCCGGGGGAAATTCGTTAAGTGCACTGCTAATGACTTTTTAATTACTTTAGACCGAGCGGGTATGAAGAAGTTGATTATTTATTACGATGACTTTAATTTTGTTGCTGTGCAGTAAATATTAATGACTCACTGGTAAAAACGCGGCTAGGTGCGTAGAGATATTGAAGTTTTTTGTAGATAATTGATTTTATATTAAACGAGTTTGCGAATGACTTGATAAACTATAAATAATTACGAGGGAGGTGATACTCAAAACTCTGAATAATAAACAAATCCAAATGAAAAGCACATGTAATGGTAAGGAATTTACTTACAGATTCTGGACAGACTCTCGATAATATTGATGAACTGATCACTTTTTTTTTTTCACCAAAACACTAGCACCAACACCACAACACCGGATGCACTGAAAACCACGAACACACACTGCAGGCAGGGACCGTATAAACGGAACCACGAGTGGAAAATTCTCCCCGAGATAAAAACACTCGTATAGTTCCGAGATATCACAACAGATTTTATTTAGGTAACAAATAGTGTACGCAATGATCACAATCACATGTGCGGAGCACAATGCAAAAGAAAGAATTGAGTAGAATATTCTAACTGTTTCAGCAGACGGGAGCGAGAAATTTAACTGTACGAGACAGACGTCTTGTCGCTAGCGCAAGCAAAAGCAGAATGATGATCTGACAACCATGGAAATTCAAGAATGGAATTTACGCTCCCACAGAGTACCATGCCGCCAGCACGACAATCTGAGAGCTGCTATTGGCTAGCGGAATTATGTGCATGTGGTTCCCCTTCCAAATGACTTGTCTACAACGCTATTATGTCCTTTAACTAACTAATCAATTGAAAACATAAATGAAATTGATAATGAATACATGCAGCAGCCTCATTGGACTGGAAAACACATCTGAATAACCACCTAATGCTTCCACAAGGGACTCCAGACAGCAATGATCAACGCCAAGGAAATGGCTGACTATTTACGTCACCCCCACCATGCGACCAGCCGAGCCACTATTGGTCAATTCTGAACAAAGGAAAAATCGGAATCGTAAATATTTACGACAGCGAATTCATCTTCCGAAAAATTTGGAGCTCAATTTCGAGAAATTGGGAATAATTTGGATCAAGAAATAAACATCATCACCTAAAAATGAGTATGTACTACAAAAACAACCCAAAAACTGACGTCTATCAGTGATTGTTGCACTTTAAGAAAAATATTTACTGTTTAAAATTGTACCTTATATCACATATGTATACTTGTACCTTTTCTTGTAAACACAATAAAAATGATGTGAAGCTTTGGGATCCTGAGTTGGTAAAATCTTGGCAAAAACTATCACACATAATTTTAACACAGCTGACTTCCAATCGTAGCGACCAGGGAAATTACCTAAAACAAGTACCTTAGAAAAATTAAGGAGGTTCTGTCCCCCAAACATCCGACCTGAGTTTGCCCTATAAAAATAGAAGTCAAACCGGTAGGAAGTCAGTTCAAAACTATCAGCCAAGAAGAAACAATACCTACTCAAGATACCAACAGTCTCCAAGTTCAAACCTCTTTTCAAGTGTTTTAATCAGTCTTAGATTCAGTTTACCTCTCCCAGTATCCCAGTAACCTAAAATCCTAAAAACCCCAGTCTCCCACAGTCTCCAAAGTGAAAAATATTTATTTTAATCCAGTACTCAAATCAGTTTTGCCATTATACCTAGAAGCATTTTTTGTCAAAGTAGTAAATTCATTTAAAAGACCAGTGGCATTCCAAAATCCACTGGCGTACCAAACTCCATTGGCGTGTCATTGTGGCCAGCTTCCTATTATATTTAGTTTATGTACAAACGTCTAGTACACTGGCTATTATAGTCTTAAAGGTCTCGTGTTTCATCGGTAGGGAAAAATTGTTATCTAAAAACCCTACAAAAATTGCATGTTTCGTCCAGACTCAACATCAATCTTCATCATCAGGGTAGCAGCGGTCGACAGCTATATATACATACGTGTCTGTTTGTGTTATGTTGGGAGTGGGAAGGAGGCGGTCATGTCCTTTTAATTTGGAGTTCTTCCGCATTTGCCTTTGGGAATGAGGAAACCATGAAAAACCTCATCCGGGAAGAGTCGGCCGGCAGTCAACATGAAACTGGTCGGCCTTCAGTGATTTCGGTATATGAAATCCTGCATTTTGTGGTGTGGGGTGTATGTGTCTGTTTTTATGTGCAATATATACTTTGTACCGGACGTGATTTGACAATGAAATAATTGTATTTTAAATTATAATTAATAAATCAGCTGCCGGGGTCAAGTAATTCCAAAGGGATAAAAAAACAAAACTTGACCCCTTCACCCCCTTTCCCACCTCTGTGTACGTACCTACACACGTATTTTGTTACTTTGCATAAATTTGTGATTTGTGCAAAGCCTTCTTGGTCTGTTGTACATACCTACAACCCTTTGACCTTTGCGCAAATTCAAATTTATGCAAAGTCATTCATATCTCTTTATGTACCCAATTTGTGCAAAACTATGTATTTTTATCCTGCACAAATTGGCTCTATGTAACTTAATTCTATTTTGTGCAAAGTTTCATGATTTGTGTACATACCTACACACTTGAATTTGTTATTTTCATAAAATCTACCATGTCTATGCAAACTCATAAATAAACAAAATATTTTTTTTTTTTTTCATTTACTAGATTCTTATGTATCTTGAGGAGATGAATCATTTAAATTTACTGAATTTAAAGTTAATGTTCTTTATACAAATAGAACGGCGTCATATGCGCCTTGCAATTTTTACCTCATGTGGGTATTTAAAAATAGTACCTGGCTATTATAGACTTAGAGGTCATGTATTTTGTCGGTAGGGAAAAGTTGTTATGTAAAAACCCTACTAAAATTGCATGTTTTGCATAGCTCAACAAAGCAACCGGCATCAAGCAAGGGAAATATATACATACGTGTGTGTTTGTGTTATGTTGGGAGTGGGAAGGAGTCGGTCATGTCCTTTTATTTGGAGCTCTTCCGCATTTGCCTTTGGGAATAAGGAAACCATGAAAAACCTTATCCGGGAGGAGTCGGCCGACAGTCAACATGTAACTGTGCGGCCTTCAGTGATTTCAGTAGATGAAATCCTGCATTTTGTGGTGATGGGTGTGGGTGTCTGTTTTTATGTGATATATACTTTATGGGAATTTTTAGGATAAACTTACATACATATAGATAAAATAAATATTATTATATAAATATATACATAGATATATAGACATAAGTTGTGGGGAGGGGTCTGGTGATTGGGAATACCTACCGATCGCTCAGTCATCCGCGTCTGATTCAGGATTGTGCCAAATGTGATTAAGGTCCATCAGAATATGTTTGGGTAGTCTGTGTTTGTACCTGAAAGGGAGATCGCTAGGTGCATTGTATTGACCGATTTCTCTGATGAGTTTATTTTTACTATGTTGAAGTGACTTGTAAAATCGGTCGGTCAGTCTGTGTGTGTATTCAAATAAGGTCGGTATTTCTTCTCTTGCATGTAGTCTTTTCAAGTTTGTTCTGAGTCTTGTGTTGTACGTGATTTTAATGCAGAGATTTTGTAAAGTCTGTAGTTTTGTGTGGTCAGAGTGAGAGATGCTGCCCCACACGGGGATAGCATGAGTCAGTACCGGTCGAATGAGCGAATAGTAGATCAGGAGTTTGGTTCTAGGAAGTAGCGGACTTCTTCTGTTGAAGATTGGCTTCATCGCGCCGACTGCCTTTCTGGCTTTCACGTGCATCTTGGCTACGTGAGACTTCCAGTTGAGACGTGAGTCCATTGTGAGGCCCAGGTAGACGACCTCATCTTTCCATTCTAGGACGTGTCCTCCCATTTCGATGTTGACGTCTGGTGTTCTTATTTTATTTTTCCTCGAGTACATTATGACTTCGGTCTTCGCCTCGTTCAGTTTGAGTCGCCATTTTTTGTAGAACTCTACGAGTGCGTCGAGCGCCCTCTGTAGGTATATGGCTGCCATGTCTGCTTGCGTCGAGGAAACGTAAAGTTTGACGTCGTCTGCGTAGATGGAAAGGTTGCATCTCTCGTCATGGGGGATGTCGTGCGTGAAGATGTTGAAGAGGTGAGGTCCCAGTAGACTTCCCTGTGGCACGCCTTTTGGAATCTCACGTAGTGTCGACAGCGCGTTCCTGATGAAGACTTGGAAGGATCTGTTCTTGAGGTATTCTTGTATCACTCTCGTTAGGTATATGGGCGTGTTCAGTCTGTGTAGTTTGTGCAGGAGCCCTTTTATCCAAACGGTGTCAAATGCCTTTTCCAAGTCTAGCAATGCAGCGGCGGTGTAGCGATTTTCGTTGAATCTTCTCGCGATGAATTCCGTTACTCTGGATAGCTGATGGGTGGTGGAATGCCTTTTCCTGAATCCGAATTGTTCGTCTGGCAAAGTGTCTTCGTGGTGTGGTAAAAGTCTGTTGAGAATCACCTGTTCAAATACCTTGCTCAGCGTGGAGAGTAGGCTAATCGGCCGGTAGTTTGTCGGCTGCTTCTTGTCCTTATTTGGCTTGGAAAAGGGCAGCACGGTCGCCGTTTTCCAGATCTCGGGGAAATGTCCGATGGTGAGGCAGGCATTGAACAGCTTGGTGATGAAGATGATGGCTTTCTGAGGTAGATGTTTCAGTAGGATGTTATGTATTTGATCGCTTCCCGGCGCCTTATTTGTCTTCAATCGCCTGATAATGACGGCTACTTCGCTCGGTGTGCTGAAGTGAATATCGGCGGCGTTCGTCTGCTCGGCTTGTTCGAGGTTTCTTAGAGACTCTTCTACTAGTCGATCCGTTTCCGGGTCCGATAGGCCGTCCGTAGCTGCGTAGGCTCTCTCGAATCCATCGGCGAGCGCGTTTGCTTTTTCTTCGAGTGAAAGTGCCAACCCTGATCCGTCTAGCTTCTCTAGCGGGGGAATCGCGTGATCCTCGTGTCTCAGCGCTTTTGCCATTTTCCATAGGCTGTTGTCCTTTGGCGTGAGTGACGTAACTTTCTTCGTCCAAAGTTCGCGTCTGAGGTCGGTGATCTCCTGCTTGATTTCCCGCTGTAGAGTGTTGTAGGCCGTTTTGAAGTAGCCGTCGCGCGTGTGATGGTAGATGCGTCGCAGGCGATTTTTCTCCTTAATGAGCGATAAGACGTGCTCGGGAAGCTTGATCGTGTATGTCTGTTCGTCTTTGAGGGGGATGAAAGTGTCTTGTGCAATTTGGATGATTTCGGTCAGAGTGCTTGCGGCTTCGTCGATCTCTTCCTTTGAGCGCAGAGTTGCCGACGTGAGATGTATCCGTTCGTTAATCTCTTTTTTGAATCCTTCCCAGTCGGCGTCCTTGTAGTTTCGCCGCTTTCTGGGGCTCCTTGAAGTCGTTCCTCCTATACTGAAGCTCACGGGCAGGTGGTCCGACGATAGTTCGTCCAGCGTGCGCAATGGCGAGATGGTCTTGGCGTTCTTCTCAAGTACGATATCCAGAGTACTTGGGTACATTGCGCGTGCTGAGTGGTAAGTCGGTTTGTCCGGCGCCATTATCGTGTAGTTGTGCGTCTGCATATGTGAAAAGAGCGTTTTCCCATTCGCGTTGCCTCTGTAGTTGTTCCAATAATTGTGCTTGGCGTTCAGATCTCCTCCTAGAATGACAATAGGGCGCAAATTAAGTAATTTATCGAGATCTTCTCTAACCAGTAGGTTGGGATGGTTGCAGTAGGCGGCGATGATGGTATGCGCTCTATCCTCTATGGTGACTTCGATAATCGTGGCTTCGGTATGCTTCAACTTCGGAGTAGGGATTCTTGTAGATGTAATGGTTTGACGAACGAATATGGCGGTGCCTCCGCCTGCGCCCTCTAGTCGGTCGTCTCGGTGTACTTCGAAGCCGGGCACTCTCAGGGGAATGTCGGGTTTGAGATGAGTTTCTGTAATGAGAAAAATGTCAATGTTAGTATTGTTTGCCAGAGCGAGCAATTCGTCAATTTTAAAACGGATGCTGTGGGCATTCCACAGGAGGACGTTCACCATCTGGGGATTAGACATTGATGGTGGACGTGATGAGATCCATCAGGATCCATGCCCTCTCCAACTCGTTGGATCCGGCTGCGGCCAACTGCGGTTGCACCCGTCTCAATCCCTGTAGCAGGGCCATCATCAGTTGTGCGTCTCCTGCGCCGGTGTATGCCTCTCCTGCGGGCTGCTGCGTGCGGGGCTGCGTGCGGGGCTGCGAGCGGGGCTGCTCCTCGCGCTGTTGGGGGCCTGAGGCTCCTCCGGCTACTTGGGCCCAGGTGCGTCCATCATTCCTCGTCGTCTGATGCGCATGAGGATGTGTCCTGCTTCCTGGCGCCTCTGTCCTGCCTCCTGGCGCCTCCCGGCGGAGCTGTCGCTGATGTTGTTGCAGTGAGGCGACGTATGCCACCCTCTTCGGGCAGCCCCTATAGTTGGCGGGATGGGGGCCTCCGCAGTTGCAGCACGCGGCGGGCTCATCCCTGGTGGTCTTGGGGCACTCGGCGGAGGCGTGCTCCACTAGGCATTTCACACACCTCGCGGTGTGTGAGCAGTTGCGGGACCCGTGCCCGAAGTTCTGGCAGCGGTAGCACTGTGTCCCGTGCTGCAAGTGGTTGCTGCGGTGTTTTTGCAGGCGGATCCTGCAGTGGCATAGGTATTTGACGGCCGCCCTCAGCTGGCCCATGTTAACTTCCTTGTTGAAGTGTACCAAGTACATTGGGTACTCGGCCGTGGTGGTCGTCATCTTGGTGACCTTGACGGGGGCGAAGCCTTGGTTCGTAAGGTCTTCGGCTATTTCTTCCGTGGCCACGTTAGGCAGGCCCTTTATCACTGCCTTCTTCATTTTGTCTGCCTCCGCCGTGTAGGTGTGGAAGCCGCGTGCTTCCGCTCGCAGCCCGTTGGTGAGGGCGCGGTGATCTGCCATGCTCTGCAGGAGGATGTTGACCTTTCCCCCTGGTCTGTATCGGATCTCGAAACGCAGGTGCCCGATGTGGCCCTGCACCGCTGAGGTTACCTGTCCATGCGATAGGGTCCCCAGGGTCATCACGACTGGGGGGACGCGGTCCTTCCTGGCGGCGCCCGTGGTACCTGTGGAGGAAGTAAATGAATTATTATTTGCGCGTTTCGCCTGCGACGCGCCGCCGCCTTCGGATACTTCCCTCAAGTTGCCGAAGCGGTTGCCGACAACAACCGCCCGGGGTTCCTGCGGGGATCCTGGCCTCTTGATGGGGTTGGTCGGCCTCGTCCAACCTTCCTCCTCTCTTGTCATCTCCATGTCCTGAAGGGGCTGGAATCTGGGGGGCGGAACGTAGCCTGAAGCTGGGCCTACTGGAGGGCGGCTGGGCCCGGCTGCGGTGGCGGTCTCGGGCATCTTCGGGGGCGGTAGGGGGATGGCTGCCGGCTTCGTCCTCGGGTCAGCGGGATGGGGCTGCAGTGGTTGGGAGTTGGGGACCTTGATGGTCCCAGTCTTTGTTCGGTAGGTGGTGGTATCCTCTGGGATGGCAGAAAGGAGCCGCGCGGGAATCATCCGCACGGCAGGTGTCCTATATTTCCGCTTTAGGATTGCGGGGGTGTTCTTGGGGGCTTCTTCTCTCGGTGGGGCCAGGTCGTCCTTCTTGTTCTTCTTTGCCTTGAAAAAGGCAGTTGGCGGCGCGGTGGCCTAAGCAGTGAGCCGGTCGGGGTCCGGCCGGCTGACAAATAGCAGGTGTCTGGCCGTGTAAACACGAGCCAGACAGAGCGGTTCGGGAGCGAAAAGATCTGTTGTCACAGAAGCGACTGTCGCTGGCGGCAGTCCTGCGTGTCTGCTCGATTCCGTCATAAACAAAATATCGGAGAAGCGTAGAGTGTAGGGCGAGATTGAACGCTGTGGCGTTTTTTGCTTCGTTACGCAACAGCGGAACGAACGCAGTGGCGTTTAAAGTCTCTAACGGCCGAAATACCTAGAATTCATCTCAGTTCGGAGAATTGAGATGAAAAAAGGGTCTAAGTATGGGCAGACTCCCGGCTCAGGGCCCTTTAAATACGGCCGAAATTGCGCTAGATCGGCAGAGCTCCAGATCTCACCGCCACAAAAGCATCTCGCCTTATCCTGCCTGCTCCGATCTACCACTGGGAAACTTGGACTTCTTCTTGGCCCTGGCCGAACCGCCCACCCTGAAGAACCTATTACAATTTCTCGAAACGCCTTTCTCAAGGCGCAGGTTACCCCTCTACTGCGCTCCACCTCCCTTCCTCCCCTCGCCTTCTCCCGTTTCTCCCTTTACCTACGGCAAGTTGGACTTCTTCTCTCCTCTGGCCAGCCCACCCAAGAAGACTCCGCATACAATCTCGAAACGCCTTTCTCAAGGCGAAGGTAACCCCTCTACTGCGCTCTACCTCCCTTCCCCTTGCCTTCGATCCGTTTCTCCCTTTATACCTACAATTTCTCCCCGTTTTCCCTCGCTTTCTCCCCATTTCTCCCTTTCTCCCTACATTTACCCCACTATTCCCTCTACCTACCCTTTCTCTCCCCTTCTCCCGAAGGCGTCGAAACGGCCAGCCGGTCCCCCTCCCACTACATCGTCTGTGCGGGTGGCGATTACAGTGCCACGTCCCGTACATACTTTATGGGAAATTTTTAGAATAAACATACATAAACATACATATTATACAATATTATCTAGATATATAAATAGATATGTAAACATAAGTTACAGGGGGGGCGTCTGGTAGTTAGGAATACCTACTGCTCGCTCACTCGTCCGCGTCTGAATCTGGTTCATACCAGATGTGGTTCAGGTCCATCAGGATATGTTTAGGTAGTCTGTGTGTATATCTGAAAGTAAAGTCACTAGGTGCATTGTATTGACCGATTTCCTTTATAAGTCTATTTTTACTGTGTCTCAGAGATTTGTAAAATCGGTCTGTCAGTCGGTGTGCGTATTCGAATAATGTTGGAATGTCTTCTCTTGCATGTAGTCTTTTCAAATTCGTTCTGATTCTAGTGTTGTATGCGATTTTAATGCAGAGATTTTGTAGCGTCTGTAGTTTCGAGTGGTCGGAGTGAGAAATACTACTCCACACGGGAATAGCGTATGTCAGTACCGGTCGAATGAGCGAGTAGTAGATCAGGAGCTTGGTTCTGGGAAGTAGCGGACTTCTTCTGTTGAAGATGGGCTTCATCGCGCCGACTGCCTTTCTGGCTCTTGCGTGCATCTTGGCTATGTGAGATTTCCAGTTGAGACGTGAGTCCATTGTCAGGCCCAGGTATACGACTTCATCTTTCCATTCTAGGACGTGCCCTCCCATTTCGATGTTGACATCTGGTGATCTTCTTTTTCGTTTCCTCGTGTACATGATGACTTCGGTCTTCGCCTCGTTTAGTTTGAGTCGCCATTGCTTGTAGTACTCTACGAGTGCGTCGAGCGCTCTCTGTAGGTAAATGGCCGCCATGTCTGATTTCAGCGAGGAAACGTAAAGTTTGACGTCGTCTGCGTAAATAGATAGCTTGCATCTCTCGTCACGGGGGATGTCGTGTGTGAATATATTGAATAGATGAGGTCCGAGTAGACTTCCTTGCGGCACGCCCTTTGGAATCTCACGTATCGATGACAGCGCGTTCCTGATGAAAACTCGGAAGGATCTGTCCTTTAGGTATTCTTGAATCACTCTCGTTAGGTATATGGGCGTGTTTGTTTTGTGCAATTTGTGCAGTAGCCCTTTGATCCAAACGGTGTCAAATGCCTTCTCCAAGTCTAGCAGTGCAGCGGCGATGTAGCGATGTTCGTTAAATCTTCGGGCGATGAATTCCGCTACTCTGGTAAGTTGATGGGTAGTGGAGTGCCTCTTTCTGAATCCAAACTGCTCGTCTGGCAAAGTGTTGTTTTCTTCGTGGTGTGGAAGCAGCCTGTTGAGTATAACCTGTTCAAATACCTTGCTCAGCGTAGAAAGTAGACTGATCGGCCGATAGTTTGTCGGCTGCTTCTTGTCCTTGTTTGGCTTGGAGAAGGGCAGCACGGTCGCCGTTTTCCAGATCTGAGGGAAATGTCCGATGATGAGGCAGGCATTGAACAGCTTTGTGATGTAAATGATGGCTTTCTGCGGTAGATGTTTGAGTAGAATGTTGTGTATTTGATCGCTTCCCGGCGCTTTATTTGTCTTCAATCGTCTGATGATGACGGCTACTTCGCTTGGCGTGCTGAAGTGGATATCGGCGGCGTTCGTCTGCTCGGCTTGCTCGAGATTTCGTAGAGACTCTTCTACAAGTCGATCCGTTTCCGGGTCGGATAGGCCGTCCGTGGCTGCGTAGGCTCTCTCGAATCCGTCGGCGAGCGCGTTTGCCTTTTCTTCAAGCGAAAGTGCCAGCCCTGATCCGTCTAGCTTCTCTAGCGGGGGAATCGTGTGATCTTCGCGTCTCAGCGCTTTTGCCATTTTCCATAGGCTGTTGTCCTTTGGCGTGAGTGATGTAACTTTCTTCGTCCAAAGTTCGCGTCTGAGGTCGGTGATTTCTTGCTTGATTTCCCGCTGTAGCGTGTTGTAAGCCGTTTTGAAGTAGCCGTCGCGCGTTCTATGATAGATGCGTCGCAGGCGATTCTTCTCCTTGATGAGCGATAATACGTGCTCGGGAAGCTTGATCGTGTATGTGTGTGCTTCTTTGAGAGGTATGAATGTGTCTTGTGCATGTTGTATGATTTCCGTGAGAGTGCTTGCGGCCTCGTCGATTTCTTCCTTCGAGCGCAGAGTCCCCGACGTGAGGTGTATTTGTTCGTTTATCTGTTTCTTGAATCCTTCCCAGTCGGCGTCTTTGTAATTTCGCTGTTTTCTAGGGCTCCTTGAAGTTGTCCCTCCGATACTGAAGCTCACGGGCAGGTGGTCCGACGAAAGTTCATCCAGCGTGCGCAGTGGCGAGATCGATTTAGCGTTTTTCTCGAGTACGATGTCCAGAGTACTAGGGTACTTTGCGCGTGTTGAGTGGAATGTCGGTTTGTCCGGTGCCATTATCGAGTAGTTATGTGTCTGCATATGCGTGAAGAGCGTTTTCCCATTCGCGTTGCCTATGTAGTTATTCCAATAGTTGTGTTTTGCGTTCAGGTCTCCTCCTAAAACAACAATTGGGCGCAAATTAAGTAGTTTATCCAGGTCTTCTCTCACCAGACGGTTGGCTTCATTGCAGTAGGCGGCGATGAAGGTGTGCGGTCTATCCTCTATGATGACTTCGATAATCGTGGCCTCAGTATTTTTTAGCTTCGGAGTAGGGATTCTTGTAGAAGTGATTGATTGTCGAACGAATATGGCGGTACCTCCACCTCTTCCTTCCAATCGGTCGTCTCGGTGAACTTCAAAGCCGGGCACTCTCAACGGTGTGTCGTGTTTTAGATGTGTTTCTGAAATGAGAATAATGTCAGTATTAGTGTTATTTGCCAGAGCGAGCAGTTCATCAGTCTTGAATCGGATGCTGTTGGCGTTCCACAGGAGGACGTTCACCATCTGGGGATTAGACATTGATGGTGGACGTGATGAGATCCATCAGGATCCATGCCCTCTCCAACTCGTTGGAGCCAGCTGCGGCCAACTGCGGTTGCACCCGTCTCAATCCCTGTAGCAGGGCCATCATCAGTTGTGCGTCTCCTGCGCCGGTGTATGCCTCTCCTGCGGGCTTCTGCGTGCGGGACTGCGTATGGGGCTGCGAGCGGGGCTGCTCCTCGTGCTGCTCCTCACGCTGCTCCTCGCGCTGTTGGGAGGCCGTGGTTCCGCGGGCCACGTTGGCCCAGCTGCGTCCGTCGGTCCTCGAGGTCTGCTGGGCATGTGGCCCGCTGGTTCCTGGTGCTTGGCGCCGGTTCTGTCGCTGGTGCTGCTGCAGCGAAGCGACGTAGGCTACCCTCTTCGGGCAGCCCCTGTAGTTGGCGGGATGGGGGCCTCCGCAGTTACAGCACGCGGCGGGCTCGTCCCTTGTGGTTTTGGGGCACTCGGCCGAGGCATGCTCCACCAAGCACTTCACACACCTCGCGGTGTGGGCGCAGTTTCGGGACCCATGCCCGAAGTTTTGGCAGCGGTAGCACTGCGTCCCGTGCTGCAGATGGTTGCTGCGGTGCTTCTGCAGGCGTATCTTGCAGTGGCAGAGGTATTTAACTGCTGCCCTTAGTTGACCCATGTTGACCTCTTTGTCGAAGTGGGCCAAGTACATGGGATACTCGGCCGAGGCGGTCGTCATCCTTATGACCTTCGCGGGAGGGAATCCTTGTTCCGAGAGGCTCGCAGCGATGTCCTCCGTGTCGATGTTAGGCAGGCCCTTGATGACCGCCTTTTTCATCTTTTCCGCCTCCGCTGTGTAGGTATGGAAGCCACGCGCCTCCGCACGCAGCCCGTTGGTAAGGGCACGGTGGTCCGTCATGCTATGAACGATTATGTTCACTTTGCCGCCCGATCTGTACTGCACTCTGAAATGCGAATGCCCAATGTGGCCCTGCACCGCTGTGGTGACCTGCCCGTGTGAGAGGGTCCCCAGGGTCATCACAACCGGGGGTACTCTGTCCTTCCGTGCAGACTGGCCGCTGGTACCTGCAAAAGAATTTGTATTAGAGTTAGTATTTGGGCGCTTCGCCTGCGACGCTCCGCCGCCGCCGCCGCCTTCAGATACTTCGTTTAAACTGCTAAAGCGGTTGCCGATAACAACCGCTCGGGGTTCCTGTGGTGAAAGGGGCCTCTTGACGGTGTTGGAGGGCCTCGTCCAACCTTCCTCCTGGCGGGTCGTCTCCATATCCTGGGCGGGTGGCTGGGGTCTGGGGGGCGGGACGTAGGCCGAAGCTGGGCCTACTGGGGGGCGGCTAGGCCCAGGGGCGGATGCGGCCTCAGTCATCTCGGGGGGCGGCAGGGGGATGGTTTCCGGCTTGGTCCTCGGGTCAGCGGGGTGATTTTGCGATGTCTGCTGGGGCTGGGAGGCAGGGATTGTAATGAGAATTGTCCCCGTCTTGGTTTGCCGTCGATACTGGCGGGCGCCCTGGGGGATCTCGATTGGCGAATCCGCCGGGTCAGCTAGTTCCATCCGCGCGGACAACATCCGCACGGCAGGTATTCGGTATTTCCTCTTCTGTATGGGGATTTTTGATTTGTGGCGTCTCGGTGGGGCCAGGTTCTTCTTCCTTGCCTTCAAAAAGGCAGTTGGCGGCGCGGTGGCCTAGGTAGTGAGCCGGTCGGCGTCCGGCCGGCTAACAAAATAGCAGGTGTCTGGCCGTGTAAACACAAGCCAGACAAAAGCGACTTGGGGGCGAAAGAGCACTCGTCTCGGAAAGCGACTGTCGCTGGCGGCAGTCACTGAGCGAATCTGATCTGATCTGTAAATGTTAGTTTTTTTTTTTTTCATTTACTAGATTCTTATGTATCTTGAGGAGATGAATCATTTAAATTTACTGAATTTAAAGTTAATGTTCTTTATACAAATAGAACGGCGTCATATGCGCCTTGCAATTTTTACCTCATGTGGGTATTTAAAAATAGTACCTGGCTATTATAGACTTAGAGGTCATGTATTTTGTCGGTAGGGAAAAATTGTTATGTAAAAACCCTACTAAAATTGCATGTTTTGCATAGCTCAACAAAGCAACCGGCATCAAGCAAGGGGAAATATATACATACGTGTGTGTTTGTGTTATGTTGGGAGTGGGAAGGAGTCGGTCATGTCCTTTTATTTGGAGCTCTTCCGCATTTGCCTTTGGGAATAAGGAAACCATGAAAAACCTTATCCGGGAGGAGTCGGCCGACAGTCAACATGAAACTGTGCGGCCTTCAGTGATTTCAGTAGATGAAATCCTGCATTTTGTGGCGATGGGTGTGGGTGTCTGTTTTTATGTGATATATACTTTATGGGAATTTTTAGGATAAACTTACATACATATAGATAAAATAAATATTATTATATAAATATATACATAGATATATAGACATAAGTTGTGGGGAGGGGTCTGGTGATTGGGAATACCTACCGATCGCTCAGTCATCCGCGTCTGATTCAGGGTTGTGCCAAATATGATTAAGGTCCATCAGAATATGTTTGGGTAGTCTGTGTTTGTACCTGAAAGGGAGATCGCTAGGTGCATTGTATTGACCGATTTCTTTGATGAGTTTATTTTTACTATGTTGAAGTGACTTGTAAAATCGGTCGGTCAGTCTGTGTGTGTATTCAAATAAGGTCGGTATTTCTTCTCTTGCATGTAGTTTTTTCAAGTTTGTTCTGAGTCTTGTGTTGTACGTGATTTTAATGCAGAGATTTTGTAAAGTCTGTAGTTTTGTGTGGTCAGAGTGGGAGATGCTGCCCCACACGGGGATAGCATGAGTCAGTACCGGTCGAATGAGCGAGTAGTAGATCAGGAGTTTGGTTTTGGGAAGTAGCGGACTTCTTCTGTTGAAGATTGGCTTCATCGCGCCGACTGCCTTTCTGGCTTTTACGTGCATCTTGGCTACGTGAGATTTCCAGTTGAGACGTGAGTCCATTGTGAGGCCCAGGTAGACGACCTCATCTTTCCATTCTAGGACGTGTCCTCCCATTTCGATGTTGACGTGCAATTTTAGTAGGGTTTTTACATAACAACTTTTCCCTACCGACAAAATACATGACCTCTAAGTCTATAATAGCCAGGTACTATTTTTAAATACCCACATGAGGTAAAAATTGCAAGGCGCATATGACGCCGTTCTATTTGTATAAAGAACATTAACTTTAAATTCAGTAAATTTAAATGATTCATCTCCTCAAGATACATAAGAATCTAGTAAATGAAAAAAAAAAAAAAAATCGATGTTGACGTCTGGTGTTCTTATTTTATTTTTCCTCGAGTACATAATGACTTCGGTCTTCGCCTCGTTTAGTTTGAGGCGCCATTTTCTGTAGAACTCTACGAGTGTGTCGAGCGCCCTCTGTAGGTATATGGCTGCCATGTCTGCTTGCGTCGAGGAAACGTAAAGTTTGACGTCGTCTGCATAGATGGAAAGGTTGCATCTCTCGTCATGGGGGATGTCGTGCGTGAAGATGTTGAAGAGGTGAGGTCCCAGTAGACTTCCCTGAGGCACGCCTTTTGGAATCTCACGTAGTGTCGACAGCGCGTTCCTGATGAAGACTTGGAAGGATCTGTTCTTGAGGTATTCTTGTATCACTCTCGTTAGGTATATGGGCGTGTTCAGTCTGTGAAGTTTGTGCAGAAGCCCTTTTATCCAGACGGTGTCAAATGCCTTTTCCAAGTCTAGCAATGCAGCGGCGGTGTAGCGATTTTCGTTGAATCTTCTCGCGATGAATTCCGCTACTCTGGATAGCTGATGGGTGGTGGAATGCCTTTTCCTGAATCCGAATTGTTCGTCTGGCAAAGTGTCTTCGTGGTGTGGTAGGAGTCTGTTGAGAATCACCTGTTCAAATACCTTGCTCAGGGTGGAGAGTAGGCTAATCGGCCGATAGTTTGTCGGCTGCTTCTTGTCCTTATTTGGCTTGGAGAAGGGCAGCACGGTCGCCGTTTTCCAGATCTCAGGGAAATGTCCAATGGTAAGGCAGGCATTGAACAGTTTGGTGATGAAGATGATGGCTTTCTGGGGTAGATGTTTCAGTAGGATGTTATGTATTTGATCGCTTCCCGGCGCCTTATTTGTTTTCAATCGCCTGATAATGACGGCTACTTCGCTCGGTGTGCTGAAGTGGATGTCGGCGGCGTTCGTCTGCTCGGCTTGTTCGAGGTTTCGTAGAGACTCTTCTACTAATCGATCCGTTTCCGGGTCGGATAGGCCGTCCGTGGCTGCGTAGGCTCTCTCGAATCCATCGGCGAGCGCGTTTGCTTTTTCTTCGAGTGAAAGTGCCAGCCCTGATCCGTCTAGCTTCTCTAGCGGGGGAATCGCGTGATCCTCGTGTCTCAGCGCTTTTGCCATTTTCCATAGGCTGTTGTCCTTTGGCGTGAGTGACGTAACTTTCTTCGTCCAAAGTTCGCGTCTGAGGTCGGTGATCTCTTGCTTGATTTCCCGCTGTAGTGTGTTGTAGGCCGTTTTGAAGTAGCCGTCGCGCGTGTGATGGTAGATGCGTCGCAGGCGATTTTTCTCCTTAATGAGCGATAAGACGTACTCGGGAAGCTTGATCGTGTATGTCTGTTCGTCTTTGAGGGGGATGAAGGTGTCTTGTGCTAATTGGATGATCTCGGTCAGAGTGCTTGCGGCTTCGTCGATCTCTTCCTTTGAGCGCAGGGTTGCCGATGTTAGATGTATTCGTTCGTTAATTTCTTTTTTGAATCCTTCCCAGTCGGCGTCCTTGTAGTTTCGCCGCTTTCTGGGGCTCCTTGAAGTCGTTCCTCCTATACTGAAGCTCACGGGCAGGTGGTCCGACGACAGTTCGTCCAGCGTGCGCAATGGCGAGATGGTCTTGGCGTTCTTCTCAAGTACGATATCTAGAGTACTTGGGTACATTGCGCGTGCTGAGTGGAAAGTTGGTTTGTCCGGCGCCATTATCGTGTAGTTGTGCGTCTGCATATGTGAAAAGAGCGTTTTCCCATTCGCGTTGCCTCTGTAGTTGTTCCAATAATTGTGCTTGGCGTTCAGATCTCCTCCTAAGATGACAATAGGGCGCAAATTAAGTAATTTATCGAGATCTTCTCTTACCAGTAGGTTGGGATGGTTGCAGTAGGCGGCGATGATGGTATGCGCTCTATCCTCTATGGTGACTTCGATAATCGTGGCTTCAGTATGCTTCAACTTCGGAGTAGGGATTCTTGTAGATGAGATGGTCTGACGAACGAATATGGCGGTGCCTCCGCCTGCGCCCTCCGGCCGGTCGTTTCGGTGTACTTCGAAGCCGGGCACTCTCAGGGGAATGTCGGGTTTGAGATGAGTTTCTGTAATGAGAAAAATGTCAATGTTAGTATTGTTTGCCAGAGCGAGCAATTCGTCAATTTTAAAACGGATGCTGTGGGCATTCCACAGGAGGACGTTCACCATCTGGGGATCAGACATTGATGGTGGACGTGATAAGATTCATGAGAATCACAGCCTTCTCAAGCTCGTTGTTGCAAACGGCCAGTTGGGGTCGCACGCGGATCAGTCCCTGGAGCAGGGCCATCATTAGTGCGGCGTCATCATCTGCGGCGGTTGCCTCTCTTGCGGGCTGCTGTGTGCGGGGCTGCGAGCGGGGCTGCGAGCGGGGCTGCTCTTGGTGCTGCTCCTCGTGATGTTGGGGGCCTGAGGATCCTCCGGCTACATGGGCCCAGGTGCGTCCATCATTCCTCGTCGTCTGATGCGCATGAGGATGTGTCCGGCTTCCTGGCGCCTCTCGCCGGGGTTGTCGCTGGTGTTGTTGGATCGTGGCAACGTATGCCACCCTCTTTGGGCAACCCCTGTAGTTGGCGGGATGGGGGCCCCCGCAGTTGCAGCACGCGGCGGGCTCGTCCCTGGTGGTCTTGGGGCACTCGGCAGAGGCGTGCTCCACTAGGCATTTCACACACCTCGCGGTGTGTGAGCAGTTGCGGGACCCGTGCCCGAAGTTCTGGCAGCGGTAGCACTGTGTCCCGTGCTGCAGGTGGTTGCTGCGGTGTTTTTGCAGGCGGATCCTGCAGTGGCAGAGGTACTTTACTGCCGCCCTCATCTGGCCCATGTTCACTTCCTTATTGAAGGTGGCCAGGTACATCGGGTACTCTGCTGCGGCGGTCGTCATCCTGGCGACCTTCACCGGGGGGAAACCTTGTTCCGTGAGGTCCGCCGCAATCTCCTCCGTCTCGATGTTTGGCAGGCCCTTGATGACCGCCTTTTTCAGTTTTTCCGCCTCTGCCGTGTACGTGTGAAAGCCGCGTGCTTCCGCTCGCAGCCCGTTGGTGAGGGCGCGGTGGTCCGCCATGCTCTGTAGGAGGATGTTTACCTTCCCGCCTGGTCGATATTGGATTTTAAAATTTTGGTTCCCGATGTGGCCCTGCACCGCCGTGGTGACCTGCCCGTGTGAGAGTGTCCCCAGGGTCATCACTACCGGGGGAACACGGTCCTTCCTGGCGGCGCTCGTGGTACCTGTGGAAGAGTAAGAAAAGTTATTAATATTTTGGCGCTTTGGTTGCGACGCGCCGCCGCCTTCTGTTACTTCAGGTAAGTTACCAAACCGGTTGCCGATTACAACCGGTTTCGATTGCTGCGGTGAAAGGGGCCTCTTCACTGTGTTGGTCGGCCTAGTCCATCCTTCTTCCTGGCGGGTCGTCTCCATCTCCTGGGCGGGATGCTGGAATCTGGGGGGGGGGACGTAGCCCGAGGCTGGGCCTACTGGGGGGCGGCTTGGTCCGGCTGCTGGGGGGGCGGTCTCGGGCATCTTAGGGGGCGGTAGGGGGATGGCTGCCGGCTTTGTCCTCGGGTCAGCGGGATGGGGCTGCAGTGGCTCTTCTGGCTGGGGATTGGGGACTTTGATTGTCCCAGTCTTGGTCCGGTATTGTCGGGTGGAGTCCTCTGGGTAGGTGGAAAAGAGCCGCGCGGGAAACATTCGCGCGGCAGGCGTCCGGTATTTCCTTTTTAAAATGGTGGGGGTTGTCTTGTAGTCGTCGGGTCTCGGTGGTGCCAGGTCGTCCTTCTTCTTCTTGTGCCTTAAGAAAGGCAGTTGGCGGCGCGAGCGCCTAGGTGAGTAGCTGGTGTCTGGCCGTGTGAACACAAGCCAGACAGAGCGGTTCGGGAGCGAAAAAGGGTGTTGTCTCAAAAGCGACTGTCGCGGGCGGCAGTCACTCAGCGTCAATCCTCCAGTCAAACTCAAGTGTAAATGTTAGTGGTAAAATGTGTGCTTAAGTACTTCGAAGCAATACCGTGTTGCCAGCTCCACTCCACTGCGAGCTGGAATTACAGCATACTTGAAGATGGTTTTCTGCATTTAGCTTTGGTGTAGCCGTCAATTACCGGATACCAAGAACTATTGAGCTTAGCTCCGTCGTCTCTATTAATGTTAATAGGATTTTTATGAATATCAATTGCCTCTGCAATTAGGCGTGCTCTATAAATGCTCTAACTTAACCTATTTAACCAATTTTTTTTTTAATCATCACTCTTACTGACCTTTCTGAGGTGCTTCTGAGTTGGTTTCATTCTGAGTTGTCTGGTCACCGTTATTGCCAATAGCGTCACAGCGTCTAGCAAAGGAACTATTTTTGACCGGTCAGTGGTGGAGTGGACATCACGCTTGGGTCTCACCTGGGAGTCGTGTGTTCGATTCCTCGGCTGGCTAAGTCCTCCATCACAACACAAGCAACATTTTCGGCTTTCTGTGGTGGTAGTAGGAGATTTTCAAACATTGTTGGGTATAAGTCCTACTGCAGGCGGCTGGCCACTGATTTCAGGTGTCGCTGATGTATGATAATTTTTTAACTTTATCCCTTCCCAATGTACGAAGGAATAATAACTATAAAGTCTAGTTTAGCTAAAAATTACCACATCATAAAAAATTAAAACATAAAGTATTAAATATACCTTTGTCTGTTGGGTGGGGAATTAGTAATGTGTCGGTAACTTGTAACTTTAAAAACAAAACAATAAAAATGATGGATTCAATTTCTCAAAGGGTGCTTTATTTAAAAAAACAACACAACCACTTCTTCTTCTGTCAAGTCCTAACTTTTTACAGACTGCATAAGGGACAAACATAGGAACATTCATTTTTATATATTAAGACAGTGGTCCCCAACCCATGGGCCGCAGTCCGGTACCGGACCGTGGACCAAATGGTACTGGGCTGCGCAAGGGCCTGCTTGAAAATGAAAATTACGTAAAAAAATCGAACATACACAATAAAAAATTAAATAATTATCCACAAAAAAATACAGTGGGACCTTTCATGATGAGCACCTCCTATAACGAGTATTTCGCTTAGCGAGAAAAACTTTTTGCATAGAGCAAGGAGAAATCCCATCTTCACGTCACTCTCTTGTGATCCGGGACTTGCACTTGAATAGCACTTGTTCCGCTAGCACATTAATATCGCATGTGCTCATAAATTTTTCCAAATTTTTTGAAATTTGTAATTTGCTTTTCATTATTTGTAAAACTTTGTTCCTTTTGACAACATAAATAGTTGCAGCCGGAATATGAAAATGGTTTTTCTCCACTTGGGTAAACTTGTGAGTTTTCAAAGTCTCCTTTCTAGTACATAAATAATTGCAATCGGAACATACAAAAGGTTTTTCTGAACTGTGAGACGGCTTGTGAACTATTAAATGTTCCTTTTCGAGAACATGAATAGTTGCAGTTTCTTATATTCTGGGTGCAGATTAAAACGACTTCCCACGTACAGATTCACTCTTAAATTAAAACCAGTTTCGAGAAAAGCTATAAATTTGAGGTGCACACCCCAGAAAAATCATCTGCTTGATCTGAGTGTAGCTATTATTTAAGCTTGTGGAGTCTTGATGAGTGAACACCTCCACCCCCCGCGGTTAAGATGGTACGAGAGATTTTTCAATATTTAATGATTTTTGCGCGTTTTCGAAGTCGCCTACGTCCATAACCGTACAAACAAAAGAAAAGTTATACCAAAAGAATGATAGTTACATTTACGTTCTATCCCTAGAAATATAATTAAATATTAACAAAAAATATTTTTCATACTTTATTACTGTTTGAAAAATAGTTGTTTTCAACAAATCTCAATCGACCTACAAATATTTTTCTTATGTTGTCGTACGCATAAAGGAAAAAAAAATATAAAAAATATTTTTAGATAGAAAACATCTCAACGTATGCCGCTTCATTTTTTAATTTTTTAATTAAAGAGCCTTTTTAGCTAAATTACGATGTGATATTATTAAAAAAACTGCATAAATCAGTCAACTTTAGAATCGTTTTAATGTACCAAAAAACAGGTTAGTTAATAAAATAAAAATATCATCCAATAAAACAGTATTTTAAGAATCTCAATTTAAAAATAAATATAATAAAATCCAATGATTTATTTGGTTTGCATCAATTTTCGTATCATATATTTAGAGCAGATCTCAATTATTGTTTCAGTGCCTGGACAAGCCCCAAGACGGAAGGTTGTCTGTCACGCTACTTTAAATAATTTAAGTAAAAGCTGAATCACCCAAAAGATCAGTCATTTACTAGACCTGAATACATTGTCGGAATTATTAAATGGCCCTTTTTACAATTTCTTCTTTAATTTACTCTCTACTCAAATCGCACGGGCGAGCTGTGTCGGCGCTGTTCAGGGATATTCAAAGTTAACATAATATTATATGTTTATGATAATTAAATAATGTTTTTGATAATTAAATAAATGTATATGATAATTAAATAAATGTTTCCGACATTTAAATAAGAACAAATAATATGAAATGCGAAATATCTATTCGATGGCAAATAACTATTTTTGAAAAATCTTAATGAAATTTTATAAAATTATTCACATAAAATTAATCACTTATACCTACCTTAGTTTTATTCACGTTTACATATCTTTATTTATAATATATTTTTTTCATTTCTAGTTTTGTTATTTTCGATAAGGCTCTCGACTGACGTTCCGGAGGTCACGGATTCAAATTAAGCATGCGCAAGTAAATTTTATTTGATTGGTTTGTGTTATTTCACAATTTGATCATTTAAAAATATTATAAGGATTTGCGGTACGTTCCAGATTGAAAGATAGTTTCAGTATCGCCCTAGTAAAAGACCACCATTCAGAATTAAAACTTTGCTTTAAATGGCTTTAGCCGTGTTTGGTGACTAGATGTGAATAATCAAGCTATCTGATCTGACAGTAACCATGTAGCAACTTAAACTTTTTTTCCAATTTAACCTTAAAAATTTAGTCTTCAAACTCTATTTACTCGAAAACTAAGGTTTTTTGGTTTGAGTTTTATATATTTGTTTATTTGTTTATTTGTTTATCAAGACATACACAGTACATTATAATACAGATTATAAGGTATGTTAAATTAAATTATTACATGGTTATGTACCTATTACGTAAGTCCATAGAATGTCATTTGATAATTACGCCTGAGATATGAACCGGTCTTAAAACTTAATTATTGAATGAATGAAGTAATAATAATAAGAAGGAAGAAAAGAGGGGTGGGGGGGGGGGGGAGATAAGGAGACATTTTGAAATCAAGAATTATATGCTCACTAATTGTAACTGACTGATTAAAGTTTAATGAAAAGTTAAGTGTAAGTAATTTTAAAACAATTATATCACGCCAAGAAATTTAATAAATTAGTTTTGTATGTTTGCAAGGAATCATGAAAAATGTCTAAGTGTAGTAATTTTTCATAGTGGTTATAAATTATGATTGCGCGAGTAATTGGTGAGTTACTCGCTGCATTAGTGTTATTGGATTCTATATGAAAAAGAGAAGTGTGCCTGGTACGCCTCATTGGGACATTTAAACCAATAGTGGATAGCAATTCAGGACTATCTATTTTATTATTTAGCAGGTTATACAGAAACAGCAGATCTGATAATGTGCGTCTTTTTTGTAAACTTAACATGTTATTTGTAGTTTTGTTGTATTTCTTGAATAAATATTTAGAGAATTTATTCTGTATACTTTCTACTATATCTATGTACACCTTATATTGAGGATTCCATACCGGGGACGCATACTCCAGTGGACTTCTGACCAATGAACAAAACAACATTTCAAGAGTCTTAGCACTTTTGAAAACTTTACATATTCTCATATATAAACATGTATATACCCAGCTGAGTAGTCGACCAACCCTTCACCCCTCCTCCAACTGTACAACACCTACCATTTTTTTATGTTTTTGTAGAAAAAAAACATCAAAGATGTCACCGGAGACCGAAATTTCATTTTCATTTTTTACTCCATATAATGTCAGGAATCACTGGTTAAAGTAAGTCAAGTACTTAACATCCTGTATATGTGCAGTCCTAGTGCTGCATATATACATTATCCATTTTACCCTTAAATCGACTAAAATCAAACTAACCGTACAATGTACTTAAATGAAAACTATTAATTCTTGTTTATTATTTTCTTTTTAATAACTTTTTACTTAACACTACGTACTTTTATTTAAAAAATTTTTGTATTTAGTAATTTTATTTAAATAACTACTCGAAACTATTATTTCTGTATTGATTATTACCACTTTTTGATAATTTTTACAACGTGCTTACAATTTATACCTACTATAATTGTTTAATAACCACTTGATTTCACTGAACTTAACTGGTTTAAATTATATTCACTATTTAATGTACAATTACTTTACACACAATTGTATGCTTCCTAAATAAACATAAATAAATAAAATAAAATATATGTATTGTATAAATATATGTACTGTAAATATATGTAAAATATTGTATAAATATATGTACTGCATATATACCTACAGGGTTTTAAGGGACGTACTTGACTTACTTTAACCATTGATTCCTGACATTATTTGGAGTAAAAAATGTTAATGAAATTTTTAGTCTACAGTGACATCTTTGATTTTTTTTTCTACAAAAAACATAAAAAAATTTTAGGTGTTGGACAGTTAGAGATGGGGTGAGGGGTTGGTCGGCTACTCGGCTGGGTGACCAGTGATGACATGCGGAAAAAAATTTGATTTTGAGGAAAAAAGTTTTGAAAAAAAAAGTCGCCGGAGACCAAAATTTCATTTACATTTTTTATTCCAAATAATGTCACAAATAACTGGTTAAAATACGTCAAGTACGCCTAATAATACCCTGAATGTGTAATATTGTATTATACTCGTAATATAGGTATGCACATTTTGTAGTAATAAAAATTCTTGGTGCATAATTCCACAAGCAAATGCTTTTAATGGAGGAAAAGTAACACTGTAACATGTTCCATTTTTTAAGATAATAAAATTATTAAAAAAAATTATAATCGTCTAATCAACCGTTATTATCAATTTTGTTAAGTTTTCAAATAAAACAATGACAACAAGAGGTTTTTTTCTTTGCGATGATATTAATAACAAAAATAATTATCGATTCATTAAAGTAACGTTTACCTTTTGTGTTGAAAAAGTAATAATTTACATTGGAAAAATTATCATTTTTTTCACTTTCTGCAAAATTTTAAATAAAACTGCTTTTATACCCCTGATATCACCAAATGCTCGCTGACCAAAATTACATACGAGTTTCATGGTAAAGTCGACGCCCTAGAGCTTGACGGGAGGAGGAAATCGGGGAATTAGATTACAAGTAGCGTTGTGAAATTATGTACAACTTTAAAACACAATACCGAAGTTAAAATATCTAAAAACTACACGGGCGACATTACGACGAAACAGCAAACTAATTTCACCAAATTTGAAAATACTTAAAGGACTGCTAGGCTCTTAAATTATCAAACGTTGTGATAAAAAGGTTGGGGACCACTGTATTAAGAGATAGGTAAGTAAGTACTTACGTACTTGCAACTCATATCGTGCGTCGTTATAATGCCTACCATAAATATTATTATCTTGTATTACGCATTGTTTATGAGTTGTGATCAATTGACATTATGATCTCTGTATTATTATTTTATCGCCTCGCATTATCAACGACATTATAATTTGACAGTTTTCTTCGATGTTGTGAATATTTAGTTTATTAATTTAATAAATGAGTCGAAATATTTTTTTTCGCAGAGAAGTCTTATTTCTTGTGTGATTTTTGCAGCGCGTAGTATTCACAGTGGGGTGGGTTCGGTTTTTGTAAGTTACAGATGAGTTACAGGTTCAGGTCCCCTAGCACAGTCGAACGAAAAGGATTGACAGAATAACTTTCGGTAACTTCTCATCATTCCCTAGCATGACTGCAGATCGCCAACGAATAACAGTTAGAATTAAGAACAGTTCACAACGACTTTAATTGTTGTCAACCAATTTAGTTTAGTTTAGTTCTGGGCGAATGGAACTGACAAGAAGAGTTTGCTCATAAAGAGCATGCTCATTTGTCAGTATGCTTAATCCAAACATGCCCATTTATGAGCATGTGTCAGTACATAATAAGGGGAAATAGCAATGACGCAGCCAAAATAGATGATATATATATATACAGGGCGTAACAGAACGTACCTGAGGGATTTTAACTAGCGATTCCTGAGTATATTCCGAGTAAAAAATATAGTTGTCATTTTAGAATCTGATGATATATTTTTTCTAAATAACAAAAAAAAATATGTTTTTCAATTACACGTTGCTACTGTTCCCATCGCTACGGGATATATCTCGTCGCGATGTGTTTGAGCGATACGTGCTGTTTCGTGTGGTAATATGCTGTTAGAACGAGACGCAACGCTTATCAAGTGTCCGCTAGGCTATAAACGCTACTCTTCTAATTACTCAGTTGCGACGTGTCATGGAAAAATATTTTTATTGTTTCAGTAGAAAAAAAAGTCATTGGACAGCAAAAAGTCATGTACATTTTTTACTCCAAAAATGTTCAGGAATCTCTGGTTAAAATCCCTCGGGTACGTCCTAATACACCCTGTATATAGTATATATACAATACATAATTCCTTGCATAACAATAATATTTAGGTAGGTATATAATATTATCTATTAAAAAAAATTGCATGTCTCTTATCATTTTTCCATGTTATGTAGGTACTTAGAATTTAGTATGATTTAGGAGGATTGTGGTAATAATAAACCTTATCTCTTATCGCAGAATAATCGACTTTGTAGGTGCCTACCCAAAACAATCTAATAAATATTTTGTTGATAGAAGACAAAAATTAAACCCTGTTTTGGGGATATTGCAAATTCAATATTATTGCCAATAATAATGGTTACGTCCGATAAAAAAGTTAAAATAATATATTGCCGACATAATACCAGCCGCACACGAGCGCTGTACTCTCATAATAATATGTGAGACTGGTCTTTTTCACATAAAACGAACCCTGCACGTTCAATATTTATTGTGATCCGCAGATATTTATTTAATCACTAGCGTATTAACGGATTACAATATGGATCACAGGTTGTCTAGATTCCCGAATCCCGTTGTCTAGATTCCTAATTCACATTCAATATATATATATCACAATCTGTATCACGATCCATCAACACTCAGTCGAGCGATGTGTGATTTTCCATGGCTGTTATTTGCTTTTTCTATGGGCCGAAGTCAGATTTCAACTGTGAGCTGTCACAAATCGGCGAGCTGGCCTGATACCCGTAGAAAAAGCAATTGGCAGCCATAGAAAATCACACAAATCTGACAGGAGATCTCCTAAAAGAGATCCCACAAAAGAAATAGAATCACTCGGCAGGTCAGGCTCTCAACCAGCAAACCGGAGGTCGTGTTCAAATCAAATCGAGATTCAAATCCCGGATTCGATACTAACTTATTTTCAGGAAGTACCTAATCAAATTATTTAGATCCTATTTATAAAAAAAATTACGATGATATGTAAATTTAAAATATTTATTTTTTTAGTTGTTACTAATTTTCTTCCCTCCCATGTGAAACCGTCAGGGTAATAAAAATTTAATTATATTTTTTATCACATCTAAACTGTATAAATGAAGCCAATAATAACACAAGCTCTCGTTATCAATATTGTTTGAACAAAATGCAAGTCATTCAATGCGTACTGGAATCTTGCCTCTTTTAATTGAGTAGGTATATCTACTACTGGTTTTTTCCAATTTATACATATATGTATTTTATTTATTTTAGAGATGGCAAATCAGAGAACACAAAACAATACAATAATAAGATGTTAATTATGCCAATTATGAATTTTCCACTGACGATAGTTAATGATAATGTGTGACATTGTAAGGGAATTTTCTTAATTAATTTATTTTTTAGTTGCAATATATAAAAAGGGGGGGGGAAGGAGGAGGAACATAGGAATAGGATTAAGAGGCAAAGGACGGGAATATATAGGTATTGAACTTTCTATAAAATAGTTATAGTTTGAGTCATGTTGCTTGGTGAGTTTTCGTTTTATGTCACGTAAAGTCGAGTTAAAAATGTCAATGTGGTAATAATTAAAGTTAAATGAGTGTGTGGATCTGTAGATATATGAGTTCTGTTTGGAGTTTTTGGAGAAATTTTCAGAATATTATTTTAAACACAGGTATAATCTGATTAAATTTTGGAAAATAAAGCATTATCTCATTACACCCCCCCCCCCTCCTTGTGATATTTCGTGATTTTTTCCGACACCCCCCCCCCCCTTTCGAGCCACACGTGATTAATGGACGACCCCTTACCGAATCTGCTATATATATATATATATATATATATATATATATATATATATATATATATATATATATATGTAGAACAGTTTTCTCGGTTTACCCGCGTAACGTAGTCCTTAAAAGGACTTTTTAACTCCTGACGTTTCGGACAGATCACACTGTCCATCTTCAGAGGCCTTATGTCTTGAGTTTTTGTCTCAAACTGATAGCTTTCGCATGTCTGTTCGGTCCAAAAGCTAAAACTTAAGTGAGTGCAAGTCACTTCTTATGTCTAGAACGAAGTACCCGGGTTGCAGGTGATTGATGGTGGAGGGGGTGGGGGGCGGGGCTGGCAGTAGATACCTGATTGGTAAAGCTAATTGGAGACACTACTGGTAATGTAAAGCTAATTGGAGACACTACTGGTAATGATGTTCAATCACCTGCAACCCGGGTACTTCGTTCTAGACATAAGAAGTGACTTGCACTCACTTAAGTTTTAGCTTTTGGACCGAACAGACATGCGAAAGCTATCAGTTTGAGACAAAAACTCAAGACATAAGGCCTCTGAAGATGGACAGTGTGATCTGTCCGAAACGTCAGGAGTTAAAAAGTCCTTTTAAGGACTACGTTACGCGGGTAAACCGAGAAAACTGTTCTACATCTTACACCCGTGAAAACCTTAATCATAACATATATATATATTTTACATGAATACCGCACAAGAGTCCCAACTGCTCCCGTTTGGAGTGGGACTATGGCATCCCCAATTGGCGTATGTTGTGAGGCTGAAGGCAGGGGAAGGAGATAGGGAAGAGGAAGGTGGGGCCTGCTATATATGTATGTATTTATATAAGTTGTTTATGTATTGCTATATTATGCCACGGAAACTGTTAAAACTTTCAAAATACCTTCTTTCCACCCTCTAGAATAGTCTAGAAGGTTTCTGGATTATACAATCACATGGCAATACAATATACAATACCGACCCCAGATACTAATATCTACAGCCTGTATGTCGGACGAATATCTACAGTTCATATGTTGGACTAATATCTACGAACTTCAGAGTGTTGACTAATATCTACAGAGCTAAGGTCGGACGAATATCTATGACGGTCCCAGTGTTGACTAATATCTACAGAGCGTAGGTTGAACTAATATCTACAGAGGGCAGCTGAGCAAGAGGTTGTACGAAAAAGCATAAATTACTTCAATTACGTAATTACTAATTACGTAAAGGCTTAAACGTTTAAAGTAGGTACATGAAGTTTTTGCATAATATTACGTATTTTGCTGTTTACGAGGACAATAATTTATTGAACAAACATAGAGGTCACAATACAAAGATATTTATTTATTTCGAAATACACGGCACCACAACCTAACCTAACCTAACTGACATAGAAATGGTCATGGTAACAGACTAAATAATTTAGAAGCACTCGAAATAAAGAAAGCTGTTAACAAAAACCCAAATCCTTAATATTCAGCTAAATGTGTCCAATAGTCCGATATTCGGGATTTTTACATACATGCATATATACATACATACATACATAAATTAAGTTTTTTAAACTGCATACGCAATATTACGTTATTCCAATATGCTATACATAATTGCAAATCCAACCTCTGCCAGTGCTGTAGATATTCGTCAACACTTTGGTTCTCATAGATATTAGTCAGCAGTTTGAGCTGTAGATATTCGTACGCACTTTGGTTCACATAGATATTAGTCAGCAGTTTGAGAATTACGGGAAAAAACTTACATGTGTAAAGGCAGCCTTTGAGCAGTTATTACTGGGATTTTCAATTACAAAACAAATCCACACACTGAAGTAAAAGACATTTTTTACTTTTCATTTAAACAATGTAAATTCTCTAGTATCTCATAGATATTAGTCAGCAGTTTGAGCTGTAGATATTCGTACGCACTTTGGTTCTCATAGATATTAGTCCGATTTTTTCAGTTTCTGGAATTCCTGTAGATATTAGTAGACGCCTCCTACAATACCTACATCTGAAACGTTTTTCAATCGTTAAAAAAACGTTTACGAAACTGTCAAAAATGTCACAATTTGAGAATGACACATTTTGCAAACCATAGATCGTTCAATCGAAATTCAATTTTCTAACTCTTTAAATTAATGAATTTACTTTGAAGTAAAGTATGTAAGAATTATAAGTATTTTAAATAGGTACCTGCACCAAATTTGATTGGTTGTTCTTATAATATACAGATGTGAATGTTTTGTATATTATAAAAAATGAAAATTTGAATTAAAAAAGTTGTAATAGGTGGCACGCGAGCTGTTTGAAAACTAAATGTGCTGGGACTGGATATGGAACGCGGGAGGAGGTTTGGCGGTACGAGGGAGCGGGAGAGAGGAGTGGGAAGGCGGGGAAGGTGGAGGGGGAACGCATGAGGGGAAGGGGAACGGGACGGGCGAAACATTTAAAAAAATTTAAGTGGTATAGAAATGCATGCGGGGAAATCGCTAGTTACTAAATAAAAAGGTATTTTCAAGGAATATATAGGTATTCAAAATCCTGAAAACTGATTCCTTCACCCTTCTTTTCCTGCGTGATTATTTTACAGTCAATTTTGTTTATTTTACGCAATCTTTTTTATTCGCGTTTTTGATAATAATCAAATTAATGTAAAGCAATCAATTGAGATGTCCGTTTGTATTAGATTTCTCCAATTTTCCCAATACAATGTATGATTTCCAGTACATTGAGAATTGAAATGCTGCTTGGGATGGCTTTGGTTGTGTGGATTGGCCCTTGTTTGGTTACCAGAAGAGTGTATTTTAAGATTTTCACGTATTTTAAGATTTTCACGTATTTTAAGATTTTCATTATACTATCCTTACATACCTACTAACAATTGTACATAGTAGCACTTGCATATTGCTGCCTAACAACGTATGCGGGGACATTGGTATTGGAGGTCTAGTTTCGTTATCTAGTCGTTTTTTACCAAAAAAATTAGAGTCCTTGCAAGAGCCTTGAAGGGGTAAACCATCTGTTACCTATACCAGGGCGGGTAAGTGGTGGGTCCTCCGATGTCACATATTTTAATTTAGATCGTTTTATGCAAGATTATTTATTCATTTAACGTACGTTGTACATTGAAAAAGCAAATAACAGCCATAAAAATCACACAAATATGACAGGAGATTACGTCCATTATCTCATAACGATCCCACAAAAGATCGCTCAAATCCCACAAAGAATCGCTCGACAGATCTAATAAGCCAGGTAATTCACCATCTTCTTCCTCTCCACACTACCTTAAGCATCACAATATTCCTAATTGGGGATGCCATAGTCTCACTGGCGCCAGACTCACAGCTCACATAAAAAAATCAGAGTGTGCAGTTCACAAGCGATGAAAGTGAAACCTTCGGTGAACTAAACTAGACAAGAGTGGGGAGGCTACGAAGCGCCGCAAAAAGAGGAGACCGATGGGCTGCGCAGCACCACACAACGAGGAGACCGATTAGTCTATCTCGTTCTCTCGCAGGCTAAATCCTATACATGTATGTGTTTGTCTCTTTTTAGTGTAGCTATTTTTCGATTCATCGATTTTAAAATCACAACGGTGCTAAAGAAATTTTCATTTAAAAAATAAAGATCTTCTATTACCATCAATCCTGGGGTACTAGCACGGTCGATCGATAAGGATTGATATGATAACTTTCATTAACTTCTCATCGTTATAGGACAACTGCAGATCGGTAACACACAGCTAATCGAATGTATTATGAACACTTAGTCATTAGTCATTATGATCGTTAGTAATTCTTTGGCAATCTGCAGCCTTGCTAGGGAACGAAGAGAATTTACCGAAAGTTATCCTGTCAATCCTCATCGATCGACTGTGCTAGGAGGCCTGAAGTGTGATTTGTTTCCACAGAAATACGGTGTTATTGTGGATTAAGATATTAAATTGGTTTTGATGATAAATTGTGGATATTATTTAATGTGATTATAAGAAGCATGCAAGCGGCTTATACTAATTTTAAATATCAAACTCTCCATCAAATGGAATCAGAGTTGACAGTGTAAAACTGAATTAATCCGGTGTATTCACTTATCTTGCTTACTCTGCAATTTTTTCCAATATCGAATCGCACAGTGGTTGCTTGGATTAGTAAAGTTTTGTTTATTTACTGTATTCTCCCATTATCCATACCTCTACCATTACCAGTACCCAAATTCGTGGCATTAAAACAACAATATACCCGAAAATATATTCAGAATCTTAACGACGTAAAGTAATGAAGCCGTGTATACAAATTGTGACTCGCGACCCGTGTATTAGACGGACCTACTGTCGAATTTGCCGTATCAAAGAAAATAAGAAGAAAAATAATGTGTCGAATCTTAACGATGTAAGTGAAGAAAGCGTGTAAACGTGTTGTTTAATGCAGCCTCAAGGCTCATAACTGGGGTTTCTAAATATTCGCATATTTCAGAACACCTTCGTAACCTTCACTGGCTCAAGTGCCCTGAGAGAATCCAGTACAAATTGTGCTGGATGGTTTTTAAATCAATCTACGAAATGGCCCCACCTTACATCTCCGAATTATGCGTCCCGGAAAATACCGGTCCGAGACAATTAACCCTTAGATCAGCAACTTCATCTGCTAAAGGCAGACTAATAGAACCTAAACGAAAGCCAAATACTATGTTTGGAGATCGTGCTTTCGGAGTATCTGGGCCTAAGGCTTGGAATAGACTCCCTCCGGAATTAAGATGCATAACAAGCCCGAGTTTAGGTCCAAACTAAAAACCTTCCTTTTTGGGCTCTCATACCCGTAATTTAAATATACCTATTTGAGAGTATCATACTTGTATTGTCTATGATATGTCTTAATCACACTTTTCTTACTGAATTAAAATTACTCGATTCCTTACACATCAATCTGTCTCTTGACGAATCACATTTAGAAAGATCAAATCCTTATTGGTACTACTGCACCTCCCACCTTTATATGTTGCTTTTACTTTCCAAAATACACTCGTCAAAGAATACATTACATATTAATATTAAAATATTTTTCAGGATTAAATAACATGTGTTCACAATAATGTCCTCTGCGTGCGAACTCTATCTAAATTTCTTTAAATGGACAATATACAGTGTTAATTTCAAGCGACCTCCCAGGTAAGTATGGTCCTATTTTCATTAAATTTTAGGCAGCATCGCGTTCATTGGTCAAAATATTGTACACATATTTTCGTATCGGTGATCAATGAACCGATGTATGCAATTTTTAGCCATAAGTTGTTTATAATTGTTTGCCTAGCTTGTAGTTTTTTAGATTTTAGAAATGTATTATAAGTTTGTGTAGCGCCCTTGAGGTGATTTTTCACAAAAATGGCGCTATATAAATCATCCAAATATTATTATTATTATTATTAAACAAATATACGCCGCGGCACGGCGTATTGTACGAACGTAGGTCGAATTCACCCTAGCGGATAAAAGGGCTCCTGCACAAACTACACAGACTGAACACGCCCATATACCTAACGAGAGTGATACAAGAATACCTCAAGAACAGATCCTTCCAAGTCTTCATCAGGAACGCGCTGTCGACACTACGTGAGATTCCAAAAGGCGTGCCACAGGGAAGTCTACTGGGACCTCACCTCTTCAACATCTTTACGCACGACATCCCCCATGACGAGAGATGCAACCTTTCCATCTATGCAGACGACGTCAAACTTTACGTTTCCTCGACGCAAGCAGACATGGCAGCCATATACCTACAGAGAGCGCTCGACGCACTCGTAGAGTTCTACAAAAAATGGCGACTCAAACTGAACGAGGCGAAGACCGAAGTCATAATGTACTCGAGGAAAAATAAAATAAGAACACCAGACGTCAACATCGAAATGGGAGGACACGTCCTAGAATGGAAAGATGAGGTCGTCTACCTGGGCCTCACAATGGACTCACGTCTCAACTGGAAATCTCACGTAGCCAAGATGCACGTGAAAGCCAGAAAGGCAGTCGGCGCGATGAAGCCAATCTTCAACAGAAGAAGTCCGCTACTTCCCAGAACCAAACTCCTGATCTACTATTCGCTCATTCGACCGGTACTGACTCATGCTATCCCCGTGTGGGGCAGCATCTCCCACTCTGACCACACAAAACTACAGACTTTACAAAATCTCTGCATTAAAATCACGTACAACACAAGACTCAGAACAAACTTGAAAAGACTACATGCAAGAGAAGAAATACCGACCTTATTTGAATACACACACAGACTGACCGACCGATTTTACAAGTCACTTCAACATAGTAAAAATAAACTCATCAGAGAAATCGGTCAATACAATGCACCTAGCGATCTCCCTTTCAGGTACAAACACAGACTACCCAAACATATTCTGATGGACCTTAATCACATTTGGCACAATCCTGAATCAGACGCGGATGACTGAGCGATCGGTAGGTATTCCCAATCACCAGACCCCTCCCCACAACTTATGTCTATATATCTATGTATATATTTATATAATAATATTTATTTTATCTATATGTATGTAAGTTTATCCTAAAAATTCCCATAAAGTATATATCACATAAAAACAGACACCCACACCCATCACCACAAAATGCAGGATTTCATCTACTGAAATCACTGAAGGCCGCACAGTTTCATGTTGACTGTCGGCCGACTCCTCCCGGATAAGGTTTTTCATGGTTTCCTTATTCCCAAAGGCAAATGCGGAAGAGCTCCAAATAAAAGGACATGACCGACTCCTTCCCACTCCCAACATAACACAAACACACACGTATGTATATATTTCCCTTGCTTGATGCCGGTTGCTTTGTTGAGCTATGCAAAACATGCAATTTTAGTAGGGTTTTTACATAACAATTTTTCCCTACCGACAAAATACATGACCTCTAAGTCTATAATAGCCAGGTACTATTTTTAAATACCCACATGAGGTAAAAATTGCAAGGCGCATATGACGCCGTTCTATTTGTATAAAGAACATTAACTTTAAATTCAGTAAATTTAAATGATTCATCTCCTCAAGATACATAAGAATCTAGTAAATGAAAAAAAAAAAAAAAAGGCCTGGAGATTCGACCTTTCTGCCGCGTTCATTTCACTTAATTCTGAAGAACGTGTTACAAATATTTAAAACGTGTCTCCATGTTGTCCTCCCGAACTTATTAATTCATCGTCTAGAAAAATAAAATCTGGTACTTACCGCTAACTTTATTGTTGAAAAAACTCTTTATAAAGTTTTAAAATCGTTGTACGTAAAATATATTAATGGTACGGTATTGTTTTTATTAATCAAAAATATAAATAACTCGCATTCGTTGTACGGCATGGAAATAAAAAAGTTATTATAGTTACGGATTCGCCGGAAATGATTAAAACGTGAGTTTTGAGCAAATAAAAATTATTAGCGTTGTGTACCGCCTTAACGGGAGGAGGGTTCGAACCTATGGGAGGTTCGATTCTGGAAAGTTTGTATGAATCTGTTCACACTTTTTTTTTGCATGAGCTCCACACAGGAGGCCCTGAGGAAAATAATTTCCCTCAGAGCCTATGTCATCTTTGGGGATGCTGTGTGGTGGGTTTTGGGGGAAAGGAAGGAGAGGAGAGTTCTGGGAAGGAAAAGGCTTTAAGGGGTGGGTAGGAATCTGGGGTTCAGTGTGTCCTGGTCATCCGCCTCCAATACCTAGACAAACCTCACCCCATGAACCCGGGCACCCCTGCTAAATCACCAAACGTAGCGAACCACTTGGGGTGACCTATGGCAGAGGTGTTGATTATCCAATAAAGGTTCCCGGGGCGGCGGTACCCAATCCCGCCTCCCACTACCTGCGCTACCCTAAAACGAATTAATTTTCTGTCGATGTTCATATTCCAACTTATAATTTAAAGATGTTCAAAAGATATTTACGGAATACTGGTAGTTCTTTGAACTGTACACCTCGCGTCCAAAAAAGTGGGTATGTTTCTCTTATTTAATAAAAAAACAGTACCTAACAAAATGTCCTTTGAAATCGTAAGATTTATAAGTAGGTATAAACCTTAATATTTTAAGAAACATTTAAAAAAAATCAAATAAGGGATAACCTAAGTATACAATTTGTTTAAAGACAGGTCACTATCTAAAAGACAATTCTTTTTTCAAATTTTCGTCACACAGGTACGAGTAGGTACCTAGCATTTTACATTGAATAAATACGAATAAGAAAGTCCAAATAAATGCGACGATTTCACATTTGAAATATAATCTTTACTGAATCATCAATCAAACGGCAACCAAATTGAAAAGGAAACCGAACGTACAAACAAATTTACAGACAGACTTTATAATTTGTCTCCACTACGATGAATTCTTTCTTGTAACTATTTTTGAACAATAATGTATTGTCTTTTCATCAGGATGATATTATTTTTAATTAGGTTTTAATTAATTTTTAAGGTAGATAGATACTTAATCGATGTTCAAAACCGGTATATAAGTAACAAAAGGTTAAATTAGGCATTTTTTATGAAAAATTCATACACAATAATGTGTCGCTCTGTGTATGTTATTTTCTCTGAGATAACGTTTGATCTTTGAATTATGATGGTAATCAACACGATAACATTTTGACATGGAGAACTACGAAATCAACTGCCAACTTCACCACAGCAGAGTCGATTTACTATCAGAGTAACTCCGGCCGCAGAACAAGGTGTCCGTCTAGTCCACACTACCGTTAACTCGTGATAACCCCTTCAGTGCCCTCACAAATAGCTCATGATGGAAGCCCTTCTGTTCGACCAAAAGACCCTCTCCCTGAAGTACACAACCAACCGAGAAATCCCGGAATTGGTGCTCGAAAACGACGTTTTGGTGGAAGTCGAGTATGCTGGGATTTGCGGGACAGATGTTCACATTATTGAGGTAAAAAACATTGTTTAATTTATACGAAATTTTTATGTTTCAATCGCAAGCCAATTGTTAAAATATTTGGTAAATAGTCCACTAACCGCTGCACTTTTATTAGGCACAGATTTTTGAAATTACACTATTACTACAAGAAACTACTAATTATTTTTGGATAGATAGGTAGGTAGGTAATAAAGGTGCTTTAAAATTCCATTTTTATTCAAAGTTCAAAATTTCCCGTATAAAACGATTCCTTTGCCGCTATTTTTTTAAACTAACTAACTAACCATCACGCCGTTTCCCCGCAGGGGTAGGCAGAGAGGACGGACCGCCAAACAACTCGGTCTTGGCACACACTCTTTTTGTATGAATTGACATTTGCGTGAGTTTTGTTTCAATCTAGATACGCATTAATTACTTAGTTAACCCAAACTAAGAACCTGATATCCTTTTATGTAAAAAGTTGTAATTGTTGAAACGAAAATATGTAATTCCCTTGGCCTGTACCAAAAGGTGCGGCGATTTGGGGAATAATTACCCACGTACATAGTACAATCTATTGTAAGAATACAAAATAAATTCTTACATTTTCTAAATTTTAAAATGTGTATTCCTGCAATTACGATGAACTACAGCAGTCTTTTAAATTAAATGAATTTGCTTAAATTATCAGACAGAAGTATTTTTACTGCCTTGGTATTTCTGTATAAAATATTAAACGAAGTAGTTGATAGTTCAGAATTGCTTGCGTTGATTAGATTTCGGATTCCACTACTTTGTAATATTAAAAGTCGGGATTTATTTCATTGCAGAAAATCTGGGACTGATTACCATCTGTATTCCTCTTTGCCAAGAATGCTAACAGAGGGAGATATTTTCAAATTGTCACTAAACAATTACGAAATGTAATTTTTTAATTTAATTTTGTTCATTTTTTAATTTTTTTATTATTATTTTATAAATGTTAACATGCTACAGTTTTGCCAATTTTTAACTACCATACTAGGGGCTATTATTGCCCGTGTTGTGATAGTCATACATGAAATATTATTTTATATAAACAGATAATAAAATATGAGAAGAGAAAAGAAAAAAAAACATATTTAGGGATAAATAAAACTAAAAGCAAATATTAATAAAAATAAAAATATAAGAATTAAAAGTAAGCTGAGAAATAAAGAATAAAAAGATAATTTAAAGAAGATTGAAATAAACATTGCTAAGTATTATTCTTCTTGAAATAAAAATAAAAATAAAATTTGGTACTTAAGTATTTTCTGCACGAGAGTTCATGTTTCTAGTCACTTTTTAAATTCGTTCTATGAAATAAATTGGAAAATAGATGTGTTAGAGAAAGTTAATTTTTTTGTTTGTTATTTTTTATGTGATATTAATTATGTAATATTAATTACTGAGGCAGTTCAGTTATGTATAATTTTTACTAATTTTTACTAACCATACGTAAAAACCACGTTTAAATAAATAAAGAAAATTTAAATACACACTTGTACACATAAAATAATACCACATTAGATAGCTAAGACAGTAAAAGTAAAAAGTATGTCATTATAAAACATTTTATCTTTTCGCAGGTGTATAAACAAAGTTACTTATAGCGGAGCAGACGTTTCAATTTTAGTTGATCAACTCGACCCTTGAAAGTGTGAACCTTCTTTCAACAAAATTGAACATGTTTTTGCAAACAATTTTAAAAGTTAATCAACTAAAATTGAAAATCTGAACCCGCTATTACTGTGAATATATTTTTTAAAGTTGTTTTTTATTCATTGTTAATTTAATTATTTAATAAGTATAGAAAAAGTCATAATTTGCCCTTTTAGGAATTTTTTGACAGTGACCAGGTGCGAAGTTCAGTCAACACGTCAATTTACATTTTCGGAAAGTGATAGCTTATAATTTTTGCCAACATGGGTTTCATTATAAATGTACATGTGTAGTTCCACGGTTTCATTGATTACCTTCGATCAATACGTCATTGTTGATAACCGAAATTTGCAAGTACCTAAAAGAAAATTTGTAAGTAGGTACTTTACCTACATTTTAGTGAAACTATAGTCTGTCAAAAAAGAGTAGAAAATATAAAAACTGGAACTACTAAATTTGTAGACTGGCAACACCAGTTTAACTGTCAAATATTTTTTTGAGGTGCAATGACACTGAATGTATAGAACATGACATAAATTTGATTAAAAGGTGATTTATAAAGCAATTTGCTTTAATTTAATTTAACATAAATTTGAACAATAGATAGAAAGGAAGAATCACTAATGGTGAGTTTAGTTACACTATTTTTAGATCTGAACGAGTTAAACATATTCAGATCTAAAATTAAAGACATGATCTAAAGCCCAGGCAACGCTAAGTACTATATCTAGCATTAAATAATGTGAGCAATTTCTAAACTGTGCTTTATATTTTATTACATTATAATTATTCTTCATTATGTTAACACAAAATTGCAAAAGTACAATAATAATATACCTATATGCAATTCTAATTTTGAGATCGGCGGGTATCTATACTGCAATGAAAAAATATTTTTTCCACTATTATGCCTTTACACAGCACCATAAGTTATGTGTTTAGTATTGCCATTTGATCAACAGTGGCGCCCTCATATATTTTCTACTCTTATTTGACAAACTGTACACGGAACGTTATTTCAGCACCTGTATTCGGCAATTTAAAAAAATTACTAGACTGATATTTTGTAGTGTCCGACCAAAACAGGATTTTCTACCGAAACCTAAACCGAAACTTTTTTAGACATGTTAAAAATCTATTGTTTACTGAAATTTGGCTTATTTTTTACACTTATACAAACAGTTAACATGTGTTAAATGAAATAAAATAAAAAACAATAATTGAAGTATGTGAAAAAAAATCTTTTTTTGATATTAGATACTAAAAACTAACAAACATGTTAACTACTTCCTGGAACAAAAATTTGTAAATAATCAACACTTATGTATATTATAAAGGAAGGACCTCATTAATTGAGTATGCTAATTTAATTTGCGTTTACAATCACAACATTCTTAAGACTAAATTTACCATTTATTAAGATCATTTGCAGAGTTTCGGTGCGGCTGAAGGTTCGGCAGAAAATCTGTCGAAACCGAAACTGATGCCGAAACTAGATTCTTTTGCCGAAACTTGCTGAAACCGAAACCGAAAACTAACCTTCGGTCGGGCACTAATATTTTGTAATAATTATCTGGATGGACAGGGTTACAAACGAAGATGTTATGGTTCGGATGAATAAAATCCGAAAACTTCAATATCTTGGACATGTGATGAGACATCCAGAGAAGTATGAGATCCTGCATCTCATAATGCAGGGAAAGATTGCCGGAAGACGGGGCCCTAGAAGAAGGAGAACCTCATGGTTGAAAAACCTGAGACAGTGGTATGGCCAGTCTACCGTGGAGCTGTTCCGGGCTGCAGTAAACAAAGTCCGCATAGCGAACATGATATCCAACGTCCGTTGAACGGACAGGGCACAAGAAGAAGAAGAAGATGAAAATCTAAATAACCAGGTTATCTGGATTTTTGTTTCTCCTCCCCAATTTTGAGGACCACAGAACCCCGATTCCGAAAATTTTCAGACATTTTTACAAAACTAATTCAAAGTGTCCAGAAACATCTGCTATTGTAATATCTAGTCTCGCCTTGTGACATTGAACGCAATTTATTTTATGCAATTAGCAAACTCCACGTTGTTTAGAATGTTTAGATTATTGTGTAGGTAGTGAGTAGCATGGACGCTTACTGAATAACTAATTAGGCGACTTGAGGCATTCGAGATGTGGATCTACAGAAGAATATTTAAAATAAGCTGGATGGACAGGGTTACGAATGAAGATGTTATGGTTCGGATGAATAAAGAAAAAGAAGTTATTAAAACTATAAAAGTCCGAAAACTTCAATATCTTGGACATGTAAAGAGACATCCAGAGAAGTATGAGATCTTGCATCTCATAATGCAGGGAAAGATTGCCGGAAGACGGGGCCTTGGAAAAATGGCTGAAACACCTGAGGCAGTGGTTTGGCCAATCTACCGTAGAGCTGTTCCGGGCCGCAGTAAACAAAGTTCGCGTAGCCAACATGATAGCCAATGTTCGTTGAACGGACAGGGCACAAGAAGAGAAGAAGTAGATAGTGTATGTTCCACATAAAACGCTAATGTCATTTTATGAAAAACATAATAATTTCATGCTCCGAGTCTAGTACTGCTACACCCTGTATAAAAGATAAATATTAAAGATTATCAAGGTCGCCCATGTCAAGGAACGAAGCACATGACATAATTTATAAATATATTTGTATTCATTCCAGCGTTTCCCAAATATTATGTTAAGAAAAATGTCATCTAAAAAAATATCGGAAATGTAGTTGTTTCGGTTACTTATAGATTTTATTTTTCCACGAAACTCTAAAATGTATGTAAATAAAGTTGATTTTTAAAAGTTTTCTTGATACCATAGACATCCAAATGAATAAACAAGCAGTTACAGGTGAGGGGTCAAACCAAACCATGGAGGGCGAAGAGGGGAAAGATGACTGTGATTCGTTATACAATCAATCTGACAGTAAATAGGCATCTCACATTACAATATCACCATTTAGTTCTTAAAAGCAAAATCTGCTTTGAATGAATAGACCTTTTTACATGGGAGCGCGAATTGCTTGCCACGATATTAACATATTTGCTAAGGCCAAATGCTCGCCCCAAAAAGACTCGCCCCAATACACATAGCAATATTTTGTTGCCGTGTTTAGTTAAAACACTATTACAAATGTTTCATAATTTACTTACCCCTGTAACCAGCGACGAGCACACTGGATAACCGCCCACATTCGCTATGTGCACATTGATATGTAGATATATTGTATAGAATACGCTACCGTTTTGGCGTTGTATTTCGTTAAATGTATGGATGTTACCTTCTAGCTGTTCACGGCAAGAATGATGACGTCACACATTTTAGATTCAAGCGAGGCTCTATCCCCTCCCCATGGAGCGAGCCGGTTCCAAGGCGGAGCTCCAGCCGGCGCCATGTGGAGGGGGAAATAATACGTTTTTATCACTTAGGGCAGGTCCATGTATATTCATATGTCCGTGCTTGATACCTAATTATGCGTCTACGCGATACCAAGCATCGGTAAGCGTTCACCAGAGGTAGCTTCTTGCTTCTTTTCAGTTATATGTGTACTCAGTGTCGTAGTTAGCATGGGTGTCACCCGGGGCGGACAGGGCGGATATCGTGGTGGTGTCACCTCCCCCCCCCCACCCCCATTAAAGTTGACAAACACAAATTTCGACTTCATAAAAAAATGGTACGTCCTGGGGGGTGGCTAGAGAATTGTGCTTTTGGGGGGTGATACTCGGTCGGGTGGCACCCGGGCGGGCCGACCCCCCTCACTACGCCACTGGGTGTACTGAGTTATCTTCCGAATTCTAAAATAACCTTTCGATTATTATTTACATTACAAGATTTTTATGCATAGCACAAAGGGTAACAATTACTATAAGCAATAATTATCAGCCTGAAACACTCGTCTACATTGAAAAAATCTTCTGAGAAAAGATACATGCCGCCAACGGGACTTGAACCCGTGTCCTTCTGGTTGCCAGAATGTCAATCAGACAGCGGCACGTATCTTTTCTCGGAAGATTTTTTCGATGTAGATGAGTGTTTCAGGCTGATAATTAGAGCTTATAATAATAATTGATAACCTTTCGATTTCGAGAAGGAAATGCTCGATTTTCAGGGGCTTAATGTTACACTACAAATTCTCTTTGACTCAAAATAAATTTTTTGAAAGAGTGAATTCTACATACCTAGGCTTCATGAAAAATGAAAAAAAATGGCATTTCACCTTTTAGAAACTTATAATGTTTAAATAGTAAAGTAGATTCTTATAATGTTTAAATAGTAAACGTTTTTTTATGAACATGAAAATAGTATTTTTATTCAAATTTGTTTTATTTTACTTATCACTAGAAAATATCACACATTGGGTCACAAACACTGAAAATCGATAGCATGTTGCAGTGTGTCCGTTTGCCCAAAATAAGCACGATTTTTCCTTACTTCTGGGGAAATTATTTAAAAAAAAATCCAAACTAAAACAGATAATGATATTGGACTGGATGGGAGAAGTATATAAATAACCGAGCCGTCAAAAGAAACATTTTTTTATTCTTGGGAAAGGCTGTTCTGTATTACGATTATCATAAAAAAATCAAATTTATGTACCTACATAATACAATGAGATTTCGAGTACCTATTCATCTCTTTCTCAAGGTTATAAATTACATAGTAGAATATAGTAGTAAATAGTAATAGCAGTTGTTACTTGTTATTTTTTACGCACCAGATTTAAATGTCCGGGTTTAATTTTCCACACAGGAAAAACTAAATCCTTTCACACACTTCCCAAATGATCATCTGGTCAATCCACGTTATGCAATTGCACTATATAAGTATTATAATTACAAAACAATAAAAGAACAACATGTCAACCTACCAGAGACCAGATGGGAAAATAATTCACCGACTCCAGATATTTTCATATCAGAGGGTTCGGTTCTGTGGAATTCCTAATTGAACCTATAAATCCTACTGATCCCTTAATATAAATATTTAAAAAATCTTTTGTAATCCTACATGTATTTAAAATTACCGATTTTTGCATTTTTATATATAACTTCTTTGACAAATCTAATACGCCTAAATTTTGAATCAGAGACCTAGGTATAATGCCAGTAGCCGAAATAACAAATGGTAATATTTTTATAGTCCGAGAATGCCAAATTCTTTTAATCTCATTTCTTAAATCTGTGTATTTTCTAATTTTTTCAGAAACAGTTCTTTGAATATTACAGCAATTTGGAATAGCTACATCAATGATATAAGTAATTTTTTTAAATTTTGTCATGTAAAAATATATCAGGTCTATTATGACTAATTGTTCTGTCTGTTAGTATAGTTTTATCATAATATATTTTATGGTTTGGTTCATATTCATAATATGGTACTATACTACGGCAGTCAATCAAGTTATGTTTAATTACCAAACTTTGGTGGATTCTTTTTAAAACCTGATTGTGCCTAAATGTATACTAACATGGCGGTCATTGCTTTTATGTTACTGAATTGTTTGCAAGTTCTAATTACAAAACCAAGCATTTTGGAGCAAGCCGAAGTAAGCTGCACTATATGATTTGAAAATGTTAGCCTGGGATCAAATCCTGAGATTAAGTTATTAATAACACCTTTATTTATTTACTACTTTCTTTTGGGGTTTATTATTTATTATGTTTACATAAAATTATTGCACTATTATTTGAATATTACAAATAACTGCAGTGTAAGTGCATATATAATAAACATAATGATAATAATATAATAATAATAATAATAATAATATTCCAGGATGTGGGGAGGATAGTGTAATCCCACACGTCCCATAAAGTTGTACATATTTACATAACAGATTAAGTAAAAAAAGTAAATAGAACAAACAAATATAAAAGACATAAGCGATGATAGAAATAAAATAAATAATCAATTATAATGTAGGACGTGGTCTGGAGTGAGCTGGGGCAGTGTTGCCAACTTAACGGATTTCCCGTCATATCTGGCGGATTGGAGTGTCCCGAAACGGGAAAATTTTGTGTATAACGGAATTTACAGTATGACGGATTTTCTGGCGGATTCGAAAAAAGTGACAAATTACATACTTTTATAGGCGAAAATCGCCTATATTAATGGATTAATGGAGAAATTTTGATCCCTGAAATTCTCTAGCCACCCCCCCCCCCCCCCCAGAATGGATGAAAATTTGTGTATCTGACGGATTTCTGACCGTTGATCCGTCACGATTTAGCGGGAACAAAGATTTCGAGTTGGCAACACTGAGCTGGGGCCCAGCGCTTGTTCAGGAGTGGCGCTTGGTGCTGGAAGGCTGCGATCACCACTTTCTTATCGGAAGCCATTAGCCGCATCCTGGCTCCAGTGACCCGGTGTCTCATCAGACCGGCGAATCCGTGTAGTCCTAGCTCCGTAAACATTGAAGATGCGCTGCTGTATCTTCTGTATCTAAATATAATTCTGCAAGCTTCATTATATTGGATCCGGAGTCGTTCTATTGGGTACGGTAGTGACACCATGTTTCACAAACATGCAGCACAATTATCTATAATATAAAAATGAATCGCTGAATGTGTTGCTAAGCGCATAACTTTCGAACGACTGCACCAAATTGGATAATTATTTTTTTGTGTGTTCGTTATTGTCAGGACAAGGTTTTTATAAAACTGGCATTATGAAATTTGTATAAAAAAATTGCTATTGGTGGCGCGCGAGGTTTGAAAACTGAATGTATCGAAAGCGGGAGGGAGGGAGAAATGGGGGAGGGGGTGGGTGGGGGGAGTGGGAGGGGGGTCAGGTGGGAGAGGGGAGGGGGAGGTGATAGGGGGAAGGGTGGAGAGGGGGGGGAGAGGGGGAGGGGTGAGGTGGAGGAGGCGGAGAGGGAACCCCCCTTACACCATGCGAGCTAGTCAAATATAATATTATCTCAAATACATGTTATAAAATTAGTGAATAAGTACTTAACAAAAATTAAAGGTTTAAGGTTAAACGGAACGTGCGTTATTATTTATCTATGCAATCACAGATGGCGCCAATTTAATTATTTTAGGTTAAAACACTTTTTGCAAGTTATGTTTTAAAATATTAAGGTGCATTAATTGTTTGCGACTGTACATTCAATATGAATATGAATAAATTGTTTTGTCCATAAAAAAACGCAAACCTTTCAACAAAAACTTACAAATACAATATAAGACAGATACAATGTTATATTTGTAAGCCTTTCTTGAAAGATTTGGGTTTGTTTATGGTCAAAACTATTTATTCATATTCATATTGTGTAAGAATGAGCGCAAACAATTAATTATTCATCTTATAAAAAAGCATAACTTGCTAAAAGTGTTTTTTCATAAAATAGTTAAACTCGCGCCATCTATGAAAGAGCAGATTATGAATTACTTCTTCTTCTTTGCGTGCCGTATCAGGTCCCCCCGACGTTGGCGATCACTCTTGAGAATGTCTCTCTGTCTTGCGCTGCCCGGAATAGCTCCTCCACACTTCTAATGCCGGTCCACTCTCGTATGTTACGCAGCCAAGACATTTGTCTCCTACCAGGCCCTAGGCGACCCTCTATCTTGCCTTTCAATATCAAATGGAGCAAGTGATACTTCTCCCCTCGAAGTATATGACCCAGATATGAAATTTTCCTGATTTTTATTAATGTAAGCAGTTCTCTATCTGCTCTAGCCCGCCTGAGAATTTCTGTGTTGGTGATCATGTCGGTCCATAGGACCTTGAGCATTCTCCGGTGAAGCCACATTTCAAAAGCCTCTAACCTGTTCATGGTATTTACTTTCAAGGTCCATGTTTCACATCCATAGAGCAAGACCGACCACACATAACATTTTAGCATTCTCTGCCTTAGTTTTAAGCTGATATTGTCATTGCAGAAGAGGGATTTCATTTTAATGAATGCAGTTCTTGCTGCTTCAATTCTGCATCTAACCTCCACATCTGGGTCAAGAGTCTCCGTGAGAATACTGCCGAGGTATCTAAATCTTTCCACCTTTTCGACATTGCAACCATTTAACAGTATCACTGATTCAGTGTGATCTAGTCGTCCAAATGTCATCCATTTAGTTTTATTGACGTTGATTGTTAGGCCCAGTTGCTCACCAGCATTATTAACAAGATTTAATAGGTCTTGGAGGTCATCGATACAGTCAGCTAGTAATACATTACTAGCGGCACAATACTCTAACAACAGGGGTTTGCTCAAGCTTTGGCTTACATTTTAATTAATTCCGACGAATTCGTAACTATAATAACTTTTTTTTTTTTAAATCGATACCAGCGGATGTAAGTTATTGATATTTTCCTGCACAAACTGAATCATCGTAAAAAATGATCATGAGTACGTAGACAGATTTCAGGTTCTTATTATGAAATGTTAGGAATACCCACGATGCGATATGATGAATTTTAAATAATGGTTTTAGCAACAAATTTGTTGACGGTATTGTACCAAATAATAATTTATTTGTAAGAGACAAACAGCTTATACGTAAATATAGAGATACATATATACAAAGTTAAATTAAGTCAAGCCAAAAAGGTCTCCTATCTTAAAGTTACTTGGAGACGAAATTTTATTATTATTTTTTTAGTGAGGAGTAGAAAAAGAGGAAAATAGGATAATGATAAGGTTAAAAATGTCTATATTGTAAAATATTGTATTATATTGCGCACATTTATTATTTTTGTTGACGAAAATCTATAAATAATAGGTTTTGCGTTTAATTCGTAGAACTCTATTTTTTTTTCTTAAGGCGGTACACAACCCTAATAATTTTTGTTTGTTCAAAACTCACATTTTAATCATTTCCGGCGAATTCGTAACTATAATAACTTTGTTTATTTCCATCCCGCCCAAGAAATGCTAGTTATTTAAATTTTAGAATAAAAAAAAATGAAATGTTTGAAAATTTCATAACCCGTTTTTCAACTATAAATTTAGCGGTAGGTAGCTGATTTTATTTTTCTAGACGATGAATTTATAACTTTCGGAGGGATTCGTTTAAGAACATCTGAAATATTAGTACCTAACACGTTCATCATAATTTTATTAGTGTTATCTTCTTCTTCAATGATATATTACATTGATGGTAATAACATTTACAGTCTTAATGGCGGTCTAACTAACAACTAAGTAAAAATGTCAAAATTTCTCTTTGCCGTAGGGTTCTTTCCCTTGCAATGATCGCAACCCCTTCGTGATGGGCCACGAGTTTGTGGGCATCGTGGTGAAGGCGGGCCCCAAGGCCAACTTCCAGATTGGGCAGCGTGTATCTGTCGACCCTAATAGGTAAGTCCACAATATTAATTAACATAAATCATATCTTTTTCCCTCAAAGCCCATCTGGACATAAAATCTCTTTAAAAGTTTACAAAAAAATCAAAATAAAGACATCCAGATAGTTGTTGCAGCCCCAATATACTGAACTCGTGCCTGTACCAGTTGAATGGAGATTCTGAAGTATTTGATAGATTCAGTGTATAATAGGCATTGATCATCGATCGATAAAGGTTAGGCAATATAAGCAATAAAGATACAAGTCAATGGCGTTCATTTAGTTTTGTGTTAAAATTCAAGCTATTACAAATTCCGTTAAAGAAATACTATAAAAATGCTAATTTCAGTTGTGTGTTGGCATGTTTGTTTGTTACTCCAGTTTAATGAACTCTAGAACTCGGATTTTTTAAAATTTAAGCAGGGCCGGATCTAGGGGGGGCAAACCGGAGCGCCTGCCCTGGGCGGCGGTTTTAGGGGGCGTCAAATCGTGCTTTATATGTTTGATGGAAAAATAACTTGATTCACAAAGCGCCTGGCATCTAGCGCACGTTTAATATCGATGGCACAGTGAGAGCGTGGGCAGATAAAAAAATGGTCTAAAAAAGATTAAAAAAACACGCTAATCATGCACTAATAAAGCAAAGTAAACTTTAATATTGGTTAATTTTCGTTATTGTATTTGTTATGCATTGTAATCATTTTGCGTGTGCGAAAATTCACATATTTCGGTAGTTCGGGAAGTGGATGAAAATTGAACTGAATGATTGTATTGGACGATATGAATTTTTTATTTTTTATTATATAATGTTATGATCCTACTTTTTCATCTTGCTAGACAAAAAGGCATAACAAATAATTTAATAAATTTTTAATCGAATTATCGATTCGGTGACAGTTTAGTCCCCCCCCCCCCCAAGAGGGGGCACCACTTGAAAAAGTTGTAGATCCGGATCATTTTCAAAATGGTTGAACAAATTCAGACAAACAATTAAGTACCTACCTATTAACCCTTGAAATGCCATCCTCCTGCGACCTAGTAGTTCCAGTAAGGAAATGCCTAGTAGGTTGTTCTTTATTTTGTTAATCATTACATCACTCTTATTTTTTAATGTGTCCCAGTGGCTGTGGTGTCTGTCAGGCTTGCCACAAAGGAAGCTACCACCTGTGCAGCGTGGGTGGTATCAACAGCACAGTGGGCATCTGGAAGGACGGCGGCTGGGCCAAGTTCTGCCGGGTGCCCGATACACAAGTCTTCCTGATGCCCGACTCCATCACTCCAATGCAGGGTAGGTGTCCTTGCCACAATATCAACAATAATGTAACCTAATGGGCATCCACACAGACCAATGAAAAGATAGACCAGCCCACAAGGCTGAGGGCAACTAATAAACTTGGGCGGAGCGGCGGAAGTGGTGTTGGAGTGTTGACAAATTTCCAAGTTAGTTGACCCAGCGGTAGAATTCAGTGAGACTTCGACGAGGAACAATGTTTTGATACTATAAAAGGCGTAACCCATTTGTTATAAACCTCGCAAATCTCCTGTTTCAAATTCATATTTCCCCTTTCTTATACTTTCTCCTTCTTTGTGTGCCCTATCACGTTGGCGATCACTCTGGTAAATGTATCTCTCTCTTGCGCTGCCCGGAATAGCTCTTCCACACTTCTAATACCGGTCTACTCTCGAACATTTCGCAGCCAAGTCGTTTGTCTCCTAACAGGCCCTCGGCGACCCTCTATCTTGCCTTTTAATATTAATTGGAGTAAGTGATATTTCTCCCCTCGAAGTATGTGACCCAAATATGAAATTTTCCTGACTTTTACTAATGTCAGCAGTTCTCTACCTGAGAATTTTTATTATTATTCTATTTTGTAGGTGCCTTAACGGAGCCAATATCATGTTTGGCGCGTGGCTGGGATCGTGCTGGAAGGATTCCTGTTGGAGAGGACATCCTCGTCATGGGGGCTGGCATCATTGGTAAATAAAACCTTTATCCTTTACTCTTCCAATCATCCTTTCGGTCAATAAATCAACACTTTCCTGTAAAATGTACAGAAGGAGTAACCATCTGTTACATATATCAGGCGGGTAATTTTGGTGGTTATCCACCACTTACCCGCCCTGGTATACGTAACAGATGGTTACTTCTTCAAGGCTCTCGCAAGGACTCTATTTTTTTTTAATGAACGAATCTTCATTTAATTGTGAACGAATCTAGTGCCCTTCTCCAGTGTCCCTGCATACGTTGTTAGTAAGCGGGAAATCAAGATACAGTAAGTTTAAGTATGACTATATATAAGATTGGTGATAGTCCACGAGGAGGCAAGCGCTGGGTGATTGTATCCTGCAAGCACCTGTAGGGAGGAAGACACAGTACATAAATAATAAAAGTATAGCGCTGGCAAACGGGTGGGATTACTCTCCAATCGATTGGCAGTCCCAGCAATAATGTGCATGATGTTCGATTTAGCCTTAAACTACGCTCCGCTTCCGCACCCCTTAGTCGGTTCCTGGGTGGTGCCTTAAAGAAAAGTAAATGGGAGATTGGGGGGAAATGCCTGACGACCCTAAGGAATTCGGCATCGAGAAGCCGGAGGCAGGGCGAAGGAGAGCCGAGGTCGCCGACCAAACCTCAAGCCTGCACATGCTGGGGGTGGCGCAAATGATTTTAGAGGGCACCGTGCCGTCGTCGTCCGACTCCTGTCGATGCAATGACGAGGTCTAGCGCACCCCCGAATGGGGAAAAACACATTACCAAACAAAAAGGTAGGGGCGGGTAAGTGGTGGATAACCTCCAATACTCTTCCAATCATTCTTTCGGTCAATCAATCAACACTTTCCTAATAAAAAGCCTAAATAGTGACAGCCAAGTTGGCCGCCCATCTTGATTGAACTTAATTTATTCCACAAACCTTTAGGTAAGTATTTATTTACTCTTCAACAGATCTTTGATATGGAAAAGGGTATTTATTCAGCAAATCAAGATATCTATACGCTAAAATTGTTTGATGAATTGCAATGTAGCCTTTATCATTATCTAATCGAACTCATTATATGTAGTATTACAATATTGATTTAAGTTATCAGCTGACATCTGTCATTTACAAATCAATCATAAAACACTCTTTGAAAATATATTTTAGGAGCAAATAACAATGACTTAACAGTAAGTAATTGTGATCTTCAATAATAATAATATATTTTTTTTTTTTACATCTACAATCAGATTTGGCTTTTTTTTACACTAACTCCACACAGGAGGCCTTGAGGAAAATAATTTCCCTCAGGGCCTGTGTCATCTGGGATGCTGTGTGGAGGGTCTTTTTAAGGAGAGGAAGGAATGAACATTGGTCTTGAAGAGACCCTTGTTGTAGGAAGGAGGAAACACAGAGGTCGGCAAATCATTTCACAGCCGAGCTGTTGAACACAAGAACGAGTCGAAGAAGCGACCTGTTCTCATATGACAAATGTAAACCGTGTACAAATGTTGGGCATGGTGCCGAAGGGATCAATGACGCTAATTTCTCGGAGCATCTTCCATTGTAATACCGGTAGAACAAGGATAGCATTCCCACCCGATGCCTATGCTCTAAGGATTGCAATCCGTCAGTTGAACTGGGAGAATATATCAAACGGACCGCCCAATTCTGCACAGAGTCGAGGGTATTTTTCAGGTATTTTGGAGCTCCAGACCAAAGGTGGCTGCCAAATTCAACCGTGGGGCGCACTTGTGATTTGTACAGGTAATCAACAAAGCACTTAAGCAAGTGCCTTGATCAGTTATTTTGACAAATCATCTCTCATAGAAGCAATCAACATTTACAACAAGATTTACAATTAGATTACTGCCATTTTTTTCAAACATTTTCGTGTTGAAAATTTCAGGAATTTCAATGAATTGTGCCCTGCATCTGGTCGTGTGGTCACATGCCCTCGGAGCTCATGCCACTGGTGTAATCTTTTTAGTTGTATTATTGGAAACAAAGTTGTTTATTGTATGTATTGTTATTTATGGTCATAGGAGGTCAAGAGTCGTAGCTATTGTGCAGCTCGCTCTTGAGCGACTGACTCATCGTTAATCCTTAGTATTACTTGGCTTAGGGCTTAAAATTTTATTAATTATTTTATGAACTGGAAAACATGACAAGTTAGTTTTATGTATGTATGTTGTTGATACCATTATTTCACCACATGCAGATGAATGTTTTTAGGTACAATCTGAATCAATACTTTCTTTTTAAGTATGACATTACTTTACGATGTGTTTTAAAAACATTTTGTACTTACTAGTCTGTTAATTGTAGGAATTCTGTGGTCCGAGCTCTTCCACCTGCAGGGACATAAGAGAGTGACAATCTCTGAACCTAACCAAGACCGTCGCAACCTTGTCACTAAAATTGGTAAGGAATTATTTTAATTTATTTTATTTTCATTCCAAAAAATAATAAAATTTAAATTATAACAACATGCAATCTTTTTTTTCTAATTATTCTACTACTTCATAAGTTGAACTCTAGTGGCTCATGATTGTGGGAGGAGCATAAAGAAAATAATGCTTAAGGCGATATGCAAAAAATAAAATCACAGACTTATTAACCACTAGGACCCATAAGCTTGTTTTCAGGATAATATAACATTACCAGAGATATGTATCACGTATGAGGCGTACCTGACTTATTAAATAACAAACGAAACTAAAATCGACAAATAAAAATCAAAATAACCACAAACGTAATTCAACATTAACAATTTTGGAAAAATACTAGGGTAGGCTGAAAAGTAATGCACACATGCTTGTAAAACACGAAGAAAAACAAATAGCAAGATCGGGCAAAAGGTACTTTAAAGTACGATTCGCTTAGTCATATATTAATTTTTCAACGTAGTCACCGTTATGGCTGACGCATATTTCCCAACATTTAACAAGTTTTTTCATTACGTAACCGAAAAATTCTTCTGACATTTTTCGAATCCGGGACTTACAGCTACCTTCACCTCAACGTCCGAGGTGTAATGATTACCCTTGAGATGTCTCGTGAGTAAAGGAAAAAAATATGGGAAAGAAATATCGGGGGAGTGAGAAGGGTGTGGAATCAATTAAAACTTCAGGTTTTGTAGATGCTCTAATAAACGTTGTTTGTTCTCGTCTGTGAAACAGCGTGTAACCCATCGTCCACAGATTTGACGGTATCCTAATTGCTCAACAATGAAGCCGACTTGGATATTCCAAAATGGTTTGTAATATGCTTTTGAGTGATTCGCCGGTCATTTTGAACCAAATCTTGGACAAGTTTGGATTGTTTATCGTCTGTATCCACTGCGTATCAAAATTTATTGCTTTTCCAGGCTCACAGTCATTAAATTTTATTACCCATTGATTCACAGTAGACTTATCAAGAAGCATCGTCATCATCGAATTAAATAAGGTAATTGTCACGCATGTACCATCTAGAACAGTTAACATAGATTCTAGCTACCCCCCATGGTACAGCGCTGTCTTAAAAAAAGTAATTAAAGATAAACTTAAATTCCACAAAAAATATATAATTTATAACCGCATCTCTGACTATCAAACTTTCTCTCTTCTCCGAGAACGACAAAAGCGTATGAAGAAGGTGTGCTATGATAATTTCATTAATATGGCCGAAATTAATATCAATACCGATCCCAAACACTTCTGGACCTTTGTTAAATCTAAGCAAAGAAGCTCTGAACTACCTAACAATATGTTTCTTAACTCACAGCGTGTATCGGGTGGGGAAGCTATAAGTAACTTATTCAACATACATTTTCAATCCTCCTTTGAATCACCCGCCCCGTCCACCTCGTCTACCAATCGAATATATAATCCAAACACCTCAGTACTAAATCTTAATAATGTTTATATAGACACTGAATTAGTTTGTAAATATCTCAAATCATTAGATCCTACCAAAGGCAGTGGGCCTGATGGTATACACCCAGTATTTTAAAGAATTGCGCTAATGTTTTATGTTATCCGCTAAGTCTAATATTCAAAACTTCTTTGTCTTCTGGTATTTTTCCACTAGAATGGAAAAGTTCATATATTGTGCCTATATTCAAAAAAGGCGACAAACACAACATAGAAAATTACAGACCGATCTCTAAATTAAATGTAATGGGTAAACTTTTTGAAAAGATTGTTTTTGATATCATTTTTCCTTGTATACGACCACACATCATTTCGAATCAACACGGCTTCGTGAACAGAAAATTAACAGAAACTAATATATGCGAATTTGTTGACACAGTCCTTGTTGCTATGGATAATGGTTTTGGATAATGGTTTTGGATAATTGGTCTACACAGACAATTCCAAAGCCTTTGATAAAATCCCACACAGCATTTTAATTGAGAAAGTCGAAGCAATGGGTATATACGGTGACCTCCTTCGTTGGTTAGCCTCTTATCTCGACAATCGTACTGGGGTTCTGCTCTAGCTTTGTCCCCGTAACCTCAGGACTTCCCCAAGGATCTCACCTTGGCCCCCTTTTATTCAACATTTTTATGAACGATGTTAACAAAACTATTCGTAATTCTCAGCTGTTCCTATATGCGGATGACAAAAAAATTGTCAAAATCATTAAATCTGAGATGGATTGTATAGAGTTTTAGGATGACCTGAACTCCCTGGTCAATGTGTATTGTTTAGAAAACCGCCTTCTTTTGAATGCAGATAAATGTTCCGTCATATCTTACCCTCGAAAGAAAAACACTATACTATATCCGTACATAATTAAAAACAATCTTTTAAATAGGGTAAAGGTAATTAGAGATCTTGGAGTTCTATTAGACAGTAAGCTTCTTTTTCAATCTCATGTCGAGCACATCACGTCTAAGGCTTTGAAAATGCTAGGATGTATACTTAGAGTAAGTTCTGTTTTCAAAAATCCACAAACATTTAAGATTCTCTACATATCATACGTCAGGAGCCACCTAGAGTATGCTTCAACAGTATGGAACCCTCATTGTTCTACATATAAATCAAATATAGAAAGAGTCCAGAAAAAGTTTTTGAAATATGTTTCGTTTCGCATGCGAAATAATGTAAATTATGTCTCTATGAACCTCAAAACCCTTGATCAACGCACAGATATCAGAGGAAAATTGTAAAATTGGACTGGAGTTCTCTATTATCGAGTAGGTAGACGCCATTATCTCAACTTTTTTGAGGGAGTGGATAAGACAATGTTAAATATTAGTTTTTTTATTTTCTGAAATAATAAAATTTGAGTAATAAAATTAGTAGTATTAATAAAATATAATAAAATTATTATGTCCATGATGTAACAGCACGTACCGGAATGATTTTATATCCATGATGTAACAGCACGTACCGGAATGATTTTAACCATCACTCCTCCTTAGGGTCGAACCCTCCCTATGAAAATGCTATGCCCTTGCTGTCTGGGATAAACTCAACTTATACCTCAATGCTTACTATACACCAGCGCATTGTAAGTAAGTTTATTGTAAGTTGTTAGAAATAGCTACACAACATTCAAAGTTTATTTCGCATTGTTTGATTGTAGTACTAATGTTTATTTGTTTGTTTTTTAGGTCTGGACTACACGGCCATCTCTCCCGCGGAGATCAGCTCCTCGGGAAAGAACTTTGACGTGATTGTGGACTGCACCGGTGTGGCGGCGGCCATGGAGAGTAGTTTCCCGCTACTCAAGAAGGGCGGGCGCTACGTCGTGTTCGGCTGCTGTGACCCCAAGGCCACCGCCAAGTAAGGACTATTCTTCTTCTTTCGTATGGTGGGGGGTCAGAGGGGAAAATCTAGGGCTGCGAGCCAGTCTAGGGCCTCAGGCGTTGCCCTGTGGACCTCGTCAATCCCGCCAGGGAATGAATGGAGCGGGCATTCGTTGGTCACATATTTGGTGGTCCTTAATTCCCCATATATGTATCATGGGAGCACCTTATCCTATTGATGGCGGACCAGAGTTTGCGAGGCAATGAGAATCCAAGCTGTATCTCAGTGGGGTCTTGTACGAGATGGCCGAGTGCCACTCAAGCTTCCACCTATCTTCTGGTGTGAGAGGTGATCGGAGGAGTCTTTCTCCTTCTCTCCAGAAGGGTTTTCGGGACTTCAAGCGGCATTCCGGGTGAGAGACGACATTATCGTACAATGGTATTGCGCTTTTTTGTATTCCCTCAGTGTTGTAATCTCTCGCCTGATATTTGGCGGGGTTATGTTTTCAGAACTTCTGCCTTTCACTTTGCTAAGTTTCTCCAGGTTCAAGTTCTCAGTTTAGGGAGCAATGTGTCCAATGTCCTTTCATAGAGGTATATAAATCCACCTGTGTTGAAAGACGTTAACTTATACACATACGAGTACATGCCTGACAAGCATACTCGTGGGAGATCTCGTACACTTTTTTATAGATACTCTGAAAGGGAGGAATTCTGCCTATCAGAAAGCGCCAATCAACAGAGCAAGTCAACTGCTAATGATTTTGCATTAACCACTGACATTTTCAACAACATTTGCAGACAGTTCAGAAACTATCTTTTACGCATAACACAAAACAGTAAAACTGCTCCCGTGACTTTATTAAACTTCTAATTCGCTTCGCTTTGATCAAAAAAGGAACGCTCCGATGGTTTGGGCATGTAGAGCGAATGAACGAGGAAAGAAGTGTAAGGAGAATATATGACGCAAATGTGAATGGTAGAAGAAGTCGAGGACGCCCTAGAAAGACATGGCACGACCAAGTGAATCAGATACTTGAGTCGGGCCATGTCAAGAGTTAGAATAAAATAAGAGAATGTATGAGACGTTGTATGAATGTAAACGAGGCAAGGAATGTGTGCCAAGACCGGGATGTTTGGCGGTCCGTCCTCTCTGCCTACCCCTGCAGAGAAACGGCGTGATGGTTAGTTAGTTAGTTAGTTTTTTTTACTTCGCTTTGTTTCTTATCAACTTTTTCTACCTGTACCAACGCAACATAATACAATAATGTCACCTCTTGCATGTTCATTTGGTATTGTTGTCTTCAGTATTTTTAAGTCTTCAATACACGCACTTTATTTACGGTTCATAACCGAACCTTACGTAAACTATTTAACCAAGTTTTTTTTCGTCACTCTTAATGATTTTTCAAAAGAGTGATGAAGTTACACATTGTTGAGTTGTTCGATCACCGTTATTTATTTGCTTTTACTATGTATTTGTTATTTCTACAACTACTTTTTTTCTGTTTACCAAATACTGTACCTTTAGGTGTACTTAATTTGTTATATTTATTTTATTTAAGTTTTTATTCCAGCAAGGCTGGAGAATAGTGCAATCCCAGTCTGCCATATTACATAAACTATAGTACAATAATATTTTACAGAGTAAATAAAAATCTAAAAGAAATAAAATATGATAACTTATTACTAAAAACAATAAATTAAAATAAAATTAAACAGAAATTTAAAAAAAAATCGATCGTCCCTCAGGGAGGTTGCCTCGTCATCTGCATCCATCGTTCATTTAGTGGGGAACTGAGCCACTAGGACACAGCCACGACAATGATGTTGGTTGATTTCCGTGTCCTGCTCCAGAAGCTGGCTAGGCGGTGGCGAAGTAAGGCTGGGAATGAGTGCATCCTCTCTTCGGTGAACATCGTGGAGGCGCTGCAGAACCTCGGTAGTTGCATAAGTTGCCTGTATGCATTGTTGTAGCACACCCTCAGTTTGTCAATTGCGCTGCTGGGTATTGCGTCCACAGTTCAGATGTGTACAGGGCAGTGCAGTCAAGCCGAAATTCGTCATTCCGACTGTGACTGCCGCCCGCGACAGTCGCACCTCTCTGGCTTGGCTTAAATGCCATTCTCCACCGCTGACGCCGTCGCTTATCGCTCCAGTTCGTGACAGTTCGTGAAAACCACACCCCAGTGAACCAGTCAAATACCCAAGTGTTTTTGTGCTTAGCAACAGACAATTAAGTGCATTTAAAATATTTCTTCACAGACAATTTAAGTGTATTCGTGCCCTCAGTTATCCCCGTGTTTCCCCCCATTCCATACCATCATGTCCTCCCCCCTTCTCAATACCTCCGACGAATATCAACGCCTTACCCTCGAGATCCAGTCCTTCTTCGAAAACCACCCCGACCCCAACAACTTGTCCCCTGAAGAGATAGACCATGTCTGCTCCCTGGCCTTCCGCAGAGTTCATGGTTCCCCTCCCAATTCCCCCTGCAACTCACCCCAATCCCAACCCGACTCAGGATACCCCTCCGCAACAAACCCCCCCCCCTCCTCATCTCTAACCCCCGCCCAAACAACCCCCCCCAACCCCCCCCTTACTGCCCCCCAAACCAACCGCCCTACCGATGGCCCCCCTGTCACCCCGCAAACCGACCACCCCCTTACCACCCCTCAAGATATCCGCCCCACTACCAAACTCCCCCCCACCTCCCCCCAAACTGATCCCCCCCGTGCTACCCCCAGCACAAATCTCCCCCCCACCGCCCTCAACACCGATCGCGCTCCCAACGCACCCCCTACCGACAGCCCCCCCCTATCCGTCAGCGCCCCCTTCGCCCCCCAAACCGCTCGCCACCCCTCAGCCTCCCAAACCATCTACCCCATCACCTCTCGTCTGCCGACCACCCCCCAACCCTTCGGCTCCCCCAACCCCCCCCTAATCTCTTCTCTACTCCCCCCAATTCTTCAAAACACCCTCGTCCAAATCAAAGAAATCCCCACCCCACAACGTACCACCCACCGACCTGCCACTACCCCACTAAATTCCCCCTCCCCTCAAAGCCCCCTCACCCCCCTCCCCGTCCCTCAAATAGTGGTAACCACCCAGTTGTTCCCTCGTCCCGCAGTAAAAAAGAAAACCAACCTCAAACATCCCCTCCGTAATAATCCTCCCCCATCTTGCAGCCATGTCCTTTGCAACTAAAAACTAATTATCAAAAACAAATCTCACTTTCTACAACCTTAAATACCTCAGTTGAAGGAGAAAGGGGCCTAAATTGGCCCGGTGCTCCATAAGCCCGTTATACAAAAGAGGGCAGTGCAGTATGTCTTGAAGAGTAATTTTCTGTCATCGTTGCTACAGTGGTAGAACCGCCTTGAGAGCATTACGGCCCGTATGTTAATTGCTCTTCTTTGTCGTTCCATATCTTCCATATCCTTCATGTCTTCGGTTAGGATATGTCCCAGATACTTAACCTGTGAGGCCACAAGCAGTTCGTTTCCTTCTAGATATATTGGAGCAATTTAATGACTCTTTGTTGTGTTTGAAAGCGACGATGGCTAACTTTTTAGAATTGTTCAACAAGTTATGAGAGTTTGCGTACTCTTCGCATATTTGCACAAGTCATCTCATCGCTTTAATCGAAGGTGCAAGCAGCACCATATCATCCGCGTAATTAATATTATCAGATTCTGCCTTGTCCGCAGATATGAAATAATATATATTGATCGTTATCTCCTCTGTAATGATATATATTGGTGTATAGCTGGAAGAGAAAAGTGGAATGTTCCAGACTGAGGTGGGAAGACGAGGTGAGAGGGGATGCAGCACAGCTTCTCCAGGTAACAAACTGAAAGTCAGCCGCTGAAGCCAGGAGTTGGTTGCGAATGTTGCGGAGGCCAAGACTCGATATGGGCTGTAGCGCCATCGGAGAGAGAGAGTATAACTGTTTTATTGAGACCCTGAAAAATAAACAAACAAAATAGAAAAGTCAGCTCACTGCTAGCGTTAAAAGGGGGAGCTATTTTCATATTTATGCAATACCCATTTCCGCTGACGTCGACGTTTCTACATACATAATATGTGTTTGTTTCAGAATAAACCCCTTTGACATTTACTTCAAGGAGGCCACCATCATCGGAGTCTTGGTGAACCCCTTCACTTTCCCCAAGGCTATCGGACTCATCGAATCCATGGGAGACAAGTGAGTATTGACAAGTCAACGACTAAACATCATTCCAAAATAGAGAATTAATTTCATTATTTAACTAGCAAAAGATTTTCTCATGGTGGATATGACGTTTCTTAAAAAACATTTCATACGCCTAAAAAGGCAGATAAAAAATCCGTGTAAATTTAATGACACCAAAGCTCACCGCTTGAGGGTTTTTGCTGCTTCAGACAAACAGATTTTCCGCATTGTACCTTTGTACAGCCCAGTTTCGCCCGAGTTTCAACACTCTCAAATTTCTAACATTTTTTTAACGTTAACTCCAGGTCATCTATAGGAAGGCTGTGTGGAGGGTCTTGTGGAGGACAGGAAGGAATGAGCATGTGTCTTGAAGAGACTGTAGGAGGAAGGAAGGTGTCTTGAAGAGTTGTGGAAGGAAGGAAACTCAGAGGCCACCAAATCATTCCACAGTTGAGTTGTTGACACAAGAATGAGTCATAGAAGCGACCTGTTCTCATGTGAACAATGATGGTGTATCGGTGATAAAGGGAACCATGATACTAGTTCCTCGGAGCGTCTTCTTTTAAAATATCGGTGAAATAATTGAAAACTTCTTTAGCACCGTTATGATTTGAAACTCGATGAAACGAAAATACACTAAAAATAGACAAACACGTACATTTGTAGGATTTAGCCTGCGAGTGAATGAGATAATATAATCGGTCTCTTATTTGCGCGGTGCTTCGTATTCTCCCCTCTCTTGTCTACTTTAGTTTTCTGAAGGTTTTGAATTGCACACTCTGTGTTTTTAAGATAGGCGATTTGGTATTTTTACATTTAATTAAATGAAGACAATATAAGCGAAACTCAATCGAAAATCTGGAAACACAAAAATCAGAAAAAGACATTGACACCTCTGTGACATTGTATTTTTACACTTAGCAAATGTTTCAAAGCTCCCTAATTCATAATATAACTAAAAAGAGTTGCGCCAACCCAGATATTCCAAATAGAAATATGTCTGCAAATTACAGGGCGCCAGAACTTATGTTGGTTTTTTTCCAGGTATCTAAGCTACGAGAAGCTTGGCATCAAGGTGTACCCCGTCTCCCAATACGAAGAGGCTTTTAAGGAATTGAAGAAAGGAGCCATCTCCAAGGCTATGTTTAAGCTGTGATTAACTAAATAATTTTACATAATTATTACATTGTAACAAGACAATTCTCAAGGACTACAGTTTACTTTTATTTACTTAACTTAAAAATAAACTTTATAAATCGTGCAATCTATTAAAATACCTAACAATATTTGTGTAATCAATCTGTGTTTATTTATTTGACCTTTTTTCAGTGTTACATATATATTTCTGGGAAAACATTCTACAAAACTAATTTACTTATTTGTTTATTTATCATGCTCTCAATAAGACGGTGATTTACCAAATTTTTAAAGAGATTACAAGTGTTGGTAGGTACTAGGTAGAGCAAAAAAGTACAGAAAAGGGAAATGGTTGAAAAATAATAAGGAATCCGGGAATCAGTGTGTCCAGGATTGAAGGACATATGAATCTAAGGCTAAGGTAAGGCAATGTTCCGAGAGAGTCCTGCTGGAGAGATCAATAGGTCTCCCTCAACCAGTCTCTCCCGATCCGGCCTACAACGCAGTTGGTGGACAAATCTGCCGCCAAGATCCGAACAAATCTCACCCCATGAACCCAGGCACCCCTGTTAATCACCAAACGTAGAGAACCACTTGAGGTGACCTATATGGCAGCGGTGACGTTTATCCAATAAATGTTTCCCGGGGCAGTGGTACCCATACCCGCCTCCCAAATTGAACGCAATAAATGCAACAAAACAGAAATGAACAAGGGTCATGAGGACAGCATTACAGTTATTTTGTGACAAATTGTGAAAACTTGAATGGAGTTCTTTTTTGTTGGTAAATAACGAATAATGTATAGCCCACCAAAAATTTGCAATTGCTGACAAAAATAGTATAATTAGCTCTGTAAATCCTTAACACTGACTCCGCAACATCCGTAATTATTAAATAGTAGACACGGCTAGTAAAACAATTTGGAGAATCCTGCACAACTTAAATCCAAGAAATTTGTGTATAAACAGAAATTTGAATATGTCTTTGAAATGTTATGTTCAAAATGGGAGTCGATTTTTCCGTATCCAGAATATGTTTTTTTCCGCAAATGCCCTGATACAAAACTTTTTCGCATTAATGATTCAATTCTTCTTCTTCATCTTTCGTATGGTGGGGGGTCAGAGGGGGACATTTAGGTCTGTGAGCCAGTCTAGGGCCTCAGAATGAATGGAGCGGGCATTCGTTGACCACATGTTTGATGGTCTGCACCGCACCTCATTCACACATCGCCGACTCTTTAAGGCCCCATCTATGCATCATGTGAGCACAACGGTTATGGGAGCATTTTATCCTATTGATGGCAGTCCGGAGTTTGCGAGGTAATGAGAACCCAGGCTGTCTCTCAGTGGGGTCTTGAACGAGATTGGCGTTTTTGACGTTGGCTGATTGCCACTCAAGCTTCCACCTATCTTCTGGGGTGAGAGATGTTCGAAAGAGTCTTTCTCCTTCCGTCCAGAAGGGTTTTCGAGACTTTAAGCGAAATGCCGGGTGAGAAACGACATTCATCTTGCCTTCTTGTATTCCCTCAGTGTTGCAATCTCTCGCCTGATATGTGACGGGGTTATATTTGCAAGTACGGGTAGCCAAGGAAGGGGAGTTGATTTTAAGGTTCCGCTGATGGTTCGCATTGTGGAATTAAGCTGAACGTCGACTATGGAATAGTGGGCGCTTCTGGACCATACTGGAGCACAGTATTCAGCTGCTGAGAAAATCAGGGCTATGGATGCATCTCCAGCTAGTACCAGCTAGCTTATTGGCTAAGTTTAGTCTTGTCCTGGTTTTTTGTCCACTGTTTCCATGTGTTTCCGGTAATTCAGGCTCCTGTTCAAAGTTACTCCAAGATAGCGGGGATGGGGGTCATGGTAATTTTTTTCCATCAAACTGAACACAGAGTTTCGCGTTTGCCTGTGAATTACTGAGATGGAAAGCTGTCACAACTATTTTTGACCCATTTGGCTTTAGTCGCCAATTGAGGAAAAATCCTTCCATAGCCTTGAGGTCAGAATTAAGGATCTCTTCTGCTGCATTGAGGGTTTTGGCTTGGACTGTGATGGCGAAGTCATCTGCGTAAGCAAATTTTCTGCCTTCAGTGTGAGGAAGATCTCGAGTGATGTTGAAGAGCGATGGGGCCAGCACTGAGCCTTGGGCAAGGCCATTACTCAGGGGCATTTTTTTGCTTTTTAGCCCTCTTAGAAAAACCCTGAAAGTACGGCCAGTTAGTAGTTGCTCAATAAGTCGTACTGTGTTGCCATCTTCTATCGTGTCGTAGAGCTTGACAAGGAGGCCTTTGTGCCACACCGTGTCGTAAGCCACAGAGAGATCAATGAACGCTGCCACAGTCTTAAGCCGTTTCTGGAAACCAGATTCGATGTGTGTTGTCAGAGCTAGCACCTGGTCACAGCAGTTACGGCCTGGTCTGAAGCCAGCTTGCTCTTGTGGAACCACTTTCTCCAGTATTGGGGTAAGTCTTCGGAGCACCACTCGCTCTAGGAGTTTGTACATGGTACTTAAAAGCCTTGAGATGGGCCGATAGCTTTTTGGTGGCTTGTTGGGTTTGAGGATCGCATTAAAAATTGTGTGGATAGATTTTTTTACTAAGATTACGAAAATGTTAGCAAAAATTTTTAGAATAATATAGTTTTTTTTATTTTTAAATAAATAAATCCATTATTTGGGCCCGTGACGTCACTACATGAAAATATCCCGTCTCCGAAAATGTTCCTATTAATTTTGTAAAATTTCACACTGATTTATTTATTTCATAACCTATTTAACCAATTTTTTATTTATACATTTTTTATAATTTTTAACGACTTTTCAAAGGAGGTGCTGAGTTGAATTCATTCCGAGTTGTCCGGTCACCGAAGAAAAGGCTGCGCAAATTTAATTATGTTAGTGCAAGTTAGATTTACATATTATAAACGAAAGAATGAATGCTCTAAAACCAATGAGTCTAAAACGCTTACCGAATGTCATCTTTCTACTAATAAATTTAGTGTCTCTTTTAATATCAGCAATGGCGGCAATAGGAATTCCCCGATTATTAGCAACTGGCCCTCAAAAATGGGTGCTGAAACTAACAAACAAAAATACATTACGTAAATACACACATTTAAAAAGAAACAGAAAGGAAGTTTTTCTAGAACTTTTTTGTTATTTTTGTTTACGTTGTGTCGTTGTGTGTTCTATTTTGAGTCTTCTTCCAAAACAAGTCTTTTCTTTTACCAGCTTGACTTTATTGACCTTCAGCATCTTTGTAATTGAGAATATAAGTTGAGGTCATTTGCATAGGAGAGGTGAGATTTTATCTCGTTTTAATCTGATAATCAGAAAGAATAGTTACATTGTGTTAAGATTAATTTCCCGATTTAAAATACCAGATTTTTTCTGGAAAATAACATAATATTATTCGGATTTATTTATTTTTATCAAGTTTAATTTGTAGAACTCCATTTTAATTTTAATTTGTGTATTATATAATCAACTAGCAGACCCGGCCACACGTTGCTGTGGCTAACGAAACACAACGCTATTACCCAACCTTTCTAAAATCCACACCACCCGCTTGCCAGCTGCCCGCTGCCTGAATTGAATATTTGAATTTCTCGGCTATTCTCTACTATAATAAGCATGTGTTATACACATAAACCTTCCTCTTGAATCACTCTATCTATTGGTGAAAACCGCATGAAAATCCGTTGCGTAGCTTATTTTTAAACAAGATCTGCTGTATAATAATTACACAGCAGAACTTGTTTACAAATAAACTGTTTTTATTAATTTAATAATAATATTATTGATTATACACGGTGTCCGGAAACTCGTAGTACAAGCGGGAAACTGATCAATCTGCATCACTTTCGGAGTCGATTCGTAAAGGATTTGAGCTTTCGTTTTCGAATACCTAAATCAGGTCCGAAGTTGGAATTGTCTTGGTTAAATTTGAAAAAATCGTTCACTAGGAGGTTAATATCAGACGTGTAATGTGTTTTAAAATGTATCGAATGGTAACCAGGCTCGAAAGTTTTTTGGGTTCTCTACGTGATGTAGATTCATTAGTTTCTGAACACGTTGTACAATAAAAAATATTAAAATAAAAAATATTATTCGGAGGTTTTATAGAGCAGTACAGAGTGTAATGACTTTACCTCGGTATAACACTCCTCTGAGGTTTTACTGTGATAATGGGCTGGCGAAATAATAATCAATTTAAGGAATTAACACAATGTATTTATTTTTAACTTTATGAGTGATACCTCAAATTGTAATATTTAATTAAAGGAAGACAATATTAGCTAAATTCAATCGAAAATCTAGAGAGAGCTGTGGCCTGGTAATACAGATCCGTAGGTCCTGTGTTCGAGTCCCAGAGGTGCCAATATCTTTTTCTGATTTTATTGTCTCCAGATTTTCGATTGAGTTTCGCTAAGTGGTTTGGCGTCGAAAGGCTCGCCCGACCATATAGGTACACTCGGAACTCTCAAATTATTATTATTTTATCATTGTCGCTTATTTTTTTTTAAATATGGCATTCTAAGTTTTGAAAACCAAATTAAAAAATAATAATAATGAATACCTATTTCTCTGATTCAAAATTTAGGCATATTAGATTTGCCGAAGAATTTATATTTAAAAATGAAAAAATCAGTCTTTTTAAATACATGTAGGATTACAAAAGATTTTTGAAATATTTATATTGATTATAGGTCCAATTAGGAGGTCCACAGAGCCGAACCCTCTGATATGAAAATATCAGGAGTCGGTGTAATATTTTCCCATTTGGTCTCTGGTAGGTTGACATGTTGTTCTTGTATTGTTTTGTATTTATAATATGTACTTATATAGTGCAATTGCATAGCGTGGATTGACTAGATTCACTAGAAGATCATTTGGGGAAGTGTGTGAAAGGGTTTAGTTTTTCCTGTGGGGAAAATTTAAAATACTTTAAAAAATCGTACACAAAAACCTGCCAGGTGCTGGTCGGCAGACCAAGAAATTCTTCAATGGGATGTCTAGACTCAGAGGTTCCCAAACTTTTTTTTTCGTGGACCACTTTTAAAATTTTACTGGTTTCGGTAGACCTCCCATTTCTACCATATTTCCAAAACTCGTCACAAAATTTTAAGATTAGATAGTAGTACGATGGAAATTTGAGTCTCGGCTGAGTTCCAACCCTAAATTCGGAGTGGTAAAATAAAAAGAAAAATATTATATTTTCTTGTATTCTATTTATTAAAATAATGTGATTTCAGACTTAATAGAATTAAAATTAATCATTAATAACGTACCGTAACTTAAATAATGCAAATCAACAATAAAAAGTCATAATTTTAATGGGACGGTTAATAAAGTTTTTCAACAACCTTCCGATTGAAATAAAAAAAACCAAAGACATCAATAAACTGAAACTCAAACTGAAACTACAATTCATCGGGAATAATTAACTTAATAATTAGCTGTTTTTCTCTTTCTTTCTATGTATTATCAATCTATATTCATCTCTATTTTATTTAGATTTTTCGAATTGCACTTAAGTGCATAATATTTTAGTATGTAACCGTATCCCATGTATGTACACCTACACTAATAGATAATCCAGATGTTTCAATTGTTCCCATTATATACTTACCTATTGCATAATGTTATTCTATTTCTGTTATAATTAGTGTAACTCGCTCATCAAGCACAAGAACTAGTTTCTTCTTTGGTGAGATTGCAATTATAAATAATTTGTGTACCGATATGTAATTTATATAAAACCACTGTACTATATGTATATCTATATTTAATAAAAATAAAAAATAAAATATAATAATAACCGCAAATCTCCCCTTTCTGTGATGTTCAATCTGCTCCTTTTTTGTAACGATACTAAAACTTTTTTCGACAAGGTATGACGAGGGAAACGCTATCAAAAGTTTTCTCGCTCTTTCCCACAGCCCAGGATATTTTTCGGGTATTTCTTCCTGCGGCCAAAATGTTTGATAGACTTTTTTAAATTTCACCTTCAGCTCCTCATTGGTGCTAAGCTCGAGTAGCTCCTCTTGTAATGCCACATTCGCCACTTCCGTTTTATTAAGTGGATTTATGACCCATGGTGGTATTTCCATCGTCAGAATATCTTCAAACCTATTTTTGAAGTCATCATGGAGGGAACGGCATATATTTGGCATATGTTGAACGTATGTCTAAATATCCTCATCAAGTTATTCTGCCTATGACATTCTTGTTATTTACTATCGAAACCAGGTAAACTTTCGTGGACCCTCACTTACAACTTTTTAACCCCCATTTTTTTATCACACCAACGTAGACCCCCGTCGAGTCTCCCGTGGACCCCTGGGGGTCTACCTGGACCAATTTGAGAATCACTGGACTAAATAAAACGGTTCGTTCAAGGAAGAGATTTTAAAAATCCTAAAAACTATTTCCTTTACCTTCTTTCCTGCGTATTTATTGTTGACGCAATATGTAGGGGATTGGTTGGGTATGCATTCGCAAAGATTTGGTGGAAAGCATATTTATGTTAGAGGAGCGCGCTAACACTTAAAGCGATAAAATCGATGCGAAAATTATGAAAATGTTTAATAAAACATGACTCGTTAAAAATAGAGCAAAAATCTCGTGGAAGGTATATTTAGTATCATTTAAAATGAAACATTGTGATTTTTTTCACAACTATAACTTGTAAAATAACTGAAACAAAAGTGTGTATAATAATTTTCGGAGCATACTTTGCGATTTTTTTCTATCCAGGGAATTTTATATAATTTGCGTTTTGGCGTGGAACGCGTCTAGATATTATCTTCAAAAATAACATATTTAGCATAACATATGAGCTTAAAAACTTCAAATGTTTAAGGGAGATATGTATCTAAGAAATCGGTAGAAATTCGGCGGCTTAAACACCAAACAATACAGTGGAGTCGCAGTCCCGCGACACCAATTATTTTACAGTCAATTCTGTTTTACGCGATATTTTTTATTCGCGTTTTTGATAATAAACAAATTAACATAATGCAATCAATGGAGATAACAATCTAATATAAACAATCGGTTTATATATATTAGATTTCTCAATTTTTTCCAATATACAGTGTCCAATTTCCAATACATTCAGAATTGAAATGTTGCTTGAAATAGCTTTGGTTGCTTAAATTGGCCCGTGTTTGGTGACCAGATCTGGTAAGCCAGGTACTTCACCATCTTCTTCCTCCCCCCACTACCTTTAAGCATCACAATATTCCTAATCGGGGATGCCATAGTCTGTGACTAGCGCCAGACTCACAGCTCACACCAAAAAAAAAGATAATAAAAAAATTGTGTGCAGTTTACACGCGGTAGAAGTGAAACCTTCAGACAACTAAAGTAGACAAGAGTGGTGAGGCTTCGAAGCACCGCACAAAGAGGAGACCGATTAGTCTATCTTATTCTCTCTCTGGCTAAATCCTATAAATGTATGTGTTTGTCTCTCTTTAATGTAGCTTTTTCGTTTCATCGAGTTTCAAATCACAACGGTGCTAAAGAAGTTTTCATTTTAATAATAATAATAAATGTATTGTATTCTAAATATATATATATATATATTCTAAATATCCGGTGTATTCTAAATACCTCCATGAAGAACCAGCTGTGCATTCCGTACGTTCGGTGAGCACCTGTTGTTTGTACAACATGCCTAACGGTTTTAGCCAACTGTTTCCAGGAAAGTTTATTTCTGTCCAGACGAATGCAATGTTGTGTTGTCACCAATTCGCGTGATGTTAAAAATAAATGTAACAGTGTTTCATCCGTATCAGAATAGCGACCTTTGTCTAAAAGTATAAAAAACGCCACAGAGCAGAGTTTAAAATTCAACTGCACTACCGTAACACATAAATCTATCGATTTTCAAATTCCAATTTCTAATTTAAAGAAGTTCATCAGATATTTAGGGAATATAGTTATGTGAAATCTTTGATTATATATACCACGGGCGTAGCCAGGGGGGGTTTTGGGGGTTCAACCCCCCCCCCCCCCTCCGAAAAGTTAAGATATCAACATCAATGATATTAAAATAAGGAGAGTTAAGAGAATGTTATTTTTAACACTGACATCTCAAAATGATATTATGTATCTAAAAAGATAAATGGGGACCTCTAAAATGATTTAACTAGCAAGTTCCGTTTTTTCGGTGATTGCGGTTGATTTTTATTTTGCGAAGTGATTTTTATTTGGAATTCCGTTTCTAATCAGTGGTAAGTGTATACGTACTATACGTATATAATCATAGTGTGAACTGTAGACAGACAGACAAAAAAGTAGGTATGTTATTTCTCTTATTTAATAAAAAAACAAAACCAAAATTTCCTCTGAAATCATAAGGTTTATAAGTATGTACTTAAATATCTACTTACTAAATTAATTTTGAACCATATTAAAATATTTTATGAAACATTTCGAATAAGGAATTACCCGTATAATTTGTCTAAGTTTGTACTTAAATAACTACTTGCTTATATAATTTGTTTACTTTAAGTTTGTACTTAAATAACTACTTACTTAATTAATTTTTAACCATATTAAAATATTTTATGAAACATTTTTAAACATGGAAGAAGAAGATAACATTCATAATCTAAACAAGTAAACAAGAAAATATGAAAGAGATTAAGACACAGAAAACAGAAAAACGACAATGGTCACAACTTGGACTCGAACGCAGACCTCTCGTCTAACCGGGACGTACGCGTTAACCAATTTCACTATTGCTACCTTCTGTCAAGCCGTCATAATAGTCAATCTCATGTTTCAAATTTTAGAATTAACGATATTATCTTCAACTTATTTTTTTTCTATATTTAAAAAAGTTATAAAATGAGAGTTTTTCTTATAAAAAATTGATCATTTTTAAACAATTCAAATAAGGAATTACCCCCCCCCCCCATAAATCCGCCCTTGCGCAACCGGGCTCGAAAAGAAGAAGATGGAGATATACGAAATTACGAATGTTAGAGGAGAGTGCTAACATTTACAGCGACAAAATCGATGCGAAAATTGCGAAAATGTTGAATAAACCACGACTCGTTTAAAATGGAGCAAAAATCTCGCGGGGAGCATCTTAAGTATCATTTAAAGAAACATTGTGATTTTTTTCACAAATATAATTTATAAGATAATAGAAACAAACATGTTTTTAATAATTTTTGAAGCATACTTTGCGATTTTTCCTATCGAGGGAATTTCGTATAATTTGCGTTTCGGCGCGGGCAACATCTAGAATCTAGACATTATCTTTAAAATAACATATATTTTTTAAGAGCTTAAAAACTTCAAATGTTTAAGGGAGATATGTAAGAAATCGGTAGAAATTCGGGTTGCGGGCCCTTAATCGGTATTCAAAACCGGTAGGTACCTACCTAAGTAATGAAAGGTTAAACTAGGCATACTTTAAAAAAATTCGTACATAATAATATGCCGCTCAATGTTATTTTCTCTGAGATAACGTTTGATCTTTGAATTATGATGATAATCAACACGATAACATTTTTACACGGAGAGCTACAAAATCAACTGGCAACATCACCACGGCAGACCCGTTATACTCGTACTATCATAGGTGGGTGATTTGGTTGGATTTGGTGATCAGAGTAACTCCGGCCGCAGAACAAGGTACCCGTCTGGTCCACATTACCGTTAACTCGTGATAACTCCCTTTAGTGCTCTCACAAATAGCTCATGATGGAAGCCCTTCTGTTCGACCAAAAGACCCTCTCCCTGAAGTACACAACCAACCGAGAAATCCCGGAATTGGTGCTCGAAAACGACGTTTTGGTGGAAGTCGAGTATGCTGGGGTTTGCGGGACTGACGTTCACATTATTGAGGTAAGAAACATTGTTTAATTTATATGATTTTTTTATGTTTCAATCGCAATCCAATTGTTTAAATATTTGGTAAATATTCCACTAACCGCTGCAATTTTATTAGGCATAGATTTTTGAAATTACATTACTTTTCAAGTTAATTACCTACTATAAAAGAACTAATTACCTTTAGATAGATAGGTGCTTTAAATTCCACTTTTATTCGAAGTTCAAAATTTCCTGTATAAAACGATTCCTTTGCCGCAATTTTTTTTGTATGGATTGATATTTGCGTGAGTTTTGTTTCAATCTAAATATGCATGAATTACTTAGTTAACTCAAACTAAGAACCTAATATAATATTTTGTGTACGTAAATAGTTGTTTCTTGTAGCAATTGTTGAAACGAAGTGTAATATCTACATATATCCTGTACCTAAAAATGCGGCGGTTTGGGAAATAATTACCCAATAATACAAAATAAAGTGATACGTTTTCTAAATTTTAAAATGCGTATTCATCCGACTTGGTTTTTTTCTATATAAAACTAGCTGGTCCCCGGCGTGCGTTGCAATGCCATTCAAAGAAATAAATTGATTCTCCCTGCATGTCCGTTCCCATTCCCTTCCACTTCCCCCGCCTTCCCCCTCTATCGTCTCTCCCCTCTCCGCGAACCCACCTCCCCCGTTCCCCTTCCCCCTGCCTTTCCTCCCTGCCGCTAAAATATATAAAATACACACATTTTCATTTATACAAATTTCATAACGCCAGAGCTTACCATTATAATATATAGCCTATTATTCTGATGTATGAGCTATATTATTGTAAAGTTTCATTAAAATCCATTCAGTAGTTTTTTCGTGAAAGAGTAACAAACTTTCACGTTTTTAATATTAATAAGATTGTATTTTCATTTGGAGGGGTGCAGACATACGTTCACCGTTTGTCCCATTTTCGAATGTTAATATTTAGTGTGTAAGAAAGAGGGGCAACAGTATATGTTTAAGAACAAAGGCAAAACAATCAGCGCATTGACATTTGACGTCTTTGAATTTTTGGAATTCACTCACTACTCATTATTATATCTACTTATAATATTCCTGCAGCTTTTTCAAAATACGAGAGTTCGTTCCATGCGAAATGTTTGAGGAAAAGAATTTTCTTCATAATTATTTTTTTCTTGATTTTTTTTTGTTTTAATAGCTATTCTGCTATTTGGGCGGAGAGAAATCCAATAAATCTAAGATGATAAAAATCGGTCCAGCCGTTATCGAGTTATAAATGATGTAACTAACCCTACTTTGTTTTATAGAATGTAGAATCCAGAATTGCTTGCATTGATAAGCTTTCGGATTCTACTACGTAATACTTGAAGTGGATTTTTATTTCAGTGCCGAAATTCTGAGTCTAAAATACCATAATATGTATCCCTCTTTGCCCAGAATACTGATGGAGAGAAATAATTATACCAATTTAGTGAAAATCTTCAATTTGTCACTAAAAAAATCCAAAATGTTATTACTGAGGCAGTACAGTTATCTACAATAAATATTGTAATTTTTTTACAAACCATATGTAAAATCTCCTAAAAAGGGCGTTAATAAATAATAAAATAAAATAAATTAATTTAAATACACACTTGAAACACATAAAATTATTTATTTATTTTAATACTATAATAAGACCACAGACACCTGTAAAAATATTATTTAAGATAGCTAAGACAGTAAAAGTAAAAAGCACGTCATTATAAAACTTATTATCTAATCGCAGGTGTATAAACAAAGTTACTTATAGCGGATCAGATGTTTCCATTTTAGTTGATCAACTCGACTCTTTCAACAAAATTGAACAATTTTCGTTATTTGTTTTTGGGGTGTTATGCCGTGTTGCGCCACCTCCTTCTTTAGCCAACGTTTCGGACATCGATGCAGTGTCCATCATCAGAGCAGATCCGGCAGATCCGGTAGATGTAAATGCTTTTGGCCGTGAAAATCTTAAAACTTATCCGAAATTGAACAAGTTCTTACAAACAATTTTAGTTGTTCAATAAAAGTTGATCAACTAAAATTGAAACGTCTGAACCCACTATTACAGTGATGGAAAGTGATAGATTATAGTTTTTGCCAAAATGGGTTTTATTCTAAATGTAGTTCCGTGGTTTCATTGATAACAAAAATTGGCAAATAACTTTAACTGTGTGGTCAGATCTGAATAACCAGGTTTTCCAGGTTCTGAAAATTTCCAGACATATTAACAGAACTAATTTACTAACGATGACATTTTGAAACATCTGTTATTGTAATGTCTAGTCTCGCCTCGTGACATTGAATTAAACGCAATTCATTTTATGCAATTAGCTAACTCCATGTTTATATTCAGGCCCGTCTCTTGCGAGTTCCGCCATTAACATTTGCCGTGACAATCCCTCAAACATCACTATTGACAATTTTTGTTGTGTTTCGAGCTTTCCATGCGCGATGGTAAACATCCCATCCCGGGTGAAGCGTGAAGGCAGGCGGGGGTAGCGGGGGGGGGGTGGGAATTAGTTCATTTCTTCACAGGAGCCGCGCGATGCGGTCATTTATGGACAATAAATTAGTTTTTAAATTAAATGGATGGCCCAGCCACCTGCACCAACTGCGCTGGACCCCACCCCGCCAACTACAAGGAGTGCCCGAAGCGCCCCGCCGACCCTACACCCTCTGCTCGCCGAACACAGGTAAACCCCCAAGTCACCTTCAACTCCCACACCACCTCCTCCCATATCTCTTACGCTCAGGCTATGGGCTTAAACCAGCAAACCCAACCCCCCCCTCCCCCCCCAGACTCCGAAGCCACCACCCCCCCAGGCTCCCAAGCCACCACCCCCCCAGCCTCAACCCCCTTCAATATTTTTGATTTTATAAAAAACATTAACTTCTCCAGGATCGGTGACCTCATCGCCGACCTAATCCACAAATTTAAATCTGCCTCTTCCCCGACAGATTATCTCACCATCATTCTATCAGCAGCCCCTCAATTCTTCGCTCTTTTTACCGTCTAATGGCTAATTCGGCTACTACGTCCTCCGCGCAAGAAAGGTTGAAAAATTCAATTTTGTATCGGTGACTCAATCCAAAATCGTATTTAAATTGAACTGAGGATAAATTTATTTATTTATAACTAGCTGACCCGGCCACGCGTTGCTGTGGCTAATAAAACACAACGTCGTCTACTGGACGGTTATCCAACCTTTATAACCACCGCCGTCTTTGAGTTTATTGTGAAGAGACAGACAGATGCCGCGGAGGACATTAATTTATAATACGTAGAGATGGTGTGAAAGATTATAATAATATGCATGAAATGCTTGGGGTAACTAACGTATTTAAGTTAATAAGGATTAATACTGTATCCGTCTAAATAACTTTTCAATTACCGCAATGTACGTGACCATTTTTTTAGAAGATAGAATGGGTATAGTAAGCTATCCATAAAATATAGATATATGCCTTCGCGGACTTTTTTGTAGATCTATAAAAGAGGAATATCCCACCATGCATTGTTTTGTTATATCCCAAAAGGATTAGGGAGCGTTTTCGATAAAAGCTACCAGGCGGCTTGACTTTTTCCGACACTTCTAACAATTATCGTCATGTTTCAACCAATTTACACAAAACCTTGACAAATTGCATACCTTAACCTCTATCTATTGGTGAAAACCGCATGAAAATCCGTTCAGTAGTTTTCGAGTTTATCGCGAACAGACAGACAGACGACGCGGGGGACTTTAATTTATAATATGTAGAGATTTCTCACCGTACATATATTGTTATTTTTTTGCTTAAAAAATTAAACACACTAGGGCGGTATTTCACCACCCTCATGGATTATCCACACGATATTAAGAGGGCATTACCAGAGAAAACCAGAAATATGTCATTTTCAAATCAGATTTTAGACGTATTGACTCTTTTCCACAAAAAATTATAAATATTCGAAAGATTGTTCTTTTATCTAGCATTCGCATGTAATAATTTTTGAGATTTTTTAAAATTTTTTAGTATAATAAGGTTATTACATAGGTCGTTGGCAGATTTGTTAAATTTTCAAAAAAAGATTTTATATTATACCACACCCATTTCAAATAATATAATCATGCAATAAAATAAATCAATACATTATCTAGCAAACGCATGTTTTAGAATTTTAATTTTAGTTTCAATGAAATCATTAAAAATATGTACGTACATGTGTTTTTGACGAAAATTGGTCCATTCGCACTTACAAACTAATATATTTCAGATTTTTTTAACATTCTTATTAAATTTAGACATTATTGAAAAATGATAAATACTTAAAATCAAAAAATAATTACAAAAAGTACATTATTTTAATAGTTATATCATCACGCCGTTCAGCATTTTTGGATGAAGGTATAAATTAAAGCTAATTTGGATTGAAATAAATTCGATATCGAGTTATAATTTAAAAAAGCTGGTACGGAGAATAATTAATCTTTCTCATTGTAACCGCCCTGCACGATCGTAAGAACAACTTTCGACGAAATGTGGATTTTTGTCCGCTGGTTAAACGCTCTTAAAGTACATTTTCGATTAATTAAATACGATTTATTTATTTAAAAAGTCCGAGTTTACTATTCGGTACTTGAACCTATGAATAGTGACTATATATGGAGTAGGTTAGCCGATTTTTTAACCTGTTGCGAGTATTTATTTGTTTACTTATCCGTAAAAGGTAAATTATGGATAAGCCGCCGCATGCCGCTACACTTTAAATAGGCATCAAATTTGAACAGTAAACTACTTTTAAATTTAATTACCACAAGAACCATCGGTTTCAGTCGGGATGGACGGAAAAATAAGCATTAAAATTCAAGTTTAAAAAACACCATCTCCATTACAGCCATGTTTTTTTGTATGGATTTGACATTTGCGAAGTTTCGCTTCCAACTAAAAACGCATGAATTACTTAATTTACCTAAACTAAGAACCTAATAACCTATTTTATGTTCGTAAATAGTTGTTTCTTGTAATAATTGTTGAAATGAAGTATAATTTCCGTAATCTGTGCATAAAAATGCGGCGGCTTATCCATAAATTAATATTAAATTTTATTCAGGAGGATGGTGAAATGCCTCTTAGGTCCAATAGCCTGTATTAGGGTTAACATTTATAAATTTGTGCTGAAGCATTAGATAAACCACCAGATACAAAACACTAACATTACACGGAGAAACAAAGAATTAAAAAATGTTACATTAATGGCGGCAGTGCATGGGTAATTTGAGAATTAATTGTAACAATATTTAGACCATAAATAAATCATTAATCCATAGATCCATACAAAATAATATTATAAATACGAAAGTGCGTGTGTTTGTTTGTTACACTTTCACACCTAAACCACTAAACCGTTTTTAAAAAATTTTTCATCAGTAGAAAGCTACATTATCAGCGAGTAACATAAGCTGTATATATGTATAATGGTAAGTTCTGGCGTTATGAAATTTGTATATTTGTATAATTTGTATAATTAACAAATGTAAATTTTAATAATTCGTACAAGTTTGTAAATTTATAAAAATTGTGTATTTCATATATTTTAGCAGCAGGGAGGAATGGCACGGGGACGGTGGGGTTCGGGGAGAGGGAAGAGACGAGGGCGGGGGAAGGCGGGGAAGGTGGAAGGGAACGGGGATGCACAGGAAAGGACATGCTGGGAGAATCAATTTATGGCATTGCAATGCATGCCGGGTACCAGCTAGAATACATATAATAAATGGAAAATATCGTCGTCTGAAAAGATGTTAAATATTATTGTATTTTGGGCATGTTCTTCTGAAAATTTTTGTATATTTATGTAATCGGTTTTTTGTGTGGGATGTAGAATAGAATAGGTTTATTATAAACTTTTAAGTCTTCAACTAAATTAACTGTCAACTATCTTTGTTTATAGTCTTAACAACTCATATAACTAACTTTATTACTGTCTTTTAATGATAACTCACAACTAACTTTATTATAGTCTTGCGAAGAAGTAAAAATGTCAAAATTTCCCTTTGCCGTAGGGTTCCTTCCCTTGCAATGACCGCAACCCCTTCGTGATGGGCCACGAGTTTGTGGGCATCGTGGTGAAGGCGGGCCCCAAGGCCAACTTCCAGATTGGACAGCGTGTATCCGTCGACCCTAATACGTAAGTTCATAATACTAATTAAAATAAATCACATCCTTTTCCCTCGAAGTCCATCTGGACACACAAAACCTCTTTAAAAGATTACAAAAAAGTCAAACCAAAGACACCCTGTTAGCCCCAAAATATATGCCTATACCACGGACATATGAATATATCTGGACCTGCCCTAAGTGATAAAAACGTATTATTTCCCCCTCCACATGGTGCCGGCTGGAGCTCCTCCTTGGAACCGGCTCGCTCTATGGAGAGGGGATAGAGCCTCACTTGAATCTAAAATGTGTGACGTCATCATTCTTGCCGTGAACAGCGAGAAGCTAACTACCATACATTTAACGAAATAAGACGCCAAAACGGTAGCTTGTGCTATACAATATATCTACATATCAATGTGCACATAGCGAATGTGGGCGGTTCTCCAGTGTGCTCGTCGCTGGTTACAGGGGTAAGTAAATAATGAAACATTTGTAAAAGTGTTTTAACTAAACACGGCAACAACATATTGCTATTTGTATTGGGGCGAGTCTTTTTGGGGCGAGCATTTGGCCTTAGCAAATATTTTATTAACGTGGCAAGCAATTCGCGCTCCCATGTAAAAAGGTGTATTCATTCAGAGCAGATTTTGCTTTTAAGAACTAAATGGTGATATTGTAATGCGAGATGCCTATATACTGTCAGATTGATTGTTTAACGAATCACAGTCATCTTTCCCCTCTTCGCCCTCCATAGTTTGGTTTTACCCCTCATCTGTAACTTCTTGTCTATCCATTTGGATGTCTATGGCCTATACCAATTATTTGGACATTCTGAACTAAGTTGATTTACAATTGTTACAATTCAAGTTGTGTTACAATTCAAGCTATTACAAAAGCCATTAAAGAAATACTAATTTCAGATGTGTGTCTGCATGTTTGTTTGTAACTGTGTTTCATGAACTCTAGCTCGAATTTGCTTTGAATTTATGTGTCATCTGAAAAAACTTTAGAAGTGTTTCTTTTAACAAATTCACACACACATTAAGTACTTACCCCCAACCCTTGGAACGCCACCCTCCGGCGACATTATTTTTGTAATAACTAACTTTTTTGTAAAATAATGTTTTTGTGAATTGTATCATATTACCAAAAAATGTGTTTATTTATTATTATTACAGTAAATTAACAATTTTTTCATGTATTAAAGTGTTAAAAAATTGCTTTCCTCACCATAGACAGACAATCTCTTGGTAAGGGAATTTCAGCTAGGTTATTATTGCCTTTCCTCACCATAGAGATAGAGAGCCAATCTCTTTTGTTAGTGAGGAAATCCAGCTCAGTTATTTAAAACTGCATTTCCTCACCATAGAGAAACAATCTCTTGTTTTGGTAAGGGAATTCCTACTCAGTCATTTAAAATTGCATTTCCTCACCATAGATAGACATTCTCTGGGTTTGGTGAGGGAATTCCAGCTCAGTTATATATCAAATCTATTTAGTTTCCCATAATAGCTTCATATGTATACATAACATAATCATTTTATAGAAAAGTGTAAGTTCCAATTAAATAAGCATTCTTTCCAATAAAAATAAGTCATTCGAGTCTTTCCTGTAAATAAATACAGTAGGTAGAATGACTTTTGAAAATCAACGCACAAATGCAACGCGCTTTTTTCATAGAAAATATTTGCAAGTGACGAAATGACAAGCCAGAATCATAATAAGATACATTACTTTCTTACCAAACAAATAAAATGAATTTTTGTACGCTGGGAGCATTTTTTCAGGTAAAATAGAGGCAAGTGCGGTGGGCCACTAGCAAATCCACGGTGGATTCGCCGGCACACAAGAGGTACAAAAGTCAGAAATTCGCAATGGTTTTTTTTCGGCACACTAGAGGTTATTATAATATTTTAACAGAATTTTTTTTTAATGTTTGATTTTTCAAAATTGTTATACACAATTTTTTGTTGTTGTTTGATTTGATAGTCATTACATCACTCTTATGTTTTTATGTGTCTCAGTGCCTGTGATGTCTGTCAGGCTTGTCACAAAGGAAACTACCACCTGTGCAGCGTGGGTGGCGTCGACAAAACAGTGGGCATCTGGAAGGACGGCGGCTGGGCAAAGTTCTGCCGGGTGCCCGATACACAGGTCTTCCTGATGCCCGACTCCATCACTCCAATGCAGGGTAGGTGTCCTTGCCACAATATCAACAATCATGTATCCTGATGGGTCATCCACACAGACCAAAGAAGAGATAGACCTGCCCACAAGGCTGAGTGGAGCGGGGAAGTGGTGTTGGCGTATCCCTTTCAGTGATTTATAAATAAATTAATCCGACAATCCACAGCAGTGATTCTTAACGGAGGCGCCAGCGCCCCTTGGGGGCGTTTTGGACGTCTGGGGGGGCGTTTTTAAATTTTTGGCATTTAGGGAACGCTGCGAGTTCATGTGGGCATTGTTTATATATGGAAAAAAAGCTTATTCACGAGCTTTTCACATTGATACATTGACACACTTTCTTTAGGTGCAGCGATTTGACAAGTTCTGTTAAATGAACTGCACTGTCATGCCCTAAAATTTAAATCATAGAATCTCCCCCACTTTTTGTCTGCCGAGAATCTGAAACAGTTATTGGGGGGGGGCGTAATGGGATGAGATGGGGCGAGATGGGATAGACGACTTCGTTTCGGAGGGCGCTGGATACTGTGGTAAAGGGGGGCGATTCTTTCAATACGGTTAAGAAACACTTATCTACAGGCACCACGCATTGTAGAATCACTAGTTAGTGCGCCCGTGAGGTGATTTCTCACAAAAATTGCCCTATACAAATTATTCAATCATTGGAATAAAAACCTTTTAATAAAAAAACGAGTGTGCTTTGGACCACACGACTGAAGTAAAACTTCACTAACTTACATCTCCCTCTCAACTTCCGTTCGCCTCACCCAACCGTTCGCCTCGCCGGATCACACTTTTCATAATGCTCTCGTCACGCTTTCACCAGCTTACTTCCCAAGTTAAGCGTGCGTAAAGGCCAGACCGTTCGCCTCGCCCGATCACATTTTTCGTAATGCTCTCGTCACGCATTCACCAGCTTACTCCCCAAGTGCGTAAAGAAGTTTTACTTCAAAAATAATATTTATATTTCTCCACGAATCACGAACCTCGACGAGGGACAATATTTTAGACTTTAAAAGTCGTCATCCATTTGTTATAAACCCCACAAATCTCCAGTTTTAAATTCATGTTTCCCCTTTTCTTATGCCTAATGATTTTTGTTAATACATATTCTATTTTGTAGGTGCTCTGACAGAGCCAATATCATGCTTGGCGCGTGGCTGGGATCGTGCCGGAAGAATTCCTGTTGGAGAGGACATCCTCATCATGGGGGCTGGCATCATCGGTAAATAAAACCTTTATCCTTTACTCTTCCAAGCACTTGCATACTGCTTACTAACAACGTATGCAGGGACACTGGAGGTCTAGATTCGTTCAAAATTATGTAGATTCGTTCATTCAAAAAAATTAGAGTCCTCGAGAGAGCCTTGAAGGAGTAACCATCTGTTACTTATACCGGGGCGGGTAAGTGGTGGATAACCTCCAATGCTCTTCCAATCATTCTTTCAGTCAATCAATCAACACTTTCCTAAGAAAAAGCCTAAACAGTGTAAGCCAAGTTGGCCGCCCATCTTGATCAAACGTAATTTATTCCACAGACATTTAGGTTAAGTATCTATTTACTCTTCAACAGATCTTTGATATGGAAAAATGTATTTATTCAGCAAATCTTGATATCTATTCTGAGTACCTATGCGCTAAAATTGTTGATGAATTACAATGCAGCCTCTACCATTATCTAATCAAACTCATTATAGTATTACAATATTGATTTAAGATAATGTTATCAGCTGACATCATCTGTCATTTGCAAATAAATCATAAAACACTCTATTAAAATAATATATTAGGAGCAAATGACAATGACTTAACACTCAGTAATGTAATCGTCAATAATAACAATAAAATTTTACATCTACAATCAGATATGGTTAATCAACGAGGCACTTAAGCAATTGCCTTGGCTAGTTTTATTTGACGAATCATCTCTTTAGGTCTAATTTAATGCGCCAAATAGAAGCAATCAACATTTACAACATGATTTACAATTAGATTACTGTCATTCTTTTCAAACATTTTCGTGTTGAAAATTTCTCAAAATTTCAGGGTGCAAATGAATTTGCCCGGCATCTGGTCATGTGCCCACATGATTCTTGTTATGTTTTTGATAATAATAAAATTTAAAAAAATGCAAGTATAATTTACATTGGAAAATGTAAAATTAAGCTTTAGAAAACACATAATTATACAAATAATCAGAACAAAGAATCTTATACACAGATGCATTATAAAAACAAATAAATGTTTGAGAATATTTCAGTTTCAGTGAACCTGAGTTATTATAATAACCTATCATGTAGTAATATTTTATTATCGAACATTATTAATAGCCTTGCATCTGTACGGTTGAATATTAAGAACCCGACTTCGAATACATCTCTGACGCCGCCCCTTATGCAAAATCATCTTCATACTTGAAGTTTTATGAAAAGCTACTTTTGTAATACATAGATCCGAATTCAAGCAAGTAACCAATAATGCCGAAAGATAGCGCCACTTACGTTAACAGCTAGTATGAGGAACGTCGCTTGGCAGGCGTAAGTACTACTGGATTTGTAATTTCGTGAATCTCTCCGGTATGGAGAGAGCAAAAATCTGCGGAGCGGATTTTTAACTGCTAGTTATTGTTTAATCTGGAATAAACTGTTATTAATAGTATTACGATCAGCTCGGGTACTTTTTAGTTCAGTTAAGTTAGCCTCTCATAAACTGGGTGTACTGTACAGGGCTCGCAGATACTTTTATAGTACACAAGTGCTAACCCCGTGCAAATCACAAGAGCGACCCACAGTTGAATTTTGCAGCCACCTCTGGTCTGAAGCCCCAAAATACCTGAAAAAAAAACCCTCGACTCTGTGCAGAAATGGACAGTCAATTTGATAGATTCTCCTATCTTCTTCTTCTTTGTGTGCCCTATCAGGTCCCCCCGACGTTGGCGATCATTGGAGGGGACCCCACCACTTTCCCAACGGCGTTATGAGAAAACATATGGTTTCCTCCTTCACCGCACACGTCAAGACTCTGCTTTTTTTTAACGAAGCTACATTTATTTGAACGACTCTAAACCCTCCAATGTCCAATCATACGGGGTTAGTTTCTTTTTCGTTTACTAAAGTTGGCGATCACTCTTGAAAATGTCTCTCTGTCTTGCGCTGCCTGGAATAGCTCCTCCACACTTCTAATGCCGGTCCACTCTGGTATATTTCGCAGCCAAGACATTTTTCCCCTACCAGGCCCTCGGCGACCCTCTATCTTGCCTTTCAATATTAAATGGAGCAAGCGATACTTCTCTCCTCGAAGTATATGACCCAGATATGAAATTTTCCTGATTTGTATTAATGTAAGCAGTTCTCTATCAGCTCTAGCCCGCCTGAGAATTTCTGTGTTCGTGATCATGTCGGTCCATGGGACCTTGAGCATTCTCCGGTGAAACCACATTTCAAAAGCCTCTAACCTGGTATTCACTTTCAAGGTTCATGTTTCACATCCATACAGCAAGACCGACCACACATAACATTGTAGAATTCTCTGCCTTAGTTTTAAACTGATATTGTCATTGCAGAAGGGGGATTTCATTTTAATGAACGCAGTTCTTGCTGCTTCAATTATGCACCTAACCTCTTCATCTGGGTCAAGAGTCTCCGTGAGAATACTGCCGAGGTATCTAAATCTTTCCACCTTTTCGACATTGCAAACTGTATCACTGATTCAGAGTGATCTAGTCGTCCAAATGTCATCCATTTAGTTTTATTGACGTTGATTGTTAGGCCCAGTTGCTCACCAGCATTATCAATTTTTAGGACCAGTTTCTCACCGGCTCATCAAAAAAGAGCTAGTGTGCAGCTCGTTCATGAGTAACTTATCGCTAATCCTTAATACTTAGCTTAGGGCACAAAATTTTATATATTCTTTTATGAACTGAAATACATTACAAGTTATTTTTCAAAGCATGGCAATAGAGAACTCCTGTCCAATTTTTTAAATTTTTTTTTATGAATAATGACCTTCTAACTTAAATAACTGCGTATTTATTTTACTTTTAGAGTTAGTTTCAATAGTTAAAATAATTGTCAAAGTTTTAATTTTTCAAGATCCCCAGAAAACCACCATATGAATGGTGTCATCACTGTAAAGTTACTATAGGATCGGGCAATCAGCTGATCAACTGCCGCCATTTTGAATTTCGTTGTTCGAAGTATTCTCTCTAGAAGTACTAGGTATTACCATTTTTTTGTGCAGTAGTTTTTGAATATTTTCCATTATAGAGATATCTTTATTTTTTAAACATTATTTAGGCCTAAATAATGTTTCATTAAACACAACAACAAAATCTCTATAAACAGTATGTAAATAAACGAATAAATTAATACGATGGCTTGTGTGATACCTACACTTCCATACAATGACTTTACGGTAACGTCACGACACGACACGACGAACAGTGACGTCACCACTAAACATTTCAATAATTCCAACTTGTCGGCGTGTTTTTACGACCCGATTAAAAACGACTTTTTAATAATTTTTTTAAAAACTCTGCGTTTAATATTATTAAATAAAACTTATATATTCAGAATCAGCATTTATTGGTCTACATGAACATATTTTTTTAAAGCCATAATATTTTTTGCTGGAGTTCCTTATTCACATGTATGTTGCTACCATAATTTCACCACATGCAGATAAATGTTCTGAGGTACAAGCTGAATCGATGCCGTTTTTTTATTTTATTTAAGAGTGGTATTGCTTTCCAATGTGTGTTAAAAATCTTTTGTACTTACCTAATCTGTTGATTGTAGGAATTCTGTGGTCCGAGCTCTTCCACCTACAGGGACATAAGAGAGTGACGATCTCTGAACCTAATCAAGACCGTCGCAACCTTGTCACTAAAATTGGTAAGGCATCATTTTTATTTATTTTATTTTTATTACAAAAATATATAACATTTCAAATTATAACAATATGCGATATGTTTTTTTCCTAATTATTCTACTACTCCATAAGTAGAGCTCCAGTAGCTCGTGGATGTGGGAGGAGCATAAGTAGAGCTCCAGTAGCTCGTGGATGTGGGAGGAGCATAAGTAGAGCTCCAGTAGCTCGTGGATGTGGGAGGTGCATAAGTAGAGCTCCAGTAGCTCGTGGATGTGGGAGGAGCATAAGTAGAGCTCCAGTAGCTCGTGGATGTGGGAGGAGCATAAGTAGAGCTCCAGTAGCTCGTGGATGTGGGAGGTGCATAAGTAGAGCTCCAGTAGCTCGTGGATGTGGGAGGAGCATAAGTAGAGCTCCAGTAGCTCGTGGATGTGGGAGGTGCATAAGTAGAGCTCCAGTAGCTCGTGGATGTGGGAGGAGCATAAGTAGAGCTCCAGTAGCTCGTGGATGTGGGAGGAGCATAAGTAGAGCTCCAGTAGCTCGTGGATGTGGGAGGAGCATAAGTAGAGCTCCAGTAGCTCGTGGATGTGGGAGGTGCATAAGTAGAGCTCCAGTAGCTCGTGGATGTGGGAGGAGCATAAGTAGAGCTCCAGTAGCTCGTGGATGTGGGAGGTGCATAAGTAGAGCTCCAGTAGCTCGTGGATGTGGGAGGAGCATAAGTAGAGCTCCAGTAGCTCGTGGATGTGGGAGGTGCATAAGTAGAGCTCCATTAGCTCGTGGATGTGGGAGGTGCATAAGTAGAGCTCCAGTAGCTCGTGGATGTGGGAGGAGCATAAGTAGAGCTCCAGTAGCTCGTGGATGTGGGAGGTGCATAAGTAGAGCTCCAGTAGCTCGTGGATGTGGGAGGAGCATAAGTAGAGCTCCAGTAGCTCGTGGATGTGGGAGGTGCATAAGTAGAGCTCCAGTAGCTCGTGGATGTGGGAGGAGCATAAGTAGAGCTCCAGTAGCTCGTGGATGTGGGAGGTGCATAAGTAGAGCTCCAGTAGCTCGTGGATGTGGGAGGTGCATAAGTAGAGCTCCAGTAGCTCGTGGATGTGGGAGGAGCATAAGTAGAGCTCCAGTAGCTCGTGGATGTGGGAGGAGCATAAAGGAAATAATGCTTAAAAGGCGATTTGCAAATAATAAAATCAAAGATGTATTAACCACTCGGACCCATAAGCTTGTTTTCAGGATAATATAACATTATCAGAGATATGTAACTAACATATATATTTAGATGTTTAAGAGATATTTTAAACGAAAAATTACTTAGAACCACATACTTCGCTTTCTGTCAATCAATTATACAATACGGCATTATAGGATAGGGCGGTACATATAAAAATCAAACACAAACAATTTACATATCACAAAAACTAATAATAAAAACAATTTTAAAAAAACCCTACTCATATTCGTCAGAACTTTTATTCAAACAATTTAAAGTCAGAAAATTAAGTGCATTATACTTTTATCATGCAACATTACAAATTTATAAAGATAATATTAAAAATCAAGTTGCACCATTTAAAAATAACAGAAGTCTTAGACAAACATCAATACTTCCCACTCCAAAATGAAAAAAAAAAATTGGACAATTGAGTCATAAATATCTCGGAGCAAAATTTTTTAATTCATTACCAGAAAAAATTAGAAACATGAATACCAATATAAAAAATTTTAAAACTCACCTTAAAAATTATTCTGAAAACTTCGCTTAAATGGTAAGTTAAATGTGATATAAATAAACTGAATGATATAAAAAAAGCAATACAATATCACCCCCCCATACACACAAGCCTTGCTTAATTATGGGGGTACATCAAATATATCTACTATGTAATTAATTACTGTATAAAATTTATTTGTATTTTATGTACCTTCTATTACTAATAAAAAAAATAAAAAAATGTATCATGTAAGAGGCGTACCTGACTTATTAAATAACAAACGAAACGAAAATCGACAAACGAAAATCAATATACAAAATAACCTCAAACGTAATTCAACATTAACAATTTTGAGAAAATAGTTTTAGAAAAACAATAACAATAACCACAGTTTTCTTTTTAGTGCTAGATAGTATAGATAAGGAATTTTTTTAAATATTTTTAAATATTTCTTGACACTAAAAATTTTAGTATGGAGAAACATGGATGAACGAATTAAGTACTTATATCAAAGTTTTCTAATTATCGAGTAGGTAGATGCCATTATCTCACCCTTTTTGGGGGAGTGGATAAAGAGAAATTTAAATATTTGATAAAGATTTTTATATGCTGTCCAGTCTGGCATAATAAAATTTATTATATACGTGTTGTAATAGCACGTACCCGAATGATTTTAACCATCGCACCCCCTTAGGGTTGAACCCTTCCTCTATGTCAGTGGTTCCTGACCTTTTTTTGACCAGGGACCACTATGACATTTATTTGTTCTCACAGGGATCACGAGGTACAATAATGATAAACTGTTAATAGCGTAATTAATTGCATCCTTGCATTTACCTTAGAGGCACTACTGAAAATACATTCCAGGAGAAATCTGGAATTGTAGCTGAGCATCACCTTTTCATCAATAAAATAAATGATAAAAGAACAAAATGTGTAATATTGTAAAAAAATATAATGATGAATAAACGTTTTTATTATTATTTTTACTAGTGACCGACCGAAGGTTATAATTTTTGTTTGGTTTAATAGCAGTAATATCAAAAAAATTAATAATAATTTTTTCACAGAAGTACTTCAATTATTATTTATTTTAATGAAAAAAAAAAAACAATAGTTATTACACGTGTAATAAGAATGTTGTGATTGTAAACGCAATACTCAATTAATGAGAACCTGTATGACCATTCCTGTATAATGTGAGTATTGATTATTGACAAATTTTTGTTCTAAGATGTAGTTAGAGTGTGTATGAGAACAACTTATTTGATCTATACAATACTGTAAAACTTAAGGCGGCTGGACCCCAATCGTCACTTCGGTTCGGGAGATATTTGTAATTAACAAATCCGAAATCTTTTTGGTAATGAATAAATATTTATTTTCAGTCAGCTTTTATACAAAAACATTCGCACACCTGTTCTAAGTTTTAACGTAAACATGTTCTTGTTTTCATCGCTTCATGTGCAAAGGGGTGATTAATGTATTTAGTGTTTTTCCAGCAGGTGTTCAAAATTAACATTAGTCGCTAAGTGCTTTTTGTTCTGAATAACAACAATTGTCTATTACAGCTTTTGTATTGAATAACAAACGGCATCGCAAGTTTACTCCTGTTACAATAATATTTTTGGAGGGAACACGTGCAGCTCCACTTGACGTAAACACCAGCTGCCCTTTTTTTACGTAAACAACATCTGGCAGGTGTTCGCTGAACAATAATCGTCTAGTACAACGTGTTTTGTTAATTTTTGTTTATTTTATAGCAGTAATATAAAAAAAATGTTATTTTTCACATATTTCTATTATTGTTTTTTTTTTTTTTTAATTTCATTTAACACATGTTAACTGTCTATAAGTATAAAAAAATAAGCCAAATTTCAGTAAACAATGGATTGTTAACATGTCTGAAAAAATTTTGGTTTCGGTTTCGGCCGTAACTGAGACAGATACCGAAGATTTGGTTTCAGTTTCGGTAGAAAGTCCTGTTTCGGTCGGACACTAATTATTACTATCATTTTGCAATTCAATGTGCTCTTTTTGGACTTCTTCAGCTACCTCTCCATCGTTAATACCAAAAGGGCTACGAATCAGCTTTTGGATACCTTTCGATTCGGTTTTGTAGTAAATGAATAAATGTTTCGTGGACTACATTTTAGATCTCGCAGACCATCGGTGGTCCGCGGACCACCGGTTGGGAACCACTGCCTATATGAATGCTATGCCCTTGCTGTCTGGGATGAAAACATTGCACCTCAATGCTTACAATACATTAGCTCCCAGTGTATTGTAAGTTGTTTGTGGTCAGAAATGACTACACAATAGTACTGGGCGTTGACGATAATTCTATCCAACGCCAACGTCGTTATCGTTGGCAATTTTCAACTGTTGAAAATAGCTGTTGAAAATAACGTCGACGTTGACGCAACTATAATAGGAGATCGACACGATACTAACAAAAAATATATCAAAATCGTATTAAGGAATCCCTTTTAACGGGTGGTTCCCCGAATCATTGATGTATTATTAATTATTATTATCTCTATGCCCCACGCCCCACACACGTAATAATAATCCTATAGTAACGTTGAAAGTTGAAACTGTTGGAAGACGTTGGTTTCGGTGTTGAAAATATTACCCTGTTGAAGTGGTAAGAGACGTTGAAGATATATTTTGCTTGTTACTGATAAATTCGCTTGTTGCTTGGCGCTACGTATCGGCCGTATTGGACGGGAAAATAAAAAAAAAGTGCAGTAGGTACGTACATCACCAAAAGACCATGTCTAATTGGGTATAATATCGTTCACGAAGTGTGATCTCTTGACCCTTTTGACTGTATCATTCCAACACTGTTGAAAACAATAGGTTCAAAACGTCACTGTTAGGCCACCGGCGTTGATAATTATCAATAGGTTATTTTTTGCTTGTCGTTGATAAATTTGATTGTTCCATGGCGCTGCGTATCGGCCGTATTGGATGGGAAAATAAAATAAAATAACCAAATAAATAACCAAAAGACCATTTAAAATATCGAGTAATGTTGTTCACGAAGTACAAACTCTTAACCCTTTTTATTTATTAGGCAGTTGAATCGTTGACTGCGTTGAATAATATTCGCATGTAGGTATTATATTTCAACTGTTGGCGCTAATTATTTTCAACAGCGTTGGACGTTGAAATAATATAACTATTGTTTCCAACGGCTAGTTATATTTTAATACAGTACTACTACACAACAATGTTTTTTTCACGGTGTTTGACTGTAGTACTAATGTTTATTTGTTTGTTTCTTAGGTCTAGACTACACGGCCCTCTCTCCTGCAGAGATCAGCTCCTCGGGAAAGAACTTTGACGTGATCGTGGACTGCACCGGTGTGGCAGCTGCCATGGAGAGCAGTTTCCCGCTGCTCAAGAAGGGCGGGCGCTACATCGTGTTCGGCTGCTGTGACCCCAAGGCCACCGCCAAGTAAGAAATCTATCATTTTCCATCTTATTTAATATTTATCTTACCCAACGCATCTAGGGTTTCTCTAGGTTCAAGTTCTTAATTTACCGAGAAATGTGTTCAATGTTCTTTCATAGAGGTATATAAATCCACCTGTCTTGAAAGACATTAACTTGTGGGACCAGGGCTTCCCGGCGAAGGCCATCAGTGAGATGACGACCCCCGGGTCTGAATACCCCCTGTATCTGGCCCACTTCGGCCGTGAGACGAACATGGGACAGCTGAGCCACAGTCAGATTCATCTGCTACTGTAGAATCTCAATGAGAAAGTACAGAAGCGGCCATCTACAACGCAATGCCACGGATCTACGGCACACAATGCCACGGATGACAGAAGTTCGGCCAGAGTTCCAGAAACTGTGCCCACCCCGCCCGCTGCGTAAAGCGCGAGGGTACACACGCAACAGCTGACTGTGAAAAGGTCACACGAGAACTACCGGCCGCCTGCTACAACTGCGGAGGCCCTCACCCCGCTAACTTCAGCGGATGCCCGAAGAGTGGAGTACATAGCCGCCCACCAGCGCAGAGCCAGAGAGAACGCCTCTCAGAGGGAGACAGGGCCACATCAGACTACCGAAAGGCGCCAGCCCTCAACATCGGGCTACACAGGTGACCGAAGGACCTACTCAGAAGCAGCGGGTGGCAACCCTAGCACTTCCCACCAACAAGAAGAGCATCGTAGGCCAGAAGCCTACACCTAGAGTTCCCAATCCAATACCACCTTTGATGACGAGGACATCATGTCTCTTCTACGCGGCCTCATCAAAGTCCGTGGAAGGCTGGCAACCTGCGTGTCCAGACAAACTAATCATCCTCATGGAGCTTCTGGCAAACACCATCAATGTCTAAACTCCATTCCAACCTCCCTCACCTTCCGCAAATCCCGAACCTACCCCACTCCCTACCCCAACACCCGAACCTCATGGACACGGTATTTCAGCTGGCGCTAAAATTCTTTGCATTCCATCTTGCAGAATTTCCAGGGGTGACACAAAACAAAATATTTACATTCAGTAAAGTTAAATGTAAATTTCCAGAAAAAAGTTCAGAACTTATGTTTCCCCATTTTCTTCGCAACTTGTGTGAGGTTTTTATCCAGTAGACTTTTTTCCTCACGATGACCTTAATGTAACGTAAATTCAGTCAAGTAAATAACACCTTCAGAAGGTAATAGTAAAAAGGCCGAATGAGCCGTAATACTAGTCAGTTAGAACATGAAAGGGCATTGCAAAGACCTAGCTAGTTAGAGGATTACGAAAGAATCCGTAAAATCAAAAAAAAAAAAGATAACTTATGCACATACGAGTACATGCCTGACAAGCATACTCGTGGGAGTCTCATACACTTTTTTATGCTCCGAAAGGGGGGAATTCTGCCTATCAGAAAGCGCCAATCAACAGAAAAAGTCAACTGCTTAAAGATTCTGCATTAACCACTAATATTTTCAACGCTACTTGCAGACAGTTCAGAAACTATCTTTGATGCATATCACAAAATAGTAAAACTGCTCACGTGACTTTATTAAACTTCTACTTAGCTTTGTTTCTTATCAACTTTTTCTAATTGTATCAATGTAAAAATACAATAACGTCACCTCTGAAATGTTCATTTCATATTCTTGTCTTTAGTATTTTTAAATCTTCAATACATACTTACGGGTTTAGTCGTCGCACAGAGTGCACATTCTTGAACAATGTTTTCAAAATCCTTGTTCAGTGACGGCCACCAGTAATAAGCATTAGCTAACCCTTTCATCTTAATAATACCCAAGTGGAAACAGTGTAACAAACTCAACACTTGTTTTTGCAATGGACATGGAATAAGAATTCTGTGTTGCCAGAACAATCATTCACAATTGATAGATCATTCATCTTGATCCAAATAATTCCTAATATTGTCATCTCGCTTCAAGCGCTTTGATCAACCCTGCCTCAAGTACTGAAATGTCGCCCAATTTTGACATTTCCATTAGAGAACATATATCTTGGTGTTCATACTTATATATAAAGCTCACGAATGAACTATCATCTTTAAACTTTTTTTATCGTATTTTCTAGGGGCAAGCGGGATAAAAAGTCTGCATGGTGATTACATGATTTTACAAACTCTGTTTTGTAAGAAAACTGTGCCAAAATTATTCCATATCTTTGTAGACAATAGGCTGCTAAAACTGGGATATTCTTATGTTCGCCTAGAATTCTCAATAAAAGCATTATTGTCTACATAAAGTGTATTTTAACACCCCGTTGAAAAGTCAATGAAAGTAATGAATTTTTTTTTTATGTAGTTCAAAACTATCTTAACATAACCTATTTAACCAAGTTTTTTTTTGTTTTTCATCACTTTTAATGATTTTTCAAAGGAATGATGAAGCCGCACATTGTTGAGTTGTCCGGTCACCATTATTTACTTATTTTTACTACTTATTTGTTATTGCTACAACTATTTATACATATTTTTTCTTTTTACCAAATACTGTGCCTTTATGTGTTCTTATTTTGTAATCTTCTCCGTAATAATAGAGGAGATTTACCAAATATCGAATAGCAGTAAAAAAAAGACAATTAATTACACATTGAAATCTTTGAAAATCTTCTTCTTCAATGGCGCTACAGCCCATTTCGAGCCTTGGCCTCCTTCAAGATGAGCCTTCACCGCCCTCTGTCCTCGGCCGTTGTTTTCTAATCTGCGACATGGAGTAGTCCTTTTGCATCCTTCCTGACATCATCCTCCCATGTCAGCCTAGGTCTGCCCGCCTTTCGTTTATCTCCCGGGTGTCCTGTTAGAACCTTCTTCGGTACTCGTGTGCTTGGCATTCGGTGCACGTGTCCGGCCCATCTTAGTTTTTGAAGCCTTAAATGTATAGAGAGTCTGGGAGTTGGTAGATATCATAGAGCTCATTATTGTGGCGGATTCTCCATGCCTCTCCCTCTCGCACCGCTCCTAAGATTCTTCGAAGCACCTTTCTTTCGAAGGTGTCCAACTGTTTCGCAGACTTTGCTGTCAGTGTTCCCACCTCACATCCATAGGCCAAGACCGTTCAAATCTTTGAAAATATCGACCAGAATCGTCACGAGTCCCAGACATTGTCTGATTACCAAATCCTTTACTTATGTTCCATCATGTGACTATCAATTGCCAAATCATATGACCACTTTTCCATAAACATTGTTGTTGTCCTGCACGTCTGAATCCGCCAACACTTGATTACTGACACCACAAAAAAAAAAAAAATGAAAAGTAAAACATAACTTTATATTAACGTAGCTGTAGGTATAACTGTTTTATTGAGACCGTGAAAAATAAACAAATAAAATATAACAGTGATCTCACTGTTGGGCGTTACACAGGGGAACTATTCTCATATTTATGCAATACCCATTTCCTTACGCTGACATCAGTTTCTACATACATAATATGTATTTTTTTCAGGATAAACCCCTTTGACATTTACTGCAAGGAGGCCACCATCATTGGAGTCTTGGTGAACCCCTTCACTTTCCCCAAGGCCATCGGTCTTATCGAATCCATGGGAGACAAGTGAGTACTGACAAGTGAATGACTAAACTTCATACAAAATAGAGAATTAATTGTATTATCACGGTGTATACAACGTTTCTGACTAAAAATCGTTTCCTACACCTAAAAAGGCAGACAAAAAATAAGTGTAAATTTAATGACACCAAAGCTCACCGTTTGAGGGTTTTTGCTGCTTTAGACAAACAGATTTTCCGCTTTGTGTCTCAGGCTTTCAGCCACCCAGTTTCGCCCGAGTTTCAACACTCTTTTTCAAAATATTATACTAACATTTTTAACATTAACTCCGGATCATCTAAGGGAAGGCTTTGTGGAGGGTGTTTCGGAGGATAGGAAGAAGTGAGCCGGTGTCTTGAAGAAACCCATGTTGTAGGGGGAAGGAAACTCAGAGGCCAACAAATCATTCCACAGCTGAGTTATTGACACAAGAATGAGTCATAGAAGCAACCTGTTCTCATGTGAAAAATGTCAACCGAGTACAAATGCTGGGCGCGCGTTTGGCGTGTTTCCCGACTGTGTACCGCTGAAGAATGGATCCATGATGCTAGTTCCTCGGAATATCTTCCTTTAAGATTCCGGTGAAATAATTGAAAACTTTTTTAGCACCGTTGTGATTTGAAACTCGATGATACGAAAAATACGCTAAAAAGAGACAAACACGTACATCTAAAGCAGTGGTTCCCAACCTTTTTCTGACCCGGGACCACTTGTACGTTTATTTTTTCGACAGGGACCACAAGCAGTGGCATAGCGAGGGGGGGCGGCGCCGCGGGTGCCACCGGACCACAATAGTGGCGTAGGCTAGGTAGGCTAGCATGGGCGGGTTCTAGTCGAATATTTACCACAACGGAAGGGGTAGAACGAGGTAGGATGGGGCGGGGGAAACGGAATATCATAATGGCCACTGACCACAAGGTACAATAATGATTAACGAATGTTGTCCCGATTTTTTTAATTCAGACTTCTCGACCAGGGACCGCCCGCGCGCTCGCGCTGGCTCGTTTATTGACCGGCGGACCATCGCGGACCATCTTCTAGCCTCTTGCGGACCACTGGTTGGGAAACCCTGATCTAAAGGATTTAGATTGAGACAGTACAATCGATCTCCTCTTTGTGCAGTGCTTCATAGCCTATCGATCTCCTCTTTGTGCGGTACTTCGTTCCACCCTTGTCTACTTTAGTTTTCTGAAGGTTTCACTTCTACCGCGTGCGGATTGCACACTCTGTTTTTTTTTAAGATAGGCTATTGATTTTTTACACTTAGCAAATGTTTCAAAGCTATAATTCATTATGAAAACTAAAAAGAGTTGCACCAACCCAGATATTCCAAATAGAAAAACCTCTGCAAATTACAGGGCGCCAGAACTTATGTTTGTTTTTTCCAGGTATCTAAGCTACGAGAAGCTTGGCATCAAGGTGTACCCCGTCTCCCAATACGAAGACGCTTTCAAGGAATTGAAGAAAGGAGCCATCTCCAAGGCTATGTTTAAGCTGTGATTAACTAAATAAATCTACATAATTATTACACTGTAATGAGACAATTCTCAAGGACTTTAGTTCACTTTTATTCACTTAAAAATAAACTTTATAAATTGTGCAATCCATTAAAATGCTTCACAATATTTGTGTAATCAATCCGTGCTTATTTATTTGACCTTTTTTCAGTGTTACACATCTATATGGGTCAAAATTAGAGAGGTGAGCATTATGCTACTGACAAAGTTTTTCTTAATAAAATAACATGACATTACTACAATATTTATTTCAAAATAAAGGTACTGTGCATAATTACAAGGCACTTAGCATATTTATTTTTCTATAATAATGTTTTACTTGATTTTAAATAAAACAGGCCTAAATAGTCATTCCGGGAACGCGTCCTTATATGGGCAAAATCAGAGAGGTCAGCATTATGCTTCTTCTGACAAAGTTTTTCATAAAATAACATGATATTACTACAATATTTATTTCAAAATAAAGGTACTGTGCATAATTACAAGGCACTTAGCATGTTTATTTTTCTATAATAATGTTTTACATTATTTTAAATAAAACAGGCCTAAATAGTCATTCCGGGAACGCGTCTTTATACCATGTTTCATAGTTAAGACAAGTTAAAAATGTTTACAATTACCCATAAATGTCATATTTTAATATTAGCCTTAAAATTTATCAAATCTTATTTTTAGTATATAAAACAAAGTCGGGTTAGTTACGCCATTTATAACTCAAGAACGGCTGGACTGATTTTTATGATCTTTGATTTGTTGGATTTGTCTCCGCCCCGAATAGCAGAATAGCTATTAAAACATCGGAATAATTCCAATTCACGAAAAAAAAAGTTATCAAGAAAATTCTTTTCCTCATACATTTTGTATGGAACGGAAAAGAGCTGCAGAAATATTGTGATAAATATAATATTGAATAGTGAGTGAATTCCAAAAATTCAAAAACGTCAAATGTCAAAGCGCTGATTGTTTTTCTTTTGTTCTTAAGCATATAATGCTGCCCCTCTTTCTTACACGCTAAATGTCAATAGTCGAAAATGAGACGAACGGTGAACGCATGTCTGCACCCCTCCAAAGGAAAAATATTAGGTCCTTACATATGAAATTGGCATTTTGCCGTACTGGCAACTTTGATCTCAAATATCTTCTCTTTGGTTAGGAATTCCAAATTCAAATTTATACAGCTATTTACTCATGTATTTGTGTTTCGAAAATTATAATTCATTTGTTTTTTCCTTAATTGTTTTTTTCTTTGCGTCACTTAGTTTACAAAATGGAAAACTTGAAATATTGCGTTATTTACGAGTACGAGTTCAACCGTGGCACCAGTGCTGCAGAAACGGCTCGAAGGATTAATGATGTGTATGGCGACGGTGCCGCAAAAGAAAACACAGTGCGTTTTTGTTTCCAACGTTTTCGTTCTGGAAATTTCGACCTGCAGAACAAGCCCCGTGGACGGCCGGAGACCAAAGTTGATAATGAAGAATTGAAGGCTATTGTGGAAGCGGATCCATCGCAAACCACATCCGAGTTAGCTGCAGGCTACGGTGTTAGTGATAAAACTGTTTTAATCCACTTGAAGCAAATTGGGAAGGTGAAAAAGCTTGAAAGGTGGGTACCTCACGAATTGAGTGAAGCAAATCAACAAACGCGCGTTGACCGCCAGACCACACACTGCACAACAGACGGCTACCAAATTAGAGGAGCTTCAATTGGAATGTCTAAGACATCCACCGTACTCTCCGGACCTTGCCCCAACAGATTACCATTTTTTTCGAAATTTGGATAACTTCTTGCAAGGGAAAAAATTCAACTCCGATGGGGCAGTCCAAACCGCCTTCAAAGATTTTATTGATTCCCGTCCGAATGGTTTTTTTAGTAAAGGGATCGATGAACTACCTACGAGATGGCAAAAGTGCATAGATAGCAATGGTACATACTTTGATTAAATAAATATATTATATTCAAAAAAATCGACTTTATGTTCCTCCCATACAAAACGCCAATTTCTTATGTAAGGACCTAATATAATAATTATAATAAATCTTCCTTGTATAAAGAAAATGAAACGCAATTCCCGTAAGTAAGTGAAAAAGTAAGAAAAATCACAAAAAATATAAACCCGTACACAACGCCATCTCTGATAATGACAAAAACAAAACATGGACAGTGGCGCATCGATAATTGCTTCATTGCGTAATTTTTAACTTAATTAAAAAACTGAATTTAATTCAGCTAATAAGTTAACACAACAGATTCTGAGGCGGTACAAAGTTCGTCGGGTCAACTAGTAAAGAATTTATATCATTAAATTAATTTCGTATCAGTTTAATTTCTTCATACTTTGGCTATCCAAATGCTGTCTGCATTTATCAAATCATTCCGTGAATGAGCTGGATATTGGTCGATGCAATTAACCCGGCGTCAATGACGTGAAAATAATTACGCGGTCAATGACGCCGGGTAACCGTGACCCGAATGATGGGTTGTACCAAAACTGAAAGGGTTATCTTGATTTTGAAAATTATTTATTTTTTATGGGTTCTTTGCTCATAACAAAATATAAATAATGCCATTACATTTTATAAATCAACTTTTTATTACCTTAGTAAGAAACACATGCAAAATCAACTATGAAAAAATAGCAATAGAATTTCATTTCAACTATAGGAAATATTTACCCGTTTTAACTTGACGCACGTGTATCTCCTTCCGCAAGCGGCGTCGCACTGAGCACCCCGGCGGTGAGGGTAGAAGGGGGTTGTATCTCCAGCTACTGAAGCGCTCGAATCGAACGGTTGACGGGAAAAAATAATATGGCCGTTTTAAATCGCCTCGGGTCATTATGACCCAGCGTCATCGACGCCGGGTTAAAACAACATACCCTAGGTGGCACTAGGGACCAACAGTGAAGTTCACTAGTCAAAGCAAACGTCGTGTGTCGTGTTTACAGAAAAAAATAATTGATTTTGTTGGTAGGTATCTTTTAATTTGATATCTGTGAAGCGTACTTTAATTCCCTGTCATTACAGGAACGCTGTTTGGTTTTTTCAAAATTCTTATAAATATTACAGCTCACTTGTTCATAACCTCTAAAACCAATATCTAACATGACGGCGTCAAGCGTGACATGAAGATATTTATCGAATAATCATTTCGGGAACGTTCTCGTATATGACGGGCGTTCACGAAATGAAAATCTGTGAACAAAATGATACTCTAATACTTAAAAGCATAACCATGCAAAATTTTGGTTTTAATGAAGAGAAAGGGAAGTCAAACAAACGATTAAAACATGGCAGCATAGCTTATAAAAGGCATCGTGAAAAGGCTAAGGGTGGGTTTCTTCATTTACCGAGAATGCTGAATGCAATGCTAATTAAAAAAATAAATGATCAAAATTTAAATGAAATTTCTATGCATTTGACCGTTTACTTTTACAATTAGCATTGCATTTAGCATTCTCGGTAAATGAAGAAACCCACCATAAGGGAAGGAAGTGCAAGTTTTTAGATAAAATGACACCTGAACAAAAAGAGACTGAAAGAAAGAAAGCTGAAAATAAAATGAAGACCGTTAGTGATACGACTGGAAGAGAGAAAAGGAAACAGAGAAAGTTGTGGAGAATAAATTCTCAAAAGTATAGACAGAAAAAAAAGATGGCAAATATTTTAGCTAACAGCCCCTCAGATTCTGAAAATGAGATGGAAAACGACATTCGCATGTTGAGGAAGCAATCAGGAAGAAAACTGACTAAAAAAGATAAAGCGCAGGCTTACAGAACCGTTAAAAAACAGAAACATAAAGTTCAAATTAATCCATTTTTATTTATTTATTTTCCATGTTCTCCGTAAAACGGTTATTCACCAATACATTATGGAGAAGATTACAAATTAGACAAAAAGTATAGCAAAACACATAAAAAGGTCAGTTTCACTACTTTGTAACATACGTCAAAAGATAATTGTTAAACTGCCTGTAGGTTACGTTAAAAATGTCGATGGTCAATGCAGACTCGTTGAGCAGTTCAGTCGCTCTGTTGACTGGCGCGTTCTGATAGGCAGAAGTCCTCGCTTTTGGAGCATAAAAAAGAGTATGGGACCTTCCACGAGTATACTTGTCTGGGACATATAAGTTAATCTCTTTCAAAATAGGTGGATTATGTATAGTTCCAGAGATTATCTTAAAAAAATGTTTTCCTAAAAATATTTTTCGGCGGGCTTCTAATGTATTAAGATCGAGCATTCCTGCTAAGAATAAGGATGGATACAGGAAAGGGTAGTACATATACATATTCCCTCATATATAGGTAACGCATGAATCTCTTTTGTACTTTTTCTATTTCAAGAATATGGTTTTGCTCAGAAGGGGCCCAAATAATGGAGCTATATTCCAAGATGCTGCGAACAAGTGCTTCATACGTTCTTCGGATTGCGATTCCGTTGGTAATAATGATCTTGAATTACGAAGGACAAATCCAAGCATTTTGTTGGCACGGGAGACAATATCAGATATATAGGATTTGAAAGAGAGATTTGCTTCAAAAATTACGCCAAGGTCTCGAATCTCATTTTTACGTGTTAATTCATGTTTATTAATGTGGTAGGGGAACAGGAATGTATCTTTGGATCTTGTAATCATTTCTGATTTGATTAATTTGTGTTATTTCACAATTTATTAATTTAAAATAATATATAGTATATTTGCGGCACGTTCCAGAGTGGAAGATACTCTCTCAGTATCGCCGTGGTATAAGACCAAGATTCAGAATTGAAACGTTGCTTGAAATGGCTTTAGCCATGTTTGGTGACAAGATCCGTTTAGCCAGGTACTTCCCCCCCTTCCTTTTCCCTATCTGCTTCTCCTCCCCGCTACCTTCAGCCTCACAACATACCCCAATTGGGGATGCCATAGTCTCACTGGTTCCAGACGGGAGCAGTTGGGACTCTTGAGCGGTATTCATGTGAAAAAAAATACAAAGAACAATAGATCATTTGCGAAAAAAAGTAGAGAGAAGCAGAAGACGTGAAGAAAGAGCATCCCAAAAGAGTGCTTCTACGCCTACTCTCAAAGATGATGAATTGACAAGAGGGTGTTCTGTTGATCTGGAAGTTCGTCTATTATTTGGCGAGGTTTTGACAACCCAACTAAAAGACACCGTTTACAAATTACCGAAAAATTCTAAACACGAGAGGCTTTTCAAAAATGCGTCAGTGGCAACCGTATCTACTATTTAGGGAACTTTACTGTCATTTTGGGAATATCACAAAAACGGCAAATAAATCACTATTAAGTAATGTTATAGTTAAAACTTGCATATACAAGATGAAATGACCTTTAAACTTTTGTATTTATATTATTAATATACCACGTAGTGCAAGAATGTATACAATAAAATGAAATTTTGGAGCAGAATTTACACCAATTGAAAATTTATGGAGAGTAATTTGAAAAATAAATCTATTGATTTTAAAAATATACAAAACAACAACATTTTCGAATTTAGGAACAGGTTTATTACAATTTATTGAAGGTGATTCATACGTTGGTTATATAATTATTAAAAATTTATTTAAAAGTGTTCCCGAAATTACTCATGACTACACTGGCATTATTCTTATTTTAACAGGAAGAATTTCTAAAATATATATTTTTGTGCGTGCCTCTTCACAGGAAAGATTCATGACAAATGACACAGCTGACTCCTGTTGTTAGTTTTCTTCAAAAGGAAACTTCATTTCTCAAAACTCTTGGAAACCTAAAATGCTCACCTCTCTGATTATGACCCATATTTATAAAAATGAGTTCCTGTTTCCCTTGGTCTGGTCATAACTTCAGAACGACTTTACCGGTTTCAATCCTTAGCCCAGGCAACGAAGGAAAAATAGGGGAAATAATTCATGTAGAAGCCAATTTTGTACAGTTGTAGGGGAAGGTGTCCTTCTTCAACGATCTTTTACCGATGCACGACTGGGTGTGGGATGCGCTGCGGTTGCCGCAAAGCAGGGATTGCCTGCTCCGGTGCCTGCGGCTGCCTCGGCTCATGTATGAACGGAGCCCCCGTCGAAGGCAGCATTGATGACGATGAAAGTTTAGATTTCGACGAAATTTAATGTTCAAGGTACATCCTTGAGCACTAATTATTTGATTTTTAACAATAAGCATTTCATTTTTACCGACAAACATTTCATTTTTAAAAATTAAAACAGTTTTTTTTAATTTTACATTTTCCCCCCTCCCTATCTCCTTAAGCATTGATCCTAACAAAAAAGTTTATAGAACCTTTTTTGTAGAGAATTTTATGTAGATAATTTGGTACCTAAACACTTTTTCACTAGAGGCAGTAGTTTTCGAGTTAATAATGAAAAACTGAAAAAAGGGACCTTTAGACCCCCACCCTTAGCTCCACCCCCACCCACCAGTACTTTTAGTATTTTGTTAAGGACACCTTCCCCTACAACTGTGCCAAAATTGGCTTCTACATGAATTATTTCCCCTATTTGGTATTTTTGGTCTTCGTTGCCTGGGCTACCTCTTTTTTTTAAGTTTTCTAATACTGTGTAGAGTGTAAAAGGTTCAAGGAAAGAAAAATTAAGAAAATTGCGCAAAAAAATTAATAATTTCTGAAAACTTAATGGTTATTTTAACTTCGTACGTTTGACAGTTCGCATTTTTGATTGAATAAATTTAGAAGGCAGCTGTCTTTTTTGTATTAAAAGAGAAACATACTTGCGTGTCGTGGCGTGTCGTGACGCGCCAGAAGCACATCGGTTTCATACATTTATTATGGTTAGAGACATATTTGTAGGTCGTGGTATGCCGACAAGCCACGACGATGATTGGTTAATTTGTAATCACGACACGCAAGCATCAAGTATCACGCAAGTACATAAATATCGCAAGTATGTTTCTCTTTTACAAAAAAGATCTTGATCTTTCCGCAACCTGAAACGTGGTTTTTCACTTTTGGGATATGGCATCACTGACTCCAATCTGGTAATCTGACAGTTGACAGTTGCTTTTTTCTATGGTTATTTTTGACAGTATTATTGACATGACGTTTAGGATGGTTATTATTGTAACATTTTTTGTTTACGATTTTACTTGGTGAATTCGTTTGTAAAATGTAAATAGCTTTTACATTAATCAAACTAGTATTAATAGTTTTACACGTGAAACAGTGAGTACTTTAATTCAGCAATTTAATATGACTTACTAATAATACATTATGCGAAAGTCGACATTTTTGTTGATTTTTTTAATAAACTAGAATCTTATTGAAATCTTGTACTAGTTCTAGAGCTCCTTATTTATATTATGATTATTTGTGTGAAAAAAACGTTTAACACTTTTATTTTTTCATAAAATCTTGAATATAATCAATGAGTCATTTAATTGTGACAGTTAAATTTTAGATCAATATTGGAGTTATTATTTTATTAACAATTATGGTAAATTTTCGATGGCCACGCGCAATACGAACATTTTTTTAGAAAAAAACCTTTACATTCGCCCGACTATAAAAGGCAACTTTTTGCATTCGGGGCGACGAAAACAGTATACTTAAAATTTAATTATTTATGCATTGAACCGCTTACTCGTTAATACGGAATACTTTTTATTCAAACAGTTAGATTTCCCTTTATTATTACGAAAAGTGAGTATTTATGTCGGGAGAGACCAAAAAACATACAAAAATATGCATTTAACATTTTAATTTTGTTAAAATTAATTCACTTACGCGGTAACGCCATTGTTATATTTATTGTTTTTATTTAACATTTCATCAGGGTTGCCAACCGTAAAAAAATTCCCTCGTACGGATGCAGCTAAAAATCTCGTACTTCGACTTTCAACATGTACCTCGTACATTTATAACAACTACTTGATTTTGGACTTTTTACTCAATGAAATGAACTGTGCAAGTTTCCTACTAAATAAAACATCCCTTTGTGTTGTATTTGGGGCCGTTCAAGTATTAAGTAACGCACTTGGGGGGGGGGGGGTCTTGCGAAACGTTACTGTGCGTTACGAGGGGGGGGGGGTGGGGGAGGGGGGTTCGAACAACGCGTTACGTAACATGTTTTTCTTTATGTAGATAAAAAAAACTAGGGAATTAAAATCTTCCAACTTGGCAATCCTTTTCAGAATTGAAGTGCGACCCTGGCGACGGAAACTGTAATCTCTCACTATTCGACGAAGAAATTCGGCCGGGGTTATGTTTTCCGCCGACAGGTTCGCCAGTCGAAAGACGAAAATCCATTTCGGAAGGAAACGTGTCAAATATCCCATACAAACCTTCGTTCCAGTTTTGGTGACGCGATAATGGACTCTTCTCCCCCGCATTGCGTACTACCTTACGGCGTATTTTCGCTTGAAAATGCAAAGACGCAAGCCCTTTTACTTTCCAGCCCCGCCTCGGCCCCGCAGGCGATAATAGACAGTCGCTTCCTCGAGTTTGGAACGTTTCGACGGCGAGTCAGATAATGTTGAGATAGGTCAAGATCTGAAATGTCAAATGTTTAGCCTAAATAACACAGACTTTTCAGAGTTTTCGGTAGTGGTTTTACGGTACGCAGCATTGTGGCTCAAAAACCGATCCCGGCGTGGATGTTTTTCAAAAATCTAATACAGTAGAGAATTCCGCAACTTTTAATACCAAAATTACATGCCCATCCCATATAAAAAATGGTTTCTATGTAAAATAGTGAGCTATGGCGTCATGAAATTATGCATTGCTAAACCGTTCATCCGATTGCGATGAAACTTTGGGGATTAGATGTGCGTATACCGGCGATGGTTTCTATGTAAAATAGTGAGCTATGGCGTCATGAAATTATGCATTGCTAAACCGTTCATCCGCTTGTGATGAAACTTTGGGGATTTGATGTATGCATGCTCGCGATGATTTTTGTGTACAATAGTGAGCTCTGGCATCATGAAATTGTGCATTGCTAAACCGTTCATCCGATTGCGATGAAACTTTGGGGATTTGATGTGCGCATGCCGGCGATGATTTCTGTGTACAAAAATGAGCTCTGGCATTATGAAATTATGAATAGCTAAACCGTTTAACCGATTGCGATGAAAATTTGATATTTAACCGATTGATATTTATTTTAACACACACTCCTCGCTTTATCCACGTTCACACGCAAATCGCATAGTGTCTTAACCCGTTAGTTGCCTCTGCAACGGGCAAAACCTAGTCTTTATTATTACTCAAGTTAAATCACAAAAAATTAAATGTAAATCAAGGTAACATAATTTAAATCTCCTCTCCAAATATCGTTTTTTCTGCCGTATATTTTGTCTGTTGTCGTAGACAATCATCTCGTAAATGCGGCAATGTAATTTTTGGTGTAAGAAGTTCCAAGTTCTGATAGATGGCACTAGTTTTTACTATTATATAATAGTGATGCAAAATGTTCGTCTTGCCGTAGGTATTATCAAAATCTCGTACATAATTGTACGAGGTTGATAGTGTCCTCGTAGGCCACAAATCTGGTATTTGTACGAGGAACCTCGTACAGTTGGCAACACTGCATTTCATAGACATTCAATCAATGCTGCCAATCATAGAAAAAATATGATTGCCATGTAAAACAATAATTTATTCAGTGAAAGCATTATTGATAAGTTTGTACCTTTATTTATAACAGCAGAACATGGAAAGAAATGTTAGAATAATTACACATACCCGCTAGACACACCCTGCTTTGCCAAACAAACCACTCAAAAACTGAGATGTTTTTTTTAAAGTATGATGACATGCAGCTTTCATAGTTTGAATCTCAATCCAATAATTAGAAATAGGTAGTTTTTGTTTTTATTTTGATGAGAATTTATTTTTATTAGATTGGTACTTCCAAAAATGTCATATTTGATTGTCTACTAGTTAAAAAAGGAATATTCCGTATTATCCGTGCATCAATCTACAACAACACTAACGTTTCGTATTATCCGTGAGGTGGACTCTATGCATATTTACCAAAATTTCAATTGCGTAAAGTGAAAAATTACTTCGCTTACCGAATTTGCGCGTCCATTTAAAATATGTCATTTTTTCTGTTGGTATTCCTGATACTATATGCATGTAATTTGTATGAGTTTGTAGCCGATTTCATATGGATAGATGGGATGTGTGTTATTATTAAAACAAACATAATTAATAATATTTATATTGATGCCTGGACATACTTTATAAATTACCTACAAACTACCATTAACCAACAAACTAATATTACTGTAAAACATGTACCTAATAACATCTTACCAATTAAGTCATGGATAAACCACACTATTATTAAATCTATCCGTAAACGTAACAAAGTTATTAATAATCCTTACGATATACAACTTCAAAAATTTTATAAAAGATATAGAAACATATGTACCCAAATAATAAGAAAGGCCAAAGAGATATATTACAAACAGAAAATAGAAAATTGTAATAATGATCCTAAAAAAATTTGGAAAACACTTAAAGAAGCCACTCATTCTCAACCTAATCCTATAAATGACTTGAAACAACTCACTATAAATGATAAAATAATTAGTTTTTCTAGTAATCCCAATATTATTGTTAATCATGCAAACCAATACTTTTCAAAAATTGGTGAAGAACTCCCAAAAAATATCGGTGATAGTTCTCCCAATTCCAGCACACAAGGCTGTAATACAAATTGGCCCAAAAACTTGAATTTTAGTCTAAAACAAATTTCGAATGAAGATACTAGGACGATCATAAACTCATTAAAGAACTCATCTTCAACTGGCTTGGATGATATTTTAAATATTACCTTAAAAAAACTTTTACCAGAAATCACCATTCCCCTTACAAATCTCATTAACTTAAGCATCGCAAAAGGCCAATTCCCCGATAAACTTTAACACTGAATCATAATTCCAATACATAAAGGAGGCTCTAAAGCGCATATAACTAACTATCGTCCAATAACATTACTAAATTCACTATCCAAAGTCTTTGAAAAGGCAATTAACTTTCAATTAGTCGAATACCTTGAAAAAAATAATATATTATCCCACAACCAATTTGGCTTCAGGAAAAATAAAGGCACCTCTGATGCCATTGCGACAGTTACAGATTTTTTAAATGAAAACTTAGACAAGGGATCAAAATGCATGTCAATATTCCTAGACCTATGCAAAGCATTTGATACTATCTCACATTCCAAACTAATACAAAAACTATCAAACACTGGAATAAATGGGAATTAATTTAGTATTACTCGAAATTACCTTTCAAACCGTAAACAAAGTGTAAAAATCAACAACTGCCTCAGCAATCAACTGCCAATTAGTTTTGGCGTGCCTCAAGGAAGCGTCCTGGGTCCCACGTTATTCCTAATTTACATAAATGAACTGTGTAATATGCCTATTGATGCCAAAATCGTTAGTTTCGCTGATGATACGATTCTCCTCTTCAAATCAAGTAACTGGTATGATGTTTATATAAAAGCAAACAGGGGCATAGCTATTGTTAAAAGATGGTTAGACAATAATACACTAACAATGAATGTGTCAAAAACCAAATACATTGAGTTTAGTATTAATCCGTCCCTAAGTAACCCAGAAAATAATATTCTAATATGTGCTTGCCACCTGTCAAAAGCTAATATATGTGATTGCCCCTATCTAGAACGTATTACTTGGGTATTATTTTTGACAGTAATTTAAAGTGGAAAAAACATATTATCACTACAGCAAACAAACTTCGAAAATCTATATACCTTTTTAGACAAACTCGCAACTCAAAACAATTTACTATGCACTATGTCAATCTCTAATCGAGTATGGTATCATAGCCTGGGGAGGAGCAAACGCTGCCGCCATTGATCCGATCTCTAAAGCCCAGAAACTAATTATAAAGATTATTCTAAAACTACCGATCACAAGCAGTTCGTATGAAATCTTTAGGAGAATCGGTGTTTTGGACAGTAGGCAACTTTATGCCAAAAATATACTAATTTATCTATTCAAACATATAACTGTTTTTGACAATATCCAAACTGTTTGTGATACGAGAACCAAAGGGCAAAATCTCTTACTTATCCCTTTCGCCAAAACAACGTTTGGTCAAAGAAACTTTAGGTTCTTTGCAACAAAACTTTATAATACACTTCCACTGACCATTAGACAGCACACTAATCACGTAAAATACAAAAAAGATACCAAGTTTTGGATCACTACCAAAGACAGATCATATATCAACAATATTTTTAGAACCTCCTAATGCATGCTAACCCATTGATACGATGCTGATTGTCCTTGTACTTTTACTCTAAATGTAATTAACATTGTTGTTGTTATCCTTTATAAACTATTTATGTTAAAATGCGCCTGCTCTCAACACAGGAACTCCTAGTGAGACAGGCACAGAACAATTACCTATGTAACATAAAAAAATTTAGATTATAATAAAAAAATACAGAATAGGTTTTAACCCTGGAACTGTACCCATAGTAAACTTTAAGTAACAGTACCCAGGGGTACTGGAGTACCCCGGTAAATAAAACATCTTTTTTACATAAGAATAAACATTTATTATTAAACAACTTACACAGACTTTTATGGCACTTATTTTAGTCCAACATAACACAATTAGGCCTAAATAAAATGAACTTATCTTAACAGTTTTGGCAAATCTTTTTTTGGTGCTCTAAACATATGAAACTATTGCCCTTTTCACATCGAGTGCGTGATTTACGGTCTTTTGACTTGGGACAAAATAAACATCTTCCAGATTTGCAAGGCGTGTGTGCCAAGACCGAGTTGTTTGGCAGTCCATCCTCTCTGCCTACCCCTGCGGGAAACGGCGTGATGGTTAGTTAGTTCAGATTTTGATTCTGAAGGGGCTGGAGCATCAGAACACGGCTTTTTTTCTAATATACTGCCAATATTTACTTGGAGATGCATCGGCAAAGTTTTGTATAAAAATCGAGAGGTTTTATAAGGTCAAAAGCTAAAGTATTCAGATAAGTTTGTCTATTCTTGAAAACTTGTTTACCGTTAGCGTTAGATGAATGCAGTAATATCATAGAATTGATTCCGACAATATTCAAAATTCCGTAGAAGACACAAAGGCTCCAGCGACGAGTTTTGTGTGAAACACTGTATGTATGACAAATTTGATCAAATGTATCCACACGCCTTTTCGTTTGGTTGTAAAAACTTATTATTTCTGGTAAATCAACAGATTTGTCTTGGTCTGGTTGGAAGTGTTAGGCGTACCTGACTTATTATTTCAACAGGTGTTAATTTTGTATGACAGTTATATGGAAGAAAGTATGGTACTATTCGAGAAGTTAAACATTATTTAGGTGGAATTATTTATTTATTATATTATATTTATTTTTTATTATTTTATATACAATCTCGTGTCACGGTGTTTGTGGTCACACTCCTCCGAAACGGCTTGACCGTATATTTGGTAGGAATAAGAATAGGTTTTAAAGTATATTTCATACCGCTAGGTGATTAGGGTGATCCTGTCCAAAAAAAAAAAAAAATTTTGACATTTTTTTTTTTGTATTTTTTATTTGGCATCAAAAAATACCTGTAACCCCAAATTTTAACCCGCTACCCCACCCTCCCATTTTTTAATCGCGATTTTTGTATGAACAAATTTAACCGTATTTCAAACAGAACGAAATTATTTATGTTGTTGAATGACAGATGGCGCTTCGTTCACCTCATCGAACTTTCATCCATACGTGCGCAAAACATTCACGAGAAGCTTTGCATCATTTTGATATTAAATTCGGCATCATGTTCTCGCGTGGGCAAACCATCGATCTTATTTGTGTTGGCTTAAGACGGACTGAAAAAAAAAATCGTACGCTCAATTGTTCTTCGAAATTAATAATGATTTTCTTTATTTCATTTTCCTACTTTAGTTGGTGTTTTTTTGTGTTTATCGGCGGTCATCGTCTACAGTGCTCCATTTCTCTTCCTGTCATAGATCCCATCCCCACACACTTACAATACTTTCGTTGTATTTTATTTAACAACCAAAATATTCACTAGAAATAATTTATATGGCAGAACAACGTTTGTTGTTAACGTGGGTCAGCTAGTATTATTATTTTTTTCAATATTATTACGGGAGAGTGGTATAAAAATTATTTGAAATTATTATTTTTTTAGCTTTTAAAATCAATTTTATCGAAAAAGAAGCATCACCTGCACAATTGTAGGCAAATAAGATACGGCGCCCATCAGCCGTTCGATGACGGCCATTTTGGAAGTTCGCAGAGTTGGCCGTGGAGTAGGTAGCATTATGATATAGCATACTATACGATTTTTTCATACAGTTTAAAGTTTTTCAATATTTTAAATAATATAGATGAACTAATAGAGATACCTCTATTTTTGATACTGAATTATTTAGGCCTAAATAATGTTTCAAGAAACACAACAACCAAATCTCTATAAACAGTATGAAATAACGAATAACATGAAATGTTGTTAATACCGATGGCTTGTGTCATACCTACATTTCAATACAATGACTGGTGAGGAGTGACGTCAGCACTAAACATTCAATAATACCAACTTTACAGTATGTTTTAACGAGACATTTAAAAATGCACTTTTTAATAATTTTTTTAAAACTCTACGTTTAATATTATTAAATAAAACTTATATATTCAGAATCAATATATGTGTATATATTCAGAATCAATATTATTGGTCATATTATAGACTAAAATTCTACAATATACGCACCCTTGAACAGAGAAGACTAAATACAGATGTAAATTTTCTATTCAAAATTGTAAATGGTTTAATAAACTGTCCTTTTCTACTTCATCAAATCAGGTTCAATGTTCCTAGAATTGGTTCACGACTGGTAAATTATGTTCCGTTAAATATTAAAAAATATCGAACTAAGCTGGGGTATGACTCAGCTTTATCGAGAATGTGCCGTAATTTCAATGAGGCTTATAAAAAACATTCAATTAATTTGACAATGTCAACATTGGCCAACTTCAAATCAAATCAACAAGCTTTAAAGCTCCCTATTACGTTGTTCTATAAACTTATGAACCTATAAACTCATTGTTCTAAAAACTTGTTCCTTGTAAAACTTGTTAATTATTATTTTGTAATGTATAGTATGTGTTTGTGTGAATGAATGTAATGTATATGTAAGTATTATATTATCAATGTTGTGTTTGTCTTTAATTAGTGATAGCATCAACCATGTTCAGTGTAATTTTATCTGTGAAAGCTTTGATGTAAATCACTGTTGACAAATCTAATAAAAAAAAATTAAAAAATATGAACATATTTTTCACTGGAGTTCCTTATTGGGGATGCCATAGTTTTGTGAGGTATGCGCATAAAATAAAGTAATCAAGTTGAAAGAAAGTATCTTCCAACCAGTACCAGATCGAATGCAACTGAATTTAATAAGTGGAGGGTGAGTGCAAAGGATATACAGAGGTGCGTGTATAGACAGTTTATGCCTTGTAGCATTGAAGGTTGCTGTTTCACAATTTTAATAGCAATTTTGAACAATTTTGCTACGATAGAATAAACTTTTAAATGCACTTAACCACTAGGACCCATAAGCTTATTTTCACGATAATATACCATTACCAGATATATGTATGACATGTGAGGCGTACCTGACTTATTAAGAAATAAAATGAATAGTTATGTATACTTTAATATTTGTTATAGAAGAGGAAAAGTCCTGCAATGGGGGGCCCCGTTAAGCCCTTCTGCTGCGGAGAAACGGGCTGTGGAGCCTCCTTCACCAACGAGGACCGTCTGTCGGTGCACTCCCGCAAGCACGACATGTCCCTTCAGCTGGGGGCTAAGGGAAGTGCATACGTCGGTAAGTCAATCATAACAGTTGAAATTTGGCCTCCTCCACAAATATTCTTCACTGATTACAGTCCTTTGTTATTCATCTCTAGTTTTCCATCCTTTCCTTTGTTTGGAATTAAAACACTCGGATACTCCAGTCCTCTTCCACGCACTCTATCCATCTCTTCCTCGCTCTGCCTCTGGGACGCTTTCACCGGGGCACCCACACACGAAAATCTGAATAAGCATGCCGGACATGATACTCCTTTCCGAAGTGATTGCAATTTCTAATGTTTGATTTATACACACATATTTTTTTTTAAGTTAACCCCACACAAGAGGCCCTGAGAAAAACAATACCCCTCAGGGCCTAATTCATCTTTTGGGATGTGTGTTCAGAGTCTTTTTAGGAAAGGAAGGAGAAGAAGGTCTGGAAAGGAAAAAGGTATGAGAGGTGGGTAGAAATCTGAGAATCAATGTATCCAGGAATGACGGGCGTATGATTCTATCACTCCCACTGCGTTTTTTTTTTTTTTTTTATTATTTCCAATAAAAACATAGTTTACATAAATATATAATTTAAACAATTTATCGATAGTCCCGCGAAGCTGCCACATGGCTGCTTGTCTGCAGGTTCTACCTCAATATACACTCGTATAGATTAGATGTAAAAAAAATAATATGTGTAATTTCAAAAATGTAAAAGAAATTGGAGACCTCTGTAAAAAGATTTGATATTACAAATATTTAAAGAAAATGTAATTAAAAAAATATATCATAACAACCAAATTTGTATATTTTCTAAACAACATATACCCAATAATTATATTTACAATGGGATACAATATTTTAATAATCTTCCCGAAGAATTTAATAAAATAACAGATTTGGTATCATTTAAGAAAAAGATACTAATATTTTTAGAAAATGAACTGCCATAACATCGACCCATAATAGGCCACTTGCATTGAATTCATAACGACTTGGAAAAAATCGTGTGGATAGATCTTTTTATTAAGATTGCGAAAATGTTAGTAAAATTAGTTTTTTTTATTTTTAAATAAATAAATCCATTATTTGGGCTCGTGACGTCACTACATGAAAATGTCCCGTCTCCGAAAATGTTCCTATTAATTTTGTAAAATTCCACACTGATTTTTTTTTTTTTATATGGCATCACTTTGATTTCAGGTGAATTTTTGAATTCGTTCAGTAGATTTATTGTTTGTTCTCTGCGAACTTATCATTTGGTTCGACTTTTTGACAGATGTTCTGAAGAGAACCCCTTACATTTTAGAAGTCGGTAAGTGTTTTAGAGATATAATGGTTATGGTGCTGATTTTAACAAAATCAAATCTTATAATATTCTTATTATTATAATAATTTACAAGTACAAGTGTATATTACATTGGATTTAGTAATATATACGTTGTACATTATAATGATTTATGATCAATAAGATGGATCAAGGAAAAAAATATTTATGAGATGTAATATTTTTGGTATGCCTCGTTATTCTCCTGTGCCATTCGTGTGGAAAACGTTCTTTTTTTTAAATGATTTTCGGCTATGTAATTATCGTTTTTTCGCACCTATAAAATTATGTCCTGTCTTTACGGTTTATAAAAAATGGTCAGATTTTTCGGACTGAAATTTTCAAAACATCCCCAAGGTTTCAAAAATACGATTAAAAAAAAAATAAAAATGCAGAATGTCTTAGAATATTTGTCTAAACCGGAAAAAAAAAAATTTAAAAATGTGATGCAAGTGGCCTATTGGCAGAACAGCGTAAACAACATTTTTGTCAAATTACGATTTTTTAGCGAAAACTGTTCAATGCTGCATAATACATCAATGACAAAAATATTGCAGGTCTATCTTATATGCATAACACTTTTTTTAGTAGTTGTAGCTTTCAGCATAAGCGACAGTGGTCGGTTACGCTGTCTTACGCTGTCGTACGCTGTCAGTCAAGAATGTTTCAGTTTGGTCGGTTGGCGTCCATCTAATGACTAGTGCAGATGTCTCGGCGGCTGGTAGCATCGGAAACTAAACGAAAATTCTTAATTTATTCTTTTGTATTTGAATATAAGAATAAAAAGTATTAATGCAAATTATATCATTTTTCCCAACCGTCTGGAGCCAGTGAGAATATGGCGTCCCCAATTTTGGTTTGTTGTTAGGCTGAAGGTAGTGGGGAGGGGAAGGGGATGTGGAAAATGTAACTTGCTGTTCAGATCTAGTCACCGAACACGACTAAAGCCATTTCAAGTAATAAGTCTATTTATATACTATACACCAGCGCAAAATTACAAAAAAATATATAATATTACTTTTTTATCCGAATACGGCACAAGTGGCCCAACTTTTCCTAACCGTCTGGAGCCAGTGAGACTATGCATCCCCAATTTTAGTCTGTTGTGAGGCTGAAGGTAGTGAGGAGGAGGAGATGTGGAAAATGTACCGTGCTATTCAGATCTAGTCACCGTATTTAGCCTATTTGGTGACTAGACTAATAGCCAGGTACATTTCCCATATCTCCTTCCCCTCCCCACTACCATCAGCTTCATAACATACTAAAAATGGGGATGCCATAGTCTCACTGGCTCCAGACGGCTGGGACTCTTGTGTTGTATTTGGATAAAAAAAAGTTACATTATATGATTTTTTAATATTTTTACGCTGGTGTGTAGTGTATATAATTATTAGACTTATTACTTGAAATGGCTTTGACCGTATTTGGTGTCTAGATTTGAATATCCTGGTACATTTTCCACATCTCCTTCCCCTCTCCACTACCTTCAGCCTCACAACATACTAAAATTAGGGATTGGGCTCCAGTTGGGAGCAGTTGGGACTCTTGCGTTGTATTCAGATATAAAAGTTATTTTATATTTTTTTTTTTGTATTTGGACGCTGGTGTGTGGTGTGTAGGTATTAGATTTATTACTTGAAATTGCTTGGTAACTAGTTCTAGCCGTGTTTGGTAACTAGTTCTGAATAGCCAGGTACATTTTCCACATATCCTTCCCCTCCCCACTACCCGCAGCCTCATAACTTACCATAATTGGGGAGGCCATGGTCTCACTGGCTCCAGACAGTTGGGAGAAGGTGTGCCTCTGGTGTTGTATTCAGATAAAAATGTTATATAGCGGTTTTTCGCTAAACCGACTGCACATATAAGTATGTCGTTTTTTGTTATTACCGCGTACTCCTTCGGAGATTCGAAATTATTGTTAGTAAAAATATCATTAAAACGGATTTTCAATCAAGATGCCTGCAGATATAAGTATATCGACTTTGGTTTTATGGCCGTATATCCTCTTTGCATACTTACCTGCAAATTATTGTATTTAGTCAACTTTAGGATCAACTGTCATGGAACCATTTTATTGTTATTTGTTTACCTATCATGATTGCGTGTACAATAATTATGTACTCCGAACAGCGTATGCGACATTTCGTAGGGAAAAATCTGTCACGGTCATAGGCAAAACAGCGTTACCGCCACTATCTCAACAACTGAAGACATTAAGATAATTGTATTATCAGCTTTATGTAGGCAGCAACCAAAGATTAATAATCCTCACTAACCAAAATCGTTTTTGGAATCGATGAAGAAAGTTAATTAAAAAAAACCTTCTCCTGAACAATTTACTTTTTGCCGCTTACGCTGTTCTGCCGATTATGGATCGACATCACCATTTTTTTTTCTATGTTTATTTTTTTTATTTTTTTTTTACAGATACGTTGATTTTTCATTGATAAGCCACATTTTTACAGTTTTCATGCTTAAATTCTCATTTCCCTCATGAGCAAAATTATTTTTGAGCTTATTAAAAATCACTGGTACACATATTTTAGGTATTTTCAGGCTTTTTTTTCTGTGAAACGTGTGCTGTGACTATGTACCAGTGGTCTTTTATAAGTTGCAAGGCGATGTTCTGAGAGAGTACTGCTAGTACCATGTTAATAACTTCGTTTCATGATCGGGTGTAATGGACTTTTTATATTGTAAACACTTTTGAATCTTGAGTCGTTTTTATTTACAATAAACTTTTTATAACAACATTTGATCAACACTTTATAAAAAAAATTTGCCCGGTCTCCACTTGTGGTTTAAACGAACTAGAGGTCAAAAGGTCTCCCTTAACCAGTCTCTCCCGATCCGGCCCATCACACAGTAGGACAAACCTCATCACATGTTATCTTAATATATAAAACAATGTCGGGTTAGTTACACTATTTATAACTCGAGAACGGCTGTACCGATTTTGATGATCTTTGATTTGTTGGATTTGTCTCCGCCCCGGATAACAGAATAACTAATAAAACATCGCAAGAATTCACGAAAAAGAAAGTTATGAAGAAAATTCATTTCTTCACACATTTTGTATGGAACGAATTCTCACATTTTGAAAGAACTGCAGCAATATTGTGATAGGCATAATATTGAACTGCGTGTGAATTCGTGAATTCCAAAAATTCTAAAACGTCAAATGTCAATGCGCTGATTGTTTTGCATTTGTTCTTAATCATATAATGCTGCCCCTCTTTCTTACACACTGAATGTCAATAGTCGAAAATGAGACAAACGGTGAACGTAAGCGCCGTTTACACGCACACTTCGGAGCGACCGAGTCCCGCGCCACTTCAGGCCGCCGCGCAGAAAAGTCTCACAGTGAACTGCGCTGTAAACCTATCGGTCTTTACTTTTCTGCGCGGCGGCCTGAAGTGGCGCGGGACTCGGTCGCTCCGAAGTGTGGGTGTAAACGGCGCTTATGTCTGCAACCCCTCCAAAGGAAAAAAGAATAATTATAATAAATCTCTGAATGAAACGCATTTTGTTTTACATAAGTTCCACACAGGAGGCCTTGAGGAAAATAATTTCTCTCAGGACCTATGTCATCTTAGGGGATGCTATGTGGAGGGTCTTTTTAAGGAAGGGGAGGATAGGAAGATCTGGGAAGGAAAAAGGAATGAGGGGTGGGTAGGAATCTGGGGGTCAGTGTGTCCGGGAGTGACGGACTTATGAATCCAATCCTCCAACTGCAGTGCGAGGCAATGGCTCGAGAGTCCGGCTGGAAAGGTCAAAAGGCCTTCCACAACCAGTATCTCTCAATCCGTCCCGCCACGTAGCAGGTGGGCAGACGCATCCGCCGCAAAGACCCGGACAAACTTCACCCAATGAACCCGGACACCCCTGCTAAATCACCAAACGTAGCGAACCACTTGGGGTGACCTATAGCAGAGATGTTGGTTATCCAATAAAAGGCGGCACCCGTACCCACCTCCCGAATTCCCGTAATTAAGTGGACAAGTAAGAAAATCACAAACAAAAAAATCCGTACACAATGACATCTCTGATACTAACAAAAACAAAACACGGACAGCTGCTCATCGATAATTGCTTCATTGTGTAATTTTAAATTTAATAAAAAACTTAATTTAAATCTACAGTTATTGATTCTGAGCTGGTACGAAGTTCGGCGGGTCAGCTAGTATATATATATGTATATATTATTTTGACTAATGCTCCCTCGACCATCCAGTGATTTTATCATTACTTTTATCAGCTGACCAGACCCCAACCCCCACGAGGTTCATCAGGAACTGCGAGGAGGTGGGCCTGTTCCAGGACCTGCAGAATGTCAACCCCTTTGAGGAGACTTTCAAGAGGCACATGGAAAGGTAACTATAGCTTGAATTCAAACTATTGTAACATGTAGACCATTCACTTTCGTGGCACCTGCTATTCATTTGAAATCTGTTGTTATAAAGATTTATGTTTATTTAATTAATAATTGTGTTTATTTTCAGAAGTGGTCCCAGTCACCTAGTAATGGCCGGGGACCTAATGGGGACAGCCACTGATGACACCTTACACACTCCACACATCTTCCCCCATCTGCCCGACGATGCTAATAATACCGGCCTTTACTCTGCCAATACCGAACGCACTACCCTGACAACCAGTCGGCTCAGTAGTGATGAGGGGTCCAATCAACTAACAGTCGTCAAGTGCATGTCCTCGAGCGTGGAAGATAACCTCTCCTCCGTTGGCCTAAACGAACACGACAAAGACGATAAACACTATAGAAAGGTGACGGTATTAGTTGAACGCAAGGTTAAAAAGTCAGACAGTGGAACATCGTCAAAGTGTAAATTGACGAGACAGAATTCAATCGATTTGCCTGACGATCTCAATGCTCCAAATTTGAGGTTTGAACACTTAAGTAATGAAGGTTCAAAAAAGGAAGATAAACATAGCGAATGTAGCGATACTTCAAGAAACCGAAACGATAGAATCATGCAAATTCCCGTGATTTCTATCTCAGAAACGCCTAAAAGTAATGCAAGTCTACACGATATAGAATTTATCGATGTAGATAATCAAGCAAATGAAATAAGCGTCGATCCAAGCAAGCACAGAACTCAAAGACCCCCTTCACTCGGTGAATTAGTCGTTACCAAAAAGGACAAGTTTTTGGACGTTAAAAGCTGTTTGAAAGGCAATTATTCTAAGCTAATCAGTCAGAAGTCAATCGATATGGCATTGGTGCATTTCACAAATGAGGCACAATGCAAAATGATGGATTTGAACAATATTTCTATAGAAGATCTGCCGGATTCCACTTCTGTAATCAAAGAAAGTGTTTCTAGTTTGTCTTCGCAAATTTCCCAAGATTTAAATAGGCCTGAAAATGAAATCAACGTGCAGACCATCAGTAAACGGAGAAGATTAGTATTTTCTAAGAGTAAATCAACATCGAGGAATGCATCAAATGATGCAGAAAAAATCGTTGAACCGAATAAATCAAAATCTGATCAACAAATGGGTGGTTTTTGCATTGAAACTCTCGGTGGCAACATAACATCAGAAAATAGCGGTTACGAGCTGATGCTAAAATGGCCGGACGGTAAAAAAGTGTATTTGAAGGAAGTTCACAGAGACGGCAATGAAACTGCAGAACAAAGAAACGTGAACGAAACATTAGAAACCGTATTTCAATCCGTCCCTTCTCCAAATATTAACGAAATTAATAAACCAAACGTCAAACAAAAGTTAAAAAACATGATCAATTGTAATAACGATCGACAAATATTGGACGGAGGTGGTAATATTGTTTTAAACCCGCTACCTTTACAGACTCCAATCATTTTGCCAGAAAATTACATGCTTTTACCGCAAATTAGTCCATTGGATGCGAGCAACGTACCGGCTTCGACAGTTTTAACAAATAACATACAACTTCTTTCTTTTGTATCGCCCAAGATTCAGAATCATCCAAGTGTTTTAATTCCAAACAAAATGGCAGATTATCAAATGGTAAATCACGTTGAAAGAAACAATTCGCAGCCGGTAATTCGAACGATATCCGGCGGAAATATTTACAGCGGAGACAATACAGTGCTTTTACCCAAACAATGCCTTAATACACTTGCTCAGAAAGGGCCTCCACCTAATGCATATGATCCGTTCAACCTTAAACCTTTAGTTAGCGGAAGCACGTCGGTCAAGCATGTGAAGAAAAAATTGAAGGGCGATTCAAATGATAAAGTGAATAAAATTAAAACTGAGTCTAGTTCTAATGTAAGTAAAAACAGGCCTAATGAAGTTAAAGGACACCAAAGTGAAGAGATCAGAAGACAGTCGGTTCAAGAAAGAAATAGAGCGGCGGTTTCCAGATACAGGTAATTCATGATTTTGCTTTTGTCAAATATTAATTATTATTTTTTAATTGATAATTTAATTGATATTGTCTTAAACGTTAGTTTATCAATTAAAAAATAATAATTAATATTTGACAAGTTAAAGTATTTCCCCAAAAAATGTAGACATAATTTATCTCGACGCCACCTAGCGAGAGATTTAGCACTAACAATGTCTCTCTCACAAAAATAAAGTTGATTGTTTTCAGGTGGAAAAATGTAATAAACAGTAATTTTTGAATGAAACACTAGTATATATTGAATTATTTGGCGGGTATTAGATAAGCCGCCATAGCTCAGTGGTCAGAGCACCTGACCGGCAATCAGAAGGACACGGGTTCAAGTCCCGTTGGCGGCAAGTATCTTTTCTCGGAAGATTTTTTCAATGTAGATGAGTGTTTCAGGCTGATAATTATTGCTTATAATAATTGTTACTTTATACCTTTTTTCATCAGCACACTTGGTGACGGAGACAACATATTCAGAAACGTGGGCAAAAACAACGCTCTCCATTACAAAAAATAGATTTTATTTTAACTGCTATATTTCTTTAAATTATAAGAATGAGGTTTTTCCACACCCCATATGTAAAATTATTATTTGAAAATAAGGTGACACGCTGCTAAGCAATGCAAAATCACGTGATTTTGGTTTGAAAATTACTAGATCGTTTAGAAATAATTTAGAAGCCTCAATTATTAAATACTGCAAGTAGAACACATATTTGCCTTTGAAATAATCGAGTATTTGTTTGATTAGTCTTTTTTTAAGCCAAGAAAAAAAAAACACCTATAAAACTACTTTAATTCCAAATCGCCTACTTACGAACCCCCTTTTTGGTTATGGTTTTAATATACAATTTGGAAAATTAAATTCTTTAGAAAATTATCATAACATATTTAAATGTTTGTACCTGACCTTTGCAAAATAAAATAAAATATGCTTTTGGTGTTATTTTTTTGTGAATAAATCAAAAAAGGCGGCTGGTGTTAAACGCGAATTTAATCACTTTTTTATGCATGTACTAGGAGCGGCTCGTCCTAACGTTCACTTGTGCACCGAACCGCCAACTAAATTAAATGGCATTTTACCCCTCATCGTAATCTTACATAATATTTTTATTTAATAAATTAGAGAAAATCATTTAAAAATGGCAAAAATAAAATTAATTATCAATCAAAATATACAATATTTCATAAGCGATATTTCACAAGCGCGGCTTCCCGCGCAAGAGCTCTTCCAGCTTAACCGAGGTAGGTTCCAATCCGCGGGATAGAGTGAAGCGCGCGGTGTCTTTTTGTACGAAGCCCGGCAAACATAGCCAAACCGTTCCAATGCCAAAATGTACGGAAAAAATGGCGGCAACCGTGCGGCGCCATGTGATAATATGACCAGCTTCGGAATCATTCGAATCGCCCCGGAAAAGGGGCTCGAACGAAGGGTTTGAATCAGATTTCACTTGCAAAATGCGACCAAACGTCAACAGGTCAGCTAATATCTGAAGTGTTATTATTACGCTGGAATCTATTTTGTCACTTTCATTAGATTCTTTTTAACAGTAGTGATCTTTTGGATGCTTTTTTCATTTACAAACTCTAGACATGTGTGCGCCAGTCAAATGTTTATTGTATTAAAAATGAATAAAATTCTTAGTTTTAACCATTTTCATTGTTTAAAAAACCAACATGTTTCGTAAGCAATGCTTTTTCATCAGGGTTTACTTAAAACTTTTAAGTAAACCCTGATGAAGCAAACATTGCTTACGAAACATGTTGTTTTTTAAACAATAAAGGTGTTTAAAACTAAATATCTTATTAATTTTGAATTACAATAATGCCTCAAAATATAAGTTTGGTGCGTTTGAAGAAGTTTATTACATGTTAATATAATATAGAATCATTCTGTTATCTCTATTATTATATTATTACTACCAGTTAAAAACCCGCTCTGCAGGTTTTTGCTGCTAGGCCCTACGGGCGGCTTTTAGTTCCCCTCCTACCCCTCCCCTCCTCCCCTCCTTCCCTCCCCACCGCACCCTTCCGAGTTCCCCTTTTCCCCTTCCCCCTTTCCCTTTCCCTCCCCCAACCCCCTCCACCCTCCCCCCACCCCCTCCACCTTCCCGCACCCCTACCCACACCCCCCTCCCTCCTCCACCCCTCCCCACTCCCCCCTCCCCACTCCACCCTCTCGCTCCCCTCCCCACTCCTCCCTACAAATCCCCAAATTTTAATCGCAATCAGATGAAAGGTTTAACAATGCATAATTTCATATTGTATACAGATGTATATTGTATCTCACTATTGTATACAGAAACCATCGCGGGCATGCACACATCAAATCCCCAAAGTTTCATCGCAATCGGATGAACGGTTTAGCAATGCGTAATTTCATGATACCAGAGCTCACTATTGTACACAGAAACCATCGCGGGCATGCACACATCAAATCCCCAAAGTTTCATCGCAATCGGATGAACGGTTTTGCAACGCGTAATTTCATGATGCCAGAGCTCACTATCGTATACAGAAACCATCGCAGGCAAGCACACATCAAATCCCCAAAGTTTCATCGCAATCGGATGAATGGTTTAGCAATATATAATTTCATAATGCCAGGGCTCACTATTGTACACAGAAACCATCGCAGGCATCCACACATCAAATCCCCAAAGTTTCATCGCAATCGGATGAACGGTTTAGCCATGCTTAATTTCATGATGCCAGAGCTCACTATTGTACACAGAAACCATCGCGGGCATGCACACATCAAATCCCCAAAATTTCATCGCAATTGGATGAATGGTTTAGTACGCATAGTGGACGTACAAACATTTTTAGATTTTTATATATATAGATAGATAGATATAATTTAATATTCTTGACCTTTTTAAAAATGAGTTATTATAAGTAGGTACAATACGTTATGATTTGGATTTTGTGGTTAGTGGTCAGTGGTCAGTGAACCACCAAACATTTGATGTATCATTTGACCAGGCCGCGCCTGATTGGAATCTTTACAAAGAGGTTAGTGGGGCAAACTTGACTATGGCAATCAAAGTCATTATTGTAAGATACACTATGAACAAGTGGACAATCTCTCTACATTTTGCTAAGGATATTATTTTGTCCATTTAAAAAAAAATGTCAGTTAGTTAACTTTGTAACTAATATTATAAATGCTTAAAGTGTGTTTGTTTGTCCTTCTTTTATGTCGCAACGGAGCCACCAATAGACGTAATTCTCTCCCAATCCGGCATACCGTGCAGCTGGTAAACCCGGGCACCCCTGCTAAGTCACCAAACGTAGCAAACCACTTGGGGTGACCTATGGCAGAGGTTTTGGTTATCCAATAAATGGTTCTCTCCAATACCACGAAAACGAAGCTGCGGGAAAATGCTTCATATAAAAATTTCAGAAGAAATTCCTTTCCAGCCATTAACTTTTGGCATTAACAATCATAAACATTAATAATTTAGGAGGCGGGTATGGGTACCGCCGCCCCGATAAACATTTATTGAATAACCAATACCTCTGCCATAGATGACTATAAGTGGTTCGCTATGTTTGGTGACTTAGCAGGGGTGCCTGGTTCATGGGGTGAGGTTTATCAAGGCCTTGGAGGCCGATGTGTCTGCCCACCTGCTGAGTGGCAGGCCGGATCGAGAGAGACTGGTTAAGGAGGTCTTTTGACCTCTCCAGCCAGAATCCCAAGACCGATCGCCTTGCACCGCACTTGAAGGGATAGATTCATACATCCGTCACTCCTTGACACACTGACTCCCAGATTCCTACCCACCCCTCCTTCCTATTTCCTTCTAAGAACTTCCTCTTCTTCCTTTCCTTAAAAAAAACCTCCACACAGCATCCCCTAAGATGACATAGGCCCTAAGGGAAATTATTTTCCTCAGGGCCTCCTGTGTTGAGCTAATGTAAAAAAAAAAAAAAACTTTGGACCAGCATAAAAGTAGATCTCAACACTTCCCCCATAAAATATAAGACTTACAAATTAAGTTAACCCCTGTAAATTTGAAATTAAATTACTGATACCGCTCATAAAAAAGATGTCTATGACCGGCGAATTATTGAGTATTTCCGCATTCCAATAAAATCAAAATAATTTGAATATTGCTGAATGTATCCATAAACTAAAAAACTGTTGTAGAAAGGCGATTAAACACGCTTTCAAATTGTATTATTAGAAGTAAGCATGTTATTTTTGAAATATTAAAATTTTGAATGCAAACATTACGAATTTTCACCTTACATTGTTCTGGCGGAAGTTTGACGTCATAAATCTGAATAATTTGTTTTTTTGCAGATATCTATGGAACTCAAATCGTAGCGTAGTGTTTTCTCTTTCTAACACTGCTTAGATCACATTTCTCGTCATGATAGTAAGGGAGACAACGATTTTTATGAGACCTGACGAGCTGACCCCACTAGGGTCAAATTTACTCAACGATAATCGGCTGTTTGACCCATAAATGTGTCAAATTTTCTAAACCGGTTAATGACTGCGCATGTTTTTCTAATTTGTAAGTAAAAATAAAGATAAATCAATGTTTGTATGAATATTTCCAGGGAAAAAAAGCAGAATAAATACCAGGGACTACAAGAAGCCAACAAGAAGCTGGAGAAGATGAACCAGGGCCTCATGGAGAAGCTGGAGGTGGCCATGGGGGAGATTCAGAGACTTCGACACAAACTATCGCTTCATCAGGACTGCCAGCACAACCACAATAACCAAGATGCCAAAATATCTTAGTCACACTGAGGGAATACAAGAAGGTTCTGCAAAATAGCGCAATACCTATGCACGATGATGCCGTCTCTCACCCTGTATCCCAAAAATTCTCCTGGATAGAAGGAGGGATGCTTCTTCAGTTACCTCTCACTCCGGAAGATAGGTAGAAACTTGAGTAGCAATCGGCTAATGTGGAAAAAGTCCATCCCTACACTGCAATACACGACCCTATTGAGAGCCATCAATAGGACAAGGTGCTCCCAAGTTGTGCCCACATAATGCATAGGTAGGGTCTCAATGAGTCGGTGATATGTGAATGCAGTACGATGCAAACCACTGAACATCCACAGAGCGACGACTTGCAGATAAATCTCTATATCTCCTACCCCCATTTAATCTACCTCACAACACTAATCTTACAGTCAACATACTCCCACTGGGTCTGGGCTGTTGGGACTCTTGTCATAAAAAAATATGACCCAATTTAAATGTCTACAATTATTGTTTTGATTCTTATCTTTACTCTCTCTAAATTTCATTTTATTATATTATGAGGATAAGGATGGCGGAATAATAGTCAAGTTACTGTAATTAACACAATGTTTTTGGCTGGGTTTAGACTCGTACGTTTTTTCCTGTAAATCGCTCTTGTAAGCGATTTATGGCCAAATTACCAATGTAAACGACACCAAAAGTCACTTAACGTAATTTATAGCAAGTTAAAGAACTTATTCTTTCGGAAGTTTTTTGACAGGTCTAATCGCGCCCGTGCAAATTTCCAGCCATCTTACAGCTTATAAAATCAGTTTGATAAGCTAAGAGACTTACCGCAAGAAATGTTCCGAAAAGTTCCGAAATGCGCCGCGCACCGTTGCGAAATGTCAAAAATTATAAGACAATTGGTTTCATAGGATTTTTTTCCTACAAAACTAGTATTTATTTCCACTTATTTAAGTTTTCTGGAAAATGAGCATCCTTCTATTCAATTATCGGTCCAATCCTTTCCAATCTTAATGTTTTTGTTTTTAACATTTACGTATTTGATATTTTGAATTCAAAGTCGGTTGCTGTCAGCAGATGCCAGGTAGCTGTCATTCGGATAAAACAAAATTAATTGCCGCCTTTGACAGTGCAAAAGCGTGTGGAGAATTGTTTAATTAAAGCCAAAATCTATTTCAACACTTTATTTGGGCCTTTTCGTCTTTATTGACAAAATCGCGTAAATTTGACAGTAGTAGGTCGTTGTTGACAGGAAGCCATCTTATCGCAAATAAATTTACAGATGTAAACGGTCGCATGAGCATTTACACAGGTCGAACTTCCATACAACTTCCGTGATCATTAATTACCACAAGTCGGATGCGTATGTAAACGCTCCTGTGAGTGAGTGACCTGTCAAAATCTTATGTAATCTGTAAATTTTAATTACGAGTCTAACCCCAGCCTTAGATACCTTGAGTAACAGGTGATGAAGAAGAGACATAAAATTTTTTTAGTGCTTTTTCTCGCTCTATCTTTCATGCAAGACGATTGATCGCAATATTTTTTTATTTTTATTAATTGTAGTTTTAAAAAAACAGTTATGTTTGTATTTATTACAAAATATAGCAATGTAAATTCAGAGAATCAGCCAGTGGTATAAGTAGGTAAGTGATAGAATTAGTTTAATGCTTAAGTTCATAATGTTTTTATTATACAGTGAAACTCGCTTAAGAAGTTTCCACTTAAGAAGTTTTCATGCTTAAGAGTTTGGTTTTCCGGTCCCTTAAAGACTGATATTGAAAAAGAAAAGTTTATCCCACATAATATAAGGTTTTTCTTTGGAGCCAGAGCCCTGCATTTGCAGTGTTGAAGAATCATGCACTTGCACGGTAAGAAGCACTACAATTGCAGTGCCGACCTTATTTATTCATTTTTCCTTCGGATATCACCTCTACAAAGTTAGTTAAATTCAAAAATAAATTCACTTTATAAGTATGGTATTGTCTACATGTTGGCTTTACAAAAATTTTATTTTTATTTATTGAAGTTTCTGTTGGCCCCAATAGGTGCAATTAGTATTCCCATGTTTACGGAATGGGGACGATACAAAAAAGCCAATAAGCATACATTCCATTTCACAATAATGCTGTAGCTCTTTCTTGTGCATTAAATAAAGATGAGACATATGTGCATTGTGTGTTTTTTTTTTCTTTTGTCTCACCATTATTTAATGTGTAAGAAAGAGCTGCAACGTTATTGTGATAAGGAACGTATGTTTATTGCCTTTTTGTACCGTCGTCGTTTCGTAAACGTGGGAATACTAAAAGCGCCTTATGGGTTATGTTTGGATTTTTTCTGATCCTGTGGAGTTTCATTGTATATTATGTATACACATATTTTAAAAATAAATTCATCAATCATTTCGGTAAACCAGAAGGGTGATTCTGTATCTTTTGCGACAGCCTAACGCATGTTAAATCGGCCGTATCACGCTAATGAGCTAAATACTGAACTTGTGTTAAGGCAACTTAAAAGTAGTTATGTTAATGCCAGAGATGACGGCATTTTGGCTGGGTAATCCTCGTTAAGAGATGTCAGTCAGGGGAAAATTTGCAAGTAAATTAACATCCCTTTTTTTTATGAGTGGAGACCATAGACATCCAAATGGAAAGACAAGCAGTTACAGATGAGGGGTAAAACCAAACTATGGAGAGCGAAGAGGGGAAAGATGACTGTAATTCGTTATACAATCAATCTGACAGTAAATAGGCATCTCGCATTACAATATCACCATTTAGTTCTTAAAAGCAAAATCTGCTTTGAATGAATAGACCTTTTTACATGGGAGCGCGAATTGCTTGCCACGATAATAACATATTTGCTAGGCCAAATGCTCGCCCCAAAAAGACTCGCCCCAATACACATAGCAATATTTTGTTGCCGTGTTTAGTTAAAACACTTTTACAAATGTTTCATAATTTACTTACCCCTGTAACCAGCGACGAGCACACTGAAGAACCGCCCACATTCGCTATGTGCACATTGATATGTAGATATATTGTATAGCATACGCTACCGTTTTGGCGTTATATTTCGTTAAATGTATGGATGTTAGCTTCTAGCTGTTCACGGCAAGAATGATGACGTCACACATTTTAGATTCAAGCGAGGCTCTATCCCCTCCCCATGGAGCAAGCCGGTTCCAAGGAGGAGCTCCAGCCGGCGCCATGTGGAGGGGGAAATAATACGTTTTTATCACTTAGGGCAGGTCCATATATATTCATATGTCCATGGTGGAGACGGTTTACATATACATATATAGTTCCTGTGAGCACTTAGGCCATAGACCCATTGTCTCCTATTTTACCTCATTCCTTTGACAGTAACCCAGTCCCTTTTATAAAATTCACCAGGATTTTTCATTGGAAATGAAGCTATATCTCCTGGTTCAACAAAGTGTCTTCCCAGGTCTCATTTCTCCTCTTCACTCCTCCTTGGTTCCCTGAAGGTACCACGGGGGAAGAGGGCTTCATGTTTCCTCTCCACTCCTTGGTTCCCCGAAGGCTCCACGACGGAGTGTCCACCTCCCCTTGGTTCCCTAAAGGCCCTACAAGGGAAGAGTCCACTCCACCTTGGTTCCCCGAGGGCCCCAGGAGGGAAGAGGACTTCATCTCTCCTCCTCACTCCTCCGTGGTTCCCTAAAGACCCCACAAGAGAAGAGTTCACAGAAATGGCCTCATTTCTCCTCTTCACTCCTACATGGTTCCCTGAAGGCCCCACATGGGAAGAGGACATCATCTATCCACTTCACTTCTCCTGAAGAGTGCCCTTTCCCTTGGTTCCCTCAAGGCCCCACAAGGGAAGAGTTCATGGAGGTCGCCTCAGCTCTCCTCTCCACGGCTACTCCTGTTAGTTCCTCCCATAGGCCCCAGGAAGGAAGTCCACAAAGTATTGCATAAGTTAAGACATATATTAATGTATGTTCATAAAATTAGGTGTATCTATTACACATTGCTCACATTTTTTCTGTACATGTAAAATGTTACATAGATCAAAACTAAATAAGGTAAATAAACTTCTTTTGTAGGTACATAATATTACCTAAAGACATTATAGAATGTAATATAATATAGTGAGGATAAGAGTATAACTAAATAAATGTAAATAAGGTAATAAAAGACACTGCCATTATCATTAATTGCTGTATGTAATAAGAGTTCTATCTATTTATTTTCCATGACTACATAAACATTATACAAAATTGTCACTAAAAACTACTTAATGTATAAGGAAAACTGTGATATTAATTTTTAAATAAATATATATTATTAACATAAAAGATGGCTATTTTCATTTATAAAATAAATCAAGAATTATATATATTCCTAATATTTTGCGTAGGATATAGATCTAATAGAGAGAGAGAGTGTACAGAGATGATTTGGAAAAATACCAAGAGTTTTGAAAGATTGGCTGAATGCTGCCTGCTTATTATGTAAAAATAATATATATGTGGCGGCCACTTGTGCCGCATTAATTGCGCCGACACTGAACTCCGACCGAACACACTGGAAACTACGAAATACCTACAGTCAGTTTCTACGGCCGCGCCGCCTCGTAAATAATAATTCCGCCACTTACGCGAAAGGCCTAGAACGTGTGGCTGTACCATACAAGTGCCCACAGAAGGTTCGAGCGATTTCTCAGCTTTGCGTGAATTCACCCAGCCTTGCCTACCGTGAGAGTAATTACTCGCCGCGAGTATATAAGCAAGCGCTCGCTCGCTGAGTACCAGTTCAGTCTTCATTCAGGGTTCGACATTTACACATCGGGCAGTGATACAACTAAGTGCAGTGTAGTAACTCTTTACCTGCCCTCGCGGGGCAACAGCCCGCGCAGTCAACCGCAAGTGAACAACATTTGTCCATCGTGACACCAGGAACATTTCCAGCACCTTCGAGGAACTTCACCAACCAACAACCGGCAACGAGCCAGCAACCGGCAACAAGCCAGCAACCACAACCAGCAACCGGCAACGAGCCAGCAACCGGCAACAAGCCAACAACCACAACCAGCAACCACAACCAGCAACGAGCCAGCAACCAGCATCCTCATCGCCTCTCAAGGTTCCTTCCTGCGTCACGTGTGTGTGTCGACTCAAAGGCCACACAGCCGCCATACCTCGTCAACACGACGACGGTCGACCGCCTGGACCAAGGTCACTTCTACACTGCCATGGTGTAGAGCAACACGCCGGCTCCCTGAAGACCAGTGATCTTCACCGCCGTAGTCTCCTGACCTTCTTCACTCATCATCACTCAGCAGCATTACTATCGGCACCACTGTCACTCCGCTCCGCTTCGACTTTGCTACGTAGCGCAACAATAAAGACTGACTCACCAAACTGATCGACACCTTTCATTTCTCGCCCCGTCTCTACCGATACGGCCCGCTCCCTCATATATTTTCAATTAAAATTCGGATTGATGTATTTTACGTAACGTATTTTCCGTAACCTTGCTCGTATCTCAAAGCAATTTTCCCATTGAAATCAATTGAAATGCCAATAATCCATTCCAACCTCCAAAATGCCACCCCAGTTGTTTTTGTTAGTTGTTTTTAAATAAGAAAAATATAGTTTTAAATGACAAATATTATATAAAAACATAATAAAAGAGAATGTAAAGGTTTTACAAAGTGTATTTTTATTTTGGTCATTTAAATTCAACTTACACACAACTTAAATGCGACTGTATGCTTAATTTTGTTAACTGCTTTTCTCTCCACTGGTCTTTCACATTGTCTCTATGATTTCACTATGATTTCGCTTTAATTCAATAGAAATCATCTTCTTCTGAGCACTGACATTTTCACTCACTTACTTCGGACTCATGGTTAAATAAAAGAAATGTGATAAAGTATGTAAATGTGCAAAAACCACAAAGTCCTAGAAAAACTTAACAATGATGCTTCGACAGCGAGGTAAACAAACACACTGGGAATCCCCCAGCATGGGATAATGCGAGACGCACGAGGCGCAGCAAAATTTCGGGTTGTGTTCAGCCGGTCGTTCCTCGTATCTCGAATTTTTGGTCATATTTCAAAGCAAAATTTCGCTCACTCTAATCTCGTACGTCAAGGCACTCGTATCTCGAGGTACCACTGCACTAAAAAAATTGATTTCATACCAAAGTGATTTAATATGTGGTTCTGACAGTAAATTCAACAATTAATGATGAACGATAAAAATTACCAATGATGTTATTTGTATTTAATAGTCCTGGGTCGATCGTTAACTACCTGATTTAATCTGCTCATGAACCACCAATGAGCGATCGGGTTACTTTTTCAAAAAAGATTCAATTGTCAACACCCATTTCCCTTGATGGGTGCTGGTATGGCAAGCAACTGTAGATGTATGAATTTTGTAGACTGGATATTTCGAGATGGTAGATACCTGACCTGAAATCTAAATACTTTTTTTGTACTTATGACTATGAGTGTCAATAACTATCATAATAACATTTATGTGAATGGCACTTGTGCTGTTAGTTGTAAATAAATAAAATAGACTGTCATTTACCTACTATAAACCTACACAAACGAAAGCACCTGATCAAAGATCTGATGACGGGTACTCGGGTCTCGGGTACAAGGGGTTCTTTTGTCTTAAGGCGGTGCACGCATCGATCTCTCTTCTGTACTCTAGGGCATTTTTTCCAAGTGTAAAAGTACCCAAACAAAGAGTGGGTACTTTTGACCCGATCTCTTTGCCAGTGGGTTGTGTATGGTTGACCCAGGTAAATAATCGATTGACCCAGCTCTAGCATTTACCCATGTGAAGGCAGTTTCTGACAAGCATACGAAGCACTCGGATGGAAAAAAAATTTAAAACATTACATCCTATGGTTCAAGCACTTTGGTTGTGCTTTTCTGACTTCACCTTCTGACTGTACCTGGTACTCATCAATACAACGAAGCTTCTCTGCTATGCGGGGCTTTGCTGCCGTTACCCACTCTGCTAACATCTCCTTGATGCGTCGGGACTCGTCAACAGTAAGTTTTCAGATCTCTCGGTAAAGTAGACCATAAATTATGTACAAATATCTCTTAAAATTCTGGATGCTTATCTGTCAATTCAGTCAGAAGCATTCTCTAATTCGTGAATAAGCCTTTGGCTTTGGGATTTTTTTATTTTGTCTCAAAGAGGTTCATGTTTTACCACAAGAACTCCCAGTGTTTTTCAAAATCAGACATACTCGTAGACAGTCATGTTCCTCTTTTTTTTCTTTTTTTACATTAGGGGCGTTCCAAGTACTACGTAACGCAATTTTTGAAGTTTTTGACCCTCCCTCCCCCCCATGTAACGCGCCGTAACGTTTTTCCGTATCCCTCCCCCCACCCCCCCCCCCCTCCCCAACGTTACATAACGCCCAAGTGACAATTTTTACCTGAAAGTCACAATTAAATTGCGCAAAGTACTGGAAAGTCGCTTAAATACCTTTTTTCTTGTTTTAATCGCGTTTGCGGTAATAAATAAAACAAGAGATTTCGAGAATGAAAAGGGTTGCCAACTCGGAAGATTTTAATTACCTTGTTTTTTTTATCTAAATAAAGAAAAACATGTTACGTAACGCATTGTTCGAACCCCCCCCCCCCCCCCCCTCGTAACGCACAGTAACGTTTCATTCACAAGACCCCCCCCCCCCCCAAGTGCGTTACGTAATACTTGAACGGCTCCTTAGCTGCACACTGGAACCCCCGAGGAAAAGAACTTCCCTCAGAGCCTATGCCATATTCGAGGATGCTGTGTGAATTTTTAATAAAAGGAATGAGACGAAGATCTGAGAAGGAAAAAGGTAAGTGGGTTGGGTAGGAATCTGACGTTCAGTGTGTCTAGAGAGACAGATGTATGAATCCATCCCTCCCACTGCGGTCCAAGTAGATGACTGGAGAGTCTGGCTGAAAACATCTGACCATGGAATGGTATTTTTACAGTCCCAACAACCATCCTTCCAACCAGTTCATCTATCACAACAAATCCAACCTTTGCCAAGTAACTCAATTTCAGTGGAATCACAACAGCCAGCAGTCTATGGCACAAAATGACCGACGGAAGATGAATATTGTGGCGCAAAAAATCATACACCCTGGTAAAGATATATTAGCTGAAGCTTATTATAATATAATTGATACCATTGATTCATAGCAAGAGTGAAGTGAATAGGTACACATAATATATGATTCTGTGAAAAATGTGCATTACTTTTAATGAATAATAAACTGAATGAGCGATCATTGGACGTTTTTGAAAGGAAAATTTTGAAGCGCATCTTCGGACCGGTTCTAGAAAATTGATTTTGGCGCAGACGTTATAACAATTAGCTCTATACTTTGTTTAACCCTACACTACTACTCATGTTGCGACTAGGGATGCAAGGTTTTTAAAAATATTGATATATCGAAATCGATATATATCGAAGTAAGTCGATATTCATATATCGGTCTAGCAGGCCGATATATCGGTTTAGTAGGCCGATATACCGATATTTCTTCTTTTTTTAAAAGCTTTATCGATTATATATATAATTTTTTATTCTTAGCTATTTGAATAATCACAAAACTTGGATAGGTATATAAAATGTGTTTTTTTTTTTTCATAAATTTTTTTAAAAAATTAATGCCAGTGTTTTGTATCAGCTATCGAACTTAAAAATAGTAACCTTGACAGTCTAGTTCCTTGTGGCCGGTTTCTGATTTCATTTATAGTGGCTCCTGCCTTTGAAAAAAGACGTTCAGAAGGAACACTTGTTGCCACAATAATGATATAATAGATGACTTATTGCCACTTTAAAAAGACTGGGATATACACCTTGCATCTATTGCCATGTTTCAACTATGTTTACTTTTAGAGTATTTATAGGGAGCAGAAAGATATAACGTAAGCTCGTTGTCACCGCCAGTTTTTTCTTTTACCCGATTTTGTAGGTATTTTAATTTGGGCAGGTTTTTCGATATGATATTTTGTGTTTTTCGATACCGATAAATACCGAGATGTTTAGGGGTCGATATATCGATATTTATCGGTTTTCCGATATATCGTTGCATCCGTAGTTGCGACGTACAAAGAAACTACTCACACGACTAATGATTTTATTCAAAAAGTATGATTGATATGTTTTGACTGTTTCTATAATTTTGTATATTACTAAAAAAAAGAACACAATTTTATATTATATTTATATATTTTTTATTATAAAATCTTTAATCTCAAATGAAACTTAGGCAATTAAACAGTCTTCTCTTTAAAAAAAAAAACTTAGTACACACTTTAAAAAATAGTCAATTATGAAGTAATTAACTAAAAAAAGGGTAATTTTTCGGGATTACTGTCCATGGCTATTACGAATAATTTTTAGAAAAAAACTTTAGATTCGCCTTAATCACTATAAAAGGAAACTTTTTGCATCACGGCTGGCGGAAAATAATGCATTTTAATTTTCAATGTCGTTAAATAAAATTTCACTTCGTGAACCGACACTACGACAGCCCGCCCGCTGCCGCCCGCCATTTTGATCGAGATGAGTGGAGGAAGACTCTTGAGGAGGCCTAGACCCACCAGGGGTTGTAGAGCCAATAGTGATGACAAAACATTATTTTATTTTTTTTAATTGTCAATAACTTTGAATCTTACAATGTACTGTAATATTCAGCAAACTTATCTCTTATTTGTAATGGAATTAACGAGGATCTTCTTGCAACTGAAGCGAGATCAACAAGTGCCCCAATAGAAATTCGTTCCTCATCTCTCCAGGACCCACGTATTATTTTTCCATTTTCAAATCTGTCTGTATAACCATGAGGATTGTATATTAATCTGGAGGTCCTACTTTTTCATAAGAAATTATGAAGCAAAACACATGCCATAACCACTTTCGATGCTTTTGCTGGTTCCAGACATATAGGTTTTCGAAGTACACGAAAAATGGCTGACATCACACCAAAAGCATTTTCTACTACAATGCAAGCCCTGGACAGATTACGATTAAATATTCTTTCAGGACTTCCTTCTGGGTGGTCACCAGGATACGGCTTCATAATATTCAAAGTCAAGGGAAACGCATTATCACCTACAAATACATATGGCATAGCTTGTTGTGGTCTACCAGGAAGTGGAGATGGCGAAGGAATATCAAGGGCACATTCTTGAATTTTCTTATTCAACAGACATTCTCTGAAGACTCCGCCGTCGCTAATTCTTCCTTGACAACTGATGTCAGCAAATAAAAAGCAGAAATCTTTGTCAACTAGAGCCATTAAAACAGTACTAAATGTATGTTTATAGTTGAAATGTGGTGACGTAATTTGCACATGTTTGCCGTCTATTGCCCCAATACAATGAGGAAAAATGTCATTGAATTCATGTTCCACAGCCAGCCAATCTTCTTGATTGGAAGGTAATTGCACCACCCATTTAAGATTCGCATTTAGCGCTTCACATACATCTGCTATGATTTCTGATATTTGCTGGTGTGATACCTTAAACAGGTAATGAAGACTTCTAAAAGTGTCCCCGGTAGCCAGATATCGAAGAGCTATTGCTAATCGTAATTTGGCAGGAATTGATTTTCTGAATTTTGTATCTTTTTTTGCTATAAGTGGGCCAATTTCTTTAAGCAAATATTCAAAGTCAATTTCCGAAATGCGAAAAAAGTTAAAGAATTGTCCAGCATCTTCAGCCCGCAATTCAGAAAATTGTCTATCAATTGACGATCTGAAAAGATAAAAATTAAATAATTATTATCATTATCTGCGTGGTATGTACATACATGTAGGTACAGATTGTGGGATAAAAAAGAGTGAAGAGTACTTACTGTGTTCGATTTTTGAGTATTGTTGTCATCCACCATCTTCTCTTTTTAGGTTTCTTCATTTTAGATTTTAATAAATGCATTATGTAATTGTTAGCACACATGTAGAAGTAAAGAAAGTCATCGTCCATAGTTAAACGTCTGGAAATGATTTCGGCCATCTTGGATTTGCACGCACGATAGTTCATACAAATTAAAGAAGTCGCTAATATGACCACAGGCTTTATCGCGATAACTCTTTAGGGTCAAAACCTACGAAGCATCGGCACGCATTACTTCGGGACAATAGGCGCAGATGCGGCCGTGCCGAAGCATAACTGACACTGTCAGAACCAGAAATCTTCATTTGTGATATTATTCAGTAAAACCAGAAAAAAATATCACACGTAAAATGATTTCGGCCATCTTGGATTTGCACGCACGATAGTTCATACAAATTAAAGAAGTCGCTAATATCACCACAGGCTTTATCGCGATAACTCTTTAGGGTCAAAACGTACGAAGCATCGGCACGCATTACTTCGGGACAATAGGCGCAGATGCGGCCGTGCCGAAGCATAACTGACACTGTCGGAACCAGAAATCTTCATTTGTGATATTATTCAGTAAAACCAGAAAAAAATATCACACTTATGTGTGAAGAAAACTTATGAAGATTTTCGAGACATATTGCGATAGATTATTAGTGAATATCGGTTCTTTCAAAATATCGTTAGGTATGGCAATGCCATAAATAAACCACTCACGACTACTGCTAGAGATACTTTATATTGACATTTTAGCAGCTATAAGTTTCTAGATTACAAGGCGACAATCATAAACAAACCTAACAGTGACAGTTGACAGCTGACAGCGCCTTATAGTGTTACCATGGTTCAAAATATTCTGACATCCATCGATCATCATACCAGAATGAAAAATTTGCCTTGTGCACATAAAAATAACTTAATTTTTCTTCCAATAATAATAATTTTGACTAAGTACCTACCTACCAATGTTGTATTTTAAATCCGAAAAGTATTGTGTAAAAAAAGTGCACGTCTCTTGTAATCAAATCAAAACGACAGGCATTTTCGAATATGCATGCATTTTTCAGATTCCTCCTAAAGTTCAGCGTTGCCATAAATATTGTCACGAAGAAACAAACAAAATCAAATCTAGGAAAAAATCAGTACCGGAAAAGATTTTATCGGTCCTTTTCACAATATTTTGACTAATTTTGTTTAAAAAATCTGAAAAAATGGGAAACTCCGAGAGATAAGTAGTTTTCTCCAACATTTGTGGTGTTTTGCAGGATCACCTCCGACAAAAACACGTAAAGTTTTTGTGGATGAATAGATAGGGGGCATGTTTTTTGTGGCTGATGGACGACAAAAACGTTGTAGACCTGCCCCAATGTTTTTGATTTTGTCAAATGTTTGTAAAACATTTTGTCACAGGAGATCGGCTTTTAGTTGTTATATGTATCACAATCAGATTTCAGAGTTGACCTCAGCACAGATAGATCTATTGCTGACATATACAGCTCGCTTCAAACTTGTTAATCGACTCCACAAAAAAAAATTCTAGGGAAGTTAAAAAAAATCATTTTAAACATAGGTACTTACTTAATATAGTTAGAAAGTAAAAACTTTTAGAAAATTATAAATAATCAATGTCCCTTTCTCGCTGAGAACAATAAACAGGAGTAAATAAGACAATGTGCTGTTTTTCAGTGAAATTTGGAAAGTGTACTTACTCAATAATCCTTAGCTGGAATTGTTTGCGTCAACTCTAGTTGCGCTACCTACAATATTAGTATGTTCAACAGTTTTTTGCCACATAATGCCGTCGTCAGACAGACTGAAAAATTGTTGAACGTGCTAATATTGTAGGCCGTATTGTAGGTCAACTAGAGTTGACGGAAACAGTACAAGCTAAGATTGAGTACATAAATGTATAAGAGGATGAATGAATGTGAATAAAGCAAGGAGCGTGTGCCAAGACAGAATTATGGGGCCATTTATCCTCACTGCTCACTCCTATGATGTAAAGGCGATTCGGTTAGTTTTTCTGCAATAATGTGACTCAACTATGTAAAATCTAGGGACTTTTGGGGATTTTTTTTACGACTTTGCTACTTGCTAGGGAGTTTATATTTTTTCCCGGGCAATACTGATAAAGTCTCTAGTTCTAGTTGCCGTCGTCCATGTTTTCCATTGTTTGTTTCGTATTCCGCGACAAGTCTCGAGTGCTCAAAACGAACGGTTCTTTACTTTTTCGGACATTAAACCTGCCAATTAGTTAGTGGAAGTTTCGTTGATTCGCCGATGCAGCCATGACTTACTCCGGGAGGAACAAGTTCGAGGTAAATTAATTATTAAACTGCTTCTTTGTTCATCTGTTGGTCGTGGAAATTTCTGTTTATTTTTCGTTTTGACTGAAGACAAACAGCTGATTTTCATATTGCCGGCCCGTTTCTTTGTTGTGTTTTGAAAACGGTCCGATTTACTGTATACGAGCTTCTAGACTGGCCGAAAACACGTTTTAATATACAATACTCGTAATATCTGGAAAACTGTCACATAATAACTGTGTATAGCTTGTTTTTCTAGCGTTTAAATGTTTTTTTATAAATACCTCCTACGGCGCAATTCCCTCAGACAGCTAAAAAAACATAATTTTTAGATTTTTCCTGATGTTTTTTTTTTATCTGATTGTGGTGAAAAAACAAGCTAAAAATGTCAAAAATATTTTGTATGTAACGACTTTTTGTGATGGCAAGCTCCAAAGCAAAAGTATGTCATTTTGGAAAATTGTAGAAAAAAATAATGCTTATAAAAAATATGTAGGTAGGTACCTACGGCATTTACTAAAATATATTTTTTGCAAATGGTCATTTTTTTAAAAGATAACATTCCTGGGTTGCGAATAACCTGGCAATATTTGAAAATTTCCTACTACCACCACAGTAAACGGAAAATGTTGCCTGTGTCGTGACGGAGAACTTAGCCTACCGAGGAACCGAACACGCGACGCCTGGGTGGGACCCAAATGCGATGCCAACTCAGCCACTGACCGGTCATTATTTCTTAGGTCTATCCATGGTCATTAGCCATTATACATTTTGTATTCTTTCACAAATTCAATATTTATTTTATTACAATATAAACAAACTAATATTTTCTATTTGAGATAAGATTTACAAACACTCTTCTTGTTTTCCGTGTGAATACCGCACAAGATTCCCAACTGTCCGTGCCCGAAGTCAATGGGACTGGCAACCCCAAATACTCCTTTTCCGCAGGGGTAGCCAGAGATAATGGACCGCCATACAGCTCTGTCACATCGCACGCTTCTTTCTCATACACACTCCACTGTTATTCTGACTCTTGACCTAACTCAATATTCACTTTATCGTGGCATGTATTTTTCGGGCACTTTCTTTTACCGCATCATATTTTCTCCTTACGCTCTTCCTTCGTTCATCCGCTCTACATTTACCCATAGTCTATTGTGTTAAATAGTAGGGAGTAAGTAATTATTTTTCCTAAAGCTAGACAACAAAGGATTTAAAAAAAATGCATAAAATAAACTGCAAGACCAATAACATCATTTGACGACCTCCGTAGTCCAGTGGGTAAGACTCTTGACTCACAATCCGGAGGTCGCGGGTTCGAACCCGGCATGCGCAAATAAATTTTATTTGATTAATTTGTGTTATTTCACAATTAATTCATTTAAAATAATTGTATAGTATATTTGCGGCATGTTCCAGAGTGGAAGATACTATCAGTATCGCCCTGGTGTAAGACCACCATTCAGAATTGAAACGTTGCTTGAAAATGGCATTAGCCGTGTTTAGTGACCAGATCTGAATAGCCAGGTACTTCCCAACCTTCCTCTTCCTCACCTCCTTCCCCTCCCCTCTACCTTCAGCCTCACAACATACCCCAATTGGGGATGCCATAGTCTCACTGGCTCCAGACGGGAGCAGTTGAGATTCTTGTGCGGTATTCATTGTAAAAAAAAAAAAAACATCATTTTATCAATAAAATTTTGTTGTAAAAACCCAATGTTGATGAATAATTGTGATTACATCATAGGACGATCTTCGGTGAGTTGAAAATCCTGACTACCAATTCAGAGGTCACGGGTTCAAATCCCGGCGTACCGTAAAAAATCATAATAATTGATAAGTTTTATTAAATATAGATATATTCAGAGAAAGCCGAAAATATGTCATTTTTAAATCAAATTTTAGATGTATCGACTCTTTAAAAAAAAAATTAAAAATTGATTTCGAAAGATTGTTCTTTTATCTAGTAAACGCATGTTTTAAATTTTGAGAAAAATGTTTATTTTTAGTATAATAAGGTTATACCATAGGTCGTTGAAAGGTTTGTTAAATTTTCAAACGAAAAATCTTATTTTACAAGACATATTTCATACCATGTAATCATACATTATTGTAATCATACTTTATCTATTAAACGCATGTTTCCAAATTTTAATTTTTTTTTCAAATAAAATCATTAAAAAAAAGTATCCGAAAACTTATTTATGACGAAAATTTCTCTATTTTTCTCTATCTATTTACAGCCTTACAAATTAATATATTTAAGATTTTTTACATTCTTATTTTGCTTAGATATTATTGAAAAATGATAAATACTTATGATCAAAAAATAATTACATGTGCCATGATTTTAATAGTTTTATCATCACGCCTTTCAGCATTTTTGGATGTAGGTATAAATTAAAGCAAATATGGAATGAAATAAAATCGATATCGAGTTATAATTTTAATAGCTGGTACGGAGAATAATTAATCTTTCTCGTTGAAACCGCCCTGCACGATCGTATGAATATCTTTCGACGAAATGTGGATTTTCGACCATAGCCCGCCCAGGCAACGAAGGAAAAATAGGGGAAATAATTCATGTAGAAGCCAATTTTGGCACAGTTGTAGGGGAAGGTGTCCTTAACAAAATACTAAAAGTACTGGGGGGTGGGGGTGGAGCTAAGGGGGAGGGGGGGGGGTTAAAGGTCCCTTTTTCAGTTTTTCGTTAATAACTCGAAAACTACTACTTCTAGCGCAAAAGTGTTTAGGTACTAAATTATCTACATAAAATTCTATACAAAAAAGGTTATATAAACTTTTTTGTTAGGATCAATGCTTAAGGAGATAGGGAGGGGGGAAAATGTAAAATTTAAACAAAAATGTTTTAATTTTTTTAAATGTAAATGTACCAGAGGCCCGACCAGATTGCCGACCTATTTTCCGAGCCGTCATTTTTCAATATCAGATACAATCTTTTCGAAATATATATTTTTTTAAATTTCCAAACTACACACAATTTCAAGATTAATGGATTTAAAAAAATCCCGATTAATTGTCCTATTTTCCCATAAGAACTGTTTTCAGAAAAATAAAAATTTCCCAACGAACAAAATTTTCTAACATCACATACTTAATTAATATCAAAAAGATATATATTTTTTTATAGTGATACCTCACAAGAGTCTCAGCTGCTCCCGTCTGGAGCCAGTGAGACTATGGCATCCCCAATTGGGGTTTTTTGTGAGGCTGAAGGTAGTGGGGAGGGGAAGGAGATAGGGAAGAGGAAGGTGGGGAAGTACCTGGCTATTCAGATCTGGTCACCAAACACGGCTAATGCCATTTCAAGTAACGTTTCAATTCTGAATGGCGGTCTTACGTCTTACACCAGGGCGATACTGAGAGTATCTTCCACTCTGGAACGTGCCGCAAATATGTTATATACTATGTATATATATATATATTTTTTAATGAATAAATTGTGAAATAACACAAATTAATCAAATAAAAATTATTTGCCACGCCGGGATTCGATCCCGCGACCTTCGGAATGCTAGTCAAGAGCCTGACCGCTGGACTACGCCGGCCGTCAAAAATATCTTTTAAAAAAATTCCCAACCTATTTTTCGACCAATTTACCCAGAATATATTTTTTTCATAATTCTTTTTTGCCGCCTGCAGGGCCTAGCAGCAAAAACCCTATTATTTTGTTTCCCCTGTAGATCGACCGAAACCGAACCGGCACAGAAGTACCTTGTTTGGTAAATATCAATATTTCCAACCTCTGTTCTTGGAATTGGAGTGTGGTCGTTAGTTTGCCACAAGTCAATGAAAGTAAATATATTTCTACAGAACTTCATGGGTTGGACCTTACGTCTTTTTCCTTCTACCATTAAAACTTCTAATTTCTTCCCTATTCTTTCTGGAAAATGTGAACTTTAAATTTCTCTCTCTTTCGATTAGAACAGCTTCTATTTTTATTCTGTGAGCAGAACGTCTAATCTCGTATTTTCCCTATTACTTCCAGGACGGTCTCCATATATTTTCCTTGTTGAACTTCTATTTCTCCCCCCATTCCTTCTAGAGCAGTTTTTTGTCTGTGATCAGAACTTCTAATTTCTCTTTCCATTCTTCCTAAAACGCAGTTCTTTCTATTATATATCATGTTATTTGTATTTGTCTGTGAGTGAACTTCTTATTTCTCTGTTTATCCTTTCTAAAACACAGTTCTTTCTATTATAGATCAGGTTATTTGTATTTGTCTGTGAGCAGAACTTCTAATTTCTTTCTCCATTCTTCCTAAAACACAGTTCTTTCTATTATAGATCAGGTTATTTGTATTTGTCTGTGAGCAGAACTTCTAATTTCTCTCTCCATTCTTCCTAAAACACAGTTCTTTCTATTATAGATCAGGTTATTTGTATTTGTCTGTGAGCAGAACTTCTAATTTCTTTCTCCATTCTTCCTAAAACACAGTTCTTTCTATTATAGATCAGGTTATTTGTATTTGTCTGTGAGTGAACTTCTTATTTCTCTGTTTATCCTTTCTAAAACACAGTTCTTTCTATTATAGATCAGGTTATTTGTATTTGTCTATGAGCAGAACTTCTAATTTCTTTCTCCATTCTTCCTAAAACACAGTTCTTTCTATTATAGATCGGGTTATTTGTATTTGTCTGTGAGCAGAACTTCTAATTTCTCTCTCCATTCTTCCTAAAACACAGTTCTTTCTATTATAGATCAGGTTATTTGTATTTGTCTGTGAGCAGAACTTCTAATTTCTTTTTCCATTCTTCCTAAAACACAGTTCTTTCTATTATAGATCAGGTTATTTGTATGTCTGTGAGCAGAACTTCTAATTTCTCTCTCCATTCTTCCTAAAACACAGTTTTTTCTATTATAGATCAGGTTATTTGTATTTGTCGGTGAGCAGTACTTCTATGTTTTCTAGAACAAGTTCTTTGTATTTTTCTCTGAGCAGAACTTCTTATTTCTCTCTCCATCCTTTCTAAAACACGGTTCATTCTATTAGAGATCAGGTTATTTGTATTCTGTATTTGTCTGTGAGCAGAACTTCTGTTTTTCTATATCAAGTTCCTTTGTATTATTCTCTGAGCAGAAGTTCTAATTTCTTTTCCATGCTTTCTAGAACAAGTTCTCTGTATTTTTCTCTGAGCAGAACTTCTAATTTATTTTTCCATTCTTTCTACACGATTATTTCCAATTCAGGTTATTTGTATTTGTCTGCCAATATTTAAAACGTACCTCGTTTATATAAGTAATTATATCTAGGTAGTACGTAATAAGTAATGAGTATGTGTAGATCTAAACATATATTATTGTACAGTTACAAAACCTTATCTCCTTGTTTCTTTATTTACAAACAACCTTATCAGTGGATTTATAGCAAATAAAACAAATTGTATTAATTTTCTATGATTTTATGATGTTTAACGAAATGAGTAGGTAAATATTTCATTTCCTTTGTCTGAATGTTTGAAAGTTTATGGATAATACCTATGTTATTATAATATTATATAATAAGTTATTTGTATAATACCTACCCTACATGGATGTATCGATCAATATAAGTCGCAAAATAAACACATAATGCATTTTAAGCTTTACCCGTAATATATTTTATTAATTTCATATTCCCTTATATTTAACGGCGCCAAAAGGCTCAATGACACTAAAGCGTCGATGACACCGGGCGAGTTTACAAGCTACTATCTGGGAAATTCACTATCTGTTAGTAAACTCGCCCAGTGTCATCGTGTTACTTGCTAACTAGCAGATTGTTGACAATCTACGAAAAAAAGTTGAAAGGTCGTCAACTTTACTCACCAACACGCTTGCTCCGCTTGCTCGTGATTGGTTTATTTATGTTTCCAACATGGCTTCCGATAATCAGCTGATTTCGACTGTCAAACATCTGAAGAATTAGTTCACGCAGGCGTCGTTATTCTTGTTACTGGCGCTAGCAGCGGCCTCAGTTTCCTAAGCTTCTGAGCGAGTGGACAGTTTTGTGTGTCATCATGACAATCTCACTCGCCGATTTACCCACTTTTAAACTTAGTAGATAGTAGCTTGTAAACTCGCCCTGTGTCATCGACGCTTAAGCTAGTTTACAAGCTACTATCTACTAAGTTTAAAAGCGGGAAAATCGGCAAGTGAGATTGTCATGATGACACACAAAACTGTCCACTCGCTCAGTAGCGTAGGAAACAGGTCGCTGCTAGCGCCAGTAACAAGAATACCGACGCCTGAGTAAACTAATTCTGTGATGTTTGACAGTCGAAATCAGCTGTTTATTGGCAGCCATCTTGAAAAACATAAATTAACCAATCACGAGCAAGCGTGTGGCGAGTAAAGTTGACGACCTTTCAACTTTTTTCGTAGATTGTCAACAATCTGTGAGTTAGCAAGTAACACGATGTCACTGAGCGAGTTTATAAACAGATAGTGAGTTTCCCAGATAGTAGCTTGTAAACTCGCTCTGTGTCATCGACGCTAAACTTTTTTTGACTTACGACAGTTTTCTACGGGATGTGTGAATATATTTATTTTTTAAGACATTCCCTGGTTACAAATCATCTGACATTATTTGAAAATCTCCTACTACCATCCCAGTAAGCGGAAAATGTTACTTGTGTCGGGAGGGGGCATATATTAATTACGTGAGCTCAAAAAGGGGGGGGGGGGGGGGGGTCCAGAAAAAAATTCACGTTACTTAAGAATATACGAAGTGGCCCAAATTTATCACACCAGGGGGGGGGGCTAGATTGGAAGAAAAACTGCTCACGTAATTAATGTATGTATGGCCGGCCAGCCAAGGAATCGAACAGATGACGCTTGGGTGGAACCCTAATGCGATGCCAACTCGGCCACTGACCGGTCTATGGGGTATTAAAAAATTTGTATTCTGGTGTCTTGTGTTAAAATAGCGCTATATGATATTATATTTAAAACTCCATAGCTTATCATGGACATGCTGTAGATCATAGGTTTTTAACGTGGGCGATAACGCCCCCAGATCACGACAGTAATTTTTTTTCAATTTGGGAGGCGGGAATGGGTACCGCCGCCCCGGGAACCTTTATTGGATAACCAACACCTGTGCCATAGGTCACCCCAAGTGGTTCGCGACGTTTGGTGACTTCGCAGGGGTGCCCGGGATCATGGGGTGAGGTTTGTCTAGGTCTTGGAGGCGGATGACCAGGACACACTGAACCCCAGTTTCCTATCCATCCCTTAAACCCTTTTCCTTCCCAGAACACTCCTCTCCTTCCTTTCCTTAAAAAACCCTCCACACAGCATGCCCAAAGATGACAGGGAAATTATTTTCCTCAGGGCCTCCTGTGTGGAGCTCATGTAAAAAAAAAACAAAGTAAAAACACTTGGGGGGCGCTAGAAAAAAAGACATTGTCAGAGTGGACGGTGGGCAAAAAAGTTTGAGAATCTATGATATAGAATATATAGATGCTGCGTTGACCTTTAAAATAGAAAAAGTTGTTTCAAATTTCATTACGCCGACTCAAAGAACAAAAGATTTTTTGCCGTACTTATAAAATAATACCTCTCGGCACGTGCGATACGTTATTATATTATTATTATAATATTACTTGCTACTGTTTTCCACACATTTGCGAACAAAGGAAAAAAACGCATAACAACTTCTAAAAAATTATAATCGATTTCAAATAAGTTTTTTTTTTTACTTTCGCGGCCTTTTCAATTTTAAACTCCCAATTATGTTTTATTTTCCCCGCCATTATTGACAATATGCTTTAGCTTAGTAAATTTAATAATAAATGTTGCATATGCACTGGCAAAGGTCGTTTGTAGATCGCGGGTTCGATATAAAGTATCTCGTATAAATTATTACTGCCGCTAAACCATTTTAAAATGTATTATTATTGAATTAAAAATGCGCCGCAGATTGATTTTTTGTTTAAAAAAACTAACTAACCATCGTCGTTTCTTCGGAGGGGTAAGCAGAGAGGATTGGCCGCCACACGACTCTGTCTAGGCACACATTGACACTAGTTGCTTCATTCGTATTCATGCACCATCTTATAAATACCCTTCAGACTAGACTCGATTATTTTATTCACTTGATCGTGCCATGTCTTCCTCAAGCGTCCCAGACATTATTTTTCGCGTTATATTATGATTTCCTGGCATTTTTTAAAGTGAAAACTTCTTTAGCACCGTTGTGATTTGAAACTCGATGAAACGAAAGAGCGACACTAAAAAAAGACAAATGCATACATCTATAATCGATAAGATTTAACCTGCTAGAGAATGAGACAGAATAATCGGTCTCCTCTTTGTGCGGTGCTTCGTAGCCTCTCCACTCTTGTCTACTTTAGTTTTCTGAAGGTTTCACTTCTACCGCTTGTGAACTGTAAGCATGTTTTTGATGTGAAAACTTCTTTAGAACAGTTGTGATTTTAAACTTGATGAAACGAAAAATAGCGACACTAAAAAGAGACAAACACGTACATCTATAGGATTTAGTCTTCGGGAGAATGAGATAGTATAATCGGTCTCCTCTTTGTGCGGTGCTTCGTAACCTCCCCACTACTACTACTGTGTCTACTTAAAGAAGGTTTCACTTCTACCGCAAGTGAATTGCACACTCTAATTTTCGAAGTGATGGTCCGAAGCTCTGTGGGGAACCCGCTTGCACAGCGCGGGTGCAAACTGTGCACCCTAAAGTTAAATCTTAAACTTATGGATTTCAATACTTCGTTGTATGGAAACACTATGGTATGGAGTGAAAACTTCTTTAATACCGCTGTGATTTAAAACTAGATGAAACGAAAAATATCGACACTAAAAAGCGACAAACACATACATCTATAGGGTTTAACCTGTGAAAGAATGAGATAGACTAATCGGTGTTACCCTTCCTTTGTGCGGTGCTTCGTAGAATATAATGTAAAATTAGTTTTAAACTTATTAACAATCTATAATATAAAAATGAATCGCTGAATGTGTTGCTAAGCGCATACGTTTCGAACGACTGCACCAAATTGGATAATTCTTTTTTTTTGTGTTCGTTATTGTCAGGTTTTTATAAAACTTCAGGTGAGCTCTGGCATTATGAAATTTGTATAAAAAATTGTAGTAGGTGGTACGCGAGCTGTTTTAAAACTGAATGCACCGGTACTGAATGTATGGAATGCGGGAGGGGGGAGGGGAACTCGGGTAGGGTTCGCGGGAGAGGGGAGGGGAACCCGGGAGGGGGGTTCGTGGGCGGGGGAGTGGGGAGAGGGAAGGTGGAGGAATCGGAGTGGGAACGTGAGAGGAGAAGGGGACGCGGGAGAGGAAGCGGAGGCAGAAGGGGAACGGGATGAATGGGAAAGGACACGCAGGAATAAACAATTTCCTTATTAAATGGCATAGCAACGCATGCCGGGAACCAGCTAGTATTATAATAAATGAACCCTGCAATTATCCTAGTCCTGATACTCTGCATTCGTCTCATTCTCTCTAAGTTTAGTTTTCTGAAGGTTTCACTTCTACCGCTTGTGAACTGCACACTTGTTTTTATGTACAAGAATAAGTTGAGAGCAAGTGTGGAGGGGCGTTAATCGGATATTACTAATTGTTTACATTACACTACATTTTTAAAACATGTTTTCAGAAGTAGATATTCGTGGAATTAGATGATTACTAATGTGGAATGCGTTCTTAGAAAAGCGTCTTTTTGCGTCGAGTTTTCCCAGGAATTTTCCCTACTTTTTGAATATTATTGTTAATTAATTATAAACATTTCATCCTTCTCAGAATAATATACCAATCCTTGTAGTTTTCCATCGTTATTATTTATAATTTATAGGCCGTTTGACAATATTCCCTTAGCCAGCTAAAAGGACCGCAGGCATATATGAACTGACACGCATACTCATTTATGAGCATGCTCTTCAAGTGTACACATTTGCTCATAAATGGCCATGCTTGTTTTGAGCATATTCGTGAATAAGCATGCGGCCAAAATGAGAGCGGGAAATTGCGGGATTCCGAGCATTTCTTTATTATCCAACCATACTGTAAAATAATATGTACAATAATTGTGAGAAAGTACTATAATTTCGTTTTCTTTTTCGCAGCAACTTTTCAAAAAATGTCTATGTCTCCTCAAGCTAATTTGTTTGCTTTTTGGAACAACTCCAAGAAATATAGAAACTCATTATTGAAATCATTGCGTCTTCCTTACCATCATGGTTAGAAATATCATCTAAGCGGTGTTAGATTGAGAAAGCACCACGCTTTATATTCAAATCTAAAAATTAAACATAAATTAATTAAAATGTTCACCTTTATAAATCTATGTTTATAATAATGATAATTTAGTCGTTAGCGTCTATAATACATTTGCCTGGTAAAATATTTTTGCGAGTATGTATTTTTTTTCACGGGGCGAAGGAGCACGTATATTCTGCGGGCCTAGCTTCTTTCTAAATTATCCGTAGTTTTCTTGAACCAATTTTTATGAAAAGTGTTACACACACGCGATAGAATCAGTGCAATTTGTTTTGCTTTGCGAATCAATTTTCCTTTTTTCCGTTTTAAAGTTATGTTTGATTTTTTAAAAATATATTCCAAAACGCATTCAAAATTAGTTGGAAGTTATACAAATCGTAGAAAGCTTCGCGTGTTTAGGTTAAACCGTGTCATAAAACTTCATAATAGTTCATGTGTGAATTGATATATCGTGACAAGCTAAACAAAAAGTGTATCCCGAGATTCCCGAGCGGCTTTCAATGCAGAAGATAAGTCTTTTTTCCGTTTTTAAATAACACAATTTTAACAAATTAATATTTATTGCTTTCAAATTTGAAGTATTTTGTTTCGTTTCACAGATGATATGACCTCTCTATAGTATACTTGAGTTCTCTCGATTTATTGCCGAGAAAGGTGCGCATCTTAGAGTAAATCATCGATTATAATTTTTGGACATAAATTGTTGACATGTACCAAGAAACATCTATGGATTGAGTCGAGAGTTACTCCACTTACAGAATTGTTTATGTTTTTTGTTTTTATTTCAGTCGGTTTTTATTTATTGCATTTCAAATTAATGACCTTTGTTCTTACAGGGATTTTATGTAGGGATAAGATATGTTGATTTCCTGGTTGGATTTTGTTTTATTTAGGTATTTGACGGATGACTACAAAGGCGGGGTCTGAGAAAGGATCGTTTGATTTATCTAAATGTTTGAAAACAGTTTGATATCGGTACTTTTAGTGTATTTCAGAAATTAGTTTGTTCTCTTCTTATTATTATTTATTTGGGAATTCATTAGTGATAAGAAAGTGCGCAACGAGACGATCCAAGAAGGGAGCAGAAGAGACTAGAAGAGAGAAGAATGAACAAGAAGGGTTGGTAAGCAGTTGGAAGACTCAAGAAGAGACAAAACGAGCCAAGAAGGGGCGAGAAGATAAAAGATGCAAGAAAAGGCGAGAAGATGCAAGAAGAAGCAAGAGGATCCAAGATGAAGCAAAAAGAGCCAAGAAGAGACAAGAAAAGCCACGAAGAGCCAAGAATAGCTTGAAGAGATAAGAAGATCCAAGAAGGGGCAAGAAGAGATGAGAAAAGTAGAGAAGATCGGGAAAATCCAAGATGAGACGTATAGACGAGAAGATCTATGAAGAAGCATGAAGGGCCAAGAAGAGGCTTTAAGAGCCGAGAATTAGCAAGAAGATCCAAGTAGAGCATAGAAGAGACAAGAAGAAGTAAAAAGTAGAAAAATCCCAGAAGAGACGAGAAGAAGCAAGAAGAGCAGAGACAAGAAAAGCGACGAAGAGTCAAGAAGAGCCGAGAAGATCCAAGAAGAGACCAGAAGAGACAATATTAGCCATCAAAAAGAGGCAAGAACAGCCAAGAAAAGCCAGAAATAGATAACAAGATTCAAGAAGAGCCGAAAACAGGCAAGAAGAAAGAACCCAAAAAGAAAGAATTAAAAAAAAATCACAATGCTCAATTCATTCCTTTATCCAATATTGGCTTATTAGGTTGCCATGTATACCGGTCGATTAAACTCCAACCTCCTTCCTATCCTCAGAACACGTGTTCCTAGTCCTTACAAATCAGTGCCCCCTGGTGTACCGGTCTCACCGGGACAGGAGTGCTCCTGGCTGGGGTGGTACAATCGTATCGTATCGTATCGTAATCAGTAATTTTAATTAAAAAAAAATTAAGGTAAGCAATTTTTAAAAGTTTGCATTCAAAAATTTTATATATTTAGAACTAGCTTTTTCCCGCGGCTTCGTTCCCACTCCGCCTCCTCCCCCCCCTTACCTTCCACTCGGATTCATTCGTCCGTGACCCCCAAATTCCTACCCACCCCTCATACCTTTTTCCTTCCCACAATTTCCTCTCCTTCCTTCCCCTTAAAAGACCCCCCACTCAGCTTCCCCAAAGATGAAATAGGCCCTGAGTGGAATTATTTTCCTTAGGGCCTCCTGTGTGGAGCTAATGTAAAAAAACGAGTGTGCTTTAGACCACACAACTGAAGTAAAACTTTTGCTCCATCTATATGAGAGAAAGAGAGAAAGAAAATGTGTGCTCTCACCTCTCTCTTGCCCCTACAGTTAATATACGAAGCGTTCGCCTCGCTTTTCGTAACGCTCTCGTCACGCATTCGCCAGCTTACTCCCCAAGTCAAGCGTGCGTAAAGACGTTTTACTTCAAAAAATCTTGTCACTAAACACGGCTAAAGCCATTTCAAGCAAAATTTCTACCGGAAAGTGTCTACCAATCGTGCTGCATATTTCAATAAAATTTATTTGCGCTTTGACGGTTTCAAACCCGCGACCTCTAATAATGTTACATTACAGTAATTATTTGCCTTTAATGTCTTCATTAGTGCAATTTCTACTGAGGAATGTTCGGTCTAAAACTTCTCATAAAATAGTCGCATGTCACATGTAAACGAAGATAACGGTAAAAATGAATCATTAAAATTGAAGCACCGCTTGTTAAATGGTGCTGTAATCGGTAATCACAGATCATTAAGGCCCGGTATACCTGCTCAAAAAGAAGGAGAGATATGTACATACGAATGTTATAGCTAGCGCGCTAATATTAAAAACGTTAATATTTAAGCAAAAATTGTGAAAATGTTTAATAAAACACGGCTCGTTTAAAATCTCTTGGGGAATGTCTAAAATGTAATTTAAAGAAGCTCTGTGAATTTTTCATGCATAGAACTTGTAAAATAACTAAAAAAAGCGCTTTTATAATAATTTTCGGAGCATATGCTTGGTGTAATAATCTCGTTGAATTTAATGTTTCAAAGACCCAATCTTGTCTGATTACGTCTAAAAGGGATCGCAATGAAAATCTAGTCTCTTTCAACGGAAGCAATCTTCCGAACAGGCCCTCCATTGATTTGCTTGGTGTAACCCTAAGTGACCAGCTCAGGTATGGGGGCTCCATCGAAGCCAGAGTAAAGTTAGCCTCCCAGAAACTGGGCGTACTGTATAGGGCCCGCAGATACTTTAATAGTGCACAACTGCTAACCCTGTACAAATCGCAAGTGCGCCCCACGGTTGAATTTGGCAGCCACCTCTGGTCTGGAGCTCCAAAATACCTGAAAAATACCCTCGACTCTGCAGAAACGGGCGGTCCGTTTGATAGATTCTCCCACCTTAACAGACGGATTGCAATCTTTAGAGCATAGGCGTCGGGTGGGAATGCTATCCTTGTTCTACCGGTATTACAATGGAAGATGCTCCGAGGAACTAGCATCATTGATCCCTTCGGCACCGGTGCATAGTCGGGAAACACGCCAAACGCGTGCCCAACATTTGTACACGGTTGACATTTGTCACATGAGAACGGGTCGTTTCTTCGACTCGTTCTTATGTTCAACAGCTCGGCTGTGGAATGATTTGCCGGCCTCTGTGTTTCCTCCTTCCTACAACATAGGTCTCTTCAAGACCAATGTTCATTCCTTCCTCTCCTCAAAAAGACCCTCCACACAGCATCCCAGACGACATAGGCCCTGAGGGAAATTATTTTCCTCAAGGCCTCCTGTGTGGAGTTAATGTAAAAAAAAAAAATACTTTGCGATTTTTTTCTTCATATAATTGCCGTTTCGGCGTGGGGAATGTATAGATTATTATCTTCAACATATATTTTTGAAGAGCTTTAAAACTAATTAATTAATGAAAATATGGAAAAAATCGGTAGAAATGCGGGAAGCCAGGTAATTTGGGAGGCGGGAATGGGTACTGCCGCCCCGGGAACTTTTATTGGATAACCAACACCTCTGCCATAGGTCACCCCAAGTGGTTCGCTACGTTTGGTGATTTAGCAGGGGTGCCCGGATTCATGGGGTGAGATTTGTCAAGGTCTTGGAGGCGCATGACCAGAACATACTGAACCCCAGATTCCTACCCACCCCTCAAACCCCTTTCCTTCCCAGAACTCTCCTCTCCTTCCTTATTACTTATTATAATTAGTGATGCAACGGAAGTATCATAACGGAAGCAGAAGCGGATACAGATGTCAAAAGTAAATATTAACGGAAGCGGAAGTGTTAATACTATGAAGAAAAAGTACAATTTTATTTTTTAAGATTTGTTTAATTAAATTTGTATTTTGTACTTTCGAAATTAAACAGAGGTAAATTGTATTTAATAAAAAGTAATTTGGCTGCTTTTACACCTTTGGGTCTGTTTCGGTGTTCTTCATATGTTAAACCAGCTCCACTAAATAATTGCTCACTTGCTACACTGCTGGGGGGAGCTGATAAGTATTGGCGAACTATTGGCAACAGATGGGGGTATTTGTGCGCATTTATTTTCCACCACATGAGAGGATCCTCATGGAGAGGTAGTCTCTTCTCTTTCTTGTACTCCCGAAGGTGTGACTGTATCTCTAAAAATAAATTGTCACCATCGTCAGTTGTAGAAGAGTTCCCCTCCTGGTCTTCATTTACACTTAACATTGATTCCAATATTTATAATGCTGATGATGATTTTGAAGTAGAAGGCTGCACTTCGATATTTTCAATCACAAATTATTCTTCGTTTAGAGTTCTGTTATAAAGTTTGCGTAACCAGAAACGGAAACGGAAGTGAAAAACTTGCGGAACTTCTGCAGAAGCGGAAGCAGAGTTCTGTTGCAACACTAATTATAATTACCTACCTTATTTTAGTAAAGTTTTATGAAACGCTGTTTTTGTACCAAAATCACATTTTTGATTCGTATGTTTCGTGAATCCTAAAACATAAAGCAGGAAATGTGTGTTTATGAAGCGGAAATAACAATCAAACTATGACATGGCTGGCGTCATGAAATTAGCAGAGTTTTTTTCTGTTTCGAATTTTTGCTTCAATTACATCGCTTTCAGCTCACACCTTCGATTGACGGTGATTTAGGATTGACTTCGATTTATTAATATAATATATAGCATATTTCCAGCACGTTCCAAAGTGGAAGATACTCTCAGCATTACCCTGGTGTAAGTAAGACCACCGGCCTTGTTTGCTGACTGGACCTGAATAACCGGGTACTTCCTCACCTTCGCCTCCCTCATCTCCCCCCTAATTACCTGCAGCCTCCCAAAATACGCCAAATGGGAAAATCTTCACTTCCATCATAAGTTGTGTAAATTTAAAATATGCTGTGATGTACACAAAATAGTGTTATAACTATTGTAATTTATTTATGAAATATTTTTGCTTTACATTTCACCCATGTTATGCAAAGTATTATTTATCTAAGCTGGGGTACCCGGTTTCGCTCAGGGAGTTGAAGTGAGATTGAGCTGACGTTCGAACCCACGACGGATCTTGCTTTTTATACCCCTATATACACCTACCAATGGGTAGTCCCACCCATGCATACATAAAGGCTTCGAATGGTCTGGGATGTTCCGGGATGTTTCCGAACGTCCCAGACTATTCCACAACATTCCAGAATGTTCCTGGATGTTCTGGAATGTTGTGGAATGCTCTCAAACATTCTCTAATGTCCTGAAGTGTTCTAGAAATTTCTAGAGGGCGAACCTTCCAGCCCTTATATCTTCAAAAGCACGCCTTTCAGATAAAAACGGGAACCTTCTTGATGGATGGGGGATAGAGGGCTACAACACCATATAACTCACTTGATCGTACTGGGACTCGTTTATGAGTTTTAGCCACATGCACATTGTAATACACTTTCTTTTCTAATATATAAAACGAACACTGACGAAGATAAACTTGCTAATAAATTTATCACTAATGCACAAGATAACAATACATTTAGAGTAAAAACTTTCCAAACCAAAGACATAATGCATCACATAAATAAACTGAGAAACGACTGTGCGACTGGACCTGACAAACTTGACACTAAACTAATAAAAGAAATAAAACACCAAATAGCCCTACCCTTCACCTACATCTGTAATCTGAGTATTACTAGCGGTATATTCCCCAGCCATTTTAAAAGTGCAAACATAGTACCAATTTACAAATCCGGAGATAAAAATAATCCCTCCAACTATAGGCCTATATCACTTTTAAATGTTCTCACAAAAGTACTCGAAAATCTAGTGAAAATCCAACTGGTAGACTATCTAGACAACCATAAGATTCTATCAGAAAATCAGTACGGTTTTCGAAAGAATATGGGAGTACAGAATGCAATATTAAAAGTGACAGAAACCATTATAAAAAATGTTGACCAAAAAAAAAAGCTGTATTGCGGTTTTTCTAGATCTAAGTAAAGCTTTTGATACAGTGTCCCATAAAATTCTCCTTAAAAAATTAGATAACATAGGTATTAAAAACTCTGCATATAACTGGTTCAAATCATATATAACTGATCGCAGCCAAGCACTAAATTTAGGCAAAGTAACAAGCCAAAACAGATACATAACTTACGGTGTTCCCCAAGGAAGTACATTAGGACCCATACTATTTTTACTTTACATCAATTGCCTGTGTCAGTTAGATATTAGCGGAGATGTTATCTGCTTTGCGGATGACACTGTTCTCATTTTCGCTTCTGATTCCTGGACAAATGTATACAAAAAAGCTGCCGAAGGAATCAACCGGATTAAAAATTGGCTCGACAATAACCTGCTAACACTAAATATAGACAAAACAAAATACATGACATTTAGTATAGATCCCAGACGACAACCAAGACTCAATGAAAACCTAACTATACACGACTGCACATCTAAAAAAAACTGCCTGTGCGACCCGCTAACACGGACTCAGATAATCAAATATTTAGGCATTTACAGTGACAACTATTTTCGATGGACAGAACAAATAAATAAAACAGCTGGTAAAGTAAGGAAACTTATATATTTTTTTAAGAACATACGAAACATAATGCCAGTGAAGACTTTAAAAACTATATTCTACGCATTAGGACAATCAATTATCACCCACGGTATGATTGGTTGGGGTGGTGCTGCGAAGACTAATATGGACCCTCTCGACAAAGCTCAAAAGGCCTTAATTAAAGTTATAACTAAAAAACCTTTTAGATTCTCCACAATACAGTTATTTAAAGACTTTGCTGTATTGAACATACACCAACTGTACATCAAAATTATATGTATACATTACCAAAAAGACAAACTAAACCATCATACTGCACAACACAATTACGACACAAGACATAGACATCAACACATGACTCCGAAGACAAATACTACATTTGGACAAAGACATTATCACAATTTGGCTCCAAAATGTTTTAATTTAATTGAAAAAGATATAAAAGATATTCTAGTGACAAAAAATCTAAAACGCAAAATTCATACGTGGGTAGTAAACAAGGGTATTGCATACTGCGTGCAGATAACTTGATCAAACAACACACTTAACGCCTGTTGAAAAAGATATAAAAGATATTCTAGTGACAAAAAATCTAAAACGCAAAATTCATACGTGGGTAGTAAACAAGGGTATTGCATACTGCGTGCAGATAACTTGATCAAACAACACACTTAACGCCTGTATTTTTTCTCTTTTCTCCTTAACTATTTTCATCTATTTATCTCATATCTTTTTTCATTTCTTTATATTTTTTTCTTTTATTCCATTTATCTATTTAAATTAAAATTATATTTTTTATCTTCCAAGATTAAGATATTAAAATTAAATTAAATTCCTGCCACCTCAGAACAGGCTCAGCCTAGTGAGGTGGTATATACCAAAAAAATTATATATATATGTATATGTAGGTATATTGTATATATTGTAATGTTATTCTTGGTCAATAAATAATTTAAAAAAAAAATATATATATATATATATATATATATATATATATATATTGATTGATTTTGGCGTCGACAAGCGTTTTTCGACCCGTTTCTGCTTTCGATCAAAATTTTATCAGTCGTCAAGGTAACGGTCATTCTTGACTGCTGATCAAAATTTAACATTATAATTTAATAACAAAAAACGGATCGAAATTCGACCGTTTATGTTTATCTTTCAAATGTCGAAAATTCGATCTAGCGCGGCGCTGATCTTCGATTATATCTAATATTATAATGTGCCGGGAGTTCAGACAACGGGAGCAAAACTTCTTTACGCACGCTTGACTTGGGGAGTAAGCTGGTGAATGCTTGACGAGAGCGCTACGAAAAGTGTGATCGGGCGAGGCGAACGGTGGGGCCTTTACGCACGCTTGGCTTGGGGAGTAAGCTGGTGAATGCGTGACGAGAGCGTTATGAAAAGTGTGATCGGGCGAGGCGAACGGAAGTTGAGAGGGAGATATAAGTTAGTGAAGTTTTACTTCAGTCGTGTGGTGAAGCACACTAGTTTTTTTTCTTATGTTGGGTACCTTTTTACAAAATCATTAAAATTCGATATCACCCCCTTTTTGCATCGCCTCTTTGATTTTTTTTTCACCGTAGTTGTGAGGCGTTATCTTGGAAATGAGAAGTAACAATGGGTGTTTGGTATTATAAGTCGAGTGGTATGGAAAACGCATGAGTTTGGAAGGAGTCAATCACCTCTGCTCACCTTGCCGGCAGCGGGCAAGGTCGTCGCGCGCTAACGGCCCGAATCTCTATAATCTACACACGCGAATATTATACTGACTAACCAACCATCACGCCGTATCTCCGCAGGGGTGGGCAGAGAGGATAGACCGCCGTACAACTCTATCTTGGCGCACGCTTAGGGTTGCCATCTTCTAATAAAAAATCCTGACTCTGCGCCGGACATTTTGCCCTAAAAGCCGGACATACGTACGTAATTTTGGACATAACTTTTATACATAATAATAAAAAATCTTTTACAAATTACAGTTGTTTATTAATCACACAAAAACCAGTTTAATAACAACAATCATTAATCAGTCTTATTCTTGTCATCATTTGGCGTTTATACAGAATATGTCAATAACAAAATAAATAATATTGAGTCTTCTGTCTGTAGACATAACATAATAAACTGACAGAACAATCAAACAAAACGTAACTCTTTTTCTGGTTAAACAGTTAATTAAAAATTTTCACTAAACAAATATACGAGTACAATGAAACAAATCTGTCTTTGTGGACAAAAACGAAAAAAATAAATTAGAATCTCGGCTTCTCCAAATTATTCAAAAATTAGAAAAATCTACAATTTTGCGTATTTGGCCTTTTCACCTACTTTATCCAAAACGTCGTTTTCTTTGGAAATCATTTCATAAAATTCTTGACATGTCATTTTTAAATTACACAATGTGTATATCATCTGGTTCCATGACAGTTCATCCTGCGACAGTTCATCCTGCGACAGTTCATCCGGCCGACAGTTCATCCTGCCGACAGTTCATCCCGCCGACAATTCATCCGGCGACAATTCATCCTTACAATTCAACCTAACCTATAAGTATAAGTATGTCGTATTTTGTTATTCACGCATGCTTCTTCGGAGAGTCGAAATTATTGTTAGTAAAAATATTTTTACAGCGGATTTCCACTCAAGATGCCTTCAGATATAAGTATATCGATTTTGGTTGTACGGCCGTATATCCTCTTTGCATACTTACTTAATAAAAATCTTCTAAATGATCAGGCAGGATGAATTGTCGCCGGATGAATTGTCGGCGGGATGAACTGTCGGCAGGATGAACTGTCGGCCGGATGAACTGTCGCAGGATGAACTGTCGCCGGATGAATTGTCGCAGGACGAATTGTCGGGTCACCATATCATCTTAGCAATTGTTTCTGATAGACAGAATGTCTATCGATTCTGTTACATGCTCCCAGCTTGGTACCTCAGCTAAAGTCATCCAATTAAAGTGTTTCAATTCGGCACCGAATTCACTTGTCTAAGAGTTAAGGTAGTCTTTGGCAATTTTGTACATATTATTTATGTTTTCTTTGAATTCTTCCACGCGATCTGGGCGAGCCTCCAATAAATGTCGTAAAATTGCGGTTAACTTGATTGGGCAGAAATTTTGTTCCAGTCTATCATTTTTTATATTGTCCATTATTTGTGAACACTGGTCAATTACTTCGTTGACTGAAATATCTGAAGTTTCCGTACATTTGATTCGACTTTGATATATTGACATAAAAGAGCCACAACGAGCCGACTAAAGACAAAACCCTCTCGAACCAAGAATAGCCAAAGTCGCCCACCCTCGCCTCGTCCGTAACACGTTGCGCCTTGCGTAGCTTGCGTTGCGTTCGTTCTACACTAACAAAAAGCCTAACAAAAGCCGTACAGGCCGGACATATAAATATTTAGCCGGACACGACCTAAAAAAGCCAAACATGTCCGGCTCTTTGCTTTTTTTTTCTTTTTATTTTTATTGAAAGAATAGATAATGCATATAATCAACAAACAAGTCTTGCTAAGCCAATTGAATTGGCTTGTCAACAGGTGCTTATATTTTAGTTACATATAGATTTTTTAAATTTAAAATTAACACCTTATATCTACAGATTCAACATTTTTTCATACATACAATATCAATATAAATATTTTTTTCCAATAGCCAATAGTAAGACAAAAGTAGATAATGGGAACCCACTAAGGCACTGCCTGTGTGTGAGTAATATTAACTAAAGTGCTAAATTACACCAATAATAAGTTGGCGGTACAGGTAAAAAATGTAAATTTCAAAGTGAAAGTTTAAAAATATAGGTAATGTATCTTTGAAAATATTGTAGTAACAAAGTGACACAAACAAGTTAGTTGATTTTTTGTTACGGTTTCAAGAAGATAAATAAAGTTAGTCTTGAAGTTACAGTAGAATTGTAAAAGTGAAGCATGAAGGTTTACATAGAGTTTATAAAAAAAGTTTTTCAACATTCACGTCGATTCTTCACTTTCGACGACCGGCGTGGCCTAGGGGTAAGGCTCTTGACTCGCAAATCCGAAGGTTGCGGGATCGAATCCCGGCGTGGGCAAATACATTTTATTTGAATAATTTGTGTTATTTCACAATTAATTCAATTAAAATAATGTATAGTATATTTGCGGCACGTATCAGAGTGGAAGATACTCTCGGTACTTCCTTGGTGTAAGACCACCATTCAGAATTGAAACGTTGCTTGAAATGGCTTTAACCGTGTTTGTTGACCAGATCTGAATAGACAGGTACTTCCCCACTTTCCTCGTTCCCATCTCCTTCCACTCCCCACTACTTTCAGCCGCACAGCATACCCCAATTGAGAATGCCTTTGTCTCACTGGCTCCAGACGGAAGTAGCTGGGACTCTTATGAGGAATTCACACAAAAAAGCCTCCCCACTCTTGTCTACTTTGGTTTTCTTAAGATTTACTTCTACCGCGTGTGAATTGCACACTTTGAATTTTTTGCTATTTTGAATCGACTCTAATAATTGTAGTACCTACCTTATCTTTGTTTTTATAATAAACTAGCGAGTTCCCGGCATGCGTTGCTATGCCACCTTATAAAGAAATTGTTTTTCCCTGCGTGTCCTTTCCCATTCATTCCTTTCCCCTTCCGCCTCCCTTTATCTCCCGCACCCCTTCTTACAACTCACCAACGTTGCTCACAATAACTCACCAAAGTTTCCTCGCAATCTGATGAACGGTTTATTAACGCATAATTTCATGATGCCAGAACTCACCATTATATACTAGTAGTATATTATAGAAACCATCGCGGGCATGCACACATCAAATCCCCAAAGTTTCATCGCAATCGGATTATGGTTTAGCAACGCATAAACATCTCATATACTCACAATAACCCAGAAGCAAGCATGTATTGATTTTTAAATATATATGGAAATAAATTGTATTACGTATTATTATTTATAATATGACAGATTACAATAGATGTGTTGTATTATTATTTGCAATATCGTGATAGATAACAATCTCCTGACAGATCGTCTACCGTCTACCTTCGGTCTGTTGTGACTTCTCGTTTATCTAAATAAAAATAAAATAATGTAAAACCTTGTCGGTTATTGAACCTTCCAACTTGATAAAGGCGGCTATTGACCGACAAATGCATTAACGTTAGATTATTGCACGATTTGGAATGTTCGGATATACGGTCTGCATATGCGCGACGTATGGGTTGAGAAAATTGTCTCATAAGAAAACGAAACATTGAAGAAAATTAAATCCCAGTCGTTTCGCAGAAAATCAAATGAATATAGTTATGTAGAAAGCAGCTAGCCACAACTATACTAGCGAGTTACCGGCAAGCGTTGCAATGCCACTTAAGCCGTCGCTACCCGAATTTCTACCGATTTCTTACATCTTCTTCTTTGTGTGTCGTATCAGGTCCCCCCGACGTTGGCGATCACTCTTGAAAATATCTCTCTGTCTTGCGCTGTCCGGAATAACTCCTCCACACTTCTAATGCTGGTCCACTCTCGTATATTACGCAGCCAAGACATTTGTCTCCTACCAGCCCCTCGGCGACCCTCTATCTTGCCTTCCAATATTAAATGGAGCAAGTGATACTTCTCCCCTCGAAGTATATGACCCAGATGTGAAATTTTCCCGATTTTTATTAATGTAAGCAGTTCTCTATCTGCTCTAGCCCGCCTGAGAATTTATGTGTTGGTGATCATGTCAGTCCATGGGACCTTGAGCATTCTCCGGTGAAGCCACATTTCAAAAGCCTCTAACCTGTTCATGGTATTTACTTTCAAGGTCCATGTTTCACATCCATAAAGCAAGACAGACCGCACATAACATTTTAGCATTCTCTGCCTTAGTTTTATGCTGATATTGTCATTGCACAAGAGAGATTTCATTTTAATGAACACAGTTTTTGCTGCTTCAATTCTGCATCTAACCTCTGCATTTGGGTCATTTCTTACATATCTCCCTTAAACATTTGAAGTTTTTAAGCTTTTAAAAAATATACCTATGTTGTTTTTGAAGATAATATCTATACATTCCCCATGCCGAAACGCAAATTATATGAAATTCTCTCGGTAGAAGAAAATCGCAAAGCATGCTCCGAAAATTATTATAAACACTTTTGTTTCAGTTATATGTATTAAAAAATTCACAGTGTTTCTGTGAATGCTGTTCGACAACCTCCACGAGATTTTTTCTCTATTTTAAACGAGTCGTGATTTATTAAACATTTTCACAATTTTCGCTTCAATTCTATCGTTTTAAATATTAGCGCGCTCTCTCCAACATTCGCAATTGTAATTAGTAATTAATTACGTATCTCTATCTTCTTCTTTTTGAGCGGGGATACGGCACCAAAATTGTGGAGCGGCTGCTTTCTGTATAACTATCTGCGTTCAAATGTAACATTGTTATCCAATGGCTATGCTAAAAGTCCGTTTCAATAAATTGGGATCAGTAGAAGAGGTGTTATCATATATTTTAAGCATGTCAGCTTATTAAAATTGTATAGAAAGCTGAAACGCACCTAGAATCGTCGATTAACGCTGACCTTTCAAAAGTAAAAAAAAAAACGAAATATGGCACTGAATTGCCATTTGACAACGTTACATTTGAATTTCTGTGGAACAACTTTGCCTAAGAAACAACAAACATAACATAACCAACCAAACCAACCTACCATAAACTACAAACCAGTGATTCCCAAAGTGGTCCAGGTGGACCCCCTGGGGTCCACGGGAGACCCGACGGGGGTCTACGTTGGCGTGATAAAAAATGGGGGTTTATTAGTTAATAAGTGGGGTCCACGAAATATTTTCTGGTTTCGACATTAAAGAACAAAAACTGAAGCCAAATATTGATAATTTGCTTCAAGTACATCCCTCCCATTAAAACTATGATTATTTTTTTATTGTTGATTTGCATTGTTGAAGTTATTAATGTTTAATTTTAATTCTATTAAATTAAGTCTGATCATATTATTTTAATTTTTCAAAAGAAGCAAACACATTGTGACTTGACATTTTAAATAAATAAAAACAAAATAATTTGTTTTAAGTCACTTTATTGTTATTTTTTCCGTCTACCGGTTTTGGTACCTCCGTACCATCACCGGGACTGAATATAAAAATACTAACAAATACAGTATAATACACATATATTATATACAAATTGTGAAAGAAAGAGACAGTAAATTAGAGTGGGATAGTGCTTCAGTTGTGGGAGGGAAGTGGGGGAGGAGAGAGTGGGATAACGGGAAACATACTTATAATAGGGCTGAATATTAAATTTACTTGATTATTAATGATTTCAGCCTTTGTATTAACTGATTTTTTCGTTAATAAAAATTTGGTTCCTCATTTTACAGGAGGAACCAAATTTTATTTCTTTATTTATCTTTACTTATATGAATTTATTTTTTGGTACAAATGAAAATTTTATGTATATTTTCGGTGTTTAATCAAGTGTTCGTGTCTTGGCTCGCTTAGTGTGAAATCGGTTTGGTCGACCGTAACCTAACAACTGATTGGCTATTATCTACCTATTAGAATGGGCGGGTTGTTCATTCATCTTTGTTGGGATTTTTTCTAGAATTATACCTTGAATAATTCCCCCTTTCTAAAACACGGTGTAGTTTATAATTATTAAAAATATTTTGATTTTAAGTAATTATATATTTTAAAAATATTTTGATTTTAAATAATTATATATTTTTAAATTATTTCCTGTCTTCTATGGATTAGCTGTTTGTCCTGTTTTAAATTTCGTCTGTTCACGAATTTCGTTGTACATTCCATTTTCGGTTCAAGATGATGGCTGTTCTAATAGTTTAGTAAAGATTATACAGGTCTACAACAAAAATGCTGTCTGGATGTTTTCAACTGATTTTTATGTATTTAGGTGTTCTGAAAACTAGAAAAATACTCAAAAAATTCCAGAACGTCAGGTTATTTTGCAAAACGGTATACAAATATATATAGATATAGATAGTATATACAATAGTGAGCTCTGGCAAAAAACATTTCATTGCTAAACCGTTCATCCGATTGCGATGAAACTTTGGGAATTTGATGTGTGCATGCCCGCGATGATTTCTGTATACAATAGTGAGCTCTGGAATCATGAAATTATGAAATATTAATTAATTAAATAAAAATGAATCGCAAAAATGTATGTACGCGCATAACTTTTGAACGACTGCACCAAATTGGATAATTCTTTTTTTTTGTGTTTGTTATTGTCAAGACAAGGTTTGTATAAAACAACTGGTGAGCTCTGGCATTATGAAATTTGTATAAAAAAATTGCTATAGGTGGCACCCGAGCTTTGAAGACTGAATGTACTTCGACTGAATGTATGGAATGCGGGAGGGGGGGAGGGGAACTCGAGTAGGAGGTTCGAGGGAGGGGGGAGGGGAATTATGGATCGGGGAGGTTTAACCTGAATTTTTAGGCAATAACAAAGACCCTAACTACAAACAAATCGTCAAAAGCATTTCAAGCTTTGAGTTGCAATGAGTTTAAAAGAACATTTTCTTCATTCCCACCTCGACGACTTTCCAGAAAATTTAGGATATTAGTGAAGAGCAAAATAAACGATTTCACCAAGACATTAAGGAGATAGAAAAAAGATACCAGGGAAGATGGAGCATCTCAATGACTGCAGACTACTGTTGGACGCTTCGGAGAGAACTTCCAGATGCTTCCTACAAGCGAAAATGTATCAAAAGGAGTCTCACTGGGAAAAAGAAACGTGTTTAGTGCTTACTAATCAATGTATTTTAGATAAAAAAATAAGTTTTGTTAAGCAATTATACATAAAATTTTTTTTTTTAGTCTTATCTTTTATTTTAAGATGATAACTTGTTTAACATAGATACCTACATTGTCAGAAAACGTGACGTTCTGTGACAAAACGAAAGTCATTTTCGGATTCGGCATACCCAAAAACATAACCAAAACAGCTCTCAATTTTTATTTTTTTGTAGATAATAATTTTTTCAAATGGACTTTTTGAATTTGTAAATTTTTTGAATTTGTGAATTTTTTGAATAGGCCACTTGCATGGATTTCATAACGACTTGGAAAATATCGTGTGGATAGATTTTTTTACTAATATTAACTAAGGCATTTTTTTTTAGAAATGTACATTTTATCAAACTCAAAAACATTGAGCAGTTCGTTTATTGTGCAATATAATTGATCGTTTGGATTCTAAGCGCCTTTCAATCTTATTGAACAATAAAATTTATTGTACAATGTTATTTTAGCGTCTAGGGGCCGCCTAATTCAAAACTGCCAGCATTTAAAATCAAATTACGAGTACATAGTTCCTACAGTTTTGATTTGTTAAATAAGAGAAAATTAGAAACACGCTCTTTTGGATGCGAGGATGTTCACAGAAATACTGGTAATATAGTTGGTTCGTCTGGCAAGCCGCATCATGCAATCAATTCCAACAATTTGAATCAAGAAGTTATTAGTTAGTCATCCACTGGCCAATACCACTACAACCCGCTCGGTGCTCGTGTGCCCACTGCTAGTGCAGTGTTTGGCGTGTAATGTGTACAGTGTACAGGGTGTGTGTCTGTGTGTTGTGATGATCGTCTATCGTCTGATGCGCCCGTCCGTCGCGTCCCGGCGCCGCCGTTCAACGACCGACCGGCGCCGACGGTCCTTAAACTGTGGGACGTGGAAAGAGGAGAATATTGACACGTATTAATTTTTTTTTAAATTTTAAATTACCTAAAGATGGGTTTCAAATAACCTGACAATATTTGAAAATCTCCTACTACCACCACAGTAAGCGGAAAATGTTACTTGTGTCGTGATGCCTCCATCATGTCAGCCAGCTGAGGAATCGAATATGTGACGCCTGGGGGGGGGGGGTCAAATAAAAATGTTTCAAATTTTACAAAACTGAAATTAATGCACGATAAATGATTGTTTATGAGTTCATCGAACAATTACCCTATTTTTTTATGTGAATACTGCATATTGCGCACAAGAGTCCCAACTGCTCCAAATCATATGAAGCAAGTCGGACTAAGGCATCCCCAATTCGGGGTATGTTGTGAGGCTAAAGGTTTTTTTTTTAATTTTTGTGAATACCGCACAAGAGTTCCAACTGCTGCCGTCTGGAGCTAGTGAGACTATAGCATCCCCAATTAGAGTATGTTGTGAGGCTGAAGGTTGCGGGGGGAAGGAGATGGGGAAGAGGAAGGGGGGGAAGTACCTGGCCATTCATATATGGTCACCAAACATTGCTAAAGCCATTTCAAGCAAGGTTTCAATTCTGAATTGTGGTCTTACACCAGGGCTTAGTGAGAGTATCTTCAACTCTGAAACATACCGCAAATATACTATACATATATTATTTTAAATGAATTAATTGTGAAATATGAAAAAAAAAAGTCCTTTGATGGCAATGTTACATTTGAATTTCTGTGAAACAACTGGCCATAAGTGATCAAATCTACAGACATCTTGCTAACCTTACTTTACTGCCTCACAACATGACATGGGCATAGCCAGATTTTGATTTAACAAATAAAAATCTAGAGTAGGTACCGAGAAAAAGTAGGCTTCTACAACATATTCATACTTTAGGCTCTATGAATACAAATAATATAAATGGTAGAAGGAAAAACCAACCTGTGAAGAGCTGTAAATTTGAAAATGGGACACGGTCGACAATCCCGGATGTCATACATCGGCCAGCCATGACGGGACAAACGCCCCACCTTGCCCCACCGTGCCTACGCCCATGCAATATGATATGCTTAGTGGGCATACATTAATTACCTAAGCTCAAAAGGGGGTGGGGGGGGGGTCAAGTAAAATCTCACGTTACTTAAAAAGAATGTACGAAGTGGCCCAAATTTATCTTACCAAGGGGGGGGGTCTGGATTTGAAAAAAAACTGCTCACGTAATTAATGTATGCCCGCTTAGCATACCACATGGTCGGATATTATGTGTTTTAGAATTGCATTAAAATTTTATTGATAAAAAAAAAATATGTACAGTTTGGGAATTCCTAGGATTTAGCTCATCTTCGAGGTGAAATACCCCCTCCCTTCTCCACAGCATCTAATGCCCGTTCGACCAATCAATGGAGGCTACTGACACCACGTGGAACAACCTCAAATTTTAATACAAAATTAATGCATTTTCATTAATTAAAAAAAATTCGATATTTTTTTAACCATCGATTGTCAAAAAAAAAAAATTGTTATTGCACCTAAATAAGCTAATCATTCGACTTATTGAGGAACATTTTTTGAAGTCCTATTTTTTAATAAAAAAATATTTTTATGTAGAATAAAGAATGAGTTTGTAAATTAGACAGCATAATGACAAAAACGTATCTATATTCAATTTTTCAATGCTATATGTATCTAAAATGGCACTACTGTTTTTTTTTTTTTTTTTTAGATATATTTCACCTTTCAATACTAAAATTTTGTGATTGTGTAGGTTTTTTCGCATTATATATATACCTGTACAAAAAATACAGTTGTAGTATATACTTCTTATAATTTTATAAATCTTTAGATGATCAGAAGAAAATTAACATCGTGAAAAATACCAACAACATCATTAATAAATATATTAAATAAAATTGAGCCAAGGTGTGCTCCTTGTGGAACACCATTCGTGGTAATAAAATGATTCGATAGGACAGATTTAATTTTTTTACTATCCTTTTAAGAAAATTACCCTAATTTCATTTTTTACGTGTATTGAGTCAACTTAATTTGTGGTTGCCAGTGATTTGAATAATGTATAGTTGTGATAAATGCTTAGTAAAAATTAATTAACTATTAAACATTTTAAAATTTTACACAACTTGTTTTATTAATTTTTTCTTTTCTTTTTTTTTTAATAATATTTAAAGAAAAGTGTGTTCTTACTGGGGTACCCCATTCTAAGGTCACCTTCTACATGTTATCGTGTTTGAAATATTAGTAAATACTAGAGATGAAACGGATATCCGATAACTATCCGGCATCCGGCCTATCCGGCCTAAATTTAGTATCCGGCCGAATACCGGATATTCAAAAACGACGACAATTTCCTATAATAAAATGCAATACATTAATCTTTGTGAGGTAAATATCAATAAAATGGCTTATAATTATGACAGCTTTTATTTAAAATTTAAAAAGTTACAAAAAATCCAAATTAATTCATATTTTTTTCAACTAATAATAAATAACTTGTTAATTTAACTGTAAACACAAAATAACCTAACACTCACGTACCTGCCTTTTTCCCTTCACCACCACGAGAAATTTGAAGCCGGCACGACAAACAGCAAACTTATTATTTTCACTGTTAATGTCGAAATATTGCCAAATAGACAATCTTTTTTTCACTGAATATCCGGCCATCCGGCCTCGCAGCCCGCCGGATATCCGGTATCCGGCCAAACAACTATCCGTTTCATCTCTGGTAAATACCTACGTTACAATAGGAAAATTATAAAGTTATATCTAAAAGAAAGCACAATACGAGCATTAATCTTTGATAGGTTCCAAAATTGAATCTTTCTTCCATCCCATGTCATATCTGCTTCTTTTGAAGTCGGTTGTTTTTTTAATGGTTTTTAGTGCAAGATTATTAAATAATTTTATAGAGAAGTATTGCATATTTCTTTGTCCTAAAGTCGTTTATTGTAGGTTGAGTTTGTCTGTGTAAAGTTATCCTGGTTTTTGAATTCGTACATTAGAATATCTTTTGTATATAATTGTTTCAGTGACATTAAATGCAGTGCTTTAAAAACGTAGTCTGTAGGAGTTCTGATGGGGGACTCTATGTATAATTTTCAAAATTGCCCTTTGTGCTATGAGGACTGGTTTTATAGTGGAAACGCACGAGCTTCCCCATCCGATAAGACTATTGTAGATGAGATTGGGCTAATGCATAATAAATAAACAACCATTTACAATGCATTAATAGTTATCAGTTGTGTAAAATTTAAAACATGTTTATTTAACCTGTCAGTGGCTGAATTGGGTTCCACCCAGGTGTCATGCAGACCAGTGAAAAATTTGTTATCGCAAAAAGTCTGAATTTTCGACCAATCATTTCCAATATTTTGAATAAAAATAGTTTTTAGCTAAAAAATATTATGCAAGGAGTAAAGTGCACAAACTTCGGGAGGTGATTCTACATGATACCACAATTACAAAAGATAAATAACTTTCTTCGAATTGCTAACATTTTATCGTAGTTTTCGGATAAAAAAGTTGAATTGTTTGTACGGAAAAAATAATATTCTTCTATCGAAAAATATTTTTGTATGGTAAAAAAAGTTGGAATTTCGAAAAAGCTATTTATCCTTTTTAATCGACTTCAAAAAGGAGGAGGTTCTCAATTCGACCGTATTTAAAAAAAAAAAAAAAATTGTTTGTTATCTCCGAACTTTCGACTGGGTGAACTGATATTGATGATTCTTTTTTTATTTGAATTACATTCCCGTGTGGTCCCATTTCAATTTGGTCCAGTTCTGACAATGGCATCCATGAGAAAACATATACATGTCTTAAATTTGCATTAAGTATGTGCGCGACAAATGGACAAATAACTCAATATCACGCCAACCGATTTCGATGATTCTTTTTTTATTTGAAAGGATGTACTTCAAGGGTAGTTTGATGAGAGTTTGGTTAGGTTCTGATTATGGGTTCCATGACAAAGTAACGGAACTCTTCAATTCTTAGGAGCAAATTAACGATACTCGGCTGAATCTTTTATAGGCTATACGGATCCTTGAGTCACCTGCAGTAATGTCATTATGGTCAAGTAATGTCTGTCTCATATGAGCAGCACGTTTAGTAGGTTCACCCATATTCAGACAAATTAGTTAGTGTACTTCAGATTCACTAAAAATCAAAAAGTAAACAAAAATTTTAACAAAACCAAAAATCGACTTAAAAAAATGCAATAAAAAGTAAAAAAATTATTTCGTATTCTTCTACAACTTAATAATCAACTTACTTTTTCTACTCATCAATATGTAGGTACGATTGTTATTTTTGGAGTTGGTATTAGCCAAGGTACCCGGCCCGGCGTGTTCACTTGACAGCTCCCCTCCCGCCGCGGCCCCGCTCTCGCCTCTCGCTTCGTCAAGTCGCGCGTGCGACACAAGCACATCTCACCTATCACTCGGCTCCAAAAATAACAATCGTACCTATATATTGATGAGTAGAAAAAGTAAGTTGTTTATTAAGTTGTAGAAGAATATGAAATTATTTTTTTACTTTTTAGTGCATTTTTTTAAGTCGATTTTTTGGTTTGTTAAAATTTTTGTTTATTATTTATTCCACTTATCGTGGAATCACCTCCCGAGGTTTGTGCACTTTACCCCCGGACACCCATTTATTATTGGCGGATAATTTATCGCTTATTTGAATTTTCCAAGCTTCCCTGCAAAATTTTTCAAACACTATCAATTTTGAAAAAGATGACGCATGAATGATGATTGAATTCAAAGCAATGATATAGAGATCGTTGAACCAGAGTTACAATGGAAATCAGTATTTTTAATTATATGGAAAATTGACTATTTTATTATCGTTTTTTTGCAGCTGTCAAAGTTCCTGGGGGACGATGACTGCCTCATCAACAAGAAGCTGCCCAAAGAGCTGCTGCTGAGGATCCTCTCCTACCTCGATGTGATCTCGCTGTGCCGCTGTGCGCAAGTCTCCAAGCTATGGAACATGCTCGCGCTGGACGGCTCCAACTGGCAGAGGATAGACCTGTTCAACTTTCAAAGAGATGTCGAGGTAAGAATTTTTTTTTACCCAATGGACGCGACTGTCACATATTTGATCCATCGACTACTATCTCTGCTCGCGGATCTTGAATATGTGATTGAGGTTTTTTTTTTAAATTTATTTAACCACCAACACTACTCCCACAGATGAATTGCTTGCTTACGTCATGTTTTAACCTTCTTGTTTGACCTAATTTTTAATATAATAAAATGCAATTTAAAACTTTTTGAATATTCAAATTCGATCAATGATATCGATTTCATTACAAACAAATTTTCATTACATGGTTATTTCTTATTGGCTTTTCCTTAGACAGTAACCCGAAGGATTTTAGCCAGCAATTCTTGACCATAATTTTGTTGTCTGATGATATTTTTTTCAATTAAAAACATTTTTTTATTTTATTGCTTTGATAGTTAAATAATTTGTGGACTTTTCGACCACCCTGCTAGGCACATGCCCGTGCTATGGTGGTTGATATAATATACTTGCAATAAAAATATTTTTCCATCACACGTCGCAACTGATTAGCCAGGTATGGCATAGCGGCGGGTCACTTGATTCTGTCTCGTTCTAACAGCACGGTAACACATGAAACAGCGCTCGTTTCACTTGTAGAGTAAGTAGTCAAAAACCGAGCATTGAAATTTTAATTTGTCGAACACGCCAATTGGCGGATTTCTCCAAACATTCCAACTCTGCCGAATGGGTTAGATGGCAATGAACCTGTTAAGAATTTATCTGAGTGCTACGATCCTAATCAATTTGAGAATTTAAATATTGTGAGATTATGCATAACCAGAAAATGTTTTTTTTTTAAATCTGGATCGGTATTTTTATTGCTTACGCAATTTTTATTGCGCATCAACAAACTTGACTAATGTATCCACAATAAACTATTAAAATATTAAAAATATTTTATTTAAAAAAAAGCTATTAAAATATTTTATTGTATTGATCAATTTTCAGGGGCGGCTCGTAGAAAACATTTCCTTGCGTTGTGGCGGCTTCCTGAGGGAACTGTCGCTACGCGGGTGCGAGTTTATTGGGGATGGATCTTTGAGGATTTTGGCTCAGGTAACCACTAAAATTTTTAATAACTAAACTATCTTTTTTTAATAAGAATGTTTAATGAAATTTTTTGTTTGTTTTTATATGTATTTCATTGGTTTTTCAGTATTGTCAATTTCATATTTTAACCTTATCAACTACATGTCCATCGCATCTGTGATTTATCGGTGGATTACCTCACCCTTATGCAGATGTCGCATATCTACGGTAAGAACGACAAGTGGCTAAGTAATTTTTTTGCCAAATTGAGTTTTTAATAACCATGTATTTTTTTTATTAATTATTTTCTTCAATGAAGATAAGACAATGCAGTATATTTATTTATTTTATTTTAAATGCACATTTACAGTTATACATAACCAATAATAAACATACATTTTATTTTATTAAGTAATAATAGCGTTTTTGAATTCATGAATATTTAGTTTAAAAATATCTATATCAGGGGGCAGGAAATTTAGTAAAAGAATCATTTTTCCGAGCGGCATTACTAATGGTAAGTTAGTTCTGCATTTCGGAACAACAAAAGTTCTGTGTCTGCGCGCTCTTGTGAAGTTGTCTGGGACATAAAACTCAATTTGTAATATATCGGGAATACAGATGTTACCGTTTAAAAGTTTATATGCTGTTGTCGTATATAATACATTTGCCTAATAAATTATGTGTTTTTTTTTTCATTATCTGTAATTTTAGTTGCGAGCCATTTTTTAAACTTTTTTATGTTTGCGTTCAAAAATTTTATATTGAAAAATTATATGTTTATTTCTAATTATAAAAATTCAAAATGTGTTTCATCGCCTTTCCAAAACAGTTTTTTGTTTTCGGATGCATTCATAAATATTCCATATATTTGAATTTTATTGCAAATCAAAAATATTTTGACCCTCTGACAAAATACAGCCTGAGGAATTAATGATAAAAGACGTTGTATAGAACATTTGGTTATTCAAAACCAATTTGGGTAAAAATGTTAGTTAACCACTTTTCACTCTTAACCAACGAAGTTTCAGTAAAACACATACATACATTGTGTCAAAATATGTCACAATGGGATAGATTGCATCGAAAAGGCCAGCATTGTAAAATTTAAGTTTACAAAACTATCCATACAAAAATTTAAAATATATTCAATTTTAGCTCTGCTCTTTTCAACTATGCAAACATCAATTAGTGGATTGTTTAGTTTGTAATAATAATTTGTTTATTTCCAGTCCTGTCCGAGCGTGGAAGATCTCAACTTAAACAAATGCAAGAAGCTCACCGATCTGACCTGCCAGTCCTTGTCTAGACATTGCGCCAAATTACAAAGGTACGTTAACATCTAAATGTTTGTGAGTCAAAAGAGTTAATTTTACAGGAGAGTGAAAATAAAGATGAATGATGAAACACGTTGTCTCATCGAAAAGAGACACTAGTGACGTATCGCGTAGATAAAGTGATTAAGGCCCGGATTCCTGCATTTCTACTGATTTATTACATATTTTCTTTCGACATTTTTAAGTCTTAGCGCTCTTAAAAAAATATATGTTATTCTTGAAGATAATATCTATACATTTCCCACGCCGTAACGGTAATTATATGAAATTCCCTCGATAGAAAAAAAATCGCAAAATATGCTCTGAAAATTATTACAAACACGTTTTTTTTCAGTTATTTTACATGTTAGATGTACAGGGTGTCCCAAAAGAAAGTTTATATTTGTTTTGCTTTCTGTGTGAACGCAACTTTTCCGAGGGGCGCGGGGGGTATGTCAATCAGTAGTCTGGCTCTTGGGAATTTTGTCGCTATGAAGCATTTCTCGGGAGCGACCGCGCGTTGTGCGTGCGTGAGTTTTACAAAAATGGTGATTTTGCAACTGTAGCGCGTAGAAGATTCTGCAATATTTGAGGTTTTCGTCAATTCGATGATGCGCCAAGCATTCCTCTCATTCGAAAATGGGTCAAAAAGTTTAAAGAGATCGGTACAACGCTGGCAAAACCAAAACCCGGGCGACCAAGATCTTCGAGAACGGTAGAAAACGTAGAGAGTGTTTATCAGTCTTTTCGTGACGACTCAAACTTTTCGATTCGGAAGTGCGCAAGTGCTTTAAATGTGCATAGATCATCGTTACACAGCATTTTGCACAAAGACCTAATGCTACGCTCCTACAAACTTACTGGCTATAACCAAAGAACATGGTTCCAGCAAGATGGAGCAACATCAAAATTGTCCAATACGTCCTCTGCCATGAGTTCGTGAAATTTTCCCTGGCAAATTGATCTCCAGGAGAGGTGACATAAGTTGGCCTCCTCGTGGTCCTGACTTAACCCGTATGGACTTTTTCCTGTGGGGTTATCTCAAATCTAAAGTGTACGTCAAAAATCTGACTTCCCTGATGCAAGTAAAAGAAAATATCCGTCACGAAATGGCAGCCATCACGAAGCCTACCTGTCGAGCCGTCATAAGAAATTTTACTCTTTGATTAAATGAATGCCGCGAACGCGAGGGTTTACATTTGTACGATATTATTTTTAAAAAATAAATTCCCAAATTGTGTATTTTAATATTTAATAAACGTTTTTTCGATAGAACCCTTACTTTTTTTAAAATCGATCCACTAAATATAAACTTTCTTTTGGGACACCCTGTATAAAATAATTCACAGTGTTTCATAAAATGCGATTTTAGACATTTCCCACGAGATTTTTCTTTTTTAAACGAGTTGTGTTTTATAAAACATTTTCACAATTTTCACATAAATATTATCATTTTTAATATTAGCGCGTTCCCTCTAACATTCGTATTTACACATCTCTCCTTGTTTTTGAGCAGGCACTACCGGGCCTTAATTACGGTTTTCGTGGGGCATAGACAATCACTTCTGTTCAGAGATAAAAATAAAATTTTATAAAACAACATTTTGACTTACGACCCTTTTCTACGGGATGTGCGATATGTGATCCATTGACGGTTATTATGAAATAAAACATCATTACATGTATGACCGTTATTATAATGAATTTTTTTTTTACAGGATCAACTTAGACTCGTGCCCGCACATAACAGATATCTCTCTCAAAGCACTCTCTGATGGATGTCCGGTTAGTTCATTAATAATTATATATTTTGATGTTATACTACCCTAATTTACATGGCTGTCGCTTATATGACCGATCTCTGATGCCGCGTTGTATGCAAAATTATCTTCGTACTTGAAATTTGTTAAAAAATTGTTTTTTATTGTAATAGAACTGAATTCAAGCAAGTAGCCAATAGTGCCAAAGGATGGTGCCACTTACGTTAACAGATCTCATGAGGAACTGTCACTGGCAGGTATAAGTACTACGGATTTGTAATTTTGTGTATCTCTCCGGATATAGAAAGATTGATAATAATATGATTATTATACCACGCGGCTATATATTACATATGACATCATTGCCTGTCGCGGTTATTTTGTCCCGGTTACTAGCTGTCGCTGGATCACAGTGGATCCGAGGAACTGGCTGTTTTTGGAACCAGTTCCTATCAGATTTAAAAAATGGTCACCAACACTCAAACTGGGCGAAGCCGAACCAAAGGCCGCCTGCAAGGCCTAGGAGCAAAAACCTGCAGTTAAAAAACTGCTAGTTTATTTATTATTACTTGTTAAAGCCGAGGTGTTTTATTAATAGTTTCCCGTTGCCCTCAGGGCCCATTGTGCTGTCACCCATTTCGCATTCCTTTAACAGTAACCCGGTCCATTTAATAAAGTTCACCAGGGTTGTCACTTGGTTCCACAGTGTCTTCCCAGGTACTTGAGTCATGTTCGATCAGGGCAGGATATTGGCACCATAAGCGAATCGGAGTTTCTTCGTTCTCTTCACATTTTGTGATGTCGCGTATGTGATCCACGAAGTTTCACTAAAACACCTACATTATATCAAAATGTGCTGCATATGGAATAGAATGCACTGAAAAGGCCAGCGATGTAAATCACAATATACTGGCCGCAATTCCAGAGGAACATGTCCAGTTGACTGACAGAGGTAAATCTGGGGATCTCCAGATGCCGTGCGAGGCGAGGCCTGCAATGGACGGAGGCCATCACAGGACAGGGATGCCTGGAGATGCTTTGTTGAAGTGTTGGGTCTCCAACCTGAATAGGTTAAGGGGAAGAAGAAATGATGTTACATTAGTCTCCAGGGGCAGCGGCCCCCTTAGGTGAATTGGCCATTGACCCCCTAAAAATATAACAACAGATGTATGAATAAATAGAAGAAGTCGTGGATGCCTGAGGAAGACATGGCATGATCAAGTGAATATAATACTTTAGTCAGAATAACAGAAGAGTATATATGAGACGATATATGAACGTAAATTGAGTGTGTTGTGTTTTGGTTTACCCCTACAGAAAATGGAATGATAGTTAGCTGTTTAGTTAATAAATGGAATATTTTAAAATGAATATGTATATGTATTGCAGATGCTGACCCATGTGAATGTGTCGTGGTGCCAGTCCATCACCGAGAACGGGGTGGAGGCGCTGGCCAGAGGATGTCCCAAATTAAAGTGCTTTCTCAGTAAAGGTAACTACACAATTACTTATGTATTTGGAAAAAAATGCGACTTCCCTATTTTCTTTAGAATTTGGAATTTATTTACTTATGTGAATACTGAACAAGAGTCCCAACTTCTCCCCCATCTGTCTGGAGTCAATGAGTCTATACACCCCAATTGGGGTATGACGTGAGGCTGAAGTGAGGAGGAGATGGGGTAGAGGAAGTTGGGATTTACCTTTTTTTAACATTAGCTCCACACAGGAGGCCCCGAGGAAAACAAATAATTCCCTCAGGGCCTATGTCATCTTTGGGGATGCTAGTTGTGCAGGGTATTTTTAAGGAAAGGAAGGAGAGGAGAAGTTCTGGGAAGGAATAAGGTATGGGGGTGGGTAGGAATCAGGGGTTCAACGTGTCCAGGAATGAGGGACGCATGAACGAATCCCACTGCGGTGCAAGGCGATGGGTCAAGGAGTCCGGCTGGAAAGATCGAAAGGTCTCCAATCTCCCGATCCGTCCCGCCACGCAGTAGGTGGGCAAACACATCCGTTGCCAAACGTAGCGAACCACTCGGGGTGACCTATGGCAAAGGTGTTGGTTATCAAATAAAATTTACTTGCGCATGCCGGATTTGAATCTGGGACTTCCGGTTTGTGAGTTGAGAGCCTTTCCCCTGACCACTAATTTTCTTTATGGTTTTAAACTTTACTTCTATCAATTTCGATCAAGTAACTTACCCAAAAGATGTTTGTAGTTGTATTCATTAGACTTGTATTTATCTTGCTACTGATAAATTGTTTTAGTCTTTTTCGAACCTTTTTTCTGTCCGGGCATTTTATATTTTCTAAACACATTATTTTAAAATTTGCAGGATGTAAACAAGTCAACGACAAAGCCGTCACTTGCCTCGCCACATACTGTCCCCTCCTAGAGACTTTCAACGTACAAGGCTGCGATGTGAGTATATATACAACATACTTAATTTGTAGTAGTGTACTGTCGGGATTAATAGTTTAGGGCTTATATTATGCCTTCTAAGGATTGTGTATATGTAATAATAAGATATGCGCTAATTCAGAAGCGTGGGGTCTATTAATTCCAGTGATTAAGGCTCTTTGAAATGTGTTGGGAAACTTCCAAATAAGATTGAGGTTTGCTGAGATTACAAGTTACTTCAATTACGTTATCATAATGTTTTCAATTAATATTTGACTGGACCTAGGCCTAGGCTCTAAGTTATTCTGAAGCTGCTGACCCACTGATGGAATCTGCCCATCTATCAGATGCCTTCGGCTACTGTTGTAACTCTTCGTGCATCAGACACTCGATATTCTTCTAAAATAATACTTAACCTCTGAGTGGCCAGGCCATTTCACGAAAATCACTAAAAAAGCACCACTTTGAATTTTGAATTGAATGTTTTGTTGATTAATTTTGAGCTATCGTATATTTTATTGAATGAAACACGTTCCTAGAACAATAAACTATGTACCAAAACAACATTACTTGCATTAATTACATAAATTAATAGGTTTTACGATGTTTTAGTCGAGGAACACGCGTACATTTTGACGGCTAAAATTCGCGGCTAAAAATTTCATTTCTATGTCATAGATAAAATCGTTTAAAAATATTCTGGGGTTGCAAGGTGAATGAAATTTATACGCATCTCACAGAGTAATGTTGGCGCAAGCGATTCTGACCCTGTTCTTCATACAAATTCTGTACATACAAGGGCCAAATTTGCAGACAAACAGTTTTTGGTCTAAAATTTCATTCAAATTTTCGAATTATTTTCTCGCGCATGCGCATAATATGCGCGCGCCCGCGCGTCTCCGGCCCATTAGAGGTTAACCGACTTCTCTTCTGATAAGGTATACATAACCAATGATGACCTTAACCGTTTGAGTGCCAAAAAATGCATACAGTTTCTTGTAAAATGCCACCAAAAAAACATCATTTTTTATGAAACTATATACGCGCGAAAACTATGAACTATGTACGTGCGAATCAGAGCACGACTGACGCAATCGACGGAAATCGACGATCGGCAATCTTCGTTAAAACACGAATCGACGAAAACTATGTACGCGCGAATCAGAGCACGACTGACGCAATCGACGGAAATCGACGATCGGCAATCTTCGTTAAAACACGAATCGACGAAAATCGACGATCGGCAATCAAACGGTTAAATATAATATTTAGTAAAATAAATATGTATAAATGTAATTCATATTATTTATATTACAATTAAAAAAATATATAAAAATCTGTTGAGATACCACAAAACTACGTTTTTTTGACTAACTATACAAACGACATCTGTTGAAGGATGTTGAAACTACATTACTACCCTGTATACCGCAAGAAGGTTAAGAATTAAGGTGAAGATTTTGGATAAATGATACATAAGAAAGCCAATAAGGTGAACTAGTTGCGAATGCCATTAATTTCGACAGATGCGTCCATGACGGTTTTCCACTAATGGAGCTAGTGTATTGCAAGTTGTTGTTAAGTGTTTATGTCAGAAACTGGATAAAACAGAACATGAATACGTTAGGTTGTTTTTTTAATAACATGAGGATGCTGCGTGGAGGGTCTTTTTAAGTAAAGGAAAGAGAAGAAGTTCTGGGAAGGAAAATAATATAGGAATCTGGGGTTCAATGTGTCCAGGAGTGATATGTAAATATGAATTCATCTCTCCCACTGTGGTGTAAGGTTTTTGTTTGGTTGGAGAGGTTATTACTGCTGTCGTAATTAAAAACACAGTATCTTCCTTGAGAGTCGCAAGTTTTTACGTTCCACAGCAGAATTGGTCCCCCTCAATAGACCTCTCCCGATCCATCCCACCCGGCATCGGGTGGGCAGATGCATCCGCCACCAAGACCCGACAAACCTCACCCCATGAACCCGGGCAGCCCTGTTCAGTCACCAAACGTAGCAAACCACTTGGATGATCTATGGCAGAGGTGTTGGTTATCCAATGAATGGTCTCCGGGGCGGCAGTACCCATAATTTGTTCTGTTTGTTTGTGGCCAGCAGTGGCTACAGTAGTACGTGGTGATGTAATGTTCTGTCTTTGTTGTATGTGGCAGGCGATCTCGGATGACGCGGTGACGGCGCTCGCCACGCACTGCCCCAACATGCGCACGCTGTGCGTGTCGGGCTGTTCGCGGCTCACAGACGCGTCGCTGTCCATACTGGCGCAGCGTTGTCAGGGGCTGGTCACTCTAGAGGCGGCGCACTGCCAGCTCTTCACGGATATCGGCTTCCAGGCACTGGCCCGGGTAACTATCTTATATTTAATTAAATAACTTTAGTCAGTCTCAGCACAGGATTCCTAGTAAGGATGACTAAGAAAAAAATAAAAATTAGTTGACAAAATATAACTTTTTTGTTAGCTCCATACAGGAGGCTCTGAGGAAAATAATATCCCTCAGGGCCTATGTCATCTTAGGGAAGTGGGGAGTTTTTTTATGAAAAGGAAGGAGTTCTGGGAAGGAAAAACTCCGAGGTGTGGGTAGGAATCTGGAGGTGAATTTGCCCAGGAGTGAGGGATGTATGAATCCACCCAGGCAATGGGTCGAGAGAGTCCAGCTGGAGAGGTCAAAGATCTCCCTCAACCAGCGTCTCTCGTTCCGGCCTGCCTTGCAGTTGGTGGGCAGATGCATTCGCCGTCAAGATCCGGATGAACCTTATCTTACGAACTTGGGCACCCCTGCTAAGGCACCAAATGGGATGACTTAAGGTAGAGGTGGTGGTACCCATATCTGCCTTCCGAATTGAAGAAATTAAAATATTTATTATCAATTGTAATTTAAACTGTTACTCTCAAACATTTTTATTCTTTTCTACACCATTTTGTATCTTTACATATTTAATTATACATGGTGTCCGGAAAATCGTGGTACAAGTGGGAAACTGATGAATCTATATTATATGAACCCGAGCGGGGTCACGATCCTCCGCATTAATGCAACGACTAAAAAAGAAGTTAACTCAATATATTGTTTCAGAGCTGTCGCCTGCTGGAGCGCATGGACCTGGAAGAGTGCGCCCTGATCACAGACTCCACCCTGACGCACCTGGCCGTGGGCTGTCCGCGCCTGGAGAAGCTCACCCTGTCACACTGTGAACTCATCACTGATCTCGGCATAAAGCAGCTCTCCATGTCTCCATGCGCTGCAGAGCATCTTACCGTGCTTGGTGAGTTGGACTTTACATACTATTCCAGGCCCTGTTTTCTGCTGGGGCTAAAGACTTCACCCTTATGGACCTGACTGTTAATTAACTGTGTACATATATCATTTCACACCAACATAGTCCATACCAGTACAGTTGCATCCGGTCGCGTCAAACGCTTCTGGATTCAACTCAAACAAATTATTATTGATGTAAATGCAAAAATAAAAATTTGTCTTGAAACTGAACAGTACTACTGATTTTCAGCGGCCGAAACGGTTCAGCGAAGCGAAAAAATGTACAGAAGTTTATGGCCGAAACGTTTCGTCCGCGGCTATTATTCAAACATTGTCATATTTTACGAAAATATTTGACTTATAGTGGCATCTGCACGTTTTGTTGAAGTTTTGAAAGATATACCTATAACACGACTTCACAGTTTTAGTTTAAAAATTCTTTTTGCGTCATTTAGCGGTCGTCAGAGGAAAGAAGCAGTTTTTTGTGTGGACATGTTTTTTTTTTTCGATGTTGGTTTATTTTCGTGGATTGATGTCGATGATGTATTGTTTTTAATTAATTTAAGATAATTATAAAATTTATATTTTTTAAATATTTATAAAAAAATATTTTATTTATTTATTTATTGATTAACGCCCTTTTTCGGGGCTTTTACATAAGAATGGTAAGAAATATACAGTATTTATTGTACATAACTGAACTGCCTCAGTAACAATATTTTATATTTGTTTAAAGATAAATTGAAGATGTCCACTGACTTGGTATAATTGTTTCCCTCCATTAGTATTCTGGGCAAAGAGGAATACATATTATGGTAGTTAGTCCTAGAATTTCTACACTGAAATAAATCCTGACTTCTAGTATTACATAGTGGTATCCGGAAGCTTATCAATTCAAGCAATACCGAACTATCAACTAAATCATTTAGAATTTTATATAGAAATACCGAGTCAGTGAAAATTCTTCGGTCTGATTTTGAGCATATTCATATTATTTAACAGAGTGTCGTTTAACATAATTGCTGAATACCCATTTTAAACTTTAGAAAACGTAATAATTTGTTTTGTAACCTTTCAACAACTTGTACATGTATATTATAATGTGGGTTCCAGACGGGAGAATTGTACTCAAGTTGACTTCTTACATAGGCAAAATATAACAGTTTAATACACTTTATATTGTTAAAATTTCTGGTTAGCCTAGTTATAAATCCCAACATTTTTAAGCCCTTATTACAGATTTCTGTTATCCCTTTCCGACTGGCAAAAAATGTCCGAATTTTGATGGGCCTCACCAGTAAAGCTCTTAATTATGATTCCGTGGGGCTGGGCGACTTACTGGTTGAAACACAAGCGCGTAAAGGTACCCTGCATAAGCAACTCTCGCACGTTCGATCGACACCGGTGTGGTTCCCAAAAACAGATTTATTTGCTGTCAAGATTTTTTTAAAGACAAACTCACGCTCGTATGAAGCCGGCCGGAAAGGGTTATGTGATTAAAAAATGAAAGATTTGATTGAAAAGTGATGCCTAATTTGTGTTAATGTCTCAAGGGCATTGTTATCAATTTAAAGATCACTGGATTTTTTCCAATTTTTTCTAATTTGAAAAATAACCAATAAAAAACTCACTCTTCGCGTACAGTTTTGTTCGCCAAAACTCACTCGCAGAGAGGTTAAGTTTAGTTGAAAAATCACCGGAAATCATCAGACCAAAATTTCATTTACATTTTTTACTCCAAACAATGTCAGGAATCACTGGTTAGTTAGTAAAGTAAGTCAAATACGTCCCTTAACCTGTCACGGGCCGCCTTAAAACAAGGAAATTATGCAAAGCATCACTTTGAATTGAATGTTTTGTGGATTAATTTTGAGCTATCGTATATTTTATTTACCGAAACACATTCCTAGAACAATAAACTATGTATCAAAAATTTTTATTTTTTATTAATATTTTTTTTTTCTTTCCTCTTCTAATATTTTATTATCTGTTTATATAAAATAATATTTCATGTATGACTACCATAACACGGGCAATAGCTTAGTATGGTAGTTAAAAAATGGCAAAAATGTATCATGTTAACATTTATAAAAAAAAAATTTAAAAAAAACAAAAATAACATTATTTGCGTTAATTTGGTAAATTGATAGGTTTTACGATGTTTTTGTCAAGTATCACGCATCGGACTTTGGCAGTTTGAATCGCGGCAAATTTGACATTTCGATTCCACAGATAAATCATTTAAAAATATTCTGGTGTCGCCAGGTGAATGAAACTTGTGGCTATATCATATTGTAAGATATAAGTATGAAAGACAAGGTCAGAATCGCTTGCGCCAACATTTACCCATGTCTCCTAGGGAGTAATTTCATTCACCTGGCAACCCCAGAATATTTTTTTTATTTTTAAATTTTATCTGTCAAAGTCGATGCGTGTTACTTAACAAAAACATCATAAAACCTATCAATTTAACGCAAGTAATGTTATTTTGGTACATAGTTTATTGTTCTAGGAATGTGTTTCGGTCAGTAAAATATACGATAGCTCAAAATTAATCCACGAAACATTGAATTCAAAATTCAAAGTGGTGTTTTGTTAGGAAATTTCCATATTTTTCCTGGATTTTGACCGCCTTTGACGGGTTAACAGCACATTTCTTTTGAAGAACAATATATAAATTTTTTTTTTTTTCTTTTCATTGTGCTTTTGAAATTATAATTTACTCCATTGCCTCATTCTTCCTTTTTGTAGACAATGTAAAATTATAACCTGCTGGAGTACGTGAATGAATCGTTTTTACAAAGTGAGTTAAATTTTGTCATGCGTCTAGGTGCCATCAACTTAAACATCACTATCTAAGACTAACTTGGTGCAAATAAATAAAGTTGCTTATTGAATTATAATATTGTGTTTGCAGGTCTGGACAACTGCCCGCTGATAACGGACAATGCCCTCGACCATCTCATCTCCTGCCACAACCTGCAGGTCATCGAGCTTTATGACTGCCAGCTGGTTACCAGGAATGCCATCCGCCGCCTCAGGGTAAGTCCTTCCTCACATCTTTTTCTCAAGTCGGTTCCTCATTGCTGGGGATCATGATACTCCAATTTCCACGGTGGACAAGACTCCTTCACTCCTCGCGGTCCTGCGCTGCGTGAAGAACTGCAGATACCTACGTACCGGACGCCAGTGATATTTTGTCACTCAAACGCATTGGTGACCTTCCTCTGCCTTCCACTTTACCAGTAACTATGAGTTCTCCAAGGAGTCCTCAGTGTCGCGACCAACGTATCCAATGTATCTTTACCTTCCAGTAGTCGCACCCGGACGAGTCTCATCTTGTTGTCTTCGTTATGCCTCTTGTCACTCCATACCTTTTGTATTTTACTCATGGAATCTTTTGTGCTGCAAATTCTTCCTCACATTTAAACTCCTCTAATACCTAAAGCCAAGATTCATTACTGTAAAGTTGGCTGTAACGCCAGATCCGTATTTCAAATCAATTTCTTCAATATTGGGCTCTCCACACGACACTGCATGTAGTGACTGCGGCAGTGACTGCAGAGAGCGTGGAGTTGAGCAAACTAGCGCCGTCTCGTTTGTTAAAGGGCCGCTAGAACGAGACAGCGCTAGTTCGCTCAACTCCACCCTCTTTGCAGTCACTGCCGCAGTCACTACATGCAGTGTCGTGTGTAGGCCGCTTATGAAAACATGCCTGCTCTACGCTTTCTGTAATCTAAGAGCGAGGAAACACAAATGAAGCAACTTCATTTTCATATCAGGTTGAGGTTGTTTGGGCTAAGTTTGTCTGTCATCTGTGTGATGTCTGTTTGAGTTGTGCAAGATGAAATAATCCTGACTAATAATCACAAACACGTCGCCTTAAAGTTTATTTTTGCCACTGGCAATGAATGAAATTAATGTTCATGTTCAAATTATGTTTGGTTCTAGAATCACCTGCCCAACATCAACGTGCACGCGTACTTTGCGCCCGTGACCCCGCCACCCAGTGCGGGCGCGGGCAGGCAGAGATACTGCCGCTGCTGCAACATCATATGAGACGCGTCGCCGCACAGATGCTGCTAACCTCGCTGCACCTGTGGCCAGTTGCGTCGCCACCCGCGAACGCAACGTGCGATGCTACGCCCTATTGGGCAACATGTGGATTGCCAACAAAGACACTTTGGTGCAATGGTACGCCCTATCCGGCAACATGTGGATTGCCGACAAAGAGACTGTAATGTGATGATACGCCCTAACCGACAACATGTTGATTGCGAACATAGATATTGTGGTGTGATGTTGCGCACTCCCTGGCAACACGTTGATTGTCAAATGAGATACTGTTGTGTCATCCAGCCTATCCGGCAACATGGAGACTGCGAACGTTGTGTGATGTTGCATCTTAATGGGCAACATACACAAGATTGCATGCAAATATACAGTTATATACACAATACTTTAATGTTACGCCCTACGCAACATGCGTGTCTACAGGATTGCGAGAAAAGATTCTGTCATTTGATTTTACGTCTGCAACATGATTGCCAACAAAGATACGAGTGTATGTTGTTATGCCCTACTTTGCGACATATTGTCTATGTATGGGATTGCAAGAAAAGATACTGTTTTGTGATGCTATGTCCTACTGGACAACATGTTGATTGCATGAAAAGATACTGTGTTATTTTATGCCCTACTTTGCAATATAATATACGGGATTGCATGCGACGATGTGGCGCTATCTACGAAACTTTATTCTATTGTTGCAAGTGTTTACAACATCTACCACATTGCCGACATAGATATTGTTACTGCGTAATGATGCATCCCACTACGCAACATTTGCGTAATTTCCGGGATTGCGTGCAAAGATACTACGCTGATGTGTATGAGCAGTTATTATAGCATGCACACGGTGCACTTTATTTTGGATCTAAATGGGATTGCAACTAAAACTACATAGCGTCATTTAAATGTGTCCGAGGTAAAGTACAAGTACTTGTATAAGTACTTTACATGTTTTATTTTTCATATTTATCTCATTAAATTATGCTGAAAAATTTGTATCTTTTTATGACATTACTCCACTCCCGCTGTCTCCCTCCATTCCTTATGCCGTGTTGGTTTCCACACTATCCGGTCACTAGGTTAAAGTTTTTCCAACACTCCTCCGTCCTGCAGACTAGATTATAAGGAAGCCTCTTCCTCTGCGTGTCCCGCAATTCCTAGTTGAGCCTTTCTAGATTTTTGAATCCAGTTATTGACAGTTGCACCTCGTCTGCTGGACACTATTTTTTGTACAACTCCAAAGATCTTTCTTTCAAATATACCCAGCACCCTTTGCTTATTGTTTGGAGGGCTTGGCACTCTCGAGTCAAAGCTTAGGCATTGATCTGATGCTCTCAATTAATTTTCGTACACCTGTTTTAATCGGACAGATCCCGCCTCTCCCCGCACAGCCTCTGGCGTTGCTTCTCCCAACTTTGTCTAGGTTTGCATTGGTCTGATGCATATTTATTAACTTTCTTCCGGTGTCCTATTATCAGGGCAATCTTCACCCTGCAGACATGGTGAATTTGAAATTGGAAAAACTTAAGCAAGCGTATTCGTCTTGCCTCTATTCTTCCTGAGGTCCATCGCCTTTGCAACTCTCTACATCGCATTGATTGCTTCTTTCTGAGTAGTATTAATTAATTTTAAATAAAATTTGTTCAGTATACATAATTTATGTCTTAACTATGAAAAATAATACTACATATCTAAAAATTATTTGTGTACAACTAAAGATTTCTCGATTGAGCACTTCGCGTGGGGTATTTTGATTAACGTATATGAAGTGAGTTCAGCTTTCAAATGAGTTTTACAGCCTGACAATGTGAATAAATAATACACAACAATCATTTTGTATATTTGAACATGATATTCAAAATACAGTAAGCTTAAGAAATCGCTCGACATGAATATTTATTTAGAAAAAACCTTTTGATTCACCTTTACCTATTTGAGACGAGCGTCATCTATACACGATGCTATTACGATATTATAATTGTTTAGATAACGTAATGTTTGATTGTTGGATTTGATTTGTTATCTTTAAACTGTTTAGATTACATCTACTCTTTGAATATTTTTTTAGTGACACTATATTCAATTAAAATGAGATTCTTAAATTTTGAAAAATCTTTGCGTTCACGGGTATTGTAAATTCTTTAACAACTTCATCATAAAAAGGTTGATTACTGTAAAAGACAACTATTTGCATTTGGGGTGACGGAAAATACTGCATTCAAAATTTCAATTACGTAAAATGAAAATTTGCTTTTGTCGTATAAAATTTGTATGCAAAAAAACTTGCCTAAAAACCTTTTTTTAATTTTATTTTATTTCCAGAATTCCGCCCAATCTTGTGCCTACCTAATAAGCATAGATTAAATGGTAACGACGACTCTTCTAACCCTTCGTTATGCTGTAGTATCAAGGAATACCAACGTAACAAATATGTAGATGGAAATGGTTGTAAATGGCCGATATTTCATACGACAAAACAAATTTACATTTTTCAATGCCACAAATGCAAATAGTTGTCTTTTAGTATTAAGGTGAGTCAAAGGGTTTTTTCTAAAAAACATTTGTATTAATTATACAGTGAAACCCTCTTAACCTGTAATCGGCTGGAGACGCTCGAGAGCGCGCAACTTGTGAAATAAATATGTTTGTCTGCGATTTTGACCCTTCCATGTACAGAATTTGTATGAAGAACAAGGTCAGAATCGCTTGCGCCAACATTACCCCATAAGATAGGTAAAAATTTCATTCGCCTTGCAACCCCAGAATATTTTTAAACGATTTTATCAGTGACATGAAAATGTCAAATTTGCCACGAATTTTATCTGTCAAAATCGGATCGTGTTCCTCGACTAAAACATCATAAAACCTATTAATTTACATAATTTACGCAAGTAGTGTTGTTTTGGTACATAGTTTATTGTTCTAGGAACGTGTTTCAGTCAATAAAATATATGATAGCTCAAAATTAATCCACAAAACATTCAATTCAAAATTCAAAGTGGTGCTTTTTTAGTGAATTTTCGTGAAAGGGCCTGGCCATTGACGGGTTAAGAAGTTTGTTTTTTTGTGGAAAACTTCTTAACCTGTGACGGGCCTTGCTTCACTTTGATTTGAATGTTTTGTGGATTAATTTTGAGCTATTGTATATTTTATTTACCGAAACACATTCCTAGAACAATAAACTATGTATCAAAACAACATTACTTAATTTGCTAAATTGATAGGTTTTTATCCAAGTATCACGCATCGGACTGACAGTTTGAATCGTGGCAAATTTGACATTTCGATTCCACAGATAAATCATTTAAGAATATTCTGGGGTTGCCAGTTGAATGAAATTTTTGCCTGTCTCATGGGTAAATGTTGGCGCCAGCGATTCTGAACTTGCCCTTCATACAAATTCTGTGCGTAGAAGGGTCAAAATTGCAGACAAACATATTTTTTTCAAAAAATTTTCCTCGCGCATGCGCACAAACCGCGCATGGATTAGAGGTTAAGAGGGTTTTCACTGTATATTGAAAGACAAATTAATAACAGCATAAACAAATCAGTCGGTATTGATTGTTCAAGATATGATAAACAAAGAAGATTAGAGAGAATAGGTAATACAAAGAAGTATATTGTAAGAAAGAAATTATATTATAATGTTTGTTGGGTTTCGGACGAGGAAATGCATACAGCTATTTGTAAGTTATATTGTGGACACTCTATATAACGATGTTTCACAAAAAATATTAACACGATAATGAAAAAAATAGGTATTTTATCACTGAATAACTTAATGTAACGCATTATTAAAAATCTCATATTATATTATAATATTATTGTAGTTTGACTTTACTGTTTGAAGTTCACTAGATGTTACATGCTTTTTTATCTTTATACACATACGTAATTTAATAATAGATTTGTTGTAATGTTTGGTAACATTTGAGAAATTAGTAGGAGTTTCATTGAGTGTGTATTTAAGTTGGGATATTACAAAACTCTCATGATCAATGCCGCTTTAGATGGCTCCTGTTAAACTTTGAACAAATTGTGACCAGCTGACAAGCACAATGGTCAATTTCGATCCCAATTTGGTAAGCGGGTATGGGTAATGCAATCCCGGGAATATATATAATAATATAATAACCAACACTTCTGCCTTAGGTCACCCCTAGTGGTTCACTACGTTTGGTGACTTGGCAGGGGTGCCCGGGTTCATGGGGGTGAGGTTTGTCCGGATCTTGTAGAAAGGTATGGGTAACGCAGTCCCAGGAACCATTTATTGGATAACCAACACCTCTGCCTTAGGTAACCCTAAGTGGTTCGCTATGTTTAGTGACTTAGCAGGGATGCCCGAGTTCATGGGGTGAGGTTTGTCCGGATCTTGTAGAAAGGTATGGGTAACGCAGTCCCAGGAACCATTTATTGGATAACCAACACCTCTGCCTTAGGTCACCCCAAGTGGTTCGCTACGTTTGGTGACTTAGCAGGGGTGCCCGGGTTCATGGGGTGAGGTTTGTCCGGATCTTGGGGGCGAATGCGTCTGCCCACCAACTGCGTGGCAGGCCAGATCAGAAGGGACTGGTTGAGGTAGACCTTTATACCTCTCCAGCAAGACTATCTCGACCCACCGCCTTGCACTGTAGTGGAAGTGATGGATTCATGCATCCGTCACTCCTAGACACACTGACTCCCAGATTCCTACCCACCCCTCATACCTTTTTCCTTCCCAGAACTTGCTCTCCTTCTTTTCCTAAAAAAAACCCTCCACACAGCATCTCCCTGATGGCATACGCCCTGAGCGGAATTATTTTTCCTTAGGACCTCCCGTGTGCATTAAAAAAAATGTATTAAAAAAATGATCACGTTATTATGCTTGACGGCTAATCACAATTTTTCAAAAGCTAAAATGGACCAATAATCGGCATTTAACGAAGACCGTTCAAATGTCAAAAATTCGTATTGATTGATTGTCAATTTGATAGTCATCAAATGTTATGAGAGTTTGAAAATAACCCAACCTAAGAAATGTACATAAAATAATAATATTATTTCAAAGCATTAAAAAATGAAATGTGAAAAAAAAAGAAAATGTGGGTTAATATGTAACACAGAATTGAATGTTACACAGCTGGATTAAATAATGTGTAGTAAGTATTTTAAATGTACCAATATGCAAAGTGATGCAACACAATAAATGTAACTTATATAATGTGTAATTTAAATGTTTTGTAAACTTGCCGAAAATATTAACTGCAGACAAGTTAACGTTTTTGGCCTACATATGTAATATGTAACAAGGACAATATGTAGGTACACATAGCACCATTACAATATTGATAAAATGTTATATGTATCTAAATAACATTTCTTATAATTTAATCATAACTTAGGATCAATTATAATAACAATATAGTTTACCCACTAACTAGCTTAAATTAGTTATTAATAAGTTTTCTATGTGATAAACTTGTAAGCATTTATACAACAAAAATAATTTTAAAGTATGCAAATAATAATTATGTATTGCTTTGAAATGAATCTGGATTTAAAAAAATTTATTTCGACAAAATTTTAAAAGATGTAAAATTTGTTATTTTTTCTACGTCTAGGTATAAGAAATTAATTAGCCTTTTATAGATTGGAAGAAAAAAAATTGCTCAAAATTATAAAACTCACGGCCATTTTCAATTAAAAAATTATCTTATTTCAGTATGTACAGTTTTACTTTTTTTTTTAAATACTTTATGTAATGTGAAAACCACACATATTTAACCAAAGTCTATGTAACTTAATAATAATATTATCTATATTACTATAGATTGTTGTAATGTAACTTTTGTACTGTAAACTTTTGATGTAAAATAAAAAAATTAAAACTTGTGGTTCAAATGCATACTACAATTCAAATTGGTCATCAGTTTTCAAACAGCTGTATTTAAAAGTTTTAAATTAATATCTAAAATGTTCTTAGATATTCCATTAAATTTGCTTTGTTTAACACTGCCTAAATAATTATTAACATTATTTATAAAAGTAGTTTTTTTTCAAAATAAATTCATTTTTCACACTGTTGCATGAAACTTGGTGGCCCTTACAGTCTTAGGTATATTTGCTATTACATACTAACTCTCTTACTAATAAACATGTTTAAAATTTTACACAACTGATGATCAACCATTTAGCATACAAGAAAGTTTGTTTATCAGTTGTGTAAAATTTAAAAGACAAAGAAAGTAAAATTGGTAAGGCCCATCTTTTTCGTTTCAAGTGCCTACTATTTATTTTTTTTTAATTTACGTAATATTGTTTTTGATTTACGGTCGTGTATTTTTTTAACTTCTGAAACATTAAAATGGTGCTTTTAGGTTACATTATAAAGCCAACATTATTATTTTTAAAACCAGTTTTTTTTTAAACCCAAAATATGTAAAATATATATATATTTTTTTTTATAAACTATGTTCTACAATCATAACGCGAAACTTCTGGAAATTTTATTTTCTTATTCGTTAAGATGATATTTAAAAGAATTCATAATCTGCTCTCTCATAGATGGCGCTAGTTTAATACTTTAGGAAAAAGTTATACTTTAATATCCAATCCAGTATTGTATTTGTACGCCTTTCTTGAAAGAATAAAGTTTGTTTATCTATTTATTCATGTTCATTTGCGTATGTATGGGTGTACACAATTAATACATCTTAACACAGTTCAGGCAGGCAAAAACAAGGAACACGTTTGAGAAAATTAAATTGGTTTTAAACCGATATACATATCTTAGAAAAGAATATGTATGTATATTTGAAAGAATTTTTTTATAACTCACCATACCCTTACTATAAAATTATAGCCTACTTTGTAATGGGACTCCTTAAACATAAGTTAAAGTCAGTGTTGGGCCATTTAGTAACATTTTATGTGTAAAAAATGTATGTATATATATATATTTTGTTACATTACAAAAAAAGAACAATTGGGCGCATCTTCAGTGCCAAAGTGTAAATTTCCTTTTTATAAAATATTCATCCACACAAAAAACAAGGAAAAAAGGAAGATAGGGAAGACTTGAATCACATATACAGTAGAATAAGGATATAACGAATAACGACCCTCAAGGGGCCGGCGATACTAACCGGACGACGCACAAAACTGACAGATAATTTAAGCTTGTTTTTACACGAGACCCACCGAACTCCTTCGTGAGGGTTACATTTGTGCTAACAAGGGTGTTGAGCGCGGGGGGAGTATCCGGGAAGTAGGCGAGGCGCGGGGCGGCGAGGTATTGGTGCATAGGTTTTTTTATTTATTTATTACTGAAAGAATAGATAATACATATTATCAACAAACAAGCCCTGCTAAGCCAATTGAATTGGCTTGTCAACAGGTGCTTATATTTTAGTTACATATCGTCGCATAAATCGTAGAATGCTTAACCACCAAATTTCAAATTTTACAGGAGGCACAAAAAACCTCGTAGTAAAAAAAAATTAAAGACGGGTCATTGTTTTTATTTATGTTCCGAACATATAATATATTTCGAAATTTATTTTCAATCATTTAAATTTTGTAAGTTAAGGCTTTCTATTTCAAATCGGAGTTAGGAAGTTTACATAAAAACCGAGAATGGAGATACGTATTTTACAAAGATAGATACGTACTTTTCTGCGAACAGTTTTATGAACAACTAGCTGAAGACTTGGGAGATAGGAATTTTACATTAAAAAAATAAAACACAACAATACAGAACTGCGATATTTATTTTATGAATTACTCGGTAACATCCTAATTGACTTTTACATATAGTCTCAGTATGTAAGAATAACAGGATAAATATAATAGTACTTAGTACACAAAGCATAACAGCACAATACTAATACTACAAATAATTTTGAAATTAAATAATAAGACCTGAAATGGTAAATAAAATAAAGTATGTGGAGTTAGGAGTTTCGAAGTATTCGCGAGTAAAAATGGCACCATGGTGTTTACGCAGTTTCCTAATTTGTGTTTATCTAAAAAGATATATTTTTTTTAAATTTGCGAGTTTTACTAGTCGATGCGGGACTAATTTTAACACCAGATGGCATTAAAAACGTATTTTTGAAAAATTTGGAGTTACGCAGTCTACGAATTAATGCGACGATATACATTTTTAAAATTTAACAAAATTTAGTTTTGTAAACAAAATACTGCGCGTCGTTCTAGCTGGACTAATTAATAGTAAGTCAAAATAGGTCGCTTTAAGCAGTTGGTCGCTTAAAAAGAGTCGTACTAAACAGATATATTTTCCTAGTACCTAACTTGATTGTTATTGTCGCTAAAAACGGTAAGCCGTTATAAGCAAAGTCGTTATATCCGAATTCTACCGTGTATGTATTTATATGTTTCATACAAATAGTTAGGACCCTTTACCCACTGGAGCGATCACGCGAAATAAATAAATTTACTTCGATTGCTTGAGATTTCCCAGGAGGTCTTTTTTAAATTTTTCGTCAACATTAAAAAAATCATACCTTCGGATTTTGACATGGAAACATAAAAACTTATTATAGTGCTATATAGCCAATGAAATAACTTGTATTTTACCGTTAATCTCATATTTGTAGGATTTATGAAGAAATATTTAAAAAAATAGTAAAGTTTATAATTGCATGAATCCTGGGTGTTTTTTACTTGAAACTGCCGTGAGGGAAACTTATTAGGGTCAACATGGAATATTTTCGGTTTCTGTGTGTTGTCTGTGGTATACTTGATAATTAAAGGTGCATATCTATGGAAAAAGGACTTAATTTTATCCGTAAACAGCTGTTCAAAAATTCGGCGGGAAAAAAATATTTTAAAAATTTATTTTTAACATTGTTCTAAAATAGTCAACGAAGTTCGGATTTGCGACATTAATGGTGGTAATAGATAAAGCATTTCAATAGCTTTGTGTTAAAATAAACGGCTGGCCCAGGAAATGTTTTAAATAATTACAAAAAATGTTTTACGAATGGTTGGAAAATGTGGTCCATTTTTGGACCGAAATCAATCGCAGAAAAGTAAAAGTGGTCCATTTTTCGACCGAAATCGCTCCAGTGGCTACAAAAAGATTGGTCTTCAAAATTTGTATAAAAATATTAGACGGCAATTTTCCTGGCATTCAAGTTAGACCGGCGTAAAAGGTGGAACTACCCTTCCTGCCCAAAGTGTTTAATATTTTAAAGAATAACTTGCAAAAAGTGTTTTTTTCCTAAAATAATTAATCTATCGCGATCTATGAAAGAGCAGATTATATAAATTCTTTTTAGTTTCACCCTAACCTTTAAAATGCCAACCTTATCAATGCAATTTATCGCATTATGCAGCACATTTTGACACAGTGTATGCTTTTTAGTAAAACTTCATGGATCACAATTCGATTCACTCCAACTTTAGTAAGTAAAGCTAGATTCACACTATGCACAAGTTTCGCCGAATGAGCGTTAAACATGGTGTATAAAATTACGATTCGATGACAGTTGATCCCCGACAGTTGGCCCTCCAGCATACTTATATACGAGTCCTATAATTTCAAAACCCGCTATATCTGATTTTTTGACAAAATGATCTGAGTATGACATCTTGTTCACATTTTTGCGAGGAACAAGACTAACCTAAAATTGAGTTTCAAAACCTCCTTTATCACAATCAAAAACCATGTTAAAACTGCGAGTGAGAAACAAAGCCCGCTATTATCATTCAATAAGTTACTATCAAAACCAAAGACGTTACATACTTTAGACGCGGGGTAGAAATCTCAAAATTGGAAGCCAACAACAAGACAATTGTAGAAAACTCGATTTCTAGTACTTTAGTACTAAACTGCCACGCGTCGAGTAAGGTCGTGTCCTACTAGTAAGTAAATTGCATTAAAAAGCGCCAAAATTCCCTCCTGTGTGATGAGAAAATGTTTCCATTACACGGTAAACAGTCGTAAAAGCGAAGGAATAACATTTAATTTGTAAATACATGCAAATTACTTATTATTATCGATTATAAAAATAATACAATTGCTTTCCGCCCAAAGATTTTATGCGTCATTAGAGAACTCAAGGCCTACTAAAGTACAGGTCTGGATGCGCAACCGCGAAATTATAAAGTCGATGCCATGCCGTCGCTAAGTAAAATTTACTTTTTATAATAATAATCTAATGATTCTTTATTTACTTGCCTGCGGTAAAACAACATACAAATCAGCAGAAACAACAAATACAATAACAATCAACGCCATTTGCAAACTATCATTGTTCATTAAAGCTATTTGACACCTCAAAATTTGACTGGTGCCCAGGCCTCCTACTTTAGTCGGCCTTGAGACAGTATTCGACGAAACTTTTGAATTTTGAATACGAAAATGCCGCCCGCGTTCTATCTTTTGTTTCGTTCATATGCACATATTCTTTTAAGCGTCTATCTTTATCATACATGAATAACTTTTGAATTAATAAATTATTGAAAATCGCTGAAAACAAAAGAGTTTTGATTAATTGCCACATTATATCTTGAGTTTGTGAGACTATGGCAAGTCTATTTATATAACGTCATTGATCAAAACCCGCTATGTCAGAATTCAACCAATCACGAGCAGTTATTTTGCCAAGATGGTGGGTGTAGAAACACGCCCCTCAGGTCATCAAAATCCGCTATATCCATTTTATGTATCCAAATTACTGAAATATTTCTAGACATACATTGAAAAATGAATACTTTTCGAATGTATACTCCAATTCATAATATATTTTTAAAAAAAACGATTTTTTATTTATGCTAGATATGTGACAGTTTTTTGCGGTTTTCTCCGAATCAGTGAAAGTTGATATAGCGGATATAGAAATTGAACGACTCATAATATGCTGCCGATCTAGAGAAAATACGGTATACCATCTACCTACTTACACAAAATATAACTAAGTGAACCAAAGGGGTGTGTAGAGTGGAAGTACCGCCCAATAACAAAAGTATAAATCGTTTAAATTTGTTTGATGTTCATACAGACTTATTATTAAAGATATTTTTTAAGTCAATTTTAGGTTTGGAATAGGCCACTTGCAACACAAAAAAAAAATTCCAGTTTAGGCAAATATTCTAAGACATTCTGTATTTTTATTTTTTTTTAATCGAATTTTTGAACCCTGGGGATTTTTTGAAAATTTCAATCCGAAAAATCAGTCCATTTTTTATAAACCGGAAAGACAGGACATAATTTCATAGGTGCGAAAAAACAATAATTTCATAGCCGAAAATCATTTAAAAAAAATATATAATTTTCCACACGAATGGCACAGAAGAATAACGACGCTTACCAAAAATATTACACCTCATAAATATTTTTTTCCTTGATCCATCTTATTGATCTTAAATCATTATAATGTACAACGTCTATATTAATAAATCCAATATAATATACTTGTACTTGTAAATTATAATAATAATAAGAATATTATAAAATTGGCACCATAACCATTATACTTCTAAAACACGTACCGATATCTAAAATGTACGGGGTTCTCTTCATAAGATCTGTCAAAAAGTCAAACCAAATGATAAGTTCGCAGAGAACAAACAATAAATCTAGTGAACGAATTCAAAAATTTGCCTGAAATCAAAGTGATGCCATATAAAAAAAATAAATCGGTGTGGAATTTTACAAAATTAATAGGAACATTTTCGGAGACGGGACATTTTCATGTAGTGACGCCACGAGCCCAAATAATGGATTTATTTATTTAAAAATTAAAAAACTGTACATTTCAAAAAAACATTTTCGTAATCTTAGTAAAAAGATCTATCCACACGATTTTTTCCAAGTCGTTAAGAAATCCATGCAGGTGGCCTATTGGTAAATAATTCACAAAAAAATATATTAATTATAGTTTGGGAGAGTCAGCTGTCGGAGAGTCAGCTGTCAGGTCACTTAAAATTATGTATGGCATTTTTTTTCAATGATTTATAAATATTAAATTTATTTATTCTACTCGAAATGTTGGTATGTAATGTCATTTATGTTTCTTCAGATCTCTATTGAAATATTTCATTTTTAAGTTACAATATAAAAATTTTGATCTTTTTACGTCAGCCAATTCTGAAAAGAGGATTTGGTTGGAATGAGCTACTGACCCAACAATTCCAGCAAGAAAATACAAAGAGTGTTGGAAGAAATATGCAGGCTATTTGGTTATTTCAGATATATACAACTAAACATAACCAAATCAAGTGACGTATTGATTATTATTATTCTGGATGGTGGTCTTTCACAGGGCGATACTGAGAGTAACAGTCCGACGTTTTGGAAAATCGGCATTTGTCTTAATTGTACTTAGATTTAGTGTAATATTATTACTATAATTGTATATTTAGTAGCAGTTACAGATAAATCATTTTGAAGAGACTTGCTTATGTAGTGATGTATCAAAAATTATTTATTTTTGAAGTGAAAACTTCTTTAGCACCGTTGTGATTTGAAACTCGATGTAACGAAAAATAGTGACACTAAAAAGAGACAAACACATACATCTGATAGATTTAGCCTGCGAGAAAATGAGATAGTATAATCGGTCTCCTCTTCGTGCGGTGTTTCGTAGCCTCTCCACTCTTGTCTACTTTAGTTTTCTGAAGGTTTCAGTTCTACCGTGTGTGAATTTTGTTCTTGTTAGGAAGCTGAAGAATGAAACAAAAAAGCATAAAAATAACTTTGTCGAATTGTATTACGAGTTTAAATTTAAACAGAATTTGATAAAGGTCGCTACGCATATCTGTGGGGTAAGAGGGGACTGCAGGTGGATATTCCAAACTAGTTTGGAAAAACTTTCGATACTATCGGTGTGCACAAATACCTTTAAACGTATCCTCTTCAAAATGATTTGCCTGTACACACCGTGACTTTTCCCATTTTTGTGATTTTCCAAGAAAACAGTTAAGTTTTCGATGAATTCAAAGATAATAGAAACAATGGAAATGGGCCATGAACCATTATCAGTATGAAACTGGGGGCACAACGCGTGTCCCCAACATTGTTTACCCATACTACTGCAAATCGAATTCACGTACGGCGGTGCCCCGCCTTTGTTTCTACCTAAACAACAAATGCATAACATTCATTGCATAGTCGCTTTGAAAGTTCGTGCAGTTTCCTCATAGCTCGGCGACAATCAGTATGCTACCATGCTGTATCTTCATTGTTTCTACTATCTATGAATTTGGAACATTCTGAAATGGATGAAAGTCACGGTAAATCTGTGCTGATCAGTCATTATTGTATTCTACGCCTTAAAACAATTTGTGGATATTTTGTATTTGAAACTAAGAATGTGTTGAATTTATATACTTAATTGATAAAACCAATTATTTAGGCATTTATTTATACGATGTAAACATACAATAAATATGTGAAAAATATTACCACTTTTATTTAAAAAAAAATTTATGTAAATATTGCGCAAGATTCCCAACTGGAACAGAAGGAGATTGGGAAGAGGGAGGTTTGGAATTTGAAACAAGGCTAAAGCCAAATCAAGCAATGCTTTGATTCTGAATGCTGGTTTCACCACGATGATGCACACCACTCTGGAATGTGCCGCAAATATGCTATACAGGGTGTTAAGCAACTTAATTGACTTCTTACTTTAACCAGTGATTCTTGTATCTTAAGCTTGTTCATAGCAAAAAATGTAGATGGCATTCTGGTCTCTGGTGGCTTTTTTTTTTAACTCATAAACATAAAAAAAGCAGGTACTGAACAGTTAGTTAGGGTGGGGGATTGGGCGGTTACTCGGCTGAGTGACCAATGACTACGTGTGAAAGATTTTTTTGTTTGAATTTTTAAATTTATTTCACCAGAGACAAAATTAATTATTTACATGTTTCTACTCCAAGTAAGGTTAGGAATCGCCGGTTACAACTCCCATTCTGAAGGGTGGTAATACACTTACCCCAAACGAGAGCTTTGTGCAATATCTAACTTGTTTTTACATCACAACTTAACCATCATGCCTTTCCCCAGGACGGCAGAGGACGGACCGCCACCACACAACTCTGTCCTGGCACACACATTCCTTGCTTCCATTCACATTGATACATCACATACCTTTCTGTTATTCTCACTCTTCACATGCCCTCTCTCTCTTCTGGTTTCAATCTTGGGATTGGTTGGCAGCAATTTCCTCTATTCTTCTCTTCCATTCTTCCCTGTCTTGTGCGGCTCTTTTGAAGTCTGCATATGATGAGCAGCGCACGTCCACTAGCAGGTCCTCCAGGTACTCTCGGCGTGGGCGTCCCCTATTTTGCAGTACTGTTTAATTAATTAATTAATTTTTTTTAATTGACTGTTGGGCGGAGATTTGGTATTAGAGTTGGCTGAAGAAGTCCAAGAAGTGCTCATTCTTGTACCTTGTGTTCCCTGTGAGAACAAAAAAATATCATGGTTCTTCTTTCGTATGGTGGGGGGTTAGAGGGGGACATCTAGGTCTGCGAGCCAGTCTAGGGCCTCAGGCGTTGCCCTGTGGACCTCATCAATCCCGCCGGGGAATGAATGGAGCGGGCATTCGTTGACCACATGTTCGGTGGTCTGCACCGCACCGCATTCAATATCACGGTGGTCCCTGGTCAAAAAAAGGTCATGAACCACGAAAGACCGGTTGAGGAGGTCTAGGTTAGGTCTTCCTTAACCAATCTGTCTCGATCCGGCCCGCCATGCAGTAGGTGGGCAAACACATTGGCCGCCAAGATTTATTTTTTTTATTTATTTATTTATTTCAAGATTTTTGTTTATACATTACAATGATAATATATGCAAGATTACAAAATAATTCATGTTTTATTCTACTACTCCATAAGTTGAGCTCTAGGAGTTCGATTTTAGATCTAGACAAACCTCGCCCCAAGAACCCAGGCACCCCTGCCAAGTCACCAAACGTAGCAAACCACTTGGAGTGACCTATGGCAGGGGTGTTGGCAATCCAATAAATGGTTCCCGGGGTGGCGGTACCCAATATCCACCTTCCAAATTGTCATATTTAAATAAAGTAGTCTAGATAGAAATGTGTGATGCTCTATCTTCTCTGCATTGCCAAAGAATAACTACGAATAAAATATAATAAAACAACATTTTAATCTTGAATATAATATAATTTTTATATTATGTACAAATACAAGACACACCAAAATTACGTATTTATAAATAAATGCACTTTTTTCAATAATAATAATTATTTCATATTACCTACACATTTTACTTTTATTTTAACCCCTCGGGACTCGACCATATTTTGTCAAAGCATAAAACATTTCTGCTTCGCAATGAAATCCAAATAAATGGAATATTTCTGAAAACTCAAAAACTGCTTTTCAAAGGCGATAAAATACGTTTTCAAATTTTATAATTCATTATATTATTATTATTATGTTAAAATTTAAACAATTTTATTAAGTTTAATTATGAGATTTCTGTGGAAAAATATCATTATTTTCCTATAATTTTTACGTCAATTTATTATGGCTAGAAATAATGAAATTGAACCCTGTATTTTTTGGCCCATACATCACATTACGCCACCAAACTAAGTATTGCCAGTATTTAAAACAAAATATACAATCCTAATTTATAATAGTGACATTTTATTGGCAAGAATGTTTACATAAGAATTATGTTTGGTGATAAAATGTTAAAATTTAATAAAGTGGAACAATTTTTTATTATTACTAAATTGCAATTTTGGAAGTGTGAGGTTATGCTCGTCAGTTTGGCAGGAAATACGACATAACTCATAGTGTATTTATAATCTATTAAATTAAATATCTTCTTTCATATACAGGGACGTACTTGACTTACTTTAACCAGTGATTCCTGACCTTGTTTGGAGTAAATTTAATTTTGATCTCTGGTGAAAATTTTTTTTTTTACTAAAAACTTTACAATTCAGTAGGTATTGGACTGTTGGGGTGGGGGTGAGAGGTTGATTGATTACTCGGCTGAGTTATCAGTGACCACATGTGAAAGAAAAAAAAACGAGTGTGCTTTAGACCACACAACTGAAGTAAAACTACAAGACAAACCTCGCCCCATGAACTCAGGTATCCCTGCTAAGTTCCCAAACGTAGCGAACGGGGTGACATATGACATTGGGGTGAAATATGACCATGGGGTGACCTACGACCTTGGGGTGACCATCCTTATCCTTATCACTCCCCAAGTCAAGCGTGCGTAAAGGTCCGACCGTTCGCCTCGCCATCGATCACCATTCGCATCGATTACCGTTCGCATCACACTTTTCGTAACAATCACCACTTTTCGTAACGCATTCACCAGCTTACCCCCCAAGTCGAGCGTGTGTAAAGAAGTTTTACTTTAAAAAAATTGGTTTAATCAAATGAAGAACCAGAGACCAAAATATCATTTTAATTTTTTACACCAAATAATGTCAGGAATCACTGGTTAAAGTACGTCCCTTAACAGCCTACATACGTTTTATCCTGTTCAGAAATTGTTAAAAAATAACAAGTTTGAATATTAAATAACCTTAGAATGTGATTAACAATCATCTCCTTTAAGAAGATAACACTAATTTCGGAACACATTGAGCACTGAACCATAGTGCTTTTTAAAAGTAACATGCTTTTACTTTTTAACCATCTTGGTGTTGCCATTTAAAGAATTGGAGCACCTTCTGTATTTTTCTACACTTATTTGTCAGACTTTTAGTGCATTATTTATCAAATTTCTATTTTCACAACCATTCAGATATGGATCATCAATTGGAGACCAAAAGTATAATAACATTGGTTCTATACACAGACCAAAGAAAAGATAAATAGACTTAACCAAAAGGGCGAGGAAAACAAAGCTAATTGGTGGAGTGGGTGATTTGTCTATAAATTAATCCCGACAGTACACAACAGGCAACTCGCATTGCAGTATCACTATTCAGTCTTTGAAAATTAAGTCTGCTTACGACGAATAACTGGTCCTTTTAACAATGGCGCGCGAATTACTCGCTGCGTAATACACATTGAGAATCCCATATCTTTCGAATTGTTTCCAAACTTGAAAATTTTGTTACAATATTTAGTTGGACACTTTTACAAATGTTTTAAAATTTACACACCACAGTAAAAATGAAAATGTGAGAGAAAATCATACGCAGAAAGTTTTTTCTAAGCGAATTTTAATTTTTTTACACAAGAGTCTCCTTTTTTCAATGTGATTTCATCGGAGATCAAAGTACGAATGATGTCATAATTTATTTTAGACATGCTTGAACATTCTGTGCGTTAGGGCATGTCACATGGTTTGTCTCCAACTCGTCGAAATGGTATCCAGATTTAGCCTTAGAGCATGTCTATGTTTTCTTTGGTCTGTGTTTCTATATCATTATTTTAATAGGTGCCCATTTCAATTGCAAGGTTCCTACCAAAAATAATTAACAAAAATTAATTATGCCTTTAACACCTTCAGGAACTACGTAATATGGTATAAATAATAATATTATTTTAAGTAGAGCGATGAGTTCAAACCATAGATAAAAGAAACAAAAGTGATTTGGAACATGAACCATTTAGAGTATGAAATCGCACGCACTAAAGTGTGGTCAATTAAGTTTGCTCATATTACTGAAAATCACATACAAATACGCACAGCGCCGCCCACCTTTGTTTCCAACTACATACCAAATGGTAACTTTAATTGCATAGCCGCTTTGTTTGTTCATGCAGTTTGGTCATAGCTTGGTGACAGTCGGCACGCTTCCATGCCATATGTCCCTTTGTTTCTATTATTTTTGGTTCAAATTATAATTATTGGCAGTTATTTATTTTATTTGATGTACAAATTTATCACTCAACATAAATCAATCAAAATAATTAAATTAAATTTTCCGTCTCTGAAGTGAGATAGTAACGGCCCTCCACACTAGCGATCAAAAAAAAAATCTTAGTTTTTCTTAGATTTCGCATTAAAAAAATTGAAAATGTAGCTCTGTTATCATAAAATAAATAATACATTTCTAAAATTCCCTGTTAATTCGTGTTTTATCCTGATCAGTGATATTATTTAAGTTACCTTATTCACTATATTGGACGGATTTTACTATATTTCGAACACCAGAAACTCACGGGTGAGGAAATCAAATACTATATTATATTAAGTCAAATTACACATTCAATTATTGTCAACACTATTAAGTACAGAGTAAATGCCCGGTCCACCGGACAACTTACAATGGTCAGAGTAAGGTATAAAAAAATATTATTTTAATTTTATGAGATTAAATCAAGGGTGTCCAACCTTTTTTTTCTTTGAAGAGGGTATAAGTCCTCTTCAAGCAGCCAAGGATCTAGGGGGCGGCAAGCCGGGGCGCCTGCCCCAGGCGCAGTTTTAGGGGGCGCCAAAACCGTAATTTATATGTTTTATTGAGAGAAAAAAATCTAAATTCATAAAGCGCCTGGCGTCCAGCGTACTTTGTTCTATCAATTAATCATTTCATTTTAAAACGCCACATTCTTTGAACACATTCTAAGTTGATTTATGAATGTATCCTAAGTCGATTTTGAAGGCATGCACGTGATGTCTCTGCCAGGGGAATCCCCGTCACATCTAGAACTAGGGGCTACACAAGCTGAAAAGAATAAACCTGAATGGTTTTAGAGGGCTGGCAAGTGGGGGACGCCACTATCAAGTTTCTGTCCCGGTTTGAAAAAGTCGTAGATCCGGGGCTGCCTTCAAGAAGCATGCTGATAAAATACTTACAGCATGATAACTTAACTATACTGCTATCTCAAGACAAACCTGAATGGTTTTAGAGGGCTGGCAAGTGGGGGACGCCACTATCAAGTTTCTGTGCCGGTTTGAAAAAGTCGTAGATCCGGGGCTGCCTTCAAGAAGCATGCTGATAAAATACTTACAGCATGATAACTTAACTATGCTGCTATCTCAAGACAAACCTGAATGGTTTTAGAGGGCTGGCAAGTGGGGGACGCCACTATCAAGTTTCTGTCCCGGTTTGAAAAAGTCGTAGATCCGGGGCTGCCTTCAAGAAGCATACTGATAAAATACTTACAGCATGATAACTTAACTATACTGCTATCTCAAGACAAACCTGAATGGTTTTAGAGGGCTGGCAAGTGGGGGACGCCACTATCAAGTTTCTGTGCCGGTTTGAAAAAGTCGTAGATCCGGGGCTGCCTTCAAGAAGCATGCTGATAAAATATTTACAGCATGATAACTTAACTATACTGCTATCTCAAGACAAACCTGAATGGTTTTAGAGGGCTGGCAAGTGGGGGACGCCACTATCACGTTTCTGTCCCAGTTTGAAAAAGTCGTAGATCCGGAGCTGCCTTCAAGAAGCATGCTGATAAAATACTTACAGCATGATAACTTAACTATACTGCTATCTCAATACTAGAAAGCTAAATCTTGAAAGCTGCTCAAAAGCTAAAAGCTCAAAAACTTAAAATGTTTAAAGCTTTAAAGTTCAAAGTTTGGGCCCAAAATCTTTAAAATGACTGCGGATCAGCTTAAAAGCTGGGTTGGGCACCCCTGGATTAAATGTTTAAAAAAATCTTATAAAAATAAAATATATTAAAGTCTCTTTAAAATAAAATAAAAATACTAATTGACATGGCAATGATATTTTTGTTAAAAATTATTTAAAAAAAAATTAAATCTCATAGGCACTTTTCAGGCAATTTTTAAAAATATTTTGAAATCTAAAATTAGCACCCAAGCATTCTAAATAAGAATGTTTAGCCAAAATTTGAATACACAAAAATATGTATTTTATTATTTGTCAATTATTTTTTAAAGTATCATGTAAAAAAATATATTTTAATATACTCTTGAATATATTAATACTTTATAATATACATACCTAGTATAAAAATAGCAATATATTATGTATGTCAATTATTATAACTGTAGATTGGTCTATTTGAGTAAAAGTAAAAGAAGCAACAAAAAATGATGATGATTTTCATCAATTCTAATAAGGATTAACAATTTTCATAAAAATTACAATCGATTAAACTTAAGAAAATAAAGAAAAAACCAAAAGACAGATGAAAAAAAAGAAAAAAAAAGTGATAAATGATTTGCATATACTTCACATTTCAAATTGTCCAGTTTTGTAAATAACACAACCTTTTTGCATATTTTATCTCTGTATTTTTGATGTCCATTGTCAATTGGGACATTTTTCTTGACAACCTGGTGAACCTCTCCAAAGACTAACAATTTAACTTGAACAAGACAAGTTTTTTTTAGCGAATAAGTAAAAAAAAATAAATTAAGTATTGTATTTTTACTACTTAAAAATTGTTTATTTTTACTTGTGATGTTTTTCTTCTTTTGGACAGTTTAATTGTCCAGTTCATTAGTCAGACATCTCCAAATATGGTCTAAATTTTGAAATATCATTATCTAATGAAAAACGATATTCTAATAGTCATAATTTAATAAATAATAAAATTTATTTATTAAATTAATTTATTGAAATAACAACATGAGACGCATTGTCTGGTGACCTGGACAACATCAACATTTTGTTTAATAATTATTTAAAATTATCAATTGCCTGGTAATTAATTATTAACTGACTATTGAACCAGACAGAGTTACACTTTTACATAAAACTGCTTGTCTAAAATTCTGACTGATGAACTGGACGATTGATGTACTATAAATTTTATTTCCCATCTTTCCAGGTTATCTGAGCCTGTTATTCTCATAGCTAGGTACCCTGAACTTTCCAGGGAAGCCCCCTTGCGGCTTGGCGAGCACCTCATTGCCCAGGTCCCCACCCGCTCTGACGCTGGAGCTGCTGGAGGGTCCTCGGCGCCCCGCCTTCCGGAGACCCTTCTTCTTGGGGGGCGCGGCAGGCAAGGGCCCGTTCTCGTCCCCGTGCATGCCAAAGGAGTTGCCGTCTATTTCTGAAAGGCAATAATGGGGACAGATAAAAAATCAAAAATACATACTTTCAAACATTCTTCTTTGTATTTCCTTCTCACCCCGAATCCCTACTTCAACCTCACAACATCATTTGTCTCATTAGTTCGTAGCCAGTTAGAGTATAATTCCGTCATTTGGTCACCTAACCATAAAATTAATATTAAAAATGTCCAAAGAATTCGGCAAAAGTTTCTAGTTGTTCATTTTCTAAGTTAAATATCCTCTTTGAAGAAATTAAATAACTTAAAAATATATACACTTGAGTATCAGCAAAGGATAAGCACCTATGTTTCTTTTTTTAAATTGTAAATTCGGAATCGCTGCGAATTTCTGAGTACAGTCAAATTAAGAGTACCTACTCGACTCACTAGACATAAGGACCTTTTTCAATGTCACCATTCACAAACAAAATGTATCAAACTCGTCAATTCCTCGCTCACATAGTTTAGCACACAAATATACTAATGATATAAAAATTTACAGAAACGTAATATACTTTCAACATTTGAAATAACAACAGAATGTGAAATCTTAAAAATAATAGAAAATATGAAAGGAGGTTCGTCTCCCGGTTTTGATTCTATTACGGCACACATGTTAAAATCTATGAAATCTTACTTAATAAAACCCATCACTCATTTAATAAACTTGAGTTTAACGAAAGGAATATTTCCAATGAACTACAAAAACACAATAATCTCACCTATTTACAAATCTGGTGATCCACACCAAGTAACGAATTATCGCCCAATTTGTCTAATTTCTAACATAGGAAAGATCTTTGAAAAAATAGTAAAAAAACAATTGGTAAATTTCCTAGATAGTAATAAAATACTACACAAAAACCAGTTTGGTTTTATTAAATCACTCAGCACACAAGATGCAATTGCTAACGTAACTTCATACATTTACGAATCATTAGATAAAAGTAAAAAATGTGCGGGCATATTTATTGACCTCAGAAAGGCATTCGATAGCATATCCCATGAGATGCTATTAAAAAAGTTAAATAATATTGGCATAAAAGGCAACGCGATTAAATGGATCACCAACTACTTAAAAAACCGCCCTCAAGTGGTAAAAATCAATCGTGTTAATAGTGATCAAGAGATTTCAAGCCTTGGAATCCCGCAAGGTACAGTGCTTGGACCAATCCTTTTTACCATATATGTAAACGATATTTTTTTTCAACGTTTAAATGGTCAAATTACATCATACGCCGACGATACAGTATTAATAATAAGTGAAAAGACTTGGGAAAATGTAGAATTAAAGGCCACAGAAGACATCAACACGCTTAAGAATTTTTTCGACACTAATTTACTTTCACTAAATAGTGAAAAGACATTTGTAATTCCATTTGCAATCCATCCAAACGATGCTCCCAAAAATTTTAACATTGTCATACACGATAATACTAAAATTCATAGCCAAAATTATTGCAAATCAAACTGTACAATATTAAAAACAACAAACAAAATTAAATATCTCGGAGTATTTATCGATAAAAATCTGAAATGGAAGGAACAAATATGTCAGGTAGTAAACAAAATCAGAAAATTAATATATATATTTTTAAGAATTAGAAATTTTCTGTCGATAAAAAATCTACATTTAATCTACTATGCCTTAGTTCAATCAACTTTACAATACGCTATTATTAGTTGGGGATCCGCGTATAAATGTAACCTTCTTCCAATAGAAATTATACAAAGAACAATTATTAAAATTATATTAAAAAAATCCTGGGACTACCCAACAGAACGCCTGTTTGAAGAATTTCAAGTACCAATATTTAAAGATTTATATATTAAAAATTCATTAATTCAAATTATAAAAGAAAAAGATAAATGTCCATTTTTAAATGAAAACAGAACTCGACTTAAACACGTTTTTCTATGCCCAAAAGTAAATACGTCTTTTGCACAGCATTATTACACTAACCCAGGAAGAACTTTTTTCAATCGTCTACCAGAAGAAATCAGAAGCATTAATGATAAAACCCGAATACTGCTCTCTGTCAAGAGACATTTTAAACATATTCTTAAGAAAAAAAAGTACTGTCAATTAATCTTACAAATATCCTAAGTTTTTCATTCTTTTTTTCAACATTCTTTCTTTTTTTTTAAATACACACCATTATCAAAATAAATACTGCAGCTCATATACAAGGTGTCCGAAAACTCGTAGTACAAGCGGGAAACTGGGGAATCCTCATCACATTTGGAGTCGATTTTGTGGTATAATTTTTTTTGATTTGAGCTTTCGTTTTCGAGTAAATCGAGTCAGAAGTTGATTTTTTTTTTGGTCAAATTCTTATAAATTATTACTGACGTTCATAGTACCTAACTAATAAAAACTAATTAAAAGAAAACAAACAAAGAAATCCGGATTTAACCCATTCATGACGAAGGTGCCATATGGACCTCGAAAAAGTGTTGGACCTCAATTAGTCACATCATGCCGATATATTAAAATGGCGATGCGAAATTCAGTTTTATGTAGTCTACAAGCATGTACGAACACGTTTGTCTTAGAGGCGCTCAGTTCGTTTGCATGTGCCGGCGTGGACAGACGTGTATAAACGGAGTTTGAAAAAAAGTGCAAATTTTTCAAAATGTCAAAACGAGTGAAGTAAGTAATCCATTAAACTTATGTGTAGATTTGATTTTTTTTTCCAAAACCGTTTATGATCCGTAAAGAATGAAATTTACTAACTATTTATAGACATATTGTTACAAAAATAATCCTTATTGTATCAAAGAGAGTACTTTGAATTGAAAGTTTTGATTTTTGGCTCCATATGGACCTTTCGGCAGATCTCACTATACATAAATTGTAATTTTTCGCAGATTTCATTGTTTTTTCGTGTTTTTTAGGGGTCTGACTGTTGAAGAAGTGATGTTACTGCTTGAAGAACAATCGGATACGAATTTGGAGGATGATGAGGTAGTGGATGTGTATGTGGAGCCGCCAAATGAGAGTGATTTGTCCGGAGCAGATTCAGCTGATGAAGATGACGGTGGAATAATTGCCAATATTTCTCGAGCGCAATTGTTTTCTAATTGCCAAATCGTAAATCGCCGTCGACACAAAAAGGGACAAGATACGCCCGATTATGATTCAGATCAAGAGAACCCTAATCTAGAGCATTTCGGAGACGAGCGTTTGGATTCAACTTTCAGTGACTTCGACATAAATTTATTCGACGCTTCAGCATCACACGGTCAAGCGTCTGCAAGCACTTCTTTCGAGCCTCCTTTGAAACGATGCCGTGTTAGTACTGGAGACGGAGTGAATGATCCCGCTGAACCACCTTATCGCATTCCAAAACGTATGCCTGGTCCGAAAACTATGTTTCAATGGAAGTCTAACGATGTGACGCCAATTGTTTCTAGCATATTTCCCGAAGGAAATTATACCGACGTAGCTGCTTTATCACCGGTGGAATTATTTGAACTAAATTTTGACAACGAAATGTACGAATTCATCGTTACAGAATCCAACAAATATCAGACCAAGCAAGACCCTGAAAATAGTCATAAAGTATCACCTTTAACTGTCGGGGATATCAAAGCGTACATGGGTATACTTATAACATCGGGATTATGCCCGATTCCATCAACTCGATTGTACTGGAGCAGCTCTCGCCCTTTCTACAATAAGCAGATTGCGTCCACCATGTCTCGTGATAGATTTGAACAGATACACAAAATGATACACTTTGCTTCACCAAATCAGTTCAATAGTGCAGACCGGATGTGGAAGTTACGTCCATTTACAGATAGGCTTATTGAACGGTTTATGCGAAACTTCCACCCAGAAGAAAATTTAAGTTATGATGAATCGATGATACCATACTATGGCCGCCATGGATGTAAGCAATACATAAAAGGCAAACCCATTCGATTCGGATATAAAGTGTGGAGCCTAAATACAACCTCCGGTTACTTGATCAATTTTGAGATCTACCAAGGCAGCAATCCCCGGATTCCAAAGGAGTATGGTGTTGTAGGCTTGAATGCTTCACCACTACTTATGTTGGTCGATCAATTGCCAGTGGAAAAGCGCGAATTGCCATATCACTTCTACTTTGATAATCTTTTTACGGGTATGCCATTGCTGTACTATTTGCATTTTTATGGATACAATGGCACAGGTACAATTCGAGACAATCGGATTCCCAGTTCATCTCCTATCCCCAAGAAGAAGGCAACAATGTCAAAATACAACAAAGGTGTGCTTTCTCGAGGACATACTGAAAGTGCGCAGACATCATTTGGCAAGACCCCCATCTACGTTACTCAATGGGTTGATAACGCTGTTTGTTCTGTAGCTTCAACAAAATACGGAAAGAATCCATTGGATCTAGCAAGCCGTTACTCACGGAAGGAGCAAAAAAAGATCAGTATACAGAGGCCATATGCAATTCATCAATATAACACAAATATGGGTGGAACTGACAGAATGGACCAAAACGTTGCATGTTATCGCATTACTGTTCGCCAACAGAAATGGTGGTGGTCCATTTTTACCTGGGCCATTGATGTAACCATTCAGAATTGCTGGCTTCTGAAGCGCAAAGCCACGGGCAATTTTAAATTGGGGCAGTTAGAATTCCGTGAAGAAATATCAAAGCATTACTGTGAGAAGTATTCTATCAAGAAATACTTCAAGGCACCCGACAAACTCACCAAAATAGGTCAAACGGCAATGCAGTATGATACCTCCGTCCCCCATTATCCTGGGCCAATACCGATAACTGAGACTAATAAGGGAGGAAAACTGTCTTGTGCATCTTGTAAAAGCAAGCAGCGCATCCGTTGCATCACATGTAAGGTCGGACTATGCGTGAAATGCTTCGAGGGCTATCACACTAAATAATGTTGTTGAAAATTACACTTTTGGAACAATAAAGATGAAAAAATGAAATTTCTGACTAGTTATTTGCCGAAAGATCCATATGGACCTCATCCTTCTCGAGGCTCCTGGGGGATGAGGAGACGATTTTTTCAAATTCCGAAAAAAACGTTCTTATTCTACTTTCAAAACCAACCACTCTGTGAATTTTCTGCGCGAAATTCGAAAAAAAAATAGTTCGTCATGAATGGGTTAAAGCATTATTTTGAAATTATCCATAATTTTATTCCGTGTAGTACGGTCGTTTCACGGTTAAAAACAGCTGTTCATTATTTTCGCGCTTCCAAGTCAAAGTACAATGCGAAATTTGCTGTCCCTTTCTGCGCTCGGTTCGATCAACGCAATAGAAGGGGTAAGCTACGCCGAATGGCTTGGCCTTGAACTGTGAACTTGCGAACCAAATTCTGTACGGAAGCAAGTCCAAAAAGGTAAATGTTCAGGAGATGTTGTATGATAGATAACAAAAAAACTAATTATTAAGTTTTGTTTTAAAAATGAGCAAATGAAACGAAATTTTTATAGTAAAGCCTTTAAAAATAATTGTTTAAAAAAAAACGCTGACTTGAGTCAACTTTTCAATTTGGGAGGCGGGAATGGGTACCGCCGCCCCGGGAACCTTTATTGGATAACCAACACCTCTGCCATAGGTCACCCCAAGTGGTTCGCTACGTTTGGTGATTTAGCAGGGGTGCCGGGTTCATGGGGTGAGGTTTGTCTAGGTCTTGCAGGCGGATGACCAGGACATGCTGAACCCTAGATTCCTACCCACCCCTTAAACCCTTTTCCTTCCCAGAACTCTCCTCTCCTTCCCTTCCTTAAAAAAACCCTCCACACAGCATCCCCAAAGATGACATAGGCCCCGAGGGAAATTATTTTCCTCAGGGCCTCTTGTGTGGAGCTCATGTAAAAAAAAAACAAAAACATGGACTTGAGTCCTACTGCCTCTAAATGAAGTGGACTATTTTGTTATGACATGTGGTGTATTATAAAAGGAATAAAGTCCATGGTACACTGCTTCTAAGATAGTTGTTGCATCATGGTACTTGCATCCACATGCAATTTTGAAAATCGTATTTTTTCTTCATAATGGGACTTCCATCTTTCTGCCACTGATAAACATGATAATTTACTTCAAGTAAATTATCATGTTTTACTTCACGTAAAACGTATTTACTTCAAGTAAATTATCATCAAAAACTCATTTCTTCAAATTTCGGACTTGGACCATTTTATCCTCGGGAACGGAAATAAAAATGGTTGCTGTTGTTAATATTTCGCGTCGAATTCATTCAAAAATACAAGGAAAGTGCCGCTGAGTCCCCGCATGCGTCTCATTTTAGCACCGTTTTAAAAAACGAAACAGCACTAGTTCACTCGAGTTGTATGCAAACAGTTCCGTGTTTTGGACCGCCCAATTAGTTTGTATTTACGCTTTGACGTGGGATGTTCTTTTGTGGGATGTTTATTGTGTTTTATTTTTATTTGAAACGTAAATAATAGTGCGTTATTAATTATAGCGTAACATTGTGACTCATAGTTATTTTCTTTGTGTGATTAATTGTGAATGAAATTAATTGAATTATTAGTTAGTGAGTAATCTGTTATTTATACCAGGGCGGGAAAGCAGTTGGTATCCTCCAATGTAGTTGATGATAGTTGTGATAAGTTGAACTGGTGACAAATATTTGTGATGTGTTTTTGGATTTGAAAACATTGCAACCAGATGCGGAGCTGCCACACAACAAAATAAATAGGTACGCTTATTATTATTTATGCATTAAACCGCTTACTCGTTAATACGGAAAACTTTTTATCCAAACAGTTAGATTTAGCTTTATTATTACGAAAAGTGAGTATTTATGTCGGGGGAGACCAAAAAACATGCAAAAAATATGCATTTAACATTTTAATTTTGTTAAAATTTCACTTGCGCGGTAACGCCATGTTTATTCATTGTTTTTATTTTAACATTTCATCAATGCTGCCAATCATAGAAAAAATATTTTTGCGAAAAACAAAGTGAATGCATCATTGACAAGTTTGTACCTGTATTTATAACAGTAGAACATTGAAAGAAATGATAAGTTTTAAGATTTTCACGGCCAAAAGCATTTTCGTTATTTGTTTTTGGGGTGTTATGCCGTGTTGCGCTACCTCCTTCTTTAGCCAACGTTTGGGACATCGTTGCAGTGTCCATCATCAGGGCAGATCCGGCAGATCCGGTAGATCACACCCCAAAAACAAATAACGAAAATTGAAAGAAATGTATTAAAATAATTACACAAACCCGCTAGACAAACCCTGCGTAGCCAAACAAACCATTCAAAACCTGGGATGTTTTTTAAAAGTATGATGAAAAGCGAGTTTATTTTAGAGAATTTATTTTATAAGATTGGTACTTCCGACAAATGTCATATTTGACTGTCTTATTAGTTAAAAAAGGAACATTCCGTATTATCCGTGCATCAAACTGCGACAACACGAACGTTCCGTGTTATCCGTGAGGTGGACTAACTGCATATTTACACGCTAATTAACCATATTGTAATGCCTAGAAGAGGTGGGAGAATAAATTATTAAGATGAAAATAAATAAACTATGGACACGAAAAGAGATTTAGCAACTTATAAATAATTTTAGAATAACATCTTCCATCTGTCATGACATTTCCGCTTTTCAAAAATTTTAACCCTAAAAAGCCGAAATGTTTTTAAAATAATTTAAAAATTTAAATTTAATTTAAAAATGCTTAAATTGAAAATCTTTATGTTTATTTGGGTTCTCTATGTGATGTAGGTTCACCAGTTTTCCGCTTGTAATACGAGTTTCCGGACACCGTGTATATTTATGTACAATGAATTATTTAAATACTAACTTATAACTAATAACTAATAGCATTTATGTACACTCCCCTTCCATACACAATCAAGTACTTTTAATGGAAGGGTAGTAAAAAAAAACCTGAGATATAAAATTATCATATACGAGGGCTATTCAGAAACTAGGGAACGTTTTGTAATAAAACAAAAACTAGGTACAGGAAAAATATTTTATTATATACATCTGAAAGAGTGACTAAAATGCTACTTTTCTACATAGTCACCAAACAAATTAAGGCACTTATCGTAGCGGTGGACAAGCTTCGAAATTCCTTCGTCATAGATATCCGCCACCTGCGATCTCAGCCACTCAGTGACGCACGCCCAGAGCTCGTCGTCGTCATCAAAACGCTGTGTCGCTAGCCAATTCTTCATCTTCGATAATTCTTAATTTTTGACGATAACTTTCCTCGACGCTTGTTTTGCATTGCTCTTCTAAGCTTGCGCAATGTTTGGCAGTACCGATCAGAGTTGATTGTTGCACCACGCTTGAGAAAGTCAATAAGCAGCACACCTTGCCTATCCCAAAAAACAGTAGCCATAATCTTCCTCGCTGACAAGGTTTGCATAATTTTTTTTGGTTTTTTGGGGGAACTTGTGTGCCCCCACTCCATGGACTGCAATTTTGTTTCGCAATTGACGTGCTTCACCCACGTCTCGTCACCCGTTACGATTCGATCCAGTAAAGAATCACCATGTGTGTGGTAGGCGTCAAGAAATGTTAAGGCCGCTCCCATTCGCTGACCTTTATGGAGGTCTGTAAGCATTTTTGGCACCCATCTTGCACAAAATTTATGGTAGCCAAGCTTGTGAGTCACAATTTCAAACAACAAAGTCCGTGAAACTTGTGGGAAGCAAAGCGAAAGCTCCGTTATTGTGAAGCGACGGTTTTCACGAATCTTCTCATCAACTTTGGCGAGAAGATCGTCTGTCACAATGCTCGGGCGTCCACTCATCCACCTTCATCATGCACGTTGGTTCGGCCATTTTTAAACCAGATACACCATTTTCGCACTGAACTTTCATTCATTACGTCGTTGCCATACACTTCGCACAGTTGCCGATGAATTTCTATCGGTTTTTCGTTTTTTGCTAACAAAAACCGTATTACGGACCGCACTTCACAACTGGCGGGATTTGAAATTGCAGCGCACATTTTAAATTGGAATATTGGGAAAACGGGCAGCGCGGAGACGTTCTCGTTCTGACGGCTGGATTCCGACTGAAGCTACGAGCACACCAAAACACACGTGATCGCCGCGCGCCTAGCGGCGTCAGACGGAAACGTTTCCTAGTTTCTGAATAGCCCTCGTAAATACCATGTAAACCTTATTAAAAATTAAAAAAAACATATATATAAAAAAATATATATATCGACGTTTTTAATGTAAAAATTTCCATGTTTAAATCATACTACAATTTGTATGTCAACATTTTATTTCTGATAATTTCAGTTTATTTTTACTATTATTTTTTTTACAACCTATTGTTTATTACTAAATCCTGTGTAAAATAATGTTAATATTGTGTACCCAATGTAAAAGTCCCGTCGGCATATAAAAGAGTAAATAAACAAATAATTCATAAAAATTACACTGCTCTCATTGGCAATTGTTGACTGTTGAAAATAACGCCGAGCACTAACAAAAATAATAAACAACGATTCTAACAATACTAGGGAACCCCAACTGTCGGAAGTGTTATTTATAATGACAACAGCTATATTTTACTTGCCACCGTAAAAATCGCTAGACACTACATACCAAAGGTACCCGATGAAAATATCCGAAAAGATGTCACAAAGTATAAACTGATACCTACACATATTTTTTAATCTTTCATCAATGGAGTTGGGCGTTGACGGCATCAAGTTAATTACATAATTAATATTTATTTTATTTTTCTACATTTTAATTATTAATTTTTGCATTTCAAAATTTTAATTTCCATTTCCATTTTTATTTCTATTTTTCTTTAAAATGTTGTTATTTTTTTTTCTCTTAATTTTTTCACTAAATTTTATTTATTTTTTAATTTTAATTTATTTACTTATATGTTTTAATTTATATATTTGTATAGAACACTTGAGTTCTTAACATTTAATCTTTATTATTAATTTTTTGTATTTCAAAATTTGAATTTTCATTTTTATTTCTACTTTTCTTTAAAATATGATCTTTTTTTCTCTTTATTTTTCACTTACTTTTAAATATTTCATAATTTTTATTTAGTGTATTTAATCATCTGTTTTAATAAAATAGTTTTTGTATTAATTTAAATAAATATTAAATATACGACTACCATAACACGGGCATGAGCCCAGTGTGGTAGCCAAAAAAAAAACAAATATCTGTAACTAATAAAAAATTTATGAAATAAAAAAATAAAAAAACTTGATCAAAAAAGTTTTAGGACCGGCCACCGTGTGACGCTGTCAGTCATCCCCGATTGGAATTCTTTTTTTTGTTAGGTTACCACATCTGTCATTGACACTTCCCTCCAAATTTCAGCTTCATAGCTTGACGTTTGTAAAAGTTACGCTGTACTAAGTACCTCTATCGATCGAATTGTTTTCGATATTTTACAAGTCTGAAAATGGTTTCAATTTTGCACCACCATAACGCATCTTTATCTGTGAGTTGTTTTACCAAAAATAACATAAATACTATCTATCAGTCTTCGAATTCACCTGATCTGGCTCCCCGCAACTTTTTCCTCTCCAACCGACTTTAAAAACCACTTCGCGGAACGCATTCCAGCACCCAAGAGAATTTTATGAAAAAATCGAAAACGGCTCTGAAATTATATACTGAAAATTGAGTACCAGCTGTGTTTCGAGGATTAGATCAAGCTCTGGCGTAAGTGCGTTGCAGTTGACGGGGTGTACTTTGAAGGGAACCATATCGATTTGGTGAATAAACTTGTATTTTCGATTTTATGAATAAAGTCCTAACACTTTTTGGTCAAGGTGTAGTTCAAGTATCAAAGTCTAGTTATATTTTGATACAATACTGTACAACACATCCCAATTAGTTAAGCTACTGACTCTGGGCGGTTGAGCCAAATTAAAAAAAAAAAACTAGTATACCGACCATCAAAATTGGTTTCCAGTTGCCCCAACTTATTGCGCAGGTTGAACTCCATGCGCCACTTCTGTCCCTTGGAGTCGGGGTCGCAGGCGGCTGCCACCAGAGGGTCTCCGCTATTCCGGCCACGCGTGTCCAAGCACAGCTTTGTCTCCTCGTGCCGGATCTGGTTAGTCTTCAGCAGACTCCATTCCTGGGGAGATTACCATTATAAGAAGAGAATCAAGCTGAAAAATATTTTTAAGTAAAAAATCTCTGGAACTATGTGTAATCCATCAATGTTGAAAGAGGTTAATTTTAAGAGGGCTAATTTGTTCACTTTTAGGAACAGCTCATATTATAGGTCTCAAAGAAATATTTTTTTTTTACATTAGCTCCACACAGGAGGAAATGAGGAAAAGGAAGGAATCTGGGGGTCAGTGTGTCCAAGAGTGACGGACGTATGAATCCATGCCTTACACTGCGGTGCGAGGCAATGTTCCGAGAGAGCACAGCTGGAGAAATCAAAGGGACTCCCTCAACCATTCTCTCCCAATCCGACCTGCCATGCAGCTGGTGGGCAGACGCATCTGCCGCCAAGACCCGGACAAACCTCACCCCATGAATGACAAAAAAGTGAAATGATAATAACGTTTATAATATATTTTTCTAATAAAATTCTGTAGAAAAAACGTAAGGGTGTCCCATTTTTAAAACTTTTCTATGTCTGTTTTAAAAAATTGTATTTTATTGCATTTCTATTCTCTTTTAGAGGTGCACATTTAAAAGTTTTGAATATATTTATACATTTTAATATAAAGCGTGGAGTTTTCTCTTTGGTGTCCTGTGATGAAACAACCTAAATAAATAATTTTTATTATTTAGAATACCACACAGTAAATCTAAATACGCGCAAAACTCTGTAATAGTATGTATCTGTGAAACTTACAATGCCTTACGAGATGTGGACATTTTCAACCATGACTTGAAATCATATAAAATTCAGCTTAATAAATTAAAATATTTTTTCTCTTTTTTGTGAAAATTATATTATTATCAACCATAGTAAATAGTATAACCATGTTTGTTAATAATTTTACATTTTTCTTTATTATGTTTTTCTTTATTATGTTTATTTTTTTTTCTTTTTGTCATTTAATAAGTTGAGTAGGTAAAGATACTAAACCAATATTTAAAATAATGAAACTTAGTTGAAAGAGAGAGTACGAAAACAGTATGCAACATAGTTGTGAATGATGAATGCTTGGAGCAGGTGGATGAGTTTGTGTATCTGGGTAGTATGTTTACGAGAGATGGGAAGGCTGAAAGAGATATTGAAAGAAGGGTGAATGCCGGTAACTCCATTAATGGTGGACTGAATGCCGTTGGCGCTAATAAAAAACTGTCAAAAAAAGCGAAGCTAGCAGTCCACAATGGAGTCCTGGTACCTACCCTGATGTATGGCAGTGAGGCATGGAACTGGCAGAGGAAGGATGAAAGTAAACTGAATGCTGTTGAAATGAGATCCCTGAGACGTATGTGTGGTAAAACAATGTATGATCGTGTGAGAAATGTGGATATCCACAAAGAATGTAAGGCTGATGTAAGCATAATGAGTACGATTAAGAAAGGGACCCTCAGATGGTTTAGGCATGTAGAGCGAATGAACGAAGGAAGTAGTGTAAGAAGAATATACGACGCGAATGTGAATGGTAGAAGAAGTCGGGGACGCCCGAGGAAGACATGGCACGATCAAGTGAATCAGATACTTGAGTCGGGTCATGTCAAAAGTCAGAATAATAGAAGAGAATGTATGAGACGATGTATGAATGTGAATGAGGCAAAGAGTGTGTGCCAAGACCGAGTTGTTTGGCGGTCCGTCCTCTCTGCCTACCCCTGCGGGGAAACGGCGTGATGGTTAGTTAGTTAGTTAGTTAGTAATTGGTCTACAACATATGAATTTTATTGTTATAAAATTATTTTACTGTGTGACTGTTTGTTTCCTCAATAAAAAGAAATAAAAAAATAAAATAAAATAATGTTTAAAAGCTTACCTGATCTTTCCTCCGTTTGTGGCAATCATCCATCACCACTTCATGGCTGGCGTCATCGTCACTGGAAGAACAGAAAAAAAGTCAAATTAAATATTATGACTACAAAAAGCCATTACGACAAGAAACTCATAACACACACACTCGTTACAATCTACCAGTTCATTACAACACAGAGACTGATTACGATTTACCTGTTCATTGCAACAGACACATTTTATTTGAATTAAACTTGATGTTGTGGTCGACTGGCGGTGAAGATCGCTGGTCCTCCAATGAGATGCTTGACACTGTGGTTGGTGGATACGACGTGGCGAATCCCTCCAGGCCGATGCTCGACTCTGTAGTGGTGGAGATTAGAGATGGGTAAGTTCTGCATTTTGTCAGAGGCCTCCGAGACATGCTTCCTTTCAAAAGTACTCGAGCTCTAGGAGCAGGTCCCGGGACCGAGTTCTTGGGTGCAGACTGGGTACTGGGTGATGTTGCGGCTACCAAGACGTACGGTTCAGCCGGAGCCGGAACCCGCAAAGAACTCGAACCCCGGACCTGCTCTCGACTCGTGAGTGGCTCGGACTGCGAACACGGGGGGCGTTGGTGGAAGCATTCGGTTTCCGAGTCATGGATCGGGTTCTCAGGGAGTAATCGATCTGCTTCCTGGGAAGAACCCGAGTTTAAGGGTCCACTCCAGCTGGACCTTCACATCACTAGTGGAGATAAACGGTGGCGAATCTTCCAGGCCGATGTTTGACACCATGGTGGTGTCAAACATCGGTGGCAAATCCTGGAGGTTGATGCTCAACACTGTGGATAATGGAGGTAAACGGTGGTGGAGTATAGTCGGTCCTCGACACCTCGCGGGCGGAGACTGGATAGTGCTCACCGTTTGTACTGTATAATGGCATGCCTTTCTGTGGTCCTGAGTTCTCCGTTTACAGTGAGACTGGGATGGTAGATGATACATAGCTTCTTGGATGGATTCATGAACTTGGCGATTGATTCAATATCGAAAGTGACTCACCGTTTGTATTGTATCATGGCACACCTCTCTTCGGTCCTGAGTTCCCCGTCCACAGAGAGGCTGAGGTGCTGGGAGGGATAGAGCATGTCGTGGCACTGGTAGACTCCAAGGGCAGGGAAGGAATCGTCGTTGCCGGCGCCCAACGTGTCGATGCATAGCTTCTTGGATGGATTCATGAACCTGACAATTGATTCAATATTAAATATAATTGATACATCAAATTTGAAGTAATTAATGCAATTTCAGTGATGAAACAAATGAATCCTCATTTCTAAGGGCCAGTTGTTGCACAGAATTTGAATATTTCATCAAATTTCAATCAAGTTCTGTTTCATCATTATGTATCTGTAAGCGACGTTTCCCGCCACTCACATAGACTGTAAAATAGGGGGGCTGGGTAGTCCTGGGTAGCCGCCAAGATGCTCGTCAATAACGCCCCGGTAATGGCCCACAAGAGGAAGAGGCAGCGTCCAAAAGGGGGGGCAGAAATGAAATCCAAGTTTTCAAGTCAAGTCCGGGAAGAGGTCCTTAGGTCAGGCAGAAGAGGCGGAGAAGTGCTTGAGACGGTACCAGATCGAGTTTGTCAGAATGCGTGTGTGCGTTGGAAACGCTTCTTGTTGAATGCTACTCGATGTTCCCGGGGTACCTCTCTATTTATAGCTAGCCCCCTGCCCTTGCCGCCGGCGCGGGCGGGCCCGAACCTTTTGCCCACTTTTCCGGCGGTTCGAGCTTTGGCGGGCTGTAACCTCTGCTGTGTGCTATACAGCAGAGTTTGCCGTTGTCTCAGCTCTTCCCCTTATCCTTCTCTTATGTCTGACCCTCACGACCTTTCCCCTAATAATTTATTCAATTTTATTATGGCATGTCAAATAACTTTCATTGGGGTCCCTGCACCCACATTTTGTCAGGGAAACTTAAATATCTAAGTCATCATTAATTGTACATTTACCAGAGATATTTATTCACATAAAGGAGAGTCCGGTCTATCTGTCCATATCATTTATTCGGTGACAGATTAGACCGAACTCCCATAATTTGACAAAACATTCGAAACCTTTCACGTATTTCTGATCAAAAAATACCTACTCCCCCAGACGGAGCGTTCCTATTGGTCCGCCCGGTGGGTAGGTGAGGGGAAGGGTAGGAAGCAGTGCCCGCCCGCCCACGCGGGGGGATTTCGCCCAAGGCGACGGGATCCAAGAGGTGCCCGTTCTTGGGCCAAGGGAACTGGTCTTTATTCAAACAGGGTACATTTTAATTGTGAACATAATTATTATCATATTATTTGCCTCTAACCCTTAAGCCTACGTTATTTAAAGAGACGAGGACGGCCTGTGAGGGAACTCATCCTCGTCTTCGTCTACAAAATATATTTAATCTTTCTTAAAAAATAAAGGAAGAAGATGTCCGGAAGGGAATCTTCTTTCCCTCGTCGACACGTCCGGTACAGTATCATTATGAGCCGGTTGCTTCACAGATCGGAAATAATAACAGAATTTTAATAGAACTTGAAAATTAAGTTAGAAATTTGATGAATTGTTAAAATTCTATGAAACAACCCATCCTAATTTCACCTAGCAGAAAATAAAGGTAATAATTACAAACTTAAATATTTGGTGTATTTGCGTGAACACGGTGGGTCTGAAGGTTATTGCAATACCTCGGAGGTTAATCATCAGCAATCTGGTTAGCAGATTATCTTAGTAAAGTCAATAACCCTTTTCTCATGTTTTGTTGGTAATGAATATTGTTCCAATACTTAAGAGCTAAAACCATTGCAAGCTATGGGCATTACATTTATTTATTTACGCGTATGGTATCCCCATTACGCGAGAAAACCTCTTGGGTTGCTCCGGCGATGACCGAGCGATTATTCCGCCTCTAGTACTCGATCCGACCGGCCACCCGTGTTATTTTACCTCTCTGCCCATTTCATACGCGAACACGAAATTTTGTAAATATTAATCTCAATAAATGTTAATCTCTCGAACGTGAATAAGTGTTATTAATCATCGTCAAACATAATTTCTGAACACCGGATCGCGGCCTGGAAGTACCGCAATCCTCAGGAGCCTGTCTACCTCTTTATGGTAAAGTATTAGTGCTGCCTCGCCTGATGTGGAGACGGAGCACCAGGACAAACACTTTCCACCAACTCCTTAACCCTTCCAACAACACTTCCAACAATGCAATGTTCTGAAAATCATTAATTTAAATGGAATTAACTTTATATTAAGCACTTCTTCAGGTTCACAGTCATAGCCCTTACTGCTCTGCCAATTTGAGAAACGAGTATGGGTACCACCGCCCCGGGAATCAATTACTGGTTAACCCAACACCCCTGCCACAAGTCACTCCAAGTGGTCACTTAGCAAGGGTGAAGTTTGTCTAGGTCTTGGCGGCATAAGTGTTTGCCCACCTACTGCAATACGGGCTGGAAAGGGAGACTGGATGAGGGAGACCTTTTTATTTCTCCAGCCAAACTCTCTCGATCCATCGCCATGTACTGCAGTGGGAGGGATGGATTCGTACGTCCGCCACTCCTGGACACATATACCCCCAGATTCCTACCCACCCCTCATACCCTTTTCCTTTCTATCCTTCCCTTCCTTAAAAAGACCCTCCACACAGCATCCCCTAAGATGAAATAGGCCTAGAGAAATTATTTTCCTCAGAGCCTCCTGAGTGGAGCAAATGTAAAAAAAACTGACTGGAGCTGATGGGACTATTGCATTCCCAATTGTTGTGAGGTTGAAGGTAGTGAGGATGGAAAGGAGATGGGGCAGAGGAAGGTCTTCTGGACACCAAAAACCTAAGGCTAAAGCCATTTCAAGCAACTTTTCAATTCTGAGTGATGGTCTTTCACCAGAGAATCTGATACTCTCAGTATTGACTGAGAAGACCGAATGGCGGTGACTGGAAGAAGACACCCCGAGAGTTAGAAGTAAGTTACTAACCTCCCATGGCCGAGCACATTCTCTCCGGGCACAAACTTCTCGGGATAGACGTTCTGCAGGTACCACTTGAACGGCTTACAGTTCAGCTTCTCCCTCAGGATCTTGCGGTGGCCCACGTCCTCCACACTTACCACATCCTGCAAAAATAAACATATTACACATGTAATGGTAATTCTCAGTCAGTCATTGGTGAGGATCGTGACTCCCACTCCAATAGCCGTGCTGAACCAGGACGCTCCAACAATGTGAAATAGTATACTACGCCAAATCCCCACCATGCTGCACTCTCTGCGACACTTAGTTTCGGCGTGGCAACCGTTCGCGATTGAACTTCCGCTCGCTGCACCCGCCCAAGATGTATTACGCTCTATAATTAGTTTTTTTGTGCAAAGAACAAAACCCCGGTAGAAATTCATTCTCAGCTACTTGAAATGTACGGAAAACAGTGTATGGGTGCGAAAACGTGCACAAGTATGAGGAAGTATGGCTACTATCCGTGGCTCTACCCTACTCACTTTCTCTTGGGCATACTTGGTGTGAACCTTCTACGGGTCAGAAGGGATTTTATTTATTTATTTATCTATAATAAAATATATTTACAATGGTTTTATTTGTATGCCTGTCTCACTAGGGTATACCTGTGTCGAGACAGGCGTACAGGTATATAAATATAGTAGTTACAAGGATATTTCAGGTAAAATACATATTATGAATAGAATTAGAACCGAAGGGTGATTGGAAGGGTGGTAAATCTTTTAAAGAGAGTTATTTTATAAATGTTGGAGATGGATGCGGGTGGATGCGCTCATTGTAATACATTTCTTCAGACTGATTCGTGGAAGGTTCGAAAACTCGGCTATCATGGAGAGCATTAGTTTCTATGTTCCCGATGGTTATCTCCGTCATCGACAGCGTAGACTGTTTTATCTTCCGGCTTGCAGAACTAACTTGCCAATGGTTATGCCAGTCGGGAGAGCGGTCTTGTTGCTAAATAGAATCATTTCGAATATCGATATGTTTAAAATCAATGAAGCACAATTCAGACAACAAGCTTTGTTGTTGTTAGTATGTGTTAAGATTTCAGGTACTGAAATATTAATATTTGTGATTGTCACCCTAATGGTTGTGGCAACATTCTTTTGTGTTGGCAATTGCCAGGGCGAGTTCGTATTGACACAGATTTTAATTCCTTCTTCTCTTGTTACCATCCGTCTTGGGCGGGTCGTTTTTGGCAAAACGTCTGCTGCTAGGTTTTCACTTCATGTGGGTTATAAAACCGCGGAGAGAGATAGCATCATTGGGCTCACCGTACATGAGCTACCCTACGGGTCTTTTTATTGTGTGAATAAAGACCAATTATTCAAGAGCTGGAGTTATTATTGAAGAGTTACTCCAGCCACACTTCCCGTTGGAATCTGGTGTTACCACGCCGGATTGCTCTGTCAGGAGAGCGGAAGTTGAGATCCTGAACATTGGTCCTTCGAGCCGGATGATCATTATTTGCATTGATCCATTCGAGCCGGGTGATCATTATTTGGATTGGTTCATTCAAGCTGGGTGATCATTATTTGGATTGATCCATTTGAGACGGAAGATCATTATTTGGAGTGGCCCAGTCAGGCCTCATCATCATCGGGAGTGGTCCAGTCGGCGTCCTCATCACCATCATTGGATTGATCAAGCGAGCCTCATCACGACGCTCGCATGCACAGAAAATCAGGTTGTAGCCTTCCTTTCATTGTCCTTTCAAATTCCATTTAAAAAGCTAAAAATCTGTGTAGATGCCACATTATTTCGTATTGATTATATCGAATTACATTCGGGTGTTCATAATCAGATGCTTTCAATATAGCATAAATTTATTGGTGATAATAATTTTTATTGTTGTATTCAGTCTGCCGAATAACTTTGCTTTGCCTACCTAAATTTCTAGCCACGCGTTTGCAAGTTTCGTCTTTGTATGCCATAGTATTGTGATTGGGTTCTCTATGATCTATAGTATTAATCATTTTTGTTTACGTCAAACCGCGGTATTGTGTTTTCAGTTTTTAAATCAAGTTAGTGTTATTTCGTTAAAAAATGGAACTCGACAGGTTGATTAAACGGCGCGGGGTTTTGAAAGGTTCATTAACGAGATTCGAAACCTATTTAAGCAACGAAAATGATATTACACCTGGCGTATTGTCATCGAGGTTAGACGCCATCAAGCCTTCTCTGATAGAATTCTCCAAAATTCAGCTGGAGATTGATTTATTGAACAAATCAGAAGATAATGACGCGAGGGATAATTTTGAAGGTACATATTTTAATATAATTGCATTAGGACAGGAAATGTTATCAAAATTTAAGAAGATTGAAAATGTCCCAAATATCTCAGTAAATTTACCACCAATCTCTATACCAGTGTTTTCAGGTGACAACCATAAATGGTTGACTTTTAAAAATTCATTCATTGCCTTAATTCATGATAACAGTAAATTAAATAATGTTCAGAAATTTCATTACCTTATTAGTTATGTGTCCGGAGAGGCACTTGATTTGATTAGTTCTCTAGAAATAACCGGGGATAATTATAGTGCAGCTTGGACAATGCTTATTTCGAGATACGAAAATGTCCGACTTATAGCAAATAGACATTTGAATTTCTTATTTAATTTTACACCGTTAAAACGACAGAATCATCATGAATTACGGAATTTAATTGATCAAGCAAACATTCATTTGAGAGCTTTACACAACTTAAAGCTACCAACAGAACATTGGGATACATTAATCATACATATTCTAACCTCAAAGTTAGATAATCACACACGTAGCCTTTGGGAATCAATAGAGTGCGACAAAGTTTATCCTACGCTCGTGCAGTTTAGCAATTTTATTTCACAAAGGTCTCAGATCCTGGAAACTATCCAAGGTGACATTGGTGGAATGCAACAGAAATCGGAACCAGTTGCAACAAAACCAAGGTTTTTTAATTTTAAGGAAAGGAATTCTACAAACAAGGTTATGTTAGCGTCGAGCAACGTTAATTGTATGCTGTGTAATGACAGTCATTTCATTTATTCGTGCAAAATATTTGTTAACAAAGAACCAGCGGCACGAAGAAAGCTCGTATCAGAGAACAATTTATGTTATAACTGCCTAAAACCGGGGCACCCTTCAAAGGTGTGCAGGTGGAAGGAAAAATGCAGTGTTTGTGATCGAAAACATCACACTCTGTTACATATCAATACTGATAATGTACAAGCGGGTACTTCAGCTGGCAAGGGTCAGTCGGAGGCACCAGTAAATTTAACATGTCATAGTGACATGAACGGGCGGGAAATTTTACTATCTACCGTAATAGTAAAAATAGAAGACGCGTATGGTGGAACACACAAAATACGCGCACTTTTGGATTCGGGTTCAATGTCTAATTTTATTACAAAGGATACTTGTAAAAGATTAAATTTGCATTGTACAAAGTTGAATATACCTGTTTCAGGTTTGCATAATAATTTAATTCATGTAAAGGAAACAGTTGACATTAAATTTAAATCATTATGTTCTCAATACCGGGATGAAATATCTTGTTTGGTATTAGATGAGATTTCTTGCAATCTTCCGCAGACCTTGATTAATCCAAAAATGTTGAACATTCCAGACGGTATCCAGTTAGCTGATCCGCAGTTTTACCAGCCAGCTTCTATTGATATGCTGATCGGAGCAGAGATATTCTGGCAGGTGGTTCGTACGGATCAGATACAGTTAGGAAAGGATAAACCTACATTGCATCGAACGGAGCTAGGCTGGATAATATCAGGAGCTGTACAGAGGCGTCATAATACGAGGCCAGTTAAAGTTTGTCATATTTCATTAAATTCTTTGCAGAATCAAATAGAAAGGTTTTGGAAGGTTGAAGAAACTGAAAATAGTAAGCATCACTCTCTGGAAGATAGTGAATGTGAAAAGATTTTCAAAGGCACGCATAAACGCGATGCAAATGGTAGATTTGTAGTCAACTTACCATTTAAATCTAACCTATCTCAATTAGGAGATTCATTTAGTATTGCTAAAGGTAGATTAGTGTCAATGGAAAGAAAATTCTTAAGACAACCTAGTTTAAAGGAACAATAATCGGAATTTATTGATAAGTATCTTGCATTAGGTCACATGACTGAATGTGAACCTCCAAAACGCGATGAAACTACTTATTATTTACCACATCACGCTGTATTTAAAGAATCAAGCACAACTACTAAAATTCGTGTTGTTTTTGACGGGTCGGCTAAACCCGCTCGAGGGATTTCTTTGAATCGCGCTCTAATGATTGGGCCCACCATTCAAAATGATATATTTTGTCACTTGGTATTTTTCAGAAAACATCAATATGCAGTCACCGCAGATATTGCAAAGATGTACCGCCAAATTAATATCAACCCGGAACACAGAAATTACCAACGTATATTATGGAGAAGGGATGCGGAGGATTGTTCGAAACACTATACGCTAAACACGGTGACATATGGTTTGGCTCCTTCGCCTTATTTAGCAATACGTTGTCTGCATCAGCTAGGTAATGACGTTTCATTTACTCATCCATTAGCTAGTAAATCCCTTAAGGAAAATTTTTATGTAGATGATTTTCTTTCTGGTAGTGACTCCATTGATACTTGTCACTTGCTTAAATCACAAATCATTAATGCGCTTGCTACAGCAGGCATGGAGATTAGAAAATGGAGGTCTAATGCGCCCTCGATTAATGATTCTAAAGATAATTTAGAATTATTGCCAAATGAATCCAATGAAGCTAAGATTCTCGGATTAATATGGGACACCAAACTTGATGAGTTTACCTATCAGGTAGAAAGCATAGACGCAAAGTTAGAAGTAACAAAACGTCAAGTTTTATCATTAATGTCAAAGGTGTTTGACCCTTTAGGACTGGTAGGCCCAGTAATCATTGTCGGTAAGATAATTATGCAAAGATTGTGGAAGCTAAAAACATTGGCCTGGCAGACTTACACGCTGAGTCTCAGTAAAGCAAATCATATTCGGGTACCGAGGAAAATTTTCTGCTTTAATAAAAAATCTTTTAGCTTACACGGTTTTTGCGATGCATCTCAAGAAGCATATGGCGCTTGTCTGTATTTAAGATCTACCGATGAACACGGCATTCACCAATCACAGTTAATATGCGCTAAATCTCGTGTAGCCCCACTAAAAAATTTATCGTTACCAGCGTCTGTGAGTAATGGAAGATTTGTATCTAGGCGGAGCAAGGTAAAGGCACTAAATCCTTTTATGCAGGATGGGTTGTTGAGTGTTGGAGGTCGACTATCACAATCCGATATTACCTCGCTCTCTCAAAAACATCCAATTTTGTTACCACAAAATCATAAGTTGACTGACTTAATAATAACCCATCTGCATTATGAGAATTTACATTTAGGATGTAATGCTCTGCTCGCATTACTGCGTTTACGTTTTTGGCCAATATATGGTAAAAACGCAGTGAAGCGAGCACTGCATAAATGTATTGTATGTTTCCGAGTCCGTCCGCGCGAGTGTCGCCAGCTCATGGGTGACCTTCCTGCTGACCGATTCCGAATCCAAAGACCATTTTATGTAACCGGCATAGATTTTGCAGGTCCAATTTTAATTAAGTCTGGTTTAACCAGAAATGCTAAGAGTGTAAAATCTTACATATGTTTATTTATTTGTTTTTCAACAAAGGCAATTCACCGAGAATTAGTGACTAATTTAACTTCAATGGCATTTATGAATGGATTGAAAAGATTTATAGCTAGGAGGGGTAAACCCTCACGACTCTTTACTGATAATGGAACTAACTTTACAGGTAGTTATAGGGAACTTACTGAACTATTTGATTTTTTGAAGGCATCTGATAAAGAAATCCATAATTTTTTGGCCCAGCAGAATATTAGCTGGAGTTTCTTGCCTCCCCGCTCACCGCATCACGGGGGACTTTGGGAAAGTGCAGTTAAAATGACCAAGTTAGATTTAAAAAAAGCAATGCGGTCAAATGTTTTGACATACGAAGGCATGAATACCATACTAATACAGATTGAGGCTTGTTTAAATTCCCGTCCTCTGACTCCATTAACATCAGATCCAAATGACTTAAACGAACTCACTCCGTCACACTTCCTTATTGGCGACAACCTGTTAGCATTGCCTGAGCTTGATATCCACCATCTGCCTACAAACAGGCTTAATATTTACCAAAAGATGTCTACCGTTGTTCAATCTTTTTGGCACAGATGGAGCCGGGAATACCTAGCAGAATTGCAGAACCGAGTCAAATGGCAAGAAGGACGTCAACGCAGTTTACAGCCTGGTGACATGGTCATCATCAAAGACAACCAACTACCTCCGCAGTACTGGAGGATGGCGCGAGTGACGGAGATCCACCCTGGCCAAGACGGACGCGTCCGCGTCGTCTCCTTGAGGACGGCCAGAGGTGTCACCAAAAGAGCCGTGACACAGCTCTGTCTACTTCCCATGGAGGATCCTTCCTCTAACCTGGATTAAGAACCAATTACAACGCTAAAAGTGATGTGATGTGTAAATCAAAGTGCCGTCAGGCTCATCAGTGCCAAGTGTTAAACTATTTTCTCATAAGTGGGTGCAGCGCACCAGAAGGTTCTACGTTATTAAACTTTATTTTTTTAATGTCAAGTCTGACATAGGGTTATATACTTAGTTATAAGTTTTTTGTTATTATTTTGATATCCATATATTGAATATTGTTTATTTTTGTATGTGAACTCGTTGGGTAAATTCTGAGTACCAATGTTGCAATCTCTTCTTATATTATTGTATGAAAAAAACGACTATTCCTTAATACTCGTTTTTGGGCGGGAATATGTTAAGATTTCAGGTACTGAAATATTAATATTTGTGATTGTCACCCTAATGGTTGTGGCAACATTCTTTTGTGTTGGCAATTGCCAGGGCGAGTTCGTATTGCCACGGATTTTAATTCCTTCTTCTCTTGTTACCATCCGTCTTGGGCGGGTCGTTTGAGCTGGAGTTATTATTGAAGAGTTACTCCAGCCACACTTCCCGTTGGAATCTGGTGTTACCAAGCCGGATTGCTCTGTCAGGAGAGCGGAAGTTGAGATCCTGAACAGTATGATTGTGCTTCATTGAAATATAAATGACTTAAACCTGTTTAAATTTTAAATCTTAATACTCTTTTAAAACGCATTGACATTTTATTTTGTATTATTTAAAATAAATAAATAATTGAATAATTGAATAAGTGGTGCAGAGAATTTAAAAGAGTGCCGCATGGCAATCGGTTTTAGATGAAAAAATTGCCAAAGTGGAAAAAATAATGATTGCAGATCGACGGGTGACGGTTCTGGAGCGCTGTGATATGATCCTTGATGACAATGAGACCACGATTGACAAGATTTTGACAGAACATTTGGGAGACCACAAGTTCTGCCCAAGGTGGGTCACAAAATGTTCACCGAAAATCACAAACAATAACGGGTTGAAACAGCCTGCGAATTCATAAAAAAAAAACTGACATCGATGGCGAAGAATTCTTGGACTCAATTGTGACTGGGGACGAGACCCGGGTACACTACACGACAAAGACGAAATAACAATCCCGTCAGTGGCGTCATTCAGATTCGCTGAAGCAAAGTTTAAAAACGAATTACAGAGCGTAACTCGCACCTGGCGGGTGCAGTGAGTAAAAGCTCTATCGCGAACGGCTGCCACGCCAAGCGTCACAGAGAGTAAAGCTTGGAGACCTTATTTCACGGACAGCCCTCATATTTATAGCAAGTTACAAAAGATGTTCTTACGTAAGTTTTTTGACAGATCTAATCACATCATCCACGTGAACTTCCAGCCTTCTCACAATTCTTCAAATTAGTTTGATAAGTTGAGATGTCAAAAATTAAAAATCAGTTGTTTTCATAAAAAAAATTCCTACAAAAACTACTATTTTTTAACCAAAATATGATTAAGTTAAGTGGATAATTATCTACCTTATAATCTCCCAAAAACAATATGAAAATAACACTAGGTAAAAGTCAAATAAGCACTTCCCACAAAAATAAATGTAAACGATAAGAAACTTTTCTGATTGCAAAAGCCTAAAAGATTTAATTTATTTTTCAGGTGGAAAAAAGCTTTCTGAAAAGGAGCATCCTTCTATTTAATTATTGGTGCAATCCTTTCTAATCTTTGAATTCGAAGTCTGTTGCTGTTGTGTAAGTAGCTGTCATTTGGATAAAATTTAAAAAAATCAATTAATTTACGACGTTAACTGAACAAAAACGCGTTGGGAATAAAGCCAACTTCTATTCTAACAGAGATGGGTTAGTTCTGCATTTTGCCGGAGGCCTCGGAGACGTGCTTCCTTTTAAAAGTACTTGAGTTCTTGGAGCAGGTCCCGGGAGGCACTCCCGACTCGCAAATGGCTCGGACCGAGACGCACAAGTTCAAACGGAGTCGTACCTCGGTGCCAGAGCGCGCAAAAGAACTCGAGCGCGCGACTTGCTCTCGCCTCGCGAGTGACTCGGACTGAGACGGATAGAACTCAGTGGGCTCTTAAACTCGAACAAGCGACCTGCTCGCGACCATGGCTCGGAATGTACTTTTTGGCGAAGTTCAACGAATGCGTGGCCATAACGGATGTATTTAGATAAAGTTAATGTTCATCACTTTTAATCGAGATTTTAATCTCTTATCTGTGGACACCTGTGTCGGACAGTCGGTGTCGGTACAGGCATTTGATGTGTTTGTTTATGCTTTCGATCCATTACATATTTTATAATAGTTTCGGTGCACCGGTAACTGGAGATTGATTACAGCTTTTTCTTAACATATGTTTATAAACATGCAGAATCAATGGATATTATCGTTTTTGTTTTGTGAATTTTATTATGTAGTGCCGTTCCTTATCCAGAATATTCCTTAGTGAGAGATGGCATCTCTGTTTCTATCCGATTTTCGGTCTTTCTTCTCCTTTTACCTTCTTGAAATATTCAAATTTCGCGCGATTTTTCGTTCCTCTATGATCTCAATCACTGCTACCAACAGCTAGGCGTACGCAAGCATCGACGCGACGCCATTTTCTTCAATTGGCGTCTAATTTCTATCGCGTGCGGTCGTCTAGTTACGATATAAACTGGAAACTAGATTTTCTTCTCCAAAAATTTTACGAAAAATCATTACGCAATGTCTAAAAATAGTGTGTCTCTCGAAGCAGTTGAGATTCCCGCGTCCGCGAGTGTTAACCGTGACGAAATACGAAAAACGAAACGAAAGAATGTGTGTTCTGATTGTTCCTCAAATGAATCCGTTTGTGACAATAAACGTAAAAGGCGAAGGCGTCGCCGACGCTCACCAAGTTCCGACAGCTCCACTTCCATGAACTTTTCAAGCAGGGCTTCACGCTCCAGAAGGCGAGGAATGGCCCGTTCTATTAAAAAATTAACCGAACAAGTAGGCAGACTACAAAATTTTATTTTGCAAGCACCGAGGTCAAGATTCGCAGAGAATGCAGCCTCAGAGAATAAGTCCATTACAGAATCTGAGAAAGAGTGCTCAACAGTATCGGGGCGTAATACTTGTGTTTTTCAAATGCCGAGTCCCACCATTTCGCTTAAAGAACCCTTAATGACTGCCCCTCCTCGAGACAGACTCGAAGTGTTAGAACGTCTTCAACGATTTAATCAGAAAGATTGGACCAATGTGAGATATAACAAGATCATTAAGGAACACCTTGCCGATCCGGGCTTTAAGGAGCTTGAGGTGAATTTTGAGTTGCAACCGTATGATTCTGGGTCTTCTCAACAGGTCGCTATTGAAAGATCTTTCGCGGCGATAACACATGCAGCTCTCATGCACAGGGAGCAACTGCAGCAGTCTCTGCAGCAATTGGTCGAATGGGGGTTCGAAGTTCAGAATATCTCTCCAGAAACCCTGTACGAGAAAATTAATGAGTTGTTTGGAGGTCAGAACGACTTGCAAAAATGTTCTGATGACCTGCTGCAAATCACATGCGGAAAACGGGCAGAGATAATTGAATTTAGAAGGGACAGGATCCTCAATTCCTGTAAACAGAAATCAGACAAAAAAGTTCTTACGCAGATCCCTCCAACTTCCTCTCATCTCTTCAATGAGGAAGCCCTCTCTACCCAATTGCAGAAATTGGGAGGAGTAAAGAATTGTTTTAGGCCCTTCCCACAAGCCATCACTTCAACCGGTCCAGGAAAGGAGGGGTCTGGTACAAAAAAGGCTTCAAAATCAGTTCAATACTTTCCGGCCCGAGATTCCTTTCCGGCCCGAGATATCTTTCCGGCCCGAGATTTTATTCCGTCTCGAGAATTTTTTCCATCCCGAGAATCCTTTCGCCCGAGGGGGGCAGACCCCCAAAGGTATCCCCAGCCCTCCACCTCTGGTGTTAAAAGGGGGGGAAAGGATAGTAGCAAGCGACTGGTGCGAGGGCAGACCTCTAACCGACGTTACTACAGGGGTGCATGACCGGAGGCCATCAAAGTTTCGCGCGGGGCAGTTGCTGAATTTCAAAAACAAATGGGCAGCTCTAAATGCTCCCAAAGTTGTTCAAAAGATCATAGGGGGATACAGAATCCCCTTCTTTACAAAGCCCCTATTATTACGCCCAACTGCCTTAACTTTGAAAAAATTTGTGACAAAGACTACCCCAGAAATGACAAAAGAAATAGAAATTCTCAAAAAACTGAATATATTGGAACCGGCAGTCAAAGACTCCGGTTTTCTCTCCCAAATATTCCTGGTCCGAAAAGGGGACGGCAGCAACAGACCTATCCTCAACTTGAAAGGTCTCAATCACTTTGTGTCTGTAAGAAGATTTTCTTTAATGTCACATCAGAAAGTTCCCGAATTTCTCCAACCACAAGACTGGATGACAAAAATAGACATATCGCACGCATATTTTCACATTCCAGTCGCAGAGTCTCACCGTCGTTTTCTGAGGATTGTGTACAAAGGAGAGCTTCTGCAAATGACATGCCTTCCCCAGGGCTTAAGCAGTGCTCCACAAGCCTTTGCCAAGGTGACCAATTGGGTTGCGGAGACCCTACGTCGTCAAAATGTGAGGACCATTGTATACTTGGACGATTTCCTTCTGGCCCACCAGGACAGGGAAATTCTGAAAGCCCAAACAATTCTATTTCTGAATCTACTGAGAGACCTCGGTTGGACCGTCAATTTGAAAAAATGCGTCAGCGAGCCGGTACAAACAGTGGAGTATCTGGGTGTAATGTGGGACACGCAACGCGGTCGGAAGTCGCTGAACAGGAGGAAGTGCGAAGACCTTCAACAATCACTTCAAAGGCTTCAGAAGAAGAAGAAGTGGAATGTGAAGGAGGCACAGAGAGTTCTGGGAAAACTAAATTTTGCATCGTTCGTCACTCCAAGAGGTCGTCTTCATTGCCGAAGGATGCAACTACAAATGCACTCAATGATGAAACTTCCCATAAGAACGAGAATTCTCATAAAGGAATCCGTGATGAAAGACATTTCATGGTGGGCACAGAATGTAAAGGTCTTTATGCCACTACACGTCCCCGCTGCCTCTCATTTCCTCTCGACCGATGCAGCAGATCATGGCTGGGGCGCTCAAGTGGACGATACTCCGATTGCGGGAAATTGGACCAGGGAACAGCAGAATTGGCTCAGCAACTTGAAAGAAATGTTTGCCATACTAAATGCCTTGAAATACCAGAACAAGTGTTTGAGGAGTTCTACCGTTCTAATACAGTCAGACAACAGAACAGTTCTCGCTTATTTGAGGAACGAAGGAGGGACGAGATCCTTAAGTCTACTTCATCTGACCTTTCAGATTTTGTCTCTAGTAGACAAATACAATATAACCCTGCAAGTTCACTACCTACCAGGGCGGTACAACGGCCTTGCGGACCATTTGTCCCGAGGAACCCGTCTACCGGAGTGGCACCTTCTAGCTCCTGCAACAGAACAGATATTTCACTAATGGGGCAGACCCACTGTGGACCTGTTTGCCTCTCACACGGCTCATGTAGTGGACAAATATGTATCCATAGACAGGAAAGACAAAGCGGCGATATTTCACAATGCTTTCAGCAGACCTTGGCACTTTCCCCTGGCATGGGTGTTTCCGCCTCCTTGTCTAATTCCCCGAGTGCTTGCTCATCTGAACAACTCCACAGGAATTTATCTGCTAGTAGCTCCCAAATGGACGAAAGTATTTTGGCTACCAGACTTGAAACAGAGAGCCTTGTGCCTACCTCAGGAGATCAAGAATCTACAAGAGATACTGATAGATACCACCACAGGCTCTCATCCCCAGCAAATACTTCAACTAGAACTGCAAGTGTGGAAAATTGGGGCTGGGATGATGCATTGCAAGGATGGTCTGATAGAGAAAGAGAGATTTTAAAATCCAGCTGGCGAACTTCAACGCAAGCTTCTTATAAAGCAGCGTGGATTAGATGGCGTGAATGGTGTTCATCCAACCATGTTAATTTCAGAGATCCAGTGGGAGCTCAGTTGGCAAAGTTTCTAGCACATCTCAAAATATCGCTGAATTTAGCTCCTAGCACTATAGCTTTGCATAAATCGGCTATTTCAACTTTATGCAATCCAAATAATGAAAATAGACTAAGTAACCATCTTGTGGTGAAGCAAGTAATGAAAGGAATAGTAAACAGCTCGATTAAAGTGCAACGGGATACAATATGGGACCCGAGACAGATATGTTCTTGGCTTCAGACTAACAATCCAGAAACTATAACCTTATTTGAAGCATCCAGAAGGTGTGCAGTCATACTCCTGTTAGCCTCAGGACGAAGGGTGCATGATCTGACACTTCTGAGATTAACATCGGAACATTTTATTGATATGGATGATCACATTATTTTATGGCCTGCATTTGGTTCAAAGACAGATTCTGCAAAGTATCAATAATCAGGATGGAGATTAAACTCCTCATCAAATCAATCTACCGATCCTGTATTTTGGCTTAAGAAGCTGTGTGTTCTCTCAAAGGACAGGAGACAAGAGGCACCCAATATTGATAACTTGTTTTTATCCACATCAGGTCCAACCAAAGCAGCTTCTAGAACAATTATCGGTGGATGGGTCAAGACAATACTTACAGATGCTGGTATTGAGGCCTCTGCGGGGAGCACTAGGTCAGCAGTGGCTTCACTTCAGTGGTTCGAAAACTGTTCAATAGAGGACATTTTGGAAAAGGGAAATTGGCAGAATGAAAATACCTTCCAAAAATATTATAAAAAAGAAATAAGGCAGTCCAATATTCAGGAGCCGGGGACTTCGTCATCCTTGACAAGCCTGTTTAAACCAATCATTCACCTGAGGGGGGCAGACCCCCAAAGGCCCTCCATTTCTGGAGACAGAAGGAGAAGCGATCATTGTGAGGGCAGACCTCCAACCGCCGCTTCTTTTTGAAGGTGATCACAATTGGCATCAACACTGCCACCAGACGATAGCAGACAATTCTCACTAAGGAATATTCTGGATAAGGAACGGCACTACATAATATTGGAGTTTTACCTACCATTAAAACTCTTATTATGTTGCCTTCCTTATCCAGAATATTCCTCATCCCCTGTCTGGTGAGACTACAATTGAAGAAAATGGCGTCGTGTCGATGCTTGCGTACGCCTAGCTGTTGGTAGCAGTGATTGAGATCATAGAGGAACGAAAAATCGCGCGAAATTTGAATATTTCAAGAAGGTAAAAGGAGAAGAAAGACCGAAATCGGATAGAAACAGAGATGCCATCTCTCACTAAGGAATATTCTGGATAAGGAAGGCAACATAATAAGAGTTTTAATGGTAGGTAAAACTCCAATATTATTCATGTCACTGTTTATGATATCAACATTAATATTTGAACAATGGAGAATATTTGCGTCGTATATTCTTCTGACTCCGATCAGGGTCATCCGATCCACAAGTCCACATACCTAAACCATCTAAGCGTCCCCTTCTTTATCGTGTCGAAAGCCTCAGTGTAATATAACTATTTTTTAATCAAATAGGTAACTTATAAATCTACTTTCTAGACTGTATCACTAGGTATGTGTAACCTCGATACTCCTACCCAAATTCCAAAATAACATTAACTTTCAAACAATAAAGTAACGGGTAAAAAATACCAAAAATTTCCTTGCATCCATTGAACTATCGACAATAATGAGGGAAGAATAATTTTTTTTTTAAATTGTGAAAAACCCCAGTAACATACATTAAGCCTAACAGTAAACCTCTAATTGTGATGCGCCTAATTCAATCAAATCTGACACTAAAAATACATATCTCACCCTAATAATTTATTGCTACTATTGAATGATTAGATTGATTAGTGCGTGTCAGTGGATATTATTATTAAACTAATTAAATCTGATATTGAACAAAAAACAAAACTTCCACTCACCGTAAAGTTCGTAAACAAAAATACAAATTTTTAATATCACTCAAGTAATGTATTGCTAGATTGAATTATTAGTGCGTGACAGAGGATATTATCATTTAACTAGTTAACTCATCGATATGGAAAAGAAACCCAACGTAACCTGTTGTGTGTTTTGTGTGAATGCGGATGTCGAAGGACCTTGTATGTGTTTTCAGATGTGTGTTTGAAATGTATGAAAAACCACTGCACAAGTAAAAATGAAAGCACACAAGGAAAGGAAAGGACTTACTGCAGAACCTTGTGGCACTTCTCTTATTCTTCTGGGTTTGTTCATACACTTTTAGAATTATTAATCGCGGTATTTACTGTGATATGCGGGTAGAGAATGCGGTAGCGGAAAATTATATGTTTATATGGCAATGGTCGATTAACCTGTGACAGGCCGGGAACGCGGAATTGAGGGCGTCATATGCGCATGCGCGAGAAAATAATTCAAATATTTGAATAATATTGTCGACGAAAAACTTTTTGTCTGCGATTTTGACCCTTATATGTACAGAATTTGTATGAAGAACAGTGTCAAAATCGCTTGCGCCATCATTACTCTAGGTGGTGTTAAAAGTTTCATTCACCCTGTCACCCTGGAATATTTTTAAAACGATTTTATCCGTGACAATGCGCTGTCATAATTTGCCACGGATTTAACGGTCGCAATAAATGCGTGTATCGTGAATAAAACGTCGTAAAACCTATTAATTTACGTAATAAATGCAAGTAATGTGGTTTTAGTAGATAGTTTATTGTTTTGTGAACGTGTTTCAGTCAATAAAATATACAAAAGCCCAAAATTTATCAACAAAACATTCAATTCAAAATTCGTGAATAAGTGGTGGTTTTTTAGTGTTTTTTTGTGAAGTTCCGCGAAATGGCCCGGCATTTGACCGGTTAAAGACTGATTGTGGGTAAGGTTAAAAATGACAGGTATACAGGAATTGGTAGGAAAGGAACATGTGACAATACAAGCTACAAATACAGGGTCTATGATGTATGTAGGTAAGTAGTGTGTAGGTAAGTAGTATGTAGGTAAAGTAGGTAAGTAGCTATGTATCTTTGTATGTAGGTAAGCGTAGTATGTATTGTGTAAATGTCCAAACACAACGTAAAGTTCGTAAACAGAATCAATTGCTAGAAAAGCAAAGGCTGCTGCGACGTGTCGCCAGGACTTACTACTCACTAGTATCAGGAGAACTCGCGACTCGCGAGTGGAGCGGAGCGCGAACATAATGGGGACGCCAGCCGGTGGAGGCATTCGGGTTCCTACTACTTACTAGTACCAAGACAACTTGCGACTCGCGAGTGGAGCGGAGCGCATTCACGGGGATGCCGGCTGGTGGAGGCATTCGGGTTTCCGGTACGACTCCAAGTTACGGGTTTGGAACCGAGCCCGAGTTCCACGACCGGGTTCTAGTCAATTTTAAAAAGGAGTAGGAGTAGGAACCGCTTCCCGCAAAGGATCCGAGTACAAAAGCCCTGCACCGACACATCACTAATTCCAATTGATTTCAACACTTTATTTGAGTCCTTTCGACTTTATTGACAAAACTGCATAAATTTGACAGCAGCAAATCGTTGTTGACAGAAATAAAACTTACAGTTAATAAAATTAGGTGTGAAGCGGTCCCCATGAGAACTCAAGAAAGTTAAACTTCCGAACAACTTCCGTGAGCATTGATTACCATAAGTTGGATGCATACGTAAATGCTCATGTAGTAACTTATGAAAATCTTACGTAAGTCGTAAATTTTACTTATGAGTGTAAAGCTAGCCTTAAAGTAACATTAAATTACCGCTAAATCTTGTCTCTCCTGGAAGAAATATTTCGCATAGCCATCCATCCAAACGTGAGCCAAGCGCGCCGTGTTGATTCCTGAAACAAAACAGGTGTTTTAGATCTATAATTCCAATCAAATGTCAGTTTTGATAAGTACTTACCTTCACTTAATTAAGCATTAGAAATGGGTTATTTTCGAGTCTGTACAGAAAAACTAATACATAATAGAGAACTCCAGTCCAATTTTTTTTTATGAAAAATGACCTAACTTAAATAACTGCATTTTTATTTTTATTTTTAGAGTTAGTTTTAATAGTTAAAATAATTGTCAAAGTTTTAATTTTTCAAGATCCCCCGAAAATCACCATATCTATGGTGAATCGTGTGACGTCATCACTCCTGAAAAATTAGCATAGAATCGGGCAATCAGCTGATTAACTACCGCCATTTTGAATTCCGTTGTTCGAAGTATTCTCCCTAGAATGTGCAGTAATTTTTGAATATTTTCAATAATAGAGATAAACTAATAAGAGATACCTTTATTTTTTAAACATTATTTAGGCCTAAATAATGTTTCAATAAACACAACAACTATATCTCTATAAACAGTATGTAATAAACGAATAAATTAATACGATGGCTTGTGTCATATCATACATTCCCATACATTGACTTTACGGTGACGTCACGACACATCGAACAGTGATGTCACCACTAAAATTTCAATAATGCCAACTTGACGGCGTATTTTTACGACCCAATTAAAAATGGACTTTTAGATAATTTTTAAAAAACTCTGCGTTTAATATTATTAAATAAAACTTATATATTCAGAATCAGTGTTTATTGGTCTATATGAACATATTTTTTTAAAGCCATAATATTTTTCACTGGAGTTCCTAATTTAAATTCACATTCAAATTCAAATTCACTGGTATAACCACCCTGATCGAAAAGATTTAGGATTTTATTCATAAAATCGAAAATACACGTTTATTCATCCGATATGGTTCCCCGTCAACTGCAACGCAGTTATGCCAGCTCTTGATCTAATTCTCGAAACACCGCTCGTCCTCAATTTTCAAAATGTCCATCAGAGTCGTTTTCGATTTTTTCATAACATTCTCTCTGTGCTGGAATGTGTTCCGCTAAGCGGTTTTTTAAGTCGGTTGAACAAGAAAAAGTTGCAGGGAGCCAGATCAGGTGAATTCAAAGGCTGCTGGATAGTATTCATGTTGTTTTTAGTCAAAAACTCATGTATAATGATCACATTGTGCGACGGTGCGTTATTGTGGTTAAAAATAGAGGCCATTTTCAGACTTGTAAAAAATCGATAACACACACAAAGGTTTTAATGGAGTTACTCCAAATAATGTCAGGAATCGCTGGTTAAAATCCCTCAGGTACATCCTGTTACACCCTGTATTAAATATTGTAAAAGTGTTACCGTGAGTGTCCTGGTCATTGGGGAAGCTGTACGGGTGGAACTCCCGGAAGACGTGCCCCACTCGGGAACACGGGATGGTCTCCAGAGCACCGCCACCTAAAACACACACAAACATTATTGTGAGTACCGCACAACAGTCCCGACTGACCGGAGAGGAAGAGGAAGGTTGGGAAGTACCAGGCTGTTCCTACATTGCCACCAAAGATGTAAAAGTCACTAAAGCAACGTTTGTATTCTGAATGAAAAACACTTCTTTTCAAATGCTCTTTTATAATTTTTTTTTAATGTGAATACCTCTCAAGATACCCTCTCATCAAGAGCCAGTGAGACTATGACATCCCTGATTGGGGTATGTTGTGGGGAAGGGGAAGGAGATGAGGAAGAGGAGGATTGGAAAGCGCCTGGCTATTCAGATCTAGTGGTTAGCTATATTTGGTGTCCGGGTTTATGGGGTGAGTTTTGTCCAGGTATTGGCGGCAGATGCTTCTGCCCACCTGCTGCGTGGCGGGCCGGATCGAGAGAGAATGGTTGAGGGAGGCCTTTTGACCTTTCTAGCCGGACTTCTCGATCCATCACCTTGCACCGCAGTTGGAGGGATGGATATATATGTCTGTCACTCTCGGACACACTGACCTTCAGATTCCTACCCACCCCTCGTACCTTTTTTCTTCCCAGAACTTCCTATCCTTCCCTTTCTTAAAGACCCTCCACTTAGCATCCCCTAAGATGACATAGGCCCTGAGGGAAATTAGGAGCTAATGTTAAAAGAAAAAGTCACCAAACATGGCTAAAGACATTTCAAACAACATTACAATTCCGAATGGTGGTCTTACACCAAGGCAAGGTCTTACACCTGAGAGTATCTTCCACTCTTGCCACAAATATACTATTTATTATTTTAAATGAATTAATTGTGAATTAACACAAATTAATTGAATAAAATTAATCTGCGCTGGCCAAGAATTGAACCCGCGACCTCCGGATCGTTAGGCGAGAGCCTAATGGTAAAATGTGAAACCACATAAGAGTCCTGACTGCTCCCAACTGTTCGGAGCCGGTGGGACTATTACACTTTCAATTGGGGGAGGGAGTGGAAGTGGGACGGTAAGAGGAAGGTTGGAAAGTTGGGGTAAGCATGGAAAAATTCATTTCAAGGCTTTTTCACTCAGATAATACTGAGTTGTATGCACCACTTTGGAATGTGCTTCAAATATGCTGTAATGTAAACATCATTTTATATGAATTAACCCCTCAGGCGTCAACCGTATATTTCAGAGGGTCAAAATATTTCCGCTTTGTAATACATAATATCCAAATAAATGTAATATTTCTGAATATATCCGAAAACTAAAAACTGTTTTTGAAAGGTGATGAAATATGCTTTCAAATTTTATAAATCGAAATAAACATATAATTTTTTAAATTTAAAAATTTTGCATGCCAAATAAAAAAGTTTAAAAAATGGCTCACCTTACGGTTTTTCTAACCAAATTCACCGATAATGACAAAAAATATTTGATTGGACAAATCTATATTAATAAAAATGAATCGCCGAAATGTATGTTCCAGCATAACTTCCGAACAATTGCACCAAATTGGGTAATTCTTTTTTTGTTGTGTTCGTTATTGTCAGGACAAGGTTTGTATAAAACTACTGGTGAGCTCTGGCATTATGAAATTTGTATAAAAAAATTGCAATAGGCGGAACGCGAGCTGTTTGAAAAGTAAATGTACCGGAAATTAATTTATGGAAGGCGGGAGGGGGGGGGGGGATGAAAGGGAAAGGACACGCAGGGAGAAACAATTTCTTTATTAAATGGCATAGCAATGCATGCCCGGTACCAACTATGTATTATAATATTATAAAAGTTAATGTCACCTCACTTTTTGTCATTCCATGTAAAAATAATTAATTATTTTTCACAAATTTATTTCAAATTGCGATTCCAAACTTTGGTTTCATAAAGGGGTAAATTTTACTTCTGTTGTGGTTAGTTTTTTAATTTGAATATAAAGTGTGGTATTTTCTCTTTCTAACACTGTTTATATCATATTTCTCACTAAGATAGTAAGGGAGATATAACAATTTCTATGAGACCCATATGAGTTGTTCCGAAAACCGAACAAATAGACTTAAAATATGCAAAATGACACATTGATTCACAAGGATTCGAACCAGCAACCTCTGGATTCCTACTCTCGGGTCTTAACCATTCGACGATGGAGGCCGTCAAGCTACAGGCAGATAAGACAAGAGACTAAAGAAGAAGTGGAGGTGCTCACACTGCCAGATGCGGAAGCTCATCTCCAGATTCTCTCCTCCCCAGCCGTCCATGAGTTCGTCGTAGGATCCCACCTCCCAGAAGTACTTGCGGTCCATTGCAAATAGTCCTCCGGCCATAGTGGGGGACCTGCAACCAAATAACCAATAAACGTAAGATCATAATATTAGTAAATGTATTAAAAAATCAAATTATGGGGTAACTTTCCCCTAACTTTGTCGCTTTTGGGGTGACTTTGCAGCTTATGGAGTAACTTTGTCGTTTATGGAGTAACTTTGACGCTTTTGGGGTGACTTTGCCATTTATGGGGTAACTTTGTTGCTTTTGAGGTATCTTTGCAGCTAATGGGGTGACTCCGCTTACGGGGTAACTTTTTGACTTTTGGAGTGACTTTGCCGCTTACGAAGTAACTTTGCAGCTAATGGGGTGACTGCCGCTTACGAGGTGACTTTTTCACTTACACTAGTCACCCCGACTTTGCCGAAGTAATTTTCCCACTGATATGTATAATTTTTTCATTAGCTCAGAATAATAATAATTTCCCTCGGGGCCTATGTCTCTTTGGGAACGCTGTGTGGAGGATCTTTTTAAGGATAGAAAGGAGAAGAAGTTCTGGGAAGGAAAAAGATATGAGGGTAGAAATCTGGGGTTCAGTGTTTACAGATCATCTGCCGCAAAGACCTAAACAAACCTCTGACTGAAGATTACGCGCTAACTTTGTCCCAGGTGACTTTGCACAACATTGAAAAGCATGAAAGACAAATCTAAAAATATAGAAAATAATAAAAAAAAATTTTATTCATATTTCATTAAAAAGTATGGATATCATAACCAGAGTTAACCTGAACACAGTACACACGCAGATGCATATCTTGCATACAGCATGTTTTAAATTCGTTATTCGACTTCATAGACAAGCACGAAAAGTTCATTTTGAATACATACTATAAAAAGAACATAATGTAAAACTTTTTTGATAATATTAAATTTAGATAATAATAATAATAACGTAATATTTGTATAGCACAGTTTTGTGTCATTCAACTTCAAGTGATTTTTTTTTTTTTACATTAACTCCATACAGGAGGCCTTGAGGAAAATAACTTCCCTCAGGGCCTATGTCATCTTTGAAGACGCTGTGTGGAGGATCTTTTTCAGGAAAGGAAGGAGTGAACACGGGTCTGTCTTGAAGAGACCCATGTTGTAGGAGGGAGGAAACACAGAAGCCGGCAAATCGTTCCACAGCCGAGCCGTTGAACTCAAGAACGAGTCATAGAAACGACCCGTTCTCATGTGACTAATGTCAACCGTGTACAAATTTGGGCGCGTGTTTCCCGACTATGCACCGGTGCCGAGGGGATCAATGACGCTAGTTCCTCGGAGCATCTTCCGTTGTAATACCGGTAGAACAAGGACAGCATTCCCACCTGACGCCTGTGCTCTAAAGATTGCAGTCCATCTGTTAAGATGGGAGAATCTATCAAATGAACCGCCCGTTTCTGCACAGAGTCAAGGGTTTTTTTAGGTATTTTGGAGTTCCAGACCAGAGGTGGCTGCCAAATTCAACCGTGGGGCGCACTTGCGATTTGTACAGGGTTAGCAGTTGTGTACTATTAAAGTATCTGCGGGCCCTGTACAGTACGCCCAGTTTCTGAGAGGCTAACTTAACTCTGGTTTCGATGGAGCCCCCGTACCTGAGCTGGTCACTTAGAGTTACACCATTTGCCCCTTTGATTAATGTCATTTGCGCCTTTTTCGCTGAAAACAATAAGCAGACACAAACCAGACTAAAGGCTGTTTCTCAGTGACGTTTTGCAAGTTCATCACTACATCGATCATCCAGTTAATTAGTCAGACATCTCCGAAGAAATTAGAGTTGAGAATGCAGTTATATGTAAAAGTGTACCCTCTATCTGCTACAATACTCAGATAACTCTTAAACACCACCAAATCTATGGTGAGCTTTGAAAATTGCTTTCCTTATTATCCTAGCGAAATAAAAATAAATATTATATTATATTAAACTTATAGCATTTGGAGATGTCTGACTTGGTATTATTCACATTCAAACACTATCAGTTCTGTGGGGGTACTTCTCAATAACAATAGGTTCTTGATAACAAACTGGTTTATTATGAGTTTACGTATTTACAAAAATTATGCTACAAGTCACAAGACCTCTCTATACTAGAGGCTAATTGAATCTGAGTGGTAGGCTGGCCAAAACCACTCTCGACGGCCACCGCCTAATCGGGCACCCCTGTCGGCAATCAATAGAAGCACTTTCCTGGCATCTGTTGGCATCACTTAGAAGCTCTTTCAGTACATTTGACTAATAAACTGGATGATCGACATTCGAAAAGTTTTTACAGGGTTTTTATTTTTTATTTTTTTATTTTTTATTAGAAAATAGTTTTTTTTCTTGTTTACATTGCACCTGCAAAGCTACTGCAAGTAGCTTGTCGGCAGGAAAATAGTGTGGACAACAACATGATACAATAAACAATGTTTTACAATAGAAGAAAAAAATATTGCAATTTAATAAAAAACATAATAAAAACATAAATAAGTATAAAGAAAAAAAAAAATTTAAATTAAATATTAATAATTAAAAATGCACGAGGAGTCAAGTCAATACATACAATCTGATTCCAATAGCCATGTTCTAAACAATAGTGCAAATTTAGGTGTCGAGCAACATTTTTTCAAACCATATGGCAGCATATTAAAAATAAGTGGTACAATGTGTTCAAGAGTTCGCTGGCCATGTTTATTAGAAAATCTAGGTACTATCATCCCTTCATTTTGTGTAAGCCTAGTATTGTACATGTGATCCACCATTGTTTTGTATGGGCTATCTAAGATATGTTGCATACAGATTTTATACCAAAAAAGAGCTCTAATAGGTAACACATTTATGGATTTATACATAATTGTGATATTTTGCCGCTGGTCATAAACTGCTTTGCTGACGAGTAATTTGACCATAGCGTTTTGAATTGACTGTACATGTTGGATGTTTGTTTTACATGAGTGCCCCCAAGACGTTATACCATATCTCACATTAGATTCAGCCAGGGACAAATAGATTAGTTTCATGGTTTTGATGGGTACATAATATTTAAGTTTATAAAGTTTGCCTACAATCGCTCGAAGGCGCTTACATAGCTTAACAATATGGATATCCCATTTCATATTACAATCCACCGTCACCCCTAAGTAGACATATTCTTTGACTAGGTCAATACTTCCACAGGCGCAGGGCTGTATACAGTTATTGTGTATGCAGTCAAAGTTATGGGATACTAATGATGGTGCTATTGCATATCTGGCATGAGGCGATCTTATGTGCATTAGTTTTGTTTTTTGTGCATTTATAACTAAGCCAGAGTCGTGAGACCATTTTAGTAATGCTATGAAGTCCTGCTGTAGCATATTCATGGCCGTGAGCAGATCCCTATGTGAGATGACAAGTGCTGTGTCATCCGCATATACATAGTGCTTGATAAAAGAAAATACTTTATTCATAAGAGAGACAAATACTATGTATAATGTTGGACCTAGGATAGAGCCCTGCGGTACACCAGTAGACAATGATCCCACTTTACTCAATTTTCCATTTATTTTGACCTGAATTTTACGATCACTAAGGTAGTTCTTCAAAAGTTTAAGAAAACGTCCTCGCACCCCTATCGCCTCCAGAACTTTAAGTAATTTTGTTGGATCTATAGTATCAAAAGCTTTCGAATTGTCTATAAACAAAACTAATAATTGTTTTTTATCGTTTAGTTCATTATTTATGTAATTTGAAAAATCTTGAAGTAACAGTTCAGAGCTCTTCTTTTTTTGAAAGCCATATTGGTGTAGATCTATTATTGAGAAAGACTCGAGGTATTTATTCAATTTTATGGAGATGTATTTTTCAAGTATCTTTTCTATTGCAGGCAAGATACTGATCGGTCTGTAATTTCCTATGTCAATATGTCTGCCACTTTTGTATATAGGTCTTATAATGCTACATTTAAGCTCATCTGGTATTACGGCTTGCATTAATATTATGTTAATTAAATGTGTCAAAATCGGTCCTAAAATATCTATGTGTTTTTTAATATCAAACATTCTGATGTTATCTATTCCGGGTGATTTTGAATTTTTTAGAATTTTTACAATATTCTGAATATCTAAAAGTGTGGCACGTGGTATATAAAGACTATGTGGTAGCTGTGTTGGTTCAACATTTGATGCTCTAAGATCACATTTATGTACTAGTGAGTTTATACTGTCCGAAAAGTAGTTGACAAAGTCGTCCGACACTGTTTCTGCAGATTTATCTTTTAGTAAGTACCTTGAGATTACTTCATCGCAATTACTCTTCGTTACGTTATTCATTTTATTTGATCAAAAATTACCATTTTTTTACGTCACTGCAAGCAGAATAATAAGTTTGAAACATGCATTAGAGTGGCGGTTGTCACACTTTTCTGGTCAAGGGCCACATAGGACAATGTGAGGTATCACCACGGGCCGCATATTTATGATTTCGGGAGGAGGGGGGGTGTTGTACCTTTTTTTTAGCAAGTTAAAAAAGCTGTTTTTAAATACCGGGTTGCTACCTCCTTCCTTCTTGTATTCATGATAATATATATTGTTAATTCTTAATAATAATAATACAAGTAAAATAATAATATGTATTAAAAAAATATATATGTAGACGTGTAATGGATTCTTTCGGTTCAATTTTCATCAACTTCCCGAACTACTGAAATGTGTGAATTTTCGCACACGTGATAAAAATGATTACAGTACATACAATAACAAAAATTAAACGATATTAAAGTTTACTTTGCTTTATTAGTACGTGGTATTTTTTTTTACCTGCCCACGCCATCACTACGACATCTAAATTTGCCATCTCAACGCCCTCTAAATTTCTCTGGGTCTTCTACTGCCCCCCTGAAAGTCTCAAACGACCACAAGGGGGTGTTTTTATTTTTTTTTTACATGAGCTCCACACAGGAAGCCCTGAGGAAAATAATTTCCCTCAGGGCCTTTGTGTCATGTCATCTTTGGGGATACTGTGTGAAGGGTTTTTTAAGGAAAGGAAGGAGAGGAGAGTTCTGGGAAGGAAAAGGGTTTAAGGGGTGAGTAGGAATCTGGGGTTCAGTATGTCCTGGCCATCGGCCTCCGAGACCTAGACAAACCTCACCCCATGAACTCGGGCACCCCTTTTTTTTTTTTTACAGTGAATACCGCACAAGAATCTCAACTGCTCCCGTCTGGAGCCAGTGAGACTATGGCATCCCCAATTGGGGTATGTTGTGAGGCTGAAGGTAGTGGGGAGGGGAAGGAGGTGGGGAAGAGGAAGGTTGGGAAGTACCTGGCTATTCAGATCTGGTCACCAAACACGGCTAAAGCCATTTTCAAGCAACGTTTCAATTCTGAATGGTGGTCTTACACCAGGGCGATACTGATTGTATCTTCCACTCTGGAACATGCCACAAATATACTATATATTATTTTTAATGAATTAATTGTGAAATAACACAAATTAATCAAATAAGATTTATTTGCGCATGCCGGGTTCGAACCCGCGACCTCCGGATTGTGAGTCAAGAGTCTTACCCACTGGACTACGGAGGTCGTCGCTTTTATCGCCCCGCTGTTATCGCCCACATTAAGAACCTATGATGTACACTATGCGCATGTTCAAAATCGATTTAGGATGTGTTCAAAAACCAGCTGGACGTTTTAAAATCAAATGTCAATCAATTAAAATCTACGTTTTAAAATCATAAGGGCATACGAAATATTTGAAAAAAAAAAACGGATAATATAATTGTACATGAAAAAATATATATTTAAAAAGAAAACGGCATCTGCCGCGGGCCGCAGTTTGACGACCACGTTTGGCATTAGAGTGTGAGTATTGTGCGAGTGTGAAGTCTGACTGTGATATAATTGGCTGCCAGTATAACAGCAGATAAATATTACCTTGTGGCAGAAATTTCACTTTCCCTCCGCGCGAGGTCCACCTGCTGAATGTCAATCCAGGTGAAATGGCCAGAGAAGGTGAAACCACCTACCTGAAACAACAAACATAATATTATACTCTTAATTTAAAATAAAACAATAACTTTGTAAACACCACTTTTATTTTTATACTTTATGCCGACCGGGTTTCGCTACAACCGTAGCTTTATCAGGGCAGTATAATACTCGGCATAAAGTATAAAAATAAAAGTGGTGTTTACAAAGTTATTGTTTTATTTTAAATTAATAATGTCACATCACAAAGTATCCGCTTCATATGAACAAAAAATAATATTATACATTTAACTTTTTCCACGCGATCGTAACAACAGTTGATACGGCAAAAAGCCATGCCTCACACGCGCCCGTATCAGCCCTTGTTACGCTAACTTCGGCTGCCGATATCACAGCGCTCCTATGTGACAGTTTTTTTTCCCGCTTGCTAGGACATTCGTGTAACTATCACGATGCTGACATCTTCAGGCATATTTCGAAACTAAAATTGTATTTCGTAAGGAACATCTATAATCAAGTGAATGTATCATCGTGCCTTTGAGTGCCATAGTTCACAATTTAGTCGACAGATGGCGCTAGTAGTAAATCGCAGTTTGCGCATGTTTTTTTTTTTTACGTTAACTCCACGCAGGAGGCCCTGAGGAAAATAATTTCCCTCAGGGCCTATGTCATCTGGGATGCTGTGTGGAGGGTCTTTTTGAGGAGAGGAAGGAATGAACATTGGTCTTGAAGAGACCCATGTTGTAGGAAGGAGGAAACACAGAGGCCGTGATTCAGATTGACCATATTGGACAAGCTTCGAAAACATTTATTGTCGAGATCGCGCGTATTCTAAACGCTTGTTTGTGTTGTGAAACTGTGATTTTGACTTTATTATATGACAAAATCTATTCGTTTCGTGTTATTAAGTGTTGAGTTTTATAACTTGTTTATACGAATTAATAATAATAAGTGATTAAATGGCGCCGCCTTTAAGATAACGTGGGTATGTTTTTTGTATGGAATATAATGTTTTTGTTTTTATAAACATCTAGGAGTGTTTACAGACGACGATTTGACATAAAATTGGATGGAATTACAAATTACAGCATAATTACAAATTACAGCATAATATGCTGTAATTTGACATAAAATTGGATGGATAGGTATTTGACATATGACATATACATGTACCGCGTATGGGTATTGAAAAAACGGAGTAGTTCAACGCGGGGAAAAGGTTAATATGATTCCACAACAGTTCATCCCCTGACAGTTGCCCCCCGGAATACTTGTATACAATGTGCAATCATTTCAGATAAAATACAGTATACATACTTGTATAAAATATAATTGAGTGTCCTCGAAGGGATGTGCAGAGAGGATGTAGCGCCGAATAACGTAAGTATAAAACATATTTTCATTGAAATGCATCAAGTATAAAACTACTTGTCCATATATCGACACTTTGTAATAAATAACAAGGTTCCATCTGTAGCGGTAACAAACTCAATATATTGATTTATGTTGTGTTAATTTAATGTAATTTAAATTTATAAATTAATAATTAAAATGAACAACATCAACATAGTTTTTCTTTTAACCCCTCCGAATTTTCGAGAATATTAGCTTTTGGTGTCTTAAACGAAATGACATTTTACGAAAACTTTTAGTTATAACCGCTTCACAATTAAAGCTCTATAAATGAAACATTTCTGAACGTAGCCGAATAGTAAAAACTGTTTTAGACAGGTTACAAAATAAGCTTTCGAATTATTATATTACAAATAAATATTAACATTTGTAAATATTAAAATTTAGAATGCAAACATTAAAAAAATGTAAAAATGACTCACGTGATGTTTTTATGTGAAAACGGTACTAAAATCACAGATTATGTAAACAACAATACTTATTCTATTGTATAAATGTATAATAAACACTTTTGTCACCTCACTTTTTTATCATTATATATAAAAATATTTAATAAAAATTAACAATGTCGCGGTCGAGCCCCCCGTAGGAAATTTGGCGGGTAAAAATATATGTCAGACTGCGCGAATGACGGAATATTCTTGTTATGTATTTCTATGGACAACTTGATAGGGATGTACAGCTTGATCCACTATCGACCTTTCACTTTTTATTTTAACTAAAACAATAACGGAGTTATAACGGTTTCTATGGAGACACACGCGCTGACGTGTAAACACGCTTATTGTACTTGACTGCTGTCGCATTTTTAACGCATATATCTGCTTACGTTGCGGAGGGGTTAACATTACTTCTGAGTTAAATTAGACGTAATATTAAAAAAATCCGCTTTTTAAATTTTTTTTTTTAAAACCATGATTTTTATCAAACCTGGCATAGAGTAATAAATTTACAAAGTTTTTTTTTTATCGGATATCTGCCTAAAAGACTTCAACCTATATTTTGTAACCTGTATTTTTTTATTGAATCATATCTTTATTTTTTATCATGTTAAGTAACATTTTTTATTACGTTAAGTCACTTGCGTTTCCTAGAATATTTGGTATGTTGCACAAAATTTTATAACCGTACAAGTATTTTTGCATTAATATTTTTATTATGAGTTAAGCAAACATATTATCAGTAACTACATAAAATTTTCTCTTTTTCAAGAATATGTCTTTTTCCATTAAACTGGCTATTACAAATGTGATAAAAATGCATGATAAATACAAAACTATAGCTCGACCACAAGCAAAATAACCATTTGCAGATGCATGTCCCTTGCCTTGCGCATAAAAGGCATGGTTTATCAGTACGTCGTTAGCTACTTCTCGTTCTAATTCATTAGAATTAGCCTCTTCATTAGCTAATTAGCTTCTTTGACACGAAAAAGACCCTTTAGGGGTTATATGGTTTTTTTTTCTAGTTTTTTTTAAAATAATATTATAAATAAATAATATTATTTTAAATTTTAAGCATATAAATACTAGCAAGCACCCAGCATGCATTGCCACAAAAAGAAATTGTTTCTCCCTGCGTGTCCTTTCCCATGCGTCCCCGTTCCCTCCCCCGTTCCCCTCCCGCATCCCCTTCTCCTCCCGCGTTCCCCTTTCACGTTCCCTGTCTTCCACCCCCGTCTTTGCTCCTTGCTTCCCTCCCTGCCGCAAAACTATATATAACTTTATGAAATATTCATTTTCAAATAACTCACGAGCCACCTACTGCATAATTTGTATACAAATTTTGTAATGCCAGATCACGTATTTCCTTTTCCGAGCTCAATACGAGGCAACCATGCCTCGAAATCAACACGGGTTTGTAACGCCATTTATCCACCAAATTCTCTAACGCTAATTCTCTTCCCAAACCCGTGTTCAGTACGAGGCATGGTGAATATAAAGTACTATATTATGAAGTGTTTTTATTTATTTTATTAGTAAGGCTGTTTGCGTTTTATTGCCCATCCATTATATTGTGCGTGTATGCACACACTTCCTTTTTTTATGTTACAATCACGTTTGGAGGACGCGTGCCTCGTACTGAACACGGATTTGGGAAGGGATTGGCGTTACAAACCCGTGCACAGTAGGATGCCGCTTGCCTTCAACTGGACACGGGTTTGGAGAAAAAATGGCATTACAAACCCGTGTTGATTTCGAGGCATGGTTGCTTCGTACTGAACACGGAAAAAGAAATACGCTGCCAGATCTCACCAGTACACAGAAACCTTGGGGGGCGTGTGCAAATAAACCGCAAACAATTGACGCCCTCAAAGTCAAAATGGCCATCCAGCAAATTCAGCCAGATTTATGCGACAAAGTCATTGAAAATTGGACCTCCCGAATACGTGCCACTAAGCAAAGCCGCGGCGGACATTTGAATGATGTTATATTCCACACTTATCGCCATAAAATATAATTTCAAATAAAAAAAAATTGAGTGGATATTATATATTGATATTGAGCGTCCTTATTGGAAGATCCAGTATATCTGCTTCAGCATAAATCAAAATCATTTATTGTACAAAATTTTCATTTAGTACAAAAGGTATAACTTATAGGTACCTATATCCTATTTCTTCCAGTTAACCTAACATGTTATACAGATATGAACACAAATGAAATATAAATATAAAAGTGGTGTAATACAAAGTGAATTTGTTTTAATTTATTATATAAACATAAATATAAAAACAGTTGTACCTATGTGAGGTATTCATTTAATGTGTAATGAGACCTGTTCAGAAGGAATGTTTTTAGTGATGACTTAAATCTGAGTGTATCTTGTATTTGTTTAATATCATGTGGAAGGTTGTTGTATACTTTAATGGCCATGTAAAAGGGTCCTTTTTGGAAAATTGTTTTGTTTGCATTTGGTATTAATAAATTTTCTGTAAACCTTGTAGCGTGTTTATGTGTAGAGTTTTTTTGTGGAAACTTTTCTGGAGATGATCGCACTAACATGCATAACTCCATTATGTTAATGCCTCTGTTCTGAATTATTTCATTGCTAAGCGTGGTAAGAAAATCCAATAAAATTATAAACTATCCAACATGGAATGGTTAGCAATGTAGTGGTCCAAGGGTTCCCACCTTGGCGTGGCGGGTTCAATCCTTAGCTAGCTAAGTTCTCCATTATTGTACAAGAATATGCAACTACTGATAACGATGGTAGTAGTAGTACAAATATTGTAGGGGCGTGTAAATAGCCCCTGACACTAGGGATGACTACCCTATGTAAAATTAACGAAAATTGAATTCTTCCCTATGTGACACAAAAAAACAGTTGACCCAGCAATCTCAAAAACCAAAGTGAAAACAAACAAACACTCACTCAGAGAATGCAGCTCAGCCACGATGTCCACACAAAAAGACACTTCTTTTCAATAAAAATGTCAAGGCGATATTGCATAATCTTGACAGATGTTTCGCACAGCAAGGAAGTTTCAACCATGAAAAATTTGCATATTAATAATGCGTGCCAAAAATCCAATCTTAGGTACAACAATAATTCACTCACTGGATGAATTATTCTTATGACTGACCAGGAGAGACATCTCTTGGCCTTTTACTGACACTCCCGTCAGAAGTAATTGCTTGATTCACAAAGGTAAGGAAACGCATGAATACACTGCATCTCAAGTCACATAGGTTCAATTCAATACAATACAAAACCCATAGATGGCGCCCTTATGGTCTTATAGCATAAATTATCAATTTAAAGAAATTAATGCCCAAATATATTTATGGCGCGTATCCATATTCCCCGCCTTGGAAGTTCGTAGAGCTTACAAAAGAAAGAATATAAAAATACAAATGAAACAAGAAATGAAATAGAAATAAAGTGACTATTCACCGGTAATATTCAGGAATGACACGCATTGGAAATTCGCAGAATCCCACAAAATAAAGAAAAATAACTAAAAATACAATGTAATAAAGTTCAATTGACCAAGATAACGGATATTAAGTAATGCCATGTCTGGGTCAGAGATCATTGAAACAATGACTAAAATCAAAAAAAAATAAATAAATAAAAATAAACAAAAATAGATAAAATATAAAATTATTGCGTTGGAATGGGATATAATTTGACAACCGGACGTTTAAAAGAACCAAATCTTGTCTTTACCGTCGCAACGCGAACAATTTTATCCATTCCGGGATGGATTTCAGTTATCACGCCTAAAGGCCAATTTAACGGAGGGGAATCTTCTTGTCCCACTAGTACGACAGTTCCGATATCAATCGGATGATCAGAAGTAGTCCACTTCTGCCTGACTTGCAAGGTGTGCAGATACTCTGAACGCCACTTCTTCCAGAAGGACTGAACCATGCTGTCTAATAATTGCTTACGCTGAGTCAAATTGATTTTACCGTCTGCCAGGACAGAAGCAGGCAAGTACTGCAATGGTGTCGACATTAAAAAATGCGCAGGCGTAAGGACTTCTGGATAAGGGTCAGAAGACATAACTGTAAGTGGACGCGAATTCATTATGCACTCAATTTGAACTAGCACAGTCTGTAACTCCTCATAGGTGAGAAGCTGAGTTCCAATCACACGGTACAAGTGTGTCTTCATGCTCTTTATGTTCGACTCCCACATACCCCCAAAATGAGGCGCGCGTGGTGGAATCATTTTCCACTCTATACGACGCTTCGCGAGTTCGCGCTTTAATGAGGGCTCATATTCAGATTCAACCAAAAACTTGTAGAGGTCAGCTAATTGTGCCTTCGCACCCACAAAATTAGTACCATTATCTGAATACAAGCATGTTACCGGGCCACGCCGAGAAATAAAACGGCTGAAAGCAGCCAGGAAAGCATTTGAAGTTAAGTCAGAGACCAACTCAATATGAATAGCCTTGGTCACAAGGCATACGAATAGACAAATATATGCCTTTTGAGAATGTTGTCCTCTCCGACGAGTCAGCGTAATACGGAGTGGACCTGCGTAATCTACACCGGTATGTACGAAGGCCTTTGCTTCTGCAACACGATATGACGGTAAATCTGCCATCTTCGGTGTAGGATGCGATGGATTTAAGCGGAAGCAACAATTGCATTTCCGCACCATCGCCCTAATAACAGTCCTAGCATCTAATATCCAATAGCGTTGACGTAAGATAGACATAAGAAGTCCTGGGCCTGTATGACAGTTCACGACATGAAAGTGAGCGATGATCAGATCGACAACACAGTCATGTTTGGGAAGCAAAACCGGATGTTTAACCTCAAAAGGTAAATCCGATTTAGAGAGCCGCCCCCCAATACGTAACAGATTATCTCCATCAAGAAATAGAGATAAACTCTGAAGTCTTTTGGAATGAAATTTGCCTTCCTGGAGTGCAGCAATATCTCCTGCAAAATGAATACTCTGCACAGCACGAATCACAGCCTTTTCAGCAGTCATAAGATTATTGACCGTTCCAGAGGAAAGTGATATCTTTTTTATGAATCGGAGGACATAAACAACAATCCTTAGTAGTTTATCCCAAGTGGATATACGCTGAGCCAGTTCACTCAGGACCGATTTTTCACCCTGAAATGTTGCAATGAGCACATTAGCCTTGTGTTCAGGCATTTCACCAGTATTGGTAGGGTGAAACGGTTTTAATGGCCATTCCAAAGGTGGGCTGCGAATCCATGATGGGCCGTTCCACCATAAATCATGTGAAACGAGTTGGGAAGGAAGCATGCCACGAGAAAGGCAGTCGCTCGGGTTTTCACTACCAGCAACATGGTAAAAGTTCTCTGGAGACAAATTTTCTTGGCACTGAGCTACGCGATTACTAACAAACACCGACCAGCGATGCGGTGAAGAATGTATCCAAGAGAGCGCAACGGTAGAATCGGAAAACGCATATGTTCCTGCAATAGGAAGACGCTCAGAATAATTATCTTGAACCGTCCGTATTAATTTGGACATCAATACTGCGGCACAGAGCTCCAAACGAGCGAGGGTCGTCACTTTGGTGGGAGAAACCTTTGATTTTGCGCACAACAATCTCACTGTAATTTTTCCAAACAGATCAGTGGTGTGCAAATAAATCACACAGCCGTAACCATTCATGCTTGCATCGCAGAAAGCAACAACGAGCACCGTACTGTCTTTCAGGACACCAACATGGCGAGAGATTTTTATCATTGAAATTAGAGGAAATTCCTGTGTAAGCGCCGAAAACCGACGAATAACGCTATCAGGGGGTGTATCATCCCAACCAATGTTGCACAGCCATAGCTCTTTGATAAGTAATTTAGCGTACAGAATGACAGGGGCGACCAAGCCGAGGACATCAAATAAACGGGCGACTATGGAGAGTATGCTCCGCTTTGTGCACTTCTCCTGAACATAAGATGTCGTAAAGAAGAAGCTGTCATCAGCTGGTTCCCACGAAAGGCCCAACACCTTAGAGGTATTGTTAGAACCAACAGTGAAGTCCACTGGGCTGCGGTGAGAATCCGGGAGGTTCTCAAGTACAACTTGAGAATTACTAGTCCATTTTACTAAATCAAAGGCACCGGACTTAAACAACGAGATTAATTCTCGAGAAAGACGTATGGCGCTGGGCTCATCTGCAATAGAATAGACCAGGTCGTCCATATACAGCTTGGACTCTGCCACTTTGGCAGCATCCGGGTAATGTGGTCTCATATCCTGGGCCAACTGGCGAACCGTCCGCATTGCTAAGTATGGACTTGCCGTCAAGCCGAAAGGAACTCGATTGAACTGAAAAGTTCGTATGAGACCATTATTTGAGAATCGAAATAAGATCCTCAGGTATCTGCGATGCTTGCTAGGAACTTCAATCTGTAAATACATTTGCTTTATATCCGCAGTCATAGCGATGGGAAAAAGACGAAAGTCAAGCAAAAGCAGAAACAAATCGGCTTGCAAATTGGGACCAGTATGAATAATGTCATTCAGTGACAGCCCTGTGTGTGTTTTAGCACTAGCATCGAGCACAATACGAGGCATTGGTTTGTCTGGACGAGTGACAGCATGATGTGGGATGTAATATCCATCTTCTGTGATATCAGACTCTGAGACTTCTGATAGGTAATTATTTTCAATATATTCACTGATAACCTTGTTATAATTCTCCTGCAAAGCAGGGGAATGTTTAAATTTTCGCTCCAATGCCAAAAATCGGCGTTGGGCAGCAGTACGAGAATTACCCAATTGTCTTGGATCTTTACAGAAAGGTAAAGCAACAGAATATCTACCATCATCAGTGCGAGAAATTGATGAAGTAAAGAGATTCTCACATTCTGTCTCCTCCGGACTTAGAAATTTTATATTAGGTATCTCTTCTAACAGCCAAAATTTTTGCACTAAATCATTAAGTGCGAGTGCCGAGAATGATGTGTTTGTGTTGAGCACATTATTGGGGTAATCACCCATCAACACGAAACCGAAAGCGGTCGATAACGCGGGGGGTGCACTAGTACCCGATTCAACCCTGTTCCCTAAATAAATATATGGGAACAGTTGTGCACCGATGACGACATCCACGCATCCAGGAATATTCCATGTTAAGTCTGCGAGAGGTATGCCCTCTAAGTACCTCATATCACCCTTGGCTATATAGTGATTAGGTAATTGGTCGGTGATACTGTCAACGACAAGCGCATGTATATTATATTTATTCTCTGGGTATACGCGAGACTCAATATCCAAATACACGTAACCGAAAATTGGTCGAGACGTTGATCCAATTCCTTTGACAAACGAATTACTCAAAGGAATTATTGGTAAATTCAGCGTCTTACAACAATCGACCGTAATCAAATTATTTTGAGAGCCATTATCAATTAGGCACCGAACAATAACTTTATTTCCGTTTTTAAGCTTCGCGTATACTTGTGCGGTCGAAAGTAAAATAGAAGAGTTCGGTGTTACTTTGGCACAAAGCGAACACGAAGGATTGACATTCGCGGTCCCCTCCACTTGCTTATCACCAATGCCAGTTCCATTGATGCTGGATGACACTGGAGGGGGGACTGACGGTTCTTCACTGGTAGGTACTTGCGACGTATGTACATGAGTATTGGTTTTCATATTATTCACACTGCCGAAATGTAAGAATGTATGATGACGTTTATTGCACAAATCACAAACTAACCCCGATTTGCATGACTTGATTGTATGTGAACCACTAAGGCAATTTACACAGGCATTTTTCGATTTTATAAATTCAAATCGAGCCTGTGGGGAACTCATACATTTAAACTTTGAGCAAACGTTGATTAAATGATCAGTTTTGTTACACAGAATACATCCTTTCGGCGGAGCTGGGAAGCGCGGAATATTCGCATTACTCGCGACGAACGATTTAGTATTATTTGATCGGGAGGACGAAATGGGATGCGTTTTATTTACGACACCATGCGAGTTACTCGTTCGTTCTAAAATCTTTACTTGATCTTGTACAAACGAAACTAACTCATTATAAGAAGGAATTTCTTTATTACGAACTGTCAGCTCAAAGTTCTGAGCCGTCTGTGAATCAATTTTTCTTACCGCGCAGTGAAACAAAATAAAATCAGTTAAATCTTCAATACCTAACTGCTTTAATGCCGACACTGACGAAGAATATCTTTCAATGAAAGAATTGAGACTGGCAGATGTATTCGTGCAGTTTTTCGCATCGAGAATATTATTTAAATAATGTGTTCCTAGTGTACGTTTATCTTGATATTTTTTAACTAAACTCTCCCAAATGATCTGATATATATCACCCGAAGGCACAATGCCTGCGGTTATGTTCAAAGCCCCGTGTGTGAGTTTTCCGACTAAGTACTGCACACGCTGCGAGTCAGTTAGCTGTCTATTATTATGGATATTGGCTTTAAATGACTCAAAAAATTTCGACCAACTTTCATTCTTACCATCGAAGGTTGGAAGATCTATTGCAGGAAGATTAATCATACACGGCTCCCGCGACTTATTTTGTGACGTCAGTGATTCTCTTACAGAAGTTTTCATATTCGATCTAGTTCGTTTGACCTTCAAAAAAAGATCATCAAAAGCATTTAAAGCTTGAAAATCTGGTTTAAATTCTGGATTTAAAGTTAACTGACGATCATTGATGCTATCTATAATATTTTCAAATTGACTTCGCATTTGATCAATCATCTCTGACTGAGCCATAAACACTTTGTTATTTCTTGACTCAAAATTAGATATATTATTTGTTGCATTATACAGATCGTTCATACGAAAAAAAAGATTTTCCTTTTTTGCGGTTAAAAGAATAAGCGATCTGTCTTGAGCCTCATCAAAACCCTCCTCCGTAATTCTTGGCATTTTTTATATATGCGAAAAGATTACCACAAAATTTTACAATAATGTTACAATGTTAATAATTAATTAATAATAATGTTGCGAATAATTATCCAAAATTACGACAATTCTGCGAACAATGTTAACAATTAATTAATAATAATAATGTTGCGAATAATTATCCAAAATTACGATAATTCTGCGAACATCCAAATATGTCATCCAAAAGCAAAAACAAGACCAGCTATAGTTCTCAAAAAATGAGAGGTACTTCAAATTTACCAAAAAATACGTAAATTCAAACATCCATGTAATTAAGCTATAATCTCGAATTGAATGTATGAATGAATTAATAATCCGGCTCGAAGGACCACTAAATATGTAGGGGCGTGTAAATAGCCCCTGACACTAGGGATGACTACCCTATGTAAAATTAACGAAAATTGAATTCTTCCCTATGTGACACAAAAAAACAGTTGACCCAGCAATCTCAAAAACCAAAGTGAAAACAAACAAACACTCACTCAGAGAATGCAGCTCAGCCACGATGTCCACACAAAAAGACACTTCTTTTCAATAAAAATGTCAAGGCGATATTGCATAATCTTGACAGATGTTTCGCACAGCAAGGAAGTTTCAACCATGAAAAATTTGCATATTAATAATGCGTGCCAAAAATCCAATCTTAGGTACAACAATAATTCACTCACTGGATGAATTATTCTTATGACTGACCAGGAGAGACATCTCTTGGCCTTTTACTGACACTCCCGTCAGAAGTAATTGCTTGATTCACAAAGGTAAGGAAACGCATGAATACACTGCATCTCAAGTCACATAGGTTCAATTCAATACAATACAAAACCCATAGATGGCGCCCTTATGGTCTTATAGCATAAATTATCAATTTAAAGAAATTAATGCCCAAATATATTTATGGCGCGTATCCAAATATTGTCAAGTTATTCATAACCTGGAAATATTTCTCTAAAAAAAATTATCTACATAAATGCGTCAAACAATATCTGAAAAAAAAAATTGCATATCAGATTACTGAGAAAATTTCATAACTGAGAAAATTACATTTCACTTTGCTACAATTAGACGATAATTTTTATTTTAAACACAAAACGTAGATTAGGTATTGGACATAAAAATTTGTGACGCAAACAAATTGTGACAATTGAATGCCTGATTTATTGGCTAGGTTGTTGCACAAGGTCAACAGTGTTACATAAATATATATCGGTGCAAACAGCAGCCTTATTTGTGTTTTCAACAGCTGTGTAAATGAACATAGCTGAATATTGCCAGCCGGTGACATTTTGGACATTTAAAATTTTTTTAAACTTGTTTAACGATGGAATCAAGGTTAAAAATATTATTTAACTAGCTGGTTCCCAGCATGCGTTGCAATGCCATATTCAAAGAAATACATTGTTTCTCCCTGTATCACCTTTCATTATAGCCAATGTGTTATAGCTGTATTATTGTAAAGTTTCATTAAAATCCATTCAGTAGTTTTTGCAAGTTTAAATTTTTTGTTTTTAACGCTAGTTTAAATTCAGCCAAGTTCTGGATATTAGTAAGAGCTGAGGGAAGTTTATTCCAAATGAGCAGGTCAGAACGAAAAGATCGATCATAGTAAATGGCTCGATTTGACCTAGAAGAAACCATTAAAGATTTTGTTGTCGTTATTTTCATTTTTGTGGTAAACTGCTTATGTTAAAATGCGCCTAATCTCAGCACAGGAGTTTCTGGTGAAATTGACACAGCACATCACCAATGTAATTTAATTAATAAAGATGAATAATTATAAAAATATATATTTTTTAAGAAAGACAAATCTTTCCGGGTTAAGAAAATCTTTGGTAGGAAACTGATGCTTTTGACCACTCAGCTACTAACCAGTCAACAAAAATCATTACAGAGCGTTTGGGACTAATCCCCTAAAAGTGTGACCTTCTGATCGAAGGTCCTAGACAGGTTAAAGAAATTGTTTATTTGTTCAAGAAAAAATATCCATATTTTAAAATGATTGATCAATTTCACCAGAACATAAAATCGGGCTAACTTTGGGCACACGGACACGCCCACCAAACAATTTTATCAGTTTATCTAGGGTTATTCTGCATCTTTTGTGTTGTAGGAAGGTATCCATTATATATTATCGGCTGTCAGATTTTCTATGTCTTTCAATGGCTTGTCTATGCCTGTCGTGTGTTGATGTCAGTCGGTGTGGATTAATTACCTACTGAACCCCTCAGGCCTCGAGCGTATTTTATCAGAGGGTCAAAATATTTCCATTTTGCAAGAAAATCGAAATAAATGGAATATTTCTAAATGTATTCAAAAACCTGGAACTCTCCAGCCGGACTCTCAACCCACCGTTTTGCACAACATTGGGAGGGATGGATTTGTACTTCCGTCACTCCTGAACATATTGACACCCAGATTCTTACTCACTCCTGATTCTTTTTTCCTTCCCAGAACTTCCTCTCCTCCCTTTCCTTTAAAAAGACCCACCAAACAGTATCCCCCAAAGATGACATAGGCCCTAGGGGATTTTTTTTCCTCAGGGCCTCCTGTGTCGGGCTGACAGAGAATACAATACCTACATACGAAAATTATTCAGTTACGAAATGCAAATATTATTTAATGCAAAACAAAATTGTTTTTAAAAAAGTTGTAACAGTTTATTATTTGTGAATGATATTATGATTACGGGTGATTTATAATGATACTATGGTTATGTGTCCCACAGAAGTTGGCACGGTACTAAGTCATATGACTTAGTACCGTGCCTTAGTGCCTTCTCTAAATCAATAAATCCAACAAATGATGGCTTTTTTTTACATGAGCTCCACACAGGAGGCCCTGATGAAAATAATTTCCCTAAGGGCCTATGTCATCTTTGGCGATGCTGTGTGGAGGGTTTTTTTAAGGAAAGGAAGGAGAGGGGAGTTCTGGGAAGGAAAAGGGTTATATTTTTTAAGAAAGGGGTGGGTAGGAATCTGGGGTTCAGTATGTCCCGGTCATCCGCCTCCAAGACCTAGAAAAACTTCACCCCATGAACCCGGGCACCCCTGCTAAATCACCAAACGTAGCGAACCACTTGGGGTGACCTATGGCAGAGGTGTTAGTTATCCAATAAAGGTTCCCGGGGCGGCGGTACCCATTCCCGCCTCCCAAATTACCGGCTTACCGTATTTCCAACATTTTTGTATAGTCAATTGTAGTGTGAAGAGCTGATCCGTGGTGCCTCTACCTTATCTGAAGCCGCACTGTTCTTCTTGGATCTTGTGCTCTGACGCTCTTCAACATCTTTTTTTCCAGGATCCTAGCATAAACTTTTACTAGTTGACTGAGAAGTGTTATTCCTCGATAGTTGGGGCACAGTTTCTGGTCCTTTTTTTTATTCGTTTCATCTGCTGAGAATTTCATTTTCTTCCCTTAATAGGTTCCCTGCCTCATCTTTAATGCATCTGGTCGCGATTGCGTCTCCCTTACGAAGTTGTCGTATTGTTTGTCAGAAAACCTTATTTGCCGCGTGGTAATTCTTTATGAGCAACCGTGAGTATTTACTTCGGTTTTCTTGTGTAGGGTTAGCAATATTTAGGTGCTTAAAGAATACGGAGTTGAAGGCAACTTGCTAAAAGGTATACCATCTTTATATGAAAAAAGTAGCAGTAGGGTCCGAGTAAACGGTAAAGTTTCGGAAGAATTTGAAGTGGAAATTGGCCTCAGACAAGGGTGCCCTGTGTCGCCAATCCTCTTCACTATTTTCATGGACCGAATTAGCCGAAACAGTCAAACACTGGATGCAGCACTAGTAGGCAATACCAGAATCAGCTCCCTACTATTTGCTGACGACATCGCGAGATCGTGGATCAACCGTTTCAACGGAAGAGTGTACGGCGGCGGGAATGAAGATGAGCACCTCAAAAACAGAGGTGATGATTATAGGAAGGGACCAAACTCAGTGCAACATACTCGTCAATGGGACTCAGCTGAAACAGGTGGACAGATTCAAATACCTCAGGGTTGAATTCTCCAGCGATGGACGGCAAGATGGAGAAATTAATCAAAGAATTAGTGCGGAAAGCAGTGTATTGCGTCCTCTCTACAGCTCAGTGATAAGGAAAGCCGAGCTCAGTATGGACAAAGATAGCAGTGTTCAAAACTGTATACCGCCCGACGCTCACTTACGGCCACCAGATATGGATGCTAAATGAAAGAACACGCTCTAGAATCCAAGCTTCCGAAATAAGGTACTCGAGAGGAGTGGCAGGGGTTACGAAATGGGATCATATAAGAAACTCGATGACCCAAGACGATCTAAACATCGAACCACTGCTACTCATCATAGAATTATCAATAATTAACAATAAATTATCAATAATCAACCATCAATAATTAACGTCATTTCAGCGGCGCGAAGTGGGCGTCCCCATTGCAGACCAAAACTTATGGTGAATTACACCAACATTCGCGGCCTGCACACCAATTTAAACTCTGTCCACCACCATCTTTTTTCTGAACGCCCTAACCTACTTTTCCTGCCTGAAACGCAGATAGCCGAGCCTGTAGATGCCTCCTATCTGGACTGCCCGGGCTTCACCCTCGCAGGCAAGTTCAGACCTAAAGGAGTCACTCACGTCAACTGTGTGCGACTGTTGAATCTGGAAAACTCCAGATTCGACGTAATGTGGGTACGCGTCAATCTTGCCAGTAAGGTAAGATTCTAACCTATACTGTATTACAATGGAGGATGCTCCGAGGAACTAGCATCATTGATCCCTTCGGCACCGGTGCATAGTCGGGAAACACGCCAAACGTGTGCCCAACACGGTTTGTACACGGTTGACATTTGTCACACGAGAATGGGTCGTTTCTTCGACTCGTTCCTGTGTTAAACAGCTCGGCGGTGGAATGATTTGCGGGCCTCTGTGTTTCCTCCTTCCTACAACATGGGTCTCTTCAAGACCAATGTTCATTCCTTCCTCTCAAAAAGACCCTCCACACAGCATCCCAGATGATATAGGCCCTGAGGGAAATTATTTTTCTCAAGGCCTCCTGTTGGAGTTAATGTAAAAAAAAAAATAGAAAAATTGCAACTGAGTTGGCTTGAGCATGCACTAAGAATGCCTGATTAGTGATTTCTGAGGAAAATATTGCGTGCGATTCCAGACGTCCAGTGGGCCGCCCCAGACACAGTTGGGAGAGGCAACTCCAGAAACTATGTGAGGAGAGGATGGGACTACCATGGACGGAGGCCGAACAATCAGCACAAGACAGGGAAGCATGGAGGAGCCTTGTCGATGCAATGGGTTCCCGACCCGAATAGGATAAGGGGAAGAAGACGATGATGGTTATGTGTTAGACGTCATGGTCAGTTTTCCTATGTGATTAGTATAATAATACAAAAAATATCGTCAACCATGAAGCGATTCAGCCGGTGCCAAAAAAATCAACTTTTGACACGATTTATTCGAAAATGAAAACTCAAATCAAAAAAGTTATACACTAGTATTAATCGAATATTCAAATAATTCCCACCACTACTTTGGATTAATAAAAAAATTGAGCAATCAATAATCAAATATAAAACTCAACCTCAAATGTCGATTGTCCAGTTGATTAGTCAGACATCTCCGAAATATAGAAATTTGAATTCAGTATGCAGTTGTATATAAAAATGTACCCTCTATCTGGTACAACTCATAAACATCACCAAATCAATTATAATGAAGAAAAACTTGTGTGTAGTGTGTTGCGGCGGGGAGCAAGTGTTCCCTCTCAAGAAATCGAGGGATCAAATGCTGCGTTTTGTGGTCTGTAACATTGCGGTTCTTATCTATTTTATTATATTTCTGTAGTTGACTTACCAATATCTCCAAACTGCTGTACACCCTCCATGCACTGAGTTTATGTCACCGGGAAGGTAATTGTTAGTTTGGAAACATGAGGAAGGGAAATTGGTGATATTTGCTTTGTGAAGTTAATGGTAAGCAAGCGATATTTTTGCATATTTAACTGCGGTTTATGAGTTTTGCGGCGTGATTATTACAAAGTGATGCGATTGTTGGGACTTGTGTCCTTTGCGGTGGTTTTATTTGAACTGAGGCAGAGGGCACCCAATAGGTAGTTCCAAAAGGCAACATGTAACAATAAAGGCGTGAACGTAGTGGTTTACAAAAACATTGATTGATGTACATTGCTTTTGTTTGATGTTATGCTTCCCGGTGTTATTTTATAGCATTTCTAATATGCACAACACAGATTCGTGTAAATAAATATTTGATTTACGGTGAGCATTAGAATATTGCTTACCTCGTTATTTCAAACTTAGTATTTGGAGATGTCTGACGGGACAATCAATCGACTATTTCCAATGTGTAGAATCAATAATCAAAATACAAACGTATAAACCTACCTGGAAGCTAAGTCCAGCCGTGCTGTAGTAGAAGGTCTTGGCATCAATGACGTCGATGATAGGCACAACGGCTGTCCTGCGCTCGTCCTTGATGCGCTGCAGAAGCGGGCGCAGCCAGTCCTCCACGCACTCGCAGTGCGCGTCCAGGAATACCAGCACGTCGCCGCGCGCCGCACGCGCACCCGCCAGACGGGCACGGATCAAACCGGACCTAGGGGATAGAAACTCCCTGTTAATTTGCATGTCCAATTTAAATTTGGAATATCGACTTGTATGTTAGACTGTATGTTAAGTTCAAATATAGAATAAAGACTAGTATGTTTCACTGCATGTATAGTTCAAATATGGAATTAAGACTCACCTATTACTTTGCTTGTTAAGTTCAAATATGGAATAAAGATTCACTTGTTACTTTGCATGTTAAGTTCAAATATGGAATAAAGACTAGCCTGTTACTTCGCATGTTAAGTTCAAATATGGAATTAAGACTCACCTGTTACTTTTCATGTTAAGTTTAAATATGGAATAAAGACTACTTGTTACTTTACATGTTAAGTTCAAATATGGAATAAAGACTAGCCTGTTACTTTGCATGTTAAGTTCAAATATGGAACTAAGACTCACCTGTTACTTTGCATGTTAAGTTCAAATATGGAATAAAGAATAGCCTGTTACTTTGCATGTTCAGCTCAAATATGAAATAAAGTTGAGGTGATTTTTCACAAAAACGGCGCTATATAAATTATCCAAATATTATTATTAAGACTCACCTGTTACTTTGCTTGTTAAGTTTAAATAGGGAATAAAGACTAGCCTCTTACTTTCCATGTTAAATTCAAAGAATGTTATTTTGCATATTAAATTCAAACATGGAACGAAGCCTCACCTCTCCGGCAAACTGACGATGTTCACCCCCTTTCCCAGCAGTCTCGTCTTCACGTAGTAGCTCAGCTTCCCCTTCAGCTCCGCGTTTGAAGAGTTGTCGTCGACCAGCACGATCTGCTCCACAAAGCGGCCACCCGTGTTGAGCACGCTCCAAACGGTACGCAGAAGCACCGAGAGCGGCTCGTTGAAGTAGACTATCACCACGGAGGCGGAGGGGAGTTCGTCATCGTACGCGACCTCGGCGCACTTATGATGGCGGTAGTCTGCAGGACAAAATTAAATTAGAACAAAAAAAAATTTAATCAAGGGTTATGTGAAACAATAAATTTCAAACTTTGACAAACAAAACACTTTTTACATTTCACCACGAATGTGATTATTTAAAAAAAATTATGAAAAATAATTGCCAAAGATGCTGCTAAAATCATGAAAAATCAGAATCTTTTACTTCTGTGGCCTATAATTATTTAAAACAAACCGTTCTAAGTCTTTCAAACTTACTGCGTTCAATTCAAGCTATTTAGACATTTGTTTAATTGATTTGTTTGTTAATCCCTATCGTTTGAATGCACGTCCTACATTTTTTAATATTTGTATTTAAGAATGGCTGCTTTTATAAGTCCCACGGCAACGATCAGCGACGGCAACCGTATGCGGTATCTATTTCTTTAATACGAGTGAGAAAGATGCACAATAATGATTGCATTTCTTCTTTGACAGAAACAGACATATGTACATCGTTTGTCTCACTATTATTTAGTGTGTAAGAAAGTGCTGCAGCATTATCGTGATAAAGAACATACGCAAGGGCAGATCCAGCTTTGGCGTCAGGGGGGGGTCCTCAATTTTCGATGCGTTTATTCCCGAATAATGCGTTTGCCGTCAAACAAAGTATTATATTAAATTAATTAAATATTGACAGTACTTAAATAAAATCTATATTGTGACAAATATTTAAAAACATTATGTTTAACAATTTTAATTAGTGGTCCACCTATCAACCCATCCCAGGGGGGGGGTCATGACCCCCATGACCCCCCCCTCCTAGATCCGTCCTTGAACATGCGTTGGTTGCCTTTTTTGTGACGTTCCGTGCAGTTTTTTTTTTTTTTAAAAAAGAAAGACAAACATTCCCGGGTTACGAATAACCCAACAATGTTTGAAAATCTCCTACAACCACCGCAGAAAGCCGAAAATGTTGCTTGTGTTGTGATGGCGGACTTCGTCAGCCGAGGAATCGAAGATGCGACGCCCAGGTGGGACCCAAGCGGTATGCCCACTCAACCACTGACCGGTCATATTATTCAGTTATATGTAATAGCCAAGTTTATATATCTTAATATATAAAAATTAATATTTCTTTGTTTATCCCTAATGCGTTCCTAAACCATTTATCCGATTGTGATGAAATTTTGGTTATTTGTTGTTCGCACACCCGTGAAGGTTTCTACATATATAATGGTGAGCTCCGGCATTATGAAATTACTTCCGACACCATTCATCCGATTGCAATGAAACTTTGATGAGTTGTTAGGCACATGCCTACGAAAATTTTTATGTATAGGTCCTGGCATTATGAAATTTGTATAAAAAATTTACAATACGTGGCCCGCGTGGTTTTAAAAAAATATGTTTCTTTCATATAGTTTAGCGGCAGGAAGGAAAGGCGGGAGGGGAATCCTGGAGAGGAATGAAGGAAGGATGGTTCGCGGGAGGGGGGACAAGGAAGGGGAAATGGAAAAGCAGGAGGGGGAGGGGACACATGGGAAAGGACACGCAGGGAGAAACAATTTTTTTCTTTGAGTGGCATTGTAACGCACGCCGGATACTCGCTAGTAATATATAAAATCAACCATTACTAAAACATAGTCGGCAAAAAAAAAAAAACACTATTACTCAATGTAGCTCGCGGATATTTGAAAAATAAGTGAATTAACTGGCACTTTTGCTAATAAGGTTGTGCATCACTGACTTTTAAAGTGAATGTACAGGTTCACGGACAATAGGAAATACATACACAGAAGATAGCATAGACAAGTTATTTACATTGTGGCGAGTGAGTACATACTCAAAAATTTATCAATATTGCATTCAATGATTATACTCGTATAGCTAGCTAAAAAGGCATTGATATAACAGAAATATTTCACATTTTATCAGTTCATAATTTTGTAATCACACACTCGTAGTAATAGTAACATTTGCTGGTTGTTAACATTTTTAAGCGATAAAAAATACTTATCACAATTCATTTTACACGCCTTGCATTTCTTGACATAGTTTAGTAAACCATAAATATTAAAATTACTTAGGGAAAGCAGTAAAAAAATTAAGGATTTTACAAGGTGTTAAGGGCCATACTTAACTTACTTTAAACTAATGATTCCTTACATTATTTGGATTAAAAAGTGTAAATGAAATGCAATTCGGGAGGCGGGGATGGGTACCGCCGCCCCGGGAACCATTTATTGGATAACCAACACTTTTGACATAGGTCACCCCAAGTGGTTCGCTTTATTTGGTGACTTAAGAGGAAATACTAGCGGCGTTTTTTTCCATACAAACGTATTCCCCGTTTATCTCTCCGGATTTTGACCCTAGAGCAAAATTTTTTTTACATAATTTAGATATTGACCACTAGCGTGTCGGTACGTTTTGCTTTTTTTGATAATTTACTTCTTATAGAAGTTAGGACCTTCCAAAAATGAATAAAATTGCCTAGTTTAAACGCCGTCAAAAGACGTTCAGTATACAAACTAAACAATGTATTTTGAAAAAAAGCAAAACGTACCGACATAGAATATTTTCTTCTAATACAGTTAGTGAAAAAAAAATTTTAAATCGGTCCAATTTTGGAGAAAAAAAATGGGGAATACAAAACATCGATTTTGACAATTTTATTTAGGTATTTTCGGCCCGATATGCAGTTGTCCCTTTCGCTCAGTTCCCCTGAGGGGAGCTCGCGGAGTGGAATAGAAGACATTGGTTACAATACCTATCGACTATATTTTTAAATGACCGGCATAGCTCTTAAGCAGGGGTGCCCAGGTTCATAGGGTGAGGTTTGTCTGGGACTTGGCGGCGGATGCGTCTCGTACTCTATCATAATATCGCCTTGCACTGCAGTGGGAGGGATGGATTCATACGGCTGATTCATACACTGATCCCCAGATTCCTACTCACCCCTCATACCCTTTTCCTTCCCACTACTTCCTTTCCCTAAAAAGACCCTCCACACAGCATTCGAGGGGAATTATTTTCCTCAGAGCCTCCTGGGTGAAACTAATGTTAAAAAAATAAATTTGTTTGCTTTTCAAAAAAAAGTTAACAGAGACAAAAATTTTATTTTACATATTTTATTACAAATAATGTCAGGGGTCACTGGTTAAAGAACATCAGGTACGTCTCTTAACACCCTGTATATTATAACGACACACTTTTCACGTCAATCTAAATCAATTGAAATTTATGAATCACACAATAAAACTTTATTTTTACTTTGAACAAACAACTAAATTTGAAGTACAAAGTAACACGGCAAATTTTATTACAGTGAAACTAAAATTTAATTACAAAGATCCATAGCTCATTATGGAAATTATGTTTCGTGCTGAAAGTTGTCTTTACCAAGAAATTTTAAAAATATCCCTTGAATTTTTATCCCACGAATTTATTGCTACCAGCGGTGTGCCGCAAGGTTCTCACCTGGGACCTTTATTATTTATCCTATTCATCAATGACGTTACTAGCATTTTCCATGATGTCGAAGTTTTACTCTTTGCCGACGATATGAAACTGTTTAAAGTCATTAATGATGTGCACGATTGCATAATCTTGCAAGAGAATCTCAATAACTTTTTCAAATGGTGTTCAGGTGATAAACTTCAGCTAAATATTAACAAATGCCAAGTTATGAGGTTCTACAAAATTAAACGCCCAATAATATATAATTATGCACTCTGTAATGTAGACTTAATCTATGTAGTCGAAATACTTGACCTAGGCATCATTTTTGACCAGAAACTCTGCTTTGTATCTCATGTAACTTCTATAGCCAACAGGGCTATGAAAATGTTAGGTTTTATTTTAAGGATTTCCAAAGATTTTTAAAATATTCACACATTAAAAATTCTGTTCGCATCTCTCGTTAGAAGCATTCTAGAATATAACTCTACAATTTGGTCACCTGTCTTTAATAATCACATTAATACAGTGGCGGATACAGAAAAAACTCAAGGGGGGGGCGCTAAAGATATGGGTACCTAAGAAAACTGAAAAGTAGACAACAGTGTGGAGAATACGAAGCACCGCACAAAGATGAGACCGACTATAGGTACTATCTCATTCTCTCGTAGGCTAAAACATATAGATGTATGTGTTTGTCAAATCACAACGGTGCTAAAGAAGTTTTAACTTTAATAAATAAATAAAAGATTGGCGGACCGCACATTTAAAACTTGGCTGGCCACAGGGAGCAGTAGAGCTGCATTACACGATCAAGGGAATCAAATACTTGAGTCGGGCCATGTTAAGAGTACATTTAATGAAACGACGTGTGAATGTGAATAAAGCAAAAGTTTCAATTTAGGAGGCGAGTGTGGGTACCGCCGCCACGGGAATTATTTATTGGATAAACACCTCTGCTATAAGTCATCCCAAGTGGAACGCTAAGTTTGGTGACTTAGCAGGGATGTCTGAGTTCATGGGATGTGGTTTTTCAAGGTAGCGGCGGATGTATTTGCCCACGTACTGCGTGGCGAGCTGGAAAGGACTGGTTGAGGTAGACTATTTAACCTCTCCAGCAGGAATCTCTCGACCCATTGCCTCGCATCGCAGTGGGAGGGAAAGGTTCATCCGTCCATCTCTCCTGGACACACTAACCCAGAGAGTCCTAACCACCTATCATACCCTTTTCCTTCCATTACTTCCTTTCTATGTATGTTTACGAGAGATGGGAAGGCTGATAGAGATATTGAAGGAAGGGTAAATGCAGGTAACTCCGCATTTATGGAGGACTGAACGCCGTTGGCGCTAACACAAAACTGTCAAAAGAAGCGAAGCTAGCAGTCCACAATGGAGTGCTGGTACCGTCCCTGATGTATGGCAGTGAAGCATGAAACTGGCAGAGGAAGAACTAAATGCTATAGAATTGAGATCCTTGCGGCGTATGTGTGGTAAAGCCATGTACGATGGTGTGAGAAAAATATGAAAAGAATGCAAGGCTGATGCAAGCGTAATAAGTAAGATTAAGAAAGGGACGCTTAGATGGTTTAGACATGTAGAGCGAATGATTGAAGAAAGATTTTCTTATATTTAGGGAGGTGTCAAGGGGGGGGGGGGGGGGGGCGCGCGCGCTCCCCGCGCCCCCCCCCCCTCTGTATCCGCCACTGCATTAATATCATTGAAAAAGTTCAACGCAAGTTTTTGAGGTGTATTAATTTTCGACTTGGAATCCCTTTAGAATCAATAAATTATGACTTTTTATTACACTCATTGAAGTTGTCAAAGTTAAGTGACAGAAGAAAAATTTTTGATCTCATATTTTTTTACAAAGTTGCAAATCATCAGTTGGATAGCCCTGATATATTAAAGTTGATTAACTTTCATGTACCTACCAATAGATCAAGGTTCCGTAGTATGTATTATTGTGACAATTATACGTCTGTCGCAGGATATAATTCTGTTATAAATAGAATACTCACCATTGGTAATTTTTATGCCAATGTTGCTGATATTTTTAATATTTCCTTATTAAAATACAAGGCTCTACTTATCAAACATTTCAGCCTTACGTATTGTAACGAGGTTACTTCATAACAAGTTTTTCTTTTTATTTCATTGTATCCTTTTAAAGTTTTCATTAATTGTTAGAAATTTTTTCTCTTTTTCTCTTATTATGAGAAATTTAAAAAAAAATCTTTCTTCACTGTACTATGACTGTTTAAATATATTAAATAACACATGTTTGTAAATGGCACTTTATGCCGTAAATTTTAAATAAAGAAATAAATAAAATCTGTGCAAATTTGATGACTTCAAATCGTTTGTGAATTTTTTTGTGGGACAAACCGGCAGATTAGCAAATTAGGTTATGTTATAGGTAAAGATAGTTGCGTTGACCTAAAAAAAAATCCAAAATAAAAAAAAAATTGGGCATTTAATTTTATTGCAACTATTAAGTTACGATGTTATTAAGAAAAAGCTGCACTAATCTTACATACCTCTTACTTAGTGGCCGAATGAGGTTACAAGAAATTTTAAAACATCCGTGAATACCGCACAAGAGTCCCAACTGCTCGGCTCTGGAGGCAGTGAGACTATGGCATCTCCAATTGGGTTGTGTTGTGATGCTGAAAGTAGTGGGGAGGGGAAGGAGATGAGGGAGGTGGGGTTCGTTAATCCTGGCTATTCAGATCGTGAAATAACACAAATTAATTTAATAATATTTATTTGCGCACACCGGGTTCAAACCCGCGACCATCGGATTGCGAGTCGAGAGTTTTACCCCTCGACCATGGAGGCCGTTAATCATTGGGCACCATTGGGCGCTTTTAAAATTCCCACGGTCACAGCACGGCGATGGCACAAAAAGGCAAAAAATGTACATCCCTTATCACTTATCAAAATAATGCTCTTCAGCTCTTTCTTACACATTAAATCAGGGGTGCCCAACCTGATTCGTTTGGTGGGCCAGTTGCATTCGATCTTGCGGCCATGCGCCTAGGAATTTTTTTCAAGAAATAAATCAAAACCCCCATCGAGGGTCCTAGGTCTAATGACAAGAAAGTTCTAATTTCACAAAATATAATATAAATGTGATAAATGTACGAGGATGATTTTTTTTTTATTTTTTGTATGAATACCAAAATCCAAAAAATTGAAAGCTGAAAACTTCATTTTTGGCCGCAAAAGATCTTCAATTGGGCCGCAGGTTGGACATGCCTGCACCACATAATAGCGAGACAAACAATGTACATAGGATATCTTCTTCCTCCAAAGGAAAAAAATAATAATTTTCATACATCTCCCTCACCCATATTAAAGAAATGAGATGTTGCGAGCCGCGCCGTGCCCTTACCGCGGGAATCATAAAAGCAGCAATTGTGAGACAAATAATATACGTAGGTATGTCTTCTCCCTCCAAAGGAAAAAAGTAATAATTTTCATACATCTCCCTCACTTATATTAAAGAAATGAGATGTTGCAAACCGCGCCGTGCCGTTACCGCGGGAATTATAACAGCAGCAATTGTGGCACAAATAATGTACGTAATTATAAGGAAAAAAGTAATAATTTTCATGCATCTCCCTCACTCATATAAATAAGTATAAAGGCTAAAATAAAACGAGGCGCATCAAGGGGGGTAACGCTGCGAAGGTCATAATATTAAATTTTAGGCAAAAAATATTTTTTTCGGAAGCAATTAAGCAAGCAAAAATTTTAATTTGGGAGGCGGGCTGCAACCATTTATTGGATAACCAACATCTCTGCCATAGGTCATCCCAAGTAGTTACGCCACGTTTGGTGACTTAGCAGGGGTGCCCGGGTTCATGGGGTGAGGTTTGTCTGGGTCTTGGCGGCTGATACGTCTGCCCACCAGCTATTATGGCAGGCCGTATCGGGAGAGAATGGTTGAGGGAGTCCCTTTGACTTCTCCAACTGTACTCTCTAGGAACATCCGTCACTCCTGGACACACTGACCCTCAGATTCCTACCCACACCTAATACCATTTTCCTTCCCAGATCTTTATTTTCTTCCTTTCTTAAAAAGACCCTTCACACAGCATCCCAAAATATTACATGAGTCCTGAGGGAAAATATTTTCCACAGGACCTCCTGTAAAAAAATATATAATTAAAAAAAAAATTAAGTGTGAAATATTCCACTTGCGAACCTTTTTCGGATTTGCTTTTATTGAATAATGTGTCAAAATGAGATTTTTAGAGTATGACCAGAAAGCAATAAAACTTTCAAATTATTTTTTTTTTTCTTATAAAACTTAATTTTGAATTTGAGGCCAAAATACTAAACCAAACTGATGTTTTTTTAACGGAAATGAGCTATGTTTATTTATTTTTATTTAAGAGGAGACCGATTATTCCAACTCATTCTCTCGCAGACTAAATCCGTGTTTATCTCTTTTTAGTATTGCTATTTTTCGTTTCATCGAGTTTCAATTCACAACGGTGATAAAGAAGTTTTCACTTCAAAAAGCATTGGAAAAGGATTTTGATTAGCTTAAATTTAAATCGAAAACGACTAACTTAGTTGGAACCCAAATGTATCAAATATAAATTAAAATTTCGATCCAAAAACGCGTCTTTTTGAAGTAAAAAACTCATTAAGTACCGTTGTGATCTGATGAAACGAAAAATAGCGACACTAAAAAGAGACAAGCAAGTGCATCTACAGGATAAAGCATGTGAGAAAATGAGATTGTATAATCGGTCTCCTCATTGTGCGGCGCTTCGTAGCCTTCCCTCTTGTCTACTTTAGTTTTCTGGAGGTTTCACTTCTACCGCGTGTGAATTACACTCTGATTATTTAATTTTTCATTTAATATCTTTCTTTACATAGTATAAAATGAAGTCGCTCTCGCAGTATGTGCGCTTAGATCTTTTAAACTACGCAACGGATTTTCATGCGGTTTTCACCAATAGATAGAGTGATTTACGAGGAAGGTTTTTAGGTATATACTTTGTCAAGGTTTTGTGTAAATTGGTTGAAATATATAAATAAAGGGAGCGGGCTGGCAAGCGGGCAGCAAGGCAGTGTGCTGGCAAGCGGGCGGTGTGGAATTTGATTTAACAGATGGCGTTGGTTATAAAGGTTGGGTAATGGCGTGGCGTTGTATTTCGTTAGCCCCAGCAACGTGTGGCCGGATCTGCTAGTTTTATTATGTATCACAGCCATCGATATATACTTGGTCGAAGATCACAGCAGGTTAGATACGATTATTTTTTAATAATTACTAATAGCTCACAAAAAATTGCCAAAGTTGACTATAAAATCAAGATGAAAAATCGAAATCAAATAATTCAAAGAACAAATAGATAAAATAGCATATATCGTACTAGATATCTGCTACATCTTAAAAAAATAACTTATTCTGCTCAGTTGGGTATTTTGACCTAAAATTAAAAATTAAGTTTTGTGTGAAAACTGCCGCGCAGCCGTTTTCGTGGTGTTACCCCCCATGCAACATACCTACGTACAGGGTTTCGTGAAATAAATATAGCGAATCTCTTGTGATCTTTAACTTTTGTGATCTTTGTGTAAAGGTTCAATAACCCAATCCCCATTAAGTAACAACTGCAGCTGAAGCCAAGAAATACTACATTGTATGCCAAGAACACCGAACAGATAATCACTAGAAGGGTAATTTGGTGGAATGAGGCGGGAATGGGTACCGCCGCCCCAGGAACCTTTATTGGATAACCAACACCTCTGCCATAGGTCACCCCAAGTGGTTAGCTACGTTTGCTGATTTGGCAGGGGTGCCCGGGTTCATGGGGTGAGATTTGTCTAGGTCTCGGAGGCGGATGACCAGGACACAGTGAACCTCAGATTCCTACCCACCCCTTAAACCCTTTTCCTTCTCAGAACTCTCCTCTCCTTCCTTTTATTAAAAAAACCCTCCACACAGCATCCTCAAAGATGACATAGGCCCTGAGGGAAATTACTTTCCTCAGGGCCTCCTGTATAGAGCTCATTTAAAAAAAAGAAAAAAAAGTTGACCACAGTGCTCGTGAGGTGATTTTTCACAAAAACGGCGCTCTACAAATTATCCAACTATTATTATTTGATCCCCGAGAGTTGGCCCCCCGAAATAATCAATATATATATGTTACTGTAAAAGCACGTACGTACTACGGTAAACCTTAAGATTTCACAATAAATCCGAAAATTTACCAGTAAAACCTAAAGGCGATTCCAGACTCACGGCGAGAAGTCTCGGCGAGAAATTCTCGCGAGAACAAGCACTTATCCACACTCTCATTCTCGCCGAGACTTCTCGCGAGAACAAGCACTTATCCACACTCTCATTTTTCTCACTCGTGATCTGTTTCCCATCCGGTATGGACGACATTACAGACGATATTAAAAATGCAGCAAGTTTGGCTCTGTGCGCCATGGCATATTATTATTTTGTTGTAACTAAAAATAAAGTTAAAAAAAATAGAAAAGCCAGACGATGGTGGGTAACGCAAATTCATCGAAACAGAACAGGGTTGGTAATTTTTTTTATTTAATATTCTTTCGTTATTATTATAATCATGTATTCTTATATATAAACTGTATTCTTTAGTTTCAGTATGCTAAAGCAGTTGGATGAACTAGTTGCTGAGCCAAGCGGAGAATTTAAAAAGTTTACTAGTCTGTTCCACGCATCGTGGTTCAAGCTTTTGTCTTTATAATTCCGATGTTTTGCGTCCCATAACACCGGTTCATTTTGGAAATACTCTATAAATTCCAACTCTTGTTGATTGTTCCACATTTTAAAGTAAACAAAATTTTCGATACAAAAACAAAAATATATCGCACGTCTACTCTCAACCGCTCACTAAACAACACTGAGACAAAACGTGAGTGTAGACCCTTCTCGCTTCTCGCCCGAGAAATCCTTTGAAGCGGCCAAATTTACCGACAGCCATCCGAGAACAGCCGAGCACGAGAAAGAGAATGCGAGAAACTCATCACATTCACGCTTCTCGGGTGTTCTCGGGGCTTCTCGCCGTGAGTCTGGAGGGGCTATAAGATTTACCAATTTACGGGCTTTTACAATAGCACATGTATTATAAAAGAAAGTGTACCTCAATGAAAGTGTGCGTTGCGCTAAAACTCAGAAACGAGTCCCAGTACGATCAAGGGAGTTATATGGTGTGGTAGCCCTCTATCCCCATCCACGAAGAAGGTTCCCGTTTTAACCTAAAGGGCGTGCTTTTGAAGATATAAGGGCTGGAAGTTTCGCCCTCTAGAAATTCAAGAACATTCGAGAATTTTCTAGAGCATTCCACAACATTCCAAAACAAACTAAAAGTAAAATCTGAGTTTAGGTAGGTACTTCGGGCACACAGACACTCCCACAACACACAACGGTCACTTTATACCTTCAGTGTTTAATAATAAGTGGTTCAACTCCATTTGGATGCAAGTCTTGGAAACAATCGAAAGTCGAGTCGAGTGAATAATATATTAAATTAAAGTGACTTTGTCTCGGTGGCCTAGCGGTGAAAGCGCTGACGTACGATTCTGAGACATCAGATTCTAAGAATTTGTGAACATTTCAAAGTTAACCTAGCAACATGTCTAATTCCGCAAAAGAGTTTTGTGGTCAAGTCAAAATGACGTGATTTTATTTTACATTAGTGAAGTCCCGAGGAAAATAATTTCCCTCGGGGCCTATGTCATCAAGGGAAGCTGTGTGGAGGGTCTTTTTAAGATAGGGAAGGATAGAAAATTCCGGGAAGGAAAAAAGGTATGAGGGATGAGTAGGAATCTGAGGGTTAGTGTGTCCAGGAGGAAGAATGAATCCATCCCTCCAACTGCGGTGCAAGGCGATAGGTCGAGAGAGACCGGCAGGAAAGGTTAAAAGGCCTCCCTCAACCAGTATCTCTCTATCCGGCCCGCCACGCAGCAGGTGGGCAGACGCAACCGCCACCAAGACCAAGACAAATCTCACCCCATGAACCCGGGCGCCCCTGCTAAGTCACCGAACGTAGCGAACCACTTGGGGTGACCTATGGCACAGGTTATTATAATATGTATATAATGGTATCCAATATAAAGGTAATATAAATGTCTCGGGCAGTTCACGATGTGGCTAGGCGCATCATGATCTGCCTGATTTTACGATCGGCCGACGACATATATATGGTTATCTAATAAATGATTAACGGGGCGGCGGTACCTATACCCATCTCCCAAATTGAATACCGCACAAGACTTTCAAACTCCCAACTGCCCGGAAACATTTGGATTGTGAATTCCCAATTGAAGTATGTTGTGAAGCTGAAGGAATTATGGAAGCGTATGAGATGGGGAGGAGGAAGGTTGGGAATACACGTCTCAGAACAACCATCGTCCATACGGGTAACGCACATACCATACATGCACACAGCACACATTGCATGTGTATCAAATACATTTTTTAATAAATTCCTGGCATGGCTAAAGTCATTTTTTAATAAATTCCTGGCATGGCTAAAGTCATTTTTTAATAAATTCCTGGCGTGGCTAAAGTCATTTTTTAATAAATTCCTGGCGTGGCTAAAGTCATTTTTTAATAAATTCCTGGCATGGCTAAAGTCATTTTTTAATAAATTCCTGGCATGGCTAAAGTCATTTTTTAATAAATTCCTGGCATGGCTAAAGTCATTTTTTAATAAATTCCTGGCATGGCTAAAGTCATTTTTTAATAAATTCCTGGCATGGCTAAAGTCATTTCAAGCAACGCGCAACGTTTCGTTACTAAATGCCACTCTGAAACGTACCGCAGAAGGAGAAGAAATAGTGAAATTGGCGAAGTCAATTAGGACCGGTAGGAACTAGGAGCTATTTAAGGATAAGCAAATAAGTAAAAGTTTTCAACAATAATTTATCTTCCATCTTCCCCGCCTTCCCACTCCCCCATCTCTTTCTTCTTCCCTCTCTGCGAACCCCACCTTCCCCATTCCCCTACCCCTGCCTTTCCTCCCTGCCGCTAAAATATATGAAATATACACATTTTCATTTATACAATTTTCATAACGCCAGAGCTTACCATTATATACAGCCTATATGTTATTCTAATGTATGAACTATATTATTTTTAAGTTTCATTAAAATTCATTCAGTAGTTTTTGCGTGAAAGAGTAACAAACACACATACATCCATACAAACTTTCGCGTTTATAATACTAGTAAGATTGTATTTTTCCTTTGGAGGGGTGCAGACATACTTTCACGTTTGTGTACTTTTAATGTACTTTTATACTTTAATCATAGACATCCAAATGACTAGACAAGCAGTTACGGGTGAGGGATCAAACCAAACCATGGAGGGCGAAGAGGGGAAAGATGACTGTGATTCGTTATACAATCAATCTGACAGTAAATAGGCATCTCGCATTACAATATCGCCATTTAGTTCTTAAAAGCAAAATCTGCTTTGAATGAATAGACCTTTTTACATGGGAGCGCGAATTGCTTGCCACGATAATAACATATTTGCTAAGGTCAAATGCTCGCCCCAAAAAAACTCGCCCCAATACACATAGCAATATTTTGTTGCCGTGTTTAGTTAAAACACTATTACAAATGTTTCATAATTTACTTACCCCTGTAACCACCGATGAGCACACTGGAGAACCGCCCACATTCGCTATGTGCACATTGATATGTAGATATATTGTATAGAATACGCTACTGTTTTGGCGTTGTATTTCGTTAAATGTATGGATGTTACCTTCTAGCTGTTCACGGCAAGAATGATGACGTCACACATTTTAGATTCAAGCGAGGCTCTATCCCCTCCCCATGGAGCGAGCCGGTTCCAAGGAGGTGCTTCAGCCGGCGCCATGTGGAGGGGGAAATAATACGTTTTTATCACTTAGGGCAGGTCCATGCATATTCATATGTCCGTGACTTTAATGCACTTTTGTAATAGAACCGAATTAAAGCAATGCAAAAAGATGGCGCCACTTACGTTAACATATCACGTGATTAGCATCCCCTGGCAGGCGTAAGTACAACGAATTTGTAATTATTATTGTAACTGGCAGTTGTGAATAATAATGCCACGAGGCTAAATCTTACGACGTCATTGCCTGTCGCGGTTACTTTGTCCCGATGACTAGCTGTCACTGGATCCGAGAAACCGGCTATTTTTGGAACCAGTTCCTATTGGATTTATACAATTGTCACTAACACTCAAACTGGGCGAAGCCGAAGCAAAAGACGCCCGCAGGGCCTAGAAGCAAAAGCGAGAGAGTTTTTAACTGCTAGTTTATTATAATATCGAAGAGAGCAAACACACATTATACAAAATGAAATAAGTTCTTGTAGGAAGATTTTTTTCCGAAAAATTAAAAATAAATTAAATACCGTTATTAAAGAAATTTACAAAAAAAAGTTGGGTATGGGGTCGTCCATTAAATACGCGAGGTTCGCAAGGGGGGGGGGGGGGTTCGGAAAATCACGAAATATCACGAGGGGGGGGGGGGGGGGGATATAATGAGATATTTTTCGTTGAACGCACATTTCTAAACCTCAATGCCAGTCAAAAACAACCCGTCTCTCTGGAAATTTTTATCACGATGCTTTATTTTCTAAAATTTAAGCAGATTATACCTGTACTTAAAGAAAATGTTCTGAAAATTTCAATATACTTTGTACTAAAAAAATTAATGTGATTTTGGGTAGGGTGGGGGGGTAGTCTAAAACCTCACCACATATCGTGAAAAAAAAAACATCACGTGATTAATGGACGACCCCTATTCTGAAAGATCTATTCGATGTTATCTTCTATAATATAAAAATGAATCGCTAAATGTGTTGGTAAGCGCAAATCTCGAGATCAGCTGAACCGATTTCGCTAATTCTTTTTTTAGAATATTCTTTAAAGTACGAAGATGGTTCTTACGGAGAGAAAAATTAAGAAAATTGGGCAGAAAATTGAATAATTTCAGAAAACCCGCACGTTTGACAGTTCGCGTGTTGGAGATTGACATTTTGCAAAACAATAAAATTGTTTAATCAGGATTCTATTTTTGAAAATCAAGTTGATAAATTTATTTATAGTAGGTACTCCCGTAATAGTTTGAATGGAATCAAGAATTTTAGATATTTTAAATAGGTACCTATGTTAGGTACCAAATTTAATATACCTACATGAAAAATGGAAATTTGAATAAAAATTGTAAAAGGTGGCACGCGGGCTGTTTAAAAACTGAATGTAATGGGATTGAATATATGGAAAGCGGGAGGAGGGTTGGCGGGACGAGGGAGCGGGAAATGGAAGAAGGAAGACGGGGAAGGTGGAAGGGGATTGCGGGAGGGGAAGGGGACGTATGAGGGGGGAGGGGAACTCGAAAGGGTGGTTAGCGGGACGGCGGAAGGGGGGGGGGGGAGTGGAGTGGGGAGAGGGAAGGTGGAGGTGACGGAGTGGGAACGCGAGAGGGGAAGAGGACGCAGGAGAAGAAGGGGAGGCGGAAGGGGAACGGGACGAATGGGAAAGGACACTCAGGGAGAAACAATTTCTTTATTAAATGGCATAGCAACGCATGCCGGGACCAGCTAGTTTTATAATAAAAATTCATAATTATAGGTCTAGAAAAACAGGAGATAATTTTTGAAAAAATAAAAAAAATTATTTTCGGTCTCCTGAACAATAAACATTTTGTCCTTTACAGAATTTCAAATTTCCGTGATCGCTACGATTATTTCGCAATTTCCGTGATCGCTACGATTATTTCCGTGATCGCTACGATTATTTCGCAATTTAATTTTATGTCACTTACATTTTAGTTATCGCAATTCTAGGCACAAAATCGCTGTTTTGCTGTAAACAGGTCACTGAAAATATGTTCTTAGATTACGCGAACAAGTCAGAAACTAATATAACGTAACTACTGTGCACAATAAATATTAATGACAGTAATGTAGAAATATTAAGTTGAAATCCCCGCCCAACTATTTCTACTTTGTATGTAAATCTTGCTAAATGGGTTTGTAAGGTTCTTTAAAACTCGTTAAGATGCATTATATGTAGGGCTGCTACCTCTCCGGGTGGAGTCTAGGAGGTTTTGGTTTGACCCGGAGTCTACGGGTTTGCATGGTGCATGTCCGGGCTACGGGTTTAACATCGATATCTCCGGGTCAGACCGGGCGTTCACGACCGCATTTCTGCCAAAGAAAAATTATTTCGAAGAGCTAAACGTAGCGACAATCGAAATTGCGTCGATTTATCATGCAATTAGACACCACCACAATTATTTGAGCACCGATTGCGGAATTAAATTGAATGCCTCTCTTTATTCCGATTCACCACTATCACATAAAGTTCACTGTGGCAGAACCAAAACTGAAGCCATTGTTTTGAATGTCCAAGCACCGAACTCAATAGAGTCTAAATACAAGACCTAAAAAGTTCTCAATCTGGAAACACTTTTCGATTGCTATCGACGCCTCAAATAAAGGATCCTAGAAAATGTATCCAATAGTCATCAGATACTTTGACCAAGAAAAAGGTGTTCAAGATAAATTAATGGATTTTTATGAGGATTCCAACGAAACATCTCAAAAGATTTTTGAGAACATTGAAAATTTTATGCTCCAACACGACTTAGACACAACTTTGTTGTGTGCATTCTCTGCAGACGGTGAATTTTGGTGCTCAAAAAAATAATTAGAAATAATTCACACTAAAAAAAAAAAATATTTTAATTAAAAAAACTATATTTCTAAAATCTCCGGGTCTACTATTTTTGAAAGGTGGCAGCCCTAATTATATGTAATCTGTAGAATTATTATTGTGAGAATTATTTTATTATATCTCAGGTCAGGGGTCAGCAAACCGTGGCACGGGAGCCGAATGGTATTTAGGTTCACGAGTTCATTGTGTTTTATTGAAACACAATTTTCATTCAATCGCACAACGCTAGCCCACTAATATAAAGCAGATATTATATTAAAACCCAATACTGTTGTGAATCGTACATAAAGGACGTTTATCAAGCTAAATTATTACGGTAATTACCTTCCACAGAAAATATCGCGTGTTTCGTTCAAATATTCGTAGATTTTTCGCTATCTTTCAAATGTCGCATGTTTGCGTTCAAATACTCGTAGATTTTTGCTAGATTGAAGAACGCATGTTCTTTCGAATGTCGCAAGTTTCCGTTCAAATACCCGTAGATTTTTGCTAGATTGAAGAACGCATGTTCTTTCGAATGTCGCAAGTTTCCGTTCAAATAACCGTAGATTTTTGATAGATTAAAGAACGTATGTTCTTCGAATGTCGCAATTTTCTAAATACCCGTTCAAATACCCGTAGATTTTTGCTAGATTGAAGAACGCATGTTCTTTCGAATGTCGCAAGTTTCCGTTCAAATACCCGTAGATTTTTGCTAGATTAAAGAACGTACGTTCTTTCGAATGTCGCATGTTTCCGTTCAAATACCCGTAGATTTTTGCTAGATTGAAGAACGTATGTTCTTTCGAAAGTCGCAAGTTTCCGTTCAAATACCCGTAGATTTTTCGCTATATTGAAGAACATACGTTCTTTCGAATGTCGCAAGTTTCCGTTCAAATACCCGTAGATTTTTGCTATATTGAAGAACGTACGTTCTTTTGAATGAAATACTTCAATTTGTGAACAATTTATACAAGTAGTAGATAGGTAAAATAATTTTATTTTTTTGCATTAGCTTCACACAGGAGGCCCTGAGGAAAAAAAATCTCTTGACGCCTATGCCATCTTTGGCGATGTTGTGTGGAGGGTCTTTTTAGGGAATGGAATGGAAGAAGAGGAAGATCCGAGAAGAAAAAAGTATGAGGGGTGGGTAGGAATCTGGGTGTCAATGTGTCCAGGAGTGACGGTCATTTGAATCAATTTTAGCCGGACAACTCAGAATGAAATCAACTCAACATCTCCTTTGAAAAGTCAATAAAAGTGATTTATAAAAAAATAGTTTACATTAGGTTAGGTTCTGGGCTATTTAAAAAAAAATCATAGCTTTTATGCTAGGGGCAGACTCAGCTATAATACGTATTTCGGCATATCACCATTCCCAATGGGAATGTATGGTGGGCGATATGCTGAAATAGGCCAAGTCAAATAACGCTCGAGTCTGTCGGCCCCATTAATGACTTTTCGACGAGGTGTTGAGTTGATTTGATTCTGAGTTTGCATGGAACCGAATCCATCCCTACTACTGCGGTGCAAGGCGATGGGTCGAAAGAGACCGGCTGGAGAGTTCAACCCCTCAACCGGTTCCCTCAACCAGTTTATCCCGATCCGGCCCGCCACGCAGTAGGTGCATTCGCCGCCAAGACCTAGACAAACCACCTCCCATGAACCCGGGGACCCTTGCTAAGCGAATAAAGGAAGTAAAAGCGATGGTTTGGCTTACGAAGGATCTTTCATAAACTCTACAAAACAAAGTTTTAACATAAAATGTATAATGAAAGCATTGCCTCGTTATTCTCGTTTTATAGCATAACAAAAAAATCGAGTGCAGTTCACACGCGGTAGGTAAACGAAAACAATCTCAACCAATAGGAGCCTTGAAAAGTGATAATCAAAGCGGCCAATGAGCGTAGTTTGACGCTTCGTAGGTACTGTAATGCGTCATTTCCGTTTCATCCAAATTTCAAATCACAACGGGGCTAAAAGAAGTTTCACTTCAAAAATTCTCCAACGTCTTCTGACGTCGTAAAATCTGTACAGCTTTTCTATATGGATTTTATTAGGAGAACGCAGCTACTTTTAGATTGCGATTTTATTTATTTTTCAATTGTGGACTTTTCTATTCAATTCGCTATTAAAAAATAAGAAGACGCCATATTGGATACGTTTTAAGATTTTCACGGCCAAAGGTATTTTCGTTATTTGTTTTTGGGGTGTTACGCCGTGTTGCGCTACCTCCTTCTTTAGCCGTGTCCGAAACGTTGGCTAAAGAAGGAGGTAGCGCAACACGGCATAACACCCTAAAAACAAATAACGAAAAGACGCCATATCATTTGTTTAATTTTCCACATAACATTACATAATTATATATGCTATTGCAAAAGCCCGTAAATTGATAAATCTAATGCTACGTCCAGACTGAAGCCAACCTTCCAACTCCGAACTTAGTTCGGAGTTGGAAGGTTGGCCCATCGTGTGGTCGCTGCGGCCAACCCTCCAACCCCGAATTCCGTACTCCAAAATGGCGGACATGAAACAGCTGTAGCTACGCTGTATCTTTTTCAGTTGCCTACAATTATTACGTACGTATAATCATATAATTATATATATACACGACATGTTTTCAAACAATTGTTATACCACTCTCCGTAATAATATAGTCATTTAAATAGTACGCGGCACGGTGTGGACAGCTGCGGCAGGCTGGTTCGTGTGAGTTGGCCGTCGGGATCGCCTCAAAGGCGATCCCGGGCCAACGCGAACTCCAACCTTCCAACTCGAACTTCCAACGCACGAACACCCCTCCACACGATCGTCCAAACGTTTGAAGTTGGAACGTTGGCCGCAGTGTGGGCTTACCATTAGGTTTTACTAGTAAATCTTAGAATTTACCAACATTAAAAGTTGGTAAATCTAATTTACTGGAAAATCTTAAGATTTACCGTAGTACGGGCTTTTACCGCATCATATGTATATACCAAATTAATGGTAGTTAATAATTTGACCATGATCAATCTCTCGATGGCCAGAACTTAGTCAATAATAATACATATTATAACGAATGACAATTTGGAGTCATACCCAAAATAAAAACGTATTAATCGAATTAATAACTACGTGCCGGTCATATAAAATATGTATTTTCAAACAAATGCAAGGCCAACCACCCTTCATAACAGCTTACAATGTTTCTATATATGATTTTAGATTTTCACGGCCAAGTATTATCGTGATTAATTTTTGGGGTATTACGCCGTGTTGCGCTACATCCTACTTTAGCCACCGTTTCGGACAGCGTTACTGTGACCATCATCATAAAAGGGGGTGGGATAGACCCTATCCGTGCATATAGCCAGGCGAACACTCACCGGAGCGGTTTTCCCGCGATCCTCCCGCGCCTCCCCCAATGACATGCGTAGGTCTGAGGAATAACCGCTTGGTCTCGGCGTCCTTCCGCCCCCTCTCCGACACCCCGACGCTCATCTTTTCCCCAGAGACTTCGAAAACTTTTTCTTCTTTCCCACATACATTTCTTCGAGAGAAAATCGGGGAGCCGGCTAAAGGGCGCGGACTCCGGGTTTCGTCTGCGGTTGGGTCGGTAGCCATGCACATTGTCATTGGGACTGCCTTGTGGTTTGTGGAATACCTTCTCTGAATATTTTCTTTCTATGCATTTTATTTTTCCTCTGTTATTATTGTAAATACTTGCATTATATTATTACTTTTATTTTTTCGTTATTTCTCTTATTCCAGGCTTCCTCCACCGGGCGCAGTTCTTATTTTTCTTTTTATTTACTAACACTTTTATCTGTATATATTTTTCTCTATAGATTGCAGAAGAATTATTCCACGGGCTGCCACATTTATTATTCATTTGTATTATGTTAATGTAAGTACTTGCATACTGCTTTCTAACCCCATATGCATGGACATTGGAGGATCTAGAGTCGTTCAAATAAATGTAACTTCGTTCAATAAAATAGAGTATTGACGTGTGCGGTGAAGGAGGAAACCATACGTTTCCTTATAACGCCGTTGGGAAAGTGGTGGAAAGTGGAAAGTGGAGTCCCCTCCAATATGACCATCATCAGGACCACAACCATGACCTCTGTCTGTGACCACACATCTGTTCTGATGAAGGACACTTCAACCCTGTCCGAAAAGTCGGTTAAAGAAGGATGTAGCGCAACATGGCACAATACCCCAAAAATAAATCACCATAATGAAATGTTTCGTGTTAATAATTAAAAATACTAATTTCCGTTATGTGTGTAACTCGGATTCAATGAACTCTAGAACTCGGATTTGCTTTGATTAGTGTAATTTTTAAAATTGGAAATGTTTGTTCAAACAAATTCAGACAGGCGATAAAGTACACACCTAAAATATAATATTTAAACAGAAATTTATTTTAATTTATTTTTCAATTTTTTGTGATTTTTCTCATGTTTCAGTTATAAAATAAATTACAAATTATTGCACATATTTGGCGCTTTTGTCTAGAAATTTGGCGATCCCTGTATGAAACGAGAACTAATTAAAATACAAAAAAATGTCGTTCCTAACATTTATATATACTTATTACTAGCTTTTTCGCTCGCATGGTGTAAGGGGGGTTCCCACTCCGCCTCCTCCACCTCCCCCCCTCCTTTCACCGTCCTCCCTCCCCCTTCCCCCTCCCCCATCGCTCCCTCCCTCCCGCTTTCCATACATTCAGTTTTCAAACCTCGCGTGCCACCAATAGCAATTTTTTATACAAATTTCATAATTCCAGAGCTCACCGGAAGTTTTATAAAAACCTTGTCCTGACAATAACGAACACACAAAAAATAATAATTATCCAATTTGGTGCAGTCGTTCGAAAGTTATGCGCTTAGCAACACATTCAGCGATTCATTTTATATATATATATTTTTTTTATTAGTAATAGAAGGTACATAAATTACAAATAAATTTTATACAGTAATTAATTACATAGTAGATATATTTGATGTACCCCCATAATTAAGCAAGGCTTGTGTGTATGGGGGGAGTGTAATTGTATTGCTTTTTTTATATCATTCAGTTTATTTATATCACATTTAACTTACCATTTAAACGAAGTTTTCAGTATAATTTTTAAGGTGAGTTTTAAAAATTTTTATATTGGTATTCATGTTTCTAATTTTTTCTGGTAATGAATTAAAAAATTTTGCTCCGAGATATTTATGACTCAATTGTCCAATTTTTTTTTACATTTTGGAGTGGGAAGTATTGATGTTTGTCTAAGACTTCTGTTATTTTTAAATGGTAATATTATCTTTATAAATTTGTAATGTTGCATGATAAAAGTATAATGCACTTAATTTTCTGACTTTAAATTGTTTGAATAAAAGTTCTGACGAATATGAGTAGGGTTTTTTTAAAATTGTTTTTATTATTAGTTTTTGTGATATGTAAATTGTTTGTGTTTGATTTGTATATGTACCGCCCCATCCCATAATGCCGTATTGTATAATTGATTGGCAGAAAGCGAAGTATGTGGTTCTAAGTAATTTTTCGTTTAAAATATCTCTTAAACATCTAAATATATATGTTAGTTTCCTTATTCTGTTGTTCAGAATATTTATGTGTGGAGACCATTTTAAACGCTGGTCTATTGTTATGCCCAGGTACTTAATATCAGTTTTGCTTTCTATTTTTGAACATGATATATTACATTTGTGGTTTTCTGTATTTGTCACAGAGTGGATTATTAAGTTTATTTCTTTAGGTGTTTCTTGTTTTTTAATGAAAAATGGCAAATAATAGTTTTTTTTAGAATTTAAAGTCAACAGGTTTTTATCAAACCATAGTTTTAGTGCATTGATATCTGTATTTGCCATTTTGTTTAATTCAGACCAGGTGTTTGCTTTTAGTAGTAGGACTGTGTCGTCAGCGTATGAGACAATGTCTCCATATTTAGAAATATTGAATATATCATTGACATATATAATAAATAACAATGGTCCCAAAACTGTACCTTGGGGTATTGAAAAATCGCTATATTTTGAATCGCTGACTTGATTTAGTAATTTTACTTGTTGTGGTCTTTCATGTAAATAACTAGCTATCCATGCTAAAACTTTCCCATTAATTCCTATAGATTTTAATTTATTTATTAATTTTTTATGTGATATGCTGTCGAAAGCTTTTTTCAAGTCTATAAATATTCCGATACATTTTTTATCGGAATCTAGGGCCGTATATAAATAGTTGGTTATTTTTGCTATCGCGTCGTGAGTACTTGTATTTTTTTTGAAGCCGAATTGATTATCATTAATTATTTTATTTTCATCTAAGAATGTCCAAATTTGTTTTTTTTACAATTTTCTCATATATTTTTGATATATTTGATAGAAGGGAAATCGGGCGGTAATTTTGTGAGTCTTTAGGACAGTCTGTTTTATAAATGGGAGTTATAATTCGGCCCCTTAGGGTCAAAAAAACGTATCTCATTTTTCTCTACTTTACAGGAGAGCAAAAAAACGTAGTTTTCAATCAATCAATGTTGTCTACTTTTAATCAAATGGAACATATTATTAATTTCTTCTCGTTTAGTTAAAGGGTGGTATTTTGTGATTCTAAATCATCTTTTAAATATAAAATAGTAATTCATTTTCATACGTTTTTTTAAATTTAAATGCAGCTATATCTCAGTTACGTTTCTTTGATCCTAACCAAAATGAAAATTGCAATCACTGAACTCAAGTTACGAAAAACTTCCTTCGATATTTGACTTATTTTACACCCGAAAATTTGTAAAGATGATTTATAGGAATAAGGATAGTGGTGGAACAGTAATAAAAATATTTCAAGTCTAGAAATATTTATTGAAAAACTTATTTAAAACAGAAAAACATATAAAATATTTAGGTAACTATTTTCCAACTGATACTATTGTCAAAAAAAAACTTTATATGCTACATAATATTGTAACTTGCTAAAAAAACTGGAATCTTGTACCTGACTAACTTACTAACTACCTAACTAACCATCACGCCATTTCTCCGCAGGGGTAGGCAGAGAGGACGGACCGCCAAACAACTCAGTCTTAGCACACACTCTTTGCTTCACTCACTTTACTTCAACCAACACCTCTTCCGTAGGTCACTCCAAGAGGTTCGCTACGTTTGGTGATTTAGAAGGTGTGCCCTGGTTCATGGGGTGAGATTTTTCTAGGTCTTGGAGGTGGATGACCAGGACACACTGAACCCCAGATTCCTACCCACCCCTAAAACCCTTTTCCTTCCCAGAATTCTCCTCTCCTTTATTTCCTAAAAACACCCTCCTCACAGCATCCCCAAAGATGAAATAGGCCCTGAGGTAAATTATTTTCCTCAGGGCCTCCTGTGTGGAGCGCATGTAAAAAAATAAGTCCAGCTCGTTGCCTTATTTTAGGAACTTAATGAATATGGTCAGGATCTTCTTTTGAATGTGATTTTTAACTAGTTTGCATCCATGCCATTTTTATCTGTCTTTTTAATTAATTGTTTCAAGTTGATGAAACTGAAGAAATACTCTTGTCCCATCTCAATGACATGATATTTGAATTTTCTGGAAGCTATTCTAACTGCTGGGTACCACCATGAAGGATCAAATATATTTATTTTCTTTGTAGAAGTTTTGATATATCAACAGGTATCACTCATCAGAATGAACTTCTTTCCATTAGCATTAGCTACCAAATACTTATACATACATGAAGCGATTTTTATACATAGATGAAGCCACTCATTCATGTCACATGTAATTTCTAGCTTCATTGCTCCGAAAATTAAAAAAAGTTAAATTATAAACTGCCAGGCGTGTCGTTTATAAAAAATTATCTTCGAACGTATTCTAAATTAAACTCGATGAAATTTACAGTGGATTCAGAAGCAAGGGTTTTAGATTGGATTTTATAATTCTGTACAGCAATTTTGCGTTGTCTGTGGCGATCATACTCATCCAAAAGAAATATTTTTCTTCCGTATTAGCATTTTCGTATTTAACACACGAGTCGCACATATCTTCGCGTGGTTGTTGGAACTATAGGTTACAGGTGTTAAATATATTTCGGTTTAACCATGTTTTTTCAGGAACATAATTTGTATCCTTACACAAGTCAACATACATAATGTACATTACGTATGTGTAATGTCAAATCGGCGGCTAAATATTTAAATGAAGTGTTCGCCCTACAGTAATGTGACGGTACTGTTGGAAAAGACATAATGTGGTCCTTAATGATTTTTTTAGATTCTTCTGATCTTTTATCTCCAGGTAAATGTTTTCCCCTTTTGTTATGGAGAATTTTTCCATTTTCCAAGCTATTATTAATTATATTTCTAAAAAAGGTTTCAGTAATATCCAATGTAGTCAAGAAAAATTCTTGGCATTCTTGGATTCTCGAATCGCTCTTAAAGAAGAAGAACTGTCTTGACTTTTGGCATCGTGACTCCTGATTTTCTGCTATTTTTATTTTGGTAGCAGTTGTAGTAACATCAATTTCGTTTTTGGAGATGCTGTGTAGAGAGTCTTTTTAGGGGAAGGAAGGATAAGAAATTCTTAGAAGGAATAAGGTATAAGGGGTGGTTAGGAATTTGGGGGCCAGTGTGACGGACGAATGAATCCATCCTTTCCACTGCGATGCAAGAGAATGTTCCGAGAGAGTCGTGCTGGAGAGGTCAAAAGATCTCCCTCAGTCTCTCCCAACCCGGCCTGCCACGCTGTTGATGGCAGACACATCTGCCGCCAAGATCCGGACAAACCTGACCCCATAAACCCGGGTACTCCTGCTAAGTCATCAAACGTTATCCGATAAATGATTCCCGGGGCAGCGGTACCCATACCCGCCTCTGAAATTAGATATTTGTGGCACTTGAAGAATCTTCCTTATTATTCAACAATGCCGCTTTCATTATTCACTAAATCCGTGTTTTGTGTGTTTTCCTTTCCATATTCGATTTATATTGAGTCAAAACACACAAAAAATAACCAAACTAATATTCAAAACACTCGTTAAAATAAAAAGTGCCGCAAACACAACTGCCAAATCGTAAATGAATGACGCGTAAGTGACATTTCAGTAAAACAGTTGCATAATCTATGCGGGTGAATCGAACGTAACTAAAGATGCGTTTCTTTGACTCGCAAGCAAATATCTTTTTATTCAAGTTTAAAAAACGCAAGTAAAGATACACTCTACTGACATTAACAATAAATGGTTTTCTATAGATAAGCAACGATGTAAATTTTTAACCGTTGAACCTATAGATACGTGTCTTTGTCACTTAACGTAATGTGTTATTTTGTGTCTAGTACCATCCGTAACTCAAAATCGATAAAAATTGAGTTACGTTTCTTTGACTCTAAGGGGCCGAATTGCTCTTTTGTAATTATTGGGAAAATAGCCATTTGCTAGACTTAGGTTTATTATATGTGTTATTGGGAGAATTAAGTATGTTTTCATCGCTTTTATTGTCTTAGCATCTATGTTATCAAAGCCGGGGGCAGAACCTCCTTTTAGTTCCGAAATAGTTCTGTCAATGCCGGCTTCTGTGACTGGCTCAAATTTATTTATTTGACATTGTGTTCTGTGTTGTGGATTTGATATATTGGTCGAATTTATGGATTTTGCTAGGTTTTTTCCAACGTTATTAAAATGGTTATTTAAAATATTTCAACATTTTTTTGTGTCATTTTGTACATTATATATTAATTTCCCATCTGATATTTCGGATATGTGCTTATATGTTTTATTTTTATTTATTATTTCATTTATTGTTGACCATATTTTTTTATTATTGTCTTTAGCTTCTGTTATAATTTTTGAGTATCTAATAGTCGTTTTTCGTTTTTCTAATTAGAGTAGTTAATATATTTTTATACTTTTTATAATATAGTACAATTTTATTGTTAACTAGTGGCCTTTGTGTTATTTTATAAAGTTTATTTTTTTTTCGAATGGCTTTTATTAATCCTAGAGTAATCCATGGTTTAATTTTCTTTGTTTTTGAATATAAGAAGATAATACGCATATAGGTACCATATAATAATAATAATAATATGTTATAATAACGTTATAATAATATCATGGAAACAGACACAAGGAAACAGACAGTAAGGAAAGGAGTAATAATATGGAATATGGAATTAATAATACACATAGAGAAACCGGAATTCAGAAAGGTGACCTATAATATTATAAACATATTCTATTGTAAGTGGCTAAGAAAAATAGTCTAAACTCTAAATAATAGGGATTAGGAAATGTGGAAACATTTTAAGAGTCTAGGGAGTACCCGGCATGCGTTGCCAATACCTTTCAAAGAAAGTGTTTGTATTTTAATTCTGTTTATTAACATTTGGATACTCTTGTGTGTGTATTCCGTCTTGTGTGTACTCGAATAATTCAGAAGGTTTTCCGAAGCGCGACCAATCCATGCTGTCCGTGTGAAAAGCGCCGATTTTCCAAATTTACCCCCTGCTGCATTGCCATCGCTATCCGCTACTGCTATAGCTATTGATGACCGGACAACACAGAGTGAAATCAACTCAGAACCTCCTTTGAAAAGTCATGAAAAGTGATCAAGCGCAGCTTTACGCTTCCTTGGTAAGATTTCATTCTAACTCATTCTCTCGCAGGCTAAATCCTGAAGATGTATCTGTTTGTCTCTTTTTATTGTCATTTTCGTTTCATTAAGTTTCCAATCACAACGGTGCTAAAGAAGTTTCACTTAAAAAATAATAAAATAACATTAGGGGGCGTTCAAGTATTACGTAACGCAATTTTTGAAGATTTTTGAACCCCCCCCCCCCCCCATGTAACGCGCCGTAACGTTTTTCTGTACACCCCCCCCCCCCCCCCCCCTAAACGTTACGTAACGCCCAAGTGACAAATTTTACCTGAAAGGCACCATTAAGTTGTGCAAAGCACTGGAAAGTCGCTTAAATACCTTTTTTCTTAATTTAAAATAAAACAATAACTTTGTAAACACCACTTTTATTTTTATACTTTATGCCGACCGGGTTTCGCTACAACCGTAGCTTCATCAGGGCAGTATAATACTCTACATACTGCCCTGATGAAGCTACGGTTGTAGCGAAACCCGGTCGGCATAAAGTATAAAAATAAAAGTGGTGTTTACAAAGTTATTGTTTTATTTTAAATTAATAATGTCACATCACAAAGTATCCGCTTCATATGAACAAATAACCTTTTTTCTTGTTTTAATAGCGATTGCGGTAATAAATAAAACAAGAGATTTTGAGAACGAAAAGGGTTGTAACTTGGAAGATTTTAATTCCCTAGTTTTTTTTATCTAAATAAAGAAAAACATGTTACGTAACGCGTTGTTCGAACCCCTCCTCCCTTCTGGTAACGCACAGTAAAGTTTCACAAGACCCCCAAGTGCGTTAAGTAATACTTGAATGGCCCCTTATTTGGATGACTTGTATAGCGCCGTTTTTGTGAAAAATCATCTCAAGGACGCTGTATTGTCTCTTTGCAATCCCTCCCTCCGCCTCTCACCCGTTTTCCAACCCTCCCCTGCGTGTCCTTTCCCATGAGTCAACATTCCCACCCCGTTACCCTCCCGCGTCCCCACCCCCGCCCGTGTTCCCCTTCCACCTCCCGCGTCCCCTACTACTAATCCCCTCTTCCTGCGTTCCCCTACAAAATGACTTCTATATTTTGTACTCCGAACACGCCCAGGAATCGCTGGTCAAAATCCTTCGCGTGCGTCCCGTTACACCATGTTTAGATAAGTAAACGATAAGTAAAGGTAAGTAATCGGAATTAGAAAAAATATAGTATGCAACGGTGGAAAATTTACGAGAACTGGTAAGGCAATATTGTATAGAAGAAATCAAGGTAATCGATAATAATTATTATGAAATATAGTGCTTTGAATGTTCTAACGGGAGTTTAAAACCACTTCTGCCGATATTTTACCTGATTCATATTTTAAACAACTTTCAATAGAAAATCTACTTTATCAAGTCTACCTTAAAATTAAAACCAGAATGTGCACAGACAACAGTATTTACTAACACAAATAATAGTGTTATAGCGTGGGTAGAACTGCTTTCAATATTTATCCTAAAACTAGACAAGTACAGCAAAATTTACAGAATATTGTAATCGAAGGTCTTTATAAATTCACTAGCTGGTTCCCGGCATGCGTTGCAAAGCCAAATTCAAAGATGTACATTGTTTCTGAATCACATTTCCCGTGCATCTCCGTTCCCCTCCCTAGCTAGCTTTATAAATTATAGCCTGTATCTTATTCTGATTTATGAGCTATATTATTGTAAAGTTTCATTAAAATCCATGCAGTAGTTTTTTCGTGAAAGAGTAACAGATACATCCATACAAACTTTCGCGTTTATAATATTAGTAAGAAAATTAGGAATATTTATATCATTGACCAATTCTTCTTCTTTCGTATGGTGGGGGGTCAGAGGGGGACATCTAGGTCTGCGAGCCAGTCTAGGGCCTCAGGCGTTGCCCTGTGGACCTCATCAATCCCGCCGGGGAATGAATGGAGCGGGCATTCGTTGACCACATGTTCGGTGGTCTGCACCGCACCGCATTCACACGTCGCCGACTCTTTAAGGCCCCATCTATGCATCATATGAGCACAACGGCTATGGGAGCACCTTATCCTATTGATGGCAGTCCAGAGTTTGCGAGGCAATGAGAACCCAGGCTGTCTCTCAGTGGGGTCTTGCACGAGATGGGCGTTTTTGACGTTGGCTGATTGCCACTCAATTGACCAATAATATAACGACATTCAAAAAATATAATATAAAAAGAAAAATACTAGTGTCCGACCGAAACAGGACTTTCCACCGAAACCGAATCTTCGGTGTTTCGAATCTCAGTTTCGGCCGAAACCTAAACTTTTTTAGACGTTAAAAATCGATTGTTTACTGTTATTTGGCTTATTTTTTACACTTATTCGGACAGTTAAAATGTGTTAAATTAAATAAATAAAACAATAATTGCAGTAGGTGAAATAATAAAAAAATATATATTACTTCTATAAAACAAACAAAATTTATAAAAAATAACAAAACATACTTCAATTGTTTTTATTTAATTTAATTTAGCACGTGTTAACTGTCTGAATAAGTAAAAAAAAAATAAGCCAAATAACAGGAAACAATCGATTTTTAACATGTCTAAAAAATTATTGTGCCGAAACCGAAACTAATGCCGGAACTAGATTTTTTTGCCGAAACTTGCCGAAACCGAAACCGAACCTTCGGTCGGTCACTAAAAATACATAAACAATATGAGTATACCTAATACCAACAGGTCTGATAAAGTGCATCTAATAAAGGTACAAAAAGTGTTTTACGAAATATTTCCTATCATATTATTAAATTTTAAAAAATCAGAGTGTGCAATTCAGACACGGTAGAAGTGAAACCTTCAGAAGTAGACAAGAGTGGGAAGGCAACGGAGCAGCGCTTTCTCTCGTAGGCTAAATCCTATGTATATGTGTGTGTTTATCGCTTTTTAGTGTTGCTATTTTTCGTTTCATCGAGTTTCAAATCACAACGGTGCTAAGTTTTCACAGCAAAAGTCAGAATGTGCAATTCACACACGGTAGAAGTAAAACCTTCATTAAACTAAAGAATACAAGAGTGGGGAGGCTACGAAGCAACGACAAAGAGGAGACCGATTATATTATCTCATTCTCTCGTAGGCTAAATCCTATAGATGGTGTGTTTATCTCTTTTTAGTTTCAAATCACAACGGTGCTAAAGACGAACTTAACACAGTGGCAAATCAACACACCTTTGAAAAGCGATATAGTCATTAAAAGCGAAGAAAAAATTAACTCATAAACCTAAACTATTTAACCTAGTGTTTTCATCACTTTCCAAAAGTGTGTTGATTTGTCAGTGATTGTCAAGTTGTCCGGTTAAGGGCCCGCAACCCGGATTTATACCGATTTATTACATATTTCCCTTAAACACGGTACGTTTTAAAGCTCTTAAAAAAATATATGTTGTTCTTGAATATAATATATAGAGTTTGCCCGCGCCGAAAAGTAAATTATATAAAATTCCCTCGATAGAAAAAAATTGCAAAGTATGCTCCAAAAATTATTATTAACACGTTTGTTTCAGTTAGTTTACAAGTTATATGTATGAAAAAGTTCAGAGTGTTTCTTTAAATGCTGTTTAAGATAATGCCCGCGAGATTTTTGCTCTATTTTAAACGAGTCGTGTTTTATTAAGAGGGCATTACCAGAGAAAGCCTGAAATACGTCATTTTCAAAAAAGTTTTTAGACGTATTGACTCTTTTCCACAAAAAATTATAAATGGATTTCGAAAGATTGTTCTTTTATCTAGCATTCGCATGTAATAAATTTTTAGAATTTTTTTAAATTTTTAGTATAATAAGGTTATTCCATAGGTCGTTGGCAGATTTGTTAAATTTTCAAAAAAGTTTTTGTATTATACCACACCCATTTCAAATAATGTAATCATGCAGTAAAATAAATCAATACATTATCTAGCAAAGTTATGTATTAGAATTTAAATTTTAGTTTCAATAAAATCATTAAAAAATATGTACGTACATGTGTTTCTTGACGAAAATTGGTCCATTTGTGTATTTATTTGCGCACTTACAAACTAATATATTTCAGATTTTTTTAACATTCTTATTAAATTTAGACATTATTGAAAAATGATAAATACTTATAATAAAAAAATAACTACAAAAAGTACACTATTTTAATAGTTTTATCATCACGCCTTTCAGCATTTTTGGATGAAGGTATAAATTAAAGCTAATTTGGATTGAAATAAATTCGATATTGAGTTATAATTTTAAAAAGCTGGTACGGAGAATAATTAATCTTTCTCATTGTAACCGTCCTGCACGATCGGAAGAACAACTTTCGACGAAATGTGGATTTTCGTCCGCTGGCTGGTTAAACGCTCTTAAACATTTTCGCAATTTTCGCATCGATTTTGTAGCTGTAAATATTAGCGCACTTCTCTAACATTCGTAATTTCGTATCTCTCCATCTTCTTCTTTTCGGGCCCGGTTTCAGAGTCTTAATAGGGTAGAAAATTAGGGGGCGTTAAGGGCATGGGCAGGTAAAAAAAATATGGTCTAAAAAAGACAAAAAACACAGTAATCATGTACTAATAAAGCGAAGTAAACTTTAATATTGGTTAATTTTTTTGTTTTTGTACGTATTGCAATCATTTTTATCACTTGTGCGAAAATTCAGAAATTTTGGTAGTTCGGGAAAATTGAACTGAAAGATTCCATTACATTCAGATCCTCTTCGACCAAGTATATCTAGACAGGGCGTGTAGGTCTTAAAAATGACACCGGAACCAAAAATATTGGTTTACGAAAACATTTATCAAAAAGAAAGTCTATTATCTCACAGTCAAAAGATCGCAAGAAGCATTGGTTTGTACCTTTAGTTGGTCTGCGTGGAGCTAATTTGTTTTCCAGTAAGTTCGCGGTAACGGAATTACTAGCAATGTGAAGATCATTTTTAAAACACAAATTTCAGGCAGTTAGAAATATTTTAGGTATGGGCTATGCCGGACTTTATTATTAACAATTTAATCAGTTATATGAATACCTAAAAAAATATGCACATAACATATGAATTCGAGGCAGCGTATCGAGAAAAGTAACATTTGATAAAAAATGTTTAATTTATTCCTAGTAAAACAACTACATCGCGCAAGAGATGCAACGGAATTCGATGGGTAGTTGTATTATGAAATTTCTCGTAGGTGGTGTCACTTTGGGATTGGAATTGGGTATGGGAGGGCGAATCTATAGTTAATATATCGATGCAGATCCTACATTAAATTGAATGACATGAAATTTTTTATTTTTTATTTTATTTTTAATTTTTAACTTTATGAGTAAAACCTCAAATTGTAATATTTAAATAAATGAAGACAATATAAGCGAAACTCAATCGAAAATCTGGAAACAGAAAAATCAGAAAAACATATTGACACCTCTGGGACTCGAACCCAGGACCTCTTGCTTTCCGGGCAAACGCGCTAACCACTGCGCCACGATGTCGATATGAAATTCGGTCATGTTTAACTGTACCATACTTCGACTAAGAACCACCTACACTGTCTTCATTTTCTTTAACGCATATATTATTGGCAACTATCTTTATGTATGTTTGCAAGATTCAAACCCGAACTAAATGCTCTCTAGATAGTGTCTGGATAAATCTTTATCCATTTTATTTAATATGCGACATCTATCGACTTTTCTGCAAGTCTAGGATGAATATTTTATTTTTAATTTTTAACTTTATGAGTAAAACCTCAAATAGAGATGGCATTATGTCCCTTTTTAAAAAGTTTTCGGATTCTGAAGACGGTTTGGGTCAGAGCCGTGAGGGAGAGAGAGCATGCTGAATATCATTCGTCTGAAAGAGATGGTTTGATAAACGTAGGTTGATTTCGCATATTTTACGCTTGTCGCATGAAATAATTTACTATATTAAACGTAATTTGACGTATGTGGGTGAATTTGACTCTCAAACTCGTGAGGTTCCTACAAATGAATATTGTTATATTTAATATGACATTGTATCATAGGTAATATCATTTTTTTAAATGACCTTCCACTTCTGGACCCCTAGAGCCGCCTCTGCACACAAGAGTCCCAACTGCTCCCGTCTGAAGCCAGTGAGACTATGGCATCCCCAATTGGGGTATGTTGTGAGACTGAAGGTAGTGGGAAGGGGAAGGAGATAGGGAAGAGGAAGGTGGGAAAGTGCCTGGCTATTCAGATCTGGTCACCAAACACGGCTAATGCGATTTCAAGCCACGTGTCAATCTTACACTGGAGAGTATCTTCCACTCTGGAAAGTGACGCAAATATACTATAGGAATGGGACACCCATACTACTTTTTGCAATTTTTAACCCCCCCCCCCTCGGTGACCAAAAACCCGCCGCTCATTTGTACCAAGTGTGGTATTTTGAAGACTCCCCTTCCCCTGAACAGGTCACGTAGTATGGGTACGTTCCCTATATATTATTTTAAATGAATAAATTGCGAAATAAGACAAATTAATCAAATAAAATTAATTTGCCACGCCGGGATTCGATCCCGCGACCTTCGGTGTGCGAGTCAAGAGCCTTACCGCTGGACTACGCCGGCCGTCAGTATAATACATATATTTCTTGTTTAATTACTCCTATGAACTTTTAAAATATGTCTAAATCTCTTCACAAGTTAAACTCTTTGGTTTGTGATAAGGATCTTTAAAAAAAAAAAAATTCTTAAGTATTAACAAGTTGTCCTCTCCTAAACACAAGCATTTGCTTTCTTAGGAGAGTGTATAAAAATATGTAAGCAATATTATGTTATATTATGAAAATGTAAATGAAACAAATATTAATAAAAAATAAAAATAAAATCTAATATTTCGGCAAATAAAACTTTTTCCAAGATTTTGTTATTTTCAAAATACAGTAAATAAATAAGTCATATAAAAAAATGAAAGTTTTCCTCAAAAAATTGTGTATCTCAAAAAATTGTACACCTATCACTAAAAATGTGGGGATGGCAATACACAAGAACTAGATCGATGCACTTTTTTGCGTGAATACCCAGAGAATAAGAGTCCCAATTTGGGAGGCGGGTATGGGTACCGCCGCCCCGGGAACCATTTATTGGATAACCAACACTCTGCTATAGGTCACCCCAAGTGGTTCGCTATGTTTGGTGACTTAGCAGGGGTGCCCGGGTTCATGGGGTGAGGTTTCTCCGAGTCTTGGCGGCGGATACGTCTGCCCAGCAGCTGCATGGCAGGCCGGATCGGGAGAGAATGGTTGAGGGAGTCCCTTTGACTTCTTCAGCCGTACTCTCTCGGAGCATCGCCTTGCACCGCAGTGGGAGGGATGGATTCATAGATCCGTCACTCCTGAACACACTGACTCCCAGATTCTTACCCACCCCTAATAGCATTTTCCTTCCTAGAATTTTCTCTCCTTTCTTTCCTAAAAAGACTCTCCATACAGCATCCCCAAAGATGACTCCCCGTGTGCAGCTAATGTAAAAAAAAACTGCTCGAAAGCCAGTGAGACTTTGACATCCTCAATTGGGGTAAGTTCTGAGGCTGAAGGTAGTGGAAAAGGGAAGCAGATGGGAGGCTGGGAGGTGGAAGGTGGAAAGCACCTGGCTATTCAGATCTGGTCACCAAACACGGCTAATGCCATTTCAAGCAAGCATTGCATTTCAAGCCTCTGCCATAGGTCACCCCAAGTGGTTCGCTACGTTTGGTGATTAGCAGGGGTGCCCGGGTTCATGGGGTGAGGTTTGTCTAGGTCTTGGAGGCGGATGACCAGGACACACTGAACCCCAGATTCCTACCCACCCCTTAAACCTTTTTTCCTTCCCAGAACTCTCCTCTCCTTCCTTTCCTTAAACAAACCCCTCCACACAGCATCCCCAAAGATGACATAGGCCCTGAAGGAAATTATTTTACTCAGGGCCTCCTGTGTGGAGCTCATGTAAAAAAAAGCAACGTTTCAATTCTGAATGGTGATCTTGCACCAGGGCAATACTGATAGTATCTTACACTCTGGAACCTGTGTAAAGCACACCTTATTAACTTTTGAAATATCAAAATGCGAACGACCGCGATCGGCAACAAATTGGTTCGCGATCGACCTGAAATAAAACGACCGATCGATGAAAGTAAATAACCATGGCTTTCGAAAAGGCAACACCTACAGATTTCCTCATTATATATTTTATGCCTTATGAACGTTTAACTAAATTAAAGTTTTACGACTAGAGAAATGTGCAGTGCACGCTAAACCACAGATGTGCGGTTCAGTGGGAAGGCGCAAACTTTCTGTTGAAAAGGTCGCGGGTTCGAAACGTTTTTTCAATATCAACTAAAGATTTTTGCATGGGTTTCGCAATACATATATTTGTTTTGAGAGCCGCAAAAGATTTCAATGATTTAGGCACATTTAGGGCCGGTTTTATAACCATCCGTTCGTCACGCTTGATACTATTTTTAACTAATATTTGGTCTACCACTTAATTTTGCCGTTTTATAAACATTCACAAGGCACCCCGGTGTCGGTTATGTAGCGGTTAATGCTTTACGGACCGATTTTGGTCAGTTAAATGTATAACGATCCGTTTGCTGACGGTTTTTGACAGTTGTAAGTAGGAAGTTGTTCTCGGTGCTCGGTTATTTATTTATTATTGAATATTTGATAATACCTCCAGAATGCGAAACAGCTGTCATGCGTAATAATAATTAATAATTACATAATAAACTTGTTTATAAATAAACAGTATTTTTAAATTGAGTATTTTTGAATCACAAATTAAACTTAATAACAGTAAATAACGACCTCCGTAGTCCAGTGGGTAAGACTCTTGACTCACAATCCGGAGGTCGCGGGTTCGAACCCGGCATGCGCAAATAAATTTTATTTGATTAATTTGTGTTATTTCACAATTAATTCATTTAAAATAATATATAGTATATTTGCGGCATGTTCCAGAGTGGAAGATACTATCAGTATCGCCCTGGTGTAAGACCACCATTCAGAATTGAAACGTTGCTTGAAAATGGCTTTAGCCGTGTTTAGTGACCAGATCTGAATAGCCAGGTACTTCACAACCTTCCTCTTCCCCACCTCCTTCCCCTCCCCACTACCTTCAGCCTCACAACATACCCCAATTGGGGATGCCATAGTCACACTGGCTCCAGACGGGAGCAGTTGAGATTCTTGTGCGGTATTCACTGTAAAAAAAAAATATATATATTATTAATACAAGGCTTCTAAGCTCTGGTATCAATGCTGCAAGCAGCTGGCGATTTTGCAGGAATCTCCAAGTAGACGCATCCGTTTAACAATGCAAGTGGTGCATTGTTATCCGGAGAGTGACCCGAGCAATAAAACTTTCGGACTAAATGTAACCGATAATAACAGCTAGTTAATGCACATTTGTTTATAATACGTAAAATAAGATAACTAACGGATAGCGGTCCGTTAACGAAAATGGTTCGTTACGTAACTAAAATTTGGTACATCGTTTAAAAAACCGACCCTTATTATGTTATATAAAACCCTTGTCAGATGCCAACTTGAATATAACTCTACATTATGGTCTCCCTTTTACAACATTAATTCAGACAACAATAAAAAGATTCAACGGAAGAATATGCATAGAGTCCGTTCAGCATCGGTTCCTAAAAGGGATTGCCAGGAGGCTAGGATTAGAGCGAGGCAATTACTCGTATGCCGAAATTGAACAAACTCTAAACCTTTCTCCTTTAGAAGACCGTCGGAAAAAATCTAATCTCATTTGTTTCTTCAAAATTATTAACCGTTTAATCGATTCACCTACATTTTACTACAACTCATCCCATTCAATATACCTTCTCGTAGACTCAGAAATAAAGACCTGCTCTTCCTCAATCAGCACTCGACTAATTATGGTTATAATTCACCACTGTCCAGAATGTGTAGAATGGTCAACTCACGTCAAGACCTTGATTTTTTTGGTATAAGCTTAAATGATTTCTGTCGCGTTTTAAACAATTGAAGATATTTAATATTTACTCTAATGTTTGCAAAGTCTTGACTTGACTTGACAATTCTATTTTCTTCTATTTTCTCTGTTTGTCTTTGCTTTCATGTACCATTCTTTATCCTTACAATGTTCATTTCCATATTTCGTGATACTTTATTGTAAATTGGATGAAGTCCGTTAATAAATAAATAAATAAATAAAAGAAACAGGGGTGGGACTTAAGTATTTAATAACAATAACCTAAGCTATCTTTTCCTCTTTTTCTAAATAAAAGAAAGAGAGGTAACAACGGAACTCTCGGCGGCAGGACCACAGTAGGTACCAGTATAAGAATTTAGTTTTGATGGGACCTAAACATGTAATAATAATAACCTAAGCTATTAGTTCGAGCGAGATTGATATTTATGTGAAAAATTGTGCTTTATGTTCTGTGAATTTATGTTCTGTCACCCCAAGTAGTAACTTAGCAGGAGTACCCAGGTTTATGGGGTGAAGTTCGTCTAGATCTTAGCGGCGGATGCGTCTGCCCACCTACTGCGTGGCGGGCCAGATTGATAGAAGAGACAGGTTGTGGAAGGTTTCTGTCTCGTCCAATCGCCATGCACCGCGGTGGATGAGATTGGATGAGACAAGGAAGGGATCCAAACGTCCGTTACTCCTGGACGCACTGACCCCCCAGATTCATTTTTCCTTCCCAGAACTTTCTCGCCGTTTTTCATTAGAAAGACCCTTCACACAGCACTCATTTCATCATAGTCCATCATCATCACTCTTGGCTCTACAACCCCTGGTGGGTCTTGGCCTCCTCAAGAGTCTTACTCCACTCATCTCGGTTTTGTGCCAGCTCTCTCCAGTTTAGAAGATAAAAAGGTAGATATATCTTTGAGGAAGTTGTCGCTCCATCTTAATCTTGGTCTTCCCAGGCTCCTTCGCCTTATTGGTCTTGAGTTCAACGGGTTCTTTGGTGCTTGATGCTCGGTTTTTTTTTTCATTCTCTCCACATGACCCATCCACCGAAGTCTTCCCAGTTTTATACATTTTGAGACGTTTAGCTCCTTATACAGAGTACGCACAGCTCATTATTGTAACGTCTGCGCCAAAATCAATTTTCTAGAACCGGTCCGAAGATGCGCCTCAGAATTTTTCTTTCAAAAATGTCCAGTGCTCGCTCATTCCTTTTAGTTGATAACCACGTCTCAGCTCAGCTGGTCTGATAAGTGTTTTGTACACTAATATCTTCGTATTTCTGGACAGCAGTCTGGATTTTGTTTGGTTTTGTAGGCGGAAAGAGCCTAGGTATGTGAATCCTGGTACCGTTTCAAAATGTTGGCTTCCACATGAGAGAGTTGGGGTTTGTTGGGTGCCACCTACGGCCATGTATTTGGTCTTCTGCTGGTTTACTATGAGACCCTTGTTTTTGGCAGAACTTTCAAGATTTATAAAGGCGTCACGTAAATCATCGGGAGTTTTCGCGATTATGTCGATATCATCAGCGTAAGCCAATAGTTGCACAGAGTTGTCAAACATCGATGCTCTTGTCTCGATGTCTGAGTCTCGAATAACTTTTTCTAAGGCTATGTTGAATTGTCCATAGAAGAGGCAAATTATTTTCTTCAAGGTCTCCCGTGTGGAGCTAATGTAAAAATATATGTTATCAACCAATCAATTTTTTAGATTAAAAAAAGTTCTTATCAAGAAAATTTATTATGAAGAATTAGTAGCACTTAAAAATAATCCGAAAATGAATTAATTTCTGGTAGGAATTAATTTTTTCGACGAATAATTTATGGTCTATAACATATTTATTATCTATACTGTTTATAATTGTGATGCAAAGGCGTCTCTTGCTAATATTTAATCTTAATATACATTTTTCACAAAAACGGCGCTCTACAAATTATCCAATTATTATTATTAGGTCCTTACATATGAAATTGGCGTTTTGCCGTACTGGCAACTTTGATCTCAAATATCTTCTTTTTGGTTAGGAATTCCAAATTCAAATTTGTACAGCTATTTACTCATGTATTTGTGTTTCGAAAATTATAATTCATTTGTTTTTTCTTTAATTGTTTTTTTTCTTTGCATCACTTAGTTTACAAAATTGAAAACTTGAAATATCGCGTTATTTACGAGTAAGAGTTCAACCGTGGCACCAGTGCTGCAGAAACGGCTCGAAAGATTAATGATGTGTATGGCGACGGTGCCGCAAAAGAAAACACAGTGCGTTTTTGGTTCCAACGTTTTCGTTCTGGAAATTTCGACCTGCAGAACAAACCCCGTGGACGGCCGGTGACCAAAGTTGATAATGAAGAATTGAAGGCTATTGTGGAAGCGGATCCATCGCAAACCACGTCCGAGTTAGCTGCAGGCTGCGGAGTTAGTGATAAAACTGTTTTAATCCACTTGAAGCAAATTGGGAAGGTGAAAAGCTTGAAAGGTGGGTACCTCGCGAATTGAGTGAAGCAAATCAACAAACGTTAGAACGCTAGACCACACACTGCACAACAGACGACTACCAAATTAGAGGAGCTTCAATTGGAATGCCTAAGACATCCACCGTACTCTCCGGACCTTGCCCCAACAGATAACCATTTTTTTTTTCGAAATTTGGATAACTTCTTGCAAGGGAAAAAATTCAACTCCGATGGGGCAGTCCAAACCGTCTTCAAAGATTTTATTGATTCCCGTCCGAATGGTTTTTTTAGTAAAGGGATCGATGAACTACCTGCAATGAGATGGCAAAAGTGCATAGATAGCAATGGTATATACTTTGATTAAATAAATATATTATATTTAAAAAAAATCGACTTTATGTTCGTCCCATACAAAACGCCAATTTCATATGTAAGGACCTAATATTAAAAGTCAGGAGGAGGGTCCATGCCAACTCAGAATGAAACCAATTCAGAACAACCTCAGAAAAGTCATTAAAAACTATGAAAAAATAATTTTAAAATAGCCGGTAACCCTAACCTAAATTAACCTATTTAATCAATTTTTTATATATTTTTATCATCACTCTTAATGACCTTTCTGGGGTGCTTCTGAGTTGGTTTCATTCTGAGTTGGCCGGTCACCGGTTACCCCATATTTTAACCAATTCTCGGGCGAAGCCGGATATATTATAATAAAATAGTTACATAATGTAACTATAACTCGAAAAGTAAACGTCACAAATCACTCATAACATATAAATTTATGTTAGACATCTAGGCTTAGATATTGAATAATATTATATGACCTAGTTTAATTTTTTGATCGATAAAATCTAAAGAAAAAACCCGCCAATGCACTTATTATTAGACGAAATATTCACAAAAAACCTACAAACCCGTTTTTCTAATACGTACGTAATTATAAATAAGGAAAGAGGAGAATTCTAAAAGTTCGCTTGGAATTTTGTCACAAAAAGTTCATCGGTAAATTAAGGTTCTGCAACCGGGCTCGAAAAGAAGAAGATGGAGAGATACGAAATTACGAATATTAGAGGAGAGCGCTAACAATTTACAACGACAAAATCGATGCGAAAATTGAGAAAATTTTTAATAAAACACGACTCGTAATAGAGCAAAAATCTCGCGGGCATTGTCTTACGCAGTATTTAAAGAACCACTGTAATTTTTTTCATACATATAACTTGTGAAATAACTGAAACAAACGTGTTTATAATAATTTTTGGAGCATACTTTGCTATTTTTTTCTATCGAGGGAATTTTATATAATTTGCGTTTCGGTGCGGGGAATGTCTAGATATTATCTTAAAGAATTACATTTTTTTTTAAGACCTTTAAAACATACCGTGTTTGGGAGATATGTAAGAAATCGGGTTGCGGGCCCTTAATGAAACGACATTCTATAAAAATGTATCACTATTATTTAGTTGTCAGGCCCATACACGCATGCCCCCCCCCCCTCACCTCACCTCTTCCTAACTTCCGCTTCAAGTTAGACCATTTTTTCGGCTCAGTTTACAATTTCTCGTAAACATAGAATAATGATAATTAATAATGTTTATCATCCAACAATGTGTACTAGCAGTTAAAAACCCGCTCCACGGGTTTTTGCTGTTAGGCCCTACGGGCGGCTTTTGGTTTGGCTTCGCCCAGTTAGTATTGGTGACCATTTTATAAATCCAATAGGAACTGGTTCCAAAAATTGCCCGTTCCTCGGATCCACTGTCATCCAGTGTAGCTAGATACCGGGACAAAGTAAGCGAGACAGGCAATGACGTCATATGTAATATATATAGCCACTTGATACAACTATGTATTACCGCCAATCTTTCCATATCCGGAGATACTACATATTCACAAACTCGTAGCAGACCTAGGGGGGACTCGTAGCAAACCTAGGGGGGACACGTCCCCATCCGACCTGCTGATGGAAGTGGCAAGATCTGGTGACGAATTCTTGAATTCGAAACCGAATTACAACGGTAGGTTTGTTTGAAATTCCACGTACGCAGATATTATTATACAATATTATTCAGACATGCACTCGAAGCCGGGGTCTGAAACCGCGCAGTGAAAGCGAAAAATAAAATAATACAATAAAAAGTTCAAATTCGACGATCGTCTAAAGTCTAAAGCGTCGATGACACAGAGCGAGTTTTACAAGCTACTATCTGGGAAATTCACTATCTGTTAGTAAACTCGCTCAGTATCATCGTGTTACTTGCTAACTAGCAGATTGTTGACAATCTACGAAAAAAGTTGAAAGTTCGTCAACTTTACTCGCTACACGCTTGCTCGTGATTGGTTTATTTATGTTTTTCAAGATGGCTGCCAAGAAACAGCTGATTTAGACTGTCAAACATCACAGAATTAGTTCACGCAGGCGTCGTTATTCTTGTTACTGGCGCTAGCAGCGACCTCAGTTTCCTACGCTACTGAGCGAGTTGACAGTTTTGTGTGTCATCATGACAATCTCACTCGCCGATTTACCCGCTTTTAAACTTAGTAGATAGTAGCTTGTAAACTCGCCATGTGTCATCGAGCCTTAACTACTCTACTTGGTGTCTCTTTCTAGCTAATAAAAATAAGTAGCAAGGCAAAAGGCTGTTTCTCACTGACGTATTATGTCAAGGACATCACTGTCGGAAGTGTGTACGATATAATTCATACAATCCAAGATTTGTGCTGATAGATAAGATAACCTAACATAACCTATTTTTATCTATGAATAAAATTGATTTTTTTTTTTGTGAAGGCGCGTGTCCTCCGTCGCTATCAATATCAATACACTTCACAGAATTGGCGACGTTATCTCAAGTCGTATTGTTAACTGCTTTTATTAACCGGTTTCCCACGAGATTATGATAAGATTTAATGATACTTTGAAAAGTCAAACCATTTATTTTGCCAAACCTATTTTTTTCACAATCTCAAATTTTCGACTGAAAGATTAGGGGCCATCCATAAATTACGTCACATGAATTTTGTGATTTTTAACCCCCCCCCCCCCCCCCCCGTCCCTGTCACACACCGTCACATTTGACGGCCGGCTTGGTCTAGCGGTAGTCTAGTTGAAAGGCGCAATCCGAAGGTCGCAAATTTAATTCATTTAAAATAATATATAGTATGTTTGCGGCACGTTCCAGAGTAGAAGATACTCTCAGTATCGACCTGACGAGCTATTCCGTATTTTGCGTTACGAGAACGATATCATACGAGATGTGCTGTCAGATTTGTGCAATTTGTATAATTTTCTGTGGTTGTCAATTGCTTTTTCAATGGGTATGAGGCTAGCTTCGCCAGTTTTAAATAGTTTAAAACACGAAATACTGTAAAAATGCATTATTACTTATCCACTTATGTATGTTTAAAGTTGTATACCAAGGATTTGACGTTTGCAGAATTTCGTTTCTGGTGTAAACCCACCATCCAGAATTGAAACGTTGCTTGAAATGGCTTTTAGTCGTGTTTGCTGACCAGATCTGAATAGCCAGGTACTTACCCACCTTCCTCTTCCCCATCTCCTTCCCCTCCCCGCTACCTACAGCCTCACAACATACCCCAATCGACTTACATAGTCTGTAATTCTGACATCGGCCCGTAGAAAAAGCAAATAACAGCCATTGAAAATGACACAAATCTGACAGGAGATCTCGCGCGATATCGATCTCGTTCTCACAAAAAATACGGAATAGCTCGTCTGAGTCACGTTGTAAAACCAGAAGGGCGATTTTGTATCTTTTGTGGATACGAAATCGATTCCATACGTAATCGACTGTCAAATTTGTGTGATTGTCCATGGCTTGCAATTGCTTTTTCTGTGGGCTGATATGTCGGCTGTCGTCGCTGTCGCCAATTTCAACTAGTTTAAAAGGCGAAATGCTGTAAACATACATGTGTAACATTAAATAACTTGGTGTGCAGGAAAGTGTCAAATAATAGTCTGTAAACTGTATATCACGGTTTATTGATGATTTCAACACAATTTGACATAACTAGCGGTTCTGTTCTGTTTTACTCTCCCTCCATAAACGGAACTCAGCTTGCCGTCGCAACCGCCAACCCCTCCTCTTCTTCTATTTCTGCTAGGCTGCTAATTCCGTCCCATTGCTGGTCACATACACATAAATGGGTGTTACACATGATTATTAATTCATTTAATGTACGTTTAAAGTTGTGTAGGGCGCATACATTAATTACGTGAGATTTTTTTTTAAATTTAGACCCCCCGCCCCCCCTCTTGGTGAGATTAAGTGAGATTTGTCGGGACCCCCCTCCCCTCACGTGAGATCAGTGTGGTATCTGGGGCCCCACCCTATCCCATCCTATCCTATTACGTCCCCCCCGCCCCGTTGAGTAAGTATAATCGCAACAATAGGATGAAAAAGTGTTCAAGATCATATTTACCTCAACAGAGGGGGCAAATGGGATAGGATGGGGCGGGATGGGATAGAGTGGTACGGGTTTATTCTGGTCTCCCGCCCACGTCATTAGACTTTTTCAGGGAACAAAATTTGGGATAAAGTTGACGTGAGATTTTTATTGACCACCCCCCTCCCCCCGGTTTAAATGAGATTTGTTGAGATTTTACTGGACTCCTCCTCCCCATTTTGAGCTCACGTAATTAATGTGTGCCCCCATAGCATGGATTTGACATTTGCGAAGTTTCGTTTCAATCTAAATACGCATGAGTTACTTAGTTTGCCCAAATTAAGAACCTATTTAAGGCAAAGCTATCGTGGCAGTATACACGTACAGAATAATTCAATATTTGGGGCCGAAATACATTAATTATTCCAGTAACCGCCGCACTTTTAGGCACGGATTATGGGAATTACACTTCATTGCAATAATTACTACAAGAAACAACTATTTACGTGCACAAAATAGGTCATTACATAGGTTCTTAAATTGGGCAAACTAAGTAAATCATGCGAATTTAGATTGAAACGAAACTTCGCAAATGTCAAATCCATGGTATACAACTTTAAACGTACATTAAATGAATAAATAATCATGTCTACTTACAGCATTTCGCGTATTCTGTACGTGTATACTGCCACGATAGCTTTGCCTTAAATAGGTTCTTAATTTGGACAAACTAAGTCATTCATGCGTATTTAGATTGAAACGAAACTTCGCAAATGTCAAATTCATGGTATACAACTTTAAACATACATTAAATGAATAAATAATCAAGTATACTTACAACTTACAGCATTTCGAGTTTTAAACTAGTTGAAATCGACGACAGCGCCGACAGCTGACATATCAGCACATAGAAAACGCAATTGCAAGCCATAGACAATCACACAAATTTGACAGACGATTACGTATGGAATCGATTCCGTATCCACAACAGATACAGAATCGCATGGCAGAAAACATTGCCAAACATCCAATGACAACCCTGGTGTACATTATTAAAGGGACTGGGATGTCGTCATATAAAGTTTGGCAATATCGCATGGCAGGAGATATTGCCAAACATCCAATGACAACCTTGGCGAACATTATTAAAGGGACTGGGATGTTGTCATATAAAGTTTGGCAATATCGCATGGCAGGAGATATTGCCAAACATCCAATGACAACCCTAGTGAACATTATTAAAGGGACTGGGATATTGTCATATAGACAAAAAGGGAGATAACACAACGGGGCCTATGACCTTATGACCCGAGTGCTTTTGGGAACTACGAGTATATGCAGACCGTTTCCTTATCAATAGTAATAATAACTAACAATCTCTTTATAGAATGTTAAAAGCAAGTATTTAGTATTTTATTCATATTTTTTGTAATTTTGTAAATCGGGGTCAGATAACACTGAATACGTTGATATAAGTAATTAATATTCCTAATAAATTTTACAGCGCCCTTAAGGTGATTTTTCACAAAAACGGCGCTTTATAAATTATCCAATTATTATTATTATTATTATAAGTATATGAAATGTTAGAATAGCAATTAAATAGGATTCCCTTTAAACTTTTTGACGGCCGGAGTGATCAAGGGGTGAGGCTCTTGACTCGCAATCCGAAGGTCGCGGGATCGAATCCCGGCGTGAGCAAATAAATTTTATCTGATTAATTTGTGTTACTTTACAATTAATTCGTTTAAAAATAATATGTAGTACATTTGTGGCACGTTCCATAGTGGCAGATACTCTCAGTATCGATCTGGTGTAAGACCACCATTCAGAATTGAAATGATAAGTTTTAAGATTTTCACGGCCAAAAGCATTTTCGTTATTTGTTTTTGGGGTGTTATGCCGTGTTGCGCTACCTCCTTCTTTAGCCAACGTTTCGGACATCGTTGCAGTGTCCATCATCAGGGCAGATCCGGCAGATCCAGAATTGAAATGTTGCTAGAAATGGCTTTAGTCGTGTTTGGTGACCAGATCTGAAAAGTCAGGTACTTCCCCTTCCTCTTCCCCATCTCCTTCCCCTCCTCACTTCAGCTTCACAACATACCTTTTAATTTTTTGTCATATTAATTTTTTTTCTTAACTATGTATATTCTTTCAAATTATTGCAATTCCTATGCAAAAGCCGTTCGAATCGGCGTTAATTCATAATAAATAAATAAATAAATAGATTTTTTTTTTTTTTTTTTTTTTTTTATTTTTTTTTTTTTTTATAGCGACTATATAAAAAAAATTTACATACAAAATGCAATGTGAAATTAAGTACAAAATATTGTATTTCTTAGTCCTCCTCACTAGGGGGTCCTGTGCCGAGGCGGACTAAAGTTATTTAAATATAGTTCATTTGTCTTCTATGTCGTTTTTAGCGTCTTCGCTAGGGTTTTCTCATTGACCTCTTTAAGCCATATTTTTATTCTTGATTTGTATTCAATTGGATTTTTTATTAGTTTTATGTCTTGGGGGAGGATGTTATGGAGTTTTGTTGCAAAGTATGTATAGTTTCTTTGTCCAAATGTGGTTTTATAACTTGGAATATTTTTTATATCATTTTTATTCGATCTAGTGTTATGCATACACGGTCTAGTAGAGGATTCATTATTTTTGAAGAGCTTCAATAATATATTTTTGGAATATATTTGTTGTACATTTATCCATTTGATACCCCAATTGCGGGTGCCACAGTCTCACTGGCTCCAGACGGGAGCAGCTGGGACTCTTGTGAGGTATTCACACAAAAAAGAGAGAAATAAACGGAAAGTAAAAAAATACTAAAATTTCCATAGTATTATCGCATCCATCTACGGATTCAATTCTGATTCGTAACAACATGGAAAAGAAATAGAAATGCATAATTCGACCTTATGTAGGGTGGTAGACACTATCATCGCCCTGGTGAGTGAGATTCACAATTCACAATCGAAACGTCGTAAAAGCACAAAATTGCGCTGTACAAGTGTTCTATTATTAGGTATCATTAAAGGGGTGTAACCGTGTTCAGTGAACAGACTGGAATAGCCACAAGCTCCCCCTTCCCGCCAGTCCTGGCCGCGGCCTATACAGCCTATATGTGAGTGATTTGGACAACTTAGGGGGCATACATTAATTACGTGAGCAGTTTTTCTTCCAATCTAGACCCCTCCCCCCCCCTTGGTGAGATAAATTTAGGCCACTTCGTATATTCTTTTCAAGTAACGTTAGATATTGCTGAACCCCTCCCCCCCCACCTTTTGAGCTCACGTAATTAATGTATGCCCCTTATAATAAGGAGGAAGGGGCGGCGCAAATGAAGTGGCCTATACTGAAAAATATAAATCCGCCACTCTTACTACCTTCAGCCTACGCGCATAACTTCCGAATGACTGCACCAAATTGGATAATTCTTTTTTGTGTCCGTTACTGTAAGGATAAAGTTTGTATAAAACTATTGGTAAGCTCTGGCATTATAAAATTTTGTATAAAAAATTGCAATAGATGGCACATTCAGTACCGGGACTGAATGTATGGAATGCGGGAGGGGGGAGGGGAACTCGAGGAGGGGGTTCGCGGGAGGGGAACGGGAACAGGGGGGTTGCGGGACGGGGGAAGGGGGAAGGGGGAAATGGAGTGGGGAGACGGAAGGTGGAGGAGGCGGAGTGAAAACGCGAGAGGAGAAGGGGACGCGGGAGAGGAAGGGGAGGCGGAAGGGGAACGGAACGAATGGGAAAGGACACGCAGGGAGAAATAATTTATTTATTAAACGGCATAGCAAAGCATGCCGGGAACCAGCTAGTTTTACATAAATTCAATTCAAAATGCCGAATGTAATAAACGTCGATTCATCCAAGTTTATAAAAAATCGCCACCTTTGTAAATGTTAACTAAACAGTAGTTTGGCAAGAGGCAGTTTGTTAACACATGTGTCTGTGTTCAAATATTGTCCGGTCACGTCATTTGACAAAAATCATAAAACCTCGCTGACAACAGGCAAAGATTAGTGTAAGAAAACAGAATCGTTCACGACAACTTTTTTTTACATTAGCTCCACACAGGAGGCCCTGGGGAAAATAATTCCCCTCAGGGCCTATGTCATCTTTGGGAATGCTGTGTGGAGGGTCTTTTTGGAGAAAGGAAGAAGTGGAAGTTCTGGGAATGAAAAATATATGAGGGTTGGGTAGGAATCTGGGGGTCAGTGTGTCCACAAGTGACGGACGAATGAATTCATCCCTTCCACTGCGGTCCAAATCCTGCTGAGAGTCCTGCTGAAGAGGTCAAAAGATCTCCCTAAACCAGTCTCTCTCGACCCGGCTTGCCACGCAGTTGGTGAGCAGACGCATCCGCCACCAAGATCCGGACAAATCTGACCCCCATGAACCCAACACCCCTGCTAAGTCACCAAACGTAGCGAACCACTTGTGGTGATCTATGGCAGAGGTGTTGGTTATCCAATGAATTGTTCCCGGGGCGGCGGTACTCATACCCGCCTCCCAAATTGGATAAACACTTAACTAAACTAAAGACAACTCAATTTTATTTTTATGTGAATACCCCACATGGGTCTCAGCTGCTCCCGTCTGAAGCTAGTGAGATTGTGGCATCCTCAATTGGGGTATGTTGTGAGACTAAAGGTAGTGAGGAGGGGAAGGAGATGAGAAGGAGGAATGTGGGAAATACCAGGCTATTCAAATTTGGTCACCAAAACGACAAAATTTCTAAAACATTTCAATTCCAAATGGTGGTCTTATACCAGGGCGATGCTAAGAGTATCTTCCACTCTAGAACGTGCCGTAAATATACTTTATATATTTTTAAACGAATTAATAAATTGTGAAATAACACAAATTAATCAAATAAAATTTATTTGCGTGCGCCGGGATTCGTTCCCGCGGCCTTTGTATTGCAAGTCACGAAAGAGCCTTACCCCACGAATTTTATTATTTCCTTACACTCACTTTTAGGTAATATTTCAACGATTTAATTAATATTCTCGAACATTAACTTTAAATTCAGTAAATTTAAATGATTCATCTCCTCAAGATACATAAGAATCTAGAAAATGAAAAAAAAAATATATATATTCTAATAAAATGAAACAATGCAACTTTGTATAAACCACTTATAAAATGTGCAAATCCGACCGGTTTCGGAACAAACGTTCCTTCGTCAGGGAAAGCTTATACTAATTTGACAGTTTAGAACAATGTTTTATTATGGTAGGGGTGGAGCCGTTGTTAGTTAATAATGTAGATTGGGTGGGTAGGTATTAGTGTAGAGTGGGTGGGTAGGGGAACAAATCCATGAATGGGCTATATGACAATATTTTTTGTTTGTTGATAATAGATTCATTATTTTTAAGGGATTATTTAATTTCCAAAGCTTCTAAGTTATCTAAACGTTTTCCTTTATGATTAATATGAAGAATATTTATCCCTGTGTTTTTTTCAAAACTATGGTTATTTTCAATGATATGGTTAGCGAACTCAGAAAAATTATTATTATTAAGACACCTTAAATGTTCTTTGATTCTGATTTCAAAATTACGAGTTGTTTTTCCAATATAAAATGAGGGACAATCATTGCATTTGAGTTTATATATTCCGGAATTAGTCAATTTATGGTCTTTATCTTTAGTATTTCTCAAAAAATTACCGATATTATTTCTTGTATAAAACGCTGGTTTAATATTAGAAGGGAAATTTTTGCAACATTGAACTGAAAAATTATTAATATACAAAATTTTACGCCATTCTTTATCAATAATATTATTAGAATTGTATAAATATTTATTTTTTGAAATTTTGCTAAGTTTTTTATTTAGGATGTTATCAATTAATTTTGGTTCATATTGTCTTAATAATAATATTTTTTCTGAGTTCGCTAACCATATCATTGAAAATAACCATAGTTTTGAAAAAAACACAGGGATAAATATTCTTCATATTAATCATAAAGGAAAACGTTTAGATAACTTAGAAGCTTTGGAAATTAAAAAATCCCTTAAAAATAATGAATCTATTATCAACAAACAAAAAATATTGTCATATAGCCCAATCATGGATTTGTTCCCCTACCCACCCACTCTACACTAATACCCACCCACCCAATCTACATTATTAACTAACAACGGCTCCACCCCTACCCTAATAAAACATTGTTCTAAACTGTCAAATTAGTATAAGCTTTCCCTGACGAAGGAACGTTTGTTCCGAAACCGGTCGGATTTGCACATTTTATAAGTGGTTTATACAAAGTTGCATTGTTTCATTTTATTATAATGGATAACCACAAAGTAATAGCTACATTCAAAAATATATATATTCTCACTCATTTGAATGTTTTTATGATAAAAAAACACATTTCAAGGTTTTTAGTGCATAGGTAGGTATTTCACATTTTGACAGATGTTAAATGTTTGCACATTGTTCACTTTTCAGGGCATATTTAGAGGTTTTGAATGCATGTTTTAAAAATTGTAGCAAAATTTCGATTTTTTGGGAATATTTAAAAAAAATAATAATTAAAAAATCAACTTTGTAAGGCTCGTATATAACCTTTTCTGCCTTTTAGGAGCATATTTTAAGGTTTTCTAATGTTTATTAATCCTTTCCCTATACCTAGGTACATGACTGAATAAAAACTAATGAAAATAATTAATTTAATGATGGGAAAAAACGCCTGTGGCAGCAAACATTTCTGGTTTCATCCTATGATTTTATTAGCACATATCGTAGGTATCATGTTTTCAGCTTCTCGATTTCTTCACGGCGCATAAAATGTCAGTTTTTTTTAACTCGATCGTGCCATACCATTTAAATTTGTCTTAAATTAGACGATATCTACCTACTAACAGAATATAAATAGCAAACTTTTGGGAAGGAATTTATTTATGCAATCATTCAACTTTTCGAATGCGCCTCCAACAAGTTTGACACATTGCATAATTTTTTAAATACCAAAATGTCTGTGTTTAGTAAGTCTTAACCTCAATTGACATACCTAATGTCGTATAATTTTGAATTTACCGAGAAATACGACCACCAAGGCCATTTCATACGAAACCATACAGGAATCTACGTGTAACTTTTATAAAATCATACTTTTCAAAACCGAAAGTACTTATTATGTACGTATTTGCTTTCAAATAAAATAGAACAAAGTACCTAACGTTACCTACTTACTAGGTACTTACCCACTTTAAATTCGAACTACGAAATAAACTTATTGCTATTATTCGAAAAAGAATCGAATAATTTTTTTTTGCTGTATTCCAATTTTGAAAATTAGTATCCGCAATCAAAATTAGTATCGAAAATTAGTACCTACCTAGGTACAATCTAGGCACATACCTAGAATAATAAAGGAAAATGTACAACCATTATCGTTCAAAACTTTTTTCATTCAAACTAAAAGTGACAGATGGATTGGGTAGAAACTTTTGTACAAGGAGAACATCAATATTGATACTTTTCGTTGAATATTTCCATCTGTTTTGTATGAGATATTGTATAAAATCGATAAATATTAAGATTATGTTTATACTTCTGTAAGAATTATGCAAATATTGCGGTTTTAACAAACAGAAATGTCTAAAGATGAACAAGTTTATTGTGTGGTACAACTAACAACTTTCAAAATAGTTTTAAGACCTCGAAATGTAACTGTCGATGTTTTAAATATAGTAAAATACAATTAAACTTGTGACTTACCATCTAAAGTTCGGCTCAATGAGATCTTTTTACTCAAATATTCGTTAAGAGCGATTCTTTCCAAATCTGCTTGTCCTTTTTTCTTTTCTTCACCTTCTAATATCACTTCGCCACCACCGTCTCCCAAACCGGGTATAATTCTAGCTTCGTCCGCACTTATTTCTTCTTCGTACAGTCTATCCTCCGGCGTTACTGGAGTGTCATTTCTAAAATACATCATCTCGAAAGAGGCATCTTCCCGTTTACGCGACTTGAACAATAAAAAGATAGACGAAAACAGAAAGAATAACACAAACGCTTTAATAATGAAGGAGAATCGTCTCCGGAACAGCCACCGTATTAACATTTTTGATTAGTTTATATTAAATAATGACGGAAAATAATTAAAATTAATAATGATTAAGTACGAGCGATCGCGAATTTCAAGCGAGATGTAACACTTCCATGTTGTTGTTTTTAAGACATTTCAAAAGGAATGACAATGTTGACTGTTGACACGCCGCAACAGGTGAGGAGCGGCGAGTGTTGCAATGTACTAAAATAAATCTATTTGATAAATCCACGTAGGTATTCAAATTTTAAAAGGTATGAGGCTGTGCAATGCAATTATTGTGCAATGATATTTTTTATACATTTCTGCAATAAATGAAATTAATATCATGTATATTTACTTTATTATTCTTCACGGAAATCATCGTATATAAGTAATATCATACGTAATATTAAAAAGGCGGGCTTATTGCCTGGTGGAAATTTTCTTCCGACCTACCCATTTATAGTTGAAAAAAATAGAAATAAAATATATTGATACATGAAACATTCAAACACTATGGATGCATACGCGACAAATTTGTGGATATCTTCTCTTCGAGCAGGTATCGCTTATTGAGTAATAGTACCTACTGACAGACATGCTCATCAGTAGCATGCTTTCTTGCTACTAAATGTACTGACAGATATGGTCATTTTAGCAAGCAAGAGAGCATGCTATAGAGAACATGAGCAAATTCTACATAAATGAGCATCCTCACCTGCGAATCATTGAGCATGCTCACAAATCAACTGCCTGTTGATTTATGAGCACGCTCATTTGGGCGTGACACACATGCTATTAACTATTATTTTATCATTAATAGCAAGAGAGCATGTCTGTATTTAAGCTCAATTGATTACGCTCATTTAAGCACAAATCAACAGCCGGTTGATTTGTGAGCATGCTCGTTGGATTTGCTTGTGTGAACAGGCTTGCTTATGAGCATGCTCATTTCGATCCAATCTCAGTTCGTGCCTTCCCATTCTTTGCAAAAATATCAAAAATGACCCACTGGGGAGACGAAAAAAATTTGCTTTTCGTGATTTATTACGGGAATCACGAATGTATTTGGAACACAGGATCATGAAAATACCCACATAGATTTTCAAATTCCCCAAAAGTTCGTGTACCCAAGGGCGAATCCAGCTTTGGCACCAGGGGGGGTCACATAGCGCCAGGGAGGGGTCACATAGTCGTGATCAAGTCACAAGAATTTATAATTTAATTTTGATAGTAATAGATACAAGTAAAAAGTAGGGTATTAGTGGTCCACCTAGGTCCTGGACCCATCCCAGGGGGGGGGGGGGGGTCATGACACCCATGATTTTATTTTGTCAGAAGTTTCTTAAATAATTGCGTTGCAAGCTATAAAATTATTTTGTTTAGTTCTGGGCGAATGGAACTCATTTATGAGCAATCTCATGTGAGTGGTTCGGTTTATTTACGATGCTCATCAACTATACACATTTGCTCATAAATTAGCATGCTTGGTTTGAGCATACTCATGAATGAGCATGCTCAAATGCTCATTTAAGCATGCTCAATACTAGCAAAGTCACTGACATGCATGCTACTGGATAGCAATTGCTCATTAGTAGCATGCTCCCTTGCTACTAATGAGCATGTCTATCAATACCATAAAAGTCGGTATACACACATAACACCATTTTTGATGTAGGTTGTGCACCAAAGAGGCAATATGTGTTTAACTACAATTCCACTTGCGTTATATTGCGAGTTTTTTAAACCTATTTTATTTACATAATAAATAGGCAATTTAACGTCTTTCCAATAAATATGTAACACACATAACACAACCAAAAAGAGGGGCTCATAACAAAAAAGTTTAACTTTTAAGTTTCGCTTTTGAATTATTCAAGTTTGAATTTCTTGAAAGTATTTGGTCGATATGGGTTTGCCAGAAAGGCCATTCGTACACGGAGATACTGACAAATGACTCGAGTTTTGTGCGCAGAGCATATGCATCGCTCGTGAGTATCCGCCATACCATTTTGCTAGTGTTCGTCCACGACGCACCACATCAACTACGGATTTGATGTCAGTTGCAAGGGTATTAGTTCATTTATGGTGGCAAGCTTCTGACTGTGCTGGTAGCATGCTAAGCTTGTTGCATTCGCATCTACTACTCTTTTGACATTATTTTCAATTTAAATGAGATTTATAAATCACGAAAAATCTGCCCTTCCACGGGTATTGGAAATTCTTTAACGACATCAGCGTATAAAGGTTAATGGTAAAATAGTCATGTAACTATAATTTACTGGAATACGTAATAAAGGATTTTTCAATTTGACATCATTCTCATATTCTCATGGAGTTAGTGCCTTACAATCAGTGGCGTAGCTACCATTTTTTTTTTTTTTTTTACATGAATACCGCATAAGAGTCCCAACTGCTCCCATCTGGAGCCAGTGGGACTATGGCATCCCCATTTGGGGTATGTTGTTAGGCTGAAGGTAGTGGGGAGGGGAAGGAGATAGGGAAGAGGGAGGTGGGGAAGTACCTGGCTATTCAGATCTGGTCACCAAACACGGCAGAAGCCATTTCAAGCAACGTTTCAATTCGGAATGGTGGTCTTACACCAGGGCGATACTGAGAGTATCTTCTGCTGTCCACCTGGGAGTCGAGCTGACACCGGGAGGAGTAGTGGCCCTCCCTGGCTTGCTCAAAGCGATGCGTGAGAGGACGCTGAGTGTATGGCAAGAGCGATGGGATAGGTCGACGAAGGGCAGATGGACTTTCTCCTTCTTTCCTTCAGTTAAATTCAGAATGGAAGGGGCATACATTAAACTAGATCACTACATGACGCAGATGCTTTCTGGGCATGGGGAGTTCAGGGGTCGGCTTCATAGCTTGACCCTCTCTCCTCACCCAAACTGCGCATGTGGTGATACTAACCAAGACGCCAAGCACATTCTGTGGCACTGCGAGTTGATGAAGGAAGCACGAGAGGAAATGTTGGATGGTTTGCGCGGAATAACAAGACCAGCGTGGAATGCTGACCTTGTGTCGAACAAAGAGAATTTCGAATGCTTGAAAAAGTTTGTCAAGTCCTGGGTAGAGAGATGGCCTGTACTTAGAGTCGCCGACCTAGACTAAATTCATCTTTGTTTCAGGTGCTACACGTATTGCTCCCGTCTTCTTCGGTCCTCCTCTATTACTCTTTATTTAGTGAATATGCTTTGAACTATCTATAATATAACTTATGTGACCTATAAATTGCTGATTATGTTTGACTATTTTTTTTTTCTTCTCTGGTCTCTGCTAACAATGATTTATGTTTTTACCTCGATAGGTCATCTTGGTGAGCGATGGTAGTGATGACAGTATCGCTTGATACATTATCACTCTGTACTGATTCTGAAATTATGTTTTACATGTATAAATGCTCTTATTATTTTCTATTTTTCTTGATTTTTTTGGTTTCCATTCTTTGGTGGCGCAACTGAACTGTGCATGTTATGTATCGTCATTCCCCCATAGAAAGGGGGTGGGATAGACCCTGTCCATGCACATTGCCAGGCGAACATACAACAGAGCGGTCTTCCCGCGATCCGCCCGCGCCTCCCCCATCGACATGCGTTGGCCTGAGGCGTAACCGTGCGGTCTCGATGTCCTTCCGTCCCCCCTCCGGTAACCCGACGCTCATCTTTCCTCAAGGTCTTCAAAAACTTCCCCTTCTCTCCCAAGTACATTTCTTCGAGGCAAAATCGGGGAACCGGCTAAAGGACGCGGACTTCGAGCATCGTCTGCGGTTGGGCCGATAGCTATACGCATTCTCATTGGGACTGCCCGGTGGTCTATGGAATACTTTCTCTGGCTTTTTTTTTAATATATTTTATTTTATTTCCGCTACTATAGTAATTACTTACATTATAACATAATCATATAACTGTTTTTTCCTCATTACTTATTTTATTCACAGAAGGTTTCTTCGACTGGTCATAGCCGTTATTTTTATTTTTATTTTTCTTTTACTAACACTATTATCTCTTTTTGATGTTACCTATTTCAGAAGAATTATTCCACGGGCTGCTACTTCTATTTATCTTTTGTATAATGTTAATGTAAGTACTTGCATACTGCTTACTAACCCCGTATGCATGGACATTGGAGGGTCTAGAGTCGTTCAAATAAATGTAGCTTCGTTCAAAAAAAAGTAGAGTCTTGACGTGTGCGGTGAAGGAGGAAACCATATGTTTCCTTATAACGCCGTTGGGAAAGTGGTGGGTCCCCTCCAATGAGAGTATCTTCCGCTCTGGAACGTGCCGCAAATATACTATATATTATTTTAAATGAATAAATTGTGAAATACACAAATTTATCAAATAAAATTTATTTGCCACGCCGGGATTCGATCCCGCGACCTTCGGAATGCTAGTCAAGCGCCTAAAAATTAATACTTAATTGTTGTATGGGTGAACTCAAAATGTTCTTCAAAATCATTTTTCATACGTATAATAATGATAAAGAACAACATCGATAGTCACTTGAAATCATACTAACTCCACACCTTCACGTGACACAATGAAGTTAAGTATATTTGGGGTAGCGCCGTGTACGGAAACCAGCTTTAAAGAGTAGCATATCAGTAGACTACTTGTGATTGTGTCGCAGTCACGGCTTGTAAATATCTCTGTGTACAAAGGGCCTGACTATCAGCTCTGCCTAAGAAGTAGTTAACATGTTTTGATTTTTTATAAATTTTGTTTGTTTTATAGAACATAAAAAAAATATTACTTTTTCACATACGTATGTATGTGAAATATACTTGAATATACTTCAATTATTGTTTTTTTATTTATTTAATTTAACATGTGTTAACTGTCTGAATAAGCGTAAAAAATAAGCCAAATAACAGTAAACAATCGATTTTTAACGTCTAAAAAAGTTTCGGTTTCGGTGGAAAGTCCTGTTTCGGTCGGACACTAGTTTTCACTTTATAAAAAAATTCCATGATGTGGATTCACCAGTTTTCTGCCTGTACCTACCATGAGATTCAAGTAGATAAAAGCAGAGTCGGGAATTTCGAATTGTGTAGGGATTGAAGTAATAAAAACACAGATTAATTACAAGTACGCATATTAATATTTTTTCAAAATAAATAAATTTTGGTCATATAAAATCAAATTATAGATGCCAAAATAATAAAAATTGAAACAGTGAAAAAACGATTGAAAGATCGATTAGGTGACGCACATTATAAGGTAAAGGCCTCGTCAAACAGAAAGGGTTATTAACGCGGCGGTAAGGTGTGAATAATGCCGCGTTATGTTGTACTGAACATGTGTAGACCAGTCAAACAGAGAGAGCGCGTTAGCATTACGCGATACTCTAAAGGTCTCTGCCCACTACACCGTTCCATACCATGACCGTACTATGAACGTATCAGCCACGAAATAAACACGCTACGCCCTACTATGCCCACTAGAGTGTGCTAACACTGTATGATACCCGTACGTAACGGGTTTAGTGACCGTATGATACCCGTATACACCGGGGTTAGTAGGCGTACGGTGCCCGTTCTATCGGTTGTATTCATGGAACGCACGTCTCATAGAACTGAACACAAATCACGAACTGACGGAGTGGCAACGCAGTTAGAACGGGCATCATACGCATATGATCCCCGTTCTAACACCGTCGCGCGCCATGCATAGAGCGGACCGGCACCTGCAAAATATTGCCATCGAGAATTTGCCGTCTGTCCGGTCTTGGTATGCGACGGTGTTGGTCGGTGACGGGACGGGCTAGTGGGCAGCGTTCGATACAAAGAATATTTTTTTGCATGCGCCGCTACGGTTACAGTCATGGTATGGAACGGTGTAGTGGGCAGAGACCTTAACGCGGCGTTAGAGTATCGCATGTGTCCGAAAACATCCTTGTTTGTATGAAATGAGGAACAGTGCGTACAAAAATGTTCCTGTAATGGCAAGATTGTGGGAGGACATTGGAATTCAAATAAATTAATGGGGTCTACGCTCTGCCTAACGCCGAAGCCGTTCAAATAGAAAGTAGGCGACGTGACATTAATAACGCCTTCTGTTTGACGAGGCCTTAAAAGGAAGAAATGTCTCTTGTAAGTTTAAGTTTTTTTTAGCCCCACACGGGAGGCCCTCAGAAAAATAATTTTCTTCAGTGCCTATATCATCTTAGTGGATGCTGTGCGGAGGGTTATGCTATGCTGAGGGATGGGTAGGAATCTATGTGTGAATCCATAGCTCCCGCCGCGGTGCAAGATGATGGGTTGAGAACAGATGGTTAAACACACCACACCCGATGAACCCGAGCACTCCTGCTAAGTCATCAAACATAGCGAACCACATTGGGTGATCTATGGCCGAGATGTAGGTTGATTTGAATTTGTAGAAATTAATTATTTAATCAAGGGGTTCTAATAAACCTCTTAATATTCTGCTTCCCTTTTTTTACTTTAACTCCAGGAGGCCCTGAGGAAAATAATTTCCCTCAGGGCCTATGTCATCTTGGCGAGGCAATTTGGGAGGCAGATACGGGTACAGCCGGCCCGGGAACCATTTATTGGATAACCAACACCTCTGCCGTAGGTCACCCCAAGTGTTTCAATAAATTTGGTGACTTAGCAAGGGTGCTGGGGTTCATGGGGTCAAGTTTGTCCACCAACTGCGTGGCAGACCAGATCGGGAGAGACTGGTTGAGGGAGATCTTTTGACCTCTCCAGCAGGACTTTCAGCAGGATTTGGTCCGCAGTGGAAGGGATGAATTCATTCATCCGTCTCATCTGGATACACTAAATCCCAGATTCCTACCCATCATTTATACCTTTTTCCTTCCCAGAACTTCCTCTCCTTCCTTGCCCCAAAAATACTCTCCACACAGCATCCCCAAAGATGTCATAGGCCCCGAGGGAAATTATTTTCTCAGGGCCTCCTGTGTGTAGCCAATGTAAAAAAAAAATCTTTGGGGATGCTGTGAGGAGGGTATATAGATATTAAAGAGTGATACACACTTCTTTCACAACATTGATTTTTTTTTTAAAAACAAAAATAGAAAGACACGGGTTGAATTCTCCTTACTTCTTTCATAAAAAACTGAAATTTTTGCTTCGTCAACATAAAAATAATGTAAGTGTGCACATATTACTAAAATTGGACTTGTAGAGCGGATAGACAGAAAAAGGAGTGCCAGGAAAATTATGAAATGACTGAAGAAGACTAGGTATGATCAAGTGAATTAAATACCTGAGTCGGGTCTTGTCAAGGGTCTGAATAACAAAAGAGGATGAAAGAGACAATTTAAGATCGTAGATGAAGCAAGGAGTTTGAGCCATGACAAAAGACGTGGCCTTCTTTTCCTCTACGGAAAATTGTGCAGTGAGTACCTATTTTAAATAATTATTCATTAATTAGCCGCATTGTTCTGGTGGCCAGCCTCTCTGCCAGGTGCGGACAGCTCGTGGCGTCTCTCCTAGTCCAGGCAACGAAGACCAAAAAATACCAAATAGGGGAAATAATTCATGTAGAAGCCAATTTTGGCACAGTTGTAGGGGAAGGTGTCCTTAACAAAATACTAAAAGTACTGTAGGGTGGGGGTGGAGCTAAGGGGTGGGGGAGGGGTCTAAAGGTCCCTTTTTTCAGTTTTTCGTTAATAACTTCAAAACTACTGCCTCTAGCGAAAAAAAGTTTAGGTACTAAATTATCTACATAAAATTCTCTACAAAAAAGGTTCTATAAACTTTTTTGTTAGGATCAATTCTTAGGGAGATAGGAAGGGGGGAAAATGTAAGATTAAAAATAAAAACAGATTTTATTGTTAAAAATGGAATGCTGGTCGTTAAAAATTTAATATTGAAGATAATGCTTCCTTGGTGTCAGCTTTGACGAAATTTCAGAATCATCTGGAATACCTCAAGGATAATGGACCTACCGCCGCTTTGTGGGTTCAGTACTTCCACATGGTTACCCTGATGAAGAAGTTCATTGATTATGAGTGTCGTGGTGTTTGGGACGGCCACTTGGCGTGTGTACAGCAGATGATCCCATTCTTCCATGCAAGTGGGCACTGCCAGTATGCAAAATATGCCCATCTCTACTTGCAAGATATGATACAACTGAAAACTAGCCATCCGGAGGCGTACAAGGAATTTGCAGAAAAGGGGTACTTCACTATTAATCGCACAGATACACCTTGGGCAGGTGTTTGGTCGGATATGGTCATAGAACACTTATGCGCTCCATGAAAAGTTCAGGTGGCCTGACGCGAGGAAGAGGAATTACTGATTCTGTACATGTCAAGTGGGTTTGTGGATCACCAGGAGGCACCGCCATCTGCACGTCATTGGAGGAGTTCGGTGAAGTTTTTTTCGCAACTGGAGAGTTGCACGTTGATTTCCGGGTATCACAGCAAACGAGAGATTCACAAGATCGGGCTAAGATTCACAAATAATGGTTCAATGACCATCCCCCTTTTCCAAAGTTGGATTCGCTAATGTCGCTGTCAGCAGGTATCCTAGGAAATTCCAAAATACACTGCCACCAAGCCCTAGATATTGGAACCAAAACTATGCAAAGTTTCATTGGCAGCAAATTTGGAGACATGAAACAATCCAGAAAGAATGCGATTTTGTCAATTGCCAGTATGAGCAGCACCATTAAAATCAATGGAGAGAAAGTTTGTATTAACCCCCTGACAATTTTCCAATGAACTGTCAGAGCAAAAAAGAACGACAAAGATGTAGCAGAGCTTTTGACGTATGAGTTAACTCCATACCCCCTGGCTCTGCTCAGCGAGGGCGGAATTCGAAAAGGGAAAAAATCATCTCTCTATGATGTTATGCCAGAAGAGGACAACACAACTGTCGATATCACCCAGAGCATTAATGTGGTAGATGGTGGTTTCCTTCTCCACCGCATGAAGTGGAAACAGTCCTACAATTCTTCCATTTGCCATCAATTTTTTTTTTTTTTTTTTTATTTTTATTAGAAGAAAAAAGTTATAAAATATTACAGGAAATCAAAATAAAATAAGATATTACAAAAAAGAAAAGTCCCAATAAACTACTTTTAAGTAGTTTGTCAATGGGTGCTTTTACTTTGAAGTTATGCCTATGTACATAAACATTACGGTGAAAATTGTACGGTGGTTTTTGATGGTTATAGTGACGTAAATAGCACAAAACGAGCGGAGCAGAAGCGAAGGGGGCTCACAACTGTCTTTACAGGATGGTGTATTATTTAGTCCCATTTTTTTGTTAAGTTAGGTTAGATAAGGTTTGGTAAGGTTAGGTTTTAGTATATATTTTGTTGAGGGATGTTTTGTCCATAGGATATTTTGTCTTGGATATTTTGGCTTGGATATTTTGTCGTGGGATGGAAAGTCACAGAACCGTCAGAAATAACCTGTTGTAGTTTTTTGATGTAGCTACTATGAATAAAATAATTCTAGCAGAAGTAAATACATACATAATAAACATCATAAAATTTAATGACAAATCAGTACAAATAATTCAATTTAATTTGATGGAATGTTAAGTACAATAATAGTCATGAAAAATCTCAAACCTGTGAAACACAATCATTGATAATACAGTAAAACCCCCTTAAGAAGTAAATTTTTTAAAAATGACAAGCCCTGAGGAAAATAATTCCCCTCAGGGCTTGTGTCATCTTTGGGGATGCTGTGTGGAGGGTCTTTTTAGGAAAGAAAGGAGAGGAAGTTCTGGGAAGGAAAAGCGTATTAGGGGTGGGTCAGTGTGTCCAGGAGTGACGGACTTATGAACCAATCCCTCTCACTGCGGTACAAGGCGATGTTCCGAAAGAGTATGGCTGGAGAAGGCAAAGGGACTCCCTCAACCACCTTCTCCCGATCCGGCCTGCCGTGCAGCTGGTGGACAGAAGCATCCACCGCCAAGACTTGGACAAACCTCACCCCATGAACCCGGGCACCCCTGCTAAGTCACCAAACGTAGTGAACAACTTGAGGTGACGTATGGCAGAGGTGTTGGTTATCCAATAAATGATTCCCGGGGTGGTGGTACCCATTCCCGCCAAACAAATTGAAAATTTAATGCTTAAGAGGAACAGCTGAATGGGGCTTTTTTCATACAAAACTTAAATTTGAATTTGAGGCCAAAATACCCAAACCAAACTGAATAATTTTATTTTTAACCAAAAGGTATAACAAATATCTAGTATGGATATACAGTCGAACTTGGTTATAACGATCATGGCTATAGTGAGATTTTTTTTTTTTTTTTTTACATAAGCTCCACACAGGAGGCCCTGAGGCAAATAATTTCCCTGAGGGCCTATGTCATCTTTAGGGATGCTGTGTGGAGGGTCTTTTAGGGAAAGGAAGGAGAGGAGGGCTCTGGGAAGGAAAAGGGTTTAAGGGGTGGGTAGGAATCTGGGGTTCAGTGTGTCCTGGTCATCAGACCTAAACACACCTCATCCCATGAACCCGGGCACCTCTGCTAAATCACCAAACGTAGCGAACCACTTGGGGTGACCTATGGCAGAGGTGTTGGTTATCCAATAAAGGTTCCCGGGGCGGCGGTACCCATTCCCGCCTCCCAAATTGAGATCATGGCTATAATGAGCAATTGCCAAATGATATTTTAGTTCAGACTTATTTTCATATAATTGTTGACTGTTATAACGAGGTCGATTCACTGATATAACGTGCAAATAATTTTGTCAACACAATTTCTAAATACATAAAACAATGTCAACACAATTTCTAAATCTTTAAATGGGTTTAAAAAAAAACAATAATTGGGAATTATTCTCGCAATAAGGTATAACTATCAAAGGTAGCGACCGTGGAGGGACGTATGCCCGGCGTGCAACAGCGGCGGCTGGTGGGAATTTCCTACCCTGTTAGGGACAGATTCATATTTTTATGGCACTACCTGCTTAAGATTGTCGGCTATGTGAAACATTGTTACCCATCGGGCACTGTGTAAAATTGTCATAAAATCTGCTAAAGTCAACAAATTTTCAGTTTGCAAATTTGTTCCCCATTTACATCTTCTTTTGTATAGTGCCTCATTTTAAAAATCAATAAAAGTGTTTATGAATGTACCGAGCATGAGTACCTACATGGAATAAATTTGTGATAGTGATGCACAACCTTTTTAGCTTAGGGAGAGCTCTGCCTCTTTATGAAATGGCCCGCGACCTACAAGTGGATTTTTGTGTTTTTCTGGAGGGGAGGGGATTGACAGCGAAATTCAAGATTTCATTTTCTGGGGATTTTTTTTCTGGGGTCTTCCAATTTAGTTCCATTTAGGGCAAGCAGTGTAAATTGACCAAAATGCTAAAAAAAATATTCTCAACCAGGGATTTCAGGGTTTTTTCTCTATAACCAGGGGGACAAACTCGTACAAAATTGGCATGCAGGCCGCATGAATCGGGTTGTGCATCACTAGGTTGTGACAAGTATAATTTTAGTTGAAAATCAATAACAATCCACCAGCTAATGATTTATAATAAGTGAGATTTTACAAGCGATACAATACGCATAAGCTATCGATAATAAGTTAGACAATTTTTAGGGATATTTTTCTTGGAAACCTCAAACCAGGTGATGTTAGATGCGTTGCTTTTTTGTGGAGGAAATTGAGAAGCATAAAAACCAAATCTTTAAAAAAAATCATTGATTAAAACAATAATTTATTAATTAGTGTACTTTTTACTCATATTTTGAAATATACTATACATTTGCGATTATATTAGAGTAAAGGCAGGTAGGTAGGTATATACGACTTTCAAAAAACCTATTTTGGATATAAGGAGTAATGGCTATAAGGAGCACATTTAGTCAGTCCCCTCGTGCTCGTTATAACCAAGTTTGACATGTTACTTTATTTTTTTATGCTTTTTTAATTATTAAAAAAATAATCTGGCTCTACTGTTTAATAAATGTACAACAAAAAATAAAATAAAAATGTTAAAGAGGCGTTTGTTTATTGAGCCGAAATGTTAATTTATATTTGACAATTTTCTGCTCCAACATAAATCGGTGTGTTTGTAATTTAAATTTACACCCATTGAAATGCTATTTCAATCATTTTTTTTTTTTTTTTATATTTCATCATATTAGCATATCAAATAAAGCAAAAATATTTTAAATAAATGAAGACAATATAAGCGAAACTCAATCGAAAATCTGGAAACAGAAAAATCAGAAAAACATATTGACACCTCTGGGACTCGAACCCAGGACCTCTCGCTTTCCAGGCAAACGCGCTAACCACTGCGCCATGGTGCCGATATGAAATTCAGTCATGTTTAACTGTACCATACTTCGACTAAGAACCACCTACATTATCTTCATTTTCTTTAACGCATATATTATTGGCAACTATCTTTACGTATGATTGCAAGATTCAAACCCGAACTAAATGCTCTCTAGATAGTGTCTGGATAAATCTTTATCCATTTTATTTAATATGCGACATCTATCGACTTTTCTGCAAGTCTAGGATGAATATTTTATTTTTAATTTTTAACTTTATGAGTAAAACCTCAAATTGTAATATTTAACCTCTTGTTTGCCGGGGTAGGCCAGCAAAAAGCTCCACCAATTACGACGCGGCATCCGGCGGCAGAAATGACACTCGTGTCCAGCGATTCTGACACTGTCCTTTACAAATTCGTAGGGTCAAAGGGTCAAACTCGTAGATAAACATATTTTTCCCGTGCATGCGCAAGAACTGCGCACATTCCCGCGCTCTGGTAAATTATTAATATAAATTATTTGGAGTGACTAGGCGCATTGCAGGTTTCGCTATGGTAAAGGGCGATAATAGAGCAAGCGATTCTGACCGTGTTCTTCATACACTTTCTTTATACATAAGGGTCAAAATCGCGTGTAAAATCTCATGACACACCGGTGCACGAGCGGCAAACAAGGTGTTAAATAAATGAAGACAATATAAGCGAAACTCAATCGAAAATCTGGAAGCAGAAAAATCAGAAAAACATATTGACACCTCTGGTTGTTTTATTGTTTTACTCATAAAGTTAAAAATTAAGTTTTACTCATAAAGTTAAAAATTAACATTTATTTAAATATTACAATTTGAGGTTTTACTCATAAAGTTAAAAATTAAAAATAAAATATTCATCCTAGACTTGCAGAAAAGTCGATAGATGTCGCATATTAAATAAAATGGATAAAGATTTATCCAGACACTATCTAGAGAGCATTTAGTTCGGGTTTGAATCTTGCAATCATACATAAAGATAGTTGCCAATAATATATGCGTTAAATAAAATAAAGATAATGTAGGTGGTTCTTAGTGGAAGTATGCTACAGTTAAACATGACCGAATTTTATATCGACACTGTGGCGCAGTGGTTAGGATGTTTGCCCGGAAAGCAAGAGGTCCTGGGTTCGAATCCCAGAGGTGTCAATATGTTTTTCTGATTTTTCTGTTTCCAGATTTTCGATTGAGTTTCGCTTATATTGTCTTCATTTATTTAAATATTACAATTTGAGGTTTTACTCATAAAGTTAAAAATTAAAAATAAAACAAAAATATTTTATTAAATAATTATCATTAACTCACAAATAATTTCCAAATTTGCCTTTAAAATCGTGAAACATAAAATTTTTTGATGGTGTGTATTTTGTATTTAAAAACACAAATAAATAAATTAGTATCTACATATCCGTACTAGAGATTTACTAAACTTTTTGATTGAACAAATATTTTGGCTTCAAATCCAAATTTAAGTTATGAAAAAAATCGCGCAACCGTTCCCATTAACCCGGCGAGATGAGGGCTGGGTCAAGACTACCCGCGGCTTTTAGGTTTGCCTATAATTTTAAAACTATTTACGCGACGTTGCCACTTTTCTCAGTAGCTGGAGTTATTGAGTGCCTCGACAAGTTTCTGGCGTGAAATCAGTTGGGCATTAGCCGTGTTGTGAGCTACACGTGCCAAAACTTGAAAAGGGTCATTATTACCCATGCCCGTATTCGGTGTAACTTTTCTTTCTGTGAGGATTGTAGCAATAATAATAATGTTAATTAGTGTTTTCGACTATTTCCGTAATAGTTTATGTTAGTAGATTCATAAAAGGAACATTAATTTAAACAATTGAAGACTGATAATTGTTATATTTAACTTTGATTTTTCTAGAAGAATCCAAAATTTGTTAATTTTTTTAAGACATTAAGTTTCAAAGCCTTGTTTCTATGATTAAAAGTTTATTTCTAAGAATTTTTTGGTGTTTTATTACATTGATAATAGTAACATAATGCTCGTAACGAATAATATTAATTTCCTTAAATAGATACTGAAATGTGTGACATTGTCTATTCCGGTAACAATTACCCCCACCTCCGTGTAACAATTTCCCACCCCCATCTCGCTGGGTTAAGAAGTTTTGTAATTTGGTCCATTGGAAAACCTTAACCCCTCAGAAAATCGCCAATATGCACTTTTAATGTCTTTAACGAAATGACATTTTACGAAAACTTTGTATTATTACCGCTTCACAATTAAAGCTCTATAAATGAAACATTTCTGAATGTAGCCGAATAGTAAAAACTGTTTTAGACAGGTTACAAAATAAGCTTTCGAATTATTATATTACAAATAAATATTAATAGTTGTAAATATTAAAATTTAGAATGCAAACATTAAAAAAAATTGAAAATGACTCACGTGATGTTTTTATGTGAAAACGGTACTAAAATCACAGATTATGTAAACAACAATACTTATTCTATTGTATAAATGTGTAATAAACACTTTTGTCACCTCACTTTTTTATCATTTCATATAAAAATATTTAATAAAAATTAACAATGTCGGGCGCCCGTAGGAAATTTGGCGGGATAAATTATGTGTCAGACTGCGCGTCTGACAGAATGTTCTTTTTATGTATTTCTATGGACAATTTGAATAGAGATGTACAGCATGATTCACTATCGACCTTTCACTTTTTATTTTAAGGATGTAACTAAAACAATAACGGAGTTATAACGGTTTCTGTGGAGACACACGCGCTGACGTGTAAACACGCTTATTGTACTTGACTGCTGTCGTATTTTTAACGCATATATCTGCTTACGTTACGGAGGGGTTAAAAGAGAGTTTCACTGTATTATTCATTTGTTGCATAAACAATAGATACAGATAGCGAAAATTTTAAAACTTAAACTACTATCATTAATAAATACACATAATATATACTATAAAAGAATATGTCATTGCGTTTAACATTTAAACATAATATAAATTCTATTAGTTGGTGGAAAAATTCATAAAAATATTATTTAAAATTTCCAATTACTAATTAGAATCGCTACTTCTTAATTATATTATTATGCTGTTTGATGAAATACATTACAAAATTTCTCCATTTCACAAACAGTTTTGTTGTTGTCTTTATACACAATCTCTAGACACCTAAAAGGGGAACTTTTTCAGAGTTCACACAGTTTATTTACATTATGTTCATTTTGGATTTGGTGTCGATTGCTTTGATTTCTGTTTAAAAACTGCATCCCAACCTCCAGCCTGTACCCTATTCAACTTAACCCCCTTCATCTCTAACACCTTGTGAAACTCACTGAGTGAACATTCGGGTAAAAGACTTACATATCGCTCCACAAAACTTTCCATCGGAGAATTTGTATCACTGGCGTTCGTCAATGGTGCCATAACCAACTTCAAAATCATCTCGGCGTTCGTCATGCTTTTAACAACAACTTTGACGTACCTCGGAGGTGCCGGCCTCTTAACCTGCGACCCGATGGACGGTAGATCCATCAACACCGTTTTCAGCATGTGCGTATCGAGCAACAATTGTTCCGAACCGACTGTACTGATCGGTTTGCATTTATATATGTTCTGGATGAACTTCGGTATGAACGAGTTGGCGAATTCGACGCAGAATTGTGTGAAGTATTTACGTGACGACGAGAGATTATCTCGCAGTATCGGCACTGTTGTTTTTAAGTGTGAAATGATCTGGGTCACGTAAGGGCTTTGGTCGCCGACTGATTCAATCGTTTGCCAGGATATCTTCGTCATGGCGAGCAGAGACGGTTCGCACGCTATTTCCAAGTCTTGGACGAGGAGTTTGATGGAGGTTAAGATGATTTTATGGAAGAGGTATTGTTCCTGGGAAAGGTCCACCTTCTCGGCTAATCCGGGAGAGACTTTTTCTTTTAACTTTTGCTCGAGGTGTACGGTGGTCTCTAAGCAGTACTCTGAAGTGGTGATGATGCAGGTGATGCGGGACAGTTCTTGCTTGTTGAATCTGAAAAATAAAGGAAGCAGTTGGTTAATGTTTTAAACCAAATGATTGTTCTATCTATCCCCGGAGAACTGATAAAGTGTATTATTACCTGACGCAGTCCCCTTCCCTTAGCAGTGACTGGAAGTTCTGCATGAAGGTGGAGGCAGACAGATCCTTGGACATGGAGGCGGCTGGCGTAGCGGAGGGCAGGCCGCCCTGAAGGACGCTGGTAGCGTAGTTACGCAGGTACTTTTGGAAGATGGTAGTCAGACCTGGAACATACATACATGTCAACAAGTTTTTAATGCTATTCTGGACAGTAAGCGCGTCTAAATGGTCAAAACCGCAAAACAAGCAGGCAACTACTCGACACGGATTTAAAATCGTCAAGAGAGCCCATAAGACTATTACACAGGATACTGCCACTGCCTGTTGGGAGTGGAAAGCATTAATAAAGCTAGACCACAAATTAAATACGGTGCACAGATGCAAATCTCTTGCTATGAGAAGAAAGAGCGTGATATATTAGTAGTTCGCTAGTGTTTGTTGGTGTTGTTTTGCTATGCCGCATTGCTCTCCTGCACCGCACTTCATTCTGGGCAACGCTAGGGGATGAATAAATTCCGATTCACTAGGTGTCAAAGTCCTACCTTGATGGGAAGAAAGCTAAGATACCTGGGGGAAGTCAGGTTGTGGAACAACTAAACTTTGCCACATTTTTAAAAATAAAGTTCTTATTTTTATAATAAGTGGAATCTCCCATCCTTTTGCTGGTAACTGGATAACTAACTAACTAATCATCACGCCGTTTCTCCGCAGGGGTAGGCAGAGAGGACAGACCGCCAAACAACTCGATCTTGGCACACACTCCTAGCCTCGTTCAAATTCATACATCGTCTCATACATACTCTTCTATTATTCCGACTCTTGACATGGCCCGACTCAAGACTCATTCACTCGGTCGTGCCATGTTTTCCTCGGGCATCCCTGACTCATGGCCAAACCATTTCAGCGTCCCTTTCTTAATCTTACTCATTACGCTTACATCAGCCTTGTATTCTTTGCGGATCTCCACGTTTCTCAGACGATCGTACATGGTTTTATCTCACATACACCTCAGGGATCTCATTTCTACAGCATTCAGTCTACTTTCATGCTTCCTCTGCCAATTCCACGTCTCATTTCATACATCAGGGTAGGTACCAGCACTCCATTATGAACGGCTAGCTTCTCTTCTTTGGACAGTTTTTTGTTGGCGTCAACGACATTCAGTCCCCTGGATAAAATAGAACATTATAAAAGGATAGATGAGGTTATCTTCGATTAGTTTTGATTTGATCCTTTTCTTAACCTTCCTTTAATGTTCTCTTTTGTCATGGAACTCCTGTTGCTATGCAGGCACCGTTTCTCCTTCAATGACCACTCCTGAAATGTCTGGCCTCTGGAAGAAGGTGTAAGAATGACAGATGACTGACCTAGCATGGGCTGTCCCGTAGTCAGCTGTGAGCATTGCACCATGCACTTCTTGTAGAAGAGAAACAGGTCAGCACAGCTTGGGAGCACCGTGCTCTGGCCGGATTCGCTCATGCTGGTCGGCGTTTGTTTGGCATCCTGAAAAAAGTAAACAAAAAGAGATTTTAAATTATAGAAAAAGTTCATTCAATCACTTTTATCACTTTTATTCGTTCATCTACGTTCTTCACGGTAGCTGTAACACAATGTAGAGTCTGTCAACGTAATTTAGAAATTAAATAAAAAAATTCATTACTGTGCTACATACATTATATTTTATGTTCAAATGTGATGTTGTTCGACTTCTGAATGAGAAAAATGACATAAATCAATTTTTCTTCTCTTCCTCAAAAGACGTGGATCTCACTAAACCGCACCCGGTTCAGTCATAGTTGATGTGCGCACAGTCCATGAATAATTTCAATGACTTTCAACATTATGTCATTAGTGTAGGTAGTTATATGTAGTTTTGATATGTCTCAACAGAGGTCGGTAAAGTTGTACTATATGAGAGAGTCCCGAATACCCGAATGGTTACGGAGATAGCCGATGATATCTGATCGACAGGTGGGCACCTTCAATGACCAGTTCCCTTGCTGCAGATAAACACAGAGCATCCATTAGAACGGAAGTTAAGTCCCGTTAAATATTCATTGTAAATAAGATGATAATAAACACAACTCGTAACCTGTCAAACCGAAGTATAATTGAAACTCCCGAAGATTAGAGTTGTATTGTTAAGCACAAATGGGGCATAATAAAACACATTGTAGAAGAATACCCACTTCATCAGTTTCCTGAAGGCACATCTGTGTTGAACCAAGTGACTCCTGATGGCATCGACTGGCTGAATAAACTCAGCATATCAATTTGACCTCCACAAACTCTCCTCCACCATATAAAGAAGCTGTATCTAATAAATATTCATACCTGTACGAATCTGTCCATAAGTTCAGCAAGGTTGGTGTCCAAACTCTCAATGTAGAGATGCAGGTATGGTTCAAAGCAGCTGCCGATGAGACCAATAAACGGAGACTTTTCTGTCGGTGTGGTCTGCGACACTCCATCAGGAAGGTCCTGGACATCGTCCATCTTCTCCACGGATTCCTGGAAAGATATTAAGTTTTTTATAGCCAGATCCACGTTGCTTCATCTACGGTGCAAATTGCATATATATGTGATACATCGGTAACCGCGAAGTTTCACTAAAACACACGTCAAAACATGCCACGTGATGGGATAGATTGCATTTAAAGGGTCAGCATTGAAATGGTTAATGGGAAGAAGGATCAGTTACCAGCCATATTGTGGAACCAGAAGACATAGTTAAACCCTGGAGAACTACCTTAAGGGCCCGCAACCCGAATTTCTACCGATTTCTTACATATTTCCCTTAAACACGGTTAGTTTTAAAGCTCTTAAAAAAATATATTATTCTTGAAGATAATATCTAGACGTTGCCCGCACCGAAACACAAATTATATAAAATTCCCTCGATAGAAAAAAATCGCAAAGTATGCTCGATAAATTATTATAAACACGTTTGTTTCAGTTACTTTACAAGTTATATGTATGAAAAAATTCACAGTGTTTCTTTAAATGCTGTTTAAGATAATGCCCGTGAGATTTTTGCTCTATTTTAAACGAGTCGTGTTTTATTAAACATTTTCGCAATTTTCACATCGATTTTGTCGCTGTAAATGTTAGCACTCTTCTCTAACATTCGTAATTTCGTATCTCTCCATCTTCTTCTTTTCCAGTCCGGTTGCAGAGCCTTAAAGAATACTACTGTCGAAGGAATAAGGCGAAACATGGGAGTCAGCATAATGGGTTGACAGCAATGGGACATACCAGACTATCAATAATAAAGATAATTTTTTTGTAGACACTCACAGCCTTACTAAAAAAAAACCACAGCGCGACCGATTAACTGTGTTATTGCGATAACATAAATAAACCCCGTATACACTAAAACACGTTTCATTACCAATAAGCTTTCTTACTTGGTCACGCTGTTAAAATGCATGAAGATCTGACAACGTCATATATGGTTATAATTTACTAGGAAAAAATGTTGTTTTAATTATTCTCCACCAGGGGCATTATTGGCGCGCGTGTGCATCAATGGCCCGCGATGAAAACACAGCTTGAAAACCAAGCCCAGGTGTGTTTATGGTCGGATCAGGCGGGATGTCGAAAATTTTGTTAGATGTTGTGATTTTACTTAATAATTTCTATTATAGTGACGAAATTACTGTTCTATTCAGATAATTGATATATTTACCGTATTATTTGTGTGGTTTACATCAGTTTAATCAAGTTATTGTACAAATGCCGTACTTTCAAAGTTGAACTGTCAGAATATTGTTTTATAGGTTACATAAAAGATAAAATTTACATTTTAAGATCTTTATTTTAAGAGGATTTCTTAAAAGTGATAATTTTTTATAATATTAATATCTAATACATGTGTTCGTAAACGTATCAAAGAAATTAACGTCTTTAGAGATGCAAGAAATCTGTTTTAAATGTCAGTATTATTTCTAAGTTATTTTTTTGGCAATAAAATTTTTTTTTATTATTTTTTTATTGTATGCACGAGGAAAAAGTGAGGTGATAGTTTCCTTTCAAATTTATTACATTAAAGGACTGTGTTTTTTAAATTTAGATTTTTTTTAAATTTCTCTACATTTTGGTCAAACATGTTTTGGTAAGTATTTTTTGTACATTTTTTTCCGAGTTTGAATCTTAAAATATGTCAGTTTTTGAAAACTAAAGTGTATTTCAAATACACAAATCTAAAAGGTAATTTTATCTAGTTTTTATAAATGGTATTTGTTTTTACAACACCTTCAAAAATTAGAAATATATAGAACATTCAAAATACTATGGAAAAATTACAAATATCGTTCGGACATCAATCGTTAAAACAGAGATAAACTACCCTCTCAGGCCGTGGAAACCATGTGTATTTCTTTCAATGAACAAATTTTTAATTAGTAATGTTTTCACATCCGCGGCCGTTTGTCAATTGAATAAAATTTTCACTGGGTTTTTTAGTAAGGCTGTCAGTGTTTTGTCGATGCAAAGTCATTCATAAGTGTGATTCTTTATCTTTTGCAACAGCTCTATCCTTTTTTTGTTAAATCGGCCGTATACGATTTGGTTTATTAATTTATTTTGACAGTTTCTTAAATGCACCAATTCGCGCTAACGAGCTACGTAAATACTGCACTTGTGTTAAGAGCCAGAGATAAAGATACGTTTACCCCGTAATCCACATTAAGAGATGTCAGTCGCGGGAAAATTTGCAAATCGAATATCATAGCATAGAAACATCAAAATAATACAACAAATGGATAGTCATTTATTTATTCATTATTTAACACCTTTTAGGCTTATACGTAAGTAGTTTTAGAAACTAATAAGGAAATTCATGTTTTAAGTAGGTATTTAATCCATTCAACACACGACAGGCATAGACATGCCATTGAAAGCCATAGAAAATCACAGAAATTTGACAGCCGATGTAATCAGACAAGATTGGGTCTTTGAAACATTAAATTCAACGAGATTATTTTTACCCTAAGAGAAAACACTCTCGAGGTAACCATCCATTCTTTGCTTCAAAACCCTCCGAGCCGTTGGAGTTTGTGAGCCCTTTGGGGGCTTGTCAAACAAAAAGCTTTCATGGACTGTACTGTCATCCGCGTAACAATGAATTGGTGCACATGACAAAAGGTCGTTGATATGCAACAAAAACAAAGCCGGAGACAGAACCGATCCCTGTGAGACGCCAGCATTTATCGAGGGCGAGGAAGAGGTGAAACCATCGGCTATCGTCTGAATCGACCTCTCCCTCAAAAAGTCAGCAATCCACGTACACAAGGATGCGGGAAGTTCGTAAGAAGACAGTTTGTTGACAAGTCCTCGGTGCCAAACCCGGTCAAAGGCCTTGGAAATGTCCAGTGCAACCGTTTGGGTCTCACCGAAACGTTCTAGGCACCGCCCTCAAACATGTGTCACATACGCGAGAAGATCACCGCACGAGCGGTTCCGCCGGAATCCGTATTGACGGTCGTTAATAATTTTGTTCTTCTCGAGGTATGTGAGCAGTTTGTTGTTGATCACACGTTCCATCACCTTAGACAGAACTGATGTGATCGCTATGGGGTGGTAGTTGACCGGGTTGGAGCGGTCACCCTTCTTTGGAATAGGATGGATAACTGCTTTTTTCCCTCCAGAAGGCACAGAGCTAGTCTTCAGGGACATTTTAAAAAGCTTCGTCAAAATTGGAGCTATTTCTGCAGTGCACCTCTGCAGTACCAGGGCAGGTATTCCGTCAGGCCTACTAGCTTTATTAATATCAAGCCATGGTAAAACATGGAGTACTTTCCGATGCCGGATCCTCAGCTTTTTTATACGAAAACCGCAGTGAGGAACCGACGTCCGGACAGCAGCTTGGTCATCGAGGGTTGAGTTATCCGCAAACATTTTACCTAATAAGTTAGCCTTTTTGGTGGCGGTGTTTGCTAGTGAGCCGTCAGGTCTGGTGAGAGGTTGCAGACTGGATTTGCAGAAATTGCGACCTATTAAGCCCGCAAGCGACCAGAATTGCCTGCTGCCGTGTGGGCATGCAGCCAGCTTTCTGCTGATCTGCTGGTCGTGCTCGAATTTCGACCTATTTATGATTCTCTTGGTTTCTTTTGCCTTTTGCTGTAAGCTGTTCTGTCTTTGGATGTTCTAGATGTGTTGTAGGCTCAGAAAGCCGCATTTTTTCGTCGCACTGCTTCAGCGCATTGTCGACTGAACCACGGCTTTGAGCCTACACCAGTGTCCTTAACAGTAGATTGGATGAAGCCATCCATCGCGGACGTGATGACTTCACCAATTTCCTGGGCACATCTTGAGGGATCCGAAGTCCGAAAACAGACAGCTGACTACGGGAAAGCATTAAAATGTACCCGCAGACGGAACCAATCTGCTGACCTATAGTGCCGCACTTTTCTCTTCAGCCTCTCGTTTGGCGGTCTGAAGTTTACAGGGATTGATGTCGTCACCAGGCAGTGGTCGGACGATCCTAAAGGCGCTGTGACTTCAATCTTGTAACCGTGTGGCACAGTGGTGAAAAATAAGTCTAACAGATTGGAACGGTGAGTCTGGACATCAAGAACCCTTGTAGGCTCCTGAACCATTTGCTCCAATCCGTAGCAAAGGGCAAAGGATTCCGCTTGTCGTCCAGAGTCTGTTGATCCTGAGAACTTCAGGTTCGTTATGAATATTGAAGTCCCCCAGGATCACAAACTCTGCTGTAGGGTAGCGGGGCAAGAGGTCATCGAAAACTTACACTATCATCATCCTCAGCTGTCTCAAAAGGATTGGTAGACTTGTGCTGGTTTGATCTGTCCCCACTGCTGAACTTCTTGTTTGGTTCGGCTCCTTCGCGCAGAGTCACTCCTGAAATTTAAAAAAAATAATTATTTGTTGATTAAAAACAGTCTAGTCTAGGTCTGAGGAAAGGAAGGAAGAGGAAATTCTGGGAATGAAAAAGGTGTGAGGGGTAGATAGGAATCTGGGGGTCAATGTGTCTAGGAGTGACGGACGTATGAATCCATCCCTCCCCAGTGCAAGGCGATGTTCCGATAGAGTCCTGCTGAAGAGGTAAAAAAGTCTCCCTCAACCTAGTCTCTCTAACCAGTCTCTCTCGATCCGACCTGCCATGCAGTTGGTGGACAGACGCATCCGCCACTAAGATCTAAACAAACCTAACCCCATGAACCCGGACCCCCATGTAGTAGACACGAATGTAGCAAATCACTTGGGGTGACCTATCGCAGAGGTGTAGGTTATCCAATACATGGTTCCTGGGACGGCGGTACCCATACCCGCATTCCATACGTCACATATACACCCATACATCACCTTTAAAATATATTTTTTAAAAAGAATGGAAAAAAGGAATGTCTCTCTTTCAAATACAATGACATTGGACTTGTTTACATTCATCTCTTTAACCATTCAAAAATCGGGCTTGTTTTGTCAGCAGGTAAAAATATTTCCGCTTTGCAATAAAATCAAAATAAAATGGAATATTTGTGAATGTATCTGAAAACTAAAAACTGTTTTCGAAAGGTGATGAAATATGCTTTCAATTTTTATTATTAGAAACAATCATGTAATTTTTTAAATATAAATTTTTTTAATGAAAACTTAAAATTTATTAAAAATGGCTCACCTTGCGTTTTTTCTAACTAAAATTGCTGATAATGAAAAAAACATTTTTTATTAGACAAATGAATTATAAACATTATTTTTACCTCACTTTTTTGTAGTTTCATGTAAAAAAAAGAATAAAAAATTCCTAAAATTTCATAATTTTTTTTCAAATTGCGGTCGGAAATTTTGGTTTAAAGCCGGGTACAGACTGCTGTATCGTAACATGCAATGTAACATGAAAGGACCATTTCATAAGTGTGGACGCAGCATGTACGAACCGAGCATGTACCTACTCGCATCTGTTTCCGGCATGCGCACGGTGAACATAGCTCAGTCTGCCGAGAACAAGTCCTCCATTGTTCGCACGCGTTCTGCAGTATAGACACAAACAACCCGTCCACACTGACGCTCCCGCCTTTAGAGTGTACATTTGAATTATTTTGTGGTTAACTTTTAGATTTGAATATAACGCGTGTTATTTTATCTTTACAATACCGTTTAAATCATACTTCTCACTATGATAGTAAGGGAGGCACAACGATTTCTATGAAACTATGTGAGCTGGGACAAACACGGCTAAAAATTATTATTATTTGTCAGAATGTACCTGTAAATCTTTTGTCCAGTAATGATTCAAAGTGAAAAGTCTTCTGAATGGCGTAGAGCAGCAACTTCACATCTATCTCCTGTTTCCTGGCCGCCATTACTTTAGAGAGCTCAGATTTAGTAATCTAAAAAAGTAATAATCAATAAAATTAAGAATAGGAAATAATACAAAAGAAGAAATGGTTTGCAAAAAATTCTTAACAATCCGAAAATTCTACATAAATTCCTAAGACACATTAAATTTAAACTCGATATTCCCGTTGAAAGCATAAACTCTAATTACTTGATGAAAGAATTAAATTTATTAAAACTCTCAGATCGAAGACATATATCCGACTTATGGTGGGTTTCTTCATTTACCGAGAATGCTAAATGCAATGCTAATTGTAAAAGTAAACAATCAAATGAAGATGAAGATCTAGATGAAGTCAACAGAGTCAACAAACAATTTGTAGTTTGTGTTTCTTATTTAAAAAAAACTTTTAATTTCGGTTGATTATTTTAAAACTTATAATTTCTGTTGAATATTTTTTAATTAATAAAACTGTGATTTAAAGATATTTTACGCATTTTTTTTAATTTGATAAATTTGGGGAAAAATCGATTTTTATAACAAATTTTCAAGAAAAATCGATTTTTCATGCTAAGAAAAAGATCCGATTATTTAATAATCGATTATTATTTATGTAAAAGTCAAATCTCTAGTAAATGGTAGTAAAGACAGCCCAGACATTCAATCATTGTTTTTGGTATATTTATACCACGGACATTAAATAAATAAAATGGGTAGGGGCAAAACACAGTGGGGAAATAGATTTGTCGAGCAAGACAGTGAGCTAAGGAAGGATTGGTTTGGTTGAGAGTATAACCTTGCAGAACTCGACGACGATCATCTCGGACACCTCCCAGTGGGCAGGGATGTTGGGTCCGAGGCTCTCCTTGAACTTGATAAGATGCCGCTTCACCCAGGTGAGCTAAGGAAGGATTGGTTAGGTTAGGATGAGAATATCACCTTGCAGAACTCGACGACGATCATCTCAGATACCTCCCAGTGGGCGGGGAAGATGGGTCCGAGACTCTCCTCGAACTTGATGAGGTGACGCTTCACCCAGGCGTAGCGCTTGTCCGCCTTGTCTAGCCACGCCGTGTCTTGGTTCGTGCTGAACAGGTGCAAGTACTCCTGAAGAAAGAATTCATATATTCATTTATACATGATTTAATCAAGAAAAAAATTTATAAGCCATGATTTATTCAAAAATATTCTCAATTGATATTAATTTTAAAATAGATTAATTAGCTGTGTTTTAACATGCCCCAAAATAAACACTTTTTTAAACCAGACTAATACTCTTTCAGATTTTCATATTACAATATTACAAACGAAAATATGCCATCAGATATATTAAAATTAAGATTTTTTCATTTTGTTCTAAACTGTAAAAAATTGAACAAAACAAAAAGCAGAATTATTTACTATATAAAGAAATCCAAATGTATAACTTAGTTCCTAGTGAAATTAAAAACATTTTATTTTTATTTTTTATTTTTTTTATTTTATTTTATTAGCGTTATAAACAGTCTGTACAAAATTCATAAATGACAGTGATAAAAATAAGTATGTCATAGACCAATAAAATAACGACAAATTTCAATTTAGAACTATAATTCAAAAATATACAATACCTACACCTGATATAAACAATTATGATAATATCTTCTTACTTAAATCTACAAAAAGTAATTAACTGAAAATTTTCAAGGGATTACAGTTAAATTTTGATGCATATCAATAATATATTTCAGGAAGTGATTTTATTTGAATTGGAACTGCTAAAAGTAGGAGAGAAAATATGGTGATACTAAAAATAAAAAAGAGAAATACAGAAATCAATGAAATATTAAGTTATTAGTTAAACATGTGGCATTCAATAGTGTTATTTTTTTATGCATGCTGTGAATTTATCAAGGTTTGTATTAAACACATCGATATTTGGGCATAATCTGTTAAAAGTGCTACAGCTTCTTCTTACAAATACATTTTCAAGATAATTTGTCTTGCTCTTAGGGATATAAAAGGTGTCTGGAGATCGAGTAACTCTTAATGGACATCTGAAATGAATATTTTGTAGTAAGTACGGGCTATCAATGAAGTTATGAATAATCTTATAGAGCATTAATAGGTCTCTGATATCTCGGCGTTGATCAAGAGATTTAAGGTTTACGGGGACATAGTTTTCATCATTTCGCACGCGATAAGAGACATATTTCATAAACTTTTTCTGAACTCTTTCTATATTTGCTTTATATGTAGAACAATGAGGGTTCCACGCTGTAGAAGCATACTCCAGATGGCTTCTAACATAGGATATGTAGAGAGTCTTAAATGTTTGTGGATTTTTGAAAGCTGAACTTACTCTAAGAATAAATCCCAACATTTTCAAAGCCTTCGACGTGATATGCTCGACGTGAGATTGAAAAAGAAGCTTACTATCTAATAGAACTCCAAGATCTCTTATTACATTTACTCTGTTTAAAATATTGTTCTTAATAATGTAGGGATATAATATTGTGTGTTTCTTTCGAGAATAAGATATAACACTACATTTATCTGCATTCAAAAGAAGGCGATTTTCTAGACAATATACATTAACCAGAGAGTCAAGGTCATTCTGGAGCTTTAGACAATCCATCTTAGACTTAATGATTTTGACAATCTTTTTGTCATCCGCATATAGGTACAGTTGAGAGTTACAAATAGTTTTGTTAACGTCATTCAAAAAAATGTTGAATAAGAGGGGGCCAAGGTGAGATCCTTGGGGAACTCCTGAGGTTACGGGGACGAAACTAGAGCAGAATCCTTGTACAGTTACAGCTTGCGTACGATTGTCGAGATAAGAGGCTAACCAACGAAGGAGGTCACCATGTATACCCATTGCTTCGACTTTCTCAATTAAGATGCTGTGTGGGATTTTATCAAAGGCTTTGGAGTAGTCTGTGTAGACTACATCGACTTGATATCCGTTATCCATAGCAACAAGGACTGTGTGAACAAACTCACATAGATTAGTTTCTGTTGATTTTTTGGTGACAAAACCGTGTTGATTCGAAATTATGTGTGGTCGTATGCAAGGAAAAATGATATCAAAAACTATTTTTTCAAAAAGTTTACCCATTACATTTAACTTAGAGATTGGTCTGTAATTTTCAATATTATGCTTGTCTCCTTTTTTTAATATAGGCACAATGTATGAACTTTTCCATTTCTGCGGAAAAATTCCAGAAGATGATGAAGCTTTGAATATTAGACTTAGCGGATAACATAGAACACTAGCGCAATTCTTTAAGAATACAGAGTGTATACCATCAGGCCCACTGCCTTTGGTAGGGTCTAATGATTTAAGATATTTACAAACTAATTCAGTGTTTATATTAACATTATTAAGATTGAGAACTGAGGTGTTTGGATTATATATTCGAGTTATAGACGAGGTGCACGGGGCGGGGGATTCGAAGGAGGATTGGAAATGCATGTTAAATAAGTTACTTATATCTTCCCCACCCGATACATGCTGAGAGCGAAGAAACATATTGTTAGGAATTTCAGAATTTTTTTGCTTAGATTTAACAAAGGTCCAAAAGTGTTTGGGATCGGTATTAATATTAATTTCAGCCATATTAATAAAATTATTGTAGCACACTTTTTCCATACACTTTTGTCGTTCTCGGAGAAGAGAGAAAGTTTGATAGTCAGAGTTACGGTTATAAATTTTGTATTTTTTATGAAATTTAAGTTTATCTTTAATTACTTTTTTTAATGCGGGACTGTACCATGGAGGATACCTGGAGTCTATGTTAATTGATCTAGATGGTACATGCGCGACAATTACCTTATTTAATTCAAAATAGAATCGTGCCGTAATTGAGTCTACATTGCTGCTGTTTAGAGTCGTTGTCCAGTCAACGGCTGCTAAGGCGCTATTAATCTGCACATAGGCAGCGTTGTGATAGGAGCGGACCGTGCGCGAGCGCGGCGTTTGGAGGGACAGCTCGCGGGATATGCGCAGCGACACCTCCAGCGAGCGGTGGTGTGCATCCTCTGGCACTAGCGGCATGTCGCACCCGATTACAGTGCACGCGCAATTCGATATCACCAGGTCCAGAACACGCTCGTTTACATTAAGCTGGCTGTTGAATTGACGGAAACCGGTAAAGTCTAAAAAATCAGAAAGAGTTGAAGTCAGTGCATCGATTGAGGATCGATTAAGTACCAGGGAACCGTCCGCGGTTGAAGGCGGAAGCCACGGGGCATGTCGTATGTTAAAATCTCCTAATAGAAGGAATTCATCATTGGGGAAATTGGTATGCAACATAGATATAAATTCAAAAAAGTCACCTAATGATTTAATCTGCTCTGCGCCTTGCACGAAATACGAACAGTATATACATAGTTTAGAAGCACTTGCACCAGAGTCTAGTGCAAGAGTAGCTGTAGCTGTCTCTGAACGCTTGATGGGCGGGAGGAAGGGTGAGGGGCATGTGGGTAGTTCGCGGCGTACTGCAATAAGTGAGCCACCGCCGAGTGCCTGGTCTAACGAAACATAGTCGCGATCACAACGATAAACTACATACCGTTCATCAAATAATTCAGAGTCAAAAATGCTTGGCAAGAGCCATGTCTCAGTCAGGCATATCACGTCATAATTGGCATTCAAAACACCGGTTAGGAAAACATGGGATTTAGTTCGGAGACCTCTAACATTTTGATAATAAATATTCAAATCACCGATAATGTACATTTGTATGGAACATATAGGTTAAGCATAGATATAAACATTAAGAGCACATACTTAATATAAGAAATTGTCAATAAAATTAATGCCACATTGTTATTATAATACCCGTAACTTGTAAAAATAAACAATAAAAATAATAAAGAGTTATTGTAAGTTCCAAAACCTGATCCTATGATTATGAAGCATATTAAAAGCACATATCTACGTAAATGAAAAATTAACAGTAAAAATGGTAATATTATGATGGTTATGTTTTGAATTTTTTTTTTATGGTAATATTTTAATATTTTGGTGGTAATATTTTGAAGTTTTATACAATTTTGTTTAAATCCTCATTTTTGAGGATTGCTCTTATATGCGAGCCTTCTGTTTTCCTAATAAGGATTCTACAATTCCGGACCCAGACAAACCGATAGTGGTTAAGCTTGGCCGCTTCCTTCGTCAGGTGTAGCAGCCGTTTAGATGCGCTCGTCAGGTGGTCATTGGCGTAAACACGGGAATCACCGCCGCAACCGATGTCACTGCTGATTAAGTTTCGCTTCGATCGGATTGAGGCCAAGAAATCATCTTTTCGGTACCTCGCTTGCATCTTGATGATTATTGATTTATGTTGCCCTTTCTTAGACTCCTTCGGTGCCACCCGGGTGACAAAATCAATATCCATTTTTGGATCGAGGTCGAAACCAGTTTTTTTGGCAAGGCTGGTTATTATGTTTATTAAATTTTCATCCTTCTTCTCAGGAATGCCGACTAACTCAATATTTGAGCGGCGTGCCCACTGGTCGCGCTGCTCCATGTCTTCCTGAATGTTGGCGATGCAGGCCTTCAGGGAATCCACTTCATTTTTCAGTAGGTCGACCATCTTAAGCTTGTTCTCCAATGTTGAAATTTTTTTGTCAATATCCTCAACTACTTTGCTACTGAAGTCTATTGAGAGTTTCACTTCACTGACCTCGTCCCGCAATTCCTTAACGGCGGCCGGCAAGAAGGAAAGCGCAGCCAGCTGGTCGCTGATCTTCATAAGTTGCTCCATAACGGAGCTGGACGAATCACCCGCTGAAGGGTTGGATCTTGTTTGGCGATTTGATGTGGCCATTATAATGTGTGGATGCGTACGTTTGGCTTGGCTACTGCAACGTTATATTTTGTGGAACAAATAATGAAAGTAATACTGTCACTTATTATTGTTGTATGTTCCAGTAAGTATTTTGGAACTAGGATTTAGATTTTTGTTTAATGATTTTTATAGTTAGGTGCACTCATACACACAAATAAATTATTTCAATAAATGCACCGGGAATCACTGCTGCGATTTCGCCACTTTTGAAGAAGTATGGTTCAATTTTAATTTAATTTTTTCTATTTATTTGCGGAGCAAAGGTAAAGCAACTGTCAGGCAGGTAGTGTTGTTGTTGTTGTATACCCATACCCAGTTTAACTGCTTAAGGAATACACTTGGAACAATGAGCGTGCAGAAAACATATTTCATTATAAACTTTTGCAGTGTATATACCTTTCCATGAACAAATTTTTTGTCATTTTTTATTTAGTAAAGTTTTCATATCCGCGATCAATTGAATAAAATTTTCACCAGGTTTTTAGTAAGGTTGTTGGTGTTTTACTTTTCACTAACCAGATATTATAATAAACCACATTCTGAATAGGGGCGAGTCTGACTATTCCTCACACAATTTACAGACGCGATAATATAAGCTCTGTACTAACTAGGACACTTAGAGCCAGCGAAAGAAAGTGGACAGACGCCCTTGAAATGTGGTGCTGGAGAAAAATGCTCAAGATTCCTTGGACAGCCAGACGCACAAATATGTGCAATCTGGAAGAGCTAGGCATCCACAATAGGCTTTCAACTATCTGCCTACAACGTATCTTAAGACAATTTCGACACTTTGCTCATCAAACTGAGGACTTCAACTTGGAGAAACTCAGTCACTGACAAAGTGGAAGGGCAGAGAAAGGTCACCAATGCGCTGGAGTGACCAAGTATCACCGGCATCCGGTACATCAATGTCCGCAGCTCTCCACGTAGTGCAGAACTGCAAGGAGTGGAGGATCCTTGTCCATCATGGAAACTGGAGTAGGGGTCACGATAATAATAATAATAATAATAACCCAGTTTTGTGGCATTTCACTTCAAGTGCGCTTAACTATAATAAATTTAAAAATAATCCTATAGTGCTCCTTATAATATTGAGAAAATAATAAAAGAATATTCAGTATTTACAAAACAATGACAAGAGAACAAAATTAACCAAGACAGTGCTGTTATAGCATACACAGGACAATAATAATAATAGACAATAACGGTGCTATTGTAACACAGGGCAAAACAAAACTAAAATATAATATACTAACAGAAGGCAGTTTGCGTTCAGAAATGAGAAATATTCTGCCAAAAATTCGGATATTAAACATAAAAATACAATTAGGAGGAAACCAAAACCAAACAATTACGGGAAACTTGAGAAAATGGCTTATTATTATTACAAGTATTGAAAAGATATTAGGATTCATGAATGGCATGATTTTTTTAAATAATTTTTTTTTAAAGCCCGTTTAAATTCAGTCGAATTCTGGATATTAGTAAGAGCTGAGGGAAGTTTATTCCAAATGAGAGGCCCCATTACACGAAAAGAGCGATCATAGTAAAAAGCTCGATTTGACCTAGAAAGTTCGATTAGACGATTAGTAACATCTAGATCTGCTAACCTTAGAGCAAGCTGTCTCTCGCTTAAGTTTTGTCGAACACAGTTCCGATATACAGGCTGCATATACGATCCTCAGCAATGAGGGATCGACTTGAGAAGAAGACATACTAACTAAACCATCCTAGCCTCACATAGTTTCATGGGTTAGTATTACCTGCAGCTGCATGCCGATGAACCACTTGAGCAGTTCCTGCTTTACTTTGGGGTCGAGGGTGGACACCACGAGGCAAGCTTCAGCCAGGGTCTTGTTGGGGACATAATTCTTGGATGAAGGAGCTGCAATAAATGTCACCATTTAAAAAATATGTAATTGATTGCAATAATGATTTTTTTTTATTTTCTCACATTAGCTCCACATAGGAGGCCCTAAGAAAAATAATTTCCCTCAGGACCTATGTCATCTTTGGGGATGCTGTTTTTTTCATTATTACTTTTGTCTTTCATTTTTTATTGGCATTTATTAAGTATTGAAGTTCTTTCCGTTGAGTTGTGGGAGTTCCGTAGGTTCCGTTGTGTTGGGGGTCTTTTTAGGAAAGGGAGGAGAGGAAGTTCTGGGAAGGAAAAAGGAACGAGGCATAGGTAGGATCAGTGCGTGGATGGATGTACAAATTTTCCCACTGCGATACAAGGCAGAGAGTCCGTCTTCCACAACCAGTCTCTCCCGATCAGGCCCGCCATGCAATAGGTGGGTAGACGCATTCGCCGCCAAGCCCTGGACAAATCTCACCCCTATGAACCCGGGCACCCCTGCTAAATCACCAATGGGGTGACCTATGGCAGAGGTGTCGGTTATCCAAAATCCCCAGGGCGGCGGTACCCATACCCTCCTCCCAGATTATAAAAAGAAAGGCAAACAATTCAATCAGCCTCGCAATATACCCAAAAGTTTGGATGCCTTAGCCCTGTTTGCTCCGGGCAGTTGGGATGTTCCGTCACATGAAAAAAATGAATAATAGAAAATCATCCCTACCCGTGAATGAGTCCTTAAAATCAGCCATTATCTGTGTCCCCAATTCATTCCTTATTTGAGACACTTGCTCATTCAAATCTTTAATTTGTTTGATGTCCGTGTACCCTTCAAAGTGTCTTATGACTTCCAAGATGGCCTGCAATGGTAAGAGCAGCTCTTTGTAGAGCCGCTTCTGAGTCAACATCTTTAGCGACTCGATCCCCCCAACCAACATATGCAAGTGATTTAACGTCGTTATGGCCGCAGTCAAATTACACTTGGCACAATCCAGCTGTTTTATTTCGCTGGTTATTTCTTTCACCATATCCTCGCTCTTCTCTGCTTTTTTATTGATATCTCGCACCTGTATCGCTAACTCTCTTATAACTTTGTGCGCTTCTTCCAGTGATCTCTGGCCGTTTTCTCTCGACACATTTTGACCGCGAACCAAGGTTTCTATCTCATCGTCAATGGTTGTGATCTTGTACTCCATTTTAGAGATGACGCTGTCAATGTTTGAAAGACTCTGCTCTGTAGGAAACAGCGTGTTTATATAGTTTATCGTATTGAAGTCAGGATTGTCGAGTTGGTCCGTATTCGGGAGCACTTGTTCGATTACATTTAAAACCGAATCGGGGAACTGAATTTGTCCCCCATTGGAGATATTGTCATCATTCACTTCTGAGGGATCCATTTTTTAAATTTTGATAAGATGAAATAGGTTTAATTATTCGTTATGATTCAACAAAGAAATGAAAACACATAACAAACGTAAAGGTTAGTTTTGACAGCATCTGTCAAACGAACTGACGTTGACGCTCTGTTCGCAAATGTCCATAAATATATTTGCGAATGTCTCCATGTGTGTTCATATATTCAACACGTTCTAGTTCCAACGACGATGAAACAAAATGAATCATATTGAAGTGAAAAAAAAATTCTTTAGCACTCTTGTTATTTGAAATTCAATGCAACGGAAACGAGCCTCACAAACAAAACAAGCCTCTCAACGAGACAAACACATAAATCTAAAGGATTTAGCCTGCGACAGAATGAGATAGACTAATCGTTGTCTTCTTTGTACGGTGCTTCGTAGCTTATCGACCTCCTCTTTGTGCGGTGTTTCGTAGAATAAAATGTAAAATTGTTTTTATATCTTGCAACAATGTAATAATAAATAAACCCAACAATTATTCTGCTTCTGATACTCTACATTCGTCTCATTCTCTCAAAGTTTAGTTTTCTGAACGATTCACTTCACTGCACAATTTATTTATTCTTGGCCCGTCAGGAGTAAATTTATCCAGTGCAGAAAAGTCCCACAACGACTGCATTGTGAATCGTAGCGAACTTTACGTTTCTATGCAGAGTTTTACAAAACTCGGTTTCTCACCGGACCGTGGGACAGCGAGCCTAGAAACTGGCGGGCTTCCTACGTATAATTTTTTTTTCCTGAATTATATATTTATTTTTTAAAAATTGTTAAATTCCTCAAAAAAACAGGAGACTAAAACTGAATTTGTGGACCCCAAACACATTTATTAGTTGTTCGAATATTGTTCCTAACAAAAATAAGATGTGATGAGAAAATAATTAATTACTCTAATTTCGTTGCATTATTTATATTATAGTAACGATTTTCTTACAACATTGCTTACCATGTAAACCTAAAATATAAATAGGTAGTAAAAACTTAGAAATGTAAAATAAATATATAAAAAACAAATTTTGAGAGGTCCTCTACAGGTGTGAAGGTTGAGTTTTATTTTATGGCAACACCATCTTACATTTCCATGCCACACAACAAAAAGGTTTTATTCGCCATAGACATGTAATACGATAAAAAACTTTAAATAAACGTACCTTAGAGCCTATTATTGCGTACATAATTGTGTCAGCTGTAATCTTGTTATTCTGAGTGCTCGATTTGACGTTTCTCCTTCCACATTAATTTATTCTATGGAATGGGAATTGGTATTTGGTTGTAGATTCCGAATTTCAGTTTTTTCCGTCGGCCGCGAGACGAGTTTGTGTTCCGCGCATAAAATGTGAAATTAGTGCTGTTTGTTTTCGTTTTGTTTGTTAAAATTCTGCGTGTTACAACAATAACTCCACCATGACGCGTTTGACGGAAGAAATGGTCGTGGCGAGATCGAAACAATCGGATTTATCGGTCATCAAAAAACTTAACTGCTGGTAAGTTGGAAGATCTTTTGCGGAAGTGAATTAAAAATGTTCGGTATTATTATTAATAATTTTTCCCATAATATCAAAACAAAAGAATGTCGATTTGTTTGTCCGCCGTTATGGTTGATGGTATTATAATAATAATGAATTCGTGATAGTCATAGTTCATCCTGTGCAGTTTATTGACAATACCTGAAAATGACATTGACATAATAGAATTTGAAAATATTTTGTTTTCTTTGGAATAGTAAGTTGAAAGTTTTGTTCCACATATTGAAGAGCCTTTGACAACAACAGCGGTAGTACTTTTTTATACTTCGCAAAAATTACTCGGATTTTTTTTTCTGATTTTCTTATAAGAATCTTCGCCAGCGGTACCTGTATGCTTATAGGAATCCGAATATGTACCCACCTACGTAGATATAGTGAAACGCTGATGAATAATAAATTGTAAAGCACGTATGAGGTGTGTCATAATTCATAATATAATATTTTAAATATTTAGACAATAAACAAACAGTTAAGTCAACGGATGGTCAGGTCGTGTTTAGTCGGTATAACAAAAGAAAATATACCTATGAATGTATCAAATAGTTTTGTGTACCAAGTCAACACTTTTGTGGCGGTTTATCCTCTCTGCCTACCTCTGCGGGGAAACGGCGTGATGGTTGGTAAATAAACCGAGAGTTGTATGGTGTAAAAAAAATTCAAGTATTATCTTCACAACAACAAAATCAATACCGCCGCCCTGGGAGCCATTGATTGGATAACCAACACCTCTGCCATTGGTCACCCCAAGTGGTTCGTTATGTTCGGAGACTTAGCAAGGATGCCCGGTTCATGGGGTGAGGTTTGTCCGGGTCTTGGCGGCGGATGCATTTGCCCACATACTGCGTGGCAGACTGAGATTGATTAAGGGAGACCTCTCCAGCCGGACTCTCTCGACCCATCGCCTTGCACCGCATGCGCCCGTCGCTCCTGGACACACTGACCCCCAGATTCCTAACCACTCTTCATATCCTTTTCCTCCCAGATCTTCATCTCCTTCCTTTCCTTAAAAATACTATCCACACAGCATCCTTTAAGATGACATAGACCCTGATGGAAATTATTTTCCCCAGGGCCTCCAGTGTGGAGCTAATGTACAAAAATATGTAATACGATAATAACCAAAAATATATTACGAGTACCTATCTAATGTAAGCATTTTTTATGTGACACCTCGCAAGAACGCCTCTTTCTGTACAGTGTAAAAACAGGGGAACTATGTCACCAACCGGTTGGGTTGCGTTGTGAGGCGGGTCAAGGTAGGGGCTGTAGGAATGAATCTACCAGTAGATCGTTCCACGTACGAGCCGGCTTAATAAATACATCAACTGTGAACGGGTGCACTTGGGTGCACTGCTCGTGTATCGGTGCACCGGAGATCAACGCTGCTAGCTCCTTATAGCAGGCTCCATTGAAATACCTGTAGAACAGACTCATTGTGCCTACACTGCATCTGTGCATTAGATGTGGAGAGAAATACCAACTTGTTTGGATTTTAAATTTTGATCCTTTTCATGTTTGGACAACACGAAAATGTCACATTTCTATGTACTTTACAACTAAATTATTATTATATCTGCTCCAGAAACATGATAAATTAATAGATTTATCATGTTTCATGGGCCATCCATAAGTTACGTCACACGACTTTCATGATTTTTTTACCCCCCCCCCCCCCTGTCACACATCGTCACATTTGTGAGACCCCTAGTGTGACGTCACATATTTTGCAATTTTACGTAATTTAGATTTTGCATTTTAATAATTTAGATTTTTACATCTTACGTCACGGAGCTGACGATCCCCCCATACCCCTTGTCACACAATGTCACACTTCTCTACTCCCCTCCCCCCTCAGGAATGACGTAATGTATGGATGGCCGCTTATACCACTTACAGACGATGTATTTATATAATTTCTAGATAGGCAGGTACTTATGATTTATTGCTTTTATTTTTATCACTTACTCACTTACGCCCTTATTAATTTCCGAGGACTGAAAATGGTAATTGTTATTATCCTTTTAAAGTTTCCCCAATTACTGCATTGTTTAAACTTGACTGAAGGTCGTTAGTCTGGTCGTTATATACTAATTATTGTTTACAATAAACTGTTTGATTAATAATAATATTATTCGATTTATAAATAAAAAAATTAAAATTAAAATTGAGTTCTTCAAAATAAACTTGACAGCAATCGATAAAAACAAAAATTTTAACAATAAAAAACCGTCTTAAAAAAAACTACCTACTCCAAAACAAAATAATATGCACTAAAAAGAAAAAAAATAATTGCGTATTTTTCAACATCTTAATAATCAACTTACTTTTTATACTCATCAATATGTAGGTACGATTGTTATTTTTGGGATTTATTGCTTTTATTTTTATCACTTACTCACTTACGCCCTTATTAATTTCCGAGGACTGGAAATGGTAATTGTTATTATCCTTTTAAAGTTTCCCCAATTACTGCATTGTTTAAACTTGACTGAAGGTCGTTAGTCTGGTCGTTATATACTAATTATTGTTTACAATAAACTGTTCGATTAATAATAATATTATTCGATTTACAAATAAAAAAATTAAAATTAAAATTGAGTTCTTCAAAATAAACTTGACAGCAATCGATAAAAACAAAAATTTTAACAATAAAAACCGTCTTAAAAAAAAACTACTCCAAAACAAAATAATATGCACTAAAAAGAAAAAAAATAATTGCGTATTTTTCAACATCTTAATAATCAACTTACTTTTTATACTCATCAATATGTAGGTACGATTGTTATTTTTGGAGTCGGTGTCAGCCAAGGTAGGTTTGTAACTATATACATAGTTATAGGTGAGATGTGCTTGTGTTGCACGCGCGACTTCAGTTCACCCAGTCGAAAGTTCTGAGGTTACAAACATAAAAAAATACAGTCGAATTGAGAACCTCCTCCTTTTTTGAAGTCGTTTAAAAATAGATTAGGTTAGGTTAGGTTTGTAGTTGATTGTTTCTCTTCACTTTCTTCAATATTGTTTTGTCATGAAACCATAAAAAAACAAAAAAATATATATATTTTTTTTACCTTTGCCGTTTTTGGCACGAGCTTTTCAATTACTTACGGTTTTATCATTTTGTTATTATCTTCTTGTTGTCGGCCATTACGCAAGCCTTGAGGAGTTCCGCTGTGCCAGTTTGCAAAAAAATAAATGAAAGACAATATTATCTGCTTGTTATCGAATTGTATTCTTCATTATGTACCTGCGTATTGTCAAGACTGGGCCGGGGTTCTTGGTGTGGTGGGAGCATCGTGGTCGACTCCCGCGGAAGTGAAAAAATACGTAACGCTAATTCGACATCCAGAAAAAAAAAACATTTTGATCTCGCTTATTTTTGCTTTTGACACCTTCTTCTGACTCTCTCAGTTGTCTCCAATAACTTAAATCCAGTTCTCTTTTTTTATCCTTATGATCCCTTGTATGATTTATTCGAGTGCTGATAGGCTCCATTCAAAGCTCTTGAAAAACTGTAACTCTGATTTGGATTCCTGGACATGTTGGCATCGTGGGTTACAATATTTCGGATCCCTTAGCAAAACAAGAAGCATCCAACCCTATTGTTACTGTTATAAACTACTTTTCCCTATCAGACATTTTTTTCCGTCCTCAAAAATAGATCCCGCCATAGACATCAGAATTCAATAGACCAGAAGATACAGACGAGGGGGTAAAACCAAACTATGAAGGGGGAAGAGGGGAAAGATGACTGTGATTCGTTATACAATCAATCTGACAGTAAATAGGCATCTCGCATTACAATATCACCATTTAGTTCTTAAAAGCAAAATCTGCTTTGAATGATTAGACCTTTTTACATGGGAGCGCGAATTGCTTGCCACGATAATAACATATTTGCTAAGGCCAAATGTTCGCCGCAAAAAGACTCGCCCCAATACACATAGCAATATTTTGTTGCCGTGTTTAGTTAAAACACTATTACAAATGTTTCATAATTTACTTACCCCTGTAACCAGCGACGAAAACACTGGAGAACCGCCCACATTCGCTATGTCTATATAATATGTACCTATAATGTTAGCGCAAGCTGCCGTTTTTGGCGTGATATTTCGTAAAACGTATAGACGTTACTTTCGCGCTGGTCACTACAAGAATGATGACGTCACATATTTTAGATTCTCTCCCCTCCCCATGGAGCGAGCTGGCGCCAAGGCGGAGCTTATAGCCGGTTCCATGGGGAGGGGGAAATATTACGTTTTTATCACTTAGGGCAGGTCCAGATATATTCATATGTCCGTGGATCCCGCAATGTTTGGTCAGAGTTGCTAGTCAATGACTATCCCAAAACAAATTATTATCCCATCAAAACCGTGGTTTCAAATGGTGCTGATAGCCCCCGTTCAAAGATCTTGAAAAATCGCAAGTATGATTTGAATTCCTGGATACACTGGCATCATTGGTAACGATATTGCGAATTCCTTGGCAAAACAAGGGGCATCCAACCCTGTTGTTACCCTTATAAACTACATTTCCCTAACTAACATTTTTTCCATCATCAGAAACAGATCCCGCAATGTTTGTACAGAGCATTGGCACATTGCCGGTTAATCGAAGGGAGCCTGCTACGTCTCAATACTAATGACTATCCCATCAAAACCGTGGTTTCAACAATTCCCTCATTTTTCCTAAAAAGCAATTTCCTCGCTTATTCGAATGAAAATTGGACGTTGTTCCGTTCCTTTTCATCTTTTTAAAATTCACAAAGTTTGACTCCTTAGATTGTACTTTTTTGTGTTCTAGAAGTGGGAACTTTATATCACATATTTTTTGGTTGTCCAATATCCTCTCTTCTATCAAAGCCTCAGAGCAGAAACGGAGGCGGGTCCCGTTTTTAAAATGGATGCCCTAGCCGCTGTAGTGGCTCTATGGAGCTGTTCACACTTGTCGGTTCCGACTTGAAAACGGATCCGTTATGTTTTGCCGGAGAGATCGCCTACGCAGAGCGTCCGTTTTGAAGTCGGAACGGAACGCGCTGGCTCATACATTTCAATGGAGCTGTTCACACTACACGGAGAACCTAAGAGTATGGATTTAATCTTAGTTCCATGCGGAGAACGGATCCGTTTTCTTTTCTTCTGGATAAATGCACTCTCTCAATTGTATTGTATTTTGATACGTTAAGCTCTCTGAAACTCGTTCCAGTAGATAGTTAAAGGAAGTGATAGACATTCTAAAATAATTAAAGAACTTAGTTCATCACTTCTCAACTCACCAATGAGCACTTGGAAAGTTCCTACAGAAAATCTTTCAGCTATAATTGGGTGTACCCAAAATTTTCTTTTCACTTTTTTCCTTCTTTTTAATAAGTACCACATGACAACAAGAGCTTCATTGTCGTCCATTGCGCACGACCGTCTACTGAAGAATGAGCAAATAAAATGTTTTGGTCGTTGTTTTCGTAAGATTCGTTTTAAAAATGGAAGTGTGAACAGGGGCCTAGAGCTTTACGAGACCCGCTTCCGTTTTTGAAACGGAAGTGTGAACGGTCTCCATTCAACATCTAATCTCTTGTAAGTGTGAACTCGAATCCAATGCTGACGCCAGCCTCTGTATTTTCTCCGTTCTATAAGGGAGCCCACTAAGCCCCAGTTCACTCCCTCCTTTCCTCAAAAGACCAGCACCTCCAAAGATGAAATTGTTTCCTTAGGGCCTCCAGTGCGGAGTTAATATAATGTCTACTTTTTGTTAATTAAATACGCCAACGCCGCGTTTCTAACCCGCGACCTTCTGTCGCGGAGGTCGTGAATACCTCATACCCTTACGTGGAAACAGTTCCACATAATCCGCAATATCCGTAAAACGCAGCGAATAAGTAGTTACCTAATCGAGAGGCTGGAACATAGCATGTGATTTCCTCATACCAAAAGAAGCGAAATACCTCACTGAGATAATTAGCATAAATGATAATGTCTAGCGATTGCGCTTGCATGAATCATTTTATCTATGACTGGTACCTCGTACTAGGAAAGTCGTGTTAAGGCACTGCAACCGGGCCCGAAAAGAAGAAGATGGAGAGATACGAAATTACGAATGTTAGAGGAGAGCGCTAACATTTACAGGGATAAAATCGATGCGAAAATTGCGAAAATGTTTAATAAAACACGACTCGTTTAAAATAGAGCAAAAATCTCGCGGGAATTATCTTAAACAGCATTTAACGAAACACTGTGATTTTTTTCATACATATAACTTGTAAAATAACTGAAACAAACGTGTTAATAATAATGTTTGGAGCATACTTTGCGATTTTTTTCTATCGATGGAATTTTATATAATTTGCGTTTCGGCGCTGGCAAAGTCTAGATATTATCTTCAAGAATAACATATATTTTTTTAAGAGCTTTAAAACTTACCGTGTAATAAATCGGTACAAATCCGGGTTGCGGGCCCTTAATGAAGACATCGATGGATAGTGCTTATTTATACGTGGTGTAACGCCGTGTCTCCATAGGGTTAGGTTAGGTTTCTTTGTATTTCTTTAAAAAAAATAATTTAAAAATGGTCCTCAGAGCATATTTTATGTGAATACCTCACAAAAGACCCAGCTGCTCCCAACTGTCTGGAACCGTTATTCTTAGTAGTTTGGAAAGCACTGCATTGAATGATGTTAGACTTTTTTTATAAGATTTACTATCGTTTCGCACGATGATTGTATTATGCATATTGATTGTTAAGAAAGCATATCTCGTCACTAATTGAAGGCAAGGCTTTCCGCATACAAATGCTGTAATTTGTCTATTTTTTAAAAGTGTCAATCGTGGTGGGAATTTCATTGTTTTATGATTATAGACGCTTCATTCGAAGCACAAGTTCCTTCATTTATTTATCATATTTTCCTCTTTTCGTAACCCGGTCGGGGACACACGCCTCGACAGCCTCTGGAGTAACTTTTCCCAACTTTGCCTGGAGCGGCCTACTGCACGTCTACCCTCTGGAAATGCACTTGTATCAGGGGGGCAAAAGTAATGCCATACTATTATTAACATACTAACGAAAATTATCCAGATTCGTCGTAGATTGCCCAGAACTCTTACAACGAATCCAACTACGAGTTCCCAACAAACGAACCAGATCAGACAGAATTCTTAGTCTTTCTCGGTGCAACACTAATTTATTCTAAGCAGAACTACTTCATTTATCGTGCATCTTTCAATACACCCATACACATTTTGACATTTTTAACACCACACAAAATTTTAAGTAGTAATTTTTTGAAGAAGTAGATGAGTTTTGTTAGCTTTTTTGAGGTTTCATCAAAGTCTGAATCCCAGTGAAGTTTGTTGTGAATTTCGATGACAAGATATTTAATACTTTTGGTTTGGATTCTATGCTGGCAGGAACATCGAGGAAAATTGTTTTGACTCAATACTAATTCATTGGTTGTCCTCTTTTGTTATATTTCTAAAGAATTGTCGCAACTATTAGATATTGTATTAGAAAAATAGTATTAGAAAAGTGATGCATACCGATTTGGAAAAGATTTGTTGCCACCAAAGAGATATCTCATAAGACTTTTCGAGTTTTCCCAGGCAGACAGTGAGCATATTATCTTCTGTTCAATGATTTAGTGCCATCCCAACGATTTATTTTTTTCGTCTACTTCTTCTTGTGCCCTGTCCATTCAACGGACGTTGGCTATGCGGACTTTGTTTACTGCGACCCGGAACAGCTCCACGGTAGACTGGCCAAACCACTGTCCTGTTTTTCAGCCATGTTTCCAGGGCCCCGTCTTCCGGCAATCTTTCCCTGCATTATGGGATGCAGGATCTCATACTTCTCTGGATGTCTCATCACATGTCTAAGATATTGAAGTTTTCGGATTTTTATAGTTTTAATAACTTCTTTTTCTTTATTCATCCGAACCATAACATCTTCATTCGTAACCCTGTCGATCCAGCTTATTTTAAGTATTCTTTTGTAGATCCACATCTCGAATGCCTAATTAATTCTTCAGTAAGCGTCCATGCTTCCATTCCATAAAATAATATCGAAAACACGTAGCATCTGAGTTTCAGTCTATAGGTGATTTCGATTTTTTTACTCTATGACGATACAAACGGAATTAACATTAAAACATACATACACTACTATACACTATACTTTACAAAAACACATAACAACTTGTGATCACTGATCAGTGATCACAACAAAAGTGAATGCGTTTTCCCAGTATGTATTAGAGAGAAACTTGCCGGTGGGTGAGTGAGTGGGTGGGTGGTTGATGCGGTGAAGCATCGTGGTTTATGTCAGATGGTAATTGTAATAATATTTGCAGCATAATGGAATTATTCTGCTGCTAATGACCGGCACGGAGTCGCCATTCTACATATCTGCCTGCATTCTACAGTTTGCCGTCTGATTCGCACGGTCAGTAAACTTGCACTGTTCTCGCTACCACTCGGAAATAGAGAACTCCAGTCCAATTTATTTTTATTTTTTTTAACGAATAATGACCTTCTAACTTAAATAACTGCATTTTTATTTTTAAAGTTAGTTTTAATAGTTAAAATAATTGTCAAAGTTTTAATTTTTCAAGACCCCCGAAAACTTTAGTATATGATCGGGCAATCAGCTGATCAACTGCCGCCATTTTGAATTCCGTTGTTCGAAGTATTCTCCCTAGAAGCATTACTATTTTTTTGTGCAGTAGTTTTTAATATTTTCAATAATAGAGATAAACTAATTTATTTATTGTAAGAAACAAACAGCAGTTTTATACAGGATGTTAAAAATGAAGCGGTTAAAAATGAGGTAAGCCAAAACAGTTTGTTATGCTAATGGTTATTATGATATAATACAAAATTTTAATTGGTTATAACCATTACATGAAAATGAAATTAACAAAAATATATAAATGTAAGTATATTAGAAGGAAGAAGGAATAGGAAAGGGCAAGTGGCAGAGGAAGATGGGATGGGGACAGGAGATGCTCATGCTGTACCTTTTCTATAGCTGTGCATTAATTTAATTAACATTTGTGGTCGTACGCTTGACTTCGTATCGGTATTTCACAAGAGTATTATTAAGAATATCGATATTGTTAAATTGCGTGTTATATTGCGCGCATATGTGGGGGATTGGAGAATTTTTTCTAAGGTTGGTTCTGTACGCGGGCAAATGAAAAAAATGGATACCTTTATTTTAAAAATGATACCTTAATAAGAGATACCTTTATTTTTTAAACATTATTTAGGCCTCAATAATGTTTCAATAAACACAACACCTAAATCTCTATAAACAGTATGTAAATAAACGAATAAATTAATACGATGGCTTGTGGCATATCATATATTCCCATACAATGACTTTACGGTGACGTCACGACACGTCGAACAGTGACGTCACCACTAAAATTTCATTAATGCCAACTTGACGGCGTATTTTTACGACCCGATTAAAAATGGACTTTTTAATAATTTTTTAAAAACTCTGCGTTTAATATTATTAAATAAAACTTATATATTCAGAATCAGCATTTATTGGTCTATATGAACATATTTTTTTAAAGCTATAATATTTTTCACTGCAGTTCCTTATTAATACTTCTTTATTTTAATTTTATTTTTTTGGCAACATGAACACAACGAAGTAACGCTTCGAAAATAAGTATTTAGTTAATTAATTTTATAGAATAATAGAAGTAAAACCATTTAAATAGGTACCTACCAGTGGCGGTCCGTGAGTTTTCAGTGAGCTAGAATGTTAAGATTGAAAAATACGACATTACTGATGTTTTTGTAGCTGAAAATGAATTTTTTCAAAAATTTTAACTTTTTGTATGAAGATTTTTCAGTATGTGTATGCGGCGCATCCCTTGACTTTAAAAAAAAATATTTTTTTTACATTAGCTCCACATAGGAGGCCCTGAGGAAAATAATTTCCCTCGGGGCCTATGTCATCTGGGATGCTGTGTGGAGGGTCTTTTTGAGGAGAGGAAGGGATGAACATTGGTCTTGAAGAGACCCATGTTGTAGGAGGGAGGAAACACAGAGGCCGGCAAATCATTCCACAGCCGAGCTGTTGAACACAAGAACGAGTCGAAGAACGACCCGTTCTCATGTGACAAATGTCAACCGTGTACAAATGTTGGGAACGCGTTTGGCGTGTTTCCCGACTATGCACCGGTGCCGAAGGGATCAATGACGCTAGTTCCTCGGAGCATCTTCCATTATAATACCGGTAGAACAAGGATAGCATTCCCACCCGACGCCTGTGCTCTAAAGATTGCAATCCGTCTGTTAAGATGGGAGAATCTATTAAGCGGACCGCCCGTTTTTGTACAAAGTCGAGGGTATTTTTCAGGTTTTTTGGAGCTCCAGACCAGAGGTGGTTGCCAAATTCAACCGTGGGGCGCACTTGTGATTTGTACAGGGTTAGCAGTTGTGTACTATGAAAGTATCTGCGGGCCCTGTGCAGTACGCCCAGTTTTTGGGAGGCTAACTTTACTCTGGCTTCGATGGAGCCCCCATACCCGAGCTGACTTGACTGAAAGAATCCTGAAGATCTTCATAGAAGAAGTTTAAATTTTGAAAAAAAAATCATTTTCATCTACACCAACGTCAATAACGTCATATTTTTCAATCTTAGCGCTCTAGCTCATTGAAAACTCACGGATCCGCCACTGTTACCTACGTAGTATTAACCTGCTAAACGAGGGGTGACTTTTCGGAAACGACGCGAAAATTGGCTTGATTGACGAGTTCTGGGCAAAAATCGGTATAAAAACTGCAATTGTTTTTTTAAATGAAAACTTTTTTAGCACCGTTGTTATTTGAAACTTGATGAAACGAAAAATAGAGACACTAAAAGAGACAAACACATACATACATCTATAGGATCTAGCCTGCGAGAGAATGAGGTAGTATAATAATATAGGGTCCCCCGTTTGTGCGGTTCTTCGTGCGTATTGGTCTCCTCTTTAGTAGTCTGTCACATAAATAATTATGTGACTAATGCAGTTCTTGCTTAGGTGGTTATTTTGTCTATGGTGTTTTTTTTGGGACACTGGTAATTTTTGGAAAAGAGAGAGTTCCTTTTTGTTTATGGGCACTTCCTTCCGATCAACTTGGGCAGTTGGGTCGGAAATTGGTCACTCACCATCCTGGTGTTTAAATTTACGTTTAATCATGAGAATCTAAGTCGATTTTAAACCTAAAAGAACGCGGGGTGTTTTTTACGTAACACGCGAGGTTCGTGTACGAGTTATTTATAGTGGATGACGTGAAAGTCCCACTTTTTTCCGATGTGGCTGGTTGGCCGTTTTGTGGAATTATTTCTGGAAAAGGAATCGTGAAGTGAATTGCTCCTGGTGTTGGCTACTATAATATGCCTTCACGACCCCGCGTCGCAAAGTCACGGTCTGCTAACCGTAATACGCCAGACTTGGATACTGTTGGGGGCCACATGCCTTTTGATTGGAGTTCGTCGAGATGGCCCGTGGCTGAATGCGCTCCTTGGCGGTATAGCGGCCTCCTGCCCAATTAGAAGGACGACCTTGGTGCTCTGGATTCCGCGCCGTTCCCATATGGGAAGACTGGAGTTCCCGTCCCGTCTCGTGTTTTCTCACTGCGAAGCAAGTTCGCGTTCGTCTACCGGGGTTATTTCCGTATAGTTAGTTTAGCGTGTCCATTAGGAGTCCATCTGGTATGTGTATTTTTTATATTTCCTTTTGTTACCTTGGTACGAAGTTTGTACACTTCCTTGTTGCTTTGTGGTTTGGATTCAATACATTTTTATAAAGTTCCTCTTCTTTTATTTGACTGAAAACCCTACCTACATGACAGATAACTACTTGGCCCACTATCCTGAGCCCTGGTCTCTGCTCTGCCGCAAGGTTACATTTTATACGAACATGATACGTTTCAAGTCTCCCCATTCTTGTCTACTTTAATTTTCTGAAGGGTTCACTTCTACCGCGTGTGAATTGCACTCTCTGATTTTTTCATCATGGGCCGCTTGTTTCGCGATACTTGGCTAATATCAGATCTTCAATAAGACTTTTCTCAGAACTTAAATTTTAACTTAAACTTGCCAATGGTCATGCCGGTGGGGAGAGCTATCGTGTCGTAAAATAGAATCACTTGGATGTTGACATATTTAACATCAATGTAACAGAGTTTAAACGGCAAGCTTTGTATATTTAAAAACGAATTAAAATTGTATTTTGTAATGTTTTTAATATGAATAAAATTATTGAATTGAATTTGATAGTTAACTATCTTCCATCCTTTCTTCGGGTTTCTCAACACAGGCATACCCTAGTGAGACAGGCATCAAATAATATAATGTAAACATACCTTATATAGATAAATATATTTTATACTTTTGTTATTCGACGGTACATCCTCTCTGCACACCCCTTCGGGGCACTTAGTTATATTTTGTGTTAGTAGGTATACCGTATTTTCCCTAAACCGACTACATATTGTATATAAGTATAAGTATGCCGGGGGACGAACTGTCGGAGGGAACAACTGTAATGGAATCCTAGGTACTAACCAATCATGATTTTATATAACTACCTTTAAATTTGTCACCTTCTTGAGATTTTATACGTAGAAAGTAAAAAAAAAAACGAGTGTGCTTTAGACCACACGACTGAAGTAAAACTTCACTAACTTATATCTTCCCTCTCAACTTCCGTTCGCCTCGCCCGATCACACTTTTCATAACGCTCTCGTTACGCATTCACCAGCTTACTCCCCAAGTCAAGGTTGCGTAAAAAAGTTTTACTTCAAAAAAACATTTTTCAAGCCTCCTAATGATGTTTTATTACTTGAATGCATCCATTGAACGTTTCGCAATGTATCCGTTCTCCGTTCGTCGGAACCAAACTATAAGTAGCTGCCTGGGAAAGGTAGTGCCAACCTGGGTATTACGAGACAACTGCCGGACTAGCGGTATAATGCGTAAGAGTAAGAAGTGCTCTTTTCGTGTTCATCGAGTGTAAACCGTATCCACTATAATTATTTTCGTTTTTATCTTCCGTTATGTCCAGGGTTACGGAATCTTTTTCGAAACGGCATTTAGTATTTTTCCAACCAAGGCCAGATTACTGAATCAGGAACGGCCATAAACGAATCGAGTACGCCGGCTATTTATTTAATCCCTGAGGCTAATTTGTTCACTTTTGTGAACAGCTCACATAGGTCTCATAGAAATCACTGTGTCTCCCTTACTATCATGGCGAGAAATTTCTAATCGGTGTGAGAAAGAGAAAACGACATGCTTTATATTCAAATCTAAAAGTTTATGTAAATTTAAAAGTAAATGAGAATTTTTTTATCAATTATTTTTTATAAAACGATAAAAAACTGAGTTGACAACAACGTTTAGGGGCCATCCATAAACTACGTCACACGAATTTCATGGTTTTTTGACCCCCCCCGTCCCTGTCACACATTGTCACATTTGTGAAACCCCCTCCTCTCTATTGTGACGGCACATTTTTTGCAATTTTACATCTAAGTATAATCAAAATAGTGGTTCAAATTTTTTTATATGTTACATCACAGAGCTGATGACTCCCCATACCATACCCCTTGTCACACAATGTCACACTTCTCTACCCCCCCCCCCCCCCCTGATGGTTTGATGTAATTTATGGATGGCCCCTTATAATAATATACTTAATTTAACTGACCTATCGTGTAGAAGAACCAAGAGCGATTTGGTTCTTTTATTCAAATTGGTTAATGGATCACTTGACGCACCTGACTTAACAAAACTAATAACATTCCGAGTACCCAATCGTGACACGAGACTTCCAGAGCTGTTCTTTGTTTATCCGTCTAAAACTAACTATTTCATTAACTCCCCAATCCAAAGACTACATGGGCTTGGAAATAAATTCAGTTCCGTTGATATTTTCATTTATTCCTTACCTAAATTTATATTAGAAATTTAAAAAATTTTGATCTAAATTTTATTATTATTATTCTAATATTATTTTTGTTGTTATTTCTTTTTAATTCTGCTTCCTTTCTATTAGTGAAATTAGTGTAAAGGAAGAGAAATAACAATTGGTATTTTATTGTTTCTATTTCTATTATAACTATGTTACACGATTGATGTAAATGCTTTAAGGGCGTAAATAAATAAATAATACATTTGTCCACTAAAATATTTGTGTTTAATTTTTTTTTGTTATCAGTAATATTAGTTTAGGTAATTTTTAAAACTTTTTTATGTTTGCATTTAATAAAAATGTATAAAATCCACGTTGAAACCTGTAATTGGTAAAATGAATGTAACCTATACATATATTATCATGATTAATTTCAATATTATAGGTAGGTACTGTTGGTATCCCAAATAAAATAAATAAAAATTTAAAATTAAAATTACAGAATTTCAGTAGAACTTTCATAGAACTTGAAATTAAACTTTGTAATTTGCTGATTTGTCCAAATTCTATGAAACAACCCGGACAAAGTAGGGTACTTATGTTTAGATTAAATTTGTTGTTATTTGTTATTTTTCTTGTTCTGTTTTTTCCCCGTTCTGGTCTATCATGAAACTGATTTCATCAAGGCGCGTTCTGCGACCGATGGTTGTGCACCCCATACTCTTTATCATTATCATCATAACGAATCGTAACGGCGCGCGGCGTTACGATCCGTTGGACGTTAGCCGGTATAAAATAGTCGCGGACGAGAAACTGAATTTTCGCCGTTTTCCATTTTATGTTAAATTGTTTATAAATGTAACTGGTAAAGACGTTACCGCACTCAAGTCTTGTTTATTTCAGAATATTTTCAGTGAAAGCTGTGCAGTCATTTTAAAATTATGCTGGAATAAACGGTTAGTTGCCGAGTGAACAAATGCGTCGGGTTCTGAGCACAGCCGTCGCGGGTTCAATCAACTGCTAGCTCTAGTCTTCCATCATTACAATGGCAACCTTTTTTTCGTTTATAAATATGGAAGCAGAAAGAATTCCAATATACATACAGGGTGTTAAGGGAGGTATTTGACTTACGTTAACCAATGATTCCTGAATTCTTGCATATGTCATCACTGGTCACTAACTCCGGTAACACCCCTCACCCGATCTTAGGGTCCATCCATAAATTACGTCAAACGAATTTCATGATTTTTTTACCCATCCCTGTCACACATCGTCACATTTGTGAGACCCTCTCCCCCCCCCTAGTGTGACGTCACATATTTTGCAATTTTATATCTAAAAAAGTTTTACGTTTTAATAATTTAGATTTTTTTCATGTGACGTCACAGAGCTGATGACCCCCTCATACCCCCCTTGTTTCACTTCTCTACTCCCCTCCCCCCTCTTAAGGGTGTGACGTAATTTATGGATGGCCCCTTACTGATTTTTTTTATGTTTTAAGTTGAAAATTATCAAAAATGTCACCGGAGACCGAAATTTCATTTACATTTTTTATTTCAAATAATTTATTTATTTATTTATTTATTTATTAACGCCGATTATAGCGGCTTTTACAAAAAAATTACAAATATTTTACATATGAATACAGAATATACATAGATAAAGAAAAAGAAAAATATAAATATAAAATTCATAAAGGAGAACAATAAAAATTGTAGTATCACATAAAAAAGTACAAAGAGTAGGTTATTATAAATACAAAACAAAATATTATATATCCCGGATATTATGTATTAGGAAATTAATACTTTTAATCTGTATTTGATTATAGTCAAACTGAGAAGCGCTGACAGACAGTTTTAATTAAGTAGTGTTTGTATGAGGTTAGACTAGCAATGTTTATAGATTCATCCAAAACATATTTATTTCCAAGTACATGCAGGCGATTCATTATGGAATTGAGTTCAGCGTTAGATCCTGTATTGTTGCAATGATAAGGTAATTTGAAACGAACTGATCGACTAGGTACATGGAAACTTATTCGCGAAAGAAGTTCAGGGGAGTTCAACAGGTTGGTAACGATTTTAAATAAATAAAATAGGTCTGAACAAATTCTTCTTTCTTTTAATGTATCGAGTCCCAATAATTGTAACAGAGAGGGATAATTAATGTTTTCGATGAACATTCCCAATTTAAAATTAATATAACGTAAAAATTTATGTTGGACTCGCTCAAGAGAATTCTCATGTACACTGTAGTAAGGATTCCAAATGGTGGAGTTAAATTCTAGTTGGCTTCTAACAAGTGAAGTGTAAAGTAATTTGACAGTTTTTAAATTTTTAAAATCCTTTGAAATCCGTAAGACAAATCCTAACATTTGCAATGCTTTACTGGTTATATTATTAATATGTTTAATGAATGTTAATTTAGTGTCAAAGGTTATACCAAGGTCTCTTATTTCATAAACAGATAATAATATGTGATTATTGAGAAAGTAGGTGAACAACAATGGGTTTTTTTTTCTGTGGAATCTCATAAGTTGACATTTTTTTTACATTAAGAGTTAATTTGTTGATAAGACACCAATCATAAAAGCTATTAATATTAGATTGAAGTGTCAGACAGTCCTCGATATTATCAATAATTCTAAAAATCTTCATATCATCAGCGAACATTAGAATGAGAACACGGGTGAATATGTTTGTTACGTCGTTAATGAATAAATTAAAAAGTAAAGGACCAAGATGCGAACCCTGGGGTACGCCACTGGTGGCTTCGAACATGTAGGATAAGTGATCATTAATACAGACAATTAGCTGACGCCTAAGTAAGTAACTCTTAAACCAAGATAAAAGGTTTCCATTAATGCCGAGTTTCAAAAGTTTATTAATGAGAATTTTAAGACAGACCTTATCAAACGCCTTACTGAAGTCGGTGTAAATAGAATCAACTTGTTGTTTGTTGGCAAGTGCATTAGAAATGAAATTTTCATATAATGTAAGGTTAGTCAAAGTTGATCTGCCGGAGATAAAGCCGTGTTGACAAGTTGCGATACATGAATTTACAAAGAAGCTGATTTTCTTAAGAATCAATTTCTCAAAAAGTTTAGGTATAGACGATTGAATACACATAGGCCGATAATTTTCAACAAAGGATTTATCACCACTTTTAAATATAGGGGTTAGGTAGCTAAGTTTCCATATTTGTGGAAAGTGTCCTGTAGAGAGTGACTTATTAAACAGTATATTAAGCGGAACAGATAAACTTTGGACACAATTCTTAAGTAAGATGGAAGGAATCTTATCAGGTCCCGAGCTTGTTTTGGGTTCAAGTGATTTAATACAGACTATAATGTCTTCAATGTCGATGTGTATTTGCGATAAGTGTAAATTTATATCCGAGTTGAAGTACGGAATTAAGTCATCTGAAATATCAGGTTCATACACGTCCTTAAAGTAATCAGCAAACATGTTAACAATTTCATAAATTTTACTGGAGCTGTTTTGTCTGTAACGTATATTACCGGAAATACCAGCATCATTGTTTTTCATTGATTTTGTGTATTTCCAAAAGTATTTTACATCATGAAGTATCGTGTTCTCAACCGAATTAATATAATTATTATAACATCTTTTTGTCATTTTTTTGCAATCTCTTCTAATATTGTTGAATGCCATATAGTTGGGAATTGTTCTGTGTTCTTTATATTTTTTATGTGTTTCTTTTTTAATAACAATTAACTGAATTAATTCTTTGCTGAACCATATCGGATACTTTCGTACTTTATGATGAATTAGAGGAATAGTGTCGGAAATGATACTATTCAGTTGAGAGTAAAATAGTTCTACGCTATAGTTAAGATCACCTTCCTTGAGAACAGACCAATTTACTTTGTTAAGTGCATGATTAATGTCCTGGTAATTAGCATTAATGAAATTACGACTACAATTTTTAATTAGGGGGTCACACTCTATTGTATTAGGTACTAGTATTGTAAGTGGAGGGTGGTGATTATCAATTGGGTCAAAGGATTCGGCTGACTCATAGACTTTTATATCCTGATCAGAAGAAAAAATTAAATCAAGTATCCGATTACTGCAATTCGGCACATTGTTACATTGAAATAGTCCTAAATAGTTCGACATGTCTAAGATTGTCTAATAATGTCCGGAATTCATGGTTAAATTAAAGACAATTAAAAATGAAAGTCAGGTATGTCCCTTAAGGCTCTGCAACCGGGTTCGAAAAGAAGAAGATGGAGATATACGAAATTACGAATGTTAGAGGAGAGCGCTAACATTTACAGCGACAAAATCGATGCGAAAATTGCGAAAATGTTTAATAAAACACGACTCGTTTAAAATAGAGCAAAAATCTCGCGGGCATTATCTTAAACAGCATTTAAAGAAACACTGTGATTTTTTCATATATAATAACTTGTAAAATAACTGAAACAAACGTGTTTATAATAATTTTTGGAGCATAGGTACTTTGCGATTTTTTTCTATCGAGGGAATTTTATATAATTTGCTTTTCGGCGCGGGCAAAGTCTAGATATTATCTTCAAGAATAACATATATTTTTTTAAGTGCTTTAAAACTTATCGTGTTTAAGGGAAATATGTAATAAATCGGTATAAATCCGGGTTGCTGGCCCTTAGCACCCTATATTGTGAGATTATTCCACATAACCCGGGAATATATGACTCGTTTAAATAAAAAATAAATATTGTATTTTTTAGCTACCTCTTTCTTTATCCAACGTTTCGAACATCGTTACAGTGTCCATCATCAGGACTGATCAAATAAAATATTAACATTTAGTTTTAAGTATTTTAGAAATACAACTTATTGATGCTACCTCCATTGTAAACTTAAAATATTACTAAAATTTTAATATTTCTAAAATTATGTGTTATTTCTAAATAATACAATTAATACAACTAATAATTTTAAAGCTTATTTTATCACCTTGCAAAAATAGATTTTAGTTTTCGGACAGTTGCATGGCGGTCCATCCTCTCTGCCTATCCTCGTTTTCGTGGAAAATAATAGACAATAGATTTGTGGTGACTCTGCGTATAATCAAAATAAACATCAAATTACAGTTTAATTTAATTGAATTCTAAAGTTGACGAGCTAACTTCGTAATTCCAGGCTTTGAAATTCATTACGTATCTAATGCAATCATATTACCTACACACAGCGGTGATATTCGCAGTATTGCCCTATTAATGAAATTACTATTGAATTATTACTATTGAAAGACCACCATTCGGAATCGAAACACTTCTTGAAATGGCATTATTTTTACGTTAGCAAACACACATAGTTATAGGTGAGATGTGCTTGTGTCGCACAAGCGACGTCAAGTCGGTCATTAGGTGAGATGTAGTTACAAACCTACCTTGACTGACACCGACTCCAAAAATAACAATCGCACCTACATATTGATGAGTAGAAAAAGTAATTTGATTATGAAGTTGTAGAAGAATACGAAATTATTTTTTTACTTTTTAGTGCATTTTTTTAAGTCGTTTTTTTGTTTTGTTAAAATTTTTGTTTATTTTTTGATTTTTAGTGAATCTGAAGAACACTAACTAATTTGTCTGAATATGGGTAAACCTACTAAACGTGCTGCTCACATGAGACAGACATAATTTGACCATAACGTCAAATTAAGAGATTCGGCCGAGTTTCGTTAATTTGTCATGGATCCGATAATCAGAACCTAACCAAACTCTCATCAAATTACCCTTGAAGTACATCCTTTCCCATAAAAAAAGAATCATCTAAATCGGTTGGCCTGATATTGAGTTATTCGTCCATTTGTCACGCACATACTTAATGCAAATTTAAGACTTATATGGTTTTCTCATGGATGCCATTGTCGGAACTGGACCAAATTAAAATGGGACCACACGGGAAGCACCAGCTTTCAAATAAAAAAAGAATCATCAATATCGGTTCACCCAGTCAAAAGTTCTGAGGTAACAAACATAAAAAAAAAAATACAGTCGAATTGAGAACCTCCCCCTTTTTGAAGTCGTTTAAAAACAGTTGGGACTCCTATGTCCAAAAAAAATTACTGAATCCAAATGATTTTTAAACGACTTCAAAAAGGAGGAGGTTCTCAATTTGACTGTATTTTTTATTTATTTTTATGTTTGCTACTTCAGAACTTTCGAGTGGGTGAACCGATATTGATGATTCTTTTTTTATTTGAAAGCTGGTGCTTCTCGTGTGGTCCCATTTTAATTTGGTCCAGTTCCGACAATGGCATCCATGGGAAAACCGTATAAGTCTTAAATTTGCATTAAGTATGTGCGCGACAAATGGACGAATAACTCAATATCACGCCAACCGATTTCGATGATTCTTTTTTATTAGAAAGGATGTACTTCAAGGGTAGTTCGATGAGAGTTTGGTTAGGTTCTGATTATAGGATCCATGACAAAGTAACGGAACTCTTCAATTCTTTGGAGCAAATTAACGAAACTCGGCCGAATCTCTTACATAATTTGACCCTAATGTCGTTATGGTCAAATTATGTCTGTCTCATATGAGCAGCACGTTTAGTAGGTCTACCCATATTTAGACAAATTAGTCAGTGTACTTCAGATTCACTAAAAATCAAAAAATAAACAAAAATTTTAACAAAACAAAAAAACGACTTAAAAAATGCACTAAAAAGAAGAAAAAAATTTGGTATTCTTCTACAATTTCATAATCAAATTACTTTTTCTACTCATCAATATGTAGGTGCGATTGTTATTTTTGGAGTCGGTGTCAGCAAAGGTACCCGGCCCGGCGTGTTCACTTGACAGCTCCCCTTACGCCGCGGCCCCGCTCTCGCCACTCGCCTCGTCAATTCGCTTGTGCGACACAAGCACATCTCACCTATAACTATGTATGTTGTTACAAACCTACCTTGACTGACACCGACTCCAAAAATAACAATCGCACCTACATATTGATGAGTAGAAAAAGTAAGTTGATTATGAAGTTGTAGAAGAATACGAAATTATTTTTTTTACTTTTTAGTGCATTTTTTTGTTTTGTTAAAATTTTTATTTTATTCCATTCACTTTCCTTATGGTTAAAATAATTTATTTCGTCACTAAAAAAAAAAAAAAAAATCAAGATTTCATCATATTATGTATTATTATTTAAACTTCATAACAACTAATTACTTATTGAAATTCAGTCTACAATTTCGTAATGAATTTTAATGAATGCGTAAAATTGTTTAAATTTGCTAATTTAGTTAGTTTTAATTTTATTCCCGTTTTCCTTTCTAGCCAATCCACCATGACGAAAACTTAAAAAGTGTGATATTATTAGATATGTGTTACGATTTGCCACATTTTCACATTATTCAAAATGTTTTAATAAAGGCGGCATACCACGTCTTCTAACATTCGGAATCGGGCCGCTAGCAATAACACTCCTTATGTAGATGGCGATAAAGGTTTAAGTTTAAATGTTTTACGATCATTTTCTAGATAACTTAATTTGCTACATTGTACAATAAAATCATAACCGAAAAGGGTTTCGCAAGTAGGAAATTTTGAACTTTAAAGCAGTTTGTAAAGGTCTGATACTTTATTTTTTCTGGGGTTATAAATAGACTTGCTCGATTATTTAAGAGCCAAGATGTGTTCTACTAGCAGTATTTAATTAAAGCATTTACGAGGGCCATGGGCGTAGCCCATAGGGGTTCAACCCCCCCCCCCCCCCCCGAAAAGTTAAGATATCAACATCAATAATATTAAAAATAAGGAGATGCGGAGAGCGGCATAACTTATTTTATTACTAATTATTACACTAATAATGTATTTTGGATTCGCCCTCTCTACCACTCGCCGCTGGCCGTCGTCGATTATCCGATCGCATTCGGTAACCTTTATACCTATATTTTCGTCTAGGGAAATTTGACTAGATCTAGGGGAGAAAAATATTTTTTAGGGAAAAGGGAAATCAGCACTAAATTTACGGAAATTTCGACCTGGTAAATTTTTTATTGCATATGACAATATTACTTGTATTATATACCTACCCATATGTTTTTTGGAATTCCCATGAATCTTAAATATTGTTGATGTACTTACAAGCAATTTTTTCAAGCAATGTTATTTTTAACACTGACAACTCAAAATGATATTATGTATTTAAAAAGATAAATGGGGACCTCTGAAAGAAAAAAAAATTTAACTTGCAAGTTCCGTTTTTTCGGTGATTGTGGTTGATTTTTATTTGGAATTCCGTTTCTAATGAGGTGACTGCTTAAAATAAGATTTATTTTCTATATACATTTGTTACTTTAATTAACCAATGTACATAGAAAATAAAAGTTTTCAACATAAAATGTCCACAAATTGTTATTAGTTAATGCTCAAGAAATACAAAGTCGTCGTCTCCGCCCCCCCCCCCCCCCCCCCGACACGAGTTTTGATTTTTGAACCCCCCCCCCGATACTAAAACCTGGCTACGCCCGTGACGAGGGCTGTCCATAAAATAAGGTATCCGAGGTGCTGAGGTCGCGAGGCGCGATTATACGCGCGATCCGGCAACACTGGCGTGTAACCCAGTTCCCCCACGCCAAGTCCTCACCACTCTGCACTCTCTGTGACGCTTAGTCTCGGCATGGCAGCCGTTCGCGGTGGAGCTTCCACCCGTCGCACCCGCCAGGTGTAAATTAAGCTCTGTAATTTGTTTTTTTGACGTTCATTCTCGGTAGAAATGAGTTCCAAATTTTAAATTTTTCTTCCTTTCTCTGAAATTTTGGAACACACAATCAGTTGCAGTTTTGAAAATGATACATAAAATCAAAGCGAATTCGGGTTAATTGAACTATATTTCACCAACTAACTGATTAACGCACAGAGACAATCGAAATAAATTAGTATTTTTGATGGGTTCCATGCCAACTCAGAATCAAGTCAACTCAACACCTCTTTGAAAAATAATTACAAGCTATGATTTTTTTTATTAAAAATAGCCCATAGCCCTAATCTATTTACCAATTTTTAAAATATTTTTTTCATCTTTTTTAATGTATTTTTAAATCAGGTGTTGAGTTGATTTCATTCTGAGTTGTCCGGTGTACCAACAGTACTATTTGTATACCGACAGTTAATAATTATTATTTATGATAAATACGTAATTACCTCACTTCGCAATCTTCACAATTATAAACAATTTATTTCAATCGCACATACTATGGGCGGAGAATGTCCCTAGTTAAAATTTGAATAAAATATGTATGAAACTTGAATTTTTAATAATAATGACAAATAACGTACAGGTAAATCATTTTAAAGAGACCCTCGCTTGTGTAATGGTGTACTGCACGGAATTAATTTTTTTTAAATAAAAAATTGTTTTTGTTAGGAAGCTAACGATGTACTTTTTTATGTGTATATCTGCAACCAGGCGCCTGGAGCCAGTGAGACTATGGCATCACCAATTGGTGTATGTTGTGAGGCTGAAGGTAAGTGGGGATGGTAAGTAGATGGGGAAGAGGAAGGTGGCGATGTACTTGGCACTTCAGATCTAGTCACCAAACACGGCAAAATCTATTGCAAGCAACGTTTCAATTCTGAATAATGGTTGTACACCAAAGGATATTTTCCATTCTGGAACGTGCCGTCAATATACCTTATATTATTTTAAATTATTAAATTGTGGAAACACAAATCAATCAAATAAAATTTTCTTGAACACGCCGGGATTTGAACCCGCCACTTCCGGATTGCTAGTCGGAACCCTCGACCACGGAGGTCATTAAAATATCATAGAAAATTGAATATACTGCTATTTATGTATTTACAGCTTTACTATTCTGTATTTTAAACAATTTATCTAATTGTTATTTTATCATCAACATTATACTAGTACCTACATATAAAAATGTACCATGTTATTGCATAAAATGTTGTCATTATGTACCTTCTGACAAACTACATAAGTGGTTTAGCAGGTTTGAATGTTAATAAAAACGGAATTGATGAACGTCGCCATGTATATTGTACACTGTAATTTTGGTAACCGGACAACTCAGAATGAAACCAACTCAGAACCACCTCAGAAAGGTCGCTAAGAGTGATGATAAAAAATGCTTAAAAAATGCTTAAATAGGTTAAGTTAGGTTAGGGTTACCAGCTATTTTAAAATTATTTTTTCATAGCTTTTAATGACCTTTCTGAGGTGTTTCTGAGTTGGTTTCATTCTGAGTTGTCATGGAACCGTAATTTTGGGCATTTGCGGGGCACTGAGGGGACTGAAGGCGGATGTTCTAAACTAGTTCAAAAAACTTTTTTGAGGCTTTCAATTCTATCGGTCTGCAGAAACTCATTCAAAGGTGTCCTCTTTGATTCCATGACAGTTGATGCCCCGACTGTTGAACTCATACAACAAAATATAACTAAATGTCCGCCGAACGACAAAAGTATTAAACATATTTTCATTCAAATGTATCAGGAATAAAATTACTTGTTTTTACTACTCTAATAAGAAGAAATCTTGATTTACTTAAAATTAAACTTTGAACGAACGCATAGTCTCACAGCGACGCGGTTTCGCACACTGACTGAGAAAGAGTTTCCATACAACAGCCGACCACACAAAAACCGTTCCCCTTCCATTTCTCCCCTCTCCCGCCCGAATCTCGTTACTTTTGGGTCCTAGCGTATGTACGTACCTACGAAAATCGAAAGTGTAAATAAATTCGTTTGATGTCCACATCAACACATTCGTATTAATAATAATAATAATAATAATTGGCTAATTTATATAGCGCCGTTTTCGTGGAAAATCACCTCAAGGGCGCTGTACAAATAATATATAAAAGAATTAATATTACTGGCTTAAAAATAAGATTTACAATTACAACTAGTGACTTACATCTAAGACTTATAGCTACTTATATCAAGAGGGAATAACCAGAAAAAACCGGAAACATGCCATTTTTAAATAAAATTTTAGACGTATTGACTCTTTTCCACAAAAAATTATAAATTGATTTCGAAAGACTGTTCTTTTGTCAAGTAAAGCTATGATTTAAATTTTGAGAAAATATGTTTATTTTTGGTACAATAAGGTGTTACCATAGGTCGTTGGCAGATTTGTTAAATTTTCAAACAAAATTTTGTATTATCCAACACACATTTCAAATCATATAATCATGCAGTAAAATAAATCAATAAATTATCTGGGAAAGCTATGTTTCAGAATTTTAATTTTAGTTTAAATAAAATCATTTATAAAAGATACGCACACTTATTTTCTGAAGAAAATACTTCGGTTTGTCTATTTATTTACGGTCTTACAATAGTATATTAAAATATAAGTGGATAAACAGGTCTTTAAAACACGCGCGATTTTTCGAGCACGACGGCGTAGCCGAGTGCTCGAAATAAAGCAAGTGTTTTAAAGACCAGTTATCCACGAATACTTTACGCTATTTTTTTTTTATTGGTACACTTTGAAAACATAAATATTGATATTATTATTAAAAATTTGGAAATAAGAACTATTAATGAATTCGTGATGTGACATCACAATATCTTGTTGTCATGGAAATGAAAAACACAAACATTAATTTGCAATCTGTCACATAAGATTAATAGTTGACATCATAGTTTTTACTAGTTATTGTGTGTTGTAAAATGAGTTCTAACATTGATAATTTAAATACCAAAGCAGAATCGCGGTTAATACCTGAAAAATCCAAAGACGTTTATAAAAAATAATATGAAAGGTTCATAACATGGATGGAGGAGCAAAACGTAGTAGATGTAGATGAACGAGTTGTGCTTGCTTACCTTCAGAAAATGTCGGAACAGTACAAAGCATCGACTATGTGGGCCATACATTCGAAATTGCAATGTCTGTTGAGGATAAATAAAGGGGTTGATTTAAAATCATTTGTGAAAGTGCATGCATTCATGAAGGCAATTAGCAAGGATGACGTTGCTAAGAAGGCGTTAAAATATTCCTGTCAGATTTATAGTTAAAAGTTGACATTTAGGCTTCACATTTTGTTGATTTGTTGATGTTGCCATGGTAACTTTAAAAAACGCGCGTTCCATAAAGTGCGATTTAAACACGCTAGAGCGTACTTTAAATGAGTAAAAAAGGGCACCAATAAAAAAAAGTAATATATTAAAGTTTTTTTACATTCTTATTTTGCTTAGACATTATCGAGAAATTATAAATACTTATGATCAAAAAATAATTACATAATTTTAACTCTTCCGCAGCCAACTGGGGCCGAAGGTAGACCCCAAAATTACTATCCTTCTTATATCTACTTAAATACATGAAATATATTTTTAGTATTTTACGTTTTCCTGCGCATAGGATTATACATAAGACTAGCAGACCCGGACACACGTTGCTGTGGCGAACGAAACCTTTATAACCAACGCCATCTGTTAAATCAAATCCACACCGCCCGCTTGTCAGCCCGTTGCCCGTTGCCCGCTGCTCGCTGCCCGCTACCGCTTGGCCGAATATACATATTATGTATTTCAACCAATTTACCCAAAACCTTGACAAATCATAAACCTAAAACCTTTGCCATGAATCACTCTATCTATTGGTGAAACCCGTATGAAAATCCATTGCGTAGTTTAAAAGATCTAAGAGCACATATAGCGTGAGCGACTTCATTATATACTTAGTAAAGATGTGCCGTTTAAAATAAAAGGGAAAAAATCGTGGACCGCAGGAAAACATATTTTGTCAAATAATATAGGTAATATTCTCTGCCCAATAAATGAATAAATAAAAAAAGGATCTCTATGTTTTAAATGTCCATAAAAAAAAATTCATGGGGTCATCGGCCGGCCCACTAAGTTACGGACGTTATGTTTAGCATCTTGGCCTGTCGAGAGTTAATAGTTTTATCATCACGAGTTTGAACATTTTTGAATGAAGGTATATCAAAACGAATTTTAAATGAATTAAAATCAATTATTATTTTTTAATTATTAAACTAACGTTTAAGACAAGATTTTTATGCATAGCACAAAGGGTAACAATTATAATAAGCAATAATTATCAGCCTGAAACACTCATCCACATTGAAAAATCTTCCGAGAAAAGATACATGACGCCAACGGGACTTGAACCCGTGCTCTTCTGATTGCCGGTCAGCTGCTCTGCCGCCATAGCTCAATTGGGAGAGCAGCCGACCGGCAATCAGAAGGGCACGGGTTCAAGTCCCGTTGGTGTCATGTATCTTTTCTCGGAAGACTTTTCAATGTGGATGAGTGTTTTAGGCTGATAATTATTGCTTATAATAATGATTTAAAATCGATATTGAGTTATTATGTTAAAATGCTGGTATGGAGAATAATTAATCTCTCTCATCGGAACCGCCCTATACAGTTGCAAGGTGCGATCGCAAGATCATCCATCGTTCGACAAAATTTAAATTCTCGGCCGCTGGTTAATGGCTCTTAAGGTTTTTTTAGATTTGAAATTGGTTAATAATGCTAAAAAATTATAATTTTATGATAATTATAATTTCTGGGGGCAACTGTCGGGGATCAACTGTCGGGTCACTGTCCTCTTTATAATGATTTGCCTGTACTTGTCGTAGCGGAATGCGTATTCCGGGGAATGCCACTTTTATTGCAGTAATCGCATTCATATTTATTATAAATGCTAATGCAATGAAAGCGACATTGGACTCGCGATAAATTCTTACGTGTAAATACGGCGTCAGTCGTCATCATCGTTAGCTGCAGTTTGTTAACTAAAGAATATGGTTTTTCACACCTTTCCATTGCAGATGATTTATTTGTCGTTACATCATAATCACATCTCAGAGTGCGATTTTTTTTTACATTAACTCCACACACGAGCCCCAGAGGAAAATAATTTCTCTCAGGGCTTATGTCATCTGAGATCTTAAATAGAGGGTCTTTTTGAGGAGAGGAAGGAGTCACATTGGTCTTGAAGAGACCCATGTTGAATTGGAGGAAACATAGAGGCATGCGAATCGTTCCACAGCCGGGCTGTTGAACTCAAGAACGAGTGGAAGAAGCGACCCGTTCTCATGTGATTAATGTCAACCGTACGCAAATGTTGGGCGCGTATGGCATGTTTCCCGACTATGCACCGGTGCCGAGGGGATCAATGGCTGATTCCTCCGTGCATATTTCATTGAAATACCGGTAGAACAATGGATAGCATTCGAAGCCGATACCTGTGTTCGGAGGATTGCATCCACTTGTTCAGATGGGAGAATCAATCAAACGGACCGCCCGTTTTTGCACAGAGGCTATGTTTTTTTCAGGTATTTTGGAGTTGCAGATCATAGGTGGTTGCCATATTCAACCGTGGGGCGCACTCATGATTTGTATAGGGTTAGCAGTTGTATCTGCTAATGGAAATGTAGCTTAAAACCAACTGACATACCGGGCCTATAAGTGGCAGGGTAGTTTTTTAATTGTATGTATAGGTTATGCAATTAAAGTTTACCCAAACAACAACTAATTAGTAGTATTTAAAAAAATGCGGATTGCATTCAAACCACAATAGGCCACTTGCATCACATTTTTTTAAATTTTTTTTCCGGTTTAGGCAAATATTCTCAGACATTCTGTTTTTATTTTTAAACGTATTTTTGAAACCCTGGCGATTTTTTGAAAATTTCAATCCGAAAAATCAGACCATTTTTTATAAACCGGAAAGACGGGACATAATTTTATAGGTGCGAAAAAACGATAATTACACAGCCGAAAATCATTTAAAAAAAACGTTTTCCACAAGAAAGGGCACGGGGGAATAACGAGGCATACCAAATATATTACATCTATTATTTTTTTTGCCTTGATTCATCTTATTGATCATAAATCATTATAATGTTCAACGTCTATATTACTAAATCCAATGTAATATACTTGTACTTGTAAATTATAATAATAATACTTGTAAATTATAATAATAATTTGTTAAAATCAGCACCACTACCATTATACCTCTAAAACACGTACAGACATCGTAAAATGTACGGGGTTCTCTTCATAACTTCTGTCAAAAAGTCAAACCAAATGACAAGTTCGCCGAGAACAAACAATAAATCTAGTGAACGTTAAATGTCAAATTCAAAAAATCGTCTGAAATCAAAGTGTTGCCAAATAAAAAAAAATCAGTGTGGAATTTTACAAAATTAATAGGAACATTTTCCGAGACGGGACATTATCATGTAGTGACGTCACGAGCCTAAATAATGGATTTATTTATTTAAAAATAATAAAAAAATATACTTTTAAAAAAAAATTTACTTACATTTTCGTAATCTTAGTAAAAAAATCTATCCACACGATTATTTCCAAGTCGTTATGAAATCCATGCAAGTGGCCTATTAGTGGTGAAATTACCTTCAGTGCTTTTTTTAATTAATGGGACGATATCTCATGTCGGATTGCATGACTACTTAATCTTTGACCTCTCTATATGCCACATGCGCCCCTGTGACCAATCATCACATTCTTCACCCCTCTTCCCTCCCCGTCTTATCATCATCTGGTTTAACTTACAACTGAGGAAACAGTCCGGCCTTAGTGATTTCGAGTACAATATTTCATACCTATAAAATGGTACAATACAGGCGATTACGAAGCCACACCATGACGTGGTCGGGTTCAACGGATTCGCTTCGGTTGACTCCATGCGACCACAAGCTACCTTTATAGTCTACCTAGACGTGGCTACCTTTCTAGAAGTATCTACCTATCTAGGAAACGCGTTACGGATGATACTATTTACCTATTTCTAGCATCGGACCAATGGAGCATACACAATAGGCCACTTGCATGGACTTCATAACGACTTGGAAAAAATCGTGTGGATAGATTTTTTTACTAAGATTACGAAAATGTTAGTAAAATTTTTTAGAAATGTACAATTTTATTGTTACTTTTAAATAAATAAATCCATTATTTGGGCTTGTGACGTCACTACATGAAAATGTCCCGTCTCCGAAAATGTTCCTATTAATTTTATAAAATTCCACACTGATTTTTTTTTATATGGCATCACTTTGATTTCAGGCGAATTTTTGAATTTGACATTTAATGTTCACTAGATTTATTGTTTGTTCTCTGCGAACGTATAATTTGGTTTGATTTTTTGACAGATGTTATGAAGAGAACCCCGTACAATTTACGTTGTCCGTACGTGTTTTAGAGGTATAATGATAATGGTGCGGATTTTAACAAAATAAAATTTTATAATATTCTTATTATTGTAAAATATAATTTACAAGTACAAGAATATTACATTTGATTAAATGATTTTCAGCTATGTAATTATCGTTTTTTCGCACCTATAAAATTATGTCCCGTCTTTCCGGTTTATAAAAAATGGTCTGATTTTTCGGAGTGAAATTTTCAAAAAATCGCCAGGGTTTCAAAAATACGATAAAAAAAATAAAAAATACAGAATGTCTTGGAATATTTGCCTAAACCGAAATTTTTTTTTAAATGTGATGCAAGTGGCCTATTGTGTCCAGGTTTAAGAGAGAGCATCTGCGCCAAATTATAATAAAGACGAAACAAGTTGCCTGTTTACGAGGAAACCGGGCGGTATTTTGTGCGTACAAACGTATTTTCCAATTTCCTCTGAATTTTAAGTCTAAAGTCATGATGTTTGAAAGAGAGAGTACTAAAACAGTGTGCGATATAGTTGTGAATGATGAATACTTGAAGCAGGTGGACGAGTTTGTTTATCTAAGTAGTATGTTTACGATAGATGGGAAGGCTGATAGAGATATTGAAAGAAGGGTAAATGCCGGTAACTCCATTAATGGAGGACTGAATGCCGTTGGCGCTAATAAAAAACTGTCAAAAGAAGCGAAGCTAGCAGTCCACAATGAAGTCCTGGTATCTACCCTAATGTATGGCAGTGAGGCATGAAACTGGCAGAGGAAGGATGAAAGTAAACTGAATGCTGTGTAAACTGTTGAAATGAGATCCCCGAGGCGTATGTGTGGTTAAACCATGTATGATGGATCATGTTAGAAATGTGGATATCCGCAAAGAATGTAAGGCAGATGTAAGCATAATGAGTAAGATTAAGAAAGGGACCCTCATATCATATGGTTTGGACACGTTGAGCGAATGAACGAAGAAAGTAGTGTAAAAGGAATATACGACGCAAATGTGAATGGTAGAAGAAGTCGGGGACGCCCGAGGAAGACATGGCACGATCAAGTGAATCAGATACTTGAGACGGGCTATGTCAAGAGTCAGAATAACAGAAGAGTATGTATGAGACGATGTATGAATTTGAGTGAGGCAAAGAGTGTGTGCCAAGATCGAATTGTTTGGCGGTCCGTCCTCCCTGCCTACCGTGAGGGTAAGGGGGCTTGGGACGGGGAAGGGGAACGGGGTGAATGGGAAAGGACATGCAGGGGGAAACAATTTATTTATTAAGTGGCATTGCAACGTATACCGGGAACTCGCTAGTTACATATATTTATATATTTAAAAAAATTACTGAGGATTTTTTTACATCCAAGAAATCCTCATTACACTTAGATAACGTGCTGCATCCATTTGTGGTAATTTTGAAAGTGCGTTTCAACAGATTCCCGCGCCATCTGTGGGCGGAATATAACATTATAATAACTTAACCCGTGTTTATTATTATTATGATTGTGGTCGTGCGAACCTATCACATATTGCTTGTATTCTTGTATTTCCATTATCGTAACACCTACCGTTTTAATTATGAGATTTTAAAAAATTATTTCCCACTAACGGTGACTCAGAAATGACTGTGGCCCAGTTTTAACAATGAATTTATGACCTAATTATTGGCTTTATTAATTTGTAAACATTGACGTGTATTTTTTATGTTTTTCCTTTGGTTGTTCGATTGTACTTACTCACGATGTGTGTATTCTCTATTTTATGTGTTTTTTTTCTTTTGAGATTATTTATGCATTTTTAAACGACTTCAAAAAGGAGGAGGTTTTCAACTCCGCTGTATTTTTTTTCTTCATGTATGCTACCTCAGAACTTTCGACTGGGTGAACCGATATTGATTATTCTTTTTTTGTTTGAAAGCTGGTGCTTTCCGTGTGGTCCAATTTCAATTTGGTCCAGTTCTGACAGTGGCATCCATGAGAAAACCATTAAGTCTTAAATTTGCATTAAGTATGTGCACGACAAATGGACGAATAACTCAATATCATGCCAATCGATTTCGATGATTCTTTTTTTATTGGAAAGGATGTACTTCAAGGATAGTTTGATGTGAGTTTGGTTAGGTTAAAGTAACGGAACTCTTCAGTTCATAGGAGCAAATTAACGAAACTCGGCGGAATGTCTTAATTTAACCCTAACGTCGCGTCGTTATGGTCAAATTATGTCTGTCTCATATGAGCAGCACGTTTAGTAGGTCTACCCATATTCAAACAAATTAGTTAGTGTATTTCAGATTCACTAAAAAACAAAAAATAAACAAAAAATTTAACAAAACAAAAAAACTACTTCAAAAAACGCACTAAAAAGTAAAAAAATAATTACGTATTCTTCTACAACTTAATAATCAACTTACTTTTTCTAATCATCAATATGAATGAAGGAAAAAAATATTTGTGAGATTTAATATTTTTGGTATGCCTCGTTATTCTCCTGTGTCATTCGTGTGGAAAACGTTCTTTTTTTAAAAATGGTTTTCGGCTATGTAATTATCGTTTTTTCGCACCTATAAAATTATGTCCCGTCTTTCCGGTTTATAAAAAATGGTCTGATTTTTTCGGATTGAAATTTTCAAAAAATCGCCAGGGTTTCAAAAATACGATTAAAAAAAAATACTTAATGTCTTAGAATATTTGCCTAAACCGGAAAAAAAATAAAAAATGTGATTCGAGTGGCCTATTGGATTTTGATTAAACAATCGATGGTTTACAAAACATCATTCTCAAATTGTGACATTTTTGATAGTTTCGTAAGAGTTTTTGCAATGATTGTAATGATAAGGGTGGGTCACGACTGTATGGAAAAAAACTTTTTTTTGATCTGTCTGATAGTGATAAAGGGTATTAAATGGAGATATAAAATCACTTTTTTTTTAATAATCCATGGATATCATCTTACTTCGTCCGAATTGACTTTGAAATTTCACATAAGTAATAGAAAAAACACACACCTGTTAAATCTTTAAAAAATGTTAGATAAACCATTAAAAATGAACTGTTTTTAACAAAACAAGAAATAGAGGGAATATTTTGGTTTATTTATTAAAAAAAATAATATAATTCAAATTATCTCAAGGCATAATACCAGCAAAATCCTTCTTATTCTCAAATTTCGGCATTATTTTGCCAGACTCAATCTTGGAACTTTTTGTAAATGATTTAGTAAAAATATGCTATATTTGCTACGGAAGATTACAATCTTACAATTTACAATGAAAATTTTCAAAACTGAAGTGAATCGTTGAAACGTCGTTTTGAAAAAATTTAATCACGATGTTTGGCACCCCTTTTATCGCTCTTAGAATTTAAAAATATATGTATTTTTTTAATGACTCACCTTAATAAATAACATACACATTCATGCAAGCAAGCAAACATTCATTCATTTTTATATATCATTGAATACAGAATAACGATTCACAAACCTAGGCTTCCTAATAACAAACGACAATAATTCCACAGAGGAGATCCAGAAGCGCGTAGTGAACGCAAATCGCTGTTATTTCCGCCTACAAAACCAAATAAAAACCAGACTGCTGTCCAGAAACACCAAGATATTAGTGTACAAAACACTTATCAGACCAGTACTCACATACGCAGCTGAGACTTGGGTACTAACTAAGAGAAATGAGCGAGCACTGGACGTTTTTGAAAGGAAAATTTTGAGGCGTATCCTCGGACCGGTTTTAGAAAATGGATTTGGCGCAGACTTTATAACAACAAGCTATATACTCTGTTTAAAAAAATAAACGTCACAAAATTTATAAAACTGGGAAGACTTCGGTGGCTGGGTCATGTAGAGAGAATGACCGAGCATCAAGCACCAAAGTCCCTACTGAACTCAAGACCGTTAGGGCGAAGGATCCTGGGAAGACCAAGATTAAGATCGAGCGACAACGTCCTCAAAGATATATCTACCTTGGAGCTTCTTAACTGGAGAGAGCTGGCACAAAACCGAGATGAGTGGAGTAAGACTCTTGAGGAGGCCAAGACCCACCAGGGGCTGTAGTGCCAAGAGTGGATGAATGATGATGGTGAATACAGAATAAGTGTTTTTTATTTACTTCCAATCAGGTACTCTGATTGTTATCATGATTAGACCATCGAATTAGGAACCACATTTTATTTGTATGTGATATGAGAATTTTAGGCCAAAAGTATTGTCATGGTTAATTTTTGGGTTATTTTATGCCTTGTTGCGCTACCTCCTTCTTACTACCTTATACCTCCTTCTGATTACACATCTGCCCTGATGATGGGCACTGAAATACTGTCCGAAACTTTGGATAAAGCGGAAGGCAGCGCAACCCGGAATAATAACCCAAAAATTAATACAAATTATAATACGAGTACATAATTTATTTTTTTAAAGAAAGTCAAATATGTATTCACTTATACTCTGTGAGGCTCGCAAACTTTCGTAAAATTTGCTAAGTGACCCTTTTGCTAAAAAGGTTTTGAATCACTGGATTAAATGAATGATGCATTATTTTAATGTTTATAATTTATTCTTACAGGGGCGCTGAACTTACAGATGTCAGCATTCTCAAACGGATGGTCAATGTAGAAGTTTTGGCGCTGAGGTGAGTCCATCGTTAATATTTTTGTTTTTTATTTCCAAAATTTTGGATAGATATTTTTTTAGAAATGCCAAAAACTTTCCAGATTTCATTTGTAAACCAATTAAATCTCGGCGTTTCGTTTTGTGGGAGGGGGACATTTAAATTTTTTTTACTGTTTTAAATGTATTTATTTCAATTTGAGACGCGGGTATGATTTTCCGCCCTGGAACCATTTACAGGATAACCAACACCCCTGCCTTAGGTCAGCTCTATTGGTTCGCGACGTTTGGTGACTTCGCAGGGGTGCCCGGGTTCATAGGGTAAGGTTTGTCTGCCAAATCGGGAGAGAGGTTCAGAGAGACCTCTCCAACCGGTCTCTCGACCCATCGCCTAGCACCGCAATGGGAGTGATGGATGACACTCGTGGACACATTTCACCCCAGATTCCCACATTTTTCCTTCCCCGAACTACCTCAAGGGTTTTTTTTTCTTTATTAAAAAAATTACAAGTGTGTAGTTCACACGCGCTAGAAGTGAAATCTTCAGATAACTAAAGTTGACAACAGTGGGGAGGCGACATCGCACAAAGAGGAGACCGATTATTCTATCTCATTCTCTCGCAGGCTAAATCCTGTAGATGCATGTGTTTGTCTCTTTTTAGTGTCGCTATTGTTTGTTTCATCGAGTTTCAAATCACAACGGTGGTAAAGAAATTTTCGCTTCGAAAAAAAAAATTTAAGTGTGCTGTTCACACGCGGTATAAGGCTGGGGAAGCTACGGAGCAAAGAGGACACTGATATTAGTCATCTCATTCTCTCGCAGGCTAAATCCTATAGGTGTAATTGTAAGCATTTGTCTCTTTTTAGTGTCGCTCGCTTCCGTTTCATCAATTTCAAATCACAACAGTGCTAAAGAAGTTTTCACTTTAAAAATATATTTTAGGCCTGTATTTAGTGCATATTTTGGCATTTTTGGTGCATACAGGGTGTTAAGGGACGTACTTGACTTACTTTAACCAGTGATTCCTGACTTTATTTGGAGTAAAAAATGTAAATGAAGTTTTGGTCTCCGGTGACTTTTTTGCGACTTTTTTTTTTTTTTCAAAAAATTTTTCTTCAAAATCAAACAAAAAAAAATTCTTCCGCATGTCGTCACTGGTCACTACCCCGCCTCCAACTGTTCAACAACTACCATTTTTTTATGTTATTGTAGAAAAAAAAATAAATAAAACATCAAAAATGTCACCGGAGACCAAAATTTCATTTACATTTTTTACTCCAAATAATGTCAGGAATCACTGGTTAGAGTAAGTCAAGTACGTCCCTTAACACCCTGTATAATCCGATATCTAGTCATGATAAATTTTATAGTTTAATTTATTACGTTGAGAGGTCAACAACTTGAATGCCGGAAAAGGTATATCGATTACAACTCTATATTTATGTATATGGTATGCAGTGTAAGGCTGTACGTATAAGGCTGCGTACACACGCATGTAACAAACCGTGAAACGTACCACGAATTATGGGAAAGGAACGAAGTAACTGCAAGTGGCGTTTCACGCTGTTTGCTGTTGCTTTATTTCTTTCCCATAATTCGTGGTTTGCGTTTTGTGCATGTATACCTACGCAACCTATGGAAAGCGAGACATTGCACTAAAATGACAATGAATGTTGACAATGAAAAAAATAATAATAAACCACATAGCATTTGCAAGTATGCGTAAGCTGAATAAAACCTCTCGAACGGAGAGTTTTTTTTCTTTTACATTAGCTCCACACAGAGACCTTAAGGAAAATAATTTCCTGAGAGTTCTATGTCATTTTTGATGGTTACATTGTGGAGGATCTTTTTAGGAAAGGGAGTTAAGAAAGTTCTGGGAAGGAAAAAGGTGTGAGGGATGATGGGATAAAGGAATCTGGGGGTCAGTATTCCAGGAGTGACGGAAGCATGATTCCATCCCTCTTACAGCGATGCAAGGCGATGTTCCGAGAGACTTTTGCTGGAGAGGTCAAAAGATTTCGCTCAACCAGTCTCCTGACTCCTGATCCGACCTGCCACGCAGTTGGTGGGCTGACGCATACGCCCCCAACAGGACAAATCTGAACCCGCGCACCATAAATATATTTTTATTATGATTGAATGGAAAACAAATATCATGGGACATCAAAATGACAGATACTTATCTAATTTTTTGACTCTAAATATGCTCTGGGATGGCTGGTCAACATCATTCTGGTATGTTCTGTTACACCTGTTTGACGGCCGGCGTAGTCCAGCGGTAAGACTCTTGACTCGAGCACCGAATGTAGCGGGATCGAATCCCGCCGTGACAAATAAAATTTATTTGATTAATTTGTGTTATTTCACAATTTATTCATTTAAAGTAATATATAGTGTTTATTTTTACATGAGCTCCACACAGGAGGCCCTGAGGAAAATAATTTCCCTCAGGGGCCTGTGTCATCTTTGGGGATGCTGTGTGGAGGGTTTTTTTTAAAGAAAGAAAGGAGAGGAGAGTTCTGAGAAGGAAAAAGGTTTAAGGGGTGGGTAGGAATCTGGGGTTCAGTATGTCCTGGTCATCCGCCTCCAAGACCTAGACAAACCTCACCCCGCACTCCTGCTAAATCACCAAACGTAGCGAACCACCTGGGGTGGCCTATGGCAGAGGTGTTGGTTATCCAATAACACTTGGGGTGACCTATGGCAGAGGTGCTGGTTATCCAATAAAGGTTCCCGGGCGGCGGTACCGATTCCCGCCTCCCAAATTGATAGTATCTATATTTGCGGCATGTTCCAGAGTGGAAGATACTCTCAGTATCGCCCTGGTGTAAGACCACTATTCAGAATTGAAACGTTGCTTGAAACGGCTTCTGCCGTGTTTGGTGACCAGATCTGAATAGCCAGGTACTTCCCCACCTTCCTCTTCCCTATCTCCTTCCCCTCCCCACTACCTTCAGCCTCACAACATACCCCGATTCGGGATGCCATAGTCTCACTGGCTTCAGACGGGAGCAGTTGGGACTCATATTAAAAGAAAAAAAACACCATGTATAGGTACACTTTATGTTGCCATTTAGACGGCAAAAATATTATTTGTTTTATTTATTTTTATTTTTCACTTTATGAGTAAAACCTCAAATTGTAATATTTTTAAAATTTATTTATTTATTTATCTATAATAAAATATATTTACAATGGTTTTATTTGTATGCCTGTCTCACTAGGGTATACCTGTGTCGAGACAGGCGTACAGGTATATAAATGAATATATGAATATTTAATTAAATGAAAACAATATTAGCGAAACTCAATCGAAAATCTGGAAACAGAAAAATAAATTGGCACCTTTGGGACAGTGGTTAGCGTAGTGGCCCGGAAAGCCGAAGGTCGTGGGGTTCATGTACCAGGGGTGCCAATATTTATTAAATTTATTAAAACTCTCAGATCGAAGAATTATATCCGACTTGATATTTATGTTAAAAATTGTAAATGGTAGAATAGACGGATCGAATTTCATATATCCACTAGAGCAACTCGCTCCAAAATCTTGTTTCAATGTAACAACAACAGGACTGAGTACACGAAACTCTCGCTTGTACCTAGATTACATGAAGTTAGCAATAGATACTTACTTGGGGCCTTAAACAGTCGGCGACGTGTGAATGCGGTGCGGTGCAGACCACCGAACATGTGGTCAACGAATGCCCGCTCCATTCATTCCCCGGCGGGATTGATGAGGTCCACAGGGCAACGCCTGAGGCCCTAGACTGGCTCGCAGACCTAGATGTCCCCCTCTGACCCCCCACCATACGAAAGAAGAAGAAGATACTTAACTGCATATTTAACTGCACGGAAGCTAGGTACAAGAAGGCTATTCTATCATATATTTTAAATCAATATTAATTTTATTTATACTATAGTATTGAATGTAATTGTAACTCTTTGTGTCATTTCTTAATCAAATGGCACAATTAACTTATAACTCTCTTTTTTTAAAATTATTTCTTATGTACCTACAACTAATATTTTGTGACATGTAATATGTATTTATGGTATGTTTACACCGTTAATAAATAAATAAAAATCTTTTTCTGTTTGCATGAGTTTCGCTAATATTGTCTTCGTTTAATTCAATATTATTTGTTTGTTAGTTGCCTAGACCTAGTTGATGTGCCTCGTACGATAGCCGCGCTCTGTCTGGACGAAGCTAATAATAAAGGTGAAAATATATTAAAAAAAAATATTATAAGTTGTGTATAAAAAGCAATATTAATTGAGATACAGCCTTCAAATAACAATCACAGAGGTGTCCACCAGAAGTAATATTATTATTCTTGTATTAATAATAATTAATAAGTTGTCCGCCCACCACCTGTTCTGCTTCTAGTATAGACGGACCAACACATTTTATAGGCGTACCGCTGATAGCTCCGTTGTGACCTCTACCTCTTTCTCAAACACCACACATATAACAGGAAATCTCCCTCTTGCTCACACATAACAGGAAGAGTATCCATTCATAATCTTCCTTATTAACCCCCCAGGCCTCGGCCTATTTTGTCGGAAGGTCGAAATATTCCCGCTTGGCAATAACACCCAAATAAATGGAATGTATCTGAACGCATCCGAAAACTAAAAATTGTTTTTTTTTAAAACACTTATATTTTATAACTAGCTGGTCCCCGGCAAGCGTTGCAATGCAATTCAAAGAAATAAATTGATTCTCCCTGCATGGCTTTCCCTCTGCGTCCCCGTTCCCTTCCACCTTCCCCGCCTCCCCCTCCATCATTTCTTCCCTCTCCGCGAACCCCACCTCCCCCGTTCCCATCTCCATGTGCCTTTCCCCCATGTCGCTAAAATATATTAAATACACACATTTTCATTTATACAAATTTCATAACGCCAGAGCTTACCATTATATGTAGCCTATATGTTATTCTGACGAATGAGCTGTATTTTTTTAATTTTTTTTAAAAAGTTTCTTTATTCATTGAAAAAATCTTTTTTTACAAAAGTTGGGGATTTTTCGACCACCATGCTAGATGCCCGTGTTGTGGTGGTCGATTTTTTATACAGTAAATTATCATATGCAATATAAAGAATGTGTGAGAGTATTAAGAAAATATACATATGCATAAAATAATAGAATACAAAATAGTATAAAATAATTTAATTTAAAAGAGTTACGAGTATAAAATCAAAGTGAATACTATATGGTAAGCACATGAGAAAGGATTTTTATGTTGAAAATCTACATTATCTACATTATTTAACACCAATTTCAGTACAATTAAATGTTGGGCTTTATTCTTCAAGTCCGGTAAATTATATTGTTCAGCTGTACAGTAGTATGTAGTATATAGTACAGTTGTTCATGTTTCAATCCAACGAATATTAAATAATAATTATTGTTACCATGGTTTAGTGCTGGGAAGTACACATGGGACTACACAGTGGTACCAAACAGTTTTAAGTAAATAGTTTAAGATTATTTAAAATTTCAGCTAATTACATATAGTTCTTTACAGACAAAAAACTTTTATTGGTGGTATATAATCTATTATCAATTTTATTTATAAAAAGTAACTAAAACTTGAATACTCAATTTCGTCGTGGAACTGGTGAAATAAAACCAAGAAACAAAGAACAAAAAAATAAATATAAATAAAAAAAGGCTTGGAGTGGAAAGGGCTAAGAATGTTAAGTTAATTTAAGTTTATTAAGTTAGTTTAGGTAATCAAGTTAATTCAAGTTAGCCTAAATTAATGATGTGAGGCATTCTTTAAAATAGTTCCTTCCCTTTACAATCAACCAGTTCTGAACACTTGTGATATAACTATCGCCAGTTTTCGATTTCCTGGTATCAATACTCAGCGAATTGAACATTTTGGGCGCAATGTAAGAGTACTGGATTATTGGCAATATATTATTTAAAGTTTCATTAAAATCCATTCAGTAGTTTTTGCGTGAAAGAGTAACAAACACACATACATGCATATAGACTTTTGCGTTTATAATATTAGTAAGATTGTATTTTTTCCTTTGGTGCAGGTGTGCAGACATACGTTTACCGTTTTTCCCATTTTCGACTTTTGACATTTAGTGTGTAAGAAAGAGGGGTGGCATTAAAAGCAAAATAATCAGCGCAATGACATTTGACGTTTTTGAATATTTGAAATTCACTCATTATTCAATATTATATTTATCACAATATTCCTGCAGCTCTTTCAAAAGATGAGAATTCCTTCCATACAAAATGTATGAGGAAAAAAATTCGTGAATTTTGTCGATGTTTTAGTAGCTATTCTGCTATTCGGGGCGGAGACAAATCCAACAAATCAAAGATCATAAAAATCGGTCCTGCCGTTCTCGGGTTATAAATGTTGTAACTAACCCGATTTTGTTTTATATATTGAGATATTAAGATTTGTAATAAACGTATTTATTTGAATATAAAATTTTTGAATGCAAACATTAAAAAGTTTTAAAAATATTTCACCTTATTTTTTTAAACTAAAATTACAGATAATAATTTTTAAAAAATCACTCATATTTTATTAGGCAAATGTATTATAAACATAAATGTTATCGTCAACTCACTTTGTGTCGTTTCATGTAAAAATAATTAATAAAATATTTCCAAAGTTTCATAATTTTTTTTTCAGATACTGGTCGGTAACTTTGGATTTATAAAGGTGCACATTTTAATTATTTTGCGGATAACTTTAAGATTAGAATATGAAGCAATAGGGTTTTCCCTTTCTTACATCGTTTAGATTTTAGATCATACTTCTAACAATAATCGTAAGGGAGACAAAACGATTTCTGTAAGATCTACATGAGTTGTTCCGAAAATCGAACTAATTAGCCTTTTAGGGCTCTTTCAATTTAGATGTTTCGTGTCGGACCGCTGCCGCACGTTTACCGTGCCGCTGGTTATAACCCGCTGCCGTGCCGCTGCAGTACGGTAGCAGTCCGATACCAAACGTCTAAATTGAAAGCGTATTTGACTGCCGTGCGTTTGTATGCTAGTGATGTTTAGACGTGGATCGTTTGATGTTTTAAATTCATTTGACATCAGTTAAGCCATGGACTCTAACGAAGAAACATTACTGTTAGTCTTGTTGAAAAACATCCAACAGAAATAGAAACAAAAACGACGCCCCCGTATAAGCGCATCACCGATGTTTTCATTAACATGTAATTTTGGTGATTTCCATAATCTTTACCCTAGGTTAAAACAAGATCCAAGCAATATTTTTTAATTATTTAAGAATGTTTCTATGAATTATTTAAAACTAAAATTCAACTGCAAGAAACTATATTCAGAATTTCGATTTCATTTATAAATTCATCCACGTTTATATCGTCAATTTTACTAACTAACTAACCATCACGCCGTTTCCCCGCAGGGGTAGGCAGAGAGGACGGACCGCCAAACAACTCGGTCTTGGCACACACTCTTTGCCTCACTCACATTCATACATCGTCTCATACATACTCTTCTATTATTCTGACTTTTGACGTGGCCCGTCTCAAGTATCTGATTTACTTGATCGTGCCATGTCTTCCTCGGGCGTCCCCGACTTCTTCTACCATTCACATTTGCATCATATATTCTTTTAACACTACTTTCTTCGTTCATTCGCTATACGTGCCCAAACCATCTGAGGGTCTCTTTCTTAATTTTGCTCATTATACTTACATCAGCCTTACATTCTTTGCGGATATCCACATTTCTAACACGATCATACATGGTTTTACCACACATACGTCTCAGGGATCTCATTTCAACAGCATTCAGTTTACTTTCATCCTTCCTCTGCCAGTTCCATGCCTCACTGCCATACATCAGGGTAGGTACCAGGACTCCATTGTGGACTGCTAGTTTCGCTTTTATTGAAAGTTTTTTATTAGCTCCAACGGCATTCAGTCCTCCATTCAATATCTCTATCAGCCTTCCCATCTCTCGTAAACATACTACCCAGATAAACAAACTCATCCACCTGCTCCAAGTATTCATCATTCACTACTATATCGCACACTGTTTTCGTACTCTCTCTTTCAAACACCATGACTTTAGACTTACTTACATTCATCATTAACTCATTCTTCATACATACTTCGTTCATCCTAGATACTAGAGACTGTGGATCTTCCATAGTGTCAATTTTAAGCAAACAATAAACATGAAAAATCGATGAAATTAGCTCTCACGTCTTGTCACCGCACTATTCAACAGCGAAATGAATACGTGGAGCTTGCGACGTTGCCGCCCTGTCGTCGAGCGTTCTTGGTACCGACGCCGCACTGTTGCCGCTCCGTGCACTTTGTATGAAAACAAATGACCGTCCTTGCGCCATACGACAAACGCACCGCTTCGGCACTGTAGCGGTCCGACACGAAACGTTTTAAATTGAAGGCGCTGTAAAAAATTGGAGGTCTTCACTCAGGAGAATTTCTTTGGGTAGACTGGTTTTTTATAAATGAAGCACTTTTTGGTTTTAACTTTAAGTTCTTGATTTTTTATTGTTATGATTTGAATATTTACAAACTAACGACAATAACTTTCCCCACTCAACGGACAAGGGTTCAGTAGTATTTTAAATTCTTAGTGCAAGTTTTCGTAAAGAAGTAAGTTAATTTTACCGATGCAAGCCTTTTTATAAAGGTTTCGTACATCTATATTTACCTTGTTTGTTGTGTGAGAAAGGGACAAAAATAAAATGATTCTATCGACATCTAACGAACAAATCAGACAACTCTTGGATCGCAATCCAACCTTTGATGGTAACTCAACTCCATAATTGGTTTGAGTCCTGGGTTTAAATCTAAACAGGCGCCCTTAGATTTTTGTGCTTCGTCTTGTGATTTTGGTTTGAAAATTAGATCGTTTAGTAATATTTTAGACGCTTTAATTAAACACAGCTAGTAGAACACATAAAATTTGCCTTTGAAATAATGGAGTATTTTTTTGAATGTCCTTTTATAAGCCCAGAAAAAATAGTAATAGGCCTATAAAAATTGCTTTAAATTTCAAAATCTCCTAATTACGAACCCCTTTTCGGTTATGGTTTTATTGTATGATGTGGAAAATTCTTCAGAAAATGATAGTAAAACATTTAAATATTTGTGCCTGAGCTTCGCAAACAAAATAAAACACTTTTATTTCCGATGTTTTTTCGTGAATAAATCAAAATAGGCGGCTGGTGTTAAACGGGAATTTAAACCGTATCGCCATATACATAAGGAATGTTATTGTTAGCGGTCTGATTCCGAATTTTACACGACGTGGTGCGTCATCTTTATAAGTCAGGTACGTCTCATAAGTCATTACATGTGTCTGGTAATGTGTTGCAAGCTTATGGGTCCGAGTAGTTGGTTAGAATTTCTACCGATTTCTTACATATCTCCCTTAAACACGTTAAATTTTAAAGCTCTTAAAAAATATATGTTATTCTTGAAGATAATATCTAGACATTCCCCGCGCCGAAATGCAAATTATATAAAATTCCCTCGATAGAAAAAAATCGCAAAGTATGCTCCAAAAATTATTATAAACTCGTTTGTTTCAGTTATTTTACAAGTTATATGTATGAAAAAATTCGCAGTGTTTCTTTAAATGCTTTTTAATATAACCCCCGCGAGATTTTTGCTCTATTTTAAACGTGTCGTGTTTTATTAAACATTTTCACAATTTTCGCATCGATTTTGTCGCTTTAAATACTAGCGCGCTCCTCTAACATTCGTAATTTCATATCTCTCCATCTTCTTCTTTTTGAGCCCCATTCCGTCCAAGACAAATAATACATTTCTTTCATCAAATTTGTGGACTAGCCTAGTACATAATAATATTATGTTTTGTGGTCTTACCATGTTAGGCAAGTTGTACTACTCGTATATGCCTTTTTATATCTTGAGGTTGTACTATACGCTTTTGACCTTGTCGTCAAGTTTATTACAAGGTACAGTATGGCCATACCATATTTTTCTACTGCATAATATCAGATATGATTTTAGATTTTCACGGCCAAAAGTATTTTCGTTATTTGTTTTTCGGGTGTTATGCCGTGTTGCGCTACCTCCTTCTTTAGTCAACGTTTCGGACAGCGTTACAGTGTCCATCCCTGATGATCGATACTGTAACGCTGTCCGAAACGTTGGCTAAAGAAGGAGGAGCGCAACACGGCATAACACCCCCAAAACAAATAACGAAAATGCATAATTACATAATCACCTGAATTAAAAAGTTCATGTCAGTCAAGTTATCGCTTAAGGGCCATTAACCAGAATGCGGCCGAGAATTCACATTTCGACGAAAGATGTTACGATCGCGCAGTGCGGTTCCAATGAGAAAGATTAATTATTCTCCGTACCGGATTTCATTTCATTGAAAATTTGCTTTAATTTATACCTACATTCAAAAGTGCTGAAAGGCGTGATGATAAAACTATTAAAATTATGTACTTTTTAAAATTATTTTTTGATCATAAGTATTTATAATTTTTCAATAATGTCTAAGCAAAATAAGAATGTAAATAAAATCTTAATTGTATTAGTTAGTAAGACCGTAAATAAATAGAGAAACTGAAGCATTTTCGTCACAAAACACGTGTGCGGATCTTTTTTTAAATGATTTTTTTTAAACTAAAATTAAAATTCTGAAACATAGCGTTCCCAGAAAATTTATTGATTTATTTTACTGCATAAATATGATTTGAAATGTGTGTTGTATAATACAAAATTTTGTTTGAAAATTTAACAAATCTGCCAAAGACCTACGGCAAAACCTTATTGAACGAAAAATAAACATATTTTCTCAAAATTTAAAACATGCGTTTACTAGATAAAAGAACAATCTTTCGAAATCAATTTATAATTTTTTGTGGAAAAGAGTCAATACGTCTAAAATTTGATTTAAAAATGACATATTTCCGGTTTCGTCTGGTTATTCCCTCTTTGAGTTTTAGCTAAATTTAAATTTTAAATTTGAGTGATAAATTTAATAGTATAACCGGTCTCCTCTTTGTGCGGTGCTATCGGTCTCCTTTTTATGCGGTGCTTCGTAATCTTCCCACTCTTGTATACTTTAGTTTTCTGAAGGTTTCCCTTCTAATGGGTGTGAATTACACACTCACTGTTTTTTTTAAGTGAAAACGTCTTTAGCACCATTGTGATTTGAAACTCGATGAAACGGAAGCGAGCGACTCTAAAAAGAGACTTAGCTGTATATGATTTAGCCTACGAGAGAATGAGATAGCAATAAAATATTTATTTAATTCACGGGTACTCGGTTCCAATATAATACGATAAATCCACGTCCCACCAATTCTCCTTTGATCTAATGGTATAAAACGTCTGACGAACCTTAGCGTCGAGACATTCAGATCGAATCCTACGAAATCCAAAATTTTTAAAAATTTATTTTTGTCAAATCAATATCCAATCTTCAAACCACTCAAAAATGAACAGGCAAAGAAACACAAAAGAAAGCGACTTAGAAGAAGAAAACACAAATACTATTAAAATAACAAAATGTATAGGAAAAGGTGTACTGGATTTCGTCGACAAAAATATGGAAAAAATCATCCTTCACATTGATGAAAAAAGTGCTTCGTAGTCTCGCCACTCTCCTCGTCTACTTTAGTTTTCTGAAGGTTTCACTTCTATCGCGTCTGAATTGCACACTTTGTTTTTTTAAAGGATACCCGTACCCGCTCTGGTATTCTAAATCAAATCATCCGACTGCCAGTCTAGCGTATCTCATTGGGCTATCGATAGCAATTTTCCAATTTTATCTAACTCTAATATATATACCTATGCAGGTGTTTCGTATGCAATGTATTTGGGAATGTCAAATGCCAGTTACTATTGCGCTGTAATTTAAATATGGGTTGTAATATTTAGGGAACGTACCCATACTACGTGACCTGTTCAGGGGGGGGTCATCAAAATACCACGCTTGGTCACACCGGGGGGGGGGGCTTAGGTTTTTATCACGTAGTCAATCTAGAAATCTCGCGTTTTTTTTCGAGCTACGAGGGGAGGTTTTTAAGTTCTCGGAATGGGAAGGTAAGTGATTAATGGGGGTACCGCTGAATTAGGTACTAATTGAACAACTCATTTTTAGGATAAACGCCGGGTTTTATCGTAATTAGGTCATTAGTCTTTGAGCTATCGTCGACCAAACACTTCAATCGGGAAGAAATTGTGAAATGTGGAGAAAATTGAGTTCCGTGCTGTTATTAAGTTCCTTTAAGTTAATTTAAAGATCAGAAAAATGTATTAGGGTGGTAGGTGAATATGTTGAAAAGGAAAAATAATTTTGGTTTTTTATTTCCACTCCTTACCCAATCCGCAAACTTAAAAACCCACCCTCGTACATTCAAATAAGTGAAAAAGTTCAGGGAACGTGTTTGTTGAAGATGATTGAATACTACGTGAAAACTGTAGGGGGGGGGGGGGGTAAAAAATTGCAAAAAGTGTGTTACGTAGTATGGGTACGTTCCCTTATGTACGCACAAGTTGTTGCTCCAAAGGCAATCATCGTAATCTGTGCATAAATTTATCGAGTTATGTGGAAAACGCATTTGAGTAGTTGTGTGATTGTAGAGTTATTTTTTTTAATCGTAGGAAATGTTTATAATTTCGATAACCTTGATAATATAGGTTAACAGAATCGCATTTTTTATTTGTTGGTAATATTTCTTTATTATAAAGCTGTTGTTTACCAAACATATCTTAGGTATATATTTTTTATTTCTTTTCTTTCTTTCTTTACTCTTTTATTCGCCGAAGCTTTAACATTGGGTACACAATTTTATAATCTATTTATTTATTCATTTTCGGAAAATCAACATTTTTTCAGTTTGTACATTAGTACTTAATAAGCCAAAATAAAACCACTTATGGATTTCTTCCTTGTGACTTTACATCTAATAAGAGAGCATAATAGGGGAAATAATTATATTTATAAGATGGGAACATGAAGCCAAACATTATATAAAACTTAAAATTATATTGTCAAGTCACTTCAATTTCATCTAGGGTGGTGGACTTTTTTTATTGTAAAACACTCTTTTAATGAAGAGTCGTTTTATTTACAAACACTTTTGAGTAACAATGAAATCAACACTTTTTGTAACTAATTTTGGCCCGGACCTCGCCTGGGCAGTACAGGGTCTGTACTCTAAGTTTCGGTTAATGCGAGAGAGAAAAATATTTTAAATAACACCCCTTTTTATACTGCTAAAAACTGTAAAAATACCGTCCTTCAGACTATTAAAAAGACGATAATAACAATAACACAGGTATTAGATATCTACTGGGGTCACGTGGTCCATTCTAATTAGTCGGTAACAATAGCTTCTATAAAATTCATCCAGAGGTCTCTAACATTCATACTCTCTTAATAAGCTAAGAAAAATCAAATCAATGTGATTAACTACAGTATTTATCTCATAGATATCACTATTCTTAACATATATAAACAAAAAATTATCAATACATTATTGATAACCATAAAAAATAGATACAAATCATATCACAATAGAATTATAATGCCAGGTCTTTTCCAAATATATACCGAACAGTGAGCAAAAAAAAAAATTCGAGGTGAAATTTCCGGAGATTTTTGTCATTCTGAACACCAAACACTTGGCATTCGGTATTCGGTTTGCAATACCGAACACCTGGCAACAATTGAAAATGTCCACCTTGGATAATACGCTATTTTAACTATTGAATAGTCTGTTTAGGCAGGAATTCTGCTTACGATGTTTACATTATTTTACACAAGGGTTTCATTGGAGGTTATACTAACAGATGGTAACCCCTTCAAGGCTCTCGCAAGATTCAATTTTTTTTTGCTAAACAAAGCTACATTTATTTATGTTGAACGAATCTAGACCTCCAGTGTCCCTGCATACTTTGTTAGTAAGCAGTATGCAAGTGCTTAACAGGAAAAACAATAGGTTAGTTAGACAAATATAAATTAAACGTGGCAAAAGAAAAACTCATCCATGAGGCGGCATTGCATCTGTAAAAACCTGCAAGCACAAAAATATTGAAATATAAGTAGATGTGCTATCTGCTGTTTTTACTATGTGGGTCTGCGCTTCCGGGTGTCGCCGATATTGTTTACCAATTAACAAATAAACTAAAAGAACAAATAATTAACGAATAAACCAAACGAACGTTAAACTAAATGAACGAATTATTTCCTTATTCAAAATATATTGTTAACCAATATTAATGCACATTTTCAAAAAATCAACGAAATGAACAAATTCTTTTTGTATGAAAACTACGCTAATTAGCGCGTAGTCCGGCGACAGTTGCGCGGACACCATAGCATATTTATTCTGTATTTGAATATCTTTGTGCAAGCACCTGTGTAAAATAGAGAACATAAATCATTACATAGTATAAAATGAAGTCGTTCAAAATGTATGTGCGCATAGATCTTTTAAACTACGCAACGGATTTTCATGCGGTTTTCACCAATAGATAGAGTGATTCAGGTGGAAGGTTTATATGTATAATACATGCTTATTATAGTAGAGAAAAGCCGAGAAATTCAAATATTCAATTCAGGCGGCGGGCAGCTGGCATGCTGGGTAGTGGGGATTTTATAAAGGTCGGGTAATGGCGTTGTGTTTCGTTAGCCACAGCAACGTCTGCAAATCCAGTCTGTCATCCAGTCATCTCTGCAAATCCAGTCTGCCACCTCTTACCAGACCTGACGGCTCACTAGCAAACACCGCCACCGAAAAGGCTAACTTACTAGGTAAAATGTTTGCGGATAACTCAACCCTCGATGACCAAGGTGCTGTCCCGACGTCGGTTCCTAACTGCGGTTTTCGTATGAAAAAGCTGACGATCCGGCATCGGGAAGTACTCCATGTTTTACGAGGGCTTGATGTTAATAAAGCTAGTGGGCCTGACGGAATACCTGCCCTGGTACTGCAGAGGTGCGCTGCAGAAATAGCTCCAATTTTGACGAAGCTTTTTAAAATGTCTCTGAAGACTGGCTCTGTGCCCTCTGGTTGGAAAAAAGCGGTTATCTATCCTATTCCAAAGAAGGGTGACCGCTCCAACCCGGCCAACTACCGCCCCATAGCGATCACATCAGTTCTGTCTAAGATGATGGTACGTGTGATCAACGACAAACTGCTCACATACCTCGAGAAGAACAAAATTATTAACGACCGTCAATACGGATTCCGGCGGAACCGCTCGTGCGGTGATCTTCTCGCGTATGTGACGCATGTTTGGGGGCGATGCCTGGAACGTTTCGGTGAGACCCAAACGGTTGCACTGGACATCTCCAAGGTCTTTGACCGGGTTTGGCACCGAGGACTTGTCAACAACTGCATTCTTACGGACTTCCCGCATCCTTGTGTACGTGGATTGCCGACTTCTTGAGGGAGAGGTCGATTCAGACGGTAGTCGATGGTTTCACCTCTTCCTCACACTCGATAAATGCTGGCGTCCCGCAGGGATCGGTTCTGTCTCCGACTTTGTTTTTGTTGCACATCAACGACCTTTTGTCATGTGCACCAATTCACTGTTATGCGGATGACAGTACAGTTCATGATAGCTTTTTGTTTGACAAGCCCCCAAAGGGCTCACAAACTCCAACAGCTCGTAGGGCTTTGAAGCAAAGAATGGACGGTTACCTCGAGAGTGTTTTCTCTTGGGGTAAAAATAATCTCGTTGAATTTAATGTTTCAAAGACCCAATCTTGTCTGATTACGTCTAAAAGGGATCGCAATGAAAATCTAGCTCTTTCAACGGAAGCAATCTTCCGAACAGGCCCTCCATTGATATGCTTGGTGTAACCCTAAGTGACCAGCTCAGGTATGGGGGCTCCATCGAAGCCTCCCAAAAGCTGGGCGTACTGTACAGAGCCCGCAGATACTTTAATAGTACACAACTGCTAACCCTGTACAAAGCACAAGTGGGTTGAACCCCACGGTTGAATTTGGCAGCCACCTCTGGTCTGGAGCTCCAAAATACCTGAAAATCCCCTCGACTCTGTGCAGAAACGGGCGGTCCGTTTGATAGATTCTCCCACCTTAACAGACGGATTGCAATCTTTCGAGCACAGGCGTCGGGTGAGAATGCTATTCTTGTTCTACCGGTATTACAATGGAAGATGCTCCGAGGAACTAGCATCATTGATCCCTTCGGCGATAGTGCATAGTCGGGAAACACGCCAAACGCGTGCCCAACATTTGTACACGGTTGACATTTGTCACATGAGAACGGGTCGTTTCTTCGACTCGTTCTTGTGTTCAACAGCTCGGCTGTGGAATGATTTGCCGGCCTCTGTGTTTCCTCCTTCCTACAACATGAGTCTCTTCAAGACCAATGTTCATTCCTTCCTCTCCTCAAAAAGACCCTCCACACAGCATCCCTAATGACATAGGCCCTGAGGGAAATTATTTTCCTCAGGGCCTTCTGTGTGGAGTTAATGTAAAAAAAAAAAAAACGTGTTGCCGGGTCTGCTAGTAATACAATAAATCTCAAATCAATTGACAAGAACCAACAAAAATATGAATGGCTTTCGTTCTGACCATAAACTACACTTAGCTTCCAAAACTTTAACACAAGGGTTGGTAAATAAACCGTAGGTTGCAAATATAAATGTATATTAGAGCTTTCGACTAACAAGCCGGAGATAGTGGATTAAATCCCAGCGCAAGTAAATTTTCAATTTTTTATAAGAAAAACTCTCTTTTTATGACTTTTGAAGGTTATTCCCATCAATATAATATATCATTGAAGAAGAAGATAATAATAATAATAATCTAAACGAAATTATGAAAGATAATAAGACACAGAAAAACTGGAAAAATTGAATATTCATTTGGACTTTTATAAAAAGTCAATAGTTCCATATGAATAAATTTGTATATATTTATCTGAGACGCTATCCAGGTTACAAACTAATTCTTAGAATGATTGTTTCCTATAAAAAAGGGTAGTTGCCCATAATATGGAAAAATAATTAGTTGAAGATAGTATTGTTAATTCTAAAATTTGAAAATTTGAGATTAACAAATACGATGGTTTGACAGAAGGTCGCAATAGCGAATCCCGGTTAGACGAGAGGTCTGGGTTCGTGGCCCAGTTGCGACCTGCGTCTTTTTCTGTGTCTTGTTCTCTTTCATATTTTCTTTTAGGTTATTATCTTCTTCTTCAATGATATATTGCAAGTAAATTTTATTTGATTAATTTGTGTTACTTCACGATTTACTCATTAAAAATAAAATATTGTACGATAATATTTGCGGCATGCTCCAAAGTTGAAGATACTCCCACTGAAGAGACACCATTTCGAGTCGAAACGTTGCGTTGCTTCAAATGGCTTTTTTATTAATTCAACTTTTTTTTTGTGTGAATAACTCACAAGAGTCCCAGCTGCACCCATCTGCAGCCAGTGAGATGACATCCCCAATTGGGATATGTTGTGAGGCTGAAGGCAGTGAGGAGGGGAAGGAGATGGGAAAGGGGAAGGTGAGGAAGTACCTGGCTATTCAGATCTGGTCACCAAACACGGCTAAAGCCATTTGAATTAACGTTTCAATTCTGAATGGTGGTCTTACACTAGGGCGATACTGATAGTATCTTCCACTCTGGAACGTGCCGCAAATATAGTATATACTAGCTGGGTTACCCGGCTTAGCTCAGGACAAAATTCGAGTGTTCTGGTATGTTCCACAATGAAATTCCCGATTCCCTATTCCCGAACATTCCACGACATGCTCCGCCACTCCTTCCAGAACTTTCTAGAGTTTTATCGAACCTTCTAGAACTTTCCAGTAGACTGTTAATGGAATTTCTAGAGGGCGAAATTTCCAGCCCTTATATCTTCAAAAGCACCCCTTTTAGGTAAAAACGGGATCCGTCACCCTGGAGGGGGGATAGAGATCTACCACGCCGTATGTCCGATCACCGTCGTACCGGCACTCGTTTCAGAGTTTTTGCGGTCCGCACGTTTTTTTGGACTTTTATAATATACTAGCTTTTTCCCGCGGCTTCGCTCGCATGGTATTAGGAGGGTTCCCACTCGGCCTCCCCTCCCCCCCCCCTCCCCATACCTCCCTTCCCTCCCCTCTCCACCATTAACCTCTCCCCCTTCCACCCTCCCCCTCCCCCTTCCCGCATTTATTTGAGTACTTCCCTAATAATTTGAATCGAATAAAGAATTATAAATATCTAAATAATCGTGCCACCTATTGCAATTTTTTATACAAATTTTATAATGCCGGAGCTCTGAGCTAAAAAGTTAAATTAAAATCCATTCAGTACCTAGTTTTTTTTTGCGTGAAGAGTAACAAACATACATACATCCATACAAACTTTCGCCTTTATAATATTAGTAGTAAGTAGGATATTGATTATTTTAGATGAATTAATTGGGAATAACATAAATAATAATCAAATAAAATTTATTTGCCCACGCCGGAATTTGATCCCGCGACCTTCAGATTGCGAGTCAAGAGCCTTTCCCTTAGACCACGCTGGTCGTCAGGGTCAGGGTTTTATTAGTTCTAGACTTACAATTTGTGATGTCCTATGCCTGTCTCACCTGGCTGGGGGGTATAATCGTATTGTATAGTGGCAAAAAAAAAGTATTATCATTTGAAAAAAAAGATGGAATTTATTTTTCATACACAACTCATTCAAGTGGGTACATCAGTTTTATTTTGAAAATGACAACTCGTACTAAATACGCATAAGTGAATCATTGATTTTCTTGTCAGAATAACATCGTGGGACATAAATAGTGATGATTAATTTTATTTAGCATAATGTAAAGGTGTGGTATCCATTGTCATTGAAAAATAATCAATACCACATAGTAAATGGTAGCTAATTTTTATGTACTTATCCGATACATTGATATAAGTTCACCAGGTGAACCCGCAGTGATAAAATTAAATGGGTTCATCGATCCCAAAAAACCAATGTAATAAAATGTTGTCTTTATGTCGATAACTTTACAATATCGGCTCGATTGGCGTATCTTCTAAATAATTTTATATAGATTATACCGAGCACGGTTTCACTGTTGACTGCCGAACCGATATTGACAGGGAAAATAATAAATCGATATACGCTGGCGACACTGGTGGATGTGATCTCGTAGACAGATGTCTACGAGATCACATTCCGAAATGTCAAACGCCAATCAATTATGTACAAATATGAACAAATTGGCAATTTTGAATTGAAGTACTAACCTTAATATGCATTGACAGTCCGCAATTACTTTTTGACACTAAACGGGAGTTCATTATTTAATGGGGTCTTTAGTCGTGTTTCCATTATTTTCATTTCTCAAAGATCGAACGGAATAAATTGATTGCGTCTTGGATGCATTATTTATGACTATGGATCGCGTATTTAATTTCTTTCTAAAATTAAAAGCTTCGTTAGCTCCGTTCATTAAATAAGCCAGTAATTAAAAAAGTGTATATTGATAGTTAACTGATACTGTGGAGGCCGCGTTAAAATTTATCAATCGTCGGTCGGAATGTCTGTTAACAATCGTAGACCGTGCTCACAAATATTGATAACTGACCATAGATGACAGATTTGGTCAATATCGTATTGATATAGGGTTTTATCGGTCGACCATGTTAGACCTCCAGAACCGGCGATGTAAGCTGTTACTGCGTCTATCTTTCTTTAATATATTTATGAAAATCAATTATAAGAATTAAAGACCGTTCCTCATTTTCGGCGATGCGGACATTAGTTTTCAAAATATGGCGGCACTAGCTTGTAGGTCAGGCTTTCCCCTAAAAAAACGAGCGGTGATCCGGCTTGGTAGCTGCTTCAGTTCGATCTTTGCGTTCATTTGAGATGGACGCTCCGCTGCCGAATCCCGCCGTCTGCGAGATGCGCTCAATTATACGGTTTATCAACTAAGGGGGTGTCCGCCCTGTTGAAGTTAGTAAGCTTGCAAGTCAGTAAGTCATTGACAGAAATGATTTCGAGAGAAAAAATGGCGTTTGCAAAATCGTAGCGCTTGGATCTCTTCGAAAAGTTTTTCCAACCAAGGCGAAGATTTTTTGGGTTAAAACACAGTTCAACCCAACCCAACCAAGGATTCAAAAAGGCAATTGATGACATGATTTACATCTTTTCTTCACCTGAAGTAACTTTTGGCCGGAAAACCTTTGTAGGCCAATTAGGACGCGGAGGTGATAGCATTTTTGGCGGCGGAGTTCTGTGAATCTTCTGGGTTCGGAGGAGTTCTGTGAATTCTCGGAATCAAGGAACTTGTGCCACGGCTCACCAAGTGCATCGATCATAACGGGGACTATGTCGAAAAATAGTGGGGGTATGTACCTAAAATGTCATGATATTTTTGTAAATATGATTTTTTCCCCTGATTTTTAAATTATAACCGTCTATAAGAGGGTATTACCAGAGAAAACTAGAAATATATCATTTTTCAATAACATTTTAAACGTATTGACTCTTTTCCACAAAAAATTACAAATGGATTGCGAAAGATTGTTCTTTTATCTTTAGCATTCGCATGTTTTAAATTTTGAGAAAAAATGTTTATTTTTAGTATAATAAGGTTATACCATAGGTCTTTGGCAGATCTGTTAAATGTTCAAAAAATATTTTGTATTACACCACACCCATTTCAAATCATATAATCATGCAGTAAAATAAATCAATACATTATCTGGGTATCGCATGTTTTAGAATTTTAATTAAAATCATTAAAAAATATATACGTACATGTGTTTCTTGACGAAAATTGGTCCGTTTGTGTATTTATTTGCGCACTTTCAAACTAATATATTTCTGATTTTTTTTACATTCTTATTTAACTTAGACATTATTGAAAAATGATAAATACTTATTATAAAAAAAATAATTTCAAAAAGTACATTATTTTAATAGTTTTATCATCACGCCTTTCAGCATTTTTGAATGTAGGTATAAATTTAAGCAAATTTGGAATGAAGTAAAATCGATATTGAGTTATAATTTTAAAAAGCTTGTACGGAGAATAATTAATCTTTCTCATTGTAACCGCCCTGCACGATCGTAAGAACAACTTTCGACGAAATGTGGATTTTCGGCCGGATTTTTGGCTGGTTAAACGCTCTTAATTCTTGGACACCCCTCGTATAAGGTGTTGGCTGATAAAAAAGTGATACAATAATTTTTCACTGGCTTATTAATAATATTTTAACAATGCTGTCACATTACAGTATAAGGTACCGCCGTATTGTATTGTCAATGAAATTTACTATCGATCAACACGTCTTTTATGCATGCAGGTACACGTAGATTATATAATGGTTGACGGGATGTTCCATGTTTGTTTTTTTCGTTTTTAGGCTCGGCCTAAAGCGAACGCAAACAAAATTTTACTTCGCCTTCCATTAGTTATTTACACTCGGAATACACAAACTGTAGATGACTATCTTTGAATGTTGAAACAATGTGGCAAAATCGAAATATCGACTAAATCCAGGGTGGTAGATGCTATCAGTATCGCCCTGGTGAAAGAGCACCATTCAGAATAATCATACGTTGCTCGAAATGGTTTTGGCCGTGTTTGGTGAACTTAAATGAATGGTCAGGTACTCCTTAACCATTCTCTTTCCAATTTTCTTTAATCTTACAAAACTAACTAACTAACTAACCATCACGCCGCCATTTCAACTATTCCACATCCCACACTCAAAAACAAATTACACACAACATTCATTTCTCCGAAGGACGTGCACAAAATACAATGATATCTTTTACGACGCTGATATTTTCCATTTGTCCTCAGGCCAATTTATTAAATCCATAATAGAAAAAATTAAAACAAATTGTTAATTACGAACTCTCCACCCCTGCTGCATGTTATTTTTTTCATTCTCATTATGTTGGTTTTCCTTCTTTTTATTATAATAATAATATTTGGATGATTTATATATCCCATATGCTTTAATTTGTGTGTGTTTTTTTTTCTTTCATTTCTGTTGTATATATATTTTTTTCTTTTTTTTTCTACCACTTTATGTTTTCTTTAATGTTTTAATCCATGTTTATATATTATAAATTGTAGCGGAAACTTCGCTGGTTAATGCAATCATGTAATATGTTACTTTCTTATTAAAATATGTATAACTGTTTGTTTCCTAAATAAACTAAAATAAAAATAAAAAATAAAATAAATAAAATTTCCCCGCAGGGGTGGGCAAAGATGACGGACCGCCAAACAACTCGGTCTTGGCACACACTCTTAGCCTCACTCACATTCATACATCGTCTCATACATACTCTTCTATTATTCTGACTTTTGACATGGCCCGTCTTAAGTATCTGATTCACTTGATCGTGCCATCTCTTCCCACGATCGTCCCCGACTTCTTCTACCATTCACATTTACGTCATATATTCTTTCATAATTTTACTCATTATGCTTAAATCAGCCTTGCATTCTTTGCGTATCTCCACATTTCTCACACGATCATACACGTACGCCTCATTTCTCATATGCTTTAGATCTCATTTCAACAGCATTCAGTCTGCTTTCATCCTTCCTCTGCCAGTTCCATTAGTCTTACATTAGGGTAGGTACCAGGACTCCATTGTGGACTGCTAGCTTCGCTTCTTTTGACAGTTTTTTTAGCGCCAACTGCATTCAGTCCTCCATTAATGGTGTTACCTGCATTTATCCTTCTTACAATATCTCTATCAGCCTTCCCACCTCTCATAAACATGCAGATACGCAACCTCATCCACCTGCTCTAAGGTTTCATCATTCACAACTATATTGCACACTGTTTTCATACTCTTTACAACTTGCCCTAATTGGCGTTGCCATAGTCCACACCAGCTTCGTACATTCGGGAGCAGTTGGGGATGAGCAGAATTCACATAAAAATGATAATTCGAGAAAATTGGTATAAATTATGTTGATTTTAATTGACACATCATGTCGTCACCATAAACAATAAAAATAGCAATAATTATTATTCACTTCCAATAAACTACCGAGTTCCGCAAGGATCAATATTAGGACCACTACTGTTTCAAATCTACATAAAGAATATTTCTGCATTATTTACTAACTAATTAACCATGTCTCCTCATTTCCTGCAGGGGTAGGTAGATATGATAGATAGCCCGTCACAGACACACACTTCTTGCTTCGTTCATTTTCATATGTCGTCCCATATAAACTCTTCTGTTATTCTGACTCTTAGGAAGACCCAACTCAAGTGTTTATTTCAGTTTTTTTAACTTTTTTTTACGTTAGTTAGCTCCACACGTCATCTTAGGCGATGCTGTGTAGAAGGATTTTTTTAAGAAAAGGAGGGAGAAGAAGTTCTGGGAAGTAAAAAGGTATGAGGGTTTTTTAAGGATATGAAGTTCTGAGAAATAAAAAGGTATGAGGGGTGGTGGGTAAGGAATCTGCGGTTCAGTGTGTCCAGGGGTGAGAGACGTGTGAATCCATCCCTTCAATGGCGGTGCAAGGAGATGGATCGAGAGAGTCCTGCTGGAGAGGTCAAAAGGCCTCCCTCAACCAGTCTCTCGATCCGGTTGACCACGCGGTAGGTGGGCTGGCGCATCCGCGACCTAGACAAGCCTCACCCCATGAACCCAGGCGCCCCTGTTAAATCATCAAATGTAGCGAACCACTTGGGGTGACCTATTTCTTCGAGGCAAAATCGGGGAACCGGCTAAAGGGCGCGGACTTCGATCATCGTCTGCGGTTGGGCCGATAGCTATACGCATTCTAATTGGGACTGCCCTTTGGTCTATGGAATACTTTATCTGGCTTTTCTTTTTATATATTTCATTTTCTTACCGCTATTATAGAAACATAATCATATAACTTTTTTTCCTAGTTACTTATTTTAATTACAGAAGGTTTCTTCGACTGGTCATAGCCGTTATTTTTATTTTTATTTTTCTTTTTCTTTTACTAACACTATTGTCTCTTTTTGATCTTTCCTATTTCAGAAGAATTATTCCACGGGCTGCTACTTCTGTTTATCTTTTGTGTTAATGTTAATAATATGTATAATGTTAATGTAAGTACTTGCATACTGCTTACTAACCCCGTATGCATGGACATTGGTGGGTCTAGAGTCGTTCAAATAAATATAGCTTCGTTAAAAAAAAAAGTAGAGTCTTGACGTGTGCGGTGAAGGAGGAAACCATATGTTTCCTTATAACGCCGTTGGGAAAGTGGTGGCGTACCCTCCAATGGGTGACCTATAGCACAGGTGTTGGTTATCCAATAAATGGTTCCCAGGGCGGCGGTACCTATTTCCACTTCCCAAAATGTACCATCAATCAGTTGATCGTGATTGATTAGTCTTGATTCGTAATGAAACGAGCTTTTTGAAGTGAAAACTTCTTTAGCACCGTTGTGATTTGAAACTCGATGAAACGAAAAATACCGACACTAAAACGAGACAAACACATATCTACAAGATGTAGCCTCCGAGAGAAAGAGATAGTATAATAGCTCTCGTCTTTCTGCGGTGCTGCGTAGCCTATCGGTCTCCTCTTTGTGCGGTGCTTCGTAGTCTCTCCACTCTTGTCTACTTTAGTTTTCTAAAGGTTTCACTTCTACCGCGTGTGATTTGCTCACTCTGCTTTTTTTTTAATTCTACTGTTGACAGAACGACTTGAATGCCTAATAATATCTTCAATTCACAAACAAATTCAATCGTTTCAAATTATTTTATACTCATAAATGGTTTTCCTAACACCATGTACAAGGTGTTCGACCTTGCCCCTTTAAAGGGTGTTCTGGTGTATCGATTTTCTACCATTGGGCTGACCCAAAGTGATACACGTGTATAGGTGCCGTTAAATTACAGTACCAACATATAAATGGTTTTGTAGGTATATTGTGTGACTGTTAACGTGTTGTGTAGGTATTGCATTCATTTGTGCTCAGCACACGCTATGCCAATTTCCAGAAGTGGTGATTCACTAATGACATAGTAGTCCGTTGGCTTTTTTTATTGTATGTAATACCTAATTAATCGATAAAATTTGTGGAAAATGATCTACAGTCTGTCATTTAATAGTAGACAGAAATTGATGGCGCTGCGATCGTAAAAGGTTTTAATTTATTGCAACATTTTCTGCTTACTGTGGTGGCAGTTGGAGATTTTCAAATATTGTCAGGTTATTCGTAACTTGGGACAAACGTCTTAGCACACAACCTCACGCAAGGCGTGGCAGTTTAGTACTAAAACTACGAAATCGGAGACACTACAATTGACTTGTTTTTAAACGACTTCAAAAAAAGGAGGAGGTTCTCAATTCGACTGTATTTTTTTATGTTTGTTACCTTAGAACTTTCGACTGGATGAACCGATATTGATGATTCTTTTTTTTATTTGAAAGCTGGTGCATCCATCCCGTGTGGTCCCATTTCAATTTGGTCCAGTTCTGACAATGGCATCCATGAGAAATCCATACAAGTCTTAAATTTGCATTAGGTATGTGCGCGACAAATGGACAAATAACTAAATATCACGCCAACCGATTTCGATGATTCTTTTTTTATTGGAAAGGATGTACTTCAAGGGTAGTTTGTTGAGAGTTCGGTTAGGTTCTGATTATGGGATCCATGACAAGTAACGGAACTCTTCAATTCTTAGGAGCAAATCAACGATACTCGGCCGAATCTTTTATAGGCTATCCGGATCTTTGAGCCACCTACCGTAACGTCGTTATGGTCAAGTAATGTCTGTCTCATATGAGCAGCACATTTAGTAGGTCTACCCATATTCAGACAAATTAGTTAGTGTACTTCAGAATTACTAAAAAGTAAAAAAAAATAATTGCGTATTATTCTACAACTTAGTAATCAACTTACTTTTTTTACTCATCAATAAGTAGGTACGATTGTTATTTTTGGAGTCGGTGACAGCCAAGGTAACTACATACATAGTTATAGGTGAGATGTGCTTGTGTCGCACGCGCGACTTGACGCGTGCCCGGCGTGTTCACTTGACAGATCCCCTCCCGCCGCGGCCCTGCTTTCGCCTTGATGAGTAGAAAAGGTAAGTTGATTATTAAGTTATAGAAGAATACGCGATTATTTTTTTTACTTTTTAGTGCATATCATTTTGTTTTGGAATAGTTTTTTTTTGAAGTCGGTTTTTTTTTGTTAAAATTTCTGTTTTGACTTGTCTATTTGGGATTTCTACTCCGCCTCCATATAAAATATGTATTGTAACGTGATTGTTTGCATGGCTTTCTTGGAAGAATTGATTCATTCTACGGACAATATTATAGATAAAATAAGTATGTATTCAATTTGCGTATTTATTAACCTCAAATTCATCTTAATGTTTTACCGATGGTAGATGCTCTCAGTATCGCCCTTGTGAAAGACACCATTTAGAATAGAAACGTTGCTTGAAATGCATATCTTTAGCTATGTTTGGTGATCAGATATATTGGTCAAATCGACATGGTGGATTGTTAAAACTTCTTTGTCCGTATTCAAATTTGCCTAGACTATACATATCTAATATATTTAAAAAAAATCGTGTCACGGTGTTTGTGGTCGCACTCCTCCGAAACGGCTGGACCGATTATTATGAAATTTTTTATGTATATTTGGTAGGTTTAAAGGTTATAAAGTATAATAGGTTTTAAAGTATATTTCATACCGCTAGGTGATTAGGTGATTATCCCTATCCAGTAAAAAAAGTCTACTTTTTAGACAATTTTTTTGTTGTTGTATTTTTTTTATTTGGCATCAAAAAATACCTATAACCCCAAATTTTAACCCTCCTAACCCCACCCTCCCATTTTTGAATCGCGATTTAAGTATTTTTGTATGAACAAATTTAACCGTCTTTCGTTTTCAAACAGAACGAAATTATGCATGTTGTTGAATGATAGATGGAGCTACGTCCGCCTAATCAAACTTTCATCCACACATACGCAAGACATTCACGAGAAGCGTCGCGTCATTTTGATATTTCTTTATTTCATTTTCCTACTTTAGTTGGGGTTTTTTGTTTTTATCGGCGGTCATATTCTACAGCGCTCCATTCCTATTTCTGTCATAGATCCCATCCCCACACACTGACAATACATTCGTTATTTTTAATTTAACAACCAAAATAATCACTAGAAATAATTTATATGGCAGAACAACGTTTGTTGGGTCAGCTAGTACATTATATGATGGTATACCTATCGATCGAATAGGAATGACATCATCCAGTGACATCAATTGTTAATATATTTGATAATATGAAATTTACATTATTTAATTTGTATTTTAATTAGGTGGGCCATTATAGATCGTGTTGACCGAACGGTCGAAATTCGAAATGTATGTTTGCATAGGTGGTGTAGTTGATAATTAATGTACTAATTTATAATGAAATTGAAATTTTTTCCAGTCGAGGGTTGCCACATTGCCTGTATATTTATAATATAATTTAAACAAGGCGTCTACGAAGCGTTTAAAGTGAATCGTAATATGAGCTTGGGGTATATAAATAACCCCAAAACTCTCTGGGGCTTAAAACCCCTAAAAATTATTTTGATTGTTTAATCTACTCGCGGACAAATATAAAAAAATCAGAGTTTGTAATTCACACGCGGTAGAAGTGAAACCAGAAAGTTGCTAGATGTCGCTTTCTTTTCTTTTGCTCGTTTTTTTAAAGTGGTTTGAAGATTGGATATTGATTTCACAAAATAAAAATGTTTTTTTTGGATTTCGTAGGATTTGAACCCTCGTTCGCTTGATGTCTGTTTCTCTGGCCGCTGAGACTTGTCAGGTACCTTGGCAACTACGCTATGGAAGGCACGCGCCGAGGTGCGAATTTACAGAATTATATTAGAACCAAGTATTTTTGTAGAACTGAGTTGTCACGCATTTCCGTTTCACCCTAATTTCAAGTCACTAACGGCGCTAAAGAAGTTTCACTTCAAAAAGGCAATTACCAATCTAAAACTAACTAACTAACCATCACGCCGTTTCCCCGTAGGGGTAGGCAGAGAGGACGGACCGCCAAACATCCCGGTCTTGGCACACATTCCTTGCCTCGTTTACATTCATACAACGTCTCATACATTCTCTTCTATTATTCTGACCCCTGACATGACCCGACTCAAGTATCTGATTCACTTGGTCGTGCCATGTCTTTCTTGGGTTTCCTCGACTTCTTCTACCATTCACATTTGCGTCATATATTCTCCTTACACTCCTTTCCTCGTTCATTCGCTCTACATGCCCAAACCATCGGAGCGTTCCTTTCTTGATCTTACTCATTATGCTATACCAATCTAATGTGTAAATAAAAAGACACCAAACTTGTAAAGTAAGCTTCTGCAGCATAGGTGGCCTTTTAGGTGTTTCCACACGTTTTGATAATATTTGGTGTACAATTGTGCACCAAATATTATCAATGGTGCAAGTTGTTATCCGGAGAAAGTAAAATTCACAACAGAGGCATGCCTAGACAGGTTTGTAGAAATAATAATAATAATAATTGGATAATTTAGGGCCGTTTTTGTGAAAAATCGCCTCAAGGGCGCTGTACAATTTATTAGGAATTCTTAGATTCTATCTAATTTTACTATTTACATGATTGAATTTTAACTTATGTACCATCAATAACACATTTCAATAATTCAATTAATTAAATTTTCAATCTAAAAAGACACTTCAGCGACATAAGCAGTTGACAAGTACAATACAAATTAGTGCCTCCACTAGCCCACAGAGATTGCCATAATACCATTTTTGCGATATAAACTAGTTTTTATTTTATAATCAACATCAGAGAAAAAACTAAAACATATTACGATGCCTAACCAATTAGTATGAAACAACAACTGTCTCCAACAGCAGTGTATACTCATATGCACCCATCCACACAATCGTAAGTTTGTTTTGGCCAACCCTATTTGCTCGACTCAAGAGGGTATAACCAAAGAATACCAGAAATATGTCATTTTTAAATCAGATTTTAGACGTATTGACTCTTTTCCACAAAAAATTATAAATTAATTTTGAAAGATTGTTCTTTTATCTAGGAAACGCATGTTTTAAATTTTGAGAAAAAATGTTTATTTTTAGTATAATAAGGTTAGGGAACGTACCCATACTACGTGACCAACTTTTTGCAATTTTTAACCCCCCCCCCCCCCCCGGTGACCAAAAACCTAAGCAACCCGCCGCTCATTTGTATGGAGCGTGACATTTTGACCTGAGAGACCCCCCCCCCCTAAACGTGTCACGTAGTATGGGTACGTTCCCTTATAGGTCGTCATTTCAAATCATATAATCGTGCAGTAAAATAAAATAAATCAATACATTATCTGGGAAACGCATGTTTGAGAATTTTTATTTTAGTTTAAATAAAATCATTAAAAGATATATACGTACAAATTGCATTTCTTGACGAAAATTGGTACATTTGTGTATTTATTTGCGCACTTACAAACTAATATATTTCAGATTTTTTTTAACATTCTTATTTAACTTAGACATTGTTGAAAAATGATAAATACTTGTAATCAAAAAATAATTACAAAAAGTACATAGTTTTAATAGTTTTATCATCACGCCTTTCAGCATTTTTGGATGTAGGTATAAATTAAAGCAAATTTTGAATGAAATAAAATCGATATTAAGTTATAATTTAAAAAAGCGGGTACGGAGAATAATTAATCTTTCTCATTGGAACCCTTCATTCCCTGCACGACCGTAAGAAAAACTTTTGACGAAATGTGGATTTTCGGCCGCTGGCTGGTTAAACGCTCTTAATAAATATATTGCTTCATCCATGTTTTTCAATAAATTGTTTGGTGAGAAAAAACGATATCGATAAATGGGTACAGAAACTGGCTGAATCCCGGAAAATTCTGCTTTATTATACATATTTTAATATATAAATTCTCTCCCATGTTATGGCAATGTGCTGTATCTATGGCATTTTGGCCTTGCAGCGCACAATCAATTCCAATCGCCAAGTTACATCATATAAACTTACTTTTTTTTTTTTTCGTTATTTGTTTTTGGGTTGTTATGCCGTTTTGCGCTACCTCCTCTTTAGCCAACGTTTCGGATACTGCAACGCTGCCCGAAACGTTGGCTAAAGAAGGAGGTAGCGCAACACGGCATAACACCCCAAAAACAAATAACGAAAATAATTTTGGCCATGAAAATCTTAAAACGTATCTTACTTTTATTTGTTTATTGTGGTTATTTCCCAAGGAACTGACGATGGCACGAAGATCATTTCTGTAATGGTAGAACATTGCAAATTAAAATACAGCATTCTGCCAGGACAACCCCCCAAATATGGATGGGATAGGGATGGGAGATGGGATATGGAATAGGGATGTTTGAGTTACAGCGTGTTGGCCTCACGTGTTGACAGCTCCTATCAGTGCCACGCGCGCGACGCGTGATGTGTCAATATGTTTTTTTAAATTTATTTATTAATTGTTTGTTGATTTTTCGATCACCATGCTAGGCACGTGCCCGTGTTATGGTGGTCGATTACTGTATTTCTGTATCTCTACAAAGCTAATTTTGAGATGAAGGACTTTATTTTTTTCATTTTGTTATTTTCCTCGTAAACTAATTGAAATCCGTAAGTCTAAACTTAAAATTTAGGTCGCACAGTTTACACCGCGCTGTGCAAGCGGGTTCCCCACAGAGCGTCGGACCATCCCATAGTAGTAACAATTTAAGATGTGATGATAGGTTTGATTGAGAATTTATTATAAATGTAAAATAAACGAATATGTCATGAGTTTCAAAATGCGTTGTCTATTTGTATTGTATAAGATATTGAAATACAAGAGATATGCTATGATAGCCGCCCGACCGTCGGCGGACTACTAACTAATGGGCATAGTTTAATTACGGAAAGAATTCGTTCATTTAGTTGATTTTTCAAGGTGTGCAATAGTATCGGTTAACAATATCGGTGTCGCCAGGAAACACCCAATCAAAACTGCGGATAGCACATTTCTTATTTATTTAATTTATTTATTGTTTCTTTACACTACAGGTAAAAATGTTGACAATACAATCACCAGGACAAGCCTGTGTTGAGTTTAACAATTATACAAATTAACAAAATAACACAAAATTATACAGATATTGAAAGATCAATATTGTTGCATTTCTTACGTTGAGATTATGGGTATCTACTAAACTGATGGCGCTAGGTAGTACATTAATGTAAACGTGTAGACTTTGAGGGTGACCATAGTTGTAAATAATAAATAAATGTAAATAATATAATACATTTCAATCTTTGATTTGTATATATTTTTTAACAACAATTTAAATGAAGGGTCAATCTAATCAATTTGAGAGGCGTGTATGGGTACCGCCGCCCCGGGAACCATTATTGAATAACCAACACTTCTGCCAAACGTCACCTCAAGTGGTTCGCTACGTTTGGCTTTAGCAGGGGTGCCCGGGTTCCTGGGGTGAGGTTTGTCTGGGTCTTGGCGGCAGACGCGTCTGCCCACCAGCTGTGTGGCGGGTCGGATATTTTGAGTCTTTTGATTTCTCCAGCCGGATTATTTCAACCCATCGCCTTGCAATTGGAGGGATGTATTCATACTTCTGTTACTCCTGGACACTGACTCTCATATTCCTGCCCACCCCTCCCAGAATTTTCTCACCCTTCCCAGAACTTTCTCTTCTTCCTTTCCTTAAAAAGACCCTCCACGCAGCACCCCCCATGACATAGACTCTGATGGAAATTATTTTCCTCATGGCCCTCTGTGTGGACTAACGTAAAGAAAGAATACTTGACACCAAATTTAAAATTGTTACTATTAGTTTGCGAGGAACGTAACGAAATGTCCAAAAAAGTTTTATCAAAACTAGCTTTTTGGAGATACAGTATATTGCCATTATACGGGCGTACTTCCGGCGGTTTTTGGAGCACCTGTATATCCGGATCGATTTTCCATATCTTACATGATAATCTAATATTTAGTTAGTTGGGCATCCCTTGTCGAAATCACCACCACCCCTTATAAAGTGGGCTTCATTATTACCCGAGTGTTGTAACAATTTAACACACCTTCATAAATACAGGGTCAACATCAAATCTTATCCTAAGTGCTTTCTACAGGTGAATTGGTGATTATTCGGAATAAAGTAAAGGGAAATGGTGGCATTACAGCAGAATTCAGGTTAGAACTAAAATAGTTTTTGGAATAAGTAACACCTTCTTCCAGCAGACGACACACTACGGCCATCAAAATAAATCTGTTTTATCTTAGAGTATTGTAAAATGAGACCATTTGGAGCTAGGTACAGTTGTATGTAAATCAAATAAGCATTGCTCTTTACTTACAGGTTTATTAAACAATTATCTCCAAGCGCCTCAATTTACAATATTAATTTGAACAATATTGGTTATATGTGGTGGGTAGCGAACACGATGAAATTCGCGAGCTGTTAGATCGGCGGCAATTAGGAACAGAATGATTCTTCTTTTCGTTCGACCCCCGTCGTTGGTAAACTTTGGTGGTAAAAAGACCCGCGTTCGCTATTGGCGTATGAATAGCCAATAGGAGGTAATTGCGTATCGAATTTGTTGTGTTGTTCGTTAGCCGCAACATTTAACCAATTTTGGTAAAATTGGATCAATTTTAGAAATATGGAACCACTTTTTGTGATACAGTAACATTTTACCAATTTTGGTAAAATTGGATCAATTTTAGAAATATGGAACCACTTTTTGTGATACAGTAACATTTTACCAATTTTGGTAAAATTGGATCAATTTTAGAAATATGGAACCACTTTTTGTGATACAGTAACATTTTACCAATTTTGGTAAAATTGGATCAATTTTAGAAATATGGAACCACTTTTTGTGATACAGTAATAATTTACCAATTTTGGTAAAATTGGATCAATTTTAGAAATATAGAACCACTTTTTGTGATACAGTAACATTTTACCAATTTTGGTAAAATTGTTAAAATGTTACTGTATCACAAAAACACTTTTTGTGAAAATTGAAACAAATTTGGTTCAATAGGATTAATTTTGGTAATATGGAACCAATTTTGTTAGAAAATTATTAATTTTGGTGAAATAGTAACAATTTTGGTACAATTTAGTCCACCTCACGGATAATACCGAACGTTCATGTTGTCGAAGTTCAATGCACGGATAATACCATATAATACGGAATATTCCCTTTTTAACTAATAGACATTCAAATATGACATTTGTCATAAGTACCAATCTTATAAAATAAATTCTGGTCAAAATAAAAACATAAAAGTACCTACTTCGAATTATTGGGTTTATGTTCAAACTACAGTACAGATATACCTCCCTGGTTTTGAATGGTTTGTTTGGCAAAGCAGAGTTTGTCTAGTAAAGTGGGTATGTGTAATTATTCTAATACATTTCTTTCCATGTTCTGCTGTTATAAATACAGGTACAAACTTGTCTATAATGAATTCGCTTAATATCATGAATAAATTATTTTTTTATATGGCAATAATATTTCTTAAGTTTCATTCACCGCCGAGGACGCGTGCCTCGTACTGAACACATGTTTGGAAGGAGAATCGGCGTTACAAACCCGTGCACAATAGGATGCCGCTCGCCTTCTACTGAACACGGGTTTGGAGGAGAAAGGCGTTACAAACCGTGTTGATTTCGAGGCATGGTTGCCTCCTATTGAACACGGAAAAGGAAATACGCCGCCGGGACTATTATAACATTATTCACGTCAAGAGTCACAGCAACAGAGAATATTTATGCACGACTGTGAATGAAGACAGAGTCGTATGGCGTTTCATCTTATTTCCCTACCCGTACAGACACTTGCGTGATGTTTTATCAGTAAGATGGTTTGAAACAAAATTCATAGAAACACAGCATATTGTCTGCGCACAAGTTGAGATGAAATTATTATTATTGTGGGCGGAATGCCTTCAGCCGACAGGCCTCAGTGTCCAAATATGGGCCCGACCGCGGAACAACTTTGCCATACTAATCTCAATAACAATATTATTATTATGTGCCGGAGTTGCCCGGTCGAAAAACTGTTTATCAATGTTTTGAAGTGAAAACTTCTTGAGCACCGTTGTGATTTGAAACTCGGTGAGACAAATCTGGAGTTAGCCTGCGAGAGAATGAGATGGCAATTAAATATTTATTTATTTCACGTGTACTCGGTTCCAATGTAATACGATTAATCCACGGCCCCACGCAAGTCTTCTGTGCTCTAGCGGTATAAAGCGCCCGAAAAACCTAAGCGGCCCAGACATTCAGCGGACCAGGGATCGAATCTTACGAAATCCAAAAAAAAAAATTTAAGTCAATCTCCAATTTCAAACCATTCCAAAATGAACAGGCAAAGAAAATACTAAAGAAAGCGACATCTAGGAACTCCAAAGAAGAAAAAAATACTAATAAGTATAGGAAAATGTACAAAAAACACTAATAAGTATAGGAAAATGTACAGGAAAATACTAATACTAATAAGTATAGGAAAATGTATAGGATAATGTACACTTTGGAATTCGACGACAAAAATATGGAAAATATTCCTTCACATTGATAAAAAAAGTGTTTCTTAGTCTCCCCACTCTTGTCTACATTAGTTTTCTGAAGGTTTCACTTCTACCGCGTTTGAATTGCACATTCTGATTTTTTAAAGTTTATTTTTGAGATTTACGATTTGGAAGGCGGGTATGGGTACCGCCGCCCCGGGAACCATTTATTGTATAACCAACACCTCTGCCGTAGGTCTCCCCAAGTGGTTCGCTACGTTTGGTGACTTAGCAGGGGTGCCCGGGTTCATGGGGTGAGGTTTGTCCAGGTCTTGGCGGCCGATGCCGTCTGCCCACCTGCTGTATGGTGGGCAGGATCGAGAAAGACTGGTTGAGTAACTAACTAACTAACTAACTAACCATCACGCCGTTTCCCCGCAGGGGTAGGCAGAGAGGACGGACCGCCAAACAACTCGGTCTTGGCACACACTCTTTGCCTCACTCACATTCATACATCGTCTCATACATACTCTTCTATTATTCTGACTTTTGACATGGCCCGTCTCAAGTATCTGATTCACTTGATCGTGCCATGTCTTCCTCGGGCGTCCCCGACTTCTTCTACCATTCACATTTGCATCATATATTCTTTTAACACTACTTTCTTCGTTCATTCGCTATACGTGCCCAAACCATCTGAGGGTCTCTTTCTTAATTTTGCTCATTATACTTACATCAGCCTTACATTCTTTGCGGATATCCACATTTCTAACACGATCATACATGGTTTTACCACACATACGTCTCAGGGATCTCATTTCAACAGCAGTAGACTGGTTGAGGGAGGTCTTTTATCCTCTCCAGCCAGAATCTTTCAATCCATCGCCTTGCACCGCGGTTGTATGGATAGGTGGATGTCAGTTGGTCAAAATAAAATCAAAATAAATGGAATATTTCTAAATTAATCCTAAAACTATTAACTATTTTGGAAAGGTAATAAAATGCAATGGGTGTGCAAGGTATCGAGAGCATCTCATATCCTTATCCTATATTCTCCCCCCCCCCCTCCTCTCCCCTTCCTCACCCCTTCCTCTCCACTTCCTAAGTCTAAATTTAGCTTAAGATAAATTAAAACTCCATCTAGAAACAATATTAGTTATAACTCTTTTGGCTTCACTGCAGTTAACGTGTATATTTTTATGTCTATTGTATGCAGGTATATAAGCTGTTTGTTTCTTAGAAATCAAATAAAAAAAAAATAAAAAAAATATGCTTTCATATTTTGTAATTCAAAATGAAAATAAATATAACAAAATGAAAATGTTGTAAAAAAGCTAATCTTACGTTTTTTCTAACTAAAATTACCGATAACGAAAGAAAAGTACAAATAATTTATTAGGCAAATATATTATAAACATTATCATCACCTCACTTTTTTGTCGTTTCATGTAAAAATAATCAATTAAAAATTCTCAAAATTTCATTTTTTTATAGTTCAAATTGCAGTCGGAAACTTAGGATTCCTAAAGGTGTACATTTTAATTATTTTGCGTTTAACTTTTAGATTTGAATATAAAGCTTGGTATTTTCTCTTTCGAACACCGTTTAGATTATATTTCTAACCCTGATAGTAAGGGAAATACTACGATTTATATGAGACCTATATCAGTTTTTCCGACCAAATAGACCTGACGGGTTAAAATACCCCATTTTACTAATATTATAAACCCGAAAGTTTGTACGGATGTATGTGTGTTTGTTACTCTTTCACGCAAAACTACTGAATGGATTTTAATGAAACTTTACAATAATATAGCTCGTACATCAGAATTCTTCTTCTTTCGTATGGTGGGGGGTCAGAGGGGGACATCTAGGTCTGCGAGCCAGTCTAGGGCCTCCCGCCGGGGAATGAATGGAGCGGGCATTCGTTGCACCGCATTCACACGTCGCCGACTCTTTAAGGCCCCATCTATGCATCATGTGAGCACAACGGCTATGGGAGCACCTTATCCTATTGATGGCAGTCCAGAGTTTGCGAGGCAATGAGAACCCAGGCTGTCTCTCAGTGGGGTCTAGCACGAGATGTGCGTTTTTGACGTTGGCTGATTGCCACTCAAGCTTCCACTTATCTTCTGGGGTGAGAGGTGTTCGAAGGAGTCTTTCTCCTTCCGTCCAGAAGGGTTTTCGAGACTTTAAGCGGCATGCCGGGTGAGAAACGACATCATCGTGCAAGGGTATTTCGCTTTTTTGCAGCGCCTTCTTGTATTCCCTCAGTGTTGCAATCTCTCGCCTGGTACATCAGAATAACATACAGGCTATATAATATAATGATAAGCTCTGGCGTTATGAAATTTGTACAAATGAAAATGTGTGTATTTCATATATTTTAGCGGCAGGGAGGAAAAGCAGTGGGAAGGGGAACGGGGGAGGTGGAGTTCGCGGAGAGGGAAGAGACGAGTGAGGGGGAAGGCTGGGAAGTGGAAGGGAACGGGGACGCACGGGAAAGGACATGCAGGGAGAATCAATTTATTTGTTTGAATGGCATTGCAACGCTTGCCGGGGATCAGCTAGTTGGTCATATTGCTTCAACAATGTTTATCACAATGCAGTGTAAAGCTTTGATTGGTTAATTCTATAAAAATAAAATTACATAATATAGTAAAATATTGTTAAACTTTCTGACTTGCAGAATTGTTTACAAACAAACCTATAAACGAACAAAAGCACACACCTTGAATTTTATTAATACTCTTAAAATATTACGATAAGCGCATGGGCGTAGGTACTGCCTTCGGTTGGTATTGTTGCGAATGTGACGATGACGTACTGTCTACTTGTAGGAAGGGTAGGCAGAGAGGACACCGCGCCGTAGATATCTGTCTTAAATTAGCATTTATTTACCTCCACATAATATACAGAACATTACCGGATTGTACTATGAAATGTAAAATATTGTATAATCTTTTATTTTTGTAAAATCAATATCTAATCCTAAAACCGCTCCAAAATGAACAGGCATTCGATTAGAAAAGAAGATACAAGAAAAGCCACGAAGAGACAAGAAGAGCCGAGAAGAGACGAGAAGAGCCGAGAAGAGCCGAGAAGAGCCGAGAAGAGCCGATAAGAGCCGAGAAGAGCCGAGAAGAGCCGAGAAGAGCCGAGAAAAGCCGAGAAGAGCCGAGAAGAGCCGAGAAGAGCCGAGAAGAGCTGAGAAGAGCCTAGACAATCCCCGTCCCATGAACCCGGGCACCCCTGCTAAGTCGAACCAAACGTAGTGAACCACTTGGGGTGACCTACGGCAGGGGTGTTGATTAATAATAGTAATATTTGGATGATATATAAAAAACCGTTTTTGTGAAAAATCTCCTCAAGGGCGCTGTACAAACTTGTAATTTATTTCTAAGATCTAGAAAACTACAAGCTAGACAAACAATTAAAAACAACTTGGGGCTAAACATTGCATCCACCGGTTCATTGATCACCGATACGAAAATATATGTACAATGTTTTGACCAATGAACGCGTTGCTGCCTAAAAATGTTAATACAATATATAATAAATTGTTCCCGGAGCGGCGATATCCATACCCGCCTCCTAAATTGAGAAGATTAAGACGATCCAATAGTCCAGGAAAAAGTCGAAATCGGAAGTCACTCCCCTTTGTGGTAGGAGTTTAAAAATACTTGAGAAAAAGCTTTCGGAAAGGTTGGAAAAGGTATTTGAGATTTTTTTTACAATTTGATTTCGTAAAAACCATTAACTCCTTTTTTACGCATTGTTTATTGTAATAAAACGGAAATTTAAAATTGATTTCACGAAACCAAGCGACGCGGAGTCTAACGCCTGTTCCCCGCTACGGCCGGGGGAGGATTGACTGAAAACGGGTGGCGAGTCAGTAGTTCTTCGGTGGACGGTATAAGGTTCACTTTGAAAAACCAAATTCGTCGACAAGCGGCCGCATTGTAAAATAACCACGCGAAAATGCACATTTTATTATATTTTGTGAAGTTCGGGCGTAAATATAATTTTTTTTTTGCGATTATTATAAAAGAAACTGAATTTACCACATTGTACAATAAAACCATATCCGAAAAGGGGTTTATAAATAGGAGAGTTTGGACTTCAAGGTGTTTTTTTATAGACCTTATACTTTATTTTTTTATAGGCTTATATTAAAAGATATTTTATGTGATCTTTTTATAGTATGTTCTAAACGCAGTATTTAATTGAAGCATCAACAATAATTCTAAACGATCCAATTTTCAAAACAAAAACAATACATATGATTTTGTATGATTTTGCATTATTTAGTACTAGCCTTTTCCCGCGGCTTCGCTCGCATGGTATTAGGGGATTCCCACTCAGCCTCCTCCACCTTCCCTCGCCCCACTCCACTCCTCCCATTAACCCCCCCCCCCCCCATCCCCCCCACCCACCCCTCCCCCACCACCCACCCCTCCCCCTTTACCCACCCCTCTCCACTCTCCACTCCCCCCGTCAACCCCCTCCCCCCTCCCCCTCCACCCACTCCTCCCCCCTCCACCCACTCCTCCCCCCTCCACCTTCCCTCTCCCCACTCCACTCATCCATCAAACCCCCTCTCCCCCCCTCCTTCTCCACCCACCCCTCACCCACCCCATATCCTCCCCACTCCACCTCCCCCCACCTTCCTCCACCCCTCCCCCTTCCCCTTCCTTCCCTCCCCCCCTCTCCCACCCCACTCCACCTCCTCCACCTTCCCTCTCTCCACTCCACTCCCCCCATAAACCCCCTCACCCTCTCCCTCCACCCACCCCTCCCCTCACAAACCCCCTCACCCTCTCCCTCCACCCACCCCTCCCCTCACACCCTACCCCTCCACATTCCCTCTCCCCACACCACTTCCCCCCATCAACCCCTTTCCCCTTCCTTCCCTCCCCTCTCTCCCTTCCCTAACCCCCTCCCCCACCCTCCTCCCCTTCCCATATCTCCCTCCACCAACATCCGCCACTCCCTTCTGACCTCTCGCATTCCACACATTCATTCCCGATACATTTAGTTTTCAAACTGTTCGCGAGCCACCTATTATAATTTTTTATACAAATTTCATAATGCCAGAGCTTATCATTATATTATATAGCCTGTATGTTATTCTGATGTACCAGGCGAGAGATTGCAACACTGAGGGAATACAAGAAGGCGCTGCAAAAAAGCGAAATACCCTTGCACGATGATGTCGTTTCTCACCCGGCATGCCGCTTAAAGTCTCGAAAACCCTACAAAATAACGAACAAAAAAAAGAATTATCCAATTTGGTGCAGTCGTTTGGGTTTATGCGCATACATACATTTCTGTGAATCATTTTTAGAGATACTTATTAAGTACGACGCGAACAAAGCACTCTTTTTAGGGTGAATTGCCTAATTAAAAAATAAATAAAACATCGTTTCCAAGGCGACAATTGGTTGACGTTTGCAATAAATCGATTTTGTTATTGACAGAAAACGTATGTTAAAGAATTTCATAACGCCAGAGATTATTCATAACGCCAGAGCTTACCAATATATATAGCCTATAGATCTCGCAAATAATGTAGCTTTCTATTAGTGAAAGAATTTTTAAAGTCCATTCAGTAGTTTTTGTGTGAAAGAGTAACAAACATACATCTATACAAACTTACACTTTTATAATATTAATAGGTTAATAGGATAGGATGGCTTCATCTTAAGAATATTGTAAGTGAAAGTACAAATATTTTCTCTCTTTGAACCATTAATTTCTACCAATTGAGCGTCATAGCCATAGCCTTGTAGAGGTAAAAACTACTAATGATTGAGTATTTCTACCGCTATTTCCAACGTTCTATATTTAAATGTGTGGAATTCTACGACTGCACTGTTTGTCTCGTTCCACAACTTGTTTACAACATCCGATGACATCTGGTTGAAGCGTGTCGTGTTTTTTTTCCAGTGCCATGTAGCGCGCTTTTTCGAACATGCAAATAATACGTTGTGTTCTTCATTTAAATATTATTTGGAACGTTGGCTCTGGAAGGAAATAAAACCTGGAAGGAAATAAAACAGAGTGCGCAATTCACACGCGGTAGAAGTGAAATCTTCAAAAACTAACAAAGAGGAGGCCGATTATACTATCTCATTCTCTCGCAGGCTAAATCCCCTAGATGTATGTGTTTGTCTCTTTTTAGTGTCGCTTTTTCGTTTCATCGAGTTTCAAATCACAACGGTGCTAAAGAAGTTTTCACTTCAATAATTTTGTTATTATTATATATATATTTGGGAGGCGGGTATGGGTACCGCCGCTCCGGGAACCATTTGTTGGTAACCAACATCTCTGCCATAGGTCACCCTAAGTGTTTCGCTACGTTTGGTAACTTAGCAGGGTTGCCCGGGTTCATGAGGTGAGGTTAGTCCAGGTCTTGGCGGCCGATGCCGTCTGCCCACCTGCTGTGTGGTGTGCAGGATCGAGAGAGACTGGTTGGGGGAGGTCTTTTATCCTCCAGCTTGAATCGTTCAATCCATCGCCTTGCACCGCGGTTGGAGGGATGGATTCATACTTCCGACACTCCTTAACCCCCAGATTCCTATCCACCCTTCACACCTTTTTCCTTCTGATAACTTCCCCTTCTCATTTTCCTTAAAATAACCCTTCACACTGCATCCCCTAAGATGACACCGGCCCCGAGGGAAATTATTTTCCCCAGGTCCTCCTGTGTGGAGCTAACGTAAATGTATATAGGTATATGTTATTCGAGATGTTTAAATTTAATTGTAATTAAAAAACCATAATTCAGGATCGAAATTTTTCTTGAATTTAGCCATGTTTGGTGATCTGAATAGCAAGGTGCTTGCACACCTTCCTTCCTCTTCCCTACCTACTCCCCCCCCCCCCCCACCATAATCCTTTGATCCCTGAACCTAGATTAAGACGAATTTCATACATTTTTTGTGAATTCCCTCATATTTGTATCTTGAAAATCATTCCGATTTTTTTTTGAATTTTCTGAAACCTCATAAGGAAAATTCATCCGGTACATTTTTGTACCGTCAGGGAATAAGTAATAATATATTTTTTAAATTGTTTACTTATTAAAAGCTGACATTTTTGAGAGATAATGATGACATTATTAGTTTTAATTCTTACTTTTTCTCATTCAAATAGAAATATTTTACAGTGGCGGCATGTAGAACTTGGCTTTGACTAATTTTTTTATATGCAAACCTCGCATCTTCCTCGTTTATTCCCGATTTTGATTCTGAAATATATTAGTTTGTAAGTGCGCAAATAAATACACAAATGGACCAATTTTCGTCAAGAAACACATGTACGTACATATTTTTTAATGATTTTATTGAAACTAAAATTAAAATTCTAATACATAACTTTGCTAGATAATGTATTGATTTATTTTACTGCAGATTACATTATTTGAAATGGGTGTGGTATAATACAAAAACTTTTTTGAAAATTTAACAAATCTGCCAACGACCTATGGAATAACCTTATTATACTAAAAATTAAAAAAAAATCTAAAAATTTATTACATACGAATGCTAGATAAAAGAACAATCTTTCGAAATCCATTTATAATTTTTTGTGGAAAAGAGTCAATACGTCTAAAAACTTTTTTGAAAATGACGTATTTCAGGCTTTCTCTGGTAATGCCCTCTTAAACATGCATTCTCTAGTTCGAATATTATGATCGCCCGAAAGATTTATTGAGACTTTAAACTATTTTAGACTGTATACAATTTGGGAGGCGGGTATGGGTATCGCCGCACGGGAACCGTTTATTGGATAACCAACACTTCTGCCATAGGTCACCTCAAGTGGTTCGCTACGTTTTGTGACTCAGTAAAGGTGCCCGGGTTCATGGGGTGAGAATTGTCAAGGTCTTGGCCATGGAAGTGCACTTGCCCAACTACTGCGTTGCTGGCCGGATCATGAGAGATTGGTTGAGGGAGACCCTTTTGACTTCTCCAGTCAGACTCTCTCCAGTCTCCACCCATCATATTGCACCGCAGTGGGAGGGATGGATTCATACGTCCTTAATTCCTGGACACGTTGAACCCCAGATTCCTACCCACCCCTCACCCCTTCCCTTCCCAGAATTTCTCCTCTCCTTCCTTTCTATAAAAAGTCCCTACGTACAGCATCCCCAAAGATGACATTAAGAAAGGGACGCTCGGAAGGTTTTGGCATGTAGAGCGAATTAACGAGGAAAGAAGTGTAAGGAGAATATATGATGCAAATGTGAATTGTAGAAGAAATCGTGGACCGAGTCTCGAGTCGGGGCCATGTCAGAGTCAGAAAAATAGAAGAGCATGTACAAGACGATGTATGAATGTGAATTAGGCAAAGAGTGTGTGTCAAGACCGAGTTGCTTGGCGGTCCGTCCTCTCTGCCTACCCCGAACGAAGGTTTCGAATAAGGGCCCGCTACCCGAATTACTACCGATTTCTTCCATATCTCCCTTAAACACGTTATGTTTTAAAGCTCTTAAATATATATATATGTTATTCTTGAAGATAATATATAGACATTGCCCGCGCCAAAACGCAAATTATATAAAATTCCCTCGATAGAAAAAAATCGCAAAGTATGCTTCAAAAATTATTACAAACAAGTTTGTTTCAGTTATTTTACAAGTTATATGAATGAAAAAAAAAATCGCAGTGTTTCTTTAGACGCTGTTTAAGACAATGCCCACGAGATTTTTGCTCTATTTTAAACGAGTCGTGTTTTATTAAACATTTTCGCATCGATTTTGTCGCTGTAAATGTTAGCGCTCTCCTCTAACATTCGTTATTTCGTATCTCTCAATCTTCTTCTTTTCGAGCCCGGTTACGGAGCCTTAAGTAACAAACCTACATAATTTTTTTCCACGAGTTTCCAAACAATACACAATACCCCAGCATTCCACTAGCAAGTTTTGGTTGGTATTAAAAAACACCCCGAAACTGTTATTTCCGCGTTCAAAACACGCCACCAAAACTTTGGCCTTTAACCCTTATCAAAATCTACCACTCGCTTAGATTACCAGTCATATTATTATTTACATTATGGGTAAGTAATCAGTAAAAAAGGAAGTAAATTGAATTAATGATCTGATTCCACTGAAGAGATAAAGTGAGAGAATTGTGTTAAGAGCGAGTCAGTGTGCCCAAATAAGTCTAATGTTTTCTAATTCTGATGAAATGCATAATTTTTAATGTGATTTCCGCACAAGAGTCCCGGCTTCATGGGGTGAGGTTTGTCTAGGTCTTGGAGGCGGATGACCAGGACGTACTGAACCTAAGATTCCTACCCACCCCTTAAACCCTTTTCCTTCCCAGAACTCTCCTCTCCTTCCTTTCCTTAAAAAAAACCGCCCACACAGCATCAAAGGTGAGCATAAAGATGACATAGGCCCTGAGGGAAATTATGTTCCTCAGGGCCTCCTGTGTAGAGCTCATGTAAAAAAAAAAAATGCTTTCGACTGTCCGGAGTCAGATGGTTCTCAAGTCAAGTTTTTTTTTTTTAAATTTTATTTTGCAGAAACAAACAGTACATAATTACATAGTAGAAAATAGTTTCAAAGTTATAGAATTTAACACAATAATTGGTACCAATGACATGTCGCTGTTATATACTTATGTTGCAACTAAAAGTTTGAATTTTGACTAAGGTCAAAATATGGACCTATTTTATTTTTCTGCGATTGACAGCGGTCCAAAATTGGACCACATTTTTTTACCAAAGTTTTTGGTCCAAAATTTACGATTTTATAAGGGGTCGTCCATTAATCACGTGGTGTTTTTTAGCAACTTTTTAACCCCCCCCCCCCCCCCGTGGTGATATGTGGTGAGGTTTTAGGCTACCTCCCCCCCAAATCACGTGTATTTTTTTTAGTACAAAGTATTTTGAAATTTTCAGAATATTATCACGAAAAATAAATACACGTGATATCTCATTACACCCCCCCCCCGGTGACATTTCGTGATTTTTTCCGAACCCCCCCCCCCTTTCGAGCCTCACGTGATTAATGGACGACCCCTAATATATTTTTTTATAAATCCTACGAATATGTGATAATCGAAAAAAAAAGGTGAATTCATTGCTATGTATGTAGAATTATTATCAGTTTTTATGTCTCGATATTAAAATTCGGAGATATGATTTTTTTAATGTGGGCGGAAAATATTCAAAATGATCTCCAAAAAATCACGAGCCATCAGAGGAAAAGGTTTTAAATCACGCTGTCGCTCGAGTGGACTATAAATTGCATTGGACTAGCTAAAGTTCGCAGCTCCCGGACTTGCAGAGTTTTTTCTGGCAGTGACCGCCCACTTTTTTGAATTTGCATTCATTTCGATAATTTCGATACAAAACTGTAGATTTTTATAGCCCCTCAGGCTAATTTGTTCGCTTTTGGTTAGACAGCTTATATATCGCACACCTAGATAAAGAATAGCACAACTCGAAATAATCCAAAATCGAGTTATTGCCATTTTCGGAATCTGCGTCGAAAACTACACAAACCACAAAGACACCTGTTTAAAAATCTCCATCAATAAAATTGTAGATGGCACTTAAGTCAGTCTTTCTGAATTGCTCTACGAAAATCCCCACCAACAATAGTAACGCATCACCAGTCACGACATACCAGCTGTAGGGGAAGGTGCTGTCAATACGCACAAAGACTGGATTATTTCGACTTAGTCTTGTATTCGTGATTAACCGCAGTCATAGTGCGTGAATATTTTGAGTTGATTTGGTATTCGTGATTGAACTTGTCTTGTTTCTCGGGCGTTCTACATATCAATTCCACTTACTCCGGTATTGTGAAGATTACAAACAAAATATACAGAATAAGAGTGCATTAATTCAAAATTTATCACTAATATGGAATCAATTTGAGTTGATAAAATTATTAAACAATGATTTTGTCACAAATACTAAAATAACACGAAATTAATTAATAAACGCGTGACATTTGATGGTTAAGTAATTAAGCAAATAAATATCCTAGTAAAATAACATACAATATCATATAACCCTTTGTGCTATGCATAAAAATCTTGTCTAAACGTTAGTTTATAATTTAAAAATAATAATTAATATAACAATATATTTAATCGGTCAAATAGAAATCGAGTAAAACGTTTTTCGCTGTTCCTGAAAAAAGAGTTATTTTGAGTTGTACTACTCTTTATCTAGGTGTGCGATATGTCTCTCAGCTCACAGTAATCGTTGTGTCTCCATTAAAGAGCGTGTTCACACACTGCTGTAATATGCGTGGGATGGCGTATTTCAGCATATCGCCCGCCATATATTCCAATTGGGAATATTCCAATTGGGAATATATGGCGAGCTGTAATGGTGAAAAAATGATCTGAACGGTGTTAGAATGAGAAAACACCCCGCTTTATATTGAAATTCGAAGTCAAAAATTAAGATGTGCACATACATATATGAAACCAAAGTTTCCGTCCACAAATTGAAAAAAAAAATCAAATTGGACGTGAATCATTATATTACGCAGGAATATTTCACATCACGCCGCACATCATCACAGACAGAAATTACTACACATTTTATGGTAAAATTCTTTATTTTTGAAAAATACATTTTTTCATCATGAATTTGTTGTTTTTCATAACCCTTTAAAATGCTTTTAGGTTCCTTAATTTTTTCATTCTTTATGAAACTGGTCTGAGGTTTTTTGCTCCAAAGGTTTAATATAAACTAGCTTTTACCCGTTGCAGGCTACTAACGGGTTAAAAGTGTTAAAACACAAAGCGAGGAGGGGGTGTTTAATTAAATACACGAAGATAAAAACGATGTTTGAATGTGGATAAAGTGAGTTGTGTGCGCCTACAAAGGGCACAGGTATTTCGCTCAATTTCGTACACCTGCTCTCGGGCCGCTTCGGTCGCCCGGTTCAAGGCGTTCAGTAAAGGCCTTTTCTCATATAAATTATTAGCGACGTCAGTTTTCTCTCTAATCGGTATAGTTGACATTTCTAGAGAATATATGTTCATTAGACTTTGCTTAATAATATTTTCATAAGGGCCCTTGCCGCATAAGACCAAGGTCAGAAAACACGCTCTCCGCGCATTCGGTTCACCGGCCTGACCTGACCTGATTTTTGTTGAGGTTTTTGGGGTAACATAATGATGGGGTGGAGGGGTTGAGAGAATCCGAGGCGAGATGCCAACTTTCCGACCCATAGTGATGGATGACGGAATTGCAAAGTGAAGCATTTTTTAGTTATCTATATAAAGTATGCTTACATTGGGTTTTTCGATGCCTGTCTCACTGGGATATACCTGAGATATATATGGTTGGTATGGTCCTTTAGTCTAGTATGTTTAAATATACTATATATTTAAGGAAGGATTTTAACCAGCAATTGCTGAGCATATTTAGTGTACTTACATGACAAATGTTTCTATTAAAAATAAAAAAATAATATTTCTCAATTACAAGTCACCACTGATCGCACTCCTGCATGGGATTACGTGAACGCGCGCTGTTTCGTGTGTTGCCGTGTTGCTAGAACGAGACGGGGTGCTTATCACGTGACCCGCTAGGCTATGCTCCACTACTCAGTTGCGACGTGTGAAGGGAAACATATTATTATTATTATTTTAATTGAAAAAAAAATATCATCGGATAGCAAAATGACATCTACATTTTTTCAGGAATCGCTGGTCAAAATCCTTCGAGTATGTGCTGTTACACCCTGTATAGTTGTGATTTTTTGGTATGTTTGCACATGACGGAGATCTAATGAAAAAAACCTGTTTCGAAATTTGGTTAAAAATCCAAAAAAAAAAGCATTTTTTTCTCCTTTTCACAGTTTTTGCCAATTTAAACCCCGAAGGACTAATTTTTTCGCAAAGAATGTTTAATACTTTCAGAAGACTAAATTAGCTATAATTAAATAAAAGTGTACGTTAATGGTGTTTGAGACACAGCTTCGAGCTTGCTCGCTTCTACCTTGCTCGTTTCGAGCTTGTTCGCCTCGAGATTTTCGCCTCAAACTTACTCGCTTCGATCTTGCTCGCCTCGATCTTGCTCCCTTCGAGCTTGCTCGAACTCCAAGCTTCGACCTTTGTTGAGTTATGAGCTTTCAGGGAGGTTTTTCTACTTGTTTTTAGGGAAGTACAGTTTGTCAAATAAGAGTAGAAAAAAAGGAGGGCGCCACTGTTGTTCAAATGGCAATACTAAAAATATAATCATGGTGATAATCTAAAGCTGTGTAACCTACATTTTTATTAAAAATTAAAAAGGCACAAAAGTAAAAAAAAAACACCTTTTCATTCCACTGATCTCAAAATCAGAATTGCATAAAGGTATATTATTATTATATCTTTGCAATTTTGTGTTAACATAATGAGGTCAGTGGTTGAGTGGGCATAGCGCTTGGGTCCCACCAGGGAGTGCGTGTTCGATTCCTCGGCTGGCTAAGTCCTCCATCACAACACAAGCAACATTTTCGGCTTTCTGTAGGTAGCAGTAGGAGATTTTCAAACATTTTTGGGTTATTCGTAACCCGGGAATGTTTGTCTTTGTTTAAAAATAAATAAATAAAATTAGCCTAAGTATCTACTAGCGTTGTCCAGGCTTTGGATCATATCTCTAATTTTAGATCTGATTATATTTAACTCATTCAGATCTAAAAGTAGTGTAACTAAACTCACCATTAATGATTCTTCTTTTCTACCTACTGTTAAATTCAAATTTATGTTAAACTAAATGAAAGCCAATCACTTTGTAAAACACTATTTAATCAAATTTATGTCATTAGGCAGGAAACTTAACAACAGTGCTTCTTCGCTTTAATATACATATATATATTTTTTTATAACAAAAAATGTATTTTTAAATGTGTATACAGTGTTCTGTATTTTCATTGTCTTTACACTTTAAAATAATAATTGACAGGTAAATTGGTGTCGCCAGCCTACAAATTTTATAGTTCGATTTTTTTTATATTTTCTACTCTTATTTGACCGACTCTATTTCAAATATTATTTATCTAAATGTCAGATTTGACTTCTTGCGCCTCGGCGTCTAAAATAGGAACTATTCTGCGGCTTAGCAAAGCTTGACATGGAATGTCGTCCATAGCAAGGATACAGATCGACTGATCCGGGCCTATGGAAGATGCTAGGATTTACCGGCACCAATTGGTAAAAGTCGTTATATTAGGTCTCAATTCAGACTTTTACATAACCTTTTCGGAAAATGAACTAGTTGATGCGGCTCTTGCTCTTACCGTAGAGCACACAGCACTAATTATATAATTAGTTTCCAAACGGTAAAGTGCCGATCGTTCATCTTGGAAGTCCCGAAGATTGGTACCGAAACTTCACACTGTTTGAACTGGCCGAACACGCGATGTTATTGAACTATTTACAAACACGCTAGCAATAAAGTGCCCTCCTCACCATCCAATTTCTAGTCACTTCTTGCTGGCCAGCCAAATTGGCGGTTTCCACCACACCATCCAATTTGCAGAAAGGTCTTAGCTTTTGCGCTGTGCGCACGTGTTCGGAGCGCTCGCGCTGTGCGCAAACGTGTCATGGCTCCGTCACTTTCGAAATTTCAACGTATTGGATTAGCGTTGGCTTTATTGACAACAGATAATAATGCGATTCGTAAAAGAAAATATTGGGCAAATAAATGGTTTATCGAAAGGCGTAAGTTTAGCCACATAAATATCGCAAGGGAATTGTATCCTCTTGATTTTAGGAACTTTCTGCGAATGGATTATGTTAGTTTCAGTGAGTTGCTCAATCTGGTAACACCATTAATAGAAAAACGAGAAATATTTACGCTTTCCAATAAAATCCAAATAAATGTAATATTTATGAACATGTCCGAAAACTAAAAAATGTTTTTGAAAGGTGATAAACGACGCTTTCAAATTTTACAAATTGAAATAAAAAATACGGGTGTTACAGCACGTACCCGAGGGATTTAACCAGCGATTCCTGGGCATATTTGGAGTAAAAAGTGTTGTCCGATGATATATTTTTTCTATTAATAAACAACAAAAAAATGTTTTTCGATCACATGTCGCTACTGATCCCATCACGAAGGGATGTGTTTGAGCGAACTAGCACTGTCTCGCTTGAACGAAGTGTCGCTAGAACGAGACGTAACGCTTGTCAAATGACCGCTACGCTATAAACAATTTATACTCCTGAGTACTCAGTTGCGGCGTGTGATGGAATAATATTTTATTATTTATTATTAATTGATTTTTATTTATTAGAGTTAATATATTACAAAATTATTCCATACAATTTATAATACATTACTCCCAATGAGTTTGATAAAACTCGTTTCGGGAAGGACAACATTATACCTCTAAAGGAAAATTATTTTTACATAAGAACACGCAAATCAATGAATAATACATAGATTTTTAAATGGACTAGACACACTTGATACAGGTAATTGAAGAATATACAAGAGTTACAAAGGAAGACAAAAAATTGTTTAAATAAGTAGATAAAAAATGTAATCGGACAGTAAAATGACATTCACTTTTTTTATTCTAAATAAGCTCGGGAATCGCTGGTTAAAATCTCTCGGGTACGTGCTGTTCCGGTAACCGACGAGTTCATCGAAAGCAAATTCATCGAAAATGAGTTCATCGAAAATCAATTCATCGAAAGCAAATTCATCGAAAACGAGTTTATCGAAAATCAATTCATAGAAAGAAAATTCATCGAAAACGAGTTCATCGAAAATCAATTCATCGAAAGCAAATTCATCGAAAACGAGTCATCGAAAATCAATTCATCGAAAGCAAATTCATCGAAAACGAGTTCATCGAAAATCAATTCATCGAAAGCAAACTCATCGAAAACGAGTTCATCGAAAATCAATTCATCGAATGATCAATTCATCGTAAAACATTTTTTTGTAGATATTGAGCTGTCAAAATTAAATACCCAAAAAGGTCTGTTTAACTGAGTTAAATGTGTTTAGCAACTGTCAGTTTCGTAGTGACAATGTAAAATTTATATGTTATCTCTTCGATTTCCGATTGTCTGATACTGCAAAAAGGGATATCTAAAGAACGGTGACCAGACAACTCATAATGAAACCAACTCACAAACAACTCAGAAAGGTCATTAAGAGTGATGATAAAAAATATTTAAAAATTGTTTAAATCGGTTAAGTTAGGTTAGGTTAGTTTAGGTTGACCAATGCTTTTTTAACTTCTCGGTCCGCTCGGCATTTCTCTCAAATATCAACAAAATATATTTTTTCGATTAATTGGCGATTCGATGAATTGATTTTCGATGCATTCGTTTTCGATGAACTCGTCGTGAACCGCTGTTCCACCCTGTATAATTTTTGAAAAAAAAAACCTTTTTTGCAGGCAAACATAAAAAGTTTAAAAATGTTCCACCTTACGTATTTTTCTAACTAAAATTACCTATAACGAAAAAAAACAAAAACACACACATATTTTATTAGGCAAATTTATTATGAACATTATCGTCCACTAACTTTTTTGTCGTTTCATGTAAAAATAATTAATTAAAAAATTCCCACAGTTAAGAAAATATTAATCCTTCTGTTGGGAATAACAGACAAAAATAATAAGAGTGATGAAAAAAAAATTTTTTTTCCTTCTTCTGAGAATTACTGTGAAAAATAATAACAAAAACTAACTAACTAACCATCACGCCGTTTCGGCGTAGGCAACTCGGTCTCGGCACACACTCCTTGCCTCGTTCACATTCATACATCGTCTCATAGTGTATGTATCTTTCTGGATTTTATTGTTTATTACTGCTAATTTGTATTTTCCTAAAAAAATACTTTTATTTTTATTTTTATTTCTCTTTCTTACATTTATATGTTATATTTTTATTTTATTTTATATTTTACATGTACCTACCTGGATTTTATTGTTTATTACTGATGTATACCTAGAATAACACAACTTATATCTGATATTGTACCTAATATCTAAGTAACTCCCCCAATATGTACCATTATTGTTAATTATTATTGAATCCATTAATGTGAAATTATGTACACGCAACCTGCCAATTTGACTGTCCTAAAACGGGAAACCTTCCTAGTTGGACAGTCAAAGCTTCCTTTTATATTGTTATATCTTGTATGTAATAAATGTAATAATAAAAATAAATAAATAAATAGGGAGCGGGAGCGACAATTTAAATTTTCAATACCAAAATTTAAATACCTACTTAGAAATAAAATGATTAAATTTCTATAATACACATTAGAAAGATTATTTTATCTTGATTTTAGAACCATTTTTGGTTTTTGCAAAGTGATAAAAAATAACCAATATAGAGGTGTTTTTAAAATATAAATTGTCGCTACCGCGACTGAACCGGTATACGTTTTGGAAATACGCGTACACAAGTCGCTGCTAACAGTGCTAACGACCGCGCGGTGCGCTCTTCGAGGAGAAATGAATTAAATGACCCGTCGTAACAATATGTCCATTCGGGGGCGTTCCTTCTGCGGCTGGCCCCAACAGAGAATTCGCAGACGGTAAATAATAATACGGCTGGCTGTTCGGCCCAATTTTAAGGAGTGGGGGGTCCCGGCAGAAGGGAAATAATAATTCGGCTGGTGATTTTTACCAATTCGCAGGCGGTTGTGCCTCCTCACCATACAATATGCAGTCATGACTAAATTTAGTGACTAAATTTAGTGTCGTGAGGAGAGCGCTTGAAACGTTCGCTGACTTGTGGCGTTTGGCGCGATATGTTCAATAGGCCACTTGCATGGATTTCATAACGACTTGGAAAAAATCATGTGGATAGATCTTTTTACTAAGATTACGAAAATGTTAGCAAAAATTGTTAGATATGTACAGTTTATTTTTATTTTTAAATAAATAAATCCATTATTTGGGCTCGTGACGTCACTACATGAAAATGTCCCGTCTCCGAAAATGTTCCTATTAATTTTGTAAAATTCCACACTGATTTATTTTTTTATATGGCATCATTTTGATTTCAGGCGAATTTTTTAATTCGTTAACTAGATTTATTGTTTGTTCTCTGCGAACTTATCACTTGGTTCGACTTTTTGACAGATGTTCTGAAGAGAACCCCGTACATTTAATGATGTACGGGTTCTCTTCAGAACGTGAAGATGATGTCGGTACGTGTTTTAGAGGTATAATGATTATGGTGCTGATTTTAACAAAATAAAATGTTATAATATTCTTATTATTATCATAATTTACAAGTACAAGTATATTACATTGAATTTAGTAATATAGACGCTGTACATTGTAATGATTTATGATCAATAAGATGGATCAAGGAAAAAAATATTTATGAGATTTTATATTTTTGGTATGCCTCGTTTATCTCCTGTGTTATTCGTGTGGAAAACGTTTTTTTTAATGATTTTCGGCTATGTAATTATCGTTTTTTCGCACCTATAAAATTATGTCCCGTCTTTCCGGTTTATAAAAAATGGTCTGATTTTTCGGGTTTAAATTTTCAAAAAATCGCCAGGGTTTCAAAAATACGATTAAAAAAAAAATACAGAATGTCTTAGAATATTTGCCTAAATCGTAAATTTAAAAAAAAAAGTGATGCAAGTGTCCTATTGCTTCGGATGCACCCCTTTTAGAGGGTGATACACCGACGAATTTTTCAGGCGAAGTAATTCGTAAAAGACACCGTAATTCGAAAGAAATCACATTTCTTGCGCTGGCTATAAAACATCGCAAAAAAGCATGTTTTGTTATATTTTGTGAAGCCCAGACAGACTTCTTTAGCAGCGTTGTGATTTGAAATTCGATGAAACGAAAAATAGCGACACTAAAAAGAGATAATAATGAAAGTGGAAATAAGTTTTATATTTGTTTTATTATAAATATGCGAAAAAGAGACATTCAAAATAGACAAACACATACATCTATAGGATTTAGCCTGCGAGAGAATGAGATAGTATATTCGGTCTTCTCTTTGTGCGGTGCTTCGTAGCCTCTCCACTCTTGTCTACTTTAATTTTCTGAAGGTTTCACTTCTACCGCATGTGAACTGCACATTCGTAATTTTTTGAAGTGAAAACTTCTTTAGCACCCTTGTGTTTTGAAACTTTATGAAACGAAAAATAGCGACACTAAAAAGAGATAACCACATACATCTATAGGATTTCGCGTGCCAGAAAATCAGATAAAATAAACCGTCTCCTCTTTGTACGGTGCTTCGTAGCCTCCCCACTCTTTTCTGAAGGTTTCACTTCGTGTGAACTGCCCACTCGTAATTTTTTTGTATTTCTTGGACATTAATGGGTATAATATATTCAACGATTTAATGTGTTATTGTAATGTTTAATATTATATTTTTTTCTATGTTATTGTCAAATATTACATTGTTTAAAATATTTCACGGTTTTACGCAAGAATATACAAGTGGTTTTTTTCTTCAAAAACTAATAAGTAAACTCAAGAATAAAAAAAAAATTTTTTTTTCACTTTTATAACTTTTGGCATAAATTCTATGTATGTGTAATCCTCGATAACTTAAATATTATTTTATAATCTATGTAAAAGCCCCTACGGGCGTACAACAACAATAAATAAATAAATAAATTAAATATGTAACAATTTCTAGACATTGTTTCGAAAAGTTTTATATCCCATGTACATGACACGGATATGTCGAAACCGGTACCAGATACACGTGAAATACAACTCTTCAAAACAAAATCAAATATTAAATATTTAATGAAAAAACACACTTTGTAGTACACCTTTTTTATTTGAATTAACAAATGACAGCCAGCCAGGTCTCAAATTAAGTTAAGGGGTATTTCACCATCCTCCTGATAGCTTATCCATACGATAACGAATATTAATAAATAAACGAATAAATATTCGCAACAGTTGAAAAAACTCGGCTAACTTATCCTATTGTATATAGCCACTATTCATAGGTTCATGTACCGAAAAGTAAGGGGGCATACATTAATTACGTGAATAGTTTTTCTTCCAATCTAGACCCCTCCCCCCCCCTTGGTGAGATAAATTCGGGCCACTTTGTATATTCTTTTCAAGTAACGTGAGATTTTGCTAGACCCCCCCCCCCCCTTTGAGCTCACGTAATTAATGTATGCCCCCTAAACTCAAGACTTTTTAAATAAATAAATCGTAAGTTTTTAATTAATCGAAATGTACGTTATCGTATGGATAATCTATGAGGAGGATGGTGAAATATCCCCTTAATATAAAAAGCCCTGACGAAATGAGATAAGCGAAACCTGGTTGTCTGTCATTTGTTAATTCAAATAAGAAGTGTTGCATTATAAAGTTATTTTTTCATTTAATATATGTATAATGTACACCCCAAAGCATTTGCTTCCTTCGAAAAAAAAAACAAATATTAAATGTTTTCTTAGATCTTCTTCTTAGAAAAGGTTCGAAAGTAGAAGATTTTACACCTCAAATCATTTTTTATGGTTTTGAATGTAGCTATAATTTTGTGGTTATCCATTATAGATAAATGAAACAATGTTACTTTGTTTGAACCTCTTGTATATTTGTTTAAAGCCGACCGGTTTCGGAACGACCGTTCCTTCCTCAGGGCAAACGTATACTGATTTGACAATTACCCCTACCACAATCGTTTAGTAATAATACATTGTCCCCACCACTATTTCGTTCGAACGGTCGTTCCGAAACTGGTCGGCTTTAAAAAAATATACAAGTGGTTCAAACAAAGTAACTGTAATGTTCTTTGATTTGTCTTGTGGCTCACTAGCCCACAATGTAATGATTACAACGTAAGTTCTTTTTACTGGTTTATTGCGAATTATATTAGGAACCAATGTTGTTAGTAGCGTCTTTTTACAGGCGATCTCTAATTAGGTCTGACGACGGTTCGCCAAACGGCCGACTGCTCTACTTGCACGCACGCTCGGAAAAACTCGGCGCCGCCCGACTATCTCCGAACGAACGCGGTCTTTTCGTATGGCATTCTACGCCACTACACTCATGTACTACAGTAACATTGTTTCATTTATCATTTTTTATAGGCCTGATACTTTATTTTTTCTAGTCTTATAAAAGAAAAAGCAAACAAAACTGCCCTATCAAACCTAAGGCAAGCTGTGTTCTATTCGCGGTATTTAAATTAATCCTAGTTTTAATAAAACGTAACAAGTAAAAAAAGTGCTTTGTTTCGACAAAATTAGTATTAAAGTATATATTTTTTTGTTCACAGCATCAACAAGATTCGAACCCTGGTGGACTTTCAGCACTGTCAGCGGCTAAAGGAGCTATATGTGCGCAAGAACCGCGTGGCGGATCTTTCCGAGATCCGGCACCTCAAGATGATCCCTTCGCTGCGCATCCTGTGGCTGGGGGAGAACCCGTGCGCCGAGGATGCCAAGTGAGTTATTCCACTTATTTATGAATGGGTATCATTGGACTAGAGCAGGGGTCGGCAGTTTGTCAAGTGTGAAGAGCCAATTTGTCAAAGAAACAGGCTAACAAATAAATCAGGGAGCCATATTATAACGGGGCAGGGCGTTCCATGAGCTGAGTTGGTAACACTGATGCTGATCGAGTTAAAGTCGATTCGGCGGCTCCATCTCATAAGGCTGGTTGAGTAGAGGTGAAATTGCAATTGATGTCTGAAGAGCCGCAGACGCTTATGCAAGAGCTGCAAAGTGAATTCCGACCCCTGGAATAGAGTACTAGAGCGAGGACTGAAGGAGCTGGCAGTATGTCGAAAAAACCGCGTGGCGGACCTGTCCGAGATCCGTTTTTATGCCATCAACATTAAATATTCCTCATCAAAGGCCTATGTTCACCTTTGTGCTATCAACGTCCTGTTTTCCTAATCAATGGCTCATTTCCACCTTAATGCCTTCTCTGTCTTGATTTCCGCATCCAAGGTCCATGTCCACCTTTACGCCGTAATGTTCTATTGTCCCCTTCAAAGGCCCATGTCCACCTTCACAACAATAGTGTTCTATTGTCTCCTTCAAAGGCCCATGTCCACCTTTATACCAATAGTGTACTATTGTCTCCTTCGAAGGCCCATGCCCACCTTTATAACAAGTGTTCTATTGTCCCCTTCAAAGGACCATGTCCACCTTTATACCAATAGTGCTCTATTGTCCCCTTCAAAGGCCCATGCCCACCTTTTTGAAATCAATGTTCTATTTTACCTATCAAAGGCACATGTCCACCTTTATGCCAATAGTGTACTTTTGTCGCCTTCAATGCCCTTGCTCACTTTTATGATATCTATGTCCTATTTTACCTATCGAAGGCCCATGCCCACCTTTACGCCAATAGTTTACTTTTGTCCCCTTCAAAGGCCCATGCCCACCTTTAAGATATCAATGACCTATTTTACCTATCAAAGGCACTTGTCCACCTTTATACTAATAGTGAACTTTTGTCCCCTTCTATGGCCCTTGCTCACTTTTATGATATTTATGTCCTATTTTGCTATTTTACTTATCAAAAGCCCGTGTCCACCTTTATGCCAATAGTGTACTTTTGTCAAAGGATCGCTCATCTTTGATATCACTGTCCAAAAGCCCAAGTCCACCTTTATGGCAATAGTGTACTTTTGTCCCCTTCAAAGGCCCATGCTCATCTTTGATATCACTGTCCCATTCTACCTATCAAAGGCCCATGTCCACCTTTAGGCCGTCAATTTTCTTTATTCCTTATTTTTACACATTTTAAAGTTCTGATTTTCCCATCAAAAATGTCTCTCCCCATTAAAAGAGCCCATTTCCACTTTTTTACCATCAATTTCCTGTTTCCTCGTCAAAGATCCATGTTCACCTTTTTCCTACTAAAGTTCTCATTTCTCTTATAATGAAGACCTTTTCTTCTTCAAAGATCCAAATCCCTCTTCTCCCCATTACGGTTGCCTTACGTTATTGTCGGATTTGTTCAAACAGGTGCGCTTATCATAAAAAATATATATAAAAAATATATAAAAAGGTTCTCTTTTCTAAGGCTCCTAGTTGTTTTTAGCAATCATATCCCTGCCTTGACCTTTCCTTCCTCTAAACCCCTTTCTGTCATCATTCCATTTTGTGTTATGGATGTAATAAACAACATGATATACGATATTTTTAGTTAACTATTTTTAAAAGATATAATTTTTTATTTTCCAGCTACCGCCTGACTGTCCTCAGAGCACTACCGAGACTGGAAAAGCTGGACAATACCGTGGTGGAACCTGATGAGGTTAGTTTTAAACACATAATAGAAATGATGGGAGATTTGGCGTGAAAGCGTGGTGACCGCGGTACGTCCAATTCGCATTGATTATCGAAGCGACCAAGTTAAAAAAAATTTCAACTAGAAAAATTGGGAATTGTAAAGTATGAAACATGTAAAGTTTGAAAGTTTTCCATATTAGGCAATTTTTATTTTTAAAAAAATATATAAAATCGGAAATTTCGGCTCGAAAAATTGATGTGAAAATAGGTCGGGAATTTTTCATACCAAAATTTACTAATTTATCTATTCGATTTTGTAATTTGAAATTTTTTGATTCTGGAAAATTTTATCTCATTTCACAAAAAAATTTTTATGGACATTTATCATCTTGATATTATCTGAACTTAAAAATGCTTGGAAAATGGGTCGGGAAATTGTATTAAAGTTTTTGAAATTGAAAAAGTTCAAATTTGATAATTTTATTTTTCGGTTCGTTTTGAAAATAACAGAGGGTGCCACTTCTGGTTATAACAATCGAAAATGTACAGTCCTTCGGATAATAATAATCAGAAGTTATTATATACGTGGGGGTACGCAAAAAAAACCGAACTGATGTTGTGGTGGGACAAGTTTTTTTAGTACTGCGCTTTGCCGCTAGGGGGCGTATAGAGCCACCATTCCCGAGCCAGTAAGCCAAACGATATCCCTAAAGAAGGTTCCGTTCGGTTTGTGTGAAAAAAAATCTAAAAGTCAAAAAATCCTAAGTGCTTTGTTGGAGTTTTTATTCAAAGCGTTTGTGAGACCAGCTCAGAGTTAAAACACATTGTACGATGATTAATAAACCTTTGGTTTTGAAACATTTTCATAATTTGGTGTGATCAAAGTTTATTATTTTAATTTATTAATAAATATCATGCCAAGCTGTACGCACATCTGTGACTTAAACTATTTTCAATGATTTTTTGTTAATGTAGATATTTCTTAATGATTTTCAGGTAGAAGAGGCGGCTAGAAAAGGAGCTCCTATTTATGATTCCGATGTGGAAGAGGACTACGAACCAGAATTGGTCAGTATTTCTATTTTCCCTTCCCCTCCCGGCGCTGGGGTTGCCATAAAGATTCTTGGCTCCTGAGCCCAGATATTGTGGATTCAAAATCCAACATTGAAACTAAATTTTCATAAAAATAGCTGAAATAAATTATTAACGTATGGCATTGGTATAGTACAGAAAAGCTATTTATCAGTAGTATAAAAGGTCAAACCTATCTGATAAATACGTCTGTAGTAAAGAGTGGCAAAGTTTCATGTCTATACCTGATTTATGTTCATGGAAACTGCACACAAACAATAATAACAGACAACAAGAGTTTTGGCGTTTTAACAATTTTATTGCACAATTTAACATTTTTTCTGACAGTATCTTAAAATGAAGGAATTTTGAACCAAGTTGTTCGTATTTTGTGTTTGTACAGGGTGCGGCAGCATAGCTTCCTTTTTTAAAATGCGCGTCATTCAGTCGGTTGACGTTGTAGCGGAGTGCTAGTGATCTCGTTCGAGAGGCGGAACTATAAAGTTTTGTCCCGACTCTACAAGATTTAAAGATCAACATCCAGGAAGAAATTGCCAGGATAACTCGTAATATGCTGGCAAGAGTCATGTCAAACGCCGGAAATCAGTTTACTCGGTGTGTGGAGAATGGGGGATGGTACAATACTCAGATTACTTATAAACACCACCAAATCAATTATAATGCAGAAAAACTGTCATGAATTAAACAAAATGTTAATGTTTTCTGGGTTACTACTAGGCTATTTCAAAATGACATACTAATGTGCCAGACTGTTACGCCTCCCGGGGTTCTTTTATAACATATTTAATATGTAAAATTTGGGAGGCGGGTATGGGTACCGCCGCCCCGGTAACCATTTATTGGATAACCAACATCTCTGCCATAGGTCACCCCAAGTGGTTCGCTACGTTTGGTGACTTAGCAGGGTTGCCCGGGTTCATGAGGTGAGGTTTGTCCAGGTCTTGGCGGCCAATGTGTCCGCCCAAAACAATGTGTCCGCCCAAAACAATGTGTCCGCCCATCTGCTGTGTGGTGGGCAGGATCCTCTCCAGCCAGAATCTTTCAATTCATGCCTTGCACCGTGGTTGGAGGGATGGATTCATGCATCCGTCACTCTTGGACTAACTGACCCCCAGATTCCTACCCACCCCTCATACCCTTTTCCTACCCAGGACTTCCTCTCCTTCTTTTTCTAACAAGACCCTCCACAGAGCATCCCTAAAGATGACATTTTTTTTAACATTAACTCCACACAGGAGGCCCTGAGGAAAATAACTTCCCTCAGGGCCTATGTCATCTTTGAAGATGCTGTGTGGAGGGTCTTTTTGAGGAAAGGAAGGAGTGAACACGGGTCTTGAAGAGACCCATGTTGTAGGAGGGAGGAAACACAGAGGCCGGCAAATCGTTCCACAGCCGAGCCATTGAACTCAAGAACGAGTCATAGAAACGACCCGTTCTCATGTGACTAATGTCAACCGTGTACAAATGTTGGCGTGTTTCCCGACTATGCACCGGTGCCGAGGGGATCAATGACGCTAGTTCCTCGGAGCATCTTCCATTGTAATACCGGTAGAACAAGAACAGCATTCCCACCTGACGCCTGTGCTCTAAAGATTGTAGTCCGTCTGTTAAGATGGGAGAATCTATCAAACGGACCGCCCGTTTCTGCAAAGAGTCAAGGTTTTTTTTTAGGTATTTTGGAGCTCCAGACCAGAGGTGGCTGCCAAATTCAACCGTGGGGCGCACTTGCGATTTGTACAGGGTTAGCATTTGTGTACTATTAAAGTATCTGCGGGCCCTGTACAGTACGCCCAGTTGTACATAGGCCCTGAGGGAAATTATTTTCCTCCGGGCCTCCTGTGTGGAGCTAAAATGTGAAAAAAAGACACATGTAAACAATATTTGATTTATGATGAGCATTTGAATATTGTTTTCCTCGTTATCTCAAAAATTTATTATTTGGAGATGTCTGATTGGAACTGAACTGGACGATCGACTTATTAACATCACCCTTTGATGTGCCATAGTCTCATCGGCTCCAAGCAGAGTGACTCATATGTGGTTTTTACATTAGAAAAACATTTTATTGTTATTTTAATCATCCAGTACCTAATAATTTTAATTGCATATTATAAATGACACACAATGTCATTTATGATAATATTATTTTTATTATTTCAACCTTCTTTAAGATTTTATGTCTGTTATTGTAAAGAAATGTATAATATAAATGAGTAATATAATATTTGTTATTTCACATTATTTATAATTATTCATATCATAACATTAATTGTCAACATTGTAATTTTATTTCACTTTAGCCAATTTGAATTTCTTAATGTATGTATGAATGAATTCAGTAGTTCTTAAAAATCAGTAGGTATTGGACAAAGGGGCGGGGTGAGGGGTTGGGCGGTTACTCGGCTGAGTGATCAGTGATGACACGTGGAAGAATTTTTTTTGTTTGATTTTTAAGAAAAACTTTTGAAAAAAAAATGACATCGTAAAGTCACCGGAGACCAAAATTTTTTACACTAAATAAGGTCAGGAATCACTGGTTAAAGTAAGTCAAGTACACCCTATATTCTAGCATAGACCCGTGAAAAATCATAGGATATTATTTTGAAAGATACAATTAAAATAATTTTCTGTTAATGTATTAAATTTTTTTTTTTTTTTTAATGTTCTTTATTCAGTAAAGTTTATACATTACAGTAAATGGATAATTTTTTGGCCATCACACTAGGCACATGCACGTGTCGTAGTGGCCAATTTTATGTTAAGTATAATAATACAAATTAAAAATAAGTTGAATGTAAAACCAAATAATATAAAAATAAAATAAAATAATTTATACATCTAAAACATGGATGATGTATAAAGGAATTAAAAATAATGCAACATATCTACATAAGTTTAAGATATATGAATATAAAAAATAAGTATGGAAAAACAGAAAAATTAAAAATAATATGAAAAGTATATGAAAGAAAATACGTACTATTGAATTAAAAATAATACAAGGAGCATGTATCAAAAAAAAATAAAGAAATACAAGTACATTTGTGTAATTAAAATACTATTAAAATGTAATAAGAATACAAGTACATTAAGTACAAGTGTGTTTGTAAAAAATACATGTACAATATAAAATCAAAGAAAGCACTATTTGGTAAGAGAGTAGGGATAAGTTATATCTTGATGAGCAATTTGCATGTGCGTGTTATGGTAACATAGGTATATAGATATATATCAGAAGTTTTTGCGTAAATCCACGTTTTTGCTAAGGCTAAAAATATGTACTCAAATATGGAATTATTTTCATAATATTTTTCGTAATAAATACTTGAGTAAATGAAGACTATATTAGCGAAACTCAATCAAAAATCTGGAAATAGAAAAATCAGAAAAAAATATTTGCACCTCTGGGACACGAGTCTGGTCCCAGAAGTGCAAATATCTTTTTCTGATTTTTCCGTTTCCAGATTTTCGATAGAGTTTCGCTAATATTGTCTTCATTTAATTAAATATTACAATTTAAGGTTTTACTCATAAGAGCAAAAAAAATTATTGTGTTATAGGTCGGAACCTACTTTAACTTTTTTGATATTTCTGTATTTGAAATGTGTACTTCTTTTGTTTAAATTTCTTAACAGATTTTGTGATTTTTCAATAATTAATTAAGATTTTATTATGTAGGTAGCTTTTATAGCTTGTTTGGATTGTTCGCACAACAGTTCCAATTTTCAAAATGACACTGAAATTCCAAAGCGTATTTGAGTTCATTAACACCTTGTTTGCCGCTAGTGCACCGGTGTGTCATGAGATTTTACACGCGATTTTGACCCTTATGTATAAAGAAAGTGTATGAAGAACACGGTCAGAATCGCTTGCTCTATTATCGCCCTTTACCATAGCGAAACCTGCAATGCGCCTAGTCACTCCAAATAATTTATATTAATAATTTACCGGAGCGCGGGAATGTGCGCAGTTCTTGCGCATGCGCGGGAAAAATATGTTTATCTACGATTTTGACCCTTTGACCCTACGAATTTGTAAAGGACAGTGTCAGAATCGCTGGACACGAAGTGTCATTTCTGCCGCCGGGTGCCGCGTCGTAATTGGTGGAGCTTTTTGCTGGCCTACCCCGGCAAACAAGAGGTTAAACAAGATTTCACCTATGAATAACCAACGCACATCACAGACAACTGAAATTTGTATGTTTGATCAATTTTAAAACATTCTGCATGCAAGCAATGCATCTGTGTGAGGATTGGGTTGGTGTCAACTCACGCTGCGATACCTATACCACATTCCAAAGTGGTAGATACTCTCAGTATCGCCCTGGTGAGACACCATTACTCAGAATGGAATTGTGGATTGAAATGGCTTTAGCCATGCTTAATTCTGCTTAGTGACCAGATCTGTATAGCGAGGTACTTCCTCCCCCATTCCATTTCCCTTATCACTTCCTTCAGCCCCACAACATATCGATCGTACAGTTGATTAGTCAGACATCTCCAAATAGGTACTAAGTTTTGAGATAATGAGGAAAGCAATACTCAAATTCTTATCATTAATTAAAAAAAAATTTACACGTGTCTATGTTTTACATGTGCTATAAAATAATACTAAGAAGCATAAATTCCGGTACATTAGTATGATATTTTCACATTTCCTGCTAGTAACCCAGAAAACATTAATTTTTGAAGTGAAACTTCTTTAGCGCCGTTAGTGACTTGAAATTGGGGTGAAACGGAAATGCGTCATAACTTAGTTCTCTACAAATACTCAGTTCTAATATAATGAAAAAAAAAAAAAAAAAAAAACACATAGACATAAACACCATTGCAATACTCACTAATATATAAAACCTTTTAATTTCACTATCGGTTTATATGTATCTATCCTATTTATATAGTTTTATTCTATTGTTTTATTTTAGTGTTATTTTACTCTATTTTGTTTTGCTCTATTTTCTTTCTTTCAATTCTCATATGTTATTGTTGAGTCTCTTTTTTCTTTAGTTTTTTATTTTATATGTATCTTAAATTTAAAAAAAAATCATATCAAACTGTAAAATGAGGTCCTCAGCACGGGTAAAGCACCCAGTGAGGCCCACATTAGTCAAATATGTAACACACATTTATAAATCAGGTGAATCAAATGAACAAACAATGCTGTAAATTCACCCCTCGGCCCATACCTTCAATAGCGTAGTTGGCATGGTGCCTCACAAGTCTCAGCGGCCAGAGAGACAGACTCAAGCGAACGGGGGTTCGAATCCTAAGAAATCCAAAAAAAACATTTTTATTTTTTTAAATCAAATCCAATCTTCAAAACACTTTAATAAAACAAGCAAAAGAAAAGCAAGCGACTTTCTAGTTTCACTTCTACCGCATGTGAATTACACACTCTGATTTTTTATTTAATTCATTACTAATTTTTCTGCATTATAATTGATTTGGTGGTATTTGTAAGAAATCTGAGTATTGTACCAAATAGAGGATAGACTTTTACGTACAATTGCATACTCAACTCAAATTTCAATTTTTCAAGTGGAAACTTCTTTAGCACCGTCGTGATTTGAAACTCGATGAAATGTAAAATAGCGACACTGAAAAGAGACAAACACATAACATCTATAGAATTTAGTCTGCGAGAGAATGAGGTAGTACTAATAGTATAATCGGTCTCCTCTTTGTGCGGTGCTTCGTAGCCTCCCCACTCTTGTCTACTTTAGTTTTCTGAAGATTTCATTCTACCGCGTGTGAATTGCACACTCTGATTTTTTCAGAGATGTCTGACTAATCAACTGGACGATCGATATTATGCCAGTACAGACAGTTCAGCATAAAAAATATATAACCACTGGATCGATTATGGTCGAAAAATGGACCACTTTTATTTTTCTCCGATTGATAGCGGTCCAAAAGTGGACCACACTTTCCTACCATTCATAAAACATTTTTTGTAATTATTTAAAACATTTCCTTGGCCAGTCATTTATTTTAAAACGAAACTATTGAAATGCTTTATCTATTATGACTATAGATGTCGCAAATCCGAACTTTGTAGACTATTTTAGAACAATGTTAAAAATAAATTTTTTAAATATTTTTTTCCGCTGAATTTTTGATCAGCTGTTTACGGTTAAAATTAAGTCCTTTTTCTATAGATATGCACCTTTCATTCATAGATACCACAGACAACATATAGAAATCGAAAATATTTATGTTGACTCAAATAAGTACCCCTCACGGCAGTTTCAAAGTAAAAAACACGCAGGATTTGCGCGGATATAAACTTTACGATTTTTTTATAAATCTTACAAATGTGAGATAAACGGTAAAATACAGGTTAATTCATTGGCTATATCGCACCATAATAAGTTTTTATAAAGTCTCCATGTTAAAATTCGAGGGTATGATTTTTTCAATGTTGGCGAATAATTTTAAAAATGTTCTGGAAATCTCAGGCAATCGAGGCAAATTTATTTATTTTGCTTGATCGCTTCAGTGGTTATATTCTTATTAAGGAAGGATATTGAATAGAAAAGTATTGTTACAGGAGACTTATAGTCGCAAGCAGCAGTACTCGGACAGAAACATGGATAGAGAGGATTATAGGAATGGGGAACAGGTAAGAATCTTACGACAACTTTCTCATAAAGGTACCGAGTTCCGAGCACAGCGTTTATGGTGACAGAGCACTTGAGGTAATCCAACCGCTTTCCCGCCCCGGTATAAGTAACAGATGGTTACTCCTTCAGGGCTCTCACAAAGACTCTATTTTTTTTTTAATAAACGAAGTTATACTTATGATGCATGAAGCTAAACCCTCAAATGTCCCTGTAAAACAGGAGTTAGTCTGAAAATGGAATGACGAGTTAGTGTAATGAATGATGAACATAATATGAGATAATACAGAGAATATGATTAATATTATTTATGGTGACAGAGCAACACTATTATGCACTATACAAGTGTACAGAAGCTTATACGAGCCGTGCTTGTTTTTCCCAAGCCAGAGATAAAACAGAATTGACAGCCTTCGCGATCGGGAGATAGAATGGAAATGACGGCCTCCGTAGTTGGGAGATAAAATGGAACTGACGGCCTTCATGGTCGGGAAATAAAATAGAATTGACGGCCTCCGTGGGTGAGAGATAAATTGGAATTGACGGCCTCCGTGGTCGAGAGATAAAATGGAATGGACGGGAAATTAAATGGAATTGACGGCGTCCGTAGTCGAGAGGTAAAATGGAATTGACGGCCTTCATGGTCAGGAAATAAAATGGAATTGACGGCCTCCGTGGTCGGGAGATAAAATGGAATTGACAGCCTTCATGGTCGGGAGATAAAATGGAATTGATGGCCTCCATGGCCAGGAGTTAGGCTCTCGACTAGCAATCCGTAAATCGCGGGTTTGAATCACGGCGTGCGCAAGTAAATTTTATTTGATTGATTTGTATTATTTTAGAATATATTCATTTAAATTGATATGTAATATATTTGCGGCACGTTCCAAAGTGGAAGATGCTCTCAGTATCATCGCCCTCTTGTAATACCACCTTTCAGAATTGAAACGTTGCTTGAAATGGTTTTAGCCTTGTCTGGTGACCAGATCTGAATAGCCAAGTTCTACCCCACATCTCCTCCCCCTCCCCACATACCCCAATTTCAGTCTCACGACATACCCCAATTGGGGATGCCGTTGTCTCACTGGCTCTTTTTATTCAAATGACAAAAGTTCCTAAATTTATTACAATTACAATTTAAATGTTATTGCATTAAAATCTCATGACCTGTTTGTTGCGGCTTCTATAAATTGGGTCAGTTGGGCCTCTTGATAAAACTTAGATGAAAACTAATTAAAAGGAAGTTGACTGCAAAGTTGGTGATAACACTGGGGTTGACTGGATTCAGCTTGGTGATAGTATCACAACTGTAGCGTCAGTGAAGCTGTTGCCATAGACGCTGTGCTCAGAAATCCACCTTAAAGGTCTCTTCAAGACTATGGTCACATTACCACACAAATGTAATGGATGCCAAGATGAAACAGAAGTAAATGAAAAGTAATAATATAACCTTATTATGTTCTGTTTTGTCCAATTACATAATTTGTAAGAAACACCTTATCAACATGTGATGAGTATTTTACTTTATGCTTCTTTCCACTACCACTCGGACCTGTAAGCATGTTTTTACAACAATATAACATTGCCAGACATATTTATGGCGTATGAGGCGTGCCTGACTTATTAAATTTCATTGTCATTAATCATGCACCCTCATCAATTATTGATTAATCCAAATTATATTATACAGGGTATTAAGGGACATGCTTGACTTACTTTAGCAGTGCTTAATCTATATAAATCAAAATATGTATTTATATGAGTATATATATTAGTACCTATATGTAAATGTATATTAAGCATAGGAAATGTTTGAAACTTTCAAAATACCTTCTTTCCACCCCCGCGGAGGTTTCTGGATATTACAACCACATGGCAATACATCTGAAAAGTTTTTTAATCATTACAAAAACTCTTGCGAAACTGTCAAAAATGACACAATTTGTGAATGACATTTTGCAAAACAATGATGTTCAATCAAAATTCAATTTTCGAAACTCTTCAAATTATTGAATTTATTTGAAGTACTCACCTCATTCTTTGAATTGAATTAAGAATTATAGATATTTTACCAAATTTAATTGATTGTTCTTATAATATACAAAAATGAATATTTGTAATATGTGAAAAATGAAAATTTTTATAAAAAAAATGTAATAGGGGGCACGCGAGCTGTATGAAAACTGAATGTACTGGGATTGAATATCTGGAATGCGGGAGAGGGGTTGGCGGGACGGGGGAGAGAAGACGGGGAAGTTGGAAGGGAAATGCGGGAGGGGAAGAGGATGCGGGAGGGAAACGGGGTCGCACGGGAAAGGACATGCAGGGAGAAACAATTTATTTCTTTGAATATGGCATTGCAACGCATGCTGGGAATAAGCTAGTTATGAAATACAGTGGAATCCGGATATAACGACCCTCAAGGGACCGGCGATACTTAGTTATACTAACCGGACGATGCACAAAACGGCCAGATAATTTAAGCTTGTTTTTATTATGATGTACATATTAATGTTACAGTACAGCCGAGCTATTCTCTATTTTTTGTGGAAACGAGATCGATATCGCGCGAGATCTCCTGTCAGATTTGTGTTATTTTATATCGCTGTTAAATGAATAAATAAGCATGCATACTTGCAGGAATGTGTGTTTAAAACGACCTAAACTAACATACGTGACAGCTCACAGTTGAAATTCTGACATCGGCCCGTAGAAAAAGCAAATAACAGCCATTGAAAATCACACAAATCTGACAGGAGATCTCGCGCGATATCAATCTGGTTCCCACAAAAAATAGAGAATAGCTCGACAGATAATAGTATAGATAGATAAATTTATTTTTAAGTAAATAAAACATTTAATAAATATTTAATGAATACTTAAATATTCCACATGACAAACACACATAATGTACTGTAATCCAAAAAGATACATTCTATGCAAGTACATATTAACGTAGAATATCTGTAATTTGAGTTTGTTTTTGGTCAATTTTTGTTCAATATTAAGAATTTCGCGAGTAGCGAGTAGTTTAGTATATAATATATTTTAGTACCTATGATAAAATATGTTTTTAAAATTTTATGTACTTTTAAAAAATATATATTTTATAAGCTACCTATCATAAAATCGAGAGTCCCGAAGAACAATGTCGGATGTGTGATTTTTGAATTAGAGCTGTATAAAGTTTCGTTTCTGTATTTTTATGGTTTTTGAGATCAAGAAATTATAGTGTTGTTTTGATATTTCGCATTTCATTAAAAATTCCGAAAATACAGACTCTTAATAATACTTGGCTAATTTATTTAGCGCTGTTTTTGTGAGAAATCACCTCAAGGGCGCTGAAATCAACAAAGTAAGTCAATAAATAAATAAGCCAACAGAACGATTTTCAACTTTTTGCAGATCCGACATTGGTCTTCAGGACTGTGGATTTTATAAGGTACATAAATATTACCTATGATAAAATATATAATGTGTTTTTTATAAGGTACCCATGATATAATATATAAATAAAATATAAGGTACTTATGATATAATATATCGTATGTATAAATAATATATAAATTAATATAATTTATAATAAAAAAATATTTTAGATTATATTTAAAAGTTGAACCAGTTTTTCACTTATTAGTTATTTTGTATAAATGAAAAAATAGTTATAATGGCCGGGATGGGGATGGGATGGTGGGAGGGAGGGGAAGGGGGTGGATCTAGTCGGTGTTCAGTAATATGCATTGTGTGAAGTTTATTTATTGATTTAAGGTTTGAAGTTGTGAGGTGCCGAATTGGTTAAATCGAATTCACTGTACGAAATGTTAAAAACGTGTGAAGCAGCGCGGTGAATGAGTGTTTTTGTCTTCAGCTAGTGTTGCATTGAAGAATGCTTAATGTGGTGTTTCATCTGATGAGAATTTGTTCAAGTAATTCAGGGCTATCTATCACAGAAATGCTATGTCTGCCAAATTTCTACGGCTTTCCAGTGATGAAATCCTGGGAAATGAAAAATCATTAGGTGAGTCTAAGGGAAATCATTGGTATCTGAAGTGATGGTCTAGTTGTATTTATTCCAGGATCCCGACAGAGGCCAGGACTTATACGAGAGTCCCCCGCAGTCCACGTTTAGTTCCCGACCCTCCGCCCTGAGACGGTCACCCCCCGCCACTACCAACGGGAGGAATGTCAGTATTTCATTTTTTAATATGGGCGCTAGTGTGGGTAATAATTGAGCAACAATTAAAAAAATTTACAGACATTTTTTAGTGAGATTTATTTTACTAAGTCTGAAAATTGCCTTGGGATATGCGCGTATGCATTTGATGTTGCATCTATGTCCCTTACAAATATTTTGTATGAAGTCAACGCGCAAAATTATGAATTCTTTCCTCTTTGCTGGTTTCATAATTGAGTCATGCAAGTTCTATATCCGCTATATCAACTTTCATTTATTTGGAGAAAATAGCAAAAAACTATCACATCTCTAGCGTAAATAAGTAATTGAATTTCAATTTTTTGAATAACGAATTGGAGTGATTAAATGTAAAATTTTTTGAAATATCCATATTTAAGGAATTTTGATAAATAAAATGGATATAGCGGATTTTAATACTCACTCCGTGAGTTCACGCACTGTGGAGGTTTTTGAAACTCAACTGACCTGACATGGTGTGTTCAGAAACTTGCGCTTGGGTAATTTTGACGTACTATTGGCAAAATAACTGCTTGTGATTGGTTGAATCTAATATAGCAGGTTTTGATAGTAACTTTCTGGATGATATGGCATAAATTTAACATTATTAACTCGCAGTTTTAACATGGTTTTTGGTTGTGATAATGGAGGTTTTGAAACTCAATTTTAGGTTCTTCTTGTTCCTCGCAAAAATATGAACAAGATGTCATAATCGGAAATAGCAGGTATAGAAAGATAAAATAACCCTAATGGACGATTTCAAAAAACTGTTTTTAGTTTAGAAATATTCCACTTATTTGGATTTTATTGCAAAGCCGAAATATTTTGACCCTCTGACGAAATATGGTCGAGGCCTGAGAGGTTAAAGGTTCCTGCATTTTTACTGTTTTTGAGATCAAAAAATATAGTTTTGTTTTGAAATTAGGCAATTTATTTAACCCCTCCGCAACGTAAGCAGATATATGCATTAAAAATACGACAGCAGTCAAGCACAATAAGCGTGTTTACACGTCAGCGCGTGTGTCTCCATAGAAACCGTTATAATTCCGTTATTGCTTTAGTTACATCCGTAAAATAAAAAGTGAAATGTCGACAGTGAATCATGCTGCACATCTCTATTCAAGTTGTCCATAGAAATACATAAAAAGAACATTCTGTCAGACGCGCAGTCTGACACATAATTTATCGCGCCAAATTTCCTACAGGCGCCCGACATTGTTAATTTCTATTAAATATTTTTATATGAAATGATAAAAAAGTGAAGTGACAAAAGTGTTTATTACACATTTATACAATAGAATAAGTATTGTTGTTTACATAATCTGTGATTTTAGTACCGTTTTCACATAAAAACATCACGTGAGTCATTTTCACATGTTTTTAATGTTTACATTCTAAATTTTAATATTTACAAATGTTAATATTTATTTGTAATATAATAATTCGAAAGCTTATTTTATAACCTGTCTAAAACAGTTTTTACTATTCGGCTACGTTCAGAAATGTTTCATTTATAGAGCTTTAATTGTAAAGCGGTAATAATACAAAGTTTTCGTAAAATGTCATTTCGTTTAAGACACCAAAAGTTAATATTCTCGAAAATTCGGAAGGGTTAAAATCCCGAAAATACAGACTTTTAAATCAACAAAATAAGCCAACAAAACCATTTTCAATTTTTAGCAGATCCGACATCGTTCTTCAGAACTGTCGAAATGGTTTTGCATTCAAAGGTCATTTTTGAAAAAACTTACAATTAGAACCTTGTCCAATTAAGGTGACGATATATAAACGAGTCCGGCAACTGTTCAGTGTGGATGGAATCTCATTGAAGTAGGATTATTAAGAGGACGCTGCTATCGCAGAAGACATATTATAAAAAAGCATCGATAGTTGTGGGATATATAAGGATAGGATCAAGTATTGTGTAGTAATAACATTGCAAGATCACCAGCTTTAAGTACCATTGTGAGATACTCTGCTGTTGGTTTGGGTGGCATTCATTCGTTGGTAACCACAGGTAGTAATTAGTGCAGGTAGGATACTTCGCTCCTATCTGACCCCGTTGAAATGACTCCGGTCAGCCGCGTCTCCTTACATAGCTATTTCTTTAAAATTAACAAATTCCTTGTGTTATTTGCGAAGGTTTGCGATGTTATTACTACATAATGTAGTAGGCCATTTGTTCTTTCAGGATTATGATCACAATTCCACGGCCAATCATGGCCACAGTCACGGTCGGCCTTCAGCCTTGCCCAGATCACCTCCAAACACCAACGGATCCAACTACATTCAGGTCAGTACAGAAGGCACTCTTCTAATTATTCTGCCGTAGATGAAAACAAATCAAACTTGAAGGTACACTCATTTTTATACTTGACTTGAGACTATGACATCTTTTGGAACCTTTTCCGAATGGCATGAAGGTTGATTGGTATGCTAACATATTCGGATTTGAGATTGTTTTTTGTTTTTATCAAAGGGGGGGGGGGGGGGGAGGAAATGTCTATTATATTCACAGACATTAAAAAAAAATCCATTTTTAACTTGTAAACAGTTAAATTTTTAGGAAACAATTTTAAATGACGTCTACATCGATCGTCGAGTTGATTATACAGACATCTCCAAATACGTTTTTAGATAATGACGAAAAAGCAATATTCGAATGCTTGCCATAAATCAAATATTATTTACATGGGTCTGTGTTTTACATATTAAATATGCTATAAAATAACACCAGGAGGCGTAAAGGTCTGGTACACAAATATCCTACTAGTGACCGAGAAGACAACTTTTTTTAAATTCACTACAAGTTTTTCTACATTATAATTGATTTGGTAGTGTTTATGAGTAATCTAAGTATTGTACCAGATAGAGGATATACCATTTACATTTAACATTTAACTTTTGCATACTCAACTCAAATTTCGATTTTTCGGAGATGTCAGACTAATCAACTGGACGATCGACGTGCAGATGTTACCGTAGGTAGAAAACATTATGATATAGAATATTCGGTGACCGGACAACTCAGAATGAAACCAACTCAGAAGCACCTTAGAAAGGTCATTAAGAGTGATGATAAAAAATATATAAAATAATGTTTAAAAATGTTAAGTTAGGTTAGGGTTACCGGCTATTTTAAAATAATTTTTTCATAGCTTTTAATGACTTTTCTGAGGTGTTTCTGAGTTGGCATGGAACCAGAATATTCAATGAGGCTAATATTGGTGACATCTTTTTATAGTAACTTAATCAAGCCTTGTGACTTAACATCAGCCGATAACAGAAAGTTCAAAATAAATTCATACCAATTCATAAACATCACCTAAATTTGAGTTGCTATCACTCGAATGGTTAAGCAATATATAAATATATATTTATGCAATTGCGTATAATCCAATATCTAATTATTATTAACACCATTATTTTTTTTAGTAACACCTATCCTTAACCACTCGGACCCATAAACTCGTTTTCACGATAATATAACATTTCCAGACATATCACTTATGTACCTGACTTATTTAATCCATATTTTCTTTTACAGACTAGCCCTGGCAGGCAACAAAGATGTTACTCCCCCGACCCAGTGGAGGAGACTAGGTACGAACAACCCGCCCCGAGATCTCAGTACTTTGAAGTAAGTCACAGAACCTCATTCAATAATAACAGTGGCATGTGTGTATACCGCACTCCCACATTATTTGCTTAATTTTCAATTTTCTTAACCTATCTATCAATATCATTTATTAATTTTTAATATCATTAATATTATTAATGAAACATTAATATTATGATTAATTAATTATTATTGAGATAATCTGAAGGACTATATATTTTATATTGTTGTAGACGGAAGTGGCGCCCTCTGTTATTTCCAAAAAGAACCTTTGAAGTTTCAAACAGCATCCCCAATGAGAAAATGTCAAAAAAAAATTCAATCAAAAAACTTTGAATTTCTCAGTTTCAAAAACTTGAATACAATTAATTTCCTGACCCATTTTCCGAACAATTTTTTTTTCAATTTCCAATTTTCCCTGAAGAAATTTTTGAAATATTTTTAACCCCTCCGAATTTTCGAGAATATTAGCTTTTGGTGTCTTAAACGAAATGACATTTTACGAAAACTTTTAGTTATAACCGCTTCACAATTAAAGCTCTATAAATAAAACATTTCTGAACGTAGCCGAATAGTAAAAACTGTTTTAGAAAGGTTACAAAATAGGCCTTCAAATTATTATATTACAAATAAATATTAGCATTTGTAAATATTAAAATTTAGAATGCAAACATTAAAAATAGGTAAAAATGACTCACGTGATGTTTTTATGTGAAAACGGTACTAAAATCACAGCAAACAACAATACTTATTCTATTGTATATATGTGTAATATCTTTTGTCACCTCACTTTTTTATCATTTCATATAAAAATATTTAATAAAAATTTAAAATGTGGAGCGCGGTGGAGCTGCCGGTAGCAAATTTGCGCGGGTAAATATTTTTGTCAACTACACGATTGACAGCTGATTCCTGTTATGTATTTCCATAAACAACTTGATAGAAATGTGCAGCTTGATCTACTATCGACCTTTGACTTTTTGCTTTAGGGATTTAACTAAAACAATAACGGAGTTATAACGATTTCTATGGAAACACACGCGCTGACTTATGAACACGCTTATTGTACTTGACTGCTGTCCTATTTTTAACGCTTATATCTGCTTACGTTGCGGAGGGGTTAAGTTGAAAAATTTCCAAAAAATCCGTAAGAAAATCAAAAACAAATTTTTTTATAAAAATTTGACTCATTTTCATACCAAAAAAAAACTGTACATGAAATTACTCAACCCTCAAATCTTTCATAATTATAAATAGAATTTCAATCCCACAACTCATGTGTCACTTTGTTACTACAATATTTTCAAAGCTACATTACCTATATTTTTAAACTTTCACTTTGAAAATTACAATTTTTATTTTATTTTTAATTTTTAACTTTATGAGTAAAACCTCAAATTGTAATATTTAAATAAATGAAGACAATATAAGCGAAACTCAATCGAAAATCTGGAAACAGAAAAATCAGAAAAACATATTGACACCTCTGGGACACGAACCCAGGACCTCTCGCAAGAGGTCCTGGGTTCGTGTCCCAGAGGTGTCAATATGTTTTTCTGATTTTTCTGTTTCCAGATTTTCGATTGAGTTTCGCTTATATTGTCTTCATTTATTTAAATATTACAATTTTTACTTGTACCGCCAACTTATTGGTGTAATTTAGCACTTTAGCTAATATTACCCACGCACAGGCAGTGCCTTAGTGGGTTCCCATTATCTACTTTTGTCTTATATATATTTTTTACATCACTTTTATCTTATATATTTAGAAAATGTGTAAAAATTACTATTGAAATGTATCGAGATATAATGGGAAAAAAAAACAACGATATTTTGAAAAAAAAAAAAAAAAAACACTTTTATATAAATTAGAAAGTTTTACGAATTTGTGAATATTCGTTTTTATCATCTCCTGTGAAGTTTTCATTTTGTGGCTTGAAGGATTTTACCAAACCACAGTTGATTTTATTGTTAAAAAAACAAAAATTATAAATAACTAGCGAGTTCCTGGCATGCGTTGCTATGCCACTTGATAAAGACATTGTTTCTCCCTGCGTGTCCTTTCCCATTCGTCCCGTTCCCCTCCCGTCTCCCCCTTCTCTCCTGCATCCCCTTCCAATCTGCGTTAACACTGCACCTTCCCTCTCCCCACTCCCCTCTCTTCCCCCGACCCGCGGATCCCCCTCTCGAGTTCCCCTCCCCCCTCACGCATTCCATACATTCAGTCCCGGTACATTCAGTATTCAAACAGCTCGCATACCACCTTTTGCAATTTTTTTTGTACAAATTTCATAATGCCAGAGCTCATTATATATAGAAATAATTGCGGGCATGCGCACTTGCGTACATCAAATCCCCAAAGTTTCATCGCAATCGGATGAGTGGTTTAGTAACGCGTAGGCATCTCCTATATATACAAACCCATAAACACACATATTTTGATTTTTATATAGAGATACTTGCTTTTGCCCCCAGCTTCACTCGCATAGTATTAGGGGGGTTCCCACTCCGCCTCCTCCACCTTCCCTACCACCCCTCTCCTCCCTCCCCCTCTCCCCCCCCCCCTCTCCCCCCCCTCACTCCATACCCGTTACATTCATTTTTCAAACAGCTCGCGTGCCACCTATTAAAACGTAACAATCAAACACGCAGTTTGGCATTTAAATATTAGTATCGATTAGTATTTTATACATATTTGAGTTTTAACTATCAAAGAGATCTATCTCCATAGTAACTTAAACAAATAACAAAATGTATTCTCCATAGTAACCTAAACAAATATCTAAATATCGTCTGGACAATAAACGTATAATAAATAATTTCATAACGCCATAGCTTATCAATATACACAGCCTATATCACTCGCAAATAATGTGGCTTTCTATTAGTGAAAGAATTTTTAAAGTCCATTCAGTATTTTTCGCTTGAAAGAGTAACAAACATCCATACATCCATACAAACTTTTGCCTTTATAATATTAGTAGGATTTGGCAATCTGCAGACTAACTTTTTACATTAGCTACAAATAAGAGGCCCTGATGAAAATAATTTTCCTCATTACATATGTCATCTTTGGTGATACTGTTGATATGGAATGTGTAATTTGACATAATCCCCATAAAATGCTAACGGTAATTTATTTTTAACCCCTCAGGCCTTGGAAAAATTGTGTCGAAAGGTCCACCAACATATTTCTGCTTCACAAAAAAATCCTAATAAATGGAATACATATTTCTAAACGTATCCAAAAACCACGGACATATGAATATATCTGGACCTGCCCTAAGTGGTAAAAACATATTATTTCCCCCTCCCCATGGAGCCAGCTGGAGCTCCTCCTTGGAGCCAGCTCGCTCCATGGGGAGGGGAGAGAGCCTCGCTTGAATCTAAAATATGTGACGTCATCGTTCTTGTACTGACCAGCGCGGAAATAACGTCCATACGTTTTACGAAATAACACGCCAAAAACGGTAGCTTGTGCTATACATTATACCCAAATATTATATGGACATAGTGAATGTGGGCGGTTCTCCAGTGTGCTCGTCGCTGGTTACAGGGGTAAGTAAATTATGAAACATTTGTAAAAGTGTCTTAACTAAACATGGCAACAAAATATTGCTATGTGAATTGGGGCGAATCTTTTCGGGGCGAGCATTTGGCCTTAGCAAATATGTTATTAACGTGGCAAGCAATTCGCGCTCCCATGTAAAAAGGTCTATTCATTCAAAGCAGATTTTGCTTTTAAGAACTAAATGGTGATATTATAATGCGAGATGCCCATATACTGTCAGATTGATTTTTTAACGAATCAGTCATTTTTCCTCTCTTCGCCCCCATAGTTTGGTTTTACCCCTCATCTGTTTCTTCTTGACTATGAATTCTGATGTCTTTGCCGAAAACCAAAAACTGTTTTGAAAGGTGATGAAATAGGATTACAAATTTTATTATTAAAAATACACAAATAAAAATTTGATTGCCAACGAAAGTATTGGGCTCACCTTGCATTTTTTCAAACTAAAATGACTGGTAACAAAAACAAAAACACGCACCCACATTTTTAGACAAATGTATTATTATAAACATTATCATCACCTCATTTTTTTGTCATCTCTATAATATAAAAATTAATCGCTGAATGTGTTGCTAAGCGCATAACTTTCGAATGACTGCACCAAATTGGATAATTCTTTTTTTGTGCGTTCGTTATTGTCAGGACAAGGTTTTTATAAAACTTCAGGTGAGCTCTGGCATTATGAAATTTGTATAAAAAAATTGCTATTGGTGGCACGTGAGGAAGCGGCTATTGCTATGGAAAGCGGGAGGGAGGGAGAGATGGGGGAGGGGAACCTGGGCAGGGGGAGGGGGATCTGGGAGGGGGGAGGGGGACCTGGGAGGGGGGCGGGGAACTCGGGAGGGGGGTTCGCGGGACAGGGGAAGGGGGGGAGTGGAGTGGAGAGAGGGAAGGTGGAGGTGACAGAGTGGGAATGCCAGAGGGGAAGAGGACACAGGAGAAGAAGGGGAGGCAGAAGGGGAATGGGACAAATGGGAAAGGACACTCAGGGAGAAACAATTTCTTTATTAAATGGCATAGCAACGCATGCCGGGACCAGCTAGTTTCATATAAAAATAATTAATAAAAAATTCACAAAATTTCATAAACATTTTTAAATTGCAGTTGTAAATTTTGGTTTCGTTGAGTTATACATTTAAATTTTTTTTGTGGTTAACTTTAAGATTTGAATAATAAAGCTCGGTGTTTTCTCTTTCTAACATCGTTTAGATCATATTTCTCAATATGATAGTAAGGGAGACACAATAATTTCTACGAGACCTATATGAGTTGTTCCTAAAAGCGAACAAATTAGCCTGAGGGATTAAAACACTTGCATCTAATCTGGTAACTGGATAAGACAGAACATGATGAAATAATGGGTTAGGTTAGGTTAGATTGTATAGGTAAGGTTAGGTTAAATTTCTATGAGTTGTTCCCAAAAGTGAACAAATTAGCCTATCCTCTGAAGCAATTGTGGTGGAAAAATGGACCACTTTTATTTTTCTGCGATTGATATCGGTCCAAAATTGGACCACATTTTCCTACCATTCGTAAAACATTTATTGGTATTATTTGAAACATTTCCATGGCCAGCCATTTATTTTAAAACTAAGCTATTGAAATGCTTTATCTATTATGACCATAGATGTTGCAAAACCGAACTTCATGGAATATTTTAGAACAAAGTTAAAAATAAATTTTTAAAATATTTTTTTCCTGTCGAATTTTTGATCAGCAGTTTATGGTTAAAATTAAGTCCCTTTTCCATAGATATTGTTATGTGAGAGGATAGAATGCTCTCTACGCGTTTATACGCATATACTTTCAGGGCAGGGATCGTGCACTCTTGACAATATGATTCAATGTAAATGAAACTCAATTTATCACAACATGTTTATTAAAGCAATGGTTAAATCTACACAATAGGAAGTTGGTCATTTTAAGTCCTGAATCTTAATTTAGGTTCGGCAGTTACATTTGAAATGACAATAAAACTGGAAGCTAATGGCTCGAATACCTAGAGTATACGATTAGTGATCTACCTTGTACGTTTTGATGGTTTGACGAATGGAGTGCCGGCTAGGACCTCACGCCCCATGCGGAGGTCTTAGCCGAGGGTAGCAGCTAGCAGTCGCTGGACGTCGTGGACAGCATCCAACACAGGGGCGAGAGGTGGACATGTTGGCCAGCATCCAAGACCAGGGCTCGAGGTACGAAAGCGAGCGCCAGGGGCCAAGGCCCCGGGCGGCGGGAACTAGTCGATGTTTACTCCTTGAGAACTGCCGGGCGTAAGAGAGCGAGCTTTTGTTTACACGTCTTATATAGCCTCAAATGCTCCTGTGTCGCTAAGCGGCGGTCGCGCCTCCATGCGACAATTTGTGAATACCTCAACAAGTGAAACATTCTCCGCTTGTTAAACTGTGGGAGGGCGCCGGTTCTTGAACTGTAATATGTATGTGCCAACATAACACTATGCACCTTTAATTATCAAGTTTACCACAGACAACATACAGAAATCGAAAATATTCTACGTTCACTCAAATAAGTACTCCTCACGGCAGTTTCAAAATAAAAACATGAAGGATTTGCGAGGTTATAAACTTTGCGATTTAAAAAAAAAAAAAATTATAAATCCTACAAATATGAAATAAACGGTAAAATACAGGTTAATTCATTAGCTATATAGCACTATAATAAGTTTTTATGTCTCCATGTTAAAATTCGAAGGTATGATTTCGAAGGTATGGTATGGTTAAAATGCATGCATCTAATCTGGTAACTGGATAAAACAGAACATGGTGAAATAATAGGTTGGGTTAGTTTTTCCACCTTAGTTTTCCTCCATGTTCTGTTTTGTTACAGATCCATCTAATCTAAACTAACCATTGCCATTCAGTTTTCATCCATGAAACTAACGGTGCCTGTTCTAACCCTAACAACTAACCCCTAACATTCCAGCGCTCGGCCTCCGTTGGCGACGAACTATCCACCACTCTGATGCCCCACAACCTCAGCAATGGCAGCCACAATGGCAACGGTGCCAACGATGAGCTGAACACCACCCTCGTTGCCGTCTCCAACGGCTTGCCCAGCAAAGAACATGGAGAACCGGTGAACGGGAATGGGGAAGTAGTTTATAGGAGGCAGATTCAGCATAGTCAGAGCGCTCATAGTATGAAGGTGCGGTATCTTGTATTATATCAATGTGGAGTATGCCAGTGGTGTGTGGACTCCGCCCCTAGCTGACCCCTCTGGCCTGGGATATATTCTGTCATGAGATCAAAATATTTCCGCTAAAAAAAATGGAATATTTCTGATTATATCCAAAAAATAAAAACTGTTTTTGAAAGGAGATGAAGTACGCATTCAAATTGTATTATTAGAAATAAACATGTAATTTTTTTAAATATAAATATTATAATAGTTTTAAAAATGGCTCACCTTACTTTTTTTCAAACTAAAATGATAATGAAAAAAAACACACCATTTTTTAGACAAATTTATGTACGTTTTTATCACCTCAATTTTCATCATTTCATGTAAAAATAATTAATAAAAAAATTCCCAAAATTTCATAAATCTTTTTCAAACTTCGGTTGGAAACTTTGGTTTCACAATGATGCACATTTCAACTTTTAGATTTGAATATAAAACGTGGTCTTTTCTCTTTCTAACACCATTTGTAGATCATATTTATCAATGATTTCTATGAGACCAATATGAGCTGTTCCCAAAAGCGAACAAATTAGCCTGATATGTTAAAGTTTAATTATATTGAATAGGCCACTTGCATCACATTAAAAAAAAAAATCCAGTTTAGGCAAATATTCTAAGACATTCTGTATTTTTTTTTTAATCGTTTTTTGAAAACCTTGCGATTTTTTGAAAATTTCAATCTGAAAAATCAGACCATTTTTTATAAACCGGAAAGACGGGACATAATTTTATGGGTGCGAAAAAACGATAATTACATAGCCGAAAATCATTTAAAAAAAATAACGTTTTCCACACGAATGGCACAGGAGAATAATGAGGCATACCAAAAATATTACATCTCATGAATATTTTTTTCCTTGATCCATCTTATTCATCGTTAATCATTATAATGTTCAACGTCTATATATGACTAAATCCATTGTAATATACTTATACTTGCAGATTAAAATAATAATAAGAATATTATCAAATTTGATTTTGTTGAAATCAGCACCATTACCATTACACTTCTAAAACAGATGCAGAAGGCATAAAATGTATGGGGTTCTCTTCGTAACAACTGTCAAAACATCAAACCAAATGATAAGTGCCTCCGTACATGATGCTACGTACACGGCGCTACGCGACGTCTATCGGTTTCCAATCAGTATCACGATACTGACAGTGCTGATCGTTTGACTGACTTTGACTGAAATGGCGTTGGAACATGAAAGTAATGTTAGATTTGTTCTGGAAGTGGAAAAAATGCGTGTTTACCAGAATATGTAAGAAAGGATTTAGTGAAGAAGGCATGGATTGATGTTGGAAAAAAAGTCATTTGACATTGCTTGACATCGTGTTAACTCCACGGCTGCACGTGAAAAATGATCAAGTTCGGTATATTTCGGGTAGCACCGTGTACGGAAACCAGCATTGAAGAGTAGTATATCTGCAGGGTACTTGTGGTTGCGTCACTATTACGTAGTTTGTAAGTATCTCCATGAACGGATGGCCTAAGTTCGCAGAGAACAAACAATAAATCTAGTGAATGTTAAATGTCAAATTCAAAAATTTGCCTGAAAACAAAGTGTTGCCATATAAAAAAAATAAATCAGTGTGGAATTTTATAAAATCAAAAGAACATTATCGGAGACGGGAAATTTTCAAGTGGTGACATCACAATCCCAAATAATGGATTTATTTATTAAAAAAAAAAAACTGTACATTTCTAAAATTTTTTACTAACATTTCCGTAATCTTAGTAAAAAAATCTATCCACACGATTTTTTCCAAGTCGTTATGAAATCCATCCAAGTGGCCTATTATAAATATTAATTGAAAAATATGTTTTTGATGTGTTCTATTTACCTCATTAAAACATTTCATTGTTGTGGATCACTTGATTTCTATAAAATTAACGTGACCATTTGTACTCGTTTTTGGTTTAGAATCTGCTAGCCACCCTTGCCATACTAAAGAAGTTGGGAACCACTGATCTAAGGAACCACTGATCTTTTGAATGTTTCAGGAAACATCACCGATGAATGGGGACCACGGGCGGGAGGCCAAGTACTATCCCCAGCACAACAGCAGCAGCGCTCGCCACAGTGTCGTCTCTCCCCAGGGGGACTGCTACTATGACAGGCAGAATGATCGGTAATTACAACACACAATTTAGTAATACACCATTTCTTTTAACCCTTAGGGTGGGTTTCTTCATTTACCGATAATGCTAAATGCAATGCTAATTGTAAAAATAAACGATCGAAATTTAAAAATTTCTATGCATTTGACCGTTTACTTTTACAATTAGCATTGCATTTAGCATTCTCGGTAAATGAAGAAACCCACCATTAGTATGCCAGCTAAAATGCTCAGCAGACCGCCATGCGCTAGCTGACACTATTTTCGTATTTAACTTTGTTTTTTGTAATTTTGGGAGATCACTCAATTTGGGAGACGGTTATGGGTACCGCCACCCCGGAAAGCATTTATTGGATAACCAACACCTCTGCCATAGGTCACCCCAAGTGGTTCGTTACGTTTGGTGACTTGGCAGGGGTGCCCAGGTTTATGGGGTGAGGTTTGTCCGGGTCTTGGTAGCGAATGCGTCTGCCCACTACCACATGGCAGGCCGGATTGGAAGAGAATGGCTGAAGGAGTCTCTTTGACTTCTCCAGCTGTACTCTCTCAGTACACCGCCTTGCACCACAGTGGGAGGGATGGATTCATACGTCTGTCACTCCTGGACACACTGACCTCCAGATTCCTACCCACCCCTCGTACTTTTTCCTTCCCAGAACTTCCACACCTTCCTTTGACGTGTGGAGCTAATGTAAAAAAAAATAATAAGATTGTAAAATAATGTATAGTTTTTTGGTCAGATATTCCTCCCAGATCCTGGAAGCGCCCCACCAGCCCGCCTACAGTTCAGGACCCGTGCAGCGGGACTCCCAGTGGGAGCGGGACAGCGTGACCAGCACCAGCCGGGACAACAACTCCCACCACATCGCCAGCAACGTCATGGCCGACCACAAGGGCTTCACCAGGCGGCCCATGACCAGGGTAATCATCGCCACATTTCTTCCGCCAGTTTCTCATCTAGCTACGAGTCAATAAAATAAAGACAATTTGGGAGGTGGATGTGGGTACCGCCGCCCCGGGAACTATTTATTGGATAACCAACACCCCTACCCTAAGTGGTTCGCTACGTTTGGTGACTTAGCAGGGGTGCCCGGGTTCACGGGGTGAGGTTTGTTCACCTACTGCATGGCGGGCCGGATCGAGAGAAATTGATTGAGAAAGACCTAACCTAGACCTCTCCAGCTCTCTCTCGACCTATCGCCTTACACCGCAGTAGGAGGGATGGATTTATACGTCCGCCACTCATAGACACATTGACCCCCAGATTCTTACCTGCCAATCATACCTTTTCCTTCCCAGAACTTCCTATCCTCCCCTTCCTTAAAATGACCCTACACACAGCATCCCCTAAGATGACATAGGCCCTGAGGGAAATTATTTTCCTCAGGGCCTCCTGTGTGGAGCTAATGTAAAAAAAAAAAAAAACTACTCCAGTGAAAAAAGGTTGGGATGTTTTACAAAAATAAAAATTTAACTTATGGTCAATCAACGTCATTTTATTTGTTATATTCAAATCCCAGCATGCGCAAGTAAATTTTATTTTATTGATTTGTGTTATTTCAATATATTAATTTAAAATAATATTATAGTAATTTTTTTGGCACGTTCCACAAGATATTTGAAGATACTCTCAGTATCGCCTCGTTGGAAGACCACCATTCTGAATTGAAACGTTGCTTGAAATGGCTTTAGCCATTTTTGGTGACCAGATCTGAATAGCCCACCTCCGTCTCCCACACCTCCTCTTATCCACTATCTTCAGCCTCACAACATGCTGACTTCACCTAAAAATATAAATAAAAATTAGGAAAGTGCAACTGTCATGGTGTTATGTTTGTCAGCCCATCACTATTTGATTGTCATTTATTTTAATCACATAACCAGTTAAATGCCAATACAAGACAAATAACAAGTGAGCTTTCTTTCTAATATTATCTATGTTAGAATTATTTGCCATTTATATAATACTAGCTGGCTTCTCTCAGGGAGTTGATATGAGATTGAACTGACGTTCGAACCCACAACGGATCTTGCTTTATATACCCCTACCAATGGGTAGCCCCACCCATACAAAAAAGGCTTTGAATGGTCCAAAATGTTCCAGAACACTTCCGCAACATTCGAGAGTGTTCTGGAATGTTCCACAATGATCTGGGATGTTCCCGAACGTTCCAGACTATTCCCGAACATTCCAGAGTGTTCCAGGATGTTCTGGAATGTTGTGGAATGCTTTCAAATACTCTCAAATGTTGTGGACTGTTTCAGAAATTTCTAGAGGGCGAAACTTCCAACCTTTAAATCTTCAAAAGCACCCCCTTTAGGTAAAAACGGGAACCTTCTTCATGGATGGGTGATAGAGGGCTACCACACCATACAACTCCCTTGACCGTACCGGGACTCGTTTCTCGAGTTTTAGCGGGATGCACAGTTTTGTACATTTTATTTTCTCTGTAATATAAATTAAAGTCCTCCACCATGTTTACCTGTTTGCGATAAACTCAAAAACTAAAGAACGGATTTTCATGCGGTTTTCACCAATGGATAGAGTGATTCGTGAGGAAGGTTTAGGTATATAATTTGTCAAGGTTTTGTGTAAATTGGTTGAAATATATAATATGTAAGGGGCCGTTCAAGTATTACCTAACGCACTTGGGGAGGGGAGGGGGGGGTCTTGTGAAACGTTACTGTGCGTTACGAGGGGGGGGAGGGTTCGAACAACACGTTACGTAACATGTTTTTCTTTATTTAGATAAAAAAAACTGGAGAATTAAAGTCTTCCAAGTTGGCAATCCTTTTCATTCTCGAAATCTCTTGTTTTATTTATTACCGCAAACGCGATTAACTGGTGACAGGCCGGATACGCGCCGGCGCGCGCGTCATATGCACATGCGCGAGAAAATAATTCAAATATTTGAATAATACTTCCGACAAAAAACTTTTGGTCTGCGATTTTGACCCTTCTATGTACAGAATTTGTATGAAGAACAGTGTCAGAATCGCTTGCGCCATCATTACTCTAGGTGGTGCTAAAAGTTTCATTCACCTTGTCACCCTGGAATATTTTAAAAACGATTTCATCCATGACAATGCGCTGTCATAAATTGCCGCGAATTTAACCGTCGCAATAAATGCATGTATCGCGAATAAAACATCGTAAAACCTATTAATTTACGTAATAAATGCAAGTAATGTTGTTTTGGTTGATAGTTTATTGTGTTGTGAACGTGTTTCAGTCAATAAAATATACAATAGCTCAAAATTAATCAACAAAACATTCAATTCAAAGTTCAAAATGGTGCTTTTTTAGTGTTTTTTTGTGAAGTTTCGCGAATTTCCGCGAAATGGCCTGGCCTTTGACCGATTAAAACAAGAAAAAAGGTATTTAAGCGACTTTCCAGTACTTTGCGCAACTTAATTGTGACTTTCAGGTAAAAATTGTCACTTGGGCGTTGTGTAACGTTTAGGAGGGGGGGGGGGGGGGTGATACGGAAAAATGTTATGGCGCATTACGTGGGGGAGAGGGAGGGTCAAAAATCTTCAAAAATTGCGTTACGTTAAAAATCTTCAAAAGCCGGGGACTTCAGCTAGTATAATATATATTGATTTTGACATTTCTGCTTTGAACACGGTATAAAGAACAAAATCAGAATCGCTTGTTGTAATAGAACTTTAGATTCCACTTTGGATTTTACAAAGTGAATATTGTAAAAAAATAATTTGTGAATTTCTTGGTTATTCTAATTGCAGAATTCTAACCTGCTCTCGGCCGTGCTGTGCCTGGTGAAGGAGCTGGACTACACCAGTCTGGAGGTGACGGAGATGGCCGTCCGCTGCCGCATGGACGAGCTGGCTAACCGCCCCTGAGGGTCCGACAGCTCCCGCAGCCTGGACGACTTCGTCTAGTCCTGCCGGGGCCAGCCAACACTCCTCCACTCCTGAGCTGCTGAACATGGAGCCTGAATCTATTGTTTACTTTTACCAAATACATGTTACATAAATGCCGGTTTTACAATTTCCATTCGTTGCTTGAAATGCAGAATTTTCGCAAGCAAGGTGCACCGTTAAAAATATGTATAAGATTTATAATTGTGTAATTTAATATTTTCATTCATCATTATTGATTTTTTTAAATGATCTAAAACCGCACATTCCTCAACGGTTTGAACTGGCTACAACATCAACGTGGAATGTGGAATCAACGTTGATGCGGAATCAACGTCGATGCAGAATCAACGTCGATGCGGAATCAACGTCGATGCGAAATCAACGTCGATGCGAAATCAATGTCGATGAGGAATCAACATCGATGCGAAATCAACGTCGATGCGGAATCAATGTCGATGCGAAATCAATGTCGATGAGGAATCAACATCGATGCGAAATCAACGTCGATGCGGAATCAATGTCGATGCGGAATCAACGTCGATGCGGAATCAAAATCTATACTGAACCAACGTCGATGCGGAATCAACGTCGATGCGGAATCAACGTCGATGTGGAATCAACGTCGATGCGGAATCAACGTCGATGTGGAATCAACGTCGATGTGGAAAATACTACTGGCTGGTACAGTACTTATCAAACTTAAATGTCGACCGCACATTCCTAAACGGTTTGAACTGGCTACAACATCAACGTGGAATGTGGAATCAACGTTGATGCGGAATCAACGTCGATGCAGAATCAACGTCGATGCGGAATCAACGTCGATGCGAAATCAACGTCGATGCGAAATCAATGTCGATGAGGAATCAACATCGATGCGAAATCAACGTCGATGCGGAATCAATGTCGATGCGGAATCAACGTCGATGCGGAATCAAAATCTATACTGAACCAACGTCGATGCGGAATCAACGTCGATGCGGAATCAACATCTATACTGAACCAACGTCGATGCGGAATCAACATCTATACTGAACCAACGTCGATGCGGAATCAACGTCGATGCGGAATCAACGACGATGTGGAATCAACGTCGATGCGGAATCAACGTCGATGTGGAATCAACATCGATGTGGAATCAACGTCGATGTGGAAAATACTACTGGCTGGTACAGTACTTATCAAACTTAAATGTCGACCTGAACTTCATTCTCGCGCAGATACAGTCACTTAACTGACTTTACAATGACCGTAAGCAACAGAGAAAGATGCGTAAAACATGCGTATGACAGAGAAAGGCATGGGCGGGGAGGCAAGCCGCTTTCCAGACCTTAAACTTGCCCACTTGCAACGATTTCTGTGTCAACGTCAGGTCGGTATTAAAGTTTGGCATGTAGCATAAGACAGGTGTCACCGGGAATTTGCCAATGTTGGCTGACGCGACTTTATCACGCCACCTGCACAAACAAAAACGATCATATCGTTTTGGTGGCAAATAAAAAACAGCACGTTCTGCTAATAAGTTACGCGCTTGAATTCGCATCTTTTAAACTGAAATCTCAACTCAAGTTAACGACATTTATTATTATTTCTGATTTGACATGTTGAAATCAGGAATCATAATTTTGTTTATGTATTTGGTAAAACTAAAACTAATCATTTTCGTAATACTCACAAAGCGTACTAACAATTTTTAAAAAATGTAACAAAATAAACAAATCAAAGTGTAATAAGACTTCTAATAATATTATATGATATATATCTCCTTAGTGTTGCCAACGTAAAAAAATATAAATTGGCTTGTTGCAGTAGAAAAATGAACCCATATCGATTGGTCTTTTCACCTTGTGAAACAGACTACACCAACATCTGTTGCTGATGTTAAACTGTTATAGGTATATGTAATATTAAAATACTTCACTTGTGGTTGAATTGATTGATCAACATGGAAAAAATTATAGTTCTCTCGATGAATCGGGTTTTGATTTAACTGGGACATTTCAAAGAAACAAAAAATTCGTTTAACCTTTACAATGCTGGCATGTTGTGACATAATGTATGATATGTTCTAGTGAAACTTCATGGATCGCATATGCGACACCTGTGTATGGGAATAGCCGGCGACGGATCATATATACGACAGTTGCATTAAAGTAAAAATTTCTCGTATGAATGATAATCACATAAGTTTTCAAGCTGTAAAATAGTTTGTAAAGGAATTTAAACAATTTATTGAAACATAATATGGAAAGCTGATGACACCACAATAAAAAATTTTCAGACATTAACCGGTCAAAGGCCGTGACATTTAGCGGAAATTCGCGGAACTTCGCAAAAAAACACTAAAAAACCACAACTTTGAATTTTGAATTGAATGTTTTGTTGATAAATTTTGAGCTATTGTATATTTTATTAACTGAAACACGTTCACAACACAATAAGCTATCTACTAAAACCACATTACTTGCATTTATTACGTAAATTAATAGGTTTTATGATCGTTTTATTCGCGATACACCCATTAATTGCGACCGTTAAATTCGCGGCAAATTCTGACAGCCGATTGTCATAGAAGATATTGTTTTAAAAATATTCCAGGGTGACTAGGTGAATGAAACTTGTAGCGTCTCCGAGAGTAATGACAGCGCAAGCGATTCTGACACTGTTCTCCATACAAATTGTGTACATAGAAGGTCCAAAATCGTGGACCAAAAGTTTTTTGTCGGATGGATTATTCAAATATTTGAATTATTTTCTCGCGCATGCGCATATGACGCGCGCGCCGGCGCGTCTCCGGCCTCCCAGCGGTTAAATGTTATTGCGTGTATGCAAGTTAGTATAATAATAAAAAATAGATCTTTTTTCAATATATTTCGATTAATCGGCAATCTGTTCATACGGGATTTCTTTTATCGTGTATCCCGATAAATCGAGAGTTTTCTGTATTATTTTTTTTATAATAGTTATAACTAAAATCATTTGAAATTATATAGTCATATTTGGCAGGCCAATACTTATGCATGTAGTTAAACATACGGGGCTGTCTATTCATTAGGGCTGTCTGTTTCAACAGAAAGTTAAATTGAAAACTAAATTTTAAGTTTATCTCTCAATTAAAGTTATAAGGATGTTAAACAGGACCACGTGCTGTTTAAATAACCATATTATTAGCACGGAATCGAAATGTTTTTAATTTTCGCTGCAAGACATATTGCAGAAAGAATTCATCGTCACTATCAGCATCTTTTGTAATGTTAATCATTAATCAGTGTTGAAATGCCCAATTTCGCTGTCAAATATGTCATATATGAACTGTCATATATGTGTAATGAGTAACTATCGGTTTTCGGAAATTAAAAACCAAAGTTAAAAGTGATTTAAAACAGGCAGTTATATCAATTGAAAAACGAATTTTGATTAAATTTAACTATAGCAATTTCTTTTGCTCTTACTTTTACTCTAGCAAGCATTGAAACAGATGGCCCTAAATTGTACCCGCTATGGGATTAAAAAGCAGCTCACTCTAATGTTATTCCAGTGCTATAAATGCTGAACTTACAACCATCTCATGTTATTGTCTTATATTATATTGTTTCAATGTATGCAGCTACCTTAAAGAGATTAAAAATATACTATGTTTTACAAATAAGCGCATTTAAAGTTTTCAACTCTGAACTTTTCAATGAATCTCTCCCATTAACTTTGCGCGTTACATAACGCAGTGTTTAGTCATAGCAAGTTCATATGTTATATTGATTGTTATATAATACGGCAGCAATGAGAAGGTTAAGACATTAAGCATCCTTTAAAAGAATTTTTAACCTTTTCCATACTGAACTTTTTAATGTATGTCTCCTAATATTAATTTCTGCCTTTCATAGGTGTTCATTATACAATATAGTTGAAGAGAAATGGTTAAAACTTGAAGCAAGCTTAATGTTTTCATTTTATTAAGGTTATGTTATATTTTTTACAAATTCTAATTTTACTGTGTATATTATTATAATCGACCAACTCGATAAATGTGCTTAATATTATTAAAAATTGCATCAAATGTGAAATTAAATACTTACATTCGTTATATCATATTTAAGTATATAAATATTATATTGTACCTAGTGCTAAATTAATGATTAAAAAATTGTCTATTTTATGTACCTACCATTAAAAAAGTAGTGTTTTAGTGAATTGGATAAATCAATGAATGTTATTATTCACAGTGTGGAGTTTGTGTGTTCTTCAAGAGTGGAAGATACTTTTAGCATCACCTCAATTTTTTAGAAAATTTGCCTGAAACGGCCTTAGCTATATTTAGTAACCAGATCAGAACAATCGGTTTATCCCTACCTTCCCTATTTTTTTCTTCTTCCCCTTCAACTGACCTACTGGCAGTTAGGCAGTTGACCCACTGACTTAAAGCATTTGAAGGTCTTGTATGTATTTAGAGAAAAACACTCAACTCTCCATCAACTCCTGCGAGTCTCGGAAATCATCATTGAAGGATTTAACTCAAATCGTTCAACTGGTGCCATTTTCCTAGACATCGCAAAAGCTTTCGACAAGGTCTGGACAAACGGTCTCCTTCTCAAACTTCACGACATAGGCATCGACCCTCAGCTCCTCGGTGTCCTAAAATCTTTTCTCCGCCTACGCACTTTCCAAGTGAAATACAAGGGCGCCCTCTCAAAAAAATGCTTCATGACAGCAGGGGTGCCACAAGGCTCACTGCTGTCACCAATCCTCTTCAATGTCTACACACACGACATTCCCCTCTCAGTTGACAAAAACTCACATACTGCTCTCTATGCAGACGATACCACTGTTATGGTGAGATACAGTTCTTCCAGGATGATAACCCACCGACTTCAGATCAACATAAATAAACTCCAAGACTGGTATGACCTGTCGCGTATAGACGTGAATCCCTCAAAAAGCGTAGCTGTATTTTTCTCCCGCAAAAAGGGAGACAGCATACCCAGAGAGGAGATAAAAATGTACGACCAGGCCATACCATGGCAAAACACCGCCAAATATCTTGGAGTCACACTTGACAGACGACTTAATTGGAAACCACACATCAAAAACCCACTGACCAAAGCAAAGAAAATATCCGGTTCTTTACACCCCTTACTAAATTCAAACACAAAGACATCAATTCAAAACAAACTGCTTGTATACAAAACACAAATCCGACCGACCATTGAGTACGCATCGCCCATATGGGCCACAGGCAACACCAAGTGACTCGAATCGTACCAAAATGTCACTCTTAGAAAATTTATAAAAAGTCCCTGGTTTGTCCGAAATTCAATCATAAACTCCGATACAAATGTCCCACCCCTGAAACAACATATGGTAGAATTGGCCAAAACTTTTTATGCAAAACTTCCTATACACCCAAACCCCAGTATAGCTTGTCTCGGGCGTCTAAGACCCGACGAAAATCCGACCTTCCCCTATCCCATCTCCATTACCTTCCCCCCTTGAAGTGTGGACTCAAATAAGAAATACAAAACGCAACCAAAAATTCAAAAAATATAGTATTACAAAAAAAAAAAAATCAACACAAATCAAAACTCATACAAAATCATAAATACCTACAGACCAAAAAAAATAATAACAATACAAAAAAAAATAGTATTAAAGCCCTACAAGTTGCTGTAGGCAGCCCACACTTCGGGTAGAAAAAAACCATCCCCCAGGTACATTTACACCCTCAGTTCTCGAGAAATAGAGATTGAGTTCTCTGCACCTCGGTAAAATCCAATACGATACTAAAAATGTATGGTATGATTTTTTAAAACTTTAAATCGCTTAGCTCCGCAGAGTAAGGTGAGACAGAGCTACCCATAAGGGTGAGAGGAATAAACCAAGTTGCGCGCAGCGAAGGGAGTGGTGTGGGCATGTCCCTAGCAGTGATTTGTCAATAAAAGAAACCGACATTATACAGGCACCTCACATTGTAACATCGCCATGTAGTGCACAAAATTAAAATCTTCATACGAATTACTAGTTGTTTTTACAACGGCGCATGGCAAATTGCTGATCACTGTCTGCATATCGGGTGAACAAAAGTTCGAGCTTGTATCCAAAACTGAATATTTTTTTGCACTAGTTAAGACACTTTTACAAATGAGCTATAATTTACCCAACCCGATTTGAAGACGGTTCAATTTTTTAACCGTTTTTTCGAACATTCCGATCCTGCGCAGAAAAGTCCCACAATAGACTGCGTAGCAAACCTTTACCTTACACTAGCGAACTTTACTTTTCTGCGTAGGGTCCGCTTATTTTAATGTGTGCTCTTCGGCGTTCAACGTACGATTGATGTCGTAGATTATTCAAAGCATTCTCGAACTCTCATGGTGCTAAAAATATGGTCATTTGGTTTGTCTCCAGCTCGTCATTATGATACACGAATTTCATTTTAGGGCAAGTCTATCTCTTGTGACGTCAGTGCTTAGCTCTGTATTTGCATTCATTTACGCATTTATCAATTTCTTTTACAACGGCTCTGAAACCGGTTTTAAGTTAATAAAACTTGACAATCCTCATTAAAACAACCAAATCTAAATGTCTGACAGAATCAATTCAACCACCAACCAGTGTGATATCGTTAACAGAATATTTCAAATCTGAAAAAAGATTCTGCAATTTAAAAATTATGTCTAATTATTAACCTTTATAATGCTGACCTTTTTAAGACAATCTATCTCATCACCTAGCATGTTTTAAACTTTATGTATCATATTTGCGACATTCACATAGCCGGCGATGGATCACATATGTGATAGCTGCGATTAGGTTAACAAACTCACTGCCAACTCCGCATTTGGTGGAGGATGTTTCGAGAAAAACCTGTCATTGGCGTGTGTTTCAATATAACTTTCGTTGCTCAGTGTTCATCTGGCAGCTGTCGCGATGTGTTGTTTATACGCTGGTCTTGTGCTAGAATGAATAATAATTGTTTTCTGTGCACAGTTTTTGACTAACTACTCTAGTTTTAAAGTTATAGCGTGTTGAATATGGGTGACAGAATAGGGACTTCTAGGCCCGTCGGCCTTATGCAAGCCTTCACTGTCCAAGACTGGCAGTGAAACTTTTAAGATCCGAATCTCTTAGAATTTCAAATTATGGCAAAGCCAGGTATGTAAAAGACACAACAATGTATGAACATTATAAATCAATTCAATGGGGTATTTCCACAAACGAGGGATTCTGTTGAAAATGTACGGAATATTTAAAGATCACTTTTCTGATTTTAATCATCCTACTAAAAATATTTGTTTTTTATGTTTTCATTCAATATTATTAATTTTAAAAACGATCTAAAACTGACAAAATCAAAACGGCCCTTGGTCGGCAAATCGGATTATGACGTCACAAGCGTCGCTCAGCTGGGCCAGCATAAATCAACACTGTCGAAAAACGTGAAAATACCCCATTGGTGTGGAATACGAAAGTGGTAGTTTGTAGGTTAGAGCGTCTGCCAGCAATGAAGAAAAAGTGATAAAAATCGGTATCTATTACACATTGTTTTCTTATAAGTGTTTACTCTTTTATTCAAAATATCACAATAAGTGAGCGTGTGCGTGCTTCCCACGAACGTGTTAAAGCATGTTAGATTCTTTTCTAAAGTTTTGAGTTTCCAGACATCCATTATTTTTTTACAAAAATATTTGGTTTTGTAGGAAGTCTCTCTTCAAAGTGTGACTTATGTGTTTAATTTTTTGATTAACTCTTGCAGTAGCTTTCTTTTAACTAGGTTTCCGTATCTGTACTGCACATCAGCAGTATAACCAAAGATATTCAAATACAAAAGAGATATGGTATGATCTCCGCGCGACTGTCAGCGGACTGCTACCTAATCGGAGTAGTTTGCATACAAAAAGAATTTGTTCATTTCTTTGATGTTTTGAAGATGTGCATTAGTATTTGTTAACAATATAGTTTGAATACAGAAAGAATTCGTTCTTCTAGTTTAAAGTTTGTTTAGTTTATTCGTTAATTATTCGTTCATTTAGTTTATTTGTTAATTGGTAAACAATATCGGCGACACCCTCAAGCGCAGTCCCACCTAGTAAAAACTGCGGATAGCACATCTCTTATATTTAAATATCTTCGGTGTTAACTAATTCAGGTTTTAACATTATCATCGATGAAAATTTCCATATGGAAGGTTGACACGGCCGTGAATGATTGTTAATTTCTTGCCGTATGTATCAACTGTTGATACAATCGCCTGCAAAAGGTTAAACTTATATTGATGTGTATTGAGGAAATTTGAATCTGAAAATTTTAGGAATTTAAAATCACTAGCATAATGTATTATGATGAACTTAATTTTTTTGAGTTTCTGTCAAAATAATATAAATACTACTGCCTTTTAATGTTATTTTGGAACAGATTTTTACCCAACTGTTATTTTTAACTAATTTTAGTAACTTTGCGTCTAACTTTTTATGTTTTTTTTTTACGGTTGTGATAACATGCTTAAATATTAATTTTAATGATGTTTTTATTTGGACCATCTTGCATTCATAATTATAATGTTACGTTTTACATCTGACAGAATATTTGTTGATAGAATCTTAGAACTATCAGATTCCAATGTACAGGGCGTTTCAAAAATATGGTAAAACAAAAAAAACTGTAAAATAATTTTGCCATCTATACAGGGGGACGCATTTGACATTCTTCCAGTGATTCCTGACATTATTTGGTAAAAATTAAAAGTAAAGTAAAAAATGTATAAAAACTATGTATAAATAAAAAAGTTAAAAATGTATATTAAATTTTTGTCTCCGGTGACATTTCTGATGTTTTTGTTTTGTTTTCAACTAAAAACATTAAAAAATCGGTAGGTATTGGACAGTTTGGGGCGAGGTGGGTTGGCTGATTACTCGGCTGAGTGACCACTGACGACATGTGGAAGAATTTTTTTTGTTTTGATTTTGAAGAAAAAAATTTTGGAAAATAAAAGACACCTAAATAGTCACCGGAGACCAAAATTTCATTTACATTTTTTGCTCCAAATAATATCAGAAATCGCTGCTTAAAAGTAAATTAAGTACGTTTCTTAACACTCTGTGTAGGGTGTCCGTTAAAGTGCAGTAACTTGAGTGGCGATTCTACGTAAATAGTACTTACAAGTAAAAAAGGAACGATAATAATTCTTACCGATATTCATTTGTTTTTTTCATACAAAATGTATGTACTAAAAATATGTAGTGTAAGGTTGAACTTACCTAATAAATACACCGGGAGTAAAGAGTGGCAACTAGGGAATGCAATCTCGACTCGAGATCGCAAATTCGAGATCTCGCGAGATCTTGGAATTTCGGGATCTCGTTAATTAAAAGAAAATATTATTTAAAAGAAAACAAAAACCTTTATTCTTTAATATTTGTTACTAAATAATTAAATTAAAATAATCAAAAGAAAAATATAGCGGAGATTAGAAAACAAAGTGTATTAAGGGTGCTATCTGCTTAACGGCATCTAATGTCCGTTGCAATGTACCCAGCTGCTCCTCACGCCCTCTCCGACTTAATACTGGTTGGCAGCAGCGTGACTAAGCAATTATATGCAAACTGCAAAAATCTCCCCCTTGTTCCTCCACACTCAAATAGATCCATTTCTTTTTTTATGACTGACTCTAATTTATCTAAACTCGTGGATACACACGAAAAAGGACTTTTAGATACTCTTAGTCTCTTCTAATTCCTCTTGAAGTGATGTATTAGTCATAGAAAGAGGCAAGTCATCTTCGTTTTCTGTGTTTGCTATATTAGTCGGGATAGTTTTCTTCTATCGACACTCCCGCCCGACCGTCAGCCAGTCAGCGCACCACTCGCGCCCCGAGTGGACGTGTGTAGCGTCGCTGACTTCTGCCGCCCAATCCCGTCGATCTCGAACGGGATCTCGTCATATTATGCTTCGGCATTGATCCCGAAAAATGTCACGAGATCGAGATCCCACGAGATCGGAATTGCATTCCCTAGTGGCAACACTAATTAACAAACAATTACAGTTTTGACATTTAAACATTTTTACGTACTTTTTAAGTACCTTAGAGTAGAATTTCGAACCAAGTTTTAACCAAATATTTTATGCTTGAATCACCATGTTATATAATCACCTCCCAAGGTTTCAGCACATCACCCCCGGACACCTTGTATATTGGCAATTGAATTTCTTTACTTACAATCCAAAAATTTCAAGGGTGCAAAATATAGATTGTTAACATTTTTTCTGACTTTTTTTTGTATATTTTTTTTTAGCTAGGTACCGTATTTTGAGACATCTTTATTGTCTGTGAATAAAATACTTGGTGTAAGACGCCTTAGAAAATGTGCAATAGAGAGTTTTAATTAGTATAGACATTGCATTTTAACGTAATATGATTATTTTAATAAAATTACATAATAAGTCAATAAAATTACAAATTAGGAACTATATACAATAATCTAAGTACTTATCTAATCATATTAAACTCCATCCCACAACTAAAAGAGAAAAATAAATTCTGTTGTTAATTATTGTCTGGGACGGAGTTTAATTAATTTTATTCAGGCCTGCCCGTTTATGTAACTAATTGAAATATATGTTTTTTTTATCTCAACATTTTAAATATTTTTTTCTTTTAGGCAACTCTGGCGATGACTTTAATGCAAACAAATAATTCTCATACTGTGTACTCTTAAATTATATTTTTTATTAATATTCCATCCAAAATACCAATGTACTAAATATTTTTACATTTTAGTTTTAAGGTGAAACCGAAATATTGTGCAGCTGAACGTTAGTGGAACTAAACAAAGCATTAATAATATTAAACTATGAATTTTGTTTTTTTTAATTAACTGTTCTTCCCTTTTTCCCCAATACATTTCTGTTATTTAATAAATATATTTTTTTAATGTTACACTTCACAAGAGTCTTAGGTTCAGCTCTCTTTAACTTGGGTTCTTCGCGGGAAGCAGATTCTACTCCTATTCCTTTTTCAAATCGACTACTCCCAGAAAACCCGGTCCGGAACTCGGTTCCAGAACCCGAATGCCCCCACTAGTGTCCCCGTGTCGCGAGCCATGAGGGTACTTGTCCAGGTTCGAGTTCTTGTGCGGGTTCCGGCTCCGAGGTCCTTCTCCAGCTCCGGTAGTACCCAGTCTGCATCCAAGAACTCGGACCCGAGACCTGCTTCTTGAAGTACTTTTTAAGGAAGCAAAACTCGGAGGCCTCTGGCAAAATGCAGAACTCACCCTAATTGTATGGTAAAAAAGATAGGGAAATATCACCAGTCTGTATGATAAAAAGACAGGAAAATATCACCAGTCTGTACGGTAAAAAGACAGGGAAATATCACCAGTCTGTACGGTAAAAAGGCAGGGAAATATCACCAGTCTGTATGGTAAAAAGACAGGGAAAAATCGTCAGTCTGTACGGTAAAAAGACAGGGAAATATCACCAGTCTGTACAGTAAAAAGACAGGGAAATATCACCAGTCTGTAAGGTACAAAGACAGGGAAATATCACCAGTCTGTACGGTAAAAAGACAGGGAAATATAGTCAGTCTGTACGGTAAAAAGACAGGGAAATATCACCAGTCTGTACAGTAAAAAGACAGGGAAATATCACCAGTCTGTACGGTAAAAAGACAGGGAAATATCACCAGTCTGTACGGTAAAAAGACAGGGAAATATCACCAGTCTGTACGGTAAAAAGACGGAAATATCACCAGTCTGTACGGTAAAAAGGCAGGGAAATATCACCAGTCTGTATGGTAAAAAGACAGGGAAAAATCGTCAGTCTGTACGGTAAAAAGACAGGGAAATATCACCAGTCTGTACGGTAAAAAGACAGGGAAATATCACCAGTCTGTACGGTAAAAAGACGGAAATATCACCAGTCTGTACGGTAAAAAGGCAGGGAAATATCACCAGTCTGTATGGTAAAAAGACAGGGAAAAATCGTCAGTCTGTACGGTAAAAAGACAGGGAAATATCGTCAGTCTGTACGGTAAAAAGACAGGGAAATATCGTCAGTCTGTACGGTAAAAAGACAGGGAAATATCGTCAGTCTGTACGGTAAAAAGACAGGGAAATATCGTCAGTCTGTATGGTAAAAAGATTGGGAAATATCACCAGTCAGTACGGTAAAAAGTTCGCCACCCAGCTTAGCAGAGTTGTGGGATGGTTTAGAGTACAGGTTGTAGGAAGGGATTTATTAATGCGGGTGTAGTCGCCAATAGATTGCGAATCAAAAATGGACTGTAATCAATAATTTAGAATTTAATAAAAAAAAAAGGCATTTCAATATGACACAACTATGGGAATGTGAACAGTGGACACTGGAAGGGAATCTAACTCACTTGAATTTCCCTTGGAACGTTCTTGTTGTGTTATTATGTCACCGATAAATCACTTGGCTGAGTACATGCACAAGTCTCCCTTTGAATCGACATTAAAGAACCGAGAGATCAACTTATATATGAGTTGATCATTGCACTGGTCCTTACCAGACTTCTTTAACAGTCGAGAGACCACTGTGGATCATTGCAAAGTACATAATTGACTGACTGTTCCTTGGGTTTATTGCTCCACCGGTAGGCAATATCGTCAGAAAGGATAAGTTCTGAAAGTAGGTAGGATGAAGGGAGGTATATATATATATTTACATAGTTGCGTCAACAGCGGGTTTGTAAGATCAACTGAAGAAGTTCGGATTATATGAAGGAGGAAAAACAGATGCCCTTAGCTTGTTACATATGCGAGCTGATTTACACAAAAGTGAGTCGGAGAAACAACCTGTTCTCATGACACTGAAGTTAAAACCGGGTGGCTAGAGAATTTCAATGTTTCCAGAAATATCCCCAGATTGGCTTGAGAATTTGACAACATAGCCAGAATTTCTCTAAATGTTGTCCTTTGTCTCTTTTCCCTAGAAAGGGAAATATTCCTAGACATGCTTTCACTGCTGTGACACGACACAATACTCTAAAAATATATGTGCTGTTTCAAGTATAAAAAAGCAATTAAAAAAATTAAAATCCGCATTTTGATGGGCAAATTAAGGAAACAACTGTACTTGGGTAAAGTATCTATAATACTTTCTTCAAAATAATAATTCCAAGTAAAAGAAAACAATGTATTTAAACATTAAAAAAACATATTTTAAGTTTTTTTACCGATCAATCATTGAGATGAGGGAGAAAAAGTTCTCCTGACTAAAAATTTATTTTTTCATATCTTTTTTCAGTAGATAGTATGTAGGTACATAAAAGTAACCTGTTGTTATATTCATATTTAATTTAATACATATTATTTAATGAAGAGACATTGATGAACCATATTGCGAACTCTCTCCGAAGTTAAAAACACGTTCCTGAATTGGGATTTCCTCCACGAGGCCCATGCAAAAAAATCATACATCACTAAAAATCACTTCGATGACCGGTAAAAAATCATGTAATGGTAGACACAGTCAGTGGCGGACTAAGGGGGAGGGGGGGGCGGCCCGCCCTGGGCCTCCAGTCCTGGGGGGCCCCCAAACGCCTCCATGTTCCCTTGATCAAACCCTAAACAAGGCTTATCTGGGCAAACCCTAAACAAGGCACCGCTGTAAAAAAAAATTGTATTTTTTTTTTCATTTTTTGATCGATGCACTTGTTAAGAATGGTCTCACCAATTATTTTAGGGAAATTGACGGAGATACAGCATTTTATGTGAAACTGTTGGGAACAGTTTTTTTTTTTTTTTTAAATAATCGGAGACGGTTTACATATATATAGTTCCCCTGAGCACTTAGGCTATAGACCCATTGTACTATATCCCATTTTATCTCATTCCTTTGACAGTAACCCAGTCCCTTTTATAAAGTTCACCAGGATTGTCATTGGAAATGAAGCTATATCTTCTGGTTCGACAATGTGTCTTCCCAGGTCTCATTTCCCCTCTTCACTCCTCCTTGGTTCCCTGAAGGCCCCACGATGGAAGAGGGCTTCATCTCTGCTCTCCACTCCTTAGTTCCCCGAAGGCTCCACGACGGAGAGTCCACCTCCCCTTGGTTCCCTAAAGGTCCCACAAGGGAAGAGTCCACTCCACCTTGGTTCCCTGAGGGCCTCAGGAGGGAAGAGAACTTCATCTCTCCTCCTTGGTTCCTTAAAAGCCCCACAGCGGAAGAGTTCACCAAGATGTCCTCATTTCTCCTCTTCACTCCTACATGGTTCCTCGAAGGCCCCACATGGGAAGAGGACATCATCTCTCCACGTCACTCCTCCTTGGTTCCACAATGGCCCCGCGCTGGAAGGGTGCCCTTCCCCTTGGTTCCTTGAAGGCCCCACAAGGGAAGAGTTCGTGGAGATGGCCTCAGCTCACCTCTCCACGGTTTCTCCTCTTGGTTCCTCCTACGGTCCCAGGAAGGAAATCCACAGAGGGGGCCTCAGCACTCCTAGGTTCCCAAAAGGCCCCTAGTTTTCGAATGGTCCAATTTTTTGTACCACGAGTTACCAGGGAAATAGAAGGTCTACTCCAGCAGAGCCCTGAGTGCTGGAGTGAGGTCTAAATACTCCGAGATGCGACCTTGTTTCTCGGAGGCACTGTTCGTGACGCTGTTCGCCAGGACATTCAGCCTGAGCACGGTAGCTCACACCTTGGCTTAGGATGGCTATTGCAACTATATGTTTCCACTCCCTAAGCGATGGGTTCGCCACACTCCCTACGCTGAGTTTGGAACAGTTTGTATGTTGAATTATCCTTCAGCAAATTTTGAATGCGTTTTATTTTTTAATGAATTTTATTTTCTATTTTTTATGGTAAATTTTCTTCATCTGGTATCATAGTGAGGACCAGATTAAACATGTCGGGGCCCCTATTCAATGCACGTCTCGGAGCCTCATTACCATAGGGGCCCCTAGCCGAGGCGTGGCCCCTAGGCAGTGGCCTACACTGCCTTGTGGACAATCAGCCCTGCCAGGGCTGGCTTAAACATTCATCCTAGGGGCACCTACCCGATACGGGGCCCCTAGGCAGTTGCCTACACTTTTTATGGATATTACGGCCCTGGCTGTAGTGACTAGATTTTCGAAGGCAGTGGCCTACCCTGCCTTGTGGACAACACACTGCCAGGGCAGGCTTTAACATGTCGGGGCCCCTAGGCAATGCACGTCTCGGGACCCCTTTACCCTAGGGGCCCCTTTCCGATTCGGGGCCCTTAGGCAGTGGCTTACACTGCTTTATGGACAAAAGGACCCTGCTAGGGCTGGCTCAAACATGTCGGGGCCCCTAGGCAATGCACGTCTCGGGGCCCCTTTACCCTAGAGGCCCCTACTCAATGAGGGGCCCCCAGGCAGTTGCCTACACGTCTTATGGATAATACGGCCCTGGCTATAGTGACTGGATTATGGAACAGTTTAAGACTTGGTGCATGGTGCATGCAAATAAGATGTATAGTTTTTCTAATATGTTGTCAACCACGTTGAAAAACATAGTTTTGAGAAAAACGCGTTCAAACTTTTGCTGAAGGATAATTCAACACACAAACTGTTTAAAGACGGTTTCATACAACGGTTATAAAGGTTTCGTATAAGATGCTGTATCTCCGTCAATTTTACAAATTTGGTGAAAGCATTTTTAACAATTGCATCTTTTAGAAAATGAAATAAAAAAGTGACATTTTTTTAAGTGTCCTGGTGCCTTTAAAATATGCTTAGTACCTATCTAAGAGGTGGTTTGGAGTTGGGAGGTCCCATACGAACATCATCCCATACATATTGAATGAGAATAAATAAATACAGCCTGAACCGGTAATTTACAATTTTTAAAATAAAATTATTACTACAAATCTTTCTAATGTCTGTACAGTTTTAGTTCCAGTTTCACTTATGTATTTCATTTTTTTTTTCCGTTTACTTCATATTTTTTTTTACTTTTTAGGCCCTTTGCTGAAGGTTATCTTATCATTACAGAAAATAAAGATAGTTTTAAAATAGGTAAGCAATTAACAAATTTGTAATTTTTTTTTAATTTCATTTTCTGAAGTTAACAATGCTCTCACCAAATATTTTTTACAGGATTTTATGTGAAACCGTTTGAAACAGTATGTATGTTGAATTTTCCTTCAGCAAAACTTTGAATGCTATTTTCCCGAAACTTTTTAAATTCATTTTTCAACCTGGTTGACAACATATTAAAATAACTCCTTGTTTAGGATTTGATCAAGGGAACACGGAGGCGCTTGGAGGTTCCCCAGGACCAGAGTCTTGTAAAATTACATCAACTTTTTAAACTAGGGGGGGGGGCTCATTCAGCTTTGCCGCCCCGGGCTTCTGACCGGCTTAGTCTGCCACTGGACACAGTTTAAAAAAATCAGATTAAACTAGAAAGTCGCTAGATGTCGCTTTCTTTTCATTTGCATGTTTATTATAAAATGGTTTGAAGATTGGATATTGGTTTCACAAAATTAAAAATGTTGATTTTTTTTAGATTTCGTAGGATTCGAACATCCGTTAGCTGGATATCTGTCTCTCTGGCCGCTGTCAAGCGTCTTACCTGTTGCTATATCGGATTCTCGCACCGAGGAGCGAATTTACCGCATTATATTGGAACCGAGGACCCGTCAAATAATTTTAGTGACGCATTTCCGTTTCATCCGAATTTCAAATCACTAATGGGGCTAAAGAAGTTTCACTGAAAAAAAAACCATGATTGTATAAATGACCCAAAAAATCATCAAAATATGGATCAACCAACTGCGAGAAACCATGACAATATGGATCAACCAAATGCGTGAAACCATGAAAATATGGATCACCCAACTGCGAGAAACCATGACAATATGGATCAACCAACTGCGAGAAACCATGAAAATATGGATCAACCAACTGCGAGAAACCATGAATATATGGATCAACTCAATCAAATGCGAGAAACCATGAAAATATGGATCAACCAACTGTGAGAAACCATGAACATGTAAACCAACTGTGAGAAAGCATGCATCGGGGGTCCTAGCATGGTCGATCGATACAGGTTTTATCGAAAATATCGGTAACTTGTCATCGCTCCCGAGCACGACTGCAGGCCGCTAACGAACAACATTTTCGATAAAACCTATATGAATTGACCACGCTAGGGGCACTGGCAGAAGCAGAACACGATGGCCCAGAAGATTTCCTTTCCATTGTCATTCGAATTTTTCAAACATCATTTTAGATTATTTATGTAGGTTCCAGCTAACTCAACAAAGTTGCATTTCACACCCTTTTGTAAAGTCTTTAAAAGTTAAGATTTTTTTTTGAAAAATTGCCCATAACCTAACGTAACCTATTTAACCAATTATTTTGAAATAACCATAGACATCCAAATTCAATAGACCAGTAGATACAGATAAGGGGTAAAACCAAACTATGGGGGGCGAAGAGGGGAAAGATACTGTGATTCGTTAAAAAATCAATCTGACAGTATATAGGCATCTCGCATTATAATATCACCATTTAGTTCTTAAAAGCAAAATCTGCTTTGAATGAATAGACCTTTTTACACGGGAGCGCGAATTGCTTGCCACGTTAATAACATATTTGTGAAGGACAAATGCGTGCCCCGAAAAGGTTCGCTAATATTCGCATAGCAATATTTTGTTGCCGTGTTTAGTTAAGACACTTTTACAAATGTTTCATAATTTACCTACCCCTGTAACCTGCGACGACTCACTAGAGAAACGCCCAAATTCGCTATGTTCTAGGTATTTCTATAGCACAAGCTTTCATATTTTGCCGTGTTATTTCGTAAAATGTATGATGTTACCTCTGCGCTGGTCAGGACAAGAATGATGACATCACATTTTTTTTATTCAAGCGAGGCTCTCGTAAAGCCCAGCTGGGTCCAAGGAGGAGCTCCAGCTGGCTCCATGGGGGGGGGGGGGGAATAATACGTTTTTATCACTTAGGGCAGGTCCAGATATATTCATATGTCCGTGGAAATAACCAATTATTTTGGGTAGTGCGTAGAAATCCATTTTTTGTATTACGACCTCATTTTATGCCGATTTTTGTATTATGTGTGCGAGTATTCTTCCATGCTTATAAATTCTAATCCAAATTTATAACTGCTCTCGGAAATCGAAAATGGTATCCGTGTAATACGATAATACACATGAAAATGGATTTTTTAAATTTTGGCAGCACATAAATAGTCTGCAACTAGAATTTTATAACTGCACTTCGAATAAGACAGTGTTTTCCTTCGAAATGTATCAGAAGATGAATCCACAACTGAAATTTTAAATTCTGAATACAAAACATTCGGAACATGAAACATGAAACTCGAAACATTCGGAACATGAAATTGGTTTTTACTTAAGTTAATCTACATGCGAGTCCTCGGCTTTAATTGACACTACACCCAGAACACGAAAATGGTTTTCCTCCTATTTGTGTACTTGGAACACATTGATGGTTTGATGATCCATCGGAACACTACAATGAAACTTTCTTAGAATTATCAAAGCATCACCCACGGACCTCCCTCAATCATTCTCACTGAATATTCGTTATAAACAATCCAAGCGCAGAACAAAATACTTGGAATTCTTGCAATTCACTGCAGACGTGTTGCCAATCGCTACAGTGATTAAGACGATATAATTATACATTCATTTAAAGAAACGGGATTCCCCGGTTTCATTACAGCATAAGTAATGAAAAATTCCGTGCTCATTTCAATCGGTCCAAATCGTGGGTGCGACAAAAGTAAGAAATGAAAAGGTTAAATTTTTTACAATATATTATTATTATTTATTGTGAAAGTTTGTCGCTCCTTAAAAGTGCCGCCCGGGCGCACGCAACAAAACATTTTTCAATCACAACATAAGACATACATATAGAGCTATTTTCGATGCAGGATATCCAAAAATTAATTAAGACAATTTAATCAGCAATATGAACACTTAAAAATATATATGTACCTCACAGATAGTTTCAAGCAAGCCTTTAGAAAAAATCTACCAAGCCAAAAACAGTAGTTTTTTCACAAACTTCACGCTCAACAATGATTTTGCGTGCGGTGCGGCGCACTGTGTTCCGTCCCATACACGCTAGAAGGTAGTTAATCACTTAGACATTCTTGAACGATGACATCATGGGTTTATCACTAGGTCATCAGTGTGACAAATGCATTTTTAATTAGATTCATTAATGCACGGTTTAATTAATTGATCAGTTGCTTTTATTTGATTATCGCCGAGCGACCTTTTAAGGTTCTTTGTGAGTTTAAAGAGTTTTATTTCGATTTTTAAGAAATGGAGTCTACTTTTGGAAGGTACGTAGTATAGTCTTCTCTGAAACATAAATCTTAATCATTTCAGTATTAAAAAAAAAAAGTTTAACTTGTGTGTTTTTATGTGGTTTAAAAGATATTTAATTTCTAACTACTCGAGTATATCGAAATCGCGCGATAACTTTTTATTTTTTTAATATAAATTGATTTTCTGTTCATATCAGACATGTTAATCAGATACAATTCCAGACGAAGTTGCATCAAGATTATTTTGTCATTTTACAGGTACCACATATGAGAATTTCTGGCAGGTTTTATGTTATTTATTAATTTTAAGATGCTATATATTCGCCTTGAAAAAAATGGAGCTTACTTTGAAAGGTATGCAGTACAGGTTTTTTTTTTAAATATTTTAATGTTAACCATGTTAGATTTTTTTAATGATGAATAACTTGCGTGTTTGTATTTGTTCTAAATAATATAATATTTCTAACTTACCGAGAATTTATTTCGGAGAACATATCAAAATCGCACGATATTTTTTTTGATAGAGCGACTCATTTTTTATTCAAACCAGTTTCGATATTTTCCCACACGAACCAGCATCAAGCTTATTTCATTATTTTACAGGCAACACATGCAAGATTTCCAGGCGGAGAGTTCATGATACGGGGGAGTTTGCCCAGTCTGCCGAAAAAAAAAAGTTTCAGGAATCGTATAATAATAGTATATTTGAACTTTAAAAGCTTAACATAAGTGGTGAAAAACAGATGACAGAGGTGGGCTTAATTTAATCTTAAATGTAGTATATTTTTGTAAGACATGTTTATAAAAAACTAAAAAAGTGTATCACTTTTTTTTCAAATTAAGGTGAAATACATTTTTTTTTCAAATTAGGTGGGTCGAAAGTACTTGATTGATGTGTTAGAGTTTTTTCCGTCTAGCTTGTATGAAACGAAACACTGTCCGGCGTCAGATATGTGCGGAGGCTACGTACCTCCTATATACTCGTATATGAAAGGTTTCAACTTCAACGGTTCTCTTTGTTAATTATAGATGGCACCACTTCCGTTGGCATCCGACTGAAGTATAGAAGATTTTAGCGTGATAACGCTGCAATATGTACCGAATATTAACTCGTAGTAAAAACCGGTGTCAACCTGTCATTTGGAGTCGTTTTTGTGGTATAACTTTTTTTTCCTTTATTTTTTTCCATTATATCTCGATACATTTCAAAAGTAATTTTTACATATTTTTTAAATATATAACACAAGATAAAAATAATGTAAAAAAGTAAAAAAAATATATAAGACAAAAGTAGATAATAGGAACCCACTAAGACACTGCTTGTGCGTGGGTAATATTAACTAAAGTGCTAAATTACACCAATAAGTTGGCGGTACAAGTAAAAAATGTAAATTTCGAAGTGAAAGTTTAAAAATATAGGTAATGTTTATTTGAAAATATTGTAGTAACAAAGTCATTCATACAAGTTAGTTGATTTTTTGTTACGGTTTCAAGAAGATAAATAAATAAAGTTAGTCTTGAAGATACAGTAGAATTGTAAAAGTGAAGGATGAAGGTTTAACTAGAGTTTATAAAAAAAGTGTTTCAACATCTGCAGCTTTTGATTTTAGCTTTCGTTTTCGAGTAAATAGCAGTCGCCGACCGAAGGTTCGGTTTCGGCAAGTTTCGGCAAAAAAATCTAGTTTTGGTATCAGTTTCGGTTTCGGCAGATTTTCTGCCGAAACCGAAACCGAAACTTTTTTAAACATGTTAAAAATCAGATAAGTTTTAAGATTTTCACGGCCAAAAGCATTTTCGTTATTTGGTTTTGGGGTGTTATGCCGTGTTGCGCTACCTCCTTCTTTAGTCAACGTTTCGGACATCGTTGCAGTGTCCATCATCATGGCAGATCCGGCAGATCCGGTAGATCTGCCGGATTTGCCCTGTTCGAAAATCGATTGTTTACTGTTATTTGGTTTATTTTTTACACTTATTCAGACAGTTAACACGTGTTAAATTAAATAAATAAAAAAAAACAATACTTCTTCAAATTTTGCAAATTCATTTTGTGGCACCATTTTATTAATGAAATAATTAAAAACACTTTGTTTTTACCACGATAATCTTTATTTAAAAGTCAACAGGTTTCAAGAACGATGTTCTCTTCATCAGGACATATAATGTACTAAAACTAAATGATCGAACATAGAAAGACAGGCGTGGGTAGAAATGGAAGTAGTGGGGGAGGAGTTTCAGTTTAATACAATTTCCCGACCAATTTTCCGAGCAAATTTTTTCTCGATTTTCAATAATTCCGAGGGAATGTTTAAAACATGAAAAATTTCCAAACTCGCGAAAAAATCAATGTTTATTATAAAAATTAATTAATCAATATTAATGTTGTTTATAAAAATTTCCTGAACATTTCCCAAAAAAATTTCAGTTTTTTATTTAATTTTCCAGGCAGAATGTTTAAAATAATCCCAACATGGAAAATTCCCAAACTTCATATAATATCAACGATACCTTTAAAAAAAATCCCTACCTTTTTTCCGAATATTTTTTTCCAGAATTTTGTTTCTCAGAGAAGTAAAATTTTTCAGGACAGAAATTTCCCAATTTGAAAAATTTCCAAACTATTCTCCGACGAATTTTCCGAGCTGAAATTTTCCGATTTTTAACAGTTCAAGATTCCACACTTCATATAATATCAAAAAGATAGAAGTCTTTAAAATTTGCCGACGAATTTTGCAATTTTCACAGAACTTTTTTTTAAAATTAAATTTTCCAGAACAAAAAAATTCTCAATGTGAAAATTTTGTGAATGTCTAACATCTAAAAGTTTTTATAAAAACCAACCGTCATTTTCCCACCAATTTACCTGGCTTAAATTTTCCAATTTTCTTGGAAGAATTTTTCGGGAACCATCAAAATATCCAATCTTAAGAATTTAAAAAAAAAATAATTATCATTAAAAAAAATTCTCGATTAATTTTCTGATTTTCTCATAAGACAATTTCCCAATGTGAAAAGTTTCTCAGGTAATTAAATCTTGAGATAATTTAAAAAAATTGAATATCATCAAAAAATTTTTCGACAAATTTTCTGATTTTCTCATAAGAAAATTTCCCAACTTGAAAAGTTTCCAAACATCAAGTAATAAAATAAGCAATGCTGTTCGAATCATGGTACTTATAAAAGATAAATGTCTAAACAAACGTAATGTTTTCCAAAATCCAATACAAAAAATGGACCGAACGATTTTGCTGTCAGATTTTTTTGTCCCCGAGACCTTTCTGCCACGGTCTGAACTCGTGATAATTCGAGAACGGTGCTTCGTAGGGAAAAAAGTATTTCTGCCTTTTTTGTAGAAATTTTAACAATCTATAAACTCTTCTCATAAATTTTTTCGCTAGCCCTCACCGTTTCAGAGATATACGCAAAAAAACAAAAATTTGTTACCTTTGACCTCGTATAAAAAACAACACTAATGCTAGATCGATGGGGACTTTTGACATAGCATTTCTAATGACGTATTCAAGACCTGTATAAAAATTAAAAATTCAGCTTGTCCGGAATTAATGCTAACTAGAACGTCTATTTTGTCTGGACTATCAGGCAATGCATAATAATATTTTAAGTATATTAAACTTCAAAAACTCAGTGTAAGTGATTAAAAACAAATGAAAATCTTGTTGGGTTAAGTTTAATTTAAAAAAAAGTGATAACTTGTAAATACTGTAGGTACGTAATGGTAATTTTGAAAGACATTTGTAGAAAATGTAATGCATGTTACAATAGAAAAAATTATGTTTATCACACATTTTCTTCATAGTTCTTTAATTTCTTGATTTGTGACTGGCAGTAAATTTCTTAAGAGCGACTTCATTTTATTAAAAATAGTATAAAATGAAGTCGCTCTTAAGAAATTTTCTGCCTCTTCATTCTAAATTTCGATTACGTAAAATTAAAATTAGCTTTCGTCTTGTGAAAATTTAGAATTAAAAATAGTATAAAATGAAGTCGCTCCCGCTGTCTGTGCGCTTAGATCTTTTAAACTACGCAACGGATTTTCACCAAGGAGTGATTCATGAGGAAGGTTTTTAAGTAGATACTTTGTCAAGGTTTTGTGTAAATTGGTAGAAATATATAAATAAAGGGAGCGCGCTGGCAAGCGGGCAGCGGACTGGCAAACGGGCGGTGTGGATTTGATTTAATAAGAGATGGGGTTGGGGTAGGGTAATGGTTTGGCGATTGGCGATGTGTTTCGTGGCCGGGTCTGCTAGTTCATTAATAAAATTGCGTTTTTTATTTAGTAGTCATTATTATTTTTTTTTTCACATTAACTCCACACAGGAGGCCTTGAGGTAAATAATTTCCCTCAGGGATGTCATCTGGGATGCTGTGTGGAGGGTCTTTTTGAGGAGAGAAAGGAATGAACATTGGTCTTGAGGAGACCCATGTTGTAGGAAGGAGGAAACACAGAGGCCGGCAAATCATTCCACAGCCGAGCTGTTGAACATAAGAACGAGTCGAAGAAACGACCCGTTCTCATGTGACAAATGTCAACCGTGTACAAATGTTGGGCACGCGTTTGGCGTGTTTCCCGACTATGCACTATCGCCGAAGGGATCAATGATGCTAGTTCCTCGGAGCATCTTCCATTGTAATACCGGTAGAACAAGAATAGCATTCTCACCCGACGCCTGTGCTCGAAAGATTGCAATCCGTCTGTTAAGATGGGAGAATCTATCAAACGGACCGCCCGTTTCTGCACAGAGTCGAGGGGATTTTCAGGTATTTTGGAGCTCCAGACCAGAGGTGGCTGCCAAATTCAACCGTGGGGTTCAACCCACTTGTGATTTGTACAGGGTTAGCAGTTGTTGTGTACTATTAAAGTATCCGCGGGCTCTGTATAGTACGCCCAGTTTCTGGGAGGCTAACTTAACTCTGGCTTCGATGGAGCCCTTATACCTGAGCTGGTCACTCAGGGATTCATTCGTCGAGTGATTTTCATATTTACGTAGTTATACTCGTATGACATATATATTACGTACGCACTCACAAAAGGTTTTTATTTGGAGAGAAACATAAATAGATACAATTTGGGAGGCGGGAATGGGTACCGCCGCCCCGGGAACCTTTATTGGATAACCAACACCTCTGTCATAGGTCACCCCAAGTGGTTCGCTACGTTTGGTGATTTAGCAGGGGTGCCCGGGTTCATGGGGTGAGGTTTGTCTAGGTCTTGGAGGCGGATGACCAGGACATACTGAACCCCAGATTCCTACCCACCCCTTAAACCCTTTTCCTTCCCAGAACTCTCCTCTCCTCCCTTTCCTTAAAAAAAACCCTCCACACAGCATCCTCAAAGATGACATAGGCCCTGAGGGAAATTATTTTCGTCAGGGCCTCCTGTGTGGAGTTCATGTAAAAAAAAAAAAAAATGTGATAAGTAAATTTTTGAACACATTTCGTACATACTCGTACGAAGGAGCGCAAAACTCTGCTATTGGGAAACTTTATTAAATGAGGCGCACACCATCAAAAAGCTGCATGCAGGGTCTAGCAGCAAAAAACTCAAAAAAAAAAAAAAATTTGGTTAAAATTGCGTTCATAGTTAAAATTGTACTTTTAAATTTAACTAGAGTTCTACTAGTTCTGCGAACAGTAGGCTTCGCGTTCAAAGAAGTATGTTTCTAATTTTATCTTAAAAAAATGTCAATTCATAATTTTCTCTGAAATCATAATATTTGTAAGTAGTTACATATTAGCTACTTAATTTACACCATATTATTTATTTAATGAAACACTGTCTTTTTTTCCCCGCCCGGTGCTCGTTGCAATGCTACTTAAATAGAGAAAACTCCCCTTCCCCCGCGTTCCACATTCCCCGCCTTCCTTCCTCCCTCTTCCACACTCCCGCGATCCCCTCCTTCGTTCCCTTCGCCCCTTCCGGATTCCCCTCCCCCCCTCCTTCCCACCCCGCCGCTAAACCACATGAAATACACTCAATTTTGAAAATAACCATTTTAAACCAATTTTAAACAAATTTTATAGCCAGAGCTCACCAGTATAGATATATATAGTATAGATATATAAACTAGTGTTGCAACAGAACTCTGCTTCCGCTTCTGCAGAAGTTCCGCAAGTCTTTTCACTTCCGTTTCGTTTCTGGAACTCTAAACGAAGAATAATTTGCGATTGAAGATATCGAAGTGCAGCCTTCTACTTCAAAATCATCATCATCATTACAAATATTGGAATCGATGTGAAGTGTAAATGAAGACCAGAAGGAAAACTCTTCTATAACTAACGATGTGACAATTTATTTTTAGAGATACAGTCACACCTTCGGGAGTACAAGAAAGAGAAGAGAATACCTCTCCATGAGGATCCCGGTGAGGATGTGGTGGAAAGTAAATGCGCACAAATACCCCCATCTGTTGCCAATAGTTCGCCAATACTTATCAGCTACTTATCGAGGGCTTGATGTTAATAAAGCTAGTGGGCCTGACGGAATACCTGCCCTGGTACTGCAGAGGTGCGCTGCAGAAATAGCTCCAATTTTGACGAAGCTTTTTAAAATGTCCCTGAAGACTAGCTCTGTGCCCTCTGGTTGGAAAAAAGCGGTTATCCATCCTATTCCAAAGAAGGGTGACCGCTCCAACCCGGCCAACTACCGCCCCATAGCGATCACATCAGTTCTGTCTAAGGTGATGGAACGTGTGATCAACGACAAACTGCTCACATACCTCGAGAAGAACAAAATTATTAACGAACGTCAATACGGATTCCGGCGGAATCGATCGTGCGGTGATCTTCTCGCATATGTGACGCATGTTTGTGGGCGATGCCTGGAACGTTTCGGTGAGACCCAAACGGTTGCACTGGACATTTCCAAGGCCTTTGACCGGGTTTGGCATCGAGGACTTGTCAACAAACTGCCTTCGTACGGACTTCCCGCATCCTTGTGTACGTGGATTGCCGACTTCTTGAGGGAGAGGTCGATTCAGACGGTAGCCGATGGTTTCACCTCTTCCTCTCACTCGATAAATGCTGGCGTCCCACAGGGATCGGTTCTGTCTCCGACTTTGTTTTTGTTGCACATCAACGACCTTTTGTCATGTGCACCAATTCATTACGCGGATGACAGTACAGTTCATGATAGCTTTTCGTTTGACAAGCCCCCAAAGGTCTCACAAACTCCAACAGCTCGTATGGCTTTGAAGCAAAGAATGAACGGTTACCTCGAGAGTGTTTTCTCTTGGGGTAAAAATAATCTCGTTGAATTTAATGTTTCAAAGACCCAATCTTGTCTGATTACGTCTAAAAGGGATCGAAATTAAAATCTAGTCTCTTTCAACGGAAGCAATCTTCCGAACACGCCCTCCATTGATATGCTTGGTGTAACCCTAAGTGACCAGCTCAGGTATGGGGGCTCCATCGAAGCCAGAGTAAAGATAGCATTCCAGAAACTGGGCGTACTGTATAGGGCCCGCAGATACTTTAATAGTGCACAACTGCTAACCCTGTACAAATCGCAAGTGCGCCCCATGGTTGAATTTGGCAGCCACCTCTGGTCTGGAGCTCCAAAATACCTGAAAAATACCCTCGACTCTGTGTAGAAACGGGCGGTCCGTTTAATACGACACAGTCTTAATCATAGAAAAAAAAACTTGGGATGAAGCCTACCGAACCGCAAATGTAGAAATAAACAACTTAAAACAATGGCTGGATGACAACTATCTTTCCTTAAATTCTGACAAAACTTACTACATGACATTTACACTATCAGAAAAATTCCTTCCAATTATAAATTCCAATATAACTATTCATAGCTCTTGTAAAAATTATACTGACAACTGCAACTCATCTAAATGCACAAAAATTGCAAAAAAGAACAACATTAAATATTTAGGCATAATAATAGATCAACATATTAAATGGACAGAACATATTGCACAAAATATAAACAGAATACGTAAACTTTTTTACGTATTCCTCAAACTAAGAAATATACTTCATAAATCTATACTACTGAAGGTTTACTATGCATTAGCCCAATCAGTTCTGCAATACGGAATAATAGGTTGGGGAGGAGCGTATAAAACCAACTTAGCCCCACTTGAAATAGTACATAGAAGACTCATCAAAATTATTCTAAAAAAACCTTTAGACTATTCAACTCAAAAAATATTCGATGAATTCAAAGTTTTACAAATAAACAGAATCTATCAAAAAAATGCATTACTTCAAATCCATAAAGACAAACTAACAATAAATTCATTTAGCACCAGGCCGAGAACAACAGGACAAATAATAATCCCTAAACTTAATACTACAACGGCCCAACACCATTACACATACTCAGCCTTAAAATGCTTTAACGAACTCCCTAAAGATATTCAATCCGAAAAAAATTATAAAATTTTTAAGAAAAAAATTAAAATACATTTCACCACTAAGTAATTTCATGTTATATTACGCCCACTTATATTTTCAATGTGTACACAGGTTTTATATTTTATAATTTAAAAAAAAAAACTTTCTTCCTAAAATAGTGCACAGGTATATAATTTTACATACATGTTGTTTTTATTTTATTTTTTCATAAATACGCTCATGGTAGCATCAATTAAACATAAATCAAAATATCAATTGTGTTAGTACTCCCTCCCTAAACACGAGAAATTCTCAATTAGAGAGGTATTATTACCACCATTAAAAAATATTTGCATTACATGTACATAATTAAAAAAATAATTGTACTTATACCTAACTTTGTAAAATTGTAAAAATGGAAAAAATATATTCTTCCATCTTAACAGACGGATTGCAATCTTTAGAGCACAGGCGTCGGGTGGGAATGCTATCCTTGTTCTACTGGTATTACAATGGAAGATGCTCCGAGGAACTAGCATCATTGATCCCTTCGGAACCGGTGCATAGTCGGTAACACGCCAAACGCGTGCCCAACATTTGTACACGGTTGATATTTGTCACATGTTTCTTCTACTCGTTCTTATGTTCAACAGCTCGGCTGTGGAATGATTTGCCGGCCTCTGTGTTTCCTCCTTCCTACAACATAGGTCTCTTCAAGACCAATGTTCATTCCTTCCTCTCCTCAAAAAGACCCTCCACACAGCATCTCAGATGACATAGGCCCTGAGGAAAACTATTTTCCTCAAGGCCTCCTGTGTGTAGTTAATGTAAAAAAAAGCTCCCCCCAGCAGTGCAGCCAGTGAGCAATTATTTAGTGGAGCTGGTTTAATATATGAAGAATACCGAAACAGACCCAAAGGTGTAAAAGCAGCCAAATTGCTTTTTATTAATTATAATTTACCTCTGTTTAATTTCGAGTACTAAAAGTACAAAATACAAATTTAATTAAACAAATCTTAAAAAATAAAATTGTTCTTTTTCTTCATAGTATTAACACTTCCGCTTCCGGTTCCGCCTCTGCTTCCGCTTCCGCAAAGATTTACTTTTGACATCTGTTTCCGTTTCTGCTTCCGTTGCATCACTAATATAAACCTTCGCGGGAGTGCGCACTACAACTCACCGAAGTTTCGTTGCAATCGGATGAATAGTATAGGAAATAATTTCATAACGTCTGCGCTCACCATTAGGTATAGAAACCATCGCCGGCATGTGCACATCAAATCCCCAAAGTTTCATCGCAAACGGATGAATGGTTTAGGAACGCATAAGGGACAAACAAAGAAACATTATATTATGCTAGCACACCCGGCCACACGTTGCTGTTGGTAACGAAACACAACGCCATCTATAGACAACGCTATTACCCAACCTTTGTAAACAACGCCATCTGTTAATTTGCATACATATCAAATCCACACCACCCGCTTGCCAGCCCGCTCCCTTTATATATTATATATTTCAACCAATTTACACAAAATCTTGACAAATTATATACCTAAACCTTTCTCATGAATCACTCTATTTATTGGTGAAAATCGCATGAAAATCCGTTGCGTAGTTTAAAAGACTTAAGCGTACAGACAGCGGGAGCGACTTTGCTTTATACTGTGTAAAGAATATAAAGAATTGTATAATTTTTCCAAAGAAAAGTTTCAAACTTTCTTCAGGCAGGTAGGTATTATAATATTGAATAAATGCAAATGGGAGCACGAACACGACTGTTAGAATACGACTATTACACCATTAAGACGACCACCATCTTGAAACGAAAACGGAATGTATAAACAAATTTTCGGATATTCAATAATACGTTCAGTTGATAACGATAAATTCCTGCAGGAAAATTCGATTGCGAAAAAATTCATCTGTTTTCCTTCAGTGCTTTCACTCCGCCGCACGCCGCTAGATGGCAGCACTGAAGCAGACGGGCAATTAGTGTTTAGTTAGTGTTTAGCGGAAAGCTGTCCCGTGTCCATGCGGCGCCTGTTGTGGGTGGGTATGTGTTTCCCTCCAAACATTTCCCGTCGCTATGCAATTTTCCGCTACGCGCACGCGCCAGACATTGCGCCAAACGCAAGCGAGACACGAACACCGAACTGGAAACGTTAAAAATAAATAAAAAAAACACAAAAACTCTGAAATAGACCGTCCCAACCGATATTCAGGTTGATTTCTGTGCGTTGCTCGAAAACCCCATAATTAGTTAGTTAGATTCGGGTTTTTAGAGCATCTGACGTTTGAATTTGCTGGTTTTCTCGGCGGCGGGAACGGGACGCGCGATACCCGCGTGAAGTTGTCTTCCTCCCTGTTCCAGTTGCGAGCAACATGTCGAACTTCGCGCTGAGTGTGTTCGGTCACTTTTCTCGGTTGGCGCGATCGATACCTCTCTAGTTGTGTATCTCGTATCTGGCCCCAGCCCTCGTCAGAACGGCGCCATGTCTTGCCTGACCTAGCGGAGCCCTACAGGCGCCGAGGCCCGAGGCCCCCGCCCCCAATCCGAGGCCCCCGCCCGCTGCCCCGCCGATCCGGTGACCCGATGCAGCCGCGGCGGTCGATCCATCAATGCGGATGTTTTAACAAACGTGCAAAGTGAACAAATTAACGCGAAACCAAAAAAATACACGCGAAGTTTCGCTAAATAATAACAACCGATAACCGAAATCCCGCAGTAATCACACCCGATACTCACTAATTGTACGTTGAACAATAGTTTTCTACATTTCTCAAATCATCGTGTCGTATCAATGTTATAATTTAATAATAATGTCTGCAGAAGCCTGCGTAATTAAATTTTCTCGTAATCTCGTTGAAAATATTTAAATCTATGTGTACTTTTTTTTGCAGTTGGTTCGCAGTTCGCATCGAGTCATGAATCTGACTTCTTGCGAAAGTGTTAGATGTGCAGGTAGATTGTTATGAGATAGGCTGCTCAATTATATCCATCACAACAAACACGATATGTAATACAGGCCAAACGAAGGAGTAATATAACCACTGATTAATGTGATTTAATATGGTATTGGAAGTTCTCGTTTAATCTGAACATGCTCTGATGCCTGGCAGGTTGATTGAACGGACAGATATTATTCTTCGAATCAAAATGAATTGGATTTTTCCAGTGCCAGGTAAGCACCCTTCTTTCTTCATACTAAAAACATTTAAAAAACGATGTAGCCCACGAATCTCATCACTAAATAATAAGATGAAATTCGTGCGCTTACTTCCCCCAAAAAATCGTACAAAATGATCAAAAAATTATACTTTTTTTTGTAGAAATCATATGTTTTAACCTTTTTGCATGTTTATACATATTATAATATGATTTTTAATCATTTTTACTGCATATAATTAAGGATTTATGTAATCTTATTATGAACGAATGGTATATTGCGGTATATGCCGCATCGCTTCGCGCACATGTTTAGTGGCAGGGTAGGTGTCTAGGGGTAGATATAATGTAGGGTAGGCATAATGACTGCTCTACGCTATGCGTATATAACTACATTATATTAAACACACCATTCTGTCTTCAGAGGGTAGTTTTATATAAGTTCTCAGTGATTTCATTATTAGTTTTAGCAGAACGTTGCAAATATATATACTCAAGTAAAAACAGGCATAGAAAATGTCAGCATTATTGACGGTTATAAAAGAAAATCTCGGAAAATTCTGAATAGGTGTACCATTGTTTATCATTTTCGTTTTATTATTTCATATTGTGTTTCGTTGCGTGTGTTTCTTCCGACCTTTAGTCCTTAAAAACCACAGATTAAAGCGTAAGTCAATCGACAATGCGAATTACTGTGTGACTTGACAGCATACCTACATACGTACATACCAGCTTACCAATACGAACCAAATTGTACAAATTTATTGAATTATTTGTTTTATTACTAGTTTTGGTTATACTGAAGTTTTTATGTTATTTCCGCACAAGAGTCCCATCTGTCCGAAGCCAGTGGGACTATGTAGCACCCCCCCACAATTGGGGTATGTTTTTATGATAAAAGAAGTTGGGAAGGGAAGTAGATGGGGAAAATGACTGAGAAATTATCTGGCTATTCAGATCTGGTCATTAAACGGGACTGCGATTTGAAGCTACGTATCTTTTGGTGCCGTCTGCTTTTGGAGGTTGGTATTACCAGCAATGGAGATGCAAGTTGCATCCAGGTTTAACTAGTTGGTTATTAACTCCTTGCTGACAATAAATTATATTTTAATGTCCTGGATTTGGTAAATATACCTACAGAAAATGGGGACACGCATAATACGCACTTAAAAAAACACTTTGTAGTAATTATTAGATAATAAAGAGAAGTAAATGTATTTCAGTTTTCGAACATGGAAATAATGCATTTTAACAGTTGTTTTGTTATAATTCGACATCTTTTCTTCATTAACTGTTTTTGTGTTTAATAGGCCACTTGCATCACATTTTTGTAAACTTTTTTTCCGGTTTAGGAAAATATTCTAAGACATTCTGTATTTTTTTTTAATCGTTATTTTGAAACCGTGGCGTTTTTTTTTTAAATTTAAATCCGAAAAATCAGACCATTTTTTATAAACCGGAAAGACGGGACATAATTTTATAGGTGCGAAAAAACGATAATTACATAGCCGAAAATCATTTAAAAAAAAGAACGTTTTCCACAAGAAAGGGCACAGGAGAATAACGAGGCATACCAAAAATATTACATCTCATAAATATTTTTTTCCTTGATTCATCTTATTGATCATAAATCATTACAATGTTCAACGTCTATATTACTAAATCCAATGTAATATACTTGTACTTGTAAATTATAATAATATATTGGTGCTGATTTTAACAAAATCAAATTATAAAATTTGATTTTGTTAAAATCAGCACCAATACCAATATAGCTCTAAAACGTTTCAATTTGGGAGACGGGAATGGGTACCGCCGCCCCGGGAACCTTTATTGGATAACCAACACCTCTGCCATAGGTCACCCCAAGTGGTTCGCTACGTTTGGTGACTTAGCAGGGGTGCCCGGGTTCATGGGGTGAGGTTTGTCTAGGTCTTGGAGGCGGATGACCAGGACACACTGAACTCCAGATTCCTACCCACCCCTTAAACCCCTTTCCTTCCCAGAACTCTCCTCTCCTTCCTTTCCTTAAAAAACCCTCCTCACAGCATCCCCAAAGATGACATAGGCCCTGAGGGAATTTTTTTTCCTCAGAGCCTCCTGTGTGGAGCTCATGTAAAAAAAAGACAGCGTAAAATGTACGGGGTTCTCTTCATAACATCTGTCAAAAAGTCAAACCAAATGATAAGTTCGCAGAGAACAAACAATAAATCTAGTGAACGTTAAATAATGTCAAATTCAGAAATCAAAGTGTTGCCATATAAAAAAAATCAGTGTGGAATTTTACAAAATTAATAGAAACATTTTTGGAGACGGGACATTTTCATATAGTGACGTCACGGGCCCAAATAATGGATTTATTTATTTAAAAAAAAAAACTACATTTCTAAAAATTTTTATTAACATTTTCGTAATCTTAGTAAAAAAATCTATCCACACGATTTTTTGCAAGTCGTTATGAAATCCATGCAAGTGGCCTATTAGTGGAACTCCATTAAATTTATTCAAATTTAATTAAAATTATATTAAAATTTACTATCAAGTTCTGCAAGTATTTTAGTATGTATTTAGTATGGTTCAACCACAGTTTTAAAGTGGACCTGTGAACGGAAACAGCTGTAACAAAAATACATACTAAGATATTTGGAGAACTTGATAATAACATTAAAAAAATCTTTTCTTCACGTCATGTTTTGACATAATAATTAATGATATTAAAATACTTTTTTAGAATTAACCTATTTTATGAAAATACCTACTAAAATGCATTATTTTCCATTTACGGAAACTGAAATACGTAGTTCTCACTATTATTCAACTGATATACCTACATGAAGTATTTTTGAAATAAACGTGTCCCTATTATATGTATATATTTTCCCTGTAGGTGTAGGCGTTACATAAATTATTTATTTTCCACAATTACGTTTTTCTTTAATATTTAAATAATTTTTTAGTAATTTTATAATGCTCTACGCAGAATTATGCGTTGTAAAACCACTCAAAGAAAGAAAGTGAATCGATTTACGTAGCCATGTTTGTTAACGTTATTTTTTCTGACGCTACACGAGAGTAGGTACCTAATTCAGACCAAGACCAGGGGTCGGTAACTTGCGATGGCTCCCGAGCAAGACTGTAGACCGCTAACGAACAAACAATAGTTCGCAATGACTAGGGGTTCCAAATATATTTGACGTAAACTGTTGTTTATTCGTTAGCGGCCTGCAGTCGTGCTTGGGAGCGATCGCAAGTTACCGACATTTTCGATAAAACCTATATCGATCGACCGTGCTAGGGGGCTAGGGATCTATTTTTTTCCTTCAATCCAAATGTTCTTTACGAAAATATAAAGTTTTTTTTTTAACATTAACTCCACAAAGGAGGCCCTAAGGAAAATACATTCCCCTCTTGCCTATGTCATCTTTGGGGATTCATTATGTGGAGATTCTTTTTGTGGAAAGGGAATAATGAACCTGAGTCTTCAAGAGACTCATATTGTTAGAGGGAGGTATCACAGAGGCTGGCAAATTGTTCCACAGCCGAGCTGCTGAACTCAAGAACGAGTCGTAGAAACGACCTCATGTGACAAATGTCAACCGTTTACAAATTTTGGGTGCGCGTTTGGCGTGTTTCCCAACTGTGCACCATCGCCAAATGAAGCAACGGCGCTAGTTCCTCGGAGCATCTTCCATTAAAATACCGGTAGAACAAGGTCAGCTTTTCCGCTCGACACCTGTGCGCTAAAGATTGCATTAAAGATAATGCTACCTTTTTTATTGTAATTTATACAGTTTCTCAACTAGTTTCGGTTGTAACCTAACCTTCTTCGGGACAGTATACTAATCTAAGTACCTCAGTTCTAAGTACCAAGTAAATGAAGACTATGATTTCCGCTAAGTACAGACATTCAGTGGCCGAGTTGGCATCGCATTTGGATCCCACCCGGGCGTCGCGTGTTCGATTCCTCGGCTGGCTATGTCCTCCATCACAAGCACCATTTACTCAGGAGAATGGGAGATTTTCAAATTTGGTCCGGTTATTCGTAACCCGAGAATGTTTGTCTTTCTTTAAAAAAAAAATCATTGTTAAAGAAACTTGTAAATCTACATCATAATTTTATAGAGGACCTAAAAAATATACTCGTATATTTGATCTAAGATTCGAACTTTTTTAAACATTTTTTGCGGCAACTGAAGGGTTAAAAAAACTTTACGATCCAGGTTTTTGCTTCGACGTAATTTAAAAGACAATAACAGTCGATAATAACACTACTTTAGTAAGAAGTAATTTAGAGTACAATTCCACTATTTGGTCTCCATACTTTACCCATTGAAACAAATTAATTATGTTAACTTAATGAAAATACTTAATTTAACTAACCTATCGTGTAGAAGAACCAAGAGCGATTTGGTTCTTTTATTCAAATTGGTTAATGGATCACTTGACGCACTTGACTTAACAAAACTAATAACATTCCGAGTACCAAATCGTGATACGAGACTTCCAGAGCTGTTCTTTGTTTATCCGTCTAAAACTAACTGTTTCATTAACTCCCCAATCCAAAGACTAGATAGGCTTGGAAATAAATTCAGTTCCGTTGATATTTTCATTTATTCCTTACCTAAATTTATATCAGAAATTTCAAAAATTCTGATCCTAATTTTATTATTATTCTTCTAATATTTTTTTTCTTGTTATTTCTTTTTAATTCTGCTTCCTTTCTATTAGTGTAAAGGAAGAGAAATAACAATTGGTATTTTATTGTTTCTATTTCTATTATGTTACACGATTGATGTAAATTTTCCAAGGGCGTAAATAAATAAATAAATAAATAATATATTTTTTAATGTAGCTATTACTTTCTGGTTATCCATTATAGAAAAATGAAACAATACAACTTTGTAAAAACCACTTATATAATGTGCAAATCCGACCGGTTTCGGAACAAACGTTCCTTCGTCAGAAAATGTAAATGTAAATCTTCGCTTAGTAAATGTCCCAATGTCTAATAATAATTTCCTTTCTGAACTTTCTATAATAAAACAAATTGCTATAAATAACGGATATGAACCAAAATTAATTGATAACATCCTAAATAAAAAAAAACTTAGCAAAATTTCAAAAAATAAATATCTATACAATTCTAATAATATTAATGATAAAGAATGGCGTAAAATTTTGTATATTAATAATTTTTCAGTTCAATGTTGCAAATATCTCCCTTCTAATATTAAACCAGCGTTTTATACAAGAAATAATATCCGTAATTTTTTGTGAAATACTAAAGATAAAGACCATAAATTGACTAATTCCGGAATATATAAACTCAAATGCAATGATTGTCCCTCATTTTATATTGGAAAAACAACTCGTAATTTTGAAATCAGAATCAAAGAACATTTAAGGTGTCTTAATAATAATAATTTTTCTGAGTTCGCTAACCATATCATTGAAAATAACCATAGTTTTGAAAAAAAAATACAGGGATAAATATTCTTCATATTAATCATAAAGGAAAAGGTTTAGATAACTTAGAAGCTTTGGAAATTAAAAATCCCTTAAAAATAATGAATCTATTATCAACAAACAAAAAATATTGTCATATAGCCCAATCATGGATTTGTTCCCCTACCCACCCACTCTACACTAATACCTACCCACCCAATCTACATTATTAAGTAACAACGGCTCCACCCCTACCATAATAAAACATTGTTCGAAACTGTCAAATTAGTATAAGCTTTCCCTGACGAAGGAACGCTTGTTCCGAAACCGGTCGGATTTGCACATTATATAAGTGGTTTTTACAAAGTTGTATTGTTTCATTTTTCTAAAATAAATAATAACCCACTAGCGACCGATTTTTTTTAAATCAAAAAAAAAACCAAATTTGGACCTTTTTTACTCGAAAACGAAATCTCAAATCAAAAAAAGTTATTTATTTTTAACTTTGAGTAAAACCTCAAATGGTAATATTTAATTAAATGATGACAATATTAGCAAAACTCTTCGAAAATCTGGAAACAGAAAAATCAGAAAAAGTTACGGTCACATGTCCAGACATGGGACACGAACCCACGACCTTCGGCTTTCCGGGCCGCAATTCTACCGACTGAGCTAATATGTCCCTATCCGATTCAGCTCTTGACTCACAATCCGGAGGTCGCGGGTTCGAACCCGGCATGCGCAAATAAATTTTATTTGATTAATTTGTGTTATTTCACAATTAATTCATTAAAAATAATATATAGTATATTTGCGGCATGTTCCAGAGTGGAAGATACTATCAGTATCGCCCAGGTGTAAGACCACCATTCAGAATTGAAACGTTGCTTGAAATGGCATTAGCCGTGTTTGGTGACCAGATCTGAATAGCCAGGTACTTCCCAAACTTCCTCTTCCCCACCTCCCTCCCCTCCCCTCTACCTTCAGCCTCACAACATACCCCAATTGGGGATGCCATAGTCTCACTGGCTCCAGACGGGAGCAGTTGAGATTCTTGTGCGGTATTCACTGTAAAAAAAAAAAAAAGCCATTTTTAATAGTATCATACTTGACTACCAACATTATCTTCATTTTCTTAACGCATATTTTATTGGCTGCTATCTTTATGTATGATGGCAAGATTCAAACCCGTGCTATCCAGAAAGTGTCTTGGATAAATTTTTATCCATTTTGTTTTTAATGTGCAATAAGCGAAGACAATATTAGCGATACTCAATCGAAAATCTGGAAACAGAAAAACCATTAAAAGATACGGTCACATCGATTATACGAGTAAATGTGACCGTAGTCCCAGATGTGACCGTATCTTTTTTCTGATTTTTCTGTTCCCAGATTTTTGATTGACTTTCGCTAATGTTGTCTTCATTTGGAATGTTCTCTAAAATGGACTGGAAAGAATCTCCTACTTGTGATCTCACTAAGGAAACCACTCATTCACTCTGAATGCAATTATTAATGTTCTCCAAAATTACATTTAAAAAAATCAGATCTTTGCGATTCTTTCAAAGACATAAAGAAACCATCCCTTCGTTCAGAATACAATTTTTAATGTTCTCAAAGGTTTTCTTGACAGAAGCAAATTCCTGTGATATCTTGAAAGAAACCATTCCTTTGTTAAGAATATTATGAACTAAATATAAAATTTGGCTGTCCTGAAACGGGTATCCTTCCCAGATAGGCAGACAAAGTATCATTTTGTAATGTATTATATAAGCATGTACAATTAAATAAATAAAAATTAAAAAATCTATCCAAAAAACTTAAACCAAAAAAATCGTCTTTTAAAATTTGACATTTGATATATTATTGTTTTTTTAATTTATTTAATACTAGCCGGTCCCGGCATGCGTTGCCATGCCATTTAATAAAGAAATTGTTTCTTCCTGAGTGTCCTTTCCCATTCGTCCCGTTCCCCTTCCGCCTCCCCTTCTTCTCCTGCGTCCTGCGTTCTCGTCCCCTCTCGCGTTCCCATTCCGTCACCTCCACCTTCCCTCTCCCCACTCCACTCCCCCCGTCCCGCGAACCCCCTCCCGAGATCCCCTCCCCCCTCACACGTCCCCTTCCCCTCCCGCGTTCCCCTTCCACCTTCCCCGCCTTCCCTCTTCCCTTTCCCGCTCCCTCGTCCCGCCAACCCTCCTCCCGCGTTCCATATATTCAATCCCAGTACATTCAGTTTTTAAACAGCCCGCGTGCCACCTTTTACAATTTTTATTCAAATTTCCATGTAGGTATATTAAATTTGGTACCTATCATAGGTACCTATTTAAAATATCTAAAATTCTTGATTCGATTCAAACTATTAGGGGAGTACCTACTTTAAATAAATTAACTATTTTCTCAAAAATAGAATCCTGATTTAACAGTCATTGTTTTGCAAAATGTCATTCTCAAACACGTGAACTGTCAAACGTGCGATAGTCGTTAGGTTTTCTGAAATTATCCAATTTTCTGCGCAATTTTCTTAATTTTTCTCTCCGTAAGAACCATCTTCGTACTTCAAGGAATATTCTAAAAAAAGAGTTAGCGAAATCGGTTCAGCTGCTCTCAAGATTTGCGCTTAGCAACACATTCAGCGATTCATTTTTATATATAAGATTTTTACAAAACAAGAGATTCAGTCGTTAGGTTAGGTTAGTTAGGCTAGGTCAGGTTACAAATACGGTTCAGGTCCAGAGGTCGCGGGTTCAAATCCCGGTATGCGCAAAACAAAACAAATTTTATTGATATGATATTATGACATCTGCCCTGATGATGGACACTGTAGCGCTGTCAGAAACGTTGTCTAAAGAAAGAGATAACACCCCTAAAATAAATAAAGAAAATACTTTTTACCGTGAAAATCAAAAATCCTACCTTTATTGATGGGCGTTATTTCACATTTAACTAGACTAAAATAATAATAACTTCCAGTTAGTAGAAAAGTTGTTCGAAATGAAATAAAATAAAATCAAATCTAAATGCATATTTATTTTTATTTTTTAGAGTTAGTTTTAATAGTTAAAATAATTGTCAAAGTTTTAATTTTTCAAGACCCCCGAAAACCACCGTATCTATGGTGGATTGTTTATCCACCGATGGTTTTATTTACTTTCAAGTTGTCATTTTGAATATTTGAATGGAAGAATTAATGGCGGAATGACTATAGGATGACTTTTGTGTGAGAAGTCGAGGCGTTTTTTCAAGATTAACTGCTTTTAATATAGAAAACATTGGTAAAATGTCCACATCTCACCGCTACTGTTATTGTATTTTACCAAAGTGCAATATAAAAACAATAAATCATCTTTTTGTTCAAATACAAATGGCATTGTAAGCCATCTAATTTTGTGTTCAGGGGTGACTTTGTACATTGTTTTATGTATAACACATACAGAAACACTGGTATTTATAATACAATGATAATGACGATTGTGTAATAACTTGAATAAAAAGCCCTTGATACTAAAAACAATTCGAAAATACGATCGATGTATCGTAAACCAAATAATAATAATAAATTTGGACAACTTATAAAGCGCTGTTTTTGCGAAAAATCGCCCCAAGAGCGCAAATATAAATATCAAATATATAATATAATATAAATATAAATGTCAAATATGACCTATTTATAACCTCAAATATAGCCTTTTTCCGTCATCATTTTAATTGTTGAGGGCCTAAATAATGTTTCAAATAAACACAACAACTATTATTTATCTAAATCTCTTTAACAGTAGGAAAATAACCAAAAAACACGAAATGTTGAATGGCGTAAGTGTCTTACGTGGCGTTAAATTTCAAATGCCAATACATCTTATATGATACACTTCAACACACCAGGTGAATAGTTAGCAGTGACGTCACCACTAACCATTTCAGTAATGCCAACTTGACACTGTGTTTTGACGAGAGGTTTAAAAGTGGACTTTTAATATATTTTTTAAAACTCTGCGTTTAAAATTATTAAATGAAACTTATGTATTCAGAATCAGCGTTTATTGGTCTATATGAACATATTTTTTTAAAGCCATAATATTTTTTAAATAAATGAAGACAATATAAGCGAAACTCAATCGAAAATCTGGAAACAGAAAATCAGAAAAACATATTGACACCTCTGGGACTCGAACCCAGGTCCTCTTGCTTTCCGGGCAAACGCGCTAACCACTGCGCCACGGTGTCGATATGAAATTCGGTCATGTTTAACTGTACCATACTTCGACTAAGAACCACCTACATTATCTTAATTTTCTTTAACGCATATATTATTGGCAACTATCTTTATGTATGATTGCAAGATTCAAACCCGAGTTTCGCTTATATTGTCTTCATAAATTTTTAAATATTACAATTTGAGATTTTACTCATAAAGTTAAAATTAAAATAAAAAAACATAATATTTTTCACTGGAGTTCCTTATTGGTTCACCAAAAAAAAATTCAAGCAAAAAAATACTTTTATTACTGGAGCCAAAAGTACAAATGTGTTATTTTTTAAAATAAACTAGCAAGTAGCCGGCACGCGTTGCAGTGCCACTTAAAGAAAGAAAATGAGTGTGTTTTAACTCTGTTTATTGTTGTGCTTTTGGATACGAAATAATATTTTGTTTTTCCGTCTGGTGCGTACACGAATAAATCAGAAGGTTTTCCGACGCGTGAGCAGGCCACATACAGCTGTCCGTGTGAGATGGATGGATTTTCCAAATTTACTCCCTGCTATCCCCTACGCTTCTACGTTCATATTCTGTTCCCTTCATCCACACACATAAAATCTACCTCTATTGGGGACGCCATGAATCGAATTTTAATTGTTTTAAACTTTTAAATGCTCATATATCTTCAAATCAAGATTAGGAGTAGGTATATCTTAAAATCCAAATAATTAAAAGTATCCAAAAACTAAAAACTTTCTGAAAGGTGATGAAATACGCTTTCAAAATTTATAATTTGAAAATAACATATAATTTTTTAAATATAAAAATTTTGACTACAAAAATAAAAATTACACCTTAAAATGTCTCACCCTACGTTTTTTCTAATAAAAATTACTTTTCTAATTAATTATAGTACTAAAGGTGTACATTTTAATTATTCTGTGGTTAACTTTTAGATTTGAATATAGGTGTTTTTTTTTTGTTTCTAACACCGTTTAGATAATATTTTTAACCATGATAGTAAGGGTACATTATAATAGGGTAGGTACATAATATTTCTAATATTGATACTAAGGGTATATTATAATAGGTATAAACGGTACATCATGTTTCTAACCATGATAGTAAGCAGTGGCGTAACCATCTGAGGCCCGTGGCAAATTCATTGGATGCCCCCCCCCCCCCAGTAAAAATCGTCACGTTGTAATTGAATTTTAATCAGCAAGTTCTCTAATACACGAGGCCTTTTCTATTATATTTTTCTACGATACTATTTTTGCTTCCTTTTTTAAATTTTCATTTAATTCTTCCAGACAAATTTTCAAACGTTTTAAGGATTTAAGGCATTTGAAAGATCGTTGGCTTTAGACTAAAGTGCTTAGAGGCTGCATCGATAAATTGTAGAATTTTGCAATGGAAAATCAATAATATAATAAAATTGTAGTTCTTGATCTTCTTCTAGAGTGAAAAGACTTGATTTCTTTCATCCGATTTGCAATTTAACAGAATTGTTTTCGTTAGCGCTTTTTGGACTTCAACAAACCGAACTTTTAAAACAAAAATAGCATCGTAACATCTTGCCCGTCTAGTAGGGTTCGATGTTTTTAATGCTTTTGAATTTGAAGGCTCCCTTTTTTTATCTAATATAAAACTTGATAAGATAATCCATCTTTTGAAACTATGCTCAAAATAATTATAAATTTGTTGAACTGCTTAAAAAAATGTTGCATATCAATAACCTCTCTAACGTACTAGATATATGTTATGAGCAGCACAGTGAACATACATCGCATTTGGCTCGATATCCTTTATGAGTTTTTTAATTCCACCACCATTCCGCCTTTCACTGTGTTAGCACCATCATATGCTATCGTGTTTATATCCTCGACACCGCGACAAAAAATTAAGCAACCAATGGATGCGTTCTAAAATTGATCGAATTGAATGCGTTTAAATCATAATAATTTAATTGAATTTGTATATGGTCTTTAGTTGTGTTAAAAATGTAAAGTACTTCTGAGCTCGCGGCCTCTCGGGCCGGGGCCCCGGCCCCCGCGGGGCCCGTGGCATTTTGCCAGTCCTGCCACCCTATAGTTACGCCACTGATAGTAAGGTTACACTGTAATAGGTATAAAGGGTACATTATATTTCTAACCACGATAGTAAGGGTACTTTATAATAGGCATAAATGGTAGGTACATAATATTTCTAACCATGATAGTAAGGGTATATTACATGAGGTATAAAGGGTCCATCATGTTTCTAACCATGATATTAAGGTTACATAGTAATAGGTATAAAGGGTACATTACATTTCTAACCATGATAGTGGTAAAGACTTTTTTCCTCACGATAACATTAATGTAAAAGTAAATTCAGTCCAAGTAAATAATCACCTTCAGAAGGTAATAGTTATAAGGCCAAATGAGCCGTAAAACTAGTTAGTTAGAACATGAAAGGGCATTGCAAAGCCCTAGCTAGTTAGAGGATTACGAAAGAATCCGTAGAATCAAAAAAAAAAAAAAAATAACCATGATAGTAAGGGTACATTATAATAGGTATAAAAGATACATTATTTTCTCACCATGATTTCTATGAGACCTATACCAGTTGTTCCGAAAAGCGAACAAATTACTCTAGATTGGAAACTGGCGACGCTCCTTTAGGTAAGTTGGTTGGAAAGTCGTTTTCTTGAAGCGTTTTTGTGTGTTTCAGGGTTTTTGTTTTTCTTTGTCGGTTTCTTTTGGCCGACGACCAAAAATGTCAAAGCGTTTCGTGGATTTATTTTGTTTTCGTTCCAATTCGCATGAAATAATATTATATTATATATTCCTTCCTGAGCGAGTTGGCTCTGCTAGCCCACTTTTTTTGTAATGGATGATATTATGAAAAGAGCACTTAGAAAAAACATGGAGTAGGTAAAGTAATAATCTTTGACTAACGTTAATTAAGTTATCGTAGTTAGTTGTTTTCACAATTTGGTAGGCGGGTATGGGTACCGCCGCCCCGGTAACCATTTGTTAGATAACCAACACCTCTGCCATAGGTCACCCCAAGTGGTTCGCTACGTTTGGTGATTTAGCAGGGGTGCCCGGGTTCATGGGGTGAGGTTGGTCCGGGTTTTGGCGGTGGATGCGTCTGCCCTCCAGCTGCATGGCAGGCCGGGTGGGGAGAGAATGGTTGAGGGAGTCCTTTTGACTACGAAGGGAAAAAATTCAACTCCGATGGGGCAGTCCAAACCGTCTTCAAAGATTTTATTGATTCCCGTCCGAGTGGTTTTTTTAGTAAAGGGATCGATGAACTACCTATGAGATGGCAAAAGTGCATAGATAGCAATGGTACATACTTTGATTAAATAAATATATTATATTTAAAAAAATCGACTTCATGTTCCTCCCATACAAAACGCCAATTTCGTTTGAAAGGACCTAATATTTGCCGCAATAAAATCATTCCGAAAAAGGGTTCGTAAGTACGATATTTTGCACTTTAATAGGCCTGATACTTTATTTTTTCTGGACTGTTTGAGAGAGACCTTTTGACCTCTCCAGCAGGACTCTCTCGGAACATATTTCAAATAATATATAGTATATTTGCGTCATGTTCCAGAGTGGAAGATACTATTAGTATCGCCCTGGTGTAAGACCACCATTCAGAATTGAAACGTTGCTTGAAAATGGCTTTAGCCGTGTTTGGTGACCAGATCTGAATAGCCAGGTACTTCCCAACCTTCCTCTTCCCCACCTCCTTCCCCTCCCCACTACCTTCAGCCTCACAACATACCCTAATTGGGGATGCCATAGTCTCACTGGCTCCAGACGGGAGCAGTTGAGATTCTTGTGCGGTATTCACTGTAAAAAAAAAAAAAAATCGCCTTGCACCGCATGTGAGGGATAGATTCCTACGTCTGTCCCGCCTACCCCCCATACACTTATCCTTCCCAGAACTCCCTCTCCTTCCTTTCTTTAAAAAGACCCTCCACACAGCATCCCCAAATTTGACGTAGGCCCTGAGAAGTATTTTGTTCTTCAAGGCCTCCTGAACGGGGCTAATGTAAAAAAGGAGTGTGCTTTAGACCACACATCTGAAATAAAACTTCTGCTCCATCTATATTATAGGAAGAAAGAAAGAAAATGTGCGCGTGCATTGCTCTCTCTTACTCCTACAGTGTGATACAGACAATAGGCCTGCACTGTGTAAGGTAACTGGCTATGAGAGAAAGAGATAAAGAAAATGTGTACTCGCACCTCTCTCTTGCCCCTACAGTAATATACGATAAAAGCGTTCGCCTCGCTTTTCGTAACGCTCTCGTCACGCATTCACCAGCTTACTCCCCAAGTCAAGCGTGCGTAAAGAAGTTTTACTTAAAAAAATAGTTTTCGCAACATAGTACTAGCGACAAAGTTCTTTAAAAATGATACGTTTTAAGATTTTCACGGCCATTTTCGTTGTTTGTTTTTGGGGTGTTATGCCATGTTGCGCTGCCTCCTTCTTTAGCCAACGTTTCGGACATCGTTGCAGTGTCCATCATCCGGCAGATCCGGTAGATGTGGACACTGCAACGGTGTCCGAAACGTTGGCTAAAGAAGGAGGTAGCGCAACACGGCATAACACCCCAAAAACAAACAACGAAAATTCTTTAAAAATATTTACGAATTTTATATATAAGCTATAAATTGTGTGTACAATAATCGAAACTGCAAAGAAGGCGTCATAACATAAATTTACATTTATTTTCCACTGATTTCCATTTTTCATTTTATAATATACAATATAATTTAAAACACTACTAGTTGACCAGGCGAACTTCGTACCGTTTCAGAATCAATAACTGTTGTGTTAACTTATTAGCTGAATTAAATTCAGTTTTTTATTAAGTTAAAAATTACAAAATGAAACAATTATCGATGCGCAAGTGTCCCGTGTTTTGTTTTTGTCAGTATCAGAGATGGCGTTGTGTACGGATTTATTTTTTTGTGATTTTTCCACTTATGGGAATTGAGTTTCATTTTCTTTACGGGTGTGAGGGAGATTTATTATAATTATTGTATTTTTCCTTTGGATGGGTGCAGGCATACGTTCACCTTTTGTCTCATTTTCGACTGTTGACATTCGAAACTTGTGTGTAAGAAAGAGGGGCAACATTATATGTTTAAGAATAAAAGCAAAACAATCAGCGAATTGACATTAATTTGACGTTTTTGAATTTTTTGGAATTCTCTCACTATTCAATATTATACTTACTAGCTGACCCGACGAACTTTGTACCGCCTCAGAATCAATAACTGTTGAATTAAATTAAGTTTTTTTATTAAGTTAAAAATTACACAATGAAGCAATTATCGATGCCCAACTGTCCGTGTTTTGTTTTTGACAGTATCAGAGATGGCGTTGTGTACGGATTTATATTTTTTGTGATTTTCTTACTTTTCCACTTACGGGAATTTTCGAAAGGAAGCGGGTACGGGTGCCGCCGCCCCGGGAACCATTTATTGGATAACCAACACTTCTGCCATAGGTCACCCGGGAAAGGGTGACTTTAGAAAGGGTGCCCGGGTTCATAGGGTGACTTTTGTGCGGGTTTTGAGAGAGACTGGTTGAGGGAGGCCTTTTGACCTTTCCAGCCGGATTCTCTCCACCAATGGGTCGAAAGAGTCCGGCTGGAAAGGTCAAGATAAAAGGTCAATTCCGGTCAAATCAATGGCCTTGCACCGCTGTTGGAGGGATGGATTCACTCCCGGGTACACTGACCTACAGATTCCTACCCACCCCTCATGCCTTTTTCCTTCCCAGAACTTCCTATCCTACCCTTCCTTAAAAAGACCCTTCACACAGCATCCCCTCAGATTACATAGGTCCTGAGTGGAGCTTACGTAAAAGAAATGCGTTTCATTTCAGAGATTTATTATTTTTGTATTTTTCCTTTGGAGGGGTGCAGAGACATACGTTCACCGTTTGTCTCATTTTCGACTATTGACAGTTCGTGTGTAAGAAAGAGGGGCATCTTTATCCTAAAAATTCCCATAAAGTATATATCACATAAAAACAGTCATTTTATCTATATGTATGTAAGTTTATCCTAAAAATTCCCATAAAGTATATATTACATAAAAACAGACACCCACACCCATCACCACAAAATGCAGGATTTCATCTACTGAAATCACTGAAGGCCGCACAGTTTCATGTTGACTGTCGGCCGACTCCTCCCGGATAAGGTTTTTCATGGTTTCCTTATTCCCAAAGGCAAATGCGGAGGAGCTCCTAACAAAAGGACATGACCGACTCCTTCCCACTCCCAACATAACACAAACACACACGTATGTATATATTTTTCCAGGGCCAAATTCATCAAAGGCCATCATCAAAATCGGTCCAGCCGATCTCGAGTTATAAATAGTGTAACTCACCCGACTTTGTTTTATATATTAATAAGATTAGAATATTGCTGCAGCTCTTTTAAAAGATGAGAATTCGTTCCATACAAAATGTATGAGGAAAAGAATTTTCTTAATAATTTTTTTTTTTAAATTTTCCTATGTGTTAATAGTTATTCTGCTATTCTGGGCGGAGACAAGTCCCACAAATCAAAGTTCATAAAAATCGGTCCAGCCGTTCTTGATTTATAAATGGTGTAACAAAACCCGACTTTGTTTTATATATATTAGAAGATCCTCGAAGAGCGGACTGATGTAAGATTTTTTTACATTCTCCAAACAGGCCTTGAGTAAACTAATTTCCCATGGGGTCTGTATCGTATTTGGGGATGATGGTCTTTTTAAGGATAGGGAGGAGAGGAGTTGCTGGGAAGGAACAAGTTTTGACGGGTTGACAGAAATCTGGAGGCTAGGGGTCAGTGTGTTCACAAGTGACGTTTGAATCTATCCCACTATGGTGCAAGAACATCAAGATAGTCCGAGAACTGGAGAGGTTAAAGGGTCCCCCTCAACCCGGCCTCTCCCGATCTGGCCCGCTACGCAGTGGGTGGGCAGACTGCAGACACATCCGCATTGTACAAATATCACTCCGTGAATCCGGACGTTCCTGTTAAGGCACCAAAGGTAGCGAATCACTTGGGGTGGTGACCTATGGCATTGGTCGTCCAATGAATGGCTTATGGGGCGGCAGTACCCATACCCGCTTTCCAAATTGATGGTAATAATCCTTAGGTATTTTTAACTTATACGGGGTGTTAAGGGACGTACTTGACTTACTTTAACCAGTGATTCCTGACATTATTTGGAGTAAAAAATGTAAATGAAATTTTTGTCTCCGGTGACTTTTTTGTCGACTTTTTAAAAATTTTTTCTTCAAAATCAAACAAAAAAAATTTCTTCCACATGCCGTCACTGGTCACTCAGCCGGGTGTCCGACGAACCCCTTACCCCGCCTCCAACTGTTTAACAACTACCATTTTTTTATGTTTTTGTAGAAAAAAAAAAAAAAAACATCAAAAATGTCACCGGAGACCAAATGGGCACATAGAAACTATTATAACATGAAAGAAGAAATAAAAAAAATTTATTTATGTTAGGTTAACAGACGGACCTTTCAAGTTTAAAAATTCATTATAGAATTTTTAAACTTGTCATAACTTAGATTTTCGATTATAGTAATTTCCTCTTCTTAAAAGGCCCGCCCTATCACGTGGCATAAGTGGGCCGGCCTAAAGTTCTAGTCATGACGAATTACGTATTTTTTTTATGTCACCGGTGACTAAAATTACAAAAATACATTTACTGAATTTTTTACCACACACGACACGATACAAGTTCAGAAATCGCTGGTTAATCTGTCGGGGACCTCCTGGTAGGTATTTTTTTTTATATGTCTACCTCATATGAGTCCCAGCTGCTCCCATCTGGAGCCGGTGAGACTGTGGCCTTCCCAATCGGGGTATGTTGTGAGGTTGAAGGTAGTGGGGAGGGAAAAGAGATGTGGAAGAGGAAGGTGGTGAAATATGTGGCTATTCAGATCTGGTTACCAAATACGTTTAAAGCCATTTAAAGCAACGTTTCAATTCTGAATGGTGGTCTTACACCAGGGCGGTACTGTGAGTATCTTCCACTCTGAAACGTGCCGCAAACTTACTATATATTATTTTTACATGAATTAATTGTGAAATAACACAAATTAATCAAATGAAATTTATTTGCTCATGCCGGGATTCGAGTCAAGAGCCTTGCCCCTGGTCCACGGCGGCCGCCGCATGTAGTAACTATTTCATGTAGTGCTAATAGCCGAATGGACAAATGCGCCGGGGTTCAATTTAACTGACCAAGCCCTCATTCATTGAAGAAACATCCTTTCCTGCTTAGGAAAATGTTGGCAACAGGATAAAATCAAATCACATTGTCGGGCGTTTTCCATCACACTTTTATTTACTTCTCTGGATTTTAAAGCCAAAAATAATCCATACTCATATTATAAATGCGAAAGTGTGCTCGTTGTTTGTTACGCTTTCACGCTGAAATAACTAAACCGATTTTAAAAATTCTTTCATCAATAGAAATCTATATTAAATGCGAGTAAAATAGGCTGTATATAATGGTAAGCTCTGGCGTTATGAAATTATAAATAATAATATATTATATTTATTACCTACACGTTTTCTGTCCCTAACAAAATTGCTAACGTAAGAAGAATAGCTAAACAAAACTTTGTCGTGGAAACGAATTTGATATATTTGCGGGAATTTTATTTCAGGCGTCTTAGTGAAACGCCGAAATGTATTTACGCGCATAACTTCCGAATGACTGCACCAAATTGGATAATGGCTCTGGTATTATGAAATTTGCAATAGGTGGCACGCGAGCTATGTACCGGGACTGAATTTATGGAATGCGGGAGGGGCGGGGAAGGGAACTCGGGTAGAGGGTTCGCGGGAGGGGAACCAGTGAGGGGAGAGAGGAACCTGGGAAGGGTGAGGGGAACTCGGGAGGGGGGTTCGCGGGACGGGGGAAGGAGGGGAGTGGATTGGGGAGAGGGAAGGTGGATGAGGCGGAGTGGGAACGCGAGATGGGATGGGGACGAGGGAGAGGAACGGGAGGCGGAAGGGGAACGGGGCAAATGGAATAGGACACGCATTGGGAAACAATTTCTTTATTTAATGGCATAGCAACGCATGCCGGGAACCAGCTAGTATATCCATACTTAATATTATAAATGCCAAAGTTCGTGTTTTTGTTTGTTACTCTTTCACGCCTAAACCACTAAACCGATTTAAAAAATTCTTTCACCAATAGAAAGCTACATTATCAGCGAGTAATATAGGCTGTATATAAAGTTAAGCTCTGGCGTTAAGAAATTTGTATAAATGAAAATGTGTATAATTCATGTATTTTAGCGGCAGGGAGGGGTTCGCGGAGAGGAAAGAGACGAGGGAGGAGGAAGGCGGGGGAGGCGGAAGGGGAACGGGGAAGTACGGGAAAGGACATGCAGGGAGAATAAATTTATTTCTTTGAATGGCGTTGCAACGCATGCCGGGTACCAGCTAGTAATAATAATTCTGAAAATTGATGTTATTTATATTGACTCATCTTATTCCGTGTGAACGTTCCACACGGTACATATACATATATATAATATATATAGGATAATGTTGAATAAACTCGTGCAACCTAAAATAACATCGTTCACCGGACTGAAATACTCGTACTTTGACATAGCTAGTGTTTTTTTTGCGGATATCGAGAGTCTTTGATATTAGTGCATGGTAGAGCATAGCTTGCCTTCGATATGCAGCAAACTGAAAGGTTAAAAGGGGGAATAAAAAGTGCATCTAAAACGAATTTTCTTTTGAGTATGAATATTGAATTTTCTGCAGATATTTTCTTTAAGGCTCCGTAGGTAGAAAGCGTTCCAAAAGAAGAAGGTAGTATGAAAGGGAGATATGTAAATAAATACCAAAGATATTGAAATACAAAAGTGATATGCTATGATGTCCGCGCGACTGTCGGCGGACTGCTACCTAATAGGAATAGTTTGCATACAAAAAGAATTTGTTAATTTCGTTTTTTTTAAGGTGTGCTTTAGTATTGGTTATCTTCTTCTTCTTTGTGTGCCGTATCAGGTCCCCCCGACATTGGCGATCACTCTTGAAAATGTCTCTCTGTCTTGCGCTGCCCGGAATAGCTCCTCCACACTTCTAATGCCGGTCCACTCTCGTATATTTCACAGCCAAGACATTTGTCTCCTACCAGGCCCTGGGCGACCCTCTATCTTGCCTTTCAATGTTAAATGGAGCAAGTGATACTTCTATACTCGAAGTACATGACCTAGATATGAAATATTCCTGATTTTTATTAATGTAAGCAGTTCTCTATCTGCTCTAGCCCGCCTGAGAATTTCTGTGTTAGTGATCACGTCGGTTCATGGGACCTTGAGCATTCTCCGGTAAAGCCACATTTCAAAAGCCTCTAACCTGTTCAAAAGCCTCTAACCTCTAACCTATTTACTTTAAAGGTCCATGTTTCACATCCATACAGCAAGACAGACCACACATAACATTTTAGCATTCTCTGCTTAGTTTTAAACTTAAATTTACATTGCAGAAGAGGGATATCATTTTAATTGTTTCAGATCTTGCTGCTTCAATTTTGCACCTAACCTCTACATCTGGGTCAAGAGTCTCCGTGAGAATACTGCCGAGGTTATCATTGTTTTCAATATAGTTTGAATACGGAAATAATTCGTTCATTTAGTTTGACTTTCGTTTATTCGTTAATTATTCGTTCATTTAGTTTATTCTTTAATTTGTAAACAATATCGGCGACACCAGGAAGCACAGTCCCACCCAGTAAATACTGCGGATAGCACATCTCTAATATTTAAATACTTTGGTAAATAAGAATGTTAGAGCGCTCTAAAATAAACGATAATGATTAAGCGAAAATTGTGAAACTATTTAATAAAACACGACTCGTTTAAAATAGAGCAAAAATCTCTCGGCAAATGTCTTAAGTAGCATTTAAAGAAACACTGATTTATTTTCTGCGTAACATGTTAAATAACAGAATTAAATTTGTTTTTATTAGTATTCGGAGCTTACTTTGGGATTTTTTTCTATCGAAGTAATTCAATATAATTACCGTTTCGGCTCAGCTTAGAGATCATGTTAAAAAATATTTTTTAAGGTCACTTAAATTTTTAAGATCTAAAAAACATAAAGTTTTTTTTTCACATTAGCTCCACACAGGAGACCCTGAGGAAAATTATTTCCCTCAAGGCCTATGTCATCTTAAGGGATGCTGTGTGGAGGGTTTTTTACGGAAAGGAAAGAAAGGAAGTTCTTGGGAGGAAATAGGAATGAAGGGTGGGTAGGAGGAATCTGGGGGTCAGTGTGTCCAGAAGTGACGGACGTATGAATCCATCCATCCAACTGCGGTGCAAGGCGTTGGATCGAGGGATTCTGGCTGGAGAGGTCAAAAGACCCCCTCAACCAGTATCTCTCGATCCGGCCCGTCACACAGCAGGCGGGCTGTCGCATCGGCTGCCAAGACCTGGACAAACCGCACCAAATAAACCCGGGCACCCCTGCTAAGTTACCAAACGTAGCGATCCACTTGGGGTGACCTGTGGCAGAGATAAATGGTTCTCGGAGCGGCGGTACCCATACCCGCCTCCCAAATTGTAGATCTAAAAAGCATTCAAGGAAAGTATGTTATAAATCGTAAGATATTCGGAATGCCGGGTCGTCAACGCAAGAATTTCAACAGCCTGGGATCAGTAGGACGTAGGACTTCGTATATGGATATATTTGCAAGCAACTCGAGTTTCGTGCGCGTAGCAAACGAGCCGCTCGTGAGCAGCCCCCATATTATTTTGTATACTACGGGTCGACTACGGAATTGACGTTAGTCAATACTAGCTACTGATAGTGCTGGTAGCGCGCTACGTGAGTTGCATTCGCATCTACTACTTGCTTGATAGAAATGGTGTCCGAACAAGATTTGAATGTTGAATTTGTTATGGAGGTGGGAAAATATCAATGTTTATGTAACTATAATTTGGCGGAAAACGTAAGAAAGGATTTAGCGGAGAAGGCGTGAATTGAGGTTAAAAATAAGTCAATTTGTCATATTCTCGTGTGTGTATCTTTGGCGGTGACCAGTCCCCTACAATTAATATTTATTTCGCTTCATTGGTGAACCGTAAAACTTCTTTTTAGATCGTTGTTATGCTTGTTAAGATAAAGAAGAACTACATTATTGTCTTCGTCGCTAGAGTTACTTGACATTCTATTAATTCCACGACTGCGCGTGAAAAGGTGATCAAGTTCAGTATATTTCGCGCAGCGCCGTGTACGGAAACCAGCATTAAAGAGTAGGATATAGGTAGGCTACTTGGGTTGCATCACAGCTGCGTAGGTTGTAAGTATCTCCATGTACGAAGGGCCTTAAGTAAAGGAAATAATGCATAACCGTTTTAAGGGCATTTAACAGGCCAGCGGCCGAAAATCCACATTTTATCGAAAGATATTCTTACGATCGTATAGGGCGGTTCCAATGGAAAGATTAATTATTCTCCGCACCAGCTTTTTAAAATTTATTTCATTCCAAATTTGCTTTAATTTATACCTACATCCATAAATGCTGAAAGCGTGATGATAAACCTATTAAAATTATGTACTTTGTAATTATTTTTTGATCATAAGTATTTATCATTTTTCAATAATGTCTAAGCAAAATAAGAATGTAAAAAAATCTGAAATATATTAGTTTGTAAGTGCGCAAATAAATACACAAACGGACCAATTTTTTTCAAGAAACACATGTAGGTATATTTTTTTTATGATTTTATGTAAACTAAAATTAAAATTCTGAAACTTGCGTTTACCAGATAATGTATTGATTTATTTTACTGCGTGATTATATGATTTGAAATGGGTGTTGAATAATATAAAATTTATTTTGAAAATTTAACAAATCTGCCAACGACCTGTGGTATTATTAAATTAATTAAATTAATTACCTTATTAAACTAAAAATAAACATTTTTTCTCAAAATTTAAAACATGCGTATACTAGATAAAAGAAAAATGACAGATTTCTGGTTTTCTCTGGTTATACCTTCTTAACTGAAGGGCCTCTTATAGCCGTTTTTTCATACTTTCGTAGGCTGCACAGAATACAGCAGATTTTTTTTATTGTTAAAAATTTCATTTTTTTATATTAGCTCCACACAGGAGGCCCTGAGGAAAATAATTCCCCTCGGGACCTATGTCATCTTTGGGGAAGATGTGTGTTGGGCCTTTTTAAAAATGAAAGGAGAGGAAGTTCTGGTAAGGAAAAGGTAGGTATTAGGTGTGTTTAGGAATCTGGGGGTCAATGTGTCCATGAGTGACGGACGTATGAATCCATTCCTCCCACTGTGGTGCAAGGCGATGGGTCAAAGGAGTCGGACTGTATAGGTCAAAAGCTCTCTTCCAAATGGTCTCTCCCGATCCGGCCCGTCTCGCAGTAGGTGGGCAAACGCATCCGACGCTTAGACCTAGAAAAACAACATCACATAAACCCGTGTACCAGTCACCAAACGTAGTCAACTACTTGGGGTGACCTATCGCAGGGTTTTCCAATAAATGGTTCCCGGGCGGCGGTACTCATACCCGCCTCCGAATCAGTCGAATGGAGAAGTATCTTGTCTTATGGAGTAAACATGTATTTTACATTTTAAGAGCCCGCAACCCGAATTCCTACCGATATCTTACATGTCTCCCTTAAGCACGTTAAGTTTTAAAGCTCTTAAAAAAATATTTGTTATTCTTTAAGATAATATATAGACATTCCCCGCGCCGAAACGTAAATTATATAAAATTCCCTCGATAGAAAAAAATCGCAAAGTATGCTCCAAAAATTATTATAAACACGTTTGTTTCAGTTATTTTATAAGTTATATGTATGAAAAAATTCACAGTGTTTCTGTAAATGCTGTTTAAGACAATGCCCGCGAGATTTTTGCTCTATTTCAAATGAGTCGTGTTTTATTAAACATTTTCGCAATTTTCGTATCGGTTTTGTCGCTGTAAATGTTAGCGCTCTCCTCTAACATTCGTAATTTCGTATCTCTCCATTCACTTCTTTTCGGGCCCGAATGCGGAGCCCTAATATACTTTGAATTTGTAGTTTTACCATTTGAATACTAAAGCCTTGAATACCATAAACAAAAAAAACAGGATTTTACAGCATTTACGCGGTTAATCGATATGAATCGTACGTTTATTAGATAGTGGTGGATATCGTTAAAGTAAAAGTTATGTTAAGTCCGAACCACTGCAATATGACGCATTCGACACTATCACCTCGATTAACCGACTTTCTGAGAACGAAATCTCGTTTGTAGGAGAACTGCGGGTTGGAACGTTACAGTGCAAACAGCTGGGAATGAAAAAAAATATTTTCTGCTGTTTCAAAAAAAAAAAGAAACCTCAGTCATTTTGTGGAACAGTACTTATTTAATCAAAATTATCTACATGTTTCAACCCAAGGTTTCTTCGTCAGGATAAAATAAAAATTAACAAAAACAAACAAATATGTATATGTTAAAGGTCATTGTCAAAGGTCAATATACAGTCTATTCGCGGAATGACTGGTTTATCCGAGGTTTGACCAAAGGGGCTTTGACTAAGACCTGAGGATTGACTAGTCAAACCTAGGAGCGCCGGAGCTTCGAGGATTGACTATAACATATAGACAAAATAAATAAGATCCTGTAGACGAAAACATTTTAAAAAGTGGTGATTAATTACCTAAAGTTATCATAATAAACAATTACTTATATAAAATAAAATATAATTTATTTTTTTTAACTTTATGAGTAAAACCTCAAATCGTAATATTTAATTAAATGAAGACAATATTTAGCGAAACTCAATCGAAAATCTGGAGACAGTAAAATCAGAAAAAGATATTGGCACCTCCGGGACTCGAACCCAAGACTTTCTGCTTACATGGCAACAGCTCTACCAACTGAGCTAAGGTGTCTATATCCAATTCGGTTACTTTATCATACTTCGACTAAGAACTACCAACATTATCTTCATTTTCTTAACGCAATGTTCGTGTATTTGAATTTATATAATTAGGTACCTATTGGTATTTTTAAAGAAAGGCAAACAATCCCAGGATTTATGATTAACTGGAATAACCTAATAATATTTTAATTTCCTTCCTTTTCCTTCATCATAAACGGAAAATATTGCTTGTGCAATGATGGACGACTTAGCTAGCAGAAGATTGAACCCGCGACGCCGCAGTGGCAACCAGTCGGTTACTAATTTATTTATTATTTTAATTTCATACGATATGAAAATTTTATACTTAGGTATATTCATATTACTGACTTTTCAGTAGGTAAACCTTTTTTACATTAGCTCCACACAGGAGACCCTGAGGAAAACTATTTCTCTCAGGGCCTATTTCATCTTTGGGGATGCTGTATAAGGAGGGTCTTTTTCGGGAAAGGAAGAAGAAAAAGTTGTGGGAAGGAAAAACGTATGAGGGGTGAGTAGAAATCTGGGGGTCAATGTGTCAAGGAGTGACATAAGTATAAATCAATCCCACCTACTGCGGTTCAAGGCAATCGATCTAGAGCAGTGGTTCCCGACCTTTTTTTGACCAGGGACCACTACGACATATATTTGTTCTCACAGGGACCACAGTGAGAACATAGTGATAAACTGTTAATCGCGTAATTAAACGCCTCCTGGCAATTAATATCATTTTGCAAATCAATGTACTCTTCTTGGACTTCTTCAGCTACCTCTCCATCATTAATACCAAAAGCGTTACGAATCGGCTTTTGAATACCTTTCGATTTGGTTTTGTAGTAAATGAATTAATGTTTCGTGGACCACATTTTAGATCTCGAGGACCAATTGTGGTCCACCGACCACCGGTTGGAAACCACGGATCTAGAGAGTGCGGCTGGAGAGATAAAAAGGTCTCCCTCAACCAGTCCCTCCCGATCAGGCCCGCCATGCAGTGGGTGGGCAAATGCGTGTGCCGCCAAGACCTAGACAAACCTCACCCCATGAATACGCTGCTGCTAAGTCATGAAACGTAGCGAACCATTTGAGCAGTATATATGACAAGTTTGTTGGTTATCCAATAAATGGTATTTATAACCGCCTCCCAAATTGAAATATCTCCTTTTTCGATTTTTTTAAATAAAAAATAATAGGTACATACCTATAAATTATGTTATTAAGTTATAAATAAAATTTGACATTTCAAAATTTCGGAATTTCATTTTCGTTTTTGTATTTTTTCTATTTAATCTAACAATATACTATTACCTACGCATAAAAAATTGATTTCACAACAGAGACAACCTTCTAAAAATTGCCATTTTTTAGGCAAGGCTTTAAAGTCTCCTTATCCTTCGTGTCATGGGAGTTCATTGGGAGCAGACATGTTTTTCGAATTCAATTGTTCGAAATAAATTGTTCCAATTTCAGTTTTTCGAAAGATTAATTTTTCGAACACCAATTGGCCGAAAGACGTATTTTTCAAATTTGTTAATCAACTTTTAAAATATATATTTCACTTGCTTTTGATTAACGAGATACTGTTAGGTTAGGTTAGTTGATATTGTCCATCCTATAATAAAATACTCTTGTACGTACTGTAAACATACTTATACGACCAGAAATACGAGGCAATGTGCTACCTTCTTCTGTGACAATTTTAAAACAAACTATGAGGCTCGTACACCTATAAATAGATTACATAATTTTGGTAATAAATTTGGGAATATTGTAGACATGTTTGCAGATTCTGTATTAGTTGTAAAAAGAAGTCTTTATAATTACTTTAATGAAATGTATGATTTTGATTTTAATTTTATACGCACCAGATTTAAATGTCCGGGTTTAATTTTCCCCACAGGAAAAACTAAACCCTTTCACACACTTCCCAAATGATCATCTGGTCAATCCACGTTATGCAATTGCACTATATAAGTATTATAATTACAACATTTCAACCTACCAGAGACCAGATGGGAAAATAATTCACCACTCCAGATATTTTCATATCAGAGGGTTCGGCTCTGTGGAATTCCTAATTGAACCTATAAATCCTACTGATCCCTCAATATAAATATTTAAAAAAATCTTTTGTAATCCTACATTTATTTAAAATTACCGATTTTTGCATTTTTATGTATAAATTCTTTGACAAATCTAATACGCCTAAATTTTGAATCAGAGACCTAGGTATAATGCCAGTAGCCGAAATAACAAATGGTAATATTTTTATAGTCCGAGAATGCCAAATTCTTTTTATCTCATTTCCTAAATCTGTGTATTTTCTAATTTTTTCAGAAACAGTTTTTTGAATATTACAGGAATTTGGAATAGCTTCATCAATGATATAAGTTATTTTTTTTTAATTTTGTCATGTAAAACTATATCAGGTCTATTATGACTAATTGTTCTGTCTGTTAGTATAGTTTTATCATAATATATTTTATAAAATTCATTTTCTAAAAATGAATTTGGTTCATATTCATAATATGGTACTATATTACGGCAGTCAATCAAGTTATGTATAATTACCAAACTTTGGTGGATTATTTTTAAAACCTGAATGTGCCTAAATGTATACTCGGACGGCGCTAATATAGAACATCCCGATATAATATGTTCTATAGTTTCCGGAAAAGCCAAACATTTTCTACATAAATCATCAATTTGATTTATGTCTTTGATTATATGCTTCCTATAATTTTTAGTATTAATGACTCTATCTTGAATGGCAAGCATAAATCCTTCTATTTCTGCGCTCAACTCTCCAATACTCAACCATTTGTTTGACGAAAGTTTGTCAACATACATTTGGTTGAGATAATTGAAGTGTTTTGCATGAATAATTTTATTTGACCAGGAATCTAATAATTCCTGGTTAGTATTTATAAGAATGTTGGCATTCTCGTCATATAAATTTAAAGGTGTAATGTTTCTATCTGCCTTGCAAATTATTTTGTGCATTTCTGAGCTATTAGCTTTCCTATGGAAAAATTTTTTAAGCATTTCTACCTGATTGTGTTTTAAAGATGTTATTTTGACTACACCTCTACCTCCTAAATTTCTAGGTAAATTAATTCGTTCTATAGCTGAATTTGGATGATGGCAATTAAACTTTGTTAATGTAGTTCTAATTAATCGTTCTAAACTATCTAAATCTGTATTGGACCATTTAATTATGCCAAATGAGTACGTTAATAAAGGTATTGCCCAAGTATTTATTGCTCTTACTAAATTTTTAGCAGATAGATTGCATTTTAAAATTTTTCTGATCCTAGTTTGAAATTTAATCCTAATATCATTTTTAATACTAGTGTGATCTAATCTATTCGATTGCGGGTATCCTAAATATTTATAAACCTCATCCCCTTTCATACTTTTAATTTTGAAATCTCTAAATATACCCTCGTCTCCATCTACAATTATGCCTTTCTCTATATGGATCGTTTTACATTTATCTAAACCAAAAGTCATTTTAATATCATCTGAAAAAAATTTAACTACCTTAATCATTTTCTCTAAATTTGATTCAGAAATTTTTTATTATTATTTTAATCATTATGATTGTGTACTACGTACCTGCCTAACTATTATTATCTATCCTTGTAAAAGCCCACTAGGGCGTAAATAAATAAATAAATAAATATGAATTCGAAAAACTAGTGTTTCGGTCAATTGATGTTCGAAAAATATGTTTTCGAAAAATTGAAGTTCGAACAATTGAATTCGAAAAATTGATTTCGAAAAATTGCAATTCGGTCAATTTATCTAGACCCGAGTTCATTTAATCGAGTTTTGACTGTCGTCCTATAATGTACGCGGGTGACTAGATACTTGTGAAACTTGTTCGTCTTTCGCTTCTATAAATACCACTTTACACGTTGTTTCTTTCAAAATAGCCGGCAATCGTTATCGCTGGAAATAACCCTATAGGGTGTGCCGAAACTCACCGCTTTGGTTATCATTCTTTTTATTTTATTTTAATAATCATTTTTCAAAAGAACTAATACACATTGTGCCTTGAAATTTTAAATAAATGAAAAGAAAATACTTGGTTTTAAGTAGAGATGCCACGAATAGTGATTTGGCCGAATACCGAATATTCGGCTAGGCCCTCGGTAGAATCTCCGAATATTCGGTGAAACTTAGTACATTTCGCTAACAGTTTTCATGATTTAAAATAATAAAAATCGTTTTCTTGAAATAAAATGAATTGAACTCATGAGTTAAAAATCGTTTTTATGAAATTATTCGCCTTGATCGGACAGCAGACCCTTACATTGCAAGTGGTGATCAGCAAACGCAAAACAGTATCCAGCCCAGCAAAATTGGCTAAGATTTATTTATCATCTCCCGGTAGAAGTGTATAGTGAGCGGCTGTTTTCGGAAGCAGGTATAATTTATGAGGAAAAGAGCAATCGTTTGCTATCAACAAATACTGAAAAAATTGTTTTCATCCGACAAAACTTACCACTGATAGGTTTTATGTATCAAATGTTCTGATTTTTTGTTAAAATAGAAATTTTTGTGAGAAATATGTTATTTATTATGCATTTTTTTCGTGATTTGCTATTCGGTATTTGGCCGAATAGTTCGCAATATTCGGCCGAATACCGAATAGTAAAAAAAGTAGCCGAATAGGCCGAATACCGAATAGTAGCCGAATATTTTTTTTATTATTTAATATAGATATAGTGAAGTTAAATAAATTACATATCGGTACAGAAATTATTTAAAAATTGCAATCTCACCAAAGAAGAAGCTAGTTCTTGCGCTTGATGAGCGAGTTACACTAATTATAACTGAAATAGAATAACATTATGCAATAGGTAAGTATATAATAGGATCAATTGATACTTCTGGATCATCTATATGTGTAGGTGTACATACACAGGATACGGTTACATACTAAAATATTGTGCACTTAGGAGAAATTCGAAAAATCTAAATAAAATAGAGATGAATATAGATTAAAAATAAATAGAAAGAAAGAGAAAAACAGGTAATTATTTAGTTAATTATAATATTCGTGGCATCTCTAGTTTTAAGTCACCCGATATATTTTGTTTATACACTGTCTACCGGTTCCGGTATCTACGTACCATCATCAGGACTGTTGTAAAATAATGCTATCAAATACAGAAGTACACATTTATTTAATTTAATTTAATTTATTAATTTACGGACGATAGTCCATTAAAAACATAATAATAAATAACACGAATAAAAAAGCAGATATGACAAAATTCAATGCATTGACTTGCGTTGATAAGTCTCGACATTCTGGATAAAGGAGAATGGTATCCATAATAATTAGTAGACTGTTGATTGAGGAACAGCAATTCATTATTTCGGAGTCTACGGGAAGAGATGTTAAACGGGATGAGTTGTAAAAAAGCAGGTCAATAATACTGTTGATAATTGTAAATATGCAAATTAGATCAGAGTCCTTTCTACGTTTTTCTAAAGTAGAAAACTTTGTTCAATTTCATCATATGAGTACTCGCTTCTTTCAAGACCCAACCTCCAAGCAATTCTTCTTAGGAAGCGATGTAGTACGGATTCGAGTGACAAATATGGACAGCATATATACCTATTGTCGAGAACGAAATGGACAGTATACTAGAGTGGGACAGTGCCTCATTTTTTTTTTTTTTTTTTTTTAATTTACTAGATTCTTATGTATCTTGAGGAGATGAATCATTTAAATTTACTGAATTTAAAGTTAATGTTCTTTATACAAATAGAACGGCGTCATATGCGCCTTGCAATTTTTACCTCATGTGGGTATTTAAAAATAGTACCTGGCTATTATAGACTTAGAGGTCATGTATTTTGTCGGTAGGGAAAAATTGTTATGTAAAAACCCTACTAAAATTGCATGTTTTGCATAGCTCAACAAAGCAACCGGCATCAAGCAAGGGAAATATATACATACGTGTGTGTTTGTGTTATGTTGGGAGTGGGAAGGAGTCGGTCATGTCCTTTTATTTGGAGCTCTTCCGCATTTGCCTTTGGGAATAAGGAAACCATGAAAAACCTTATCCGGGAGGAGTCGGCCGACAGTCAACATGAAACTGTGCGGCCTTCAGTGATTTCAGTAGATGAAATCCTGCATTTTGTGGTGATGGGTGTGGGTGTCTGTTTTTATGTGATATATACTTTATGGGAATTTTTAGGATAAACTTACATACATATAGATAAAATAAATATTATTATATAAATATATACATAGATATATAGACATAAGTTGTGGGGAGGGGTCTGGTGATTGGGAATACCTACCGATCGCTCAGTCATCCGCGTCTGATTCGGGATTGTGCCAAATGTGATTAAGGTCCATCAGAATATGTTTGGGTAGTCTGTGTTTGTACCTGAAAGGGAGATCGCTAGGTGCATTGTATTGACCGATTTCTCTGATGAGTTTATTTTTACTATGTTGAAGTGACTTGTAAAATCGGTCGGTCAGTCTGTGTGTGTATTCAAATAAGGTCGGTATTTCTTCTCTTGCATGTAGTCTTTTCAAGTTTGTTCTGAGTCTTGTGTTGTACGTGATTTTAATGCAGAGATTTTGTAAGGTCTGTAGTTTTGTGTGGTCAGAGTGGGAGATGCTGCCCCACACGGGGATAGCATGAGTCAGTACCGGTCGAATGAGCGAATAGTAGATCAGGAGTTTGGTTCTAGGAAGTAGCGGACTTCTTCTGTTGAAGATTGGCTTCATCGCGCCGACTGCCTTTCTGGCTTTCACGTGCATCTTGGCTACGTGAGACTTCCAGTTGAGACGTGAGTCCATTGTGAGGCCCAGGTAGACGACCTCATCTTTCCATTCTAGGACGTGTCCTCCCATTTCGATGTTGACGTCTGGTATTCTTATTTTATTTTTCCTCGAGTACATTATGACTTCGGTCTTCGCCTCGTTCAGTTTGAGTCGCCATTTTTTGTAGAACTCTACGAGTGCGTCGAGCGCCCTCTGTAGGTATATGGCTGCCATGTCTGCTTGCGTCGAGGAAACGTAAAGTTTGACGTCGTCTGCATAGATGGAAAGGTTGCATCTCTCGTCATGGGGGATGTCGTGCGTGAAGATGTTGAAGAGGTGAGGTCCCAGTAGACTTCCCTGAGGCACGCCTTTTGGAATCTCACGTAGTGTCGACAGCGCGTTCCTGATGAAGACTTGGAAGGATCTGTTCTTGAGGTATTCTTGTATCACTCTCGTTAGGTATATGGGCGTGTTCAGTCTGTGTAGTTTGTGCAGGAGCCCTTTTATCCAAACGGTGTCAAATGCCTTTTCCAAGTCTAGCAATGCAGCGGCGGTGTAGCGATTTTCGTTGAATCTTCTCGCGATGAATTCCGCTACTCTGGATAGCTGATGGGTGGTGGAATGCCTTTTCCTAAATCCGAATTGTTCGTCTGGTAAAGTGTCTTCGTGGTGTGGTAGAAGTCTGTTGAGAATCACCTGTTCAAATACCTTGCTCAGCGTGGAGAGTAGGCTAATCGGCCGATAGTTTGTCGGCTGCTTCTTGTCCTTGTTTGGCTTGGAAAAAGGCAGCACGGTCGCCGTTTTCCAGATCTCTGGGAAATGTCCGATGGTGAGGCAGGCATTGAACAGTTTGGTGATGAAGATGATGGCTTTCTGAGGTAGATGTTTCAGTAGGATGTTATGTATTTGATCGCTTCCCGGCGCCTTATTTGTCTTCAATCGCCTGATAATGACGGCTACTTCGCTCGGTGTGCTGAAGTGAATATCGGCGGCGTTCGTCTGCTCGGCTTGTTCGAGGTTTCTTAGAGACTCTTCTACTAGTCGATCCGTTTCCGGGTCCGATAGGCCGTCCGTGGCTGCGTAGGCTCTCTCGAATCCATCGGCGAGCGCGTTTGCTTTTTCTTCGAGTGAAAGTGCCAACCCTGATCCGTCTAGCTTCTCTAGCGGGGGAATCGCGTGATCCTTGTGTCTCAGCGCTTTTGCCATTTTCCATAGGCTGTTGTCCTTTGGCGTGAGTGACGTAACTTTCTTCGTCCAAAGTTCGCGTCTGAGGTCGGTGATCTCCTGCTTGATTTCCCGCTGTAGAGTGTTGTAGGCCGTTTTGAAGTAGCCGTCGCGCGTGTGATGGTAGATGCGTCGCAGGCGATTTTTCTCCTTAATGAGCGATAAGACGTGCTCGGGAAGCTTGATCGTGAATGTCTGTTCGTCTTTGAGGGGGATGAAAGTGTCTTGTGCAATTTGGATGATTTCGGTCAGAGTGCTTGCGGCTTCGTCGATCTCTTCCTTTGAGCGCAGAGTTGCCGACGTGAGATGTATCCGTTCGTTAATCTCTTTTTTGAATCCTTCCCAGTCGGCGTCCTTGTAGTTTCGCCGCTTTCTGGGGCTCCTTGAAGTCGTTCCTCCTATATTTTTTTTTTTTTTTTTTTTTTTTTTCATTTACTAGATTCTTATGTATCTTGAGGAGATGAATCATTTAAATTTACTGAATTTAAAGTTAATGTTCTTTATACAAATAGAACGGCGTCATATGCGCCTTGCAATTTTTACCTCATGTGGGTATTTAAAAATAGTACCTGGCTATTATAGACTTAGAGGTCATGTATTTTGTCGGTAGGGAAAAATTGTTATGTAAAAACCCTACTAAAATTGCATGTTTTGCATAGCTCAACAAAGCAACCGGCATCAAGCAAGGGAAATATATACATACGTGTGTGTTTGTGTTATGTTGGGAGTGGGAAGGAGTCGGTCATGTCCTTTTATTTGGAGCTCTTCCGCATTTGCCTTTGGGAATAAGGAAACCATGAAAAACCTTATCCGGGAGGAGTCGGCCGACAGTCAACATGAAACTGTGCGGCCTTCAGTGATTTCAGTAGATGAAATCCTGCATTTTGTGGTGATGGGTGTGGGTGTCTGTTTTTATGTGATATATACTTTATGGGAATTTTTAGGATAAACTTACATACATATAGATAAAATAAATATTATTATATAAATATATACATAGATATATAGACATAAGTTGTGGGGAGGGGTCTGGTGATTGGGAATACCTACCGATCGCTCAGTCATCTGCGTCTGATTCGGGATTGTGCCAAATGTGATTAAGGTCCATCAGAATATGTTTGGGTAGTCTGTGTTTGTACCTGAAAGGGAGATCGCTAGGTGCATTGTATTGACCGATTTCTCTGATGAGTTTATTTTTACTATGTTGAAGTGACTTGTAAAATCGGTCGGTCAGTCTGTGTGTGTATTCAAATAAGGTCGGTATTTCTTCTCTTGCATGTAGTCTTTTCAAGTTTGTTCTGAGTCTTGTGTTGTACGTGATTTTAATGCAGAGATTTTGTAAGGTCTGTAGTTTTGTGTGGTCAGAGTGGGAGATGCTGCCCCACACGGGGATAGCATGAGTCAGTACCGGTCGAATGAGCGAATAGTAGATCAGGAGTTTGGTTCTAGGAAGTAGCGGACTTCTTCTGTTGAAGATTGGCTTCATCGCGCCGACTGCCTTTCTGGCTTTCACGTGCATCTTGGCTACGTGAGACTTCCAGTTGAGACGTGAGTCCATTGTGAGGCCCAGGTAGACGACCTCATCTTTCCATTCTAGGACGTGTCCTCCCATTTCGATGTTGACGTCTGGTATTCTTATTTTATTTTTCCTCGAGTACATTATGACTTCGGTCTTCGCCTCGTTCAGTTTGAGTCGCCATTTTTTGTAGAACTCTACGAGTGCGTCGAGCGCCCTCTGTAGGTATATGGCTGCCATGTCTGCTTGCGTCGAGGAAACGTAAAGTTTGACGTCGTCTGCATAGATGGAAAGGTTGCATCTCTCGTCATGGGGGATGTCGTGCGTGAAGATGTTGAAGAGGTGAGGTCCCAGTAGGCTACCCTGTGGCACGCCTTTTGGAATCTCACGTAGTGTCGACAGCGCGTTCCTGATGAAGACTTGGAAGGATCTGTTCTTGAGGTATTCTTGTATCACTCTCGTTAGGTATATGGGCGTGTTCAGTCTGTGTAGTTTGTGCAGGAGCCCTTTTATCCAAACGGTGTCAAATGCCTTTTCCAAGTCTAGCAATGCAGCGGCGGTGTAGCGATTTTCGTTGAATCTTCTCGCGATGAATTCCGCTACTCTGGATAGCTGATGGGTGGTGGAATGCCTTTTCCTAAATCCGAATTGTTCGTCTGGCAAAGTGTCTTCGTGGTGTGGTAGAAGTCTGTTGAGAATCACCTGTTCAAATACCTTGCTCAGCGTGGAGAGTAGGCTAATCGGCCGATAGTTTGTCGGCTGCTTCTTGTCCTTGTTTGGCTTGGAGAAGGGCAGCACGGTCGCCGTTTTCCAGATCTCAGGGAAATGTCCGATGGTCAGGCAGGCATTGAACAGTTTGGTGATGAAGATGATGGCTTTCTGAGGTAGATGTTTCAGTAGGATGTTATGTATTTGATCGCTTCCCGGCGCCTTATTTGTTTTCAATCGCCTGATAATGACGGCTACTTCGCTCGGTGTGCTGAAGTGGATATCGGCGGCGTTCGTCTGCTCGGCTTGTTCGAGGTTTCGTAGAGACTCTTCTACTAGTCGATCCGTTTCCGGGTCCGATAGGCCGTCCGTGGCTGCGTAGGCTCTCTCAAATCCATCGGCGAGCGCGTTTGCTTTTTCTTCGAGTGAAAGTGCCAGCCCTGATCCGTCTAGCTTCTCTAGCGGGGGAATCGCGTGATCCTCGTGTCTCAGCGCTTTTGCCATTTTCCATAGGCTGTTGTCCTTTGGCGTGAGTGACGTAACTTTCTTCGTCCAAAGTTCGCGTCTGAGGTCGGTGATCTCTTGCTTGATTTCCCGCTGTAGTGTGTTGTAGGCCGTTTTGAAGTAGCCGTCGCGCGTGTGATGGTAGATGCGTCGCAGGCGATTTTTCTCCTTAATGAGCGATAAGACGTGCTCGGGAAGCTTGATCGTGAATGTCTGTTCGTCTTTGAGGGGGATGAAAGTGTCTTGTGCAATTTGGATGATTTCGGTCAGAGTGCTTGCGGCTTCGTCGATCTCTTCCTTTGAGCGCAGAGTTGCCGACGTGAGATGTATCCGTTCGTTAATCTCTTTTTTGAATCCTTCCCAGTCGGCGTCCTTGTAGTTTCGCCGCTTTCTGGGGCTCCTTGAAGTCGTTCCTCCTATACTGAAGCTCACGGGCAGGTGGTCCGACGACAGTTCGTCCAGCGTGCGCAATGGCGAGATGGTCTTGGCGTTCTTCTCAAGTACTATATCCAGAGTACTTGGGTACATTGCGTGTGCTGAGTGGTAAGTCGGTTTGTCCGGCGCCATTATCGTGTAGTTGTGCGTCTGCATATGTGAAAAGAGCGTTTTCCCATTCGCGTTGCCTCTGTAGTTGTTCCAATAATTGTGCTTGGCGTTCAGATCTCCTCCTAGAATGACAATAGGGCGCAAATTAAGTAATTTATCGAGATCTTCTCTAACCAGTAGGTTGGGATGGTTGCAGTAGGCGGCGATGATAGTATGCGCTCTATCCTCTATGGTGACTTCGATAATCGTGGCTTCAGTATGCTTCAACTTCGGAGTAGGGATTCTTGTAGATGTAATGGTTTGACGAACGAATATGGCGGTGCCTCCGCCTGCGCCCTCTAGTCGGTCGTCTCGGTGTACTTCGAAGCCGGGCACTCTCAGGGGAATGTCGGGTTTGAGATGAGTTTCTGTAATGAGAAAAATGTCAATGTTAGTATTGTTTGCCAGAGCGAGCAATTCGTCAATTTTAAAACGGATGCTGTGGGCATTCCACAGGAGGACGTTCACCATCTGGGGATTAGACATTGATGGTGGACGTGATGAGATCCATCAGGATCCATGCCCTCTCCAACTCGTTGGATCCAGCTGCGGCCAACTGCGGTTGCACCCGTCTCAATCCCTGTAGCAGGGCCATCATCAGTTGTGCGTCTCCTGCGCCGGTGTATGCCTCTCCTGCGGGCTGCTGCGTGCGGGGCTGCGAGCGGGGCTGCTCCTCGCGCTGTTGGGGGCCTGAGGCTCCTCCGGCTACTTGGGCCCAGGTGCGTCCATCATTCCTCGTCGTCTGATGCGCATGAGGATGTGTCCTGCTTCCTGGCGCCTCTGTCCTGCCTCCTGGCGCCTCCCGGCGGAGCTGTCGCTGATGTTGTTGCAGTGAGGCGACGTATGCCACCCTCTTCGGGCAGCCCCTATAGTTGGCGGGATGGGGGCCTCCGCAGTTGCAGCACGCGGCGGGCTCATCCCTGGTGGTCTTGGGGCACTCGGCGGAGGCGTGCTCCACTAGGCATTTCACACACCTCGCGGTGTGTGAGCAGTTGCGGGACCCGTGCCCGAAGTTCTGGCAGCGGTAGCACTGTGTCCCGTGCTGCAAGTGGTTGCTGCGGTGTTTTTGCAGGCGGATCCTGCAGTGGCATAGGTATTTGACGGCCGCCCTCAGCTGGCCCATGTTAACTTCCTTGTTGAAGTGTACCAAGTACATTGGGTACTCGGCCGTGGTGGTCGTCATCTTGGTGACCTTGACGGGGGCGAAGCCTTGGTTCGTAAGGTCTTCGGCTATTTCTTCCGTGGCCACGTTAGGCAGGCCCTTTATCACTGCCTTCTTCATTTTGTCTGCCTCCGCCGTGTAGGTATGGAAGCCGCGTGCTTCCGCTCGCAGCCCGTTGGTGAGGGCGCGGTGATCTGCCATGCTCTGCAGGAGGATGTTGACCTTTCCCCCTGGTCTGTATCGGATCTCGAAACGCAGGTGCCCGATGTGGCCCTGCACCGCTGAGGTTACCTGTCCATGCGATAGGGTCCCCAGGGTCATCACGACTGGGGGGACGCGGTCCTTCCTGGCGGCGCCCGTGGTACCTGTGGAGGAAGTAAATGAATTATTATTTGCGCGTTTCGCCTGCGACGCGCCGCCGCCTTCGGATACTTCCCTCAAGTTGCCGAAGCGGTTGCCGACAACAACCGCCCGGGGTTCCTGCGGGGATCCTGGCCTCTTGATGGGGTTGGTCGGCCTCGTCCAACCTTCCTCCTCTCTTGTCATCTCCATGTCCTGAAGGGGCTGGAATCTGGGGGGCGGAACGTAGCCTGAAGCTGGGCCTACTGGAGGGCAGCTGGGCCCGGCTGCGGTGGCGGTCTCGGGCATCTTCGGGGGCGGTAGGGGGATGGCTGCCGGCTTCGTCCTCGGGTCAGCGGGATGGGGCTGCAGTGGTTGGGAGTTGGGGACCTTGATGGTCCCAGTCTTTGTCCGGTAGGTGGTGGAGTCTTCAGGGATGGCAGAAAGGTGCCGCGCGGGAATCATCCGCACGGCCGGTGTTTTGTATTTCCGCTTTAGGATTGCGGGGGTGTTCTTGGGGGCTTCTTTTCTCGGTGGGGCCAGGTCGTCCTTCTTGTTCTTCTTTGCCTTGAAAAAGGCAGTTGGCGGCGCGGTGGCCTAGGCAGTGAGCCGGTCGGAGTCCGGCCGGCTGACAAATAGCAGGTGTCTGGTCGTGTAAACACGAGCCAGACAGAGCGGTTCGGGAGCGAAAAAATCTGTTCTTTTTTCCGTGTCCGTGTCACCGTGTCCGGGACAGTGCCTCAGTTGTGGGGGAGTTGAATGTGAGATTAGTGAAGTAACGGGGAACATATTGAGAATAGGGCTGAAGGTTGAATTTAATTGGTTATTATTTTGTTTTCACCGATTTTTTTTAATTTCCAAAGCTTCTAAATTGTTAGGTCTTAAACTTATTCCATTTTTGTATAGGACTTTAATTCCTGTATCACAGTTAAAAGTATGATTTTTATCAATTATCAAACCTGACCTAGTTAAGCATCAAACAAAATATATCAATCTAGTGACTTAAAACCAAGTATTTTCTTTTCATTTATTTTAATAATATTTATGGTATATTCCGAAGGGGTGTGCAGAGAGGATGTACCGCGAAATAAAAACATTTTAAATAATATGTTAATTCAAATAAAAACTACTTGCGTCAAGTAAAAACTACTTGATTATAATATGCTGTGTATACCTACCTTGAAAAGAAATCGGCCTAGGCAATAAATGACGTCACCAGTGTCAAATAAATACTGTTTTTCATAAAATCTAACCTTCAAATGACTAGTGTATAATTTTCAACCTACTGTGGCATCTAGTTATTATTTGACAGCCTTTTGAAAGGGAAAAATTTAAACATTTTTCAAAAATGTAGAAAATCAAATATCGCACATTGATTAGATTACATACTTATTAGAAAAGGAAAATGAACTATCGGATCAGAACCAAATTGTAGGTACCTGTACACCTCCGATATCTACAATTAAATATTCGACAGTTGAAATTATATGTTCTTGTAAGAGCATTTTTGATCATGAGCGTCCAGGCCGTCCAAAAGAAGTCACCACACCAGAAATGGTCGATAAAATCGCGGAATCTTTGATCATAGTCGACATCGACTAGTTACCAAGTAAAAAAATAGAGTTTTTTTGAGTTTCGATTATTTTTACTTATTTTTTTTTTTTAAAGTAAGGAATTAAAAAAAATACTTTTGAAGCCTGGATTACTCTTCGGCGTGTTTTAAAAGATATTATAAATTCGATATTAACCACTGGAGTGTTCCGCAGTATGATCGATTTCAGTTTTTAGCACTACGAAATTTTTAAGCGTTTGTTTTGGAAATTTCCTCATTAAAAAAATCATGCCACCAAATTTTAATATGGAGACATACAAACTGTCCACTATGTATCCATATTTGATCGTTTATCCTAGATTTCCAGTCACCCGGTAATATTGAGAATGTGTTTTATTGCACGGTCTTAAATTGTAGTTATATAAACTTTTTTTACGCACTGTATCAAGTAGCGGAGACCGCCCACTAATGTAATGAATTACTATTATTGATGAATAGTTTGGAGTCGTAGACTTGTGGAGTCGTAGATACTCTCAGTATCGCCCCGGTGAAAGACCACAATTGAGAACCGAAACCGTTTGTTCGAAATGGCTTTAGCCGTGTGTGGTGACCAGATTTGAATAACCAGCTACTTCCCAGTCTTTCCACTCCCCACCAAAATGTTGCTTGTGTAATGACGGATGCGAGAGACGAGACGGACGAGAAGCGACAAGATTACCCAAAAGATAGATAACCCAGGAGACTTATTAATGGACAATGTGGGTGAGGATGCCTCGAAACTTACGTTACTGGTTCAATTATATTAGCTGTTCGAGGCTGTAATCTGGAGGGTGAAACTTGCTCTGGTACCAACATCCGATATCTGATGCCAACATATAATATCTGATACCAACGTCTGATATCTGATGCCAACATCCGATATCTGCTGTCAACATCCGATATGAGTTTGCTCTGACGTCAACATGCCATTGGAGTTTGATCTGATGCCAACATCCGATAAGAGCTTTCTCTGATGCCAACATCCGATAAGAGCTTTCCCTGATGCCAACATCCGATATGAGTTTGCTCTGATGCCAACATGCGATAAGAGTTTGTTCTGATGCCGACATCCGATAAGAGCTTTCTCTGATTCCAACATCCGATATGAGTTTGCTCTGATGCCAACATGCGATAAGAGTTTGTTCTGATGCCGACATCCGATAAGAGCTTTCTCTGATGCCAACATGCGATAAGAGTTTGTTCTGATGCCGACATCCGATAAGAGCTTTCTCTGATGCCAACATCCGATAAGAGTTTGTTCTGATGCCGACATCCGAAAAGAGCTTTCTCTGATGCCAACATCCGATAAGAGCTTTCCCTGATGCCAACATCCGATATGAGTTTGCTCTGATGCCAACATCCGATATGAGTTTGCTCTGATGCCAACATGCGATAAGAGTTTGTTCTGATGCCGACATCCGAAAAGAGCTTTCTCTGATGCCAACATCCGATATCTGATGAATACATCCGATATCTGATGCCAATATCCGATATGAGTTTGCTCTGATGCCAACATGCGATAAGAGCTTTCTCTGATGCCAACATCCGAGGCCGCGCAGGAGGCCCCGAGGAAAATAATTTCCCTCAGGGCCTATGTCATCTTTAGGGATGCTGTGTAGGGGTTTTTTTAAGGGAAGGATGGAGAGGAGAGTTCTGGGAAGGAAGAGGGTTTAAGGGGTGGGTAAGAAGCTGGGGTTCAATGTGTCCTGGTCATCCGCCTCCAAGACCTAGACAAACCTCATCCCGTGAACCCATGCACCCCTGCTAAATCACCAAACGTAGCGAACCACTTGGGGTGTTCTATGGCAGAGGTGTTGGTTATCCAATAAAGGTTCCCGGGGCGACGGTACCCTACCCATCTCCCAAATTGTTGAATACATCCGATATCTGTGCCAATATCCAATATGAGTTCGATCTGATGCCAACATGCGGTATGAACTTTCTGTGATGCTAACATCCGATATTTGATGCTGACAACCGATAAGAGTTTGCCTTGATGCCAACATCCGATAAGAAAGGGCACAAAGAAAACATATTTGCAATGATGTTGAAAAAAACAACATTTTTTCCGATTTTAAAGCCGTCTCTTGCGACCTCCGACATGAACATTTGCTTGAAAAATCGCTTGAAACATTACTACAAACATTTTTTTCCCGTCTCCTCCGTTTGAAACACGGTTGAAACATTGGGGCGAAGAATTTTCAAGCAAATGTTCATGTCGGTGGTCGCAAGAGACCTGACTTTATAGTTTATTTTAATATTTTTAAATGGTGCAGTGGGTTAATCACACAGACATGTTTTATTGCTGTGACATTGCAGAGTTAATTAAAAAGACATTTTAATTTCCGCAAATGAATACGACCTCCGTTTTTAATTATCGAAAAGCGTGCTTTTGTGGTCGCAAAAAAATTAACGTTTATTTAAAAAAATATATTGATACCTTCCGTTTGAATGACGGTAGGTAGGTACCTACATAAACATATTTAATCAAAACAAATAATAGCAAAGTAGTAACTTAGCACATTGCTGGTTACTAAATGGGTTTAACAAGGTTAGCTCATAAAGGACCTTTTTCGAAAAAAAAACTGATCGGGCCGCTTTCGAAATTTCGAACGCGTGACGTAGCTTGAAGTACACACTGGCACTTGTATAGCAGTTAAATCAAATCTTCCAGTGGAACATGGACTGCCAGCTACGTCACGAATCATTTAAAAAAAAACGACGTATTCCACGTGAATGGCGCAGGAGAATAACGAGGCATACCAAAAATATCACATTTCATAAATATTTTTTTCCTTGATCCATCTTATTGACCATTCTTCTTTTTCTTTGTGTACCCTATCAGGTCCCCCTGACGTTGGCGATCACTCTTAAAAAGTCTCTGTCTTGCGCTGCCCGGAATAGCTCCTCCACACTTCTAATGCCGGTCAACTCTCGTATATTTCGCAGCAAAGACATTTGTTTCCTACCAGGCCCTCGGTGACCCTCTATCTTGCCTTTCAATATTAAATGGAGCAAGTGTTACTTCTCCCCTTGAAGTATATTACCCAGATATGAAATTTTCCCGATTTTTATTAATGTAAGCAGTTCTCTATCTGCTCTAGCCCGCCTGAGAATTTCTGTGTTGGTCTGTGTCCGTGGGACCTTGAGCATTCTCCGGTGAAACCACATTTCAAAAGCCTCTAACCTGTTCATGGTATTTACTTTCAAGGTCCATGTTTCACATCCATACAGCAAGACCGACCACCCATAACATTTTGACACACCACCATTGACCATTAATCATTATAATATTCAACGTCTATGTATGACTAAATCCAATCTAATAAATTTGTACCTACTTATAAATTATAATTAAATTAATATATTATAAAATTTAATTTTGTAATTTATTAAATCAGCACCATTACCATTACGCTTCTAAGATAGCTAAAGGAGGCATAATATGTACGATGTTCACTTCGTAACATATGTCAAAACGTCAAACCAAACAATAAGTTCGCAGAGAACAAACAATAAAGCTAATGAATTTTAAATGTCAAATTCAAAAATTCGCCCGAAATCAAAGTGTTGCCATATAAAAAAGCAGTGTAGAATTTTACAAAATTAATTGAATATTATCGGAGACGGAACATTTTCATGTAGTGACGTCACGAGCCCAAAAATGGATTTATTTATTTAAAAAAAACTATACATTTCTAAAAAAATTTAGTAACATTTTCGTAATCTTAGTAGAAAAATCTATCCACACGATTTTTTCAAAGTCATTATGCAAGTGGCCTATCACCGCTCAACCACCCCTATATGAGCTAACCTTGTTAAAAGCATTTTCTACGAACCTTGGTATAGGTTAACAATTTAAAACAAAAAAATAGAGTGTATAATTCACACGCGATAGAAGTGAAACTAAAAAGTCGCTAGATGTCGCTTTATTTTGCCTGTTTATTAGTGGTTTGAAGATTGGATATTGATTTACAAAAAAAAAATGTTTATTTTTTGGATTTCGTAGGATTCGAATCTCCGTCCGCTGGATTTATCTGGCCGCTGAGATTTGCGACGCACTGTTCCGATGCGCTTTTACTTCTCAACCAATAGCCGCATTAATCTTCCGCATACCGCATGCCGCATCCGTAAACCGAATCCCGAATACCGCAAGTAACCGCGACTAATAGTCATACCAGTGCATAATAAACCCAACCAAGATAGCAGAGAGTGCCGCAAGTTTCCACAGCAAGATAGCAGAGAGTGCCACAAGTTTCCACAGTGTCCCTTTTTCCTTTCCTTATGTGCATTCTTTCAACTTGTGCAGTGGTCAAAACACATAAAAAATACATTTCAAAGTCCTTCGACATCCACGGCCGCATAAAACACACATCAAAATGTATGGACGAAAATGTATAAATATGAAGATACTTCTGTATGTATACTTCTTATCATTTGTAAATTACAATATAGGGCGGTGCTATTGCTATAGCATTCATACGGAGGGGATGTTTATTCGAAGAGAAGAAAATTCAAGTGACAGTGGATAAAGTTCATTTTTGTAATATAAACAATATGCTGTAAAACTTAAAAATTTCAAAATTCTAACAACGTCTACACTTTGTTGTTCCATCTTCTCTAAAAACAACGTAGTAATTTTCTGTATTTAACCTTTGTCTTAGTACAATAATTTTATAATCTCTTCAGTGTGATTTAAAATAATATATCAAGGAAGACCAAAATTTCATTTACAACGATTCAGGATTCTGTTTTTTTTCGTGTGATTTTTTAAATTCCGAACATCGTTTTACAGCATCTTTTCCGTTTGATTTTCTATACATATCAAATGTCGTTATTCAGGATTATGTATCTTTTCGTTTGGTTTTCTATATCAAATATCCTTATTCAGGAATATACATCTTTGATTTTCCAAATATCAAATATCGTCATTCAGGTTTATGTATATTTTCGTGTGATTTTCTAAGTATAAAAATATCACACACATTCCAATCTTTAGAGCACATGTGTCAGGGGGTCCTTGTTTTACCGGTATTTTAATAGAAGTTGCTCCGAGGAATTTGCGTCCTTGATCCCCTCTGCATCTGTGCATTGTCGAGAACGGGTCGTTTCTACAACTCGTTCTTGAGTTCAACAGCTCGGCAGCTCTGTGGCAGCAGCTGTGTTTCCTTCCTCCTACAACATGGGTGTCTTCAAGATTCTTCCGACGTTCACTCTTTCTTCTCAAAAAGACCCTTCACGCAACATCCCCAAAGATGACATAGGCCCTGAGGGAAATTATTTTCATCAGGGTCTTCTATGTGGAAATAATGTAAAACAAACAAAAAAAATAGTGTGATTTTTTTATGTAGGTATCTAACAAATATCATTTTCTAGGATTATATTATACATTTTCCTTATGATTTTCTATGTACCAAATATTCAGATATGATTTGAGGTTTTTACGGTCAAAAGTATTATTGTGATTTATGTTTGGTTTATTATATATGCCCTGATGATGGACACTGTAATACTCTTTGAAACATTGGCTAAAGAAGGAGGTAGCGCAACACAGCGTTATAACCCAAAAATCACAATAATCGATATTCAGGATTACGCATATTTTCCGGGAGATTTTCGACTAGAAAATCATAATTAAGATTATGTACCTACCATTTCAGTCCGTATTTCTATATCTATCATATACCAAATTGATATCGTTATTTAGAATTATGTACGAGTATTTACCATTTTAGTCTTATTTTCTATACACCTATGCCAAACTTCGTCATTCAGGATTATGTACTGACATACTGACATTCTGCCATTCATTCTACATACTGACATTCTGTATATACCAAATACTCATCGTTATTCAGGATTATGTATATTATTATCCGTATTTCTACATATATCATACCAAATTAATATCCTTACCTATTCAGAATTATCTACGAGTACTTTCCGTTTTAGTCTGATTTTCTTTATTAGGCATGCCAAACTTCGTCATTCAGGATTATGTGTTCAGTCTGGCATTCCGTATATACCAAATTAATATCGTTATTTAAAATTATGTACGAGTATTTACCATTTTAGTCTTATTTTCTATACACCTATGCCAAACTTCGTCATTCAGGATTATGTACTGGCTTACTGACATTCTGCCATTCATTCTACATACTGACATTCTGTATATACCAAATACTCATCGTTATTCAGGATTATGTATATTATTATCCGTATTTCTACATATATCATACCAAATTAATATCCTTACCTAGAGCGAACGAACGGGGAAAGGAGTGTAAGGAGAATATATGACGCAAATGTGAATGGTAGAAGAAGTCGAGGACGCCCAAGAAAGACATGGCATGACCAAGTGAATCAGATCTTGAGTCGGGCCATGTCAAGAGTCAGAATAATAGAAGAGAATGTATGAGACGTTGTATGAATGTAAACGAGGCAAGGAATGTGTGCCAAGACCGGGATGTTTGGCGGCCCGTCCTCTCTTCCTACCCCTGCGGGGAAACGGCGTGATTGTTAGTTAGTTAGTTACCTATTCAGAATTATCTACGAGTACTTTCCGTTTTAGTCTGATTTTCTATATTAGGCATGCCAAACTTCGTCATTCAGGATTATGTGTTCAGTCTGACATTCTGTATATACCAAATACCCATCGTTATTCAGGATTACGTATATTTTTCGTGTATTTTTATAAACATATAGTACACCAAATATCGTCATTCAGGATTTACAGTGTGGTGCCACAATGCCAAATATAGTCATTTAGGATTGACAGCGTGGTGCCAGAATAGCAAATATAGTCATTTATGATTGACAGCGTGGTGTCACAATACCAAATATAGTCATTCGGGATTTACAGTGTGGTGCCACAATACCAAATATAGTCATTTAGGATTGACAGCGTGGTGTCGCAATACCAAACATAGTCATTCGGGATTTACAGCGTGGTGCCACAATACCAAATATAGTCATTCAGGATTTACAGCGTGGTGCCACAATACCAAATACCTATAGTCATTCGGGATTTACAGCGTGGTGCCACAATACCAAAAATATAGTCCTTTGGACTATGACTTTATCATTTAACCGCATCGTTATTATACTATTTTCATATATATTTTTTTTCTTTTCAGTTCTTTTATTTTCATGGATTGGCAGTGTAGAGCAGGCTAAAGGCACTTCTTGTGTCAAAACTGGTCAGATTTTTATTTGCGTGCATTTTTAATTTTTTGACGATTTTAACACCGTATTACGAAATAATACTAAGTATTTAAAAACACTGTAATACAATTTTTTGTGTGATTTTGTTTATTTATTTTTCTATGTATTTGAGATTGTTTGTAACCTACCTTACAATTTTACTAACTTACTTTAGAATGATTGGGGGAAGTGTTTTTAATTTTAATGTAGGTACTCTTTTATGTTCCTCGAAAACGTACAAGAGAGAAAATGAAACACTGTAGCGATGTGTATAGTAGTTCCAGATATAGTTCGTACGTACGTCATCGACGATCGTCTTCCTCCTTCTCACACGTCTTGTATGATAACGACAAAGACATCAGAAGATACAAAGATGACGTCTTGTACCACCTCTCTTTGGGACTGCTATTAATAATATTAACTTATTGTTTATACGAGCCGCAAACTGGTTTCGTCATAGCCGTGCCTTTGACGGACAGATATAAACTATAATAAGAAACATATCTGAAACGAGTGATAACAAACTAAACAAAATGTAGGTAGGTACCTACAAAATGATATTGTGTAAGTACTTACGTGTATTTATTGTACTTTATTAATATGAAAACGCCAAACTGTTCCTCTAAAATTAACCGTGTCTTCGTCTGGCAGATAATATATTTTTATCAGTAAACTAGCTGATCCCGGCATGCGTTGCTATGCCATTTAATAAAGAAATTGTTTCTCCCTGAGTGTCCTTTCCCATTCGTCCCGTTCCCCTTCCGCCTCCCCTTCTTCTCCTGCGTCCTCTTCCCCTCTCGCGTTCCCACTCAGTCACCTCCACCTTCCCTCTCCCCACTCCACTCCCCCCCCCCTTCCCCCGTCCCGCGAACCCCCCTCTCGAGTTCTCCTCCCCCCTCACACGTCCCCTTCCCCTCCCGCGTTACCCTTCCACCTTCCCCGCCTTCCCTCTTCCCTTTCCCGATCCCTCGTCCCGCCAACCCACCTCCCGCGTTCCATGTATTCAATCCCAGTACATTCAGTTTTTAAACAGCCCGCGTGCCACCTTTTACAACTTTTATTCAAATTTCCATTTTTCATGTATATTAAATTTGGTACCTAACATAGGTACCTATTTAAAATATCTAAAATTCTTGATTCGATTCAAACTATTAGGGGAGTACCTACTTTAAATGAATTTATTAACTTAAAGATTTTCAAAAATAGAATCCTGATTGAACAATCATTGTTTTGCAAAATGTCATTCTCAAACACGCGAACTGTCAAACGTGCGATAGTCGTTAGATTTTCTGAAATTATCCAATTTTCTGCGCAATTTTCTTAATTTTTCTCTCCGTAAGAACCATCCTCGTACTTCAAGGAATATTCTAAAAAAAGAATTAGCGAAATCGGTTCAGCTGCTCTCGAGATTTGCGCTTAGCAGCACATTCAGCGATTCATTTTTATATATAAGAAGATAAGATATTAAAACGAAAAGATGAAGAAAAATGTGTTACTACCTACCACCTACCTATTGTTTCGAAACAGGCTTGCAGTTTCGTATAAATAAAACGATGTAGGTATAATAAAGAATTACCAGTGTTTCATAACATATTCCTTTGTTAAAAAGAGCATGGTTTAATTGAAGCTTTTTAGTTTTGAAAGAAATTAAGGTTTAAAAAAATGGCCACAACTTTATGCAAGTTATTTGTTGCAAGCTGTTTCTAAAACGGTATTTGGAATTTGCAAGTTGTAAACAATACGGTGACGAATAATGTTTTTTCTTTGATTTATCTCGTTGATCGATGACTGTTCCTACCTATTCATACGGTGCAGTTTACATTGTTTATTTATAATTTAAAACTAGCAAGTTAGATTGAGTTATTTGATGAGATGGTCGGTATTCGGTGACATGGCGCCGCGCCGGTTCCTTTGAGGTCGCTGACACGGTCGACATTATTTCTCTGAGGAACCGGTTTCTTTGAAATATTGATCAAAAAAGAAAAAAAAATTAGAAGAATTGTAAAAATGTAACTAAATATATTTTGTAGAAATATTGGAGAATTTTCAAAATAAAATTTTCTATTCGAAATTCGCTAGCAACCTAGTTTATTTTTATTTTGAGGAACCGGTTCCACGTCAATCTCTGATAACTGGAACCGCAGTGATACCAGTGATATCGTTTTAGATACCAGCCATGGAACTAAGTACTCTTATGCTACGTCCAGACTGAAGCCAACCTTCCAACTCCGAACTTAGTTCGGAGTTGGAAGGTTGGCCGATCGTGTGGTCGCTGCGGCCAACCCTCCAACCCCGAATTCCGTACTTCAAAATGGCGGACATGAAACAGCTGTAGCTACGCTGTATCTTTTTCAGTTGCCTACAATTATTACGTACGTATAATCATATACTTATATACACGACATGTTTTCAAACAATTGTTATACCACTCTCCGTAATAATATAGTCATTTTAATAGTACGCGGCACGGTGTGGACAGCTGCGGCAGGCTGGTTCGTGTGAGTTGGCCGTCGGGATCGCCTCGAAGGCGATCCCGGGCCAACGCGAACTCCAACCTTCCAACTCGAACTTCCAACGCACGAACACCCCTCCACACGATCGTCCAAACGTTTGAAGTTGGAACGTTGGCCGCAGTGTGGGCTTACCATTAGATACCAGCCATCTCTAGTTATTTGAATTTTGAATCTCTGCCAGGGCTGCCAATTCGTGGGACTCTCCAAATTGTGGGGAATTTCCAAGATTTTCAAAAATCGGGTATTTTGCAGGGAGAACCTTTTGTGGGGAAAATCTTTTCGTGGGATCCTGGGCATTTCTGGATTATTGAACCTTATTGAAAAGAATTTACTTACGATAATTTCGTTTCCTTTAGCAGCACATTTTTATATGAATTTCTATGTTTAAAACCTGAACGAAAGAGAAAATCCGAAAACGAATAGATAATAAAAACCAGTTCTAATTTCAATAGAATTTTGTTTCATTTTTGAGGAAAGAACTTGTGGGGTAATTCAATATCTATTGCAGGTATTTTAGAACATATGCAACTGCAAATCTGGTCCCTGCCGCATTGACTGATTGGCGCTATTTTTCTTTTTTTTTACAATTGAACGGTCCCCGTTAACCGTCGATTCTCGTTTAAAATTTTTTCATTAAACTGTGAAACGTGCCGAGATCGGCCATCACCTTTGATCATTTTTGAAGTAACAAACATGAAGAAATTCAAAATGGCACTGGTGGCCGATTTGATGACGAAGTCAAAAAGCCCTTTGTGCAGCTTCATGTGAACGGAACCAATGATTGGAATGTTTCAAACTTTATGATCATCAAATCAATGATCAGTGCCATTTAACATTTAGACGTTTAAACATCGATTCTCGACCCGTATAAGCTTTTGATCAAGTGGTCGATGGTCATCATAATGATTTTACACGCTGTCAGGTGATGAACGGGGACCTCCTAAGTGACAAAAATGTCAAAAAATTAAAATGACCGATTTAATGACAATACGGTTTTCATGTTTACGGGCAAGGTTTGTAGAAAATGCTTTTAACAAGGGTAGTTCATATAGGGGTGGTTGAGCGGTGATTGGCTACAAATTTGTGACATAGCTTGCAGTCCACAATTTGGGAGGCGGGTATGGGTACCGCTGCCCCGGAAACTATTTATTGGATAACCAATGTAAGAGGGATGGATTCACACATCCGTTACTCCTGGACACACTGACCCCCAGATTCCTACCCACCCCTCACACCTTTTTGCTTCGCAGAACTTCCTATCCCTTCCTTCCTTCCTCAAAAAGACCCTCCACACAGCATCCCCTAAGATGACATAGGCCCTGAGGGAAATTATTTTCCTCAGGGCCTCTTGTGTGGAGCTAATGTAAAAAAAAGTCCATGTTCCACAGGGAGATTTGAATCAACTGCAAAACAAGTGGTAGTGGCTCTGTTTTTTCATAATCGAAATATCGAAAGCGGCCCGATGAGTTTTTTCGAAAAAGACCTGTATGAATTAACCTAGTTAAAAATGTTTTCTACGAATCTTTGTTTAAAGGTATGAATTGAATAATATGTTTGTATAATTTAGTGCATTGATTTGTGATTTTGTTTAACCCATGTTTACGCACTGTGTGTTCACTAACCTAACCCGTGTTTGTGTGTCCTTGCAGTTTTACTGGCATTAACAACAGCGCCTCTAGCGGACGCAGAATGTCAAAGTGAGTATAACCATCTCATTCATTTCGTACTGATTATTGTGTACAATTTATTTTTTAATTTTGATATCGGTAAAGTTGCCGAATTTCGCTGCATGCATGAAATTTAAAAAAAAAAATAACATTTGCTTTAAACCTAATTTCGACTGGCAACAACTATGTATTTAAGGGAACACTTAAAAGAATTCATAATCTGCACACCCATAGATGGCGCGAGTTTAATTATCTTCGGAAAAAACACTTTTTGCAAGTCATGCTTTAAAATATTACAATGAATTAATTGTTTGCGCCGGTACATATGTAATATGAATATGAATAAATTGAAAGTTGTACAAATACAATATTGCATCGGTGATTAAATTCAATTTGTTAGCCATTATTGTAATATTTGAGTTTTTTATGGGCAAAACTATTATTTTATGTTTTTAAAGGCGCAAACAATTAATTCATCTTAATATTTTAAAGCGTAATTTGCAAAAAGTGTTTTTTCCTAAAATAATTAAACTCACGCCATCTATGAAAGAGCAGATTATGAATTCTTGTATCACCTTAAGTTGGATAGATGGAAAAACATCCATGAAATAGGTTATTAGGTTGGTAGTCTGGGTTATTTAAATAATTTATATGTATTTACTAACAAATTTAACTTTGAATGAGAAAAAATGGAACTTAAATGCATCTTTTATATTTTGCCTGACATAGATTGATAGTTGTTTCTTAGGTAATTATTTACCTAACCACATCACTTTTAGATACATGTAATGGAAATTACAATTCATTCCAAAAATTACTACAAGAAACAACTATTTACATGCACAAAATGGGTTATTAGGTTTTTAGTTTGGGTAAATTAAATAATTTATGTATATTTAGATTGAAACGAAACTTTCACAAACTTCAAATTCATGCTCAATTTGGGAGGCGGGTATGGGTACCACTGCCCCGGAAACTATTTATTGGATAACGCCTCTGCCGTAGGTCACCCCAAGTGGTAAGCTACCTTTGGTGACTTAGCAGGGGTGCCCGGGTTAATGGTGTGAGGTTCGTCTGGGTCTTGGCGGCGGATGCGTCCGCCTACCAACTGCATGGCTGGCCGGATTGGGATAGAGTGATTGTGGTAGTCCCCTTGACTTCTCCATCCGTACTCTCTCGGAACATCGCCTTGCACCGCAGTGGGAGGGATGGATTCATACGTACGTCACTCCTGGACACACTGACCTCCAGATTTCTACCCACCCCTTATACCTTTTTCCTTCCCAGAACTTCCTCTCCTAAAAAGTCTTTCCATACAGCATCCCCAAAGATGACATAGGCCCAGAGGGGAATTATATTCTTTAGGACCTCCTGTGTGGAGCTAATGTAGGAAAAAAAAACCAAAATGGCGGCAAATTGTTGTTTTATAAGGAAAATTTTGAACTTTGAATAAAAATGGAATTTAATGCAATGCTAATTTTTATACCATCACTACTAACATAATTAGTTGTTTCTTGTAGTAATTAAGTTGAAACCAAGTGTTATTTTAAAAAATTTTGCATATTGCGTGCTGCAGAATGTGGCAACTTTATTTTTATATCTTTTGGAAACGTACCCACCCCGGTTCCATACCAAATCAGAATCAACTCAACTCAGCACCTCTTTGAAAAGTCATTAAATTTTTTTTCAAAAATAGCCCATAACCTTACCTAACGTAACCTGTTTAACCAATTTTGAATATATTTTTTCATCACTTTTAATGAATTTTCAAAGGAGGTGTGGGGTTGAGTTCAATCTGAATTGTCCGGTCACCACCTATCCCACGTTCCAACCTATTTGCATGGTAATTATTTTTGGTACACACAAGATTTCTGCACATATCACAAAAAGTCAAATAATGTAGCAGTGTCATCAAAAATAGCCATCAGCGCCATTATTATTATTATTTTCATTTAAACGTTGATTCTAGTTCCGTTAGAACTTTGGAACAAATTGTCATCAACTGACAAGCATAACAACATGAAAGTTGAAAGGTCGTCAATTTTATTCGCCTACACGCTTGCTCGTGATTGGTTTATTTATGTTTCCAACATGGCTTCCGATAAACAACTGATTTCGACTGTCAAACATCTGAAGAATTAGTTCACGCAGGCGTCGTTATTCTTGTTACTGGCGCTAGCAGCATCCTCAGTTTCCTACGCTTCTGAGCGAGTGCACAGTTTTGTGTGTCATTATGACAATCTCACTCGCCGATTTAAACTTAGTAGACAGTAGCTTGTAAACTTGCCCCGTGTCATCGACGCTTTACTTGCTAACTAGCAGATTGTTGACAATCTAGGAAAAAAGTTGAAAGGTCGTCAACTTTACTCGCGACACGCTTGCTCGTGATTGGTTTATTTATGTTTTTCAAGATGGCTGCCAATAAACAGCTGATTTCGACTGTCAAACATCACAGAATTAGTTCACGCAGGCATCGTTATTCTTGTTACTGGCGCCAGCAGCGACCTCAGTTTCCTACGCTACTAAGCGAGTGGACAGTTTTGTGTGTCATCATGACAATCTCACTCGCCGATTTATCCGCTTTTAAACTTAGTAGATAGTAGCTTGTAAACTCGCCCTGTGTCTTTGAGGCTTTTAACAGCGATTTTTCAAATCTCAAAAAGACATTGTTCCGAGCGAGGGGAATTGTTTTCCCGGGCCATCTAAAAATATAAAAGATATTTTTTTCATGTTTCATATAAATTTTCCAACATTTAAAAAAAATAATCAAATTTGAACATCCATCACAAAGTGATCATCATCACAAAGCAATCCCTTTAATCACCAATTATCCTTATAATCAGAAAAATCGACGACTTGATGGACTATAACTCTTTGAAAATAAACACACAAAGATTTAACACTGTAAATATTTACACACCGAGTGCGCCTTTAAGTTGCAAGTAGCTGTTGTTTATATTTTTAGCTTTCAAATAAACATTGCTCTTGTTGTGTGCGGGGCTGTCCAAGCTCCTGTAGGTCTGGGATCCCGGTATAATAAAATACAGTAACTAACTAATGAACACACCGTTTCCCCATAGGGATAGACAGAGAGGATGAACTGTCATACAACTCAGTCTCAGAGTACACTCCTTACTTCATTCACATTCACAAATCATCTCACATCTCTTTTCTTGTTATTCTGACTCTTAAATGATCTTGCCAAGTCTTCCTCGGGCGTCCCCAATTTATTCTTTCTTCATTTATCCAAACCGTCTAAGATGGCATACATTAATTACGTGAGTTGTTTTTTTTTTTCAATTTAGTTTTTTTTAATTTAGACTCCTCTCCCCCCCTTGGTGAGATTAAGTGAGATTTGGTGGGACCCTCCCCTCACCCTCACGTGAGATTTACTTTTTTTTTTTTACTCTCGAAATAATTTTTTTTTGTAATAGCCATTAGATTTGTTTCAGCGGGCAAAATGGGACACTTCAAAGAAGTGAAACAATTTTTTTTTTTTTTAATTATCTCTTTATATATATTAAAGTTCACGTGAGATTTTTATTGATCCCCTCTGAGTTAATGAGATTTGATGAGATTTTACCAGAACCCTCCCCCCCCCCATTTTGAGCTCACGTAATTAGTTTATGCCCCCTAGGCATCTTTTTCTTAATCTTATTCATTATGCTTACATTCTTTCCTTTCTTCCACTTTGTATCATGGTCCATGACTATACCTGAACAGCCGGGTACTTCCTAAACCACCTCTTTTCATCTCCTTTCCCTCCTTACTCAATTTAGTCTCACAATATTCCCCAATTAAATATGCCACTTTCCCACTGGTTATGAACATTTGGGACTCTTGTGCGGAATTCACTAACATCCAGACATTTCCCAACCTTCTTCTTTCCCATCCCCCTTCCCTCTCCACTTTTAAAGCACCATATTTTTTTTATTTTTTTTTTACATTAGCTCCACACTCTGAGAAAAATAATTCCCCTCAGGGCCTGTGTCATCTTTGGGGATGCTGTGTAGAGGGCCTTTTTAGGAAAGGACGGAGAGGAAGTTTTGGGAAGGAAAAAGGTATTAGGGGGTAGGTAGGAATCTAGGGGTCAGTGTGTCCAGGAGTGACAGACGTACGAATCCATCCCTCCCACCGTGGTGCAAGGCGAGGTTCCGAGAGAGTACGGCTAGAGAAATCGAAGGGACTCCTCAAACATTCTCTCCCGATTCGGCCTGCCATGCAGCTGGTGAGCAGACGCATCCGCCGCCAAGACCTGGTCAAACCTCACCCCATGAACCCGGGCACTCCTGCTAAGTCACCAAACGTAGCGAACCACTTGATGTGACCTTTGACAGTTGGTTGGTTATCCAATAAATGGTTCCTGGGGCAGCGGTACCCATACCCGCCTCCCAAAAAATAATTGGAGATGCCATGTCCCATTGGCTCCGGGCAGTTGGGGCTCATACGCGGCAATTACATAAAATTTTTCGGCTCATAAAGTCAGACCGCCTTTCTTTGAACAGCCCTGTCCCGGAGCATGCAGCGACCAGATGGTACAATGATTAAATTCTGAAGATAATTTACTATCGCAGGTCAATTAGGATCAGTCTTAATGTTTAATGTTTTATGCAATCAATTAGGAGACAATGAACTGTCTGCCAAAACCTTCAAAGGATTTGTGGCACTTTTTGTGTGAATTTTTGATCCATACACCCAGTGGTGGTTCTTCACAGGGGGACAATGGAGACAGTCCCCACCAATTACACTCAAAACCTACTAAAGGAAATTACAGTCGATGCTTTTTCTTCACCAAAATGAATGAATTCTTTAATATTTGCAGAAATAAAATAAAAAAATTTATTCCGAATGATTTTAATAAAACCCTACGCACGTACAGCGAACAATGTACGGCGCATGAGAACAGTGGGTCTATTTCTCAGATTCTCAGTGCGCAGAATGTACTGCACACTTGGGGGATAATCCGAACTATCCCCATACTTTCCTTGCATTATTTCGCGAACGTATGCAACGGCGCATGCGCAGTCGTACGTGAATTCAAATACCCGCGGGGACAATTCTTCGGATCCCCTTTGAACCATTTGTTTGCGCAGTTACGGGCGGGAATCGCTCGCGTTCAAATTAAGTTCGATAATCTTGCAAGATAAAGCTTTATTTTTATTCTACTTATTGTAAATTGGTATATATCTATAGACATTTTATATTATTTTGTATTTAGATATCCGACTAGAATGATTAGACCATCAAAATTTTTTTTGCGAAATTTTATATTACATTCTACGGTTGGTGAGATTACGGTACAGTACGTAACATATGTCGATCCCCACCACTAAAGAAGTGCTCAAGCCGCCACTGCATACACCTTACACTTAGCCAAATTGTAAATCAATTTTCACAAGAAGAGCATCACTAATAATAGTTTTACTTTAATACTAATTTGGGAAGCGGGTATGGGAACCATCTTTTGGATAACTAATCCCTCCCATAGGTCACCCGAAGTGGTTCGCCAGGTCTGATGACTTAGCAGGGGTGCCCCGGTTACAAATACGCGGGGTCGGGAGAGGGGTGTGTTTAACCTATCTGTGGCTTATTTAATTTTTCACGCAAAGACATGTTTAGTCTGAAGCGTTGCAATCATTGCCCCAAACGTCGCATAATTTTGAAACCTTGATCAATGGTAGCGACCCCTAAAATTTATTTAACCCGTCTGCTTGTTTAGGAACAAATACATCCCAAAACACGTAATCGCGTTATATTTTCATAAGACCAAAAACGTCCCGAGCGACCTTACATTTTAAAAGCTATATATCTCTCTTCCTCTCATGCAAACATGTATATTTTTATTTTAACCAGAAAGAAAACGAAATAATGCTTCTTATTGTCTTTTAAATATGAAAGCCATCTTGCTTAGATATTTTACAATCTCAATCCAAATTGACGATTTCAGAATTTATGCGCAAAATCCAGGAATCCGGATTTTGAGGTGTGAATATATTGAACCAAGCAGACGGGTTAAATGTAAATAAAAAAAATGTGTATATTTTTTTGGCTATTGAAAGCATTTACAAGAGTGCCTCGATAAAAAAGACGAACTTTTACTTTTTGAAGCAGCAATCTACAATAATGCCCCTATTGCAAAAATGAGTTTGTATATTATTTATATTGTGAGAAAACCCAACTGACTGACTTTTGCAGACCACAGATGTGCCTAGGTGAGTGTTGGGAATATGTTTTTAGTTAACCCCTACATTTGCAGTGTTGAAGAATCGTTTCTACACACGTTACGAAGCACTGCAATTGAAGTGTGGACTTTGTACATTCATTTTACTTTCGGATATTACCTCTACTAGATTAGTTTGAGAAAAAAATAAAATACTGTCATTGTATTGTGTGTTGACCTTAACCCTACAGTGGTCGCGCTCTTAAAAGTAACATCAGTGGTCGTGTGGATTACATAGGTAGGCCATTTTTAAACTAAAAAAATAAGTGCTATCATTTAGAATTATTGTATATTTATTTTTTAATCTTATAATCTAAGCATTGTTTATTAGAAATGTGCAACTTAAATTAAACATAACTTCTATGTTTTTCACAATTAACCAAAACATAAATGACCTCTTTTTTTAAACTAAAAATTACATCTTTAATTAAATGAAGACAATATAAGCGAAACTCGATCGATTATCTGGAAACAGAAAAATCAGAAAAAGATATTGACACCTCTGGTGTCTTTTTCTGATTTTTCTGTTTCCAGATTTTTGATCGAGTTTCGCTTATATTGTCTTCATTTAATTAAATATTACAATTTGAGATTTTACTCATAAAGTAAAAATAAAAAAAAATAAAAAAATCGTATTTCACTTTTATTGATATAACAAAAAAAAAGTCATACACTAATTTATTTGCTGATTTCTAAGCAGGATACACGTAAAATTATAGAATGATGTAGTTGGTCGCGCGGATTACAGGTGTAGATCGTGGAGTTTGCGGAGCTCTTGTAATACAACTAAGCATGCCCGATACCAGCGCTGAACCGAACGCGTCCGTGAGTTATCCAGCTTAAAGTATCTAACACGGAAGATATAATGATTCGCGCTACCCGTTTTTGAGGAATCTTTAATTTTGCATGAGTGGATTACATATGTAATCCGCGCGACCACTCCAGGGTTAAAAAACATATCTTTTTATTTATTGAAGTTTTTTGTCAGCCCCTACGGGTTACATGGATAAAATTGGAATTTTTGGGGCAATTTTGTATGGAATTACACTTTATCCTGGTGGAAAGAGTAGCAAAGAGAAAAAAATTGTAGATATTTGGGACAAATCATGTACACAAGTCACCAAAGTTGTTCCATCCTGTTCAGTGTCCTATACACTGTAAGACACAATTTCAATTGAACATTTTCTGTGACTTGAAGCCAGTTTACAATTATATAGAGAGGAGTGATTTGACAGCATGTATTTGGAGGATCTGCAATAGGTGAGCTGCTTTGTTGAACATTGAACATTGCAGTTCATTGCCTTCGTTATATACACAGTATGTATAGTAGACCAGTCTGGAGATTTTGCAGATTCTTAGCCACCCATCGATCAATAAAGCATGAAGAAGTATTCTATATAAAGAACTATTCTGACAGCATAAGCATAAAGGCAGCTAGAAATTTGCAAAAGTCCAAACAACAAAAGTTACAAGTTTGAAATTGAATGCTTGTATTGTACATTGTTAAAGATTAAAGAAGTGTCAGTTGCCATCTTGGGTAAGGCTAGATGAAATAGACTAGAATGTGTTGCCAAATTGAGTACCTGCTATGGTGAGAGTGTGAGAGGCTGGTGCTGAATGTGTTGTAAAGAGTTTTGTAATAAGGGCGCGATGCCGCGTGTCTGTTTCAGCGCGGTCCATCTACTGCTACGAGTGCGACAGCTGGACGGACCTGCGCTGCAAGGACCCCTTTAACTACACGGCCCTGCCGCGAGACCAGCCGCCACTCATGACCTGCAATGGCTGCTGCGTCAAGATGGTCCGACACTCCAAGTCACGTAAGTGTCCCCCTTTCTCTATTTTACTCTCAATTTCCCATTTAGTGCATCTATAGCAGTAGTTCCTGACCTTTTTTTGACCAGGGACCACCAATATATTTATTTGTTCTCACAGGGACCACAAGGCACAAGAATGACCTCTTCTTGGACTTCTTCAGCTACCTATCCAATACTAATACCAAAAAGGTTACGAATCAGCTTTTGGATACCTTTCGATTCGGTTTTGTAGTAAAATGAACAAATGTTTCACTGACCACATTTTAGATCTCGTGGGCCATCTGTGGTCACCGGTTGAGAAGGTAATCTGTAGTGACCCGCGTGGTGCAATGTGCCACATAGAGCGATTTTATCATTGTGTTGCCACGGCAAGTCTTGTCGCCGCTAGTAGAAAGTCACACGGAGCTATGGGAACTGCGAGGAGATAGTAGCGAGTGAAATAACCTGCATTCTACACTGATAACTTAAGAAAGCACCATCAACTAGCGCTTTTTAGAAGTCGGACCAGGCGACAGTAGTGCTGCGACTGGCAACTATCTGGTGACGTTGTCACACAAAGTGATTTTGTCACTGTTATTCAAGTAACAGCAACAAAATCGTCCTGTATGACACAGGCTTTATTGGATTCAGTAGCGTAGTCGTAATTATTCTTGATTCGCTGCCTCATTGCTGAAGATCGTGACTCCTACTCCAATTTCTGTGGTGAACAAGACTCTTCCGCTCCTGACAGTCCTGCTCTGCATGGAAAGCCAAGGACACTGACCGTGTCAGTTTGCCAGTGAACGTTCAAGCTACCAATTTTTTTTTAATGTTTCTTTGTAAGCTACTAAGTATGTTACTAAGTTATATTGTAAGCAACCGAGTTCATTATTATGTTACATTGTAAACTACATACCGGGTTTGTTACTCTGTTATGTTGTGAATTACATACCAACTTCATAACTTACTATGTTACATTGTAAACTACATACAGAGTTCATAACTCACTAATATACATTGTAAGTTACATACCAAGTTCTTAACTATGTTACATTGTAAACTACATACTGAGTTCATAACTCACTAAGATACATTGTAAGTTACATATAGAGTTCATAATGTTACGCTGTAAACTACCGAGTCCATTACTACGTCACATTGCAAACTAATAAGTGTGTTTGTGTTTGTTTGCAGCGTATGAATCAGTGCGCAGAACGTGCACGTCGCAACTACAGATAAACCTATTCATGGTGGACCACGTGTGCATGATGGAAAGTTCGGGCACGGGCCACATGTGCTTCTGCGAGGAGGACATGTGCAACGGGGGGGGTGCGCCCCTGCTGCATTCGCTGTGCGTGCTGGCTGTCCTGTCGCATGCCCTGCTGCAGGGGGGGCAGCGCGGGCAGCGTGCGCTCGTGGCGGCCGTGGCCCTCGCCGCGCTGCTCACGCTAGCCTCTTCCGCCAGCTGAGGAGCCCCCGTGCGTGTCCACAATCCCCATGCCCCCCACACCCCGTGCACCTAATCTTATCTTCAAGCCAGGATTTGTTATCATTTTGTATGCGGCGCGGTGGCGTCGTGGAAGAGTTTGTTGGCACGGAAACTGAGAAAGTCTCCTGAAGGCGGTGATAGGCATTCAGTGATGTTCGATACCACTCAATAACACTCGGTGGCACTCGGTGACACTTCGGTGGCACTCAGTGACACTCTGTGACATTCAGCGGCATTTAATGACCCTCACTTATACTTAATAATGCTCAGTGACAGTTAATGACACTAAGAGATACATCAGTGACCCTCGGTGACATTCGGTGTCGTTGCCTAACAAGACTTAGGAGGTCTCAGGAATACGTGCTTACTGAATTCTATAATTTCGTTTCATTTTTTTTTGTAATTTCGTACAGTCAACACCAAAATGGGTCATTTAAACTGATACCACACATTGGAAGTGTCGTACTTGTACTTATTTAGTTTCTTTGTAACGGTTTTATGGAAACAAATTGTTAACAGTTTGATATGTACCAATGAAAATAGCAACTCGTAAACAGGTTTACGAAGAAGCTGTTACAAAGTTTATACTCGTGTAAAGACAACTATTATAATTTTGTATTTACTCCTAAACTCGATTTATGCATTACGATACAAAAATGTTTACTTTAAAATGCTAAAACGCGTTTTGTAATAATTTTAACTTTATGATTTTAATTCGAAAATCGAGCCAGCGAAAAAAAACATGAGAATGTTTAATTATCATTATCATGTCTGTGCATTTTTTATTTCCTTTTAGAAGCGTAAATTTTGTAATATTTCCAAGCTATCGCAAGAGTAAGTCTTTCCGTGTACTTATGAACCGAGTTTCCTTAATAGAATTAGATTAGTCAAAAGTGCCTTTAAACATAGCGAAAGTTATGTATGATTTTTTGGATTGCGTTAAATGAGTGTCGAAGACGTTTTTTCATTTCGTAGAGAATCATACAATTATAGATTATACTAGGGATATTCAACGGGGAGCGGGGGAGTTTTTTGGCTTTATAACCGAGACAGCGTTAAACGCTCCTTTTTAGAAAAGAAAACGTTAAAAATCCTGGTTTTTTGATAATTTTGTGTGTACAACGAAAATGTCCATTAGTCATATTACATTTGGCGCAACAAAGGGTGATACTGTTTTCGTTAATAATTAACCTAAATTAATGCATTCATAAGTAAATTCAGAAATATTAACTTTTTTACAATTCAACTGAAGCTGTCTGACAACTTCATTGACAAATAATATTATAATAATACTTACTTAAATCACTTGTATTGCGTCATTTTTATGAAATCTCACCTAAAGGGCGCAATATATATCCTTTGCTCTATAAGGTGTTTTAATTTGGTTAATATTTATTGATAGTGACAGATGCACATCTTTAGTGCGCCATTTTTGTAAAAAATCCTTAAACAGAAATCACCAATGTGTCACACCATTAGCTAAATACTAACTAAAGGCCATGTGTAATGTTTAGCGTTGCCCTGTCCGTTTCGGGGAAGCGCTAATCTTACGGTGGTGTAAGTTTACGACGATGACGTGGACGGATCACTGGGCCACACTTTAAAATACTTGAAAAATAAAACAATTAATTATCCAACTTCATAGGTAAAGGGTTTTATTGTGTTAAGTGGTATCACAAGATCACTTTTCAATATTATAGAAAAAAAATGCAGAAAGAAAATCATTTTTAAATATATTTTGAAATTGTAGAAAGTATTTTGAAGTGTGGTCCATTTATTGTCGCCCGTCTGTAGATAGATTTTTTTTAAATTTAGAATCTTAGCTTTGCACTTGCGCATGCGTGATTTTTTTAATCAAATTATGAATTAATAAGTAAATAATTATTAAATTGGAAAGTGATTAGAAACTAAAAATTAATTAAAAAAATGCATGAAGTTTGGTTAGAGGCCTGCTAATGTTGCCATTACTTGCACAGAGTTTTGCCGCCGCAAAAAATAATATAAAAGTATAGAAAAAAAATGTATCCCTAATTGCTACATTTATGAATCCTCACATTTTAAAGTTTGCTAGGCTGCTGAAAATCGTATATTCTACACATTTTAAGTAAGTACCTACCTAACATATTTTGATAATATTTTAATAAGTCAATACTACCCTATTTAACCAATTTTTTTTATCTCGCTGCTCTTTGTAAACATGGCAACATTACCACGTCCAAATGCCGTAGAAAAAGTTTGGTATTATATTATATACGATATTAAATACTATACGATCTAGATAAAAAATTTTAAAACATTGAAATTAATAATTAATCAATATTGCGAATGAGAAAGTAAAAAATGAAACACAAACTGAAAAAAGCCTCCGAGTACAATAAATACATAAAATCTCTTTTTCATCATTGCCAGTTAAAAAATAAATTACAAATATTGTTTTTGGTTATTTGAATAGAGAATAATTAGAACCTTTCTTTTATCATTAATTTGACCAATTTAAAAAAAATCCATGTTCCAATTACAAAACTGAAAGAAAAATATCTTCAAAGCGAAAGTACGTAATCAAATTAGTGCTGTTTTCTGTGAGAAAATCATCTGAAGGGCGCTAATTACTAAGTTTATTTTACTTTTAGTCCAAAAATTTGAATTAATCTATTTATGAATTAATATTTCTTTTTAAATAATAACATAATTGGGAATAGAAAAATCTAATCTTCCATTCATAAAATGTAGCTTGCAAACTTGACTTTGTAGGTTATGTCTCTTACAAAAATACATTTAAATTGCAACCAGAGTTGACTCGAAAACATATAATTGTAATCACACAGTTGCATTGCTTGCAAACAGCATGTTTCAATCTTGTTCAACTTCAGAATAGAAAATTCCAGCAAAAATAAAAAAATAAATTTCTAATTCAATCAAAGTGTACACTTGTTTTCTCTTTCTGGCCAATAACAATAAATAGGAGTAAGCAAGACTTAAGGCTGTTTCTCAGTAACGTTTTGCAAGGCCATTACTGTCAGAATTGTATACATATGCACCAATACACACAAAAATTTGTGTGTGTGTGTGGGTCAATTCTAATTGCACGACCCATGCATAATACAATATTAATTTTAGTCAATATTGCTTTGAACAATTTTCAACAAAATAACATAATAAAAATTGATTTTTTAAGTATTTATTTGTACGGCCATTTTGAATTTGTGTTTTGTGAATGATTTCTAAATATATTAATTATTAATTCAGGCAATCATTTGTAAGGAAAACGTGACCAAGATTAGATGATCTTATAATTTGTTGCTGTTTTGAAAATGTTGCTTGGGGTAACACACACCTTATTGCTCCATACATTTTTCTTCATACAAATCCTATTCAATTATAAGATTAAAATTATCAAATATAATAAAGCGATCAGATACTATTTAAACTGAACCTCGTGAGTTATACTTAGGTTGGGTTGTGTCAAATGCCATCACATTTGACGAGCATCTAATCGATGACCATTGCCATTTTGAATGTTTGACGTTTGCTAAATGTTTGAGCGATCCCAGTTATTAAAATCAAATTACTTAAATTCTCGGCCTCCTACCATAGGAACAAATATTTGATAGCATTGTGTGAATGGTACAAAACATAAGCGCTAGCGGTTCAACAGATATCTGTTTGCGGTTTGTAGTGTGTCTGTACACAGCTGCATTAGGATCTGTCAAATGTCAAAAAATCTAAATGGGACTGAACACCGACTGAAGTTTGGAATACGGCAACATTAATATTTTTCACAATCCATTGTGATTACTGACCATTACAAAACATTTGTGGTGCCCGAAAAGAACATTTTGAAAACAGCAATAAAGTGTAGATAAATTTATGATTTCAATAAGAACTTAGGGAAGCGAATAAACTGTAGAATATTGAAAATATTGTGATAACTAGATATAATCTAGATCCTTAGAGCATGTTATTAATTTATTATTTATAGTTTATTATATTAGTTATTAAATTATTACTTTAAGGGAGATATTAAGGTATTATATTATTATCTATTAAAAGCCATGCATTTGCACCATAATATATATATAAAGACGGACGATAGGTATTACGTGACGATTTTCCCAGAAGGAGCAAAGGGAATAAATGGGCTCATCTTAAATATCACAAACACAATAATATTATTAATTAATTGTAATTGAAACGCGTAATTACTTATATTATATAATTAGTGCGAAAAACTGATAACTACATACTCAATAATAATAAATCTTCTCACAATACGTACTTCTTACTTAACTATTTATCAGTTAGTGTTGATATTTGTTACAAAATTACTAATCTCTTCTGATTGATGCATTTATTTAAAGAAAACTGTTTTACCGACATTTTTCCAGAATTTCTAAACTTCTTGAAGAAACAATAATAAAAATAACTTACATCGCATTTGGTGAAATCAGGAACTACCGATCATAACGTACCTGATATCACCGCAAATAGCTCGCAATGGTGGAACCACGCAGCTCCATTTTAAGGAGACTGTTTTACCGATGCATTTTAAGTTTAATTTCTCATTCATAGATGGCAATACTGTTTCCTATGATTAACAAATTAATATCCTAATTTTGTTATAAAATCTTTCCCAATATGGTTGTGAAAAAAGCAAATACCTTTTGAAAAAATATCAAAGCTGTTGAATTTGTCCTGTTTCCAATATTGTTTAGATTTTGTTAGTCGTTAAATCTCTAATAAATTATTATCCTCGTACTCATTATTTAGATTAGAAGTTATTCTCTCTTCAAAACGCTATGAAAATATACTGCCAGATTTAATTAATTTATCGTAAGAAAAATAATAATATTACCTCACTCAGAATATCATTAAAAAGCAATGTTTTGATAATGTAAAGATATAAAATGTATGCTATTGCGTTCTCATAATATTCGTACATATCACCACTTCATGTTCCGTAGGGTTAATCAGACAATATCTGTAATGCTAAATTGCTATCTTGACCGCCTCTCAAAGGGTCCCTTTTTCATATTCAATTATTTTTATTTATCCACACGTTTCAAACAATGGTTGCATTCGAACTACCGTCCACAATTCAGATAAATAATTATTATTGTCACGACAATATCAGCTCATTTTAATAATATAAAACCCATACAATGTTGCCATTAGTAAAAAAAAATATAAACTTGTAGATATTTATCTTATTATGTAATATTCCAAAATAAAAACTCAAGTACTTATGTTAAAAACGACACCAACGTTGTGAAAATATTATTATTATTTTAAATAATAACGGGGCTTCCTTTCTTGAAGTTTATCATTTAGTCTCTAAGCCAAATAATAAATTAAAAACTTTAATATTTAAATATAATAATAATTATAATATGTGTATGAATTCAATTTATACATTTATTGCTTCTTTTATTTTGTATGTATAACTACATATCCCTCTGCAATTACATAAACATTTTTGAGCAGTCTTTAATTAAATTACGTTTTCCTCTCCACATTATTACATAACCACTCGAGTGATGGGGATTTCCCGGTGTTCGATTTTCATTCCGGCCATTTTTTTTTTTACATTAACGCCACACAGGAGGCCCTGAGGAAAATAATTTCTCTCAGGGCCTATGTCATCTGGGATGCTGTGTGGAGGGTTTTTTTGAGGAGAGGAAGGAATGAACATTGGTCTTGAAGAGACCCATGTTGTAGAAAGGAGGAAACACAGAGGCCGGCAAATCATTCCACAGCCGAGCTGTTGAACACAAGAACGAGTCGAAGAAACGACCCGCTCTCATGTGACAAATGTCAACCATGTACAAATGTTGGGCACGCGTTTGGCGTGTTTCCCAACTATGCACCGGTGCCGAAGGGATCAATGACGCTAGTTCCTCGGAGCATCTTCCATTGTAATACCGATAGAACAAGGATAGCATTCCCACCCGACGCCTTTGCTCTAAAGATTGCAATCCGTCTGTTAAGATGGGAGAATCTATTAAGCGGACCGCTCGTTTTTGCACAGAGTCGAGCCCCCATACCTGAGCTGGCCATTTGATTTAATTAATATCTTACCTTCAATTATTAATAAGGTATCGTATGAACTGCTTACTGCGGTTGAAAACCAATGGATCCACCTAGCTTTCACCGTTTATCCCATATTTTTAGGTTTGATGAGTCATAAAAATCACATATCTAAAATTTGGCAGCCATCACTCGAGTGGATAAAACCAAGTTTTTATCTTTCTGTGACATTGTTCCATAGTATGAGCTTTCTTACCCAATTTATGAAAAAAACAACTTCTTCTCAAAGCCCAAAGTTAGGTTTAACCTTATCAACGCGGCTTTACCATATTAGTGAACCATTAGCAGGCGTCCTCGCTAAAAAAACACATTTATTAAAGTATTGTTGGATAGATTGCATTGAAACGGCCAGCTTTTTAAAAGATAATCTAGTCTATGATGCCAATGTTTTGGATATGGAAGCAGGAGACCCAAAGTAACCCTATTAAACATCAGGGGACTAGGTTTCTGTCAGAATAATAATGTTATAATGGGAGACATCGGGCCTAAGATCTGTGTGCTTACACACCACCAATAAACAATCTAATAAATCTGTACAACTTAACTTTTAATACTATATATTTGGGTTTTTGTACGAACTAACTTGATGTAGGAAACACTTTAAATCACATTCTAAAAAGATTCAATGAAAATCGTAACATCGAAATCCCCAAACTCAACAAGAAAAGTTTACTTATAAAACTGACTTAATTAATCTTATAATTTCTGACTTATTTAATTCAGTCCACTTTCAAATTTACAAATTATACATAGCTTCAAAATAGTCTTGATAAAAATAAATAAAACAGGCACCCTTTCATTCATCATTAAAACAATCTAGGCTTCCTCTCAAATCTATGAAATTTGCAAGTACATCATATACCTTGCTACAACTTGGAGGTTTCTGCATTCTCCTCAATATATATTTCTAATTGTCAATTACTGCTTATCAAACTGCAACCATAAATTATTAGATTATCTCCAACTAAAATCCAAGCCACATTTAAATATTAAAGCAATAGTTTATAATGTAATAATTAATATATTCCATAATACTATTTTAATCTATTGATTAAATAAAATTCATCCGTTTTTCATGTCCATTATTGAGCCTAATATCTATTTGCTCGTATTGTAACTTCCACACCATTAACTAAGAGGAAACGGTTTTATTAAACTAATGCAGTTAACCTAACCTAACACGGGTTAGAAAATAACAATATCTCCGTGAAGTTGTTGTTTGTTGAACTATAGTATGTGTATTTATTTATTTTCAATGGCGAAATAAATCTTCTGAAAAAGCGATATTTATAATGAATATTGCTTTGTCTACATACTTACATAAATAATAATAATCTTCTCTGGATAAGTCAACACATTCATCCGTAATAAAATTACCTGTGCTTATTTTATAAATGAAAATAATTCAGGCAACTCCAATATTATAAATTTAAAACATCTGCTAGTCAACTATACTAATAAAATTTATTTCATTTAACCACTGGAGTGTTATGCAACATGATCAATTTCAGCCTCGAACGCTGTAAAATTTTTTAAGCGGTCGATTTGTAAATTTCCCGCCTTTTTTAATAAAAAATCACACCTCCGAATTTTAATATGGAAACATATATGTAAACTGCCTTTACTGTTAGCGAGCTATTGATTGCACTTATATTTAACCATTCACATAAAATTATAAAAAGATCGTTAAATTTATAAACGCGTGAATTCTGCATTTTATTTACATGCAGATACCTATTTGGAGCAATATTAAATAGTATGACTTATTTGTGTTGTCTATGGCCTAGTTGATAATCACAGATATAAATTTAAATTCGAACATGCATTTTTAATGTGTTGATCGGTCATTGGCGGAGTTGGCATTGCGTTTGGGTCCCACCCAGACGTTTTGTGTTCAATTCCTCGGCTGGCTAAGTCCTCCATCACGACATAAGCATCATTTTTTGCTTACTATAGTGGTATTAGGAGATCTTCAAATGTTGTCAGGTTATTCGTAACTCTGGAATGTTTGTCTTTCTTTAAAAAAAACGATTTGTAAGAAAAAATATTTCAATAAATTCAGTTTGCCGATTTCAATAACACATGATTAAGAAGAGATGTGAGACATCTCTTGTTAAACTGCAAAACTACCAAATTTGACTTGTGATTATCGGAGATCTCAATATGCAGGAACTTTAAAAATAAATCTGCAGGTTTTTGCAAATTGGCCAAAGTGTGTGTAAAAATACTCCAGTGGTTAATAACTACCGTAATAATAATAAGTAAGACTAGAAAAGGACCATTGAAATATTACAACCGGTGTACAATAAAAATCAAATGTATCTTTATCTCTAATAAATAATAATATTACACAATAATACAAAATACTCAATTGATGAAAAATACATAATATTTCTTTTCAATAATACATAATATGTTTGCATTGTTGAATTTGGTTCAAATGTCTATTCGTATCAATGTTGAAAATTATTGAATATTTCGTCAAATTTAAGTCCTTCTTTATAATGACGACACAATGTAAGCAAAATTCAACATAAAAGTTTACTCCAAGTTTAGTATCGATGGCTTGGAGCCAAGACATTGTATCTCCACTTTTTGGAAAAAACGAATTATGAACTAGACTATTATAAAGAGAACCTAAATTTAAATGCATAAAAATATGGCATATTTAGCTTCAACATTCTAAATATATTTACACACCTATTTCAATGCATTACAATCTTGTTAAATTGATTATTTTCAAGAGATTCAAACGTTTAACTTCTGTCTCTTAGTAACGATTTGTGGATATATAATATCCTGGTTACCAACGATATGATGATTTCATGAATCTTGAAATTATTAGTTGGACATCAATGTTCATCTATGATGAAAATTTTACATTAAATGTACAATATTCACTTTAATCATCTTGAAAGATGCCATATAGACACGGTTATTTATATAATATTATATTATTTTAATAACAGTTATTTAATTCATTCATCTGAAATTTTTAACCAATTAAATTCAACAGTGCACATATATTTTAAATCCACTATAATAATAATAATAATAATCATCTCTCAAAAGTTTCAGGAATCGAAACATTTTTTATTTGGTTTTTATTTATTGGTGTTTTTCTTTTCATGGAAAGTCCATTTGAAATGCTCAAAACAGATTATTTTTATAGAAATCGCAGCCAGTTTTGATGTGAACACAATTCTCACTCAGATGCATTGCTTGCATACAACATGTTTCAAACTTGTTTTATGACTTCAGAAAAACAAAATTTAAAAAAAGTTAATTTTTAACAAATAATAAAAAGAACACTGTAAATTTTAAAGATTGTATACATTTTTTTTCCATTTTTCGATAAAAACAATAATTAAGAACGAGAAAGCCACAAGGCAGTTTGGCCGTGACGTTCGGCAAGGACATCACTGTCAGAAGTGTATACATAATATGCACCCACCATACATTTGCTTTCCTAATTGTATGTCGTTGAATTATAACTTTGGAAGCCAAGCGCACTTTCTATATTTTGTCTATTGAAGGACAAGTTCATATAAAGATTATTCTTTTTTAAATCACTTCCGGAAAACATAAAAATCTGTATTATTATCTCACTTAAGAATCGCAAGTGGTGAATTCAGGCATTTTGAAACTTGCACAGCTTGTATGTACTATCTGGAATTTCCAGGAATGCAACTATTAACGAGACGAAGCTGGGCAGTAATTATTTAGTTAAATAAAAAAATATATAGTTAAGAGCAAAGTAACGAGGACTTTCTGTTATAAACTTTATTTATTTGTATGCGGTGTTGTGTTTTTACTATTATTCTTGATGTTTGATTTTGTAGAAAGCTAAAAAAAACAATAAATCACGATACGTTGGTTTCTTATTTAAATAATGTTTGTGATTGTTTTATTATTGTTAAAGATGATCTTTTGTGCGACGTAAAATATTAGTGTTAAAAGAAATTTGTATATATTGAAGTCAATAAAGAATAGAAAACTATTTAAAGAATTGAAGACAGCCATTGTAGTTGAATCATCACTATTGAAGGCATTCATTACGGCATTTTATAATACTTAGTGTGAATAGAGATAATTTTGATATATCATTATTATTATTAAATGAAATGACTTATTATTGGATTAGATTTGTTATGTAGGTTAAAATTTTATATTGGAAACTTAGCTTCTAGATACATCAGACATTCACCATTCTTTGTATTGTTTAAAATCATTTAACCTTTTGTGAATGTTTACCTGGCCACAAATATTTAGAACTTACGTTCATAAGCGTTCTTCAAATATTAACAAAACCCAAATAATATGTCTTCTGGTTAGATAATAATAATACATGTCTTATATTGTCACAAGGCTTTAAAATAAAAGTGAGACATTCAAATAAAGTAACATTCCCATTGCTATGAAATAGTTTCTCATAACCCATTCTCGTCAGGCGTGACCTATATAACAGCCTATATAAAAGAATATATCTAAGGGTTAATGCTAGAAGTGCCCATCTCAGATTTTGATAATTTGAGCAAGGCATCAGAAAGTAAGGTTTGTAGAAAATGCTTTTAACAAGGTTAGCTCATCGAGGGGGTACAGCGGTGATTGGCTAAAAAGTCATAATCAATCAATTATATGACATAGGTCGCAGTACATGTTCCACTGGGAGATTTGAATTAATTGCAATACAAGCAGCAGTGTTTTACTTCAAGCTACGTCACACGTTTGAAATTTCGAAAGTGGCCTGACAAGTTTGTTTTTCGAAAAGGTCCGTATAAGCTAACCTTGTTAAAAGCAGTTTCTACAAACTTTGATCGGAAAGTACCTAAATGTTTCTTATTTCAAAAGTCCAAAAACTTATGTCAGCCGCTTTAAGTTAATGAAATTGTGGTCCATCTGATCGTGCACGTCAAAATAATATTTAAAATGTTTTACACCTAGATGCAATTTCAACAATTTACGTATTTCACGTAGCCACCTCTAGCATTTTCCCCCAGATATAATTTTTTGTTATCCTGGTTGGATGGTGAAAATAAAAAAAATTATCGAGTCATTCGTTACTACTTTGTGCAATTTTCGTTTTCATTAAACACATTTGACTCTCAAACTGTTGTACAACTTTTGAATGCAATCAAAAATATATTTTAAAAAAAACTTCTTTACTATGTGTAAAGCAGAAATCTATTTTTTGAATTAGCAGACACTCTCAAATGTGGAGTTCCTTATATCGTGAAGTAATTTCTATGACAACTAGTTTTGAAATCCATTTAACTGGTAGAAATGAAGTCAAGACTTCATTTTGTTTTGTCCACATTTTTCCATTTAAATATTGGATGAAGTTAAGTACATAATAAAACCTATAATAATTATAAATTTAATAGGATTATTCAAGCTTTATTTGTTTGTGAATTCCCAATATTTGTGGTCAGAAAAACATAATAGCCCATATATGATACCAACAATTTATTTTTCATTTTAACTTATTTATTTTATATGAAAAGTCGTTACATTTTGAGATTTCTCACTTGTGACATAAAATAAGCGTTTATTCTGAAACTCCTTAAAACGTTATTATTTTATTTTTAAACTAACAAAAAGCATGTTTTGACTTAAATAATTGACATAATAAACAGGTATATCATTTTAAAGAGACGTTGCTTATTTAGTGGTGCACTGGTTGGATCAATTTTTTTATTTTTTATTTTGTTAGGAAGCTGTGAAACAAAAAGCATTGTAAAATTGAATGGCGAGTTTAAATTTAAACAGACGAGCTGTTCTATATCTTTTGTGGGAACGAGATAGTTCTCGATAGATATCGGGCGAGATCTCTTGTCAGATTTGTGTGATTTTCTAATGCTGTTAAATGAATAAATAATCATGCATACTTGCATGAATTCGTGTTCAGAACGACCTAAACTAAAATACGTGACAGCTCACGGCTGAAATTCTGACATCGATTCATAGAAAAAGCAAATAACAGTCATTTAAAATCACACAAATCTGACAGCAGATCTCGGCCGAGAACTATCTCGTTCCCACAAAAGATATAGAATAGCTCGTCAGAATTGATGAACTTCGACACCCAGTATCCTTTGGCATTTGCGGGGTAATAGAGGACTGCGTGCGGGTATTCCAAACTAATAAAAAATAAAACTTATGATTCTTTCGGTGTGCACAAATTCAAAGTGTCCTTTTTGAAATGATTTGCCTCTACCTAGTTAGGAGTCCAATTTTATTTGAGTGTTACCTAGAATATTATATTTCTGTAGTTTATCGAAAATTGGTTGTTATAAAAGGAATGTTGAAAATTTAGAAAAAATAGTCAAAATGGCTAATGTTTCTTTTCAGGCGACTCTCAAACTTTAATAAATAATAGTCAATTTAAAAAAAACCTTGTAACATAAAATCTATGTAGTCAACAGTATTCCAATCCCCGATGTACCTATTTCATTAAATGGTTATTTCTTTTACTTTTAGAAGAATATAAGACACAATATTTGACATTTATGGTGATCTTTCTAGCAATTAATAATTTTAATAGCGTCGCAATTTTCAGATAAGTTCAACTAATTTATTTTAACCATTTTAATGTAAATCTAATTGAAAAAGAGTAACTCTTAATTTAAAGTGGACTTCTAACCTCTGATTTGTACATTGTAATAATTGTAATTTATCAAAAAAATCAGCACTAGAAAATAGATTTAATCATTAATTTTAGTTAATTATTCAAATTGTTTTGTAGTGCTGGGTTTTTGATTCGTAAAAAATGCTTAATTTGAATAGTTAGGTAAAAATTCAAGTCATTCTAACATACCTACATTCAAGCAAAGCTGAACATCTACGATAAGGCATTACTGATTGAGTCAGACTATTAAAATAGTAGGAAGCTTGTATTTTTTATTCTAACTATTCAAATAACTCTACATTACTAACATGTAACTATTTAAAAACCTCAACCCATGTAAGCTCCACGCTCAGTGGCTTTTGAAGTATGTAATTTGTTTAGATCAAAGCATGAAACTGAGTCATTAGTTGCAGTAAACACTCATCACCATTTTGTAGTTTTTTCACTCCATTTCAATCTGATACTCTGTTGGCCACTTTACACTGCCAAACATGCCGCCATGTTTCTGAAAGGATCTGCCTCCCAATGTCGCATGGTTTTTAAACAACGCATCCATTGCAAATGTGTTGAACTTTTATGTAATGTTTGTACGCTAATGTTGTATGAAATGTTTACAGATATACATTCTGAACTTTTCTGCAATTACATCAAAATTGCAGATATTTTGAACATTTCTGCAATGTTAGAGATATGTTAATATTTTCTGTATCTTTTCTGATGACACTAATGTTACATACGTAATTTATGAATTTGTGTGATATGGAATGTTTTTGTCGAATGTCTCTGTCACATCATAATTAATTGCATAATAAAAACAATATCTTTAACATTACTGGATGCGTACGTAAAGTTTTTACCATTCAGTAGTGATGGCGACATGATGGGAATCAAAATTTAATTAGTAATCTTTTAAATGAGTATCGGAATGTTTAATGAATTATTTAGTTAAAAAACAAATGTTCTCAACTTGTAGAAATGGCTGAATGGTGTATTTTTTCTTGACAGATTATAAAGTTGCTAATACATCTTTGTGGCAAATAAATAAAACAGTTTCACAAATAAACTTCATAAATCAATATATTTGATTCAATGAATCTTGCAAAATAATGATTTATAATGTTTTATACAACTGAACTTTTGATCTGTTTAAAAGAAATGCGAGATTATTTTTTTTAAACTAAACAACTTTCACATTTAAACAAAAATAGTTGCTTGCACTTTTATTTTGGTAAAGTTTAAGAATAGATTCTTGGCACATCTCCTAGTTACTAGTTGACTATGACTCAAGCTTGCTTCAAATTTTGGTCTGAATATAATTATTTATTAAAAGTATTGGCTATTTAATTATAAATAACATTATCATATTTTCACATTTTTCACTTTTTTTGTAACACGCCATGAAATTTTTAAATAAATAATATCACCGAAACTTGTATTATGCACTGATTTATTAACCCCACATTTGTTTACTTTTTTACATTTAAAGAGTTACTAATTAATTTTAGATTCGCCTGTAGTTCATTAATTCCCTTAGAGCACGTGGCACATATTAACATGTTCAAATTATAACTAAATCATCCGCTGACACAAAACATTACTAATCATTTATTTTGCATACCTACCATTAAGACTGGCATCTGACTGCATCACTTGAGTGTATGCCCATGCATCACTTGAGTGAATGAATACACCGAAGTGTGGCATTAGGGTGCCAGCAAATAATTTATCAAGTTTCTCTTTCTTGCTATAAAGCATTGTTTTAGTCTGGTATAAAGTGTAGATTTAAAATTTGATTGTTGAATCTAATAGAACTTCCTGGCAACCATTGAAGTATTTAAAGCAATGAATCTCCCTTTAAAAACTTGACGAATTTGTGAAGACACTTAATGAGTATGCAAATCAAAATGAATTGGTTCCCCCATCTTAGAAAAAAAAAAATGCGACTTCTTGAACATTAATTTGTTCCAAATTCAATTGCCTTCCTAAATCCCTCAATCTTTTTACAAATTCAAAACGAACATCCCAATAGTTGAGTTGCGATCTCTTGCAAAGGATAGAGTCGAAGTCTCATTAAATCATTTGAAAATGTATGAAAATAGCGAGCCACGAAGCACATGTCTGTCCGAAAGCGCAAAATACCATTTCCAAAAATGGCAGCCATTGTGTCCTGTGTCCGACTCCTTCCTCGTCGTACACTTTCTCCAACTGAGCGAGGATTAAGAAGAAAAGAAAATTGAAGAGAAAAAATATCCAAATGTATAATTCTACTGCTACAGCATGCATTCGACTTGGAGAATCAAAAAGGAACTCCATCAAGCCAACAACAATAAAAAGAAGACTTTAGTTTATTACTTTATCTTGTTGTATAAATGTTTATTTTCTTTTTAACAGTGCCCAAAAATGATTTCAATAAAGATTTATTAGTTGTTTTTGAAAATTTGTAGAAATGTAAAAATTTTATGTTTAGTTCGATTTCTGTATTATTTGTTGAATGTTTCGTGATATGTAGATAAAAATGCAATATGGAAATTGCTCATGTTTAAAAAACTTTAATGATATTATGTTAATTAAATTTGTATAAGTGTTGATTTATAGCTAGAACAGTTAATAAATTTTTTAGATTTTCAAATTGTAAAAAAGTTTTCGAGACTCTTCCGAATCTATGCTTTTCTAAACTGCAAATAAATTTCCTCTAGAAGACTCTGCAATATTTTAAATTTGTTTATTAAAATAAATTGTGTTGGTTCCGTCGTTTGTATATTTCTAACGATGATATACGACAAAAGATTCCCTAAAACTGAGACGAGATATAAAATTTGTACATAATAATAGTATGTCATAAACTTTGGTACTTTTTGGCTTGAGACTTTTGTATAATTCACTTACCTGGAATATTTCATTCACGAAAATATAGCTCATCTCAAAATAATAATATTATTATAAAGAAGGGTTCGCACTTACGAGAAATAATAGAATATTGGCTTCCATTTTTATACCAAAAATACATATTACATTTTAAGCATAACTTAACAATATCTTTGCTAATAGGGTAAAGACGAGAACTTAGGCGACACAATTAAAATTTCATTTAAATATTGAATAAACAACTTGACCAGTAAAAGTGAAAGTTTTCGGAAGTTTGACCAGGAAACACGAAACAATCAAATATTGGATCTTAAGATGTGAAACTTGGCGCATTTGACTAGGTAATGTGAAATAAATAAACTGAGTTTGTTAACTTACCTATTGCTGGTTATTCAATGTGTTCAAAGTTATACCGTAGGTTTACTCGTATATGAAGCTCCAGATTCTAGAGTAAATCATTATTTAAGTAATGTTACAATACATATTAAGGCTTGTTTTTAACATTAATAAAATCGCTAGAACATTTATAAACAATTTCTAACTGTAGGAGTGCTAAGGAGAAGACAATTCGTTATATTTTTAAGATACTTTAACAAATTCTGTTGTGTGACGTGTAATGATGTATTTCGAAGAGGATTAAAATGTTTTAACGATTATACTTTCCAATTTAATGATTTCGGGACAGTAAATTACTGTCTCTCGATCATCAGGTGAGTCGGATATATTTGAAATCTTCTTGATGATTTATTTATAATATGTGGGTAATTTGAAACAGAACAAGAACGATATTACATTTAAAAAATCAAGAATCAATCTTCTGAACATTAAAATATACCCCGCGCATCAAAAATTGAGCAGTAGAAGAATACATAATATGTAATGACAGCATTTAAAATGTAACGAAGCAATCAAATTATTGCACCATTGGAAAATTCTCTCTTTGCTAAGTGCCTCTGGTTTCAATAGAACTTTGTAATTAATTAATACGGACGGGGACGAAACTAGGCTTTCCTTTAAATGAATAATTGTACTGTAAGATTTCATATTGGGCACCCTAAACATGACACCATTAATGTTAACGGCCTTAACGTTAGTGTACATAGCTAGAGTAACGTAACGGGGTCGAGAAATGGAAGAGAAGTCGGCTTTGCAACATTTTGTGAACTCGCTACAAAAGGGCGCTTTTTTTTCTACTATGATAATAATAATTATTATTATGATTACATTTATTTGTTTGTATATTGTAGAATGTTAATCGAATAATACATTCTCCCATACGATTGTGATGTTTTATTACTGTTTAGTAAATGTGTGGCATAGTGTTAGATGTGCCAAAGTTGATTTCTCTGGTATTTCAGCACCTCTGAGTAAACTGTCGATTAGCATTACTAGTCGAGTAGCATATTATATTGTCAAGTAATTGAAATTTACTTAATACTCATCCATAGCACTAAGCCACAGAATTTAGTAACTTTTTTAACAAAATCTTCATTTATGTTCACATTTTAGTATCACAAAAAGTTGTGTTGATTTGTTAAGCCGGGTACAGATTCCTGTAACGTAACATGCAATGTAACATGAAAGGAACATTTCATAAGTGTGGACGCAGCGTGCGCACGAACTGAGCATGTACCTACTCACATCTGTTTCAGGGATGCGCGCGGTGAACATAGCTCAGTTTGCCGAGAACAAGTCCTCCATTGTTCGCGTGCGTTCTGCAGTATAGACACAAACAACCCGTCCACACTGACGCTCCGCGCACACTGCGTGCCCCTTTGTATTCGGCGAAAAAACACACTATGGGAATTCTGTTACATTGCATGATACATTGCGACAATGTGGACGGCAAATTCTTTCATTGCGTGGTACATTGCATGTTACGTTACAGCAATCTGTACCCGGCTTTAAACATTTTTTTTATGAATACCAAAAAAATATATCTGAGGGATATAAAAGCAAAACCGCCACTATCCACACATTGTTCATTTTGACCTAATGGTTGATTAGCAATCTATATCTCACTCTCTACACCCAGGGCTGGGCAAAATACATGCTTTGTTGTAATTAAAATACAAATTACAAAATACTTTTTCACATGTATTTAAAATACGAAATACAAAATACTTTCAAGTCATGTAATTGAAATACAAAATACAGTATTTTAACCATTTTTTTCTTTCAAATACAAAATACAAATTACAAAATACATTTGGTTTTGGTAGAACCTTTGGTTGCAATAAATTGTCGTAAGTGCCCTTATCTAAGGGTGCGTTTCCATAGAAGCAATGTTGAGCAGAGTGAAACAGACGTGCAAAAATTGACCAATCATATTGCTCAAAAGACATTTCATCTCCGCTTCACTTGTAAATTTTTGTGAAGGACCCAGGTGTTAGATAATAATAATAATAATACGACATTTGTATAGCGCAGTTTTGTGTTATTTCTAGTGACCGACCGAAGGTTCGGTAAAAAAATCTAGTTTTGGCATCAGTTTCGGTTTCGGCAGAAAATCTGCCGAACCTTCGGCCGCACCGAAACTCTGCATTCATGAATTATCGCGTGTTGTTTGGCTGACTTCGGGTGAGTTCGTGGCTCGTGTGTCATCCACCATCATCAACTGAGTTGATGGCCGGCCCGGTGTGCTTGAATTGTGAATTTGTGTGATCACATAATTAAATTATTTTTATTTATTTCGTTTAACACGTGTAAATGAAAATTAAAATCTAGTCTCCTTCAACGGAAGCAATCTTCCGAACAGTCCCTCCTTTGATGTGCTTGGTGTAACTCTTAAGTGACCGGCTCAGGTATGGGGGTTCCATCGAAGCCAGAGTTTTAGACTCTCAGAAACTGGGCGTACTGTACCTGCACAGGGCCCGCAGATACTTTAATAGTACACGTTCCAGAGTGGAAGATACTCTCAGTATCGCCCTAGTGTAAGATCATCATTCAGAATTGAAACGTTGCTTGAAATGGCTTCTGCCGTGTTTGGTGACCAGATCTGAATAGCCAGGTACTTCCCCACCTTCCTCTTCCCTATCTCCTTCCCCTCCCCACTGCCTTCAGCCTCATAACATACCCCAATTGGGGATGCCATAGTCCCACTGGCTCCAGACGGGAGCAGTTGGGACTCTTGTGCGGTATTCATGTAAAAAAAAAAAAACACAACTGCTAACACTGTAAAAATCGCAAGTGCGCCCCACTATTAAATTTGCAGCCACCTCTGGTCTGGATCCCCAAAATACCTTAAAAAAAATTAACCATCGACTCTGTGCAGAAACCGGTGGTCCAATTGATAGATTCTCCTAACACAAACGGATTGCGACCTTCAGAGCATAGGCGTCAGGTGGAAATGCTGTCCTTGTTCTACCGGTATTACAATGGAAGATACTCTAAGGAACTAGCGCCATTGATCCCCTCGGCACCGGAGCGTAGTCGGGAAACATGCCAAACATGCACCCAATATATGTACACGGTTGACACATGAGAACGGGTCGTTTCTATGACTCATTCTTGAGTTCAACAGCTCGGCTGTGGAACGTTTTGCCGGCCTTTGTGTTTCCTTCTTCCTACAACATGGGTCTCTTTAAGACCCTTCACTCCTTCCTCTCCCCAAAAAGACCCTCCATACAGCATCTTCAAAGATGAAATACGCCCTGAGGGAAATTATTTTCCTCAGGGCCTCTCATGTGGAGTTAGTGAAAAAAAAAAGTTGTGATTGTAAACGCAATTAAAATTAAAATACTCAATTTATGAGGACCTTCCTTTATAGTGAATATAAGTATAAAAAATAAGCCGAATTTCAGTAAACAATAGATTTTTAACAAGTATAAAAAAGTTTCAGTTTCGGTTTCGTTTTCGGCCGAAACGGAGACAGATACCGAAGATTCGGTTTCGGTAGAAAATCCTGTTTCGGTCGGTCACTAGTTATTTCACTTCAAGTGCGCTCTACTGTAATTAACTTAAAAATAATCTAGTATTCAGTAAAGTTATTCCTATAGTTTAGCTTCATCTAATACTATAACACAAAAAGTACAATACAAAGCAATGACAAGCATAATACGTATAATATGATAGAAAATGTACAATACCAGTGCTATTATAGCACAGGACGTGTTGCCAACTCTAAATATTAACATACATAATATATTGCTCTGGATTCTAGCGTTTTTAGTCTACGCATTATCTACGTCAGTTTATTTTTCATTATCATTATTAAGATCGCTAAATGTATTTGAAAATTATTTTGAAGCCGTAAATATTTGAAATACAAATCACAATATACCTCAGCCTCAGGTAATTGAAATACCAATTACAAAATACATTTTTAGGAAGTAATTGAAATACAAATACAAAATACGTATTTGTATTTCAAATACGTTTTTCAATTACAAGTAATTCAAATACTGCCCAGCCCTGTCTACACCATACAATCTTCCATCGAAAGCAAAAAGGCCTCTAAACTATTCAAACACAAATTTTAAAACGGTGGTCAAATTCAACTCTCTTCAACTTTCTATGAGGTTCAAAAGCGCCACTATCGAAATACACCAATCACGAGCCAGAAAACATTAAATACTTCGTAAATCCAATATGGCCGCCATGCTGGTGGAAATGCAAAACCACCACTCTAACAAATGTTAAGGTTCAAAACCACCACTCAAACAAATGTTGAGGTTCAAAACAGCCACTCAAACAAATGTTAAGGCTCAAAAATTGAGGCCACCAGGCTGAGTTGAACTGCAAAACTTTCAAAATACATTTGTTTTTAGAGTAAAAACAAATCTAAAAATAATTGATTTGAAAATGCGAATAAAAAAAAATGCTAAATTAAGCTTGCAATTAAAAAAAAATCACCAAAAAGTTTAACATTTTGCACTGTCGGATAGTGGCGGTTTTGCTTTTTTACCCCTCTTTTAGGCACTGCGGTGTCCCACCTTCATTTCTACGTAAACACCAATTGCATAAATTTCATTGGCTTGGCAGCTTCGATAGTCCGTGCATTTTGGTCATAACTTGGTGAGTCTCTCAAAAAAAGCCTCTTTTACAAAAGATCTTCCCATTCTTGCAACATTCGCCCAACGAAGCCATCCCAGTAATAAATGAGAACGGAAAATGGAAAACGGAACATCAGATGGTAAGTACATAGGCGTCCAACTGCAAGTTTATACTGAAGAATACATTGCTTCACTTAGGGTATATTATACTGATGACAGTGTGAGGTTTTCCAAAGCCTAGAAAAATGACAACACAATTAACGTATAGTGTATTTTTTATTGACTATAATATCAACTGATTTACATGACTTACGGCCGTTGTGTCCAATCTAATGATCAACGGCTGAGCCGAAATCTCGACTCAACCCTGCTCAAATGCCCAAATACGTTTTGCCCAAAGCACTTGATCGCCACACCACACTCAAATTTAAGGAAGCTAACTTCGTGGATTAAATACGCTTGAGGAAGACATACTTATAAAAATTGACAACAGAGCGAACATAAATACGCGAAAACAATCGATCTGTCATCAGTTCACGCTCTTGTCGGTTTTTGATTTGGTTTTTTCAATTTGAATTATGGATATATTGAATATAGTAGATATAGTGGAATGGGCAGATATGCTTGATGATAATATCGGGTTACATAGGCGGCTACAAGATGCAGATATATATTTTATAGAAATATTAAAGTGATAGAGAATTTTATAACCGTTTTCGTGTTTTACATATGTCTTGATCCAAATAGATAACAAATAGACTTACGCAAGCGAAAGGTAAAGTTTTGACTTATTCGAGTGTCATTTTTGCAATAACATGTGGAATATATTTAGCACCTATCAGGTCTGAAAACCTTTTATCTAATGTTATCATGCTTTGTATATTTCTTTTTTAGAAACTGCCCAATTTTGCCATGCAATCAATTGCTTGTTGCTTTACGTTTCTAAGCAACTGGAAGTTTTCACATCACAATAATAGATTGATTGCACTCACATCAAAATTCAATCCATGGGTAAGTGCCAAACAAGCGCTGTGTGTTGGTTTTACCTGCATATTTTTCTGTACAGTATCAATTAAGTATTGTGTTAACCATCTGCTTTCTCCCAAAGGTGAACCAGAAGCTGAAACATTCAGAAATAGGAAGGGCTACTTCTCTATTAATGTGCAGACCATTTCGGATGCTAGAATGAGGATAAGGGACATCGTAGCGAGATGGCCAGAAGCCACACATGACTCCCTTATATTTCAAGGCTTCCGAGCTAAAGCAATGTTCGAAACAGGGCAGTACTTAAATGGAGCACTACTTGGAGATAGTGGATATCCATTAAAAGTATATTTAATGTTTGAATATTCAAATACATTTTTGCATAACATAACTTTAAAAGGAATGTGTATGATTAATAATATTTAATAGGTAAATGAGAGTGTATTTGGGAAGTATGTTTATGAGGATTGAGAAGGTGGTAGAGATATTGAAAGAAGGGTAAATGTAGGTGACTCGATTAATGGTAGACTGAACGTGCTTTGCGCTAACTCTCTAACGTTCCAAACTCTTCTCCCACTAGCTAATTCGGAGAGTCATTTGTCATGTTTTCAGTTGGTTGTCGGCCATTCAGTGATCCATAGAGTTGGGAAATGGAAGGACAGGTACATTTATAAATTAAACAATTTCTTGCTATACAAATGTCTTGTTTATTGCACTAAATGAATCCAGGCTACTAGAAAAAGCTTTACTCTCTATGTGGATGATTTGGCAGTTAATTTACTGATTTTAAATCTATTTTTGCTACCATCTCTCTCTAAACTGTCGAACAATGAAAATGCATGAAGTTTTGTTAGTTTGAAATTAAATATTCAGTACTCGACGTAAAATATCTTAAGAGGTTGAACTTTCGGGAAATTAAAAAAAAAACAAAGAAAAAACTGTTTTGAATAAAGGTTTTTTGAATCTAAACTCAACGGTAACCTTTGATAAAACCACAGAAAAAAACATCATCTATATAAAGATTCAGCATTAAAAACTAGGCAGAAAGTTACAAGTTTTACATAAATAATAAAATAGTTTACAGTTCATAGGAACATAGTATAATTATAGTACAATTAATCATAACAGTAAGTAGCAACACCAATTAGTCCTGGGTCGATCGATCTTTTACACGACCCGGATCGCTCACGACCCACTGGAGTCACGAGCGGGTCGCGAAGACCCGCTCTTTCACAAAATACGAAACTCGATTACTCATCACCCGCCCAGACCGGTCAAGTCATACACGACACGAAACCCAGGTTATAATTGTGTGAACGTTCTCTCACAGCTCACACCTGTAACTAGTAATGTCATGTCCCAGAAATAAATTTAAAAAAAGACATGCTTCAGGGGTTAAAAAAAAACAATGTTTTATCATGTTTTGAAGGATATAAAAACCTTGTAAAACACGTGTTGTTCTGAAGCTTTTATTGAGAATTTAAATAAGTAAATTAGCTGTAAGCTGTAATGCTTTATTATAATTTCTTTTTATTAGGGTCAGACATTTTACACTTTTACCAGTTTATAGTTTCTATTACAATGCACAATTACATTCACACCCACACGAAAAATTAAAAGTTTTTATGAAAACAGCACTTAGCACTTTGATTAATAATACCAAGATATGCTCTTATTAAAAACGTCTCCGTTTCTAGTCGAATATTCGAAAATCGAATCTACTAAACAATCCCGCTATGACGTGACACACGGGCAGGAAGCAGGATACTGTTACGTCACGCACGTGTGTGCGTTGATCGGCAATCGGCGACCGAATGTGTCGCAGTTGCAGTTCGAGAGTTCCGGGAGCTGACACGTCTCGCCACTCGCCACATGGGCACCCGGCGATCGGTCCGTGAGTCACAGGGTGCAGGAATGTGTCGTAGTTGGTAGGTTGCGGGAGTGTGTTGCGGTTCACGGGTTCCGGAAGACCCGGGTGCTGACGAATAAATAACCCGCTCGCTCTTTGGTGGCTCGTGAGCGGGTTTCGACGATCAAGTCTTTCACGATCGACCCAGGACTAACACTAATACACCGGATCGACCAATCACAGGCATCCGGAACGTTGGTGTTGGTTTGTGAACATTATTACAAACGTATGTTTCATTTCAGACTATCTGGTGACACCATATCGAAATCCGGAAACACCCGACCAGCACAACTACAACACAAAACATATTAAAACAATAAATGTGGTAGAAAGGCAGTATGGATTGTGGAAAAGACGATTTCCGGTCTTATCCAATGGCTTACGACTGTACCTCGACACCACGATGGCAGTTATAGTCGCATGTGGAGTTCTTCATAATATTATGCATCAATCGTGGGGAGGAATATCCACAAGATTGGATCCACGGCGTTGGTGATGATCCCAACAACGTGGCATTAATGAACAATGCAGGGAACATCGCACATTTAAATGACTTCCTTGGAATTGCAGGTCAAACAGTCGGTGCCACTGGCATCACTGGACTCTCAGGAAGTGTGAAAACTGGATTCTCATTCCTGAACAAAACATAAACATAATATCAAGTTTTATAACCAGCAACAAGCAATTTAAAAACAAATAATGTGTAAACCTTAAAGACCATGTAATTAAATAACATTTTACACAAGTACCTATGGGAAAATAAAGAAATTAAAATATTTTGCACATTAGTTATTTCAAGTTATTAGTTATTGACGGCCTCCGTGGTCGAGCGGTACGACTCACGACTAGCGATCCGGAGGTCGCAAATAAATTTTATCTATATTACTTTGTGTTATTCCACAAACTATTCATTAGAAATAATAAGTAGCACATTATAGAGTGGAAGACACTGTCAGTATCACCCTGTTGTAACACCACCATTCAGAACTGAATGAAATGGTTTTAGCCATGCTCGGTGACCAAATCTGAATAGCCAAGTACTTCTCCATCTTCCCCTTTCACTCCCTAGTACCTTCAGTCTCATAACACACCCCAATTGGATACAGTTGAGACTCCAATGCGAGTATTGAGAATTAGGATAAATGAAATAAAAATTACCAATGTCCATTCGTCAGTCTCCGCTGATTCCTGTGTCGGCTGCACTACTTCCTCCCGGCTGGTGGATGCCTGTTGACCATCATCTTGGACGGCAGGACCATATGAATCAAACCTTTCAAAATACAATAGAAATATATATTAACAAGTCATAGTAAACGTGCGCTTTTCAGCTATTTTTGTTGAACTATAACGACAATGCATTGACAAGCTTTTGGATTCCACTACGTAATGGTAGTACAAGTGAGGGTTTATTTGAGTGCACCAATTATGGGACTACTGCCATATACTGTATACATAATGTATTCCCATTGTTCTACATACCCCGGGTACTAATGCTGACTCAGTGGACATGTTCAGTCATCACCAAATATTGTTGCTGAGGCAGTTCACTTATGTATAATACTGTATTTTAATATTCAAAGGCCATTTAATAACATAATTTAATTAAATACAAGATATTTTAACTTACCGATTTACCATTGTGCCCTCTGTGTTCGGGAATCTCGTGCCAGATTGTCCCATGCCTTTTTTTGCTGCTAGCTGCAATCATATATAAAATACTACGAGAAATCAATTTGGACATATAGAAATTCTAATTAACTATACATCGCATCCTTCCCAGAACAGTTATGCAGAGAGGAGTCTGTCAAATCATGCCTCACTCACAATCGTACCTTATCTCATACATACTCTTCTGTTATTCGGACTTTTACACGGCCCAAAAACATCAGGATTTCTTCATCCTGCCATGTCTTCCTCTGACGTCCACATTCGCGTAATAATATATTCTCCTTAAACTCCTTTCTTAGTTCGATCGTTTACTTGCCCAAACCATTAATCTTAATCGAGCTTGTTTTCAATGGCATTTGAATTTCAAGAACACATTATTTATTATACAAGATAATCAGTAGTCAACTTACCTTACCTTAGGTTAGACCATGGTTAGATCAGCTACTGGCTACTGCAGTTGAAACTGAGAAAGAATTCCCAGCAGCTTCCGTCGAGAAGTTTCAACTGCATAATATGTCAAACGTCAAACTTTGCATAAACAAAAAAGTTAATTCAATTAACACTTTATTTTTTACATATTAAATACGTTTGTTTTAAAAATATGAAATGTCGGTTTATGTATTACACTATTTAAAATAAATTATCTGTATAAATAATAAATACAATTAATTAACGCTTCGGTATTAATTTAAAATGTAAAGTTTCTAATTTGACGTCATTTTTTAGTCTATGTAAATAAACAGTGCTACACACGAGGCGTTACGATCACAACGTTGGCTACAGGCAAAATGGAGCAATTCACTATGATCACTTAACTGAGTGGCGCTTCGCGCCACGCTCAGAATTACTTTGATAATCCATCGAAATTGTTGGTCACAACGCCGGTTAGGGTAACACATTTAATAGTGATGAGTAAATTCCTGGGAATTTATTTTTGGGGAATATTGTGGGAATTTTTATCTAAATGGTGAAATCCCCATGAGGTTGTCTCCTACAAGGAAATTTCGTGAGATTCAGAATATTATGTTAATTAGAGCGTGCTGAGGACAGAATTTATGGAAAATACTACCTAGTACCGAAGATATAAGCTGTAAATATGTTGATATTTAAGACCGGCTGATGTGTGTGCAATATCAAGGTAGGTACATACAGTGGCGACTGGTGCTCATAAAAATGGGTGGTGCGCTAAAAATCTTGGACATATACCTACCTACTCTAACTGAGATAAATTTAATTATGAAAAAATCTTACCTTTGTGGATTAGGTTGATTCTCCGTTCGTTGTCTGTAGGTGCATGCCATGCATTGAGTCTGAATTAATTGTATTTCTTAAGAAATATTTTAAAGTTGAAAAACACCGCTCAATCTAAACTGGTGTCATAGGGATTGTGAATTTGCGCAACACTCTGAAAAAGCCATATTCAATTATTGTAAAAGAGTTGTAAAATAAATACTGACCCATCAGCATTTGTAAAGCCGCTGCGATTGTAAATTCAAAATCAATCAACAGTTCATTCCTTAACTTAAACTTACCTATAAAATTGTATGTAGATACTTATTGGAACGAAAATCGAGTTTTAAAAAAAGTTCAGTTTATCACACATCCAAATATCTTACTGATGCATCCGAAACTCGAAGGAAATAGGTATATACCTTCATAACATGTCTGCATTGTTTATATTATTGTGCTGTCTTTGGCCGATTCTGAGCGAAACGTTGAATGAGAAAGAGTGAATATTAAATTAAAGACACGATATCGATAATAATATCGCACAAACGCGTTCCCATTTAACATACTACAGAATGAACAGTTCCTCTTGATGAGGTGGAAATTTTTCAAACGCCGTCCGCGATTTACTTAAATTTGCAAAGCATTCACTACCTACGGTTTGGGCTCAATAGAGAATTGTGGAAGGATTCTTGTAAATTCTGTGATCAATTTGAAAAACGAACCACCACTCTGAATATAGGCACACAACGTTCTGCTTTGTTACGCGCGCAGTTAATAGACACCTATATTTTGTATGCATTATAACAGTTAGCATTATAATTCGAAATTTAGTATGTTTTTTGGTACTCTAGAATTTTTAGAATAGCAGAAATTTTGAGTGTGTCGCTTCTCCGCACCCTAGAGCTGGCTGCCACTGGGTACATACAATGACTCTCACAACAGAACTGCCATTTGAATTATAAATTGTGCCTCATGTGATATCACGAGATACGATTTTACACATTTTACCCAAGTTCATTTTGAAAAACTTCGTTAATATATGAAAAAACTAATTTTACTGTTGCGTTAATTCTTTAAATATACATAATAAATACATTTCTATCAAAAAAGACCTCTCCCAAATAGCTCTCCAAACGTTTCAAAAATTAAACCGGAAAAAACTCGTCAAATTCACACTTGGTTAATTTTTGCTGAACGAAATGTGCTGTAATTGATTTGGCGAGTTTAAGAAAAAAAAAATAAGAACATCAATGACGAGTAGTTCGGATGAAACGGAAATAACGCATTGCAGTACCTACGAAGCATCAAACTGCGTTCATTGGCCGCTTTGATTATGACCTCACTTTTCAAGGCTCCTATTGGCTGAGAAATGAAACAGAAATGAGCATTACAGTACCTACAAAGTATCAAACTACACTCATTGGCCGCTGACCTCACTTTTCAAGACTCCTATTGGTTGAGAATGCGTGGGCGAAGGTTCACTTCAACCGCGTGTGAACTGCACTCGATTTTTTTTCTGAATATACAATATTGAAAATTGGATGGAAAACTGGATGTTTACCCTCTGCAAATTGGGGAATATTGCGGGAATTTTCAGCTAAATGGTGAAATCCCCATGAGGTTGTCTCCCACAATGAAATTTCATGTTATTTTATAAATTTATCATATAATTAGAGCATGCTGATAATTTATTTTTTTAATTTTTGGAAAATACTGAATAATATGGAAGAAATGTTGGTATGTCAAGGTACATAGAATGACTGGCGCAGCAGTACTGCCATTCAAATTATGAATTATGTCTCATATGAGTCATATGACAACATGAGACACGATTGCATACGCTTTTACCGAAAATTGTTTTTAAAGCTCATAACTTCATCATTTTTGGAGATACATATCCAAAAACTAATTGTATTGTCTAACTCTTTAAATGTAATACATTTTCATCGAAAAAAAACAACTTCATTCAGAATAACTTTCATATAAAAGACATATATTCTCCACTTTGGGGAATATATATTAGGTTGGGGAATATTACTTCGGATGCACATCACTAGTTGTACCCAGTGGCGGTTTTCACTAAAGTGCGTTTGTGCGCTGAACACCCATTAAAAAGATGATAAAATAAAAGAAACTTGTTTTATAATAATATACAAATAATATTACATATTATAAAACAAGTTTGTAATCATTATAAAACAAGTTCATAATCACATTATATATACGACTCCTTTAAAATCCGTATTTAAAACTCGCGCCACAGCGTCGAAATCGGTACTCCGAAATTTCTACAGCTTTATCGAAATTTCTAGAACTTTTCGGAACCTTCTAAACTCACTGACGTGTTCCGTAACTCCTTATAGAACTTTCTATAGCTTTATCGAACCTTACAGAACTTTCTGGAACCTTCTAGACCTACAGACATATTCCATCACGCCTTCCAGAACTTTCTACAGCTTTATCGAACCTTTTATAACTTTCCAGAACATTCTAGATCCACCGACTTATTCCGCCACTCCTTTCAGAACTTTTTGGAGCTTTATCGAACTTTATTGAATCCTCTGGAATTTTCCGGTACCTTCTAGACTCACCGACATACTCCACCACTCCTTCTAGAACTTTCTACAGCTTAATCGAACCTTCTAGATCTTTTAGGAACCTTCTATAGTCACCGACTTACTCCGCCACTCCTTCCAGAACTTTGCACGGCTTTATAGAACCTTCTAGAACTTCTTACAACTTTGTGGAATCTTCTAGAATTTTCCGAAACCTTCTAGACACACCGACATACTCCTTCACTCCTTTCAGAACTTTCTACAGCGTTATGGAACCTTCTAGAACTTTCTACAGCATTATCGAACCTTCTAGAACTTTCCACAACCTTCTAGACTCACAGACTTACTCTGCCACTCCTTCCAGAACTTTGTACGGCTTTATCGAACCTTCTAGAACTTCCTACAGCTTTGTGGAATCTTCTAGAATTTTCCGGAACCTTCTGGACACACCGACACACTCCTCCACTCCTTTCAGAACTTTCTACAGCTTTATCGAACCTTCTTGAACTTTCCAGAACCTTCTAGACTCGCTGACATACTTCTCCATTTCTTCCAGAACATTCCAGAGTTTTATCGAATTTTCTAGAAGTTTCCGGTATCTTCCAGACTCTTCTTGAAATTTCTAGAGTCTTCTTAGAACTTTCAACTCTTATATCTTCAAAAGCAAGCCCTTTAGGTAAAAACGAATACCCTTATTCCCTAGGAGGGATAGAGATCTACAATACCATATAACTTCCTTGATCATACCTGCACTCGTTTCTGAGTTTTTGTGTTCCGCACGTTTTTTTGGACTTTCTTTTATAATATACTAGCCGACCCGGCGAACTTCGTACCGCCTCAGAATCAATAACTCTTGTGTTAACATATTATTTTTTTTAAGTTAAAATGAATAATTAAAACGAATTAAGTTCAATAAATGTGCAAAAATCAAAAGGATATTTGATTGAAATTAATGTAATTCACGTGAGAGCAACGCATTTGCTTTATTGAGGAGAATCTTTACTACTTTCTGTTAAAACTATTTGCTGGATGGGTTGCACTTGGGTCGATTCCCTTCATTGAAGCACCTTGTGATGTACGACATTTTTCGTTTTGTTGTCAGGTGCGAGAATGAACAAAGCTGATGGTTTGCCGACACGTGAACATGCTACGTATAATTGACCGTGAGAGAAACATTCATTTTCTAGATTCACGCCACAAAATTCAAGGATTGGCCATGTGATTTGTTGATCGTCATGGAGAATGCAAGACGAATCGGAAATTGTATTCGTTTAAACTCGAATGGCATATCGGTTGGGATCATTGGAATTCTCGGAATGAGAACTTCCTCATCTTTGAATTTTCCCTTGATTATCGTCGCGTGAATCACATTGCCCATGAGTTTTCTCACCACCAATTTTGGTTGGTTCAGATTTCGAAGCATGATGACTATCGAGCCAACCTTCAGTTGTAAATTGTGCGGTGGCAAACCAGGCAGATCCAATGAGTTTAAAAATTCAGTTGGATAGTTGGTTGCTTCGTCTTCGTTTGTTACACAATCAATAGATTTGAATGAATGCAGTGGACCGAAGATTTGATTTTGAACTGTGAAGTTTAAGTGATCCACATCTTTGTTCTTTGCCGCAAGAATTGCTTTTTCACTAAACCAAATGTGATTTTTGTAATTAGCAATGATATTTGGGAACACTTTGTTGATAAGCTCGTCCTTCGTTGAAACGAAATTGAAAAAATTCGATGGAAACGAAATCAATCCGTTCGATTCGTTGACAGGAACACGGCCATTACCGATAGCCAGCAATTGCGTGGAGAAATCTTCGGCATATGGATCGTTTAGCAATGCTACTCGCATGTTTGTCGTCAGATGAAGTTTCTTCACATAGCGGCCACAGAATAGATGATTTGAGGCAAGCGTTTATTTCATCGGCAGCGGTCGATCTTGGAATGACTGGTAGTGTTTAGCTGAAATCGCCAGAGAGTAGAATCATTGCGCCTCCAAAACATCTCGAGTCGTTACGCAGATCTTTCATAGTTCGATTGAGTGCTTCCAATGCGCGTTTGTGCGCCATTGTGCATTCATCCCAGATGATGATTTTACTGTCTACTAAAACTTTGGCCATTGGTGAGTGTTTCGAAATGTTGCATATCGGGTTTTCAGTTGTTTGAAGGTTTAACGGCAATTTCAATACTGAATGAGCCGTTCGGCATCCTTCTAGTAATGTGGCCGCTATCCCAGAAGAAGCAACTGCTACTGCAATTTCAGCTCTCGCACGAACAATGGCCAAAATCAATGACATGAGGAATGCCTTCCCAGTTCCGCCATTTCCATCATCAATTGCCTTCATTAATGTATCGTACACTTCCTTCTGTTGGGGGTTCAACAGTGGTACATTCGTTCGAACTGATTGGTTTAATGCATCTTGATCATATTCATATTCACGTTCCAATTCTCGATTGAAAGCGTCATTCATTCCACGATCTGGTGTTGGCATCCCTAACTTGACTAACAAACTGCCGCACATGAGATAATACATATCTTCAATCAAAAACAAAGCCTGGTTATGTATATCCTCATTCACCTCGAGCTCAGGATTCCCTGAACTGACACGAATTTGATGTAAAATGTCTTCTGACATGTCATCCTTGTATTTGTTCCACAGTTCACATGGATTCGATGGAAAGCATGTCGAAATAATGATAGCAAATAATGTGCGTATCAGACTTGGAGATGCAGAAACAATTGCTTGAGCGATTGTTATGTCCCAATGAGTATCGTTTTCAAGCAAATTGAGCTGTTAACATGCTGCACAAAATGTTGGGCATACTACACCATTGACGGTTCGAAGTGATTCAAATGATGTTGGCCCACGAACATTCACCAGCAACAACCGCAAGTAGAAGCATTCGTCACTTTTCGGATGAACTGTATAAATGCGACCAAGAGCATCAGTAGAACGCACATCCGGATGACCAGGAACCGCATCGCTTTGCTTCCGACGCTGAAATCTCTTCGACGAAGGGTTCCAAGTGTAATAACGTGGCATCTCAAAGTAGAGCAAGTCCGGGCAAACGGATCACATTGGCAAATCGAAAAGAAACTGGTCAATGTTGTTGTTGGAGGGGTTTCAGCACGTTGGGCAGCATTTGATGCGTTGAAATAAACGCGTTGACCATTCTCCAGATGCACCGCCAAATGTACAACAATGGGATGTCGTTCATGAATGGGAAATGCGAATACACGCCAAACCGCCTCATTGCAGCTCACATATTGACCAACTTGATATTGTGTAATTTCATCGTTGGAATTGGGAATTTGAACGCCAAAAACGCCGTCGATCATGCACGGTGATTGGGGGTTGATGGGGCCACAGGGTCCGTGAATCATGTTCGTAATTACAACATCACGCAGGTCTGGATCGCTTTTGGGATCAGGAATCTCGGCACATATAATGTCATCTATTTGGTCTGGTCGAATTCTTTCGATTAACCAAATAAGAATGTGTGCATGCGGCAAGCCTCGTTTCTGCCACTCAATAGAATACATCCAGCATCGAGTATCCCCAAAGACGCTATGCTTTACAATGTAGTTCATAAGTGACCTGATTTTTTGTTTGAAGACACGTGCGTTGATGTCGTGCCGATCAATTGATGTTTGTCCGGGGAGCAGCAGTTGAACAATTTCTATCCATTTCGGATTGCACGTAAAGGTGATGAATAGATCTGGACGACCGTAATGACGAACATATGTCATTGCATCTTGAGCGTACTCATGCATATGACGCGGGCTGCCAATGTACGTCGCCGGTAGGATAGTCAATGACCAACATTAGCTGCATCTCCTTCGGTGCTGATTGCATCGCGCAAATGAATGTACTCCTCCGAACGCAGTTTGGCTTGGTTCAACCGAATGAAAGTGAGACGCTCCGTTTCGATTTTTACGTACATGTCGACGCAAAATTGGTGAAGCAAACGACGAAATCGCAGCAAATAATTGTCAGCATTTTGACGAATCATCAAACGATATGCGTAATAATTCATCGAGCTAACCTTTTTGTTAGTTTCCTCACCTGAAATGTGATCAGTGAAATTAGTGAAATTATTGTCATGTTGAAATGAAAATTATGATGTCAATACTCACCGCTCAATGGATTTATCATCTTGATATTGAAGTGATATCCATCGTCTCCTTGCCAAAACATCAGCGGGTATTGCAATGCATCGTATGAACAGTGTGTTTCGTATATTCGTTGCAGTTGTCCAGTGTCGCGACGTGTAAGCACAATATCGCGCGTTTCCAAGTTTTCACCAACAATCACAATTGCGACTTCATCTATTGTTGGAGCGTTGAATTTGCGTTCGTGTGTCCCAGCGGGTCGTTTATCTGCTCTGATAACGAATTTGTAGTCATCGCTTGGCATGCGATTCAACGCAGTTTTGAACAACCGGACCAATGCGTGATGTTCATGAAGTATTTGCTGCAGATCTTGAAGAATTGTCCTTTTCATTGCCATATTGATCGTTTGACGCCGATCAAGTTGTTCCTCCATATTGCCCATGAAGTAAATTTGGATGAATTTATACTCTGCGTCTTCAGGCGGTTGCAATGATCCAATTCGATGGTGAATTTGGCCTTGGATCTGTAAAGTCGAACGCAAGTCAGAATTACTGATTTATGATCAACAAAAGAAAATGAACGTTTACTATCTCGAGTAGAAAATTACCTTGAATGTCGGATTGAATCCTCGTTCTCCGATAATATCAGCTCCAAATGAAGTCATTTGGAAACATCCGTTGTATCTTTGAGTGTTCAAAAGAAAATGTTGTGATTTTGGTGTTTCGCCATGAAGCAACGAATGCAATGGCTCAGGTGGCGTAGGCAATACCGGCAATTTCACCTTGCCGCTGAGACAACACAATCCAGGCGTTTCTCCAGTGAACTTCAATGCACCGCAATGGTCGCACACAACCTCCATCGGGCCAATTCGAACAAAAGGATGGGAGCTGTAGTCACTTGTGCAATCGTATTGAAACGCTACTCCATTCAAATCAACACTTGAAGCATTTCTTCTTGCGCGTCGAAGATTGTCACTTTGTTGATCTGTGCGATTAGCTCGAAGATTTCTTATTGCCAACTGAGCCGTTTGACGTACTGCCTGCCTTTGCTCTTGTGCTTGTGAAGCACGAAGTCGGGCCATATTAACGCGGCGCTGTTCTCGTGCAATTTCTTGTTCATCTGCAGTGGATTGAATCGCAATATTCCGAAGTGTAACTGCATTATGGCTTCGTTGCGAAATATTAGATCTTCTGGCTCGAGGCATTTTAAATATGGTAAATAATGAAAAATAATCACAATTTCAAAATTACTCAATGAAACAATTATTATCGATGCGCAATTGTCGGTGTTTTGTTTATGTCGTGTATCGAATATGGCGTTGTGTACGGATTTAGATTGTTTAACTTTACCATTTACGGGAGTTGCGTTTAATTTTCTTTATTCTTGATTTACGATAATGACAAATAACGGACATGTGTTCACCATTTGAGTATTGACTAAGAACAAATGCAAAACGATCAGCGCATTGACATTTGACGTTTTTGAATTTTTGGAATTCACGGATAGTTCTATATTATTATGCCTATCACAATATTGCTGCAGCTCTTTCAAAAGATGAAAATTCGTTCCATACAAAATGTATGAGGAAATGAATTTTCTTCATAACTTTCTTTTTCGTGAAATTTTGCAATGTTTTAATAGTTATTCTGTTATCCGGGGCGGAGACAAATCCAACAAATCAAAGATCATCAAAATCTGTACAGCCGTTCTCGAGTTATAAATAGTGTAACTAACCCGACTTTGTTTTATATATTAAGGATATTGATTATAATATATTTAATTAAGTGGAATAAAGTTTTATATTCGTTTTATTATAATATATTAAACAATTTAATTCCTCTAAATGTAAATTTTGATTAGATAAATCTTCTCTTGGATTTCTGAACCCCCTGTTAAAAAGACCACGAACCGCCACTGGTTGTACCCAACTTATAACATCTGAATGTTGAATAAAAAATTCAATATTTTACATTGTGTATATCCACCAATCAGAACGAGAATAAAAAAACAAATTTTAAACAATAACTATTTATTTCCCATCCATTTGATTACACGCATAAATACAGTTCCTAAATATATTTTTACAAAACATTCCCGGCAGATTCGACCAGCCGTTGAAGTCAAATTATAATAATATGTACGTATATTATTATAGATGTATTTTATACTCCCCATCATTAGAGGCATATTTTATGGAGACAAGTACGTATTTACTTAGTTACAAAGTTGAAATACACAATACAGAAGAATGAGTGACTTGCTTCTTATGTTGATGCCATTTGCAGTGACTTCAGAAATTATACGATTGGCTAAAATTGTGGCAAAAATGGAAGTTTAGGCCCGTTGCTACAGCTTTTGTGTAAGCAATGATTAGACATTAAATTACATGTTTATTCCACATTGTGTTATTTGAAAGTTTAAAATAAAGCTGTGTATTTCTTGATATTACACAATTTTGTTGGTTAATAAGCACATAATCCAAGGACTAAAAATGGGTACTTAAATCTGTGTGCCAGTTTTATTGCTAATAATAACGAGGCAAACAACCGACAAAACTGTAAGTTTTGGAGATTGACAGGCATTTCTAATGTATATAATCTGATTCTAATAACAATGAAAAATTTGAACAATGTAAATCCGATAGTCTCGATACAAATACACAAGTCTGGCTTTGGGATTATTCGGTGAGGAAGTGTTCGCGGGAGCCGTACTTGGCGGGCGTCTTCACAGCGTCTGCGGGCAGCGCGTCGGAGGCGTCCTCGTAGACCACCTTGGGGGGCGGGGTGGGCTTGGGGCGGGTCGTGTTGTGCACGCGGGCACGTGTGAAGTAGCCGTACGCCGGTCGCTCGATGTTCATGTTCTCCAGGACGCACTTGTCGTAGATACCCTGCGTCATGCGGCACCTGTGAATATATTCAAATTACAATCTGACAGAAAAAGAAAATCAAAGGTAAAAACTTCTCACGAAAATAAATTAAGAAACTCAAAAAAATAGAAGAAACGGTCACTGTTAGTGCTCCAATCACAAAAAACAATGTGGTGCTTTCACACTAAAAATGATTTATGTATCTTGGAATGCAGTGGCGATCGAGCACTTCTTTGATGGTGGGGATTGACATTTTTTACATGTACCTACTGCAATCTCACCACCCGTAGAATATAATAAAATTTCTCAAACAAAAATTTTGATGGTCAAATCTTGAATCAGATATCTAAACACAAAATAATATAAAATGTCTGTAGATATATACCAATTTATAATATAGTATAATAAAAATAACGCTTTATCCTGCAAGATTATTATCGAACTTAATTCGAACGCGAACGATTCCCGCCCGAAACTACACAAACAAATGGTTCAGTATTTTGTCTTGAGGGGATTCATTGGATTGTCCCCACAAGTGTGCATGCACGGTTCTCGGATTGCCTATGATCGAGAAACGAACCGCAAAGAATGAACCAAAATGCCTACAGGGACAACTCGGATTGTCCCCCAAGTGGGCGGTAGGTTCTGCGCACTGAGAAGTGGACTCTGATGGTTCCTGGCACTGGGCGGCTATCCGCTAGTCAGCCGGGGTGGTCGCCAGGTCGGTTCCATGCCAACTTAGAGCCACCTCAGAAAGGTCATTAAAAGCTATGAAAAAATAATTTTAAAATAGCCGGTAACCCTAACCTAACTTAACCTATTTAACCAATTTTTTAATATTTTTTTATCATCACTCTTAATGACCTTTCTGAGGTAGTTTTGAGTTGGTTTCATTTTGAGTTGGCCGGTCACCGCCAGGTCGCATTAAAATCATCTGGAATAATTTTGTTGTATTTTATTTCTGCAAATGTTAATTGCGTTTAAAGAATTCATTCATTTTGGTGAAGACAAAGCATTGACTGTTATTTCCTTTAGTAGGTTTTGGGTGTAACTGGTGGGGACGGTCCCCACTGTCCCCCTATGAAGAACCGCAAATGCTGTTCTTGTTCTACCAGTACTTTAAAGAAAAATGCTCCGAGGAACTAGTATTATTGATCCCTTCGGCCCATGTGCTCAAAATTTGTACAAGGTTGACAATTGCCAGGTGAGAACGGGTCTATTCTAAGACTTGTCCTCGTGTTCAATAACTCGGCTATGTAACGATTTGTCAGCCTCTGCGTTTACTGTCTCTTACAGCTATTTTCTTCGAGACTCATGTTCACTCTTTCATTTCTTCAAAATACCCTCCACACACCATCCTTAAAGATGACAAGAAGTATTAAGAGAAATTTATTAAGGGTGGGTTTCTTCATTTGCACTCTACTTTAGCTTAGCAGTTTACAGTTCCTTTCGCAGTGCATTTGACATTTACGGCAAAATGGGTTTTTTCACGATGCCAACCGCTTAGGTAAAAGTAAATAGGGATGACAGCATAAAAACTAACCTAATTCCCACATTTTCGTATTGGGAACTGTGTATATATTTTTTTCATGTGGCAACCCACACAATAAATGTCAAACATTGTGTGCGAATTGCTTCATCTACGGTTGCATTGATACAGTGAAACCCTCTTAAGAAGTTCCCGCTTAAGAAGTTTCGTGGCTTAAGAAGTTCGGTTTTTTCGGTCCCTCGGTCCAAAATTAGTCCAATTTTTCCCTCATATAAGGTTTTCCTGCTTAAGAAGTTTGTTTTTTCCGGTCCCGTGGAAAACTTCTTCAGAGGGTTTCACTGTATTTGTTTCACGTTAACTAACTAACTAACCATCACGCCGTTTCCCCGCAGGGGTAGGCAGAGAGGACGGACCGCCAGACAACTCGGTCTCGGCACACACTCTTTGCCTCACTCACATTCATACATCGTCTCATACATTCTCTTCTATTATTCTGACTTTTGAAATGCCCGACTCAAGTATCTGATTCACTTGATCGTGCCATGTCTTTCTCGGGCATCCCCGACTTCTTCTACCATTCACATTCCCGTCGTATATTCTTCTTACACTACTTTCTTCGTTCATTCGCTCTACATGCCCAAACCATCTGAGGGTCCCTTTCTTAATCTTACGCATTATGCTTACATCAGCCTTACATTCTTTGCGGATATCCACATTTCTCACACGATCGTACATTGTTTTACCACACATACATCTCAGGGATCACGTTTTAAATTGTAATAAAATTATTAGAAATTAGTAATTCTTTAAAATAACATATCATATCATATCTGCAATTAAGTAGTCAAAAGTCGAGCAGTTTCTTTATTAACGCGAAATCTACGTCTTCCATTAGATAGAAATTCCTGCGTTTATTATGTCGCTTTACACGTCGTGCCATATAATTAATTATTAGTTCATCATCAGAACCTGATGAACCATCACTTGTTGCGTACATAATGATAAAATACTAGCAAATACCGTAAAATAGATAGCCAGAAAATCTCTGAACTGTCACATTTAGACAACGGCCGCCATTTTGGTTACCTTTCCTTTCGCATTTGCATCACCATTGTGGGCCTGTAAAATGTAAGGTGAAAGTAAACGGTAAATGTCAAATGAAAAAACCCATTTCTATGCATTTTACCGTTTACTTTTACAATTAGCATTGCATTTAGCATTCTCGGTAAATGAAGAAACCCACCCTAAGTTAGTATTTTTTTTTAAAGTGGCAGTAGAGATGGTAGATATTCCTGGTGACTGCTGTCACTGGAACTTTTGGGTTATTTTTGAAACTGATTCCTTTTTGGGAATCATCCATCAGCCATCTCTATTTGACACTGCAACTAATAAATGTACGGTAAACGAATATCAGGCTTACTTCTCAAAGGCATAGTCCCCGGAGCTTTTGAAGATGCAGGAGGCGTGCTGGTTGAACTCGGCAAGGCAGGTCTTCTTCAGCAGGCGAAAGAATTCCAGGGAACAGGCGGTGACAGCCTTGCCCTCGTTGATGCACTTCCGGGGGTCTCGCAGCTCATCGCCGCACAGCATGTACTCCTGGAACACGCAACTTCCAATTTATCTCTTCAAATAATATTAATACACCATACCACTGATTCTAATATGAAAGAGAGAGTACGAAAATATATGTGGTTGTGAATATATGAGCAGGTGGATGAGTTTGTGTATTTGGGAAGTATATTCTACGAGAGATTGACAAGGATAGTATAAGAAGGGTAAATACAGCTTCGTTAATGGAGGACTGAACGCGATTGGCACTAATAAATTGCCAAAAGAGCAAGCTAGCAGTTCACAATGAAGTGCTGATGCCATGGACACTAATCCCGAAAAATTACCAAAAAAAAGTCCGTCGGCCCCATTATTATTACGAAAAGTGAGTATTTGTGTCGGGGGAGACAAAAAAATTATGCATTTATATTTTAATTTTGTTAAGATTAATTCACTTACGCGTTCGACACCGTGTTAAGTTTACTTATACAACTTTACCAATAAAACATTTTTTTGTTTGTTTATTTATTAAACAATCAGTTGATAACAATAAATTACAAAATAATTCTTTACAGATTTTTTGAAGCAAAACTTCTTTATGCAGGCTTGACATGGGGAGTAAGCTGGTGAATGCGTTACGAAAAAGGATATATATATATATATATTTTATGCAGACGATAATCGATGTGAACGGTGATCGGGTGAGGCGAATGCGAACGGTCGGGCCTTTACGCACGCTTGACTTGGGGAGTGATAAGGATAAGGAAAGGGATGCGGATGGGGATAAGGAGGGTATGGATAAGAGAGAGACATAAGTTAGTGAAGTTGTACTTCAGTCGTGTGGTCTAAAGCACATTCGTTTTTTTTAAATTTTTTCATGTTTCTCTTCTATAGAAGCGGGCACTTGTGTTTAAAGGAGAAATATTACTAAAATAGTATCTGTAATTAATTGTGATTTAAGTATGAGCATAAAAAATAAACTTTACTAAAAAGTTATGCAAATTATTAAGACAAATTCATTATTTTGTTATTTTTACATTGAATTCCTTTTTAATCACTTTTAGTAAGCATTTATCGCCTTCGATTGTTCTTATCTTTTCGGATAGTTGTTGGTACGGTGTTGAAGTATTTTTTTCCTAGATATACGTAATGGTGTTGTGCAAATGAGGTATTTATTACATTTTTGTGTTGGAAATATATGTTTTTGACGAGAACGACTTACAGTTAAAAAGCTGTGATTTTGTTTTTCTTTTATTATTTGAATTAATATATTTTTTCAGACTAGATCAGGGGTCTCCAAACTTCGGCCAGCGGGCAAAATCCGGCCCGGCAGTGTCATCAATCCGGCCCGCGACAGCTAAAGACCAGTGTCATCAATCAAGCCCGCGACAGCTAAAGACCAGTGTCATCAATCAGGCCAGCGACAGCTAATGGCTTATTATTGCTTGTTATTGTTTTTGTGATAAGTTGGTTAAAAAACACAAAATTATAGTAACTCGGTTTTATTTACTTGCTAGGTAAAGCTTAATGACATGATATAAGTTTTATAACTAATTCATATTAATTTCTTATAATTAAATTATAATATGTAAATGAAATCCTCAGCACGGGAGATCCCAGTGAGGATATCATTATCTATACATGTTATTAAGAAAGGAAGACAATATTATTATTATTAACCCCTCCGCAACGTAAGCAGATATAAGCGTTAAAAATAGGACAGCAGTCAAGTACAATAAGCGTGTTTATACGTCAGCGCGTGTGTTTCCATAGAAATCGTTCTAACTCCGTTATTGTTTTAGTTACATCCCTAAACCAAAAAGTAATAGGTCGATAGTAGATCAAGCTGTACATCACTATCAAGTTGTCTATAGAAATACATAACAGGAATCAGCTGTCAGTCGTGTAGTTGACAAAAATATTTACCCGCTCAAATTTACTACCGGCAGCTTGTCCGCGCTCGACATTTTTAATTTTTATCAAATATTTTTATATGAAATGATAAAAAAGTGAGGTGACAAAAGTGTTTATTACACATATATACAATAGAATAAGTATTGTTGTTTACATAATCTGTGATTTTAGTACCGTTTTCACATAAAAACATCACGTGAGTCATTTTTACCTATTTTTAATGTTTGCGTTCTAAATTTTAATATTTACAAATGCTAATATTTATTTGTAATATAATTATTTGAAAGCCTATTTTGTAACCTTTCTAAAACAGATTTTACTATTCGGCTACGTTCAGAAATGTTTCATTTATAGAGCTTTAATTGTGAAGCGGTAATAACAAAAAGTTTTCGTAAAATGTCATTTTGTTAGAGACACCAAAAGCCAATATTGTCGAAAATTCGGAGGGGTTAAGTATAATACGCAGAAAACTTAAAAGGAGGGAGAGGAAGTTCTGGTGAAGCCGCTGGTAATAAAACCTGTGAAAAAACGATTCGTTCAATTTTTTTACATTTTTAAATTTCGATTTGGTTTTCTTGAACGAATTAATGAAGTGGAATCTTGGAAGGGAAATTAACCCACTTCCCGACATGCGTGCTTGGAATAGCATCTATTCCTTCCCGAGCATTGGACTTTTTCTGGGAGATTATGGGTGGATTATTGTAATGTATCCTCAAGTCACGGGGGAGTCACGTCTGGACACTTAGAAATCCTGCAAACTAAGGGTCGACCGCAACAGGTTTTTCCTTCTCGGCCGAGACCGAGAATAAATTAAAATCTCGGCCGAGAGAGAGAATAGATAAATTAAGAAAAAAAAAAAAAGCGCTATTTTTGCATTATATAGTGTATTTAAGAATGTAATAATAATTTGTTTTAAATAGTTTTAATGATCAAAATTGAACAACATGATGTTGTAGCACATAAAAAGCAATTTTTCTGCGTTTTCACCCTTCAAAGAGTGTCGCCTCATGTCGTATAAATGACCAGCTCTGCGAAAGAGCTGTTAACTTGCTACACTAGTAGGCGGTGCTGATAAAAACTTTTTTGCTGCAGGCCTAAGTATTTTATATGGTGACGAATACCAATACTCAAAAACATTTATTTGCAGTCTTGGCTCTCTAAGAAAGCTATCAAGCGCTATTTCTATCACAGCACTTGAACTGCTTTCGTCTCTGGTTATTGGCTCATCTCCTAAGTCTATGAAATCGTGAGCTGCCTATAAGTAGGATTTATCTGTTGCAGCCATGTTTGATGAGCTCGCCGACGATGCAGTAGAAGCACATGTCGTCACATGAGAATTTGATGCCACCGAGATCTCGGTCACCCCTTACTGCAAACATCTCGTTTACAACTGCCAACTACTCATGACTAATGTACATTCATATCCACCTTCTTTTTCTTTTTTTCCTTTCAAATACTTTGTACCTGTATGTGTATATTACCCTTATGGAATGTGTGGGATTGCACTCTCCTCCCCACATACTGGAATAAACACTTATTTATTTATTTATTTTTATTTATTTATTTTAATGTGACCAGACGTCCCATTTTCACCAGGACAGTCCCATTTTCGAAAAGAAAGAAACTCTAACTAACTAACTAACCATCACGCCGTTTCCCCGGAGGGGTAGGCAGAGAGGACGGACCGCCAAATAACTCGGTCTTGGCACACACTCTTTGCCTCACTCACATTCATACATACTCTTCTATTATTCTGACTTTTGACATGGCCCGTCTCAAGTATCTGATTCACTTGATCGTGCCATGTCTTCCTCGGGCGTCCCCGACTTCTTCTACCATTCACATTTGCATCATATATTCTTTTTACACTACTTTCTTCGTTCATTCGCTCTACGTGCCCAAACCATCTGATGGTCCCTTTCTTAATTTTGCTCATTATACTTACATCAGCCTTACATTCTTTGCGGATATCCACATTTCTAACACAATCATACATGGTTTTACCACACATACGTCTCAGGGATCTCATTTCAACAGCATTCAGTTTACTTTCATCCTTCCTCTGCCAGTTCCATGCCTCACTGCCATACATCAGGGTAGGTACCAGGACTCCATTGTGGACTGCTAGCTTTGCTTTTTTTGACAGTTAGAAAGAAACTCGTAGAATAAAGAAATAAATATTTTCACTTATTTCTAACTACAGAACACGAACAACCGATAATATAGAAATAAATAAATATATAAAATAGCTAACCCCAAAATGACATGAAAAAAACATTATCTTGTATTGTACGAAAGTGTGAGGCTCCTAAAACGAATAAGCTTATGAGATATAATTTAAGATGCTAGAATTCTAATAATCCAAGCGCTTGGTAGCGGAAAGACGAGTTGTGATCGAGCCTCCTACATAGTAAAGTAAATTCACTCTTAAAATCCGCGCTAATTTTAGTCAAAATCACTTTTACTGTAACATGTTGCTTTATTTCTTTATTAGTAAAAAAAAATCTCTTTAAATTTCGAACAAGGGTCTAGAATAAGGAATTCCAGTGAAAAATATTATGGCTTTAAAAAAATATGTTCATACAGACCAATGAATGCTGATTCTTAATATATAAGTTTTATTTCATAATATTAAACGTAGAGTTCTTAAAAAATTATTAAAAAGTGCATTTTTAAACCTCTCGTCAAAACACACTGTAAAGTTGGAATTACTGAATGGTTAGTGCTGACGTCACGCGTCACCAGTCATTGTATTGAAACTTTGATTATGTAGGTATGACACAAGCCATCAGTATTAACAACATTTCATGTGATTCGTTATTTCATACTGTTTATAGAGATTTAGTTGTTGTGTTTATTGAAACTATATTTAAGCCTAAATAATTCAGTATCAAAAATAGAGGTATCTCTATTATTTAAAATATTGAAAAACTTTAAACTGTACGAAAAAATCGTATAAATATACTATATCATAATGCTACATAGGCCAAAATTTGGCCGTGGAGTAGAATCAAAATGGCCGCAATCGATCAGCTTATTTCGTTTGCCTACACTTTTGTGGGTGATTCTTCGTTTTTGATAATATTGATTTTAAAAACTAAAAAAATAATAATTTCAAATAATTTTTATACCACTCTCCCGGAATAATATTCACAAATATTTATAAAATGAATAAATAATTCCACCTAAATAATGTATTAACTTATCGAATAGTATCATCTTTCTTCCGTATAATTATCATTAAAAATGACAACACCTGTTGAAAGTAAATAAAACTATCGATGGGTGGATGACGTCACACAATCCACCATAGATACGGTGGTTTTAAGGGGGTCTTGAAAAATTAAAACTTTGACAATTATTTTAACTATTAAAACTAACTATAAAAATAAAAATAAATATACAGTTATTTGAGTTTGAAGGTCTTTATTCAAATTGGACTGGAGTTCTCTATTCCAATTGTCCATGCGATTGGTAGCTGCAAGACATATTGTAGTCTAGCCTCTGTTGTACAGCGCTCTTGGGGCGACTTTTTGCGAAAACAGCACTATATAAGTTGTCCAAATTTTTAATTATTATTAAGTACCTCCCCTGGATATGTCATGTTACTCATGACATATCCAGCTTTTCGATAATAAATAAATATTTTGTTTAGATATAGAGAAATTAAAGTTTAAAAAAATTGGATGTGTCGAGATATTGCGTGAATTTCTCAAGTTGTTAGTGGTTCATTCGCTGATAAAAATAATATAATAAAAATTGATAGAAAATTACGCCAACTGACATTTAGGTTAGGAAAGATGTCATAGAACATAAGAGCTAAACATTGGGTACCCAAACTATTATGCAACCAAATTGAAAGGATTTTAAGCAAAGATGCCTTATTTCAATAATAAAAATTCTATCAAGCATCATAGTTGTGAATAAACGTGCAGTAAAGCATCTAAATAAGAAGCAAGTATATAAAATATTAGAGAAAAACGAACGAAAATATTCTTACATGGTTTTTCTCCTCGCAATATTTTCCGAGGTGAAAAGAAGCCGTGCGTAGCGCCGTAGACGACAAATTAACTTCTTCCACGGTCAACTCTGAATCCGGAGGAATGATAACATCTTTAGTAATCATTTTTCAGGGAATTTAAATGAAAAAAATAACCAATTATTTTCTGTCACCACCGAAGACGAATCTTGGCCCGGCCGTGACTTTTTCTATGGACTGTGAAATCTAGATATGAGATATGAGATATGATAAAGCGTTGCCAGGTTGAAATAATAGAAATACCCTACCATAAATAAACCAATCCCCTCCCTATCAAAGGCAAAAAAGGGCAATGCATTTGATATCTTGTATTTCATGGCCGTTTGTTTCAACAGGCAGCTAAATCGTGCACTATATTTAAATTTAACCACCAAAGGAAGAATGGGACCACGTGCTGGTATACTTTTGCCATGTGTGACCACCGCATTCATTTTTGGTATGGCCACACTGACGATTAAATTTTCTTCAGATCTGTCAAAATATGCCGCGGTCCAGTGTTGCCGTCTTAGTGGATTTCCCGTCACATCTGGCAGATTGGAGTCAGGGTTCCCAACTTAGGGGTTTTTCCCCCAAATCTAGGGGGAATATAAATGGAATGGGATTTTTTTTAAGGGTTCAATATGTTTAGGAGTATTTTTAGGGTTTTTGGGACTCCATATTTTTGCACCAATTGAGTAATAAAATATGAAAGAACACATCTACTTCAGCTGATTTTTATTACGAAGTAAACAATGATTGAGACGCCGCTGGATGCAAACGTTTTGAAAATATCTTAAAATTTGGATTAGCGTTTATCACGGTTCGAATCAAGGGCGGATTTAGGGGGAGGGGGGGCACGTGCCCCCCCCAGAAGGTATTTTTGTGTACTGTGGAGATTCCATCACAGTACAGAAAACTGTCTCTATTAAACATTTAATTTTTCTATTGTTCTGACACTTTCATAAACCTTATGCATACTTGAACTTGTAAAGATAAACTTGAAGTATGATACTTCAAGTTTATTTCCCCCCCCCCCCCCCCCCCCGGAAAAAAATCCTGGATCCGCCCTTGGTTCGAATAGTGTTGAACGTGCATTCTTCATCTATAATATCGTCAAAAATAAGCTGCGGAATATACTCTCTATTGAAATGTTACAAAGCATGATGATGGTTCAAAAAAATCAAAATTATTGATTTTTAACTAAATCAAAATGGTGGATCTTGCACAACATTCAATCCATCTCCTAAAATGTTAAGTTTATGTCGACATGTATGATTTAAAAAAATCTGATTCTTCCCAAGAAAATGAAGTAATATTTGATGTGTTAAATAATTTATGAATTAAGATTATTAAAAAAAACATTACAGCGTATCATTTAATTATTATTCATTATTTTAGAAAATATTTTTTTGGGGTATTTTGAAGTAATTGGCGGGATTTTAGAGGTTTTAGGATAAATATTTTTGAAAGTTGGTAACACTGATTGGAGTGCCTCGAAGCGGGAGAATTTTGTGTCTAGAATTTTCAGGATGATGGATTTCCAGGAGGAATCGAAATCAAATAAAATAACAAAGTACTTACTTCATTTTGCGGGCGAAAATAGCCCATATGTCCAAGCCACCCCAGGTTACGAAAAATTGTTGGGAAAATTTTATCTGAAATTCAATTTGCAAACAAAATGTGGTAATACAACACATTTCAAATCATACCGTAAAATAAATCAATACTCTCATTATTTAGGAGGCTACTTTTCAGATTTTAATTTTGTTTTGCAACGAAAATACTTCAGTTTGTCTATTTAAAAAATATAAATAGGTAGTAGGTACATGGTCTAAAAATAATTACAAAAAGTACTTACAAATTTTTAATAGTTTTATCATCAAGCGTTTTAGCATTTTTATTGCTAGCTTGAATGTAGGTATATAAAGCAAATTTTGAATGAAATAAAATCGACTTTAAGTTATTAGTTAAAAATGCTGGTTTGGAGTTCTCATTGGAACCGCCCTGTACAGTTGCAAGGGTGCGATCGCAAGACCATCTTTCGACGAAATATGAATTCCCGGCTGCTGGTTAATGGGCCTTAATGGAATTTCTGATGAGCGAATTCGGACATCCTTCTACTATCCAAGATGTTTGTGTATTTTTGGATGTCTTCTATACGATCAAATTGCTAACAAATTAAGGCCGAATCAAGGTTAAATTAGCAACACAGTTGTTCAGCAAGAGTGTTACTGATTCTTTACTTTTATGCTAAAGTTATTTACCTGAGTTTAGAAATGTTAACAGTATTGAGCGATTTTTGAAAATAATTAATGGTTTAATGTCTTAAATTCAATAAATTTGAAACAATCTGAAGAGTGATTATATATCTTTTGTGGGATCGTTGTGAGATAATGGACGTGATCTCCTGTTAGATTTGTGTGATTTATTTGCTTTTTCTATGTACAACGTTGAATAAATAATCATGCATACTTGCAGGAATTCGAGTTTAAAACGATCTAAACTAAAATATGATGTGACAGTGAATACATAAAAATCACACAAATCTGATAGATCATGTCCGCTATCTCATAACGATTCCACAAAGATATAGACTCACTCGGCAGATTAATTTCACATAAGTTCTGCTGGCCAAATTGAGGGGGCTGGACTACATAAGTTCCTAGGGTCCCTGGACCAAGTCCGGGCCTGATCCTAGTGTGATCGTAGGTAGAGTGAAAATAATAATAAATATTACCAGCCTTACTAAAAAAAAACCACAGCGCGACCGATTAACTGTGTTATTGCAATAACATAAATAGAGCTCGTATACACTAAAAGACGTTTTATTACCAATAACGTTTCTTTCGTGGTCACGCTGTTAAAACGCATTGAAGATGTGACAACGTTGTATATGGTTTTAATTTACAAGGAAACAATGTTGTTTTAATTCTTCTCCGCTAGGGGCATTATTGGTGCACCTGTGCATATCGGCCCGCGATGACAAAACAGTTCGGTGATGGTTCGGTGTGTTTATGGCGGAATATGGAAAATTTTGTTAGTGCCTAAATGTTGTGATTTTACTAAATAATTTCTATTGTAGTGACGAATTTACTCTTCTGTTCACATAATTGATATATTTACTATATTATTTGTGTGGTTTACATCAGTTTAATCAAGTTATTGTACAAACGCCGTACTTTCAAAGTTGAACTGTCAGAATATTGTTTTTTATAGGTTACTTAAGATAAAATTTTCATTTTAGATCTTTATTTTAAGAGAATTTGTTAAAAGTGATAATTTTTTATAATATTAAAATCTAATACATGTGTTCGTAAACGTATCAAAAAAATTAACGTCTTTAGAGATGCAAGAAATCTGTTTTAAATTTCGGTATTATTTCTAAGTTATTTTTTTGGCAATAAAAAAAACTTTGAAATTTTTTATTATTTTTTTATTGTATACACGATAAAAAAGTGAGGTGATAGTTTCGTTCCAAATTTATTACATAAAAGGACTGTGTTTTTTAAATTTTGATTTTATTTAAATTTCTCTACATTTTGGTCAAAAATGTTGTGGGAGGAAATTTTTTTCCATGTTTTTCCGAGTTTGAATCATAAAATATGGCAGTTTTTGAAAGCTAAAGTGTATTTCAAATACTCAAATCTAAAAGGTAATTTTATCTAGTTTTCATAAATGGTATTTGTTTTTACGACACCTTCAAAAATAAGAAATATATAGAACATTCAAAATACTATGGAAAAATTACAAATATCGTTCGGACATCAATGGTTAAAACAGAGATAAACTACCCTCTCAGGCCGTGGAAACCATGTGTATTTCTTTCAAAGAACAAATTTTTAATTAGTAATGTTTTCACATCCGCGGCCGTTTGTCAATTGAATAAATTTTTCACTGGGTTTTTTAGTAAGGCTGTACATGTATAGGGGTACAATAATAAACGAAACAATGTATTATGCCTTTTCTTGATTACTTATTTTTCTATTTTTTACTGTCATTCTTTGTTCGGCAAATAATACATAATGGGGTGTTATATTTTATGTTCAAAAATTGATAAAAATTTACGGATGTTTTTATTAAAAAATAAATAAAATAATGTGCAACATAATGGAAACAAATAACCTGGACTTTGATGAATTGAAATTGAATAAGCTTGAGTGGTTTTATGAATGAAATGTGAATGAAGCAAGGAGTGTGTGCCAAGACAGGGTTGTGAGGCAACTGCCTGCCCCTATGACGAAAAATGTGATGGTTGCAGGTTGTTTTGTCAGTTTGTAGGCGGGTTTGTCTGTTGGTCGGTCACAGCAAACTTCACTCGGCTGATTGGAACTGGTCTGCGGCAATAGGATTTCACATCTTCGTGATCTCTTCTCCATTATCTGTATATTACCTATGAACTTTGGGGTGAATTTAATATCTGTATCTGCCAGTCATGGCATATTAAGTCCATTTGTTTATTTTCATAAAATATTATTACATATGGCTACAGGGTACAGGGAGTGTGGCGAACCCATCGCTCAGGGAGTGGAAACTCAAACCTGCAATAACCGTCCCAAGCCAAGGTGTGAGCTACCGTGCTCAGGCTGAATGTTCCTGGGAACAGTGTCACCAACGGTGCCTCCGAGAAACAGGGTCGCATCTCCCAGTATTTAGACCTTACTACAGCACTTGGGGCTCTGCTGGAGTGGACCTTCTATTTTCCTGGTCACTCGTGGGACTAAAAAATTGGACCATTCGAAAACTAGGGGTCTTTGGGGAACCTAGGAGAGTGCTGAGGTCACCTCTGTGGACTTCCTTCATGGGGCCTGCAGGAGGAACCAAGAGGAGAAGCCGTGGAGAGGAGAGCTGAGGCCACCTCCATGAACTCTTCCCTTGTGGGGCCTTCAGGGAACCAAGGGGAAGTGCACTCTTCCAGCGTGGGGCCTTCGGGGAACCAAGGAGGAGTGAAGTGAAAATATGATGTCCTCTTCCCATGTGGGGCCTTCAGGGAACCATGTAGGAGAGAAGAGGAGAAATAAAAAAATAGGGAACCGCAGAGGAGAGATGAAATCCTCTTCCCTCCTGGGGAACCAAGGTGGGGTGGACTCTTCCCTTATGGGGCCTTCAGGGAACCAAGAAGTAGTGGGGAAGAGAGATGAGACCCTCTTCCCTCGTGGGTCCTTCAGGGAACCAAGGAGGAGTGAAGAGGAGAAATGAGACCTGGGAAGACACATTGTGAAACCAGAGGTAGCTTCATTCCCAATGACAATCCTGGTGAACTCTATAAAAGGGACTGGGTTACTGTCAAAGGAATGAGGTAAATTAGGAGATAGCACAATTTGCATATGGCCTAAGTGCTCAGGGGTACTATATGTAAACCGGCTCTGCTAATAAAAAAATAAATACAAATGGCTATGGGTTAGAGTTAAAATTTGAATTAAATATGAAACAAATTGGGAAGATTACAAAAAATCTTTATTTTAATAATTCATCCAAATTGAAATATCTTAACTAATGAAAATGAATATGTAAAGAATATTATTACAACATATTATTTCATCTTTGTACAATTTAAACAGTATGCATCTATGGTTTTAGAAATCAATTATTTATTTATTACAAGAGCAGAGTTGCAAACAAATAATTTTATACATAAGAAACCGTTTTCACTGTAATACCTATAGAGAAAATCCTAAGCTGTGGAAAGAATATTATAATCTTTTTACAATACTTATCTGATAGTATTATTATGCTAATTTCTGTACAGCTGCGGATTGTTGTAAACGGAAGTGGTGCCCTCTGTTATTTTCCAAAAGAACTGTTGAAGTTTTCAAAGAGCATCCCTGCCATGCTTTTGTGGATACGGAATCGATTCCATACGTAATCGACTGTCAAATTTGTGTGATTTTCTATGGCTGTTATTTGCTTTTTATATGGGTGACATTGGCCGATGTGAGATTTCAGGGATTACAGCTGTCTCATATTTTAGTTTAGATCATTTTAAAACATGAATTACTGTAAGTATATATGATTATTTATTCACTTAATGTATGTTTTAAGTTGTGTACTGTGGTAATATGCAGGTACCACTGCAAAGTAATGAAGCTGGCTGACATCTGCCCATAGAAAAAGCAATTGACAGCCATAGAAAATCACACAAATTTGACAGTCGATTACGTATGGAATCATTTCCATATTCACAAATCGCTCATTTGATGAGAAAATGTCAAAAAGAAAATTTACAAAACTTGGAATTTCTCAGTTTTAAAAACTTTCGTACAATTTCCCAACCCATTTTCCGATCAAATTTTTCCCATTTTCCTGGACGAAGCCTATCTGCTAGTAATTTATTATATTATTATACAGATCGCAAGATAATTAGAGTTGACTCAAACAACACTAATTTAGGATTGTGTGTATTGGTGCATATGTAGATACGTCTGATAGTGATATCCTTGCAAAATGTGTCTGAGAAACAACTTTTTGTCTTATTATCCAGTGTATTGTTTTTACTTAGATTTACTATGTGTTATTTTTATTATATTCAAAATTAACTTTTCTTTTCTGGACTCAGATAAAATGTTTGAAAAATGCTGTATGCAGGCAATGAATCTGTGTGAGTACTGTGTTATTACTTCAGATTTAAAATTATTGATCAAATTACTTCACAACACTGAGACTGACATGTCTGTAAATTAGATACCCTATTTGGCCATTTATGTCATAAATTAAAATAAATAATGTGGACAGCAATTGTAATTTGAATAAAATTTTTAAATTATTTATTATTTGCAGGTTTTTATTCATTTCATGTCATAGTAACAAATAATATGCGAAATTTAGATCTTGTTGTGCAAGCGCAGAATTATAATCAACTAACTCTAAGATAGGATAGTTTATGTTAGTTTAAATTGGAATCATTATATTGTCGTCCCGCATTGTACAACATTGCACTTAATTCGTTGCCTGGGTACAGTAGACATGAAACAAATAAATTCTAGATTAGAGGGGATTTTCATCAAGTATCTAATCATAGGATTAACATGCCTGCAAAACAGACATTTACTTGATGGATAGCTCTCGGCGATGGTGGTACAACGTAAATATATGCTGCTCGACATAAAATAATGACGAAATACCCCCTAAATATACTGACAAGTTTTCCATAGCAATGGTTTATTTTATCCAAAGAAATTCAGCAGAATCGGCTTCTGAAACACTTTTTATTACTATTTAAGTTAAAATCATACAGTATATAATATATTACATATATTGTTTTAATCTCTGGTTAAATCACTGAAAAATAATGTTAATTAATTTATTATTGAAGTAGAATACACGAAATGAGCCTGCATAAGTTTATTCTAGTAACTATTCTTCGTGGCTTTGGAATCAATCATCCAGTTCATTAGCCAGACAAATCCAAAAATACATACTGTGCATGCAATTGTCAATCTTTGGTATTTTCTTCCGAACATTTTTTATTGAATAAAAATATATATGTGCAGCCCATTCACAATTCGGCTCTGATCTTCACAATAGTTTTGGGACTAGACAGGTTTTTTGCCCATTAGAACGGTCCGAAATAAATGATGCCGCTTCCATACAATCATAGCTCCATAATGGCAATCTTAATTATCTCAAAACTTAGTATTTGGAGATCTGACTAATGAACTGGACAGTCGAAATCTACATAACTGGTATGAGAGCTGGTACTTCTGCTGCTGACTATAGCGAGGACACCGAAAACATAATTAATTGTGAAAGAGTATTATGAAACTCAATTACTGTCAATTAAATAGTGCTTATATGATCATATACTTCGAGGGGAGAAGTATCACTTGCTCCATTATTGAAAGGCAAGATAGAGGGTCACCGAGGGCCTGGTAGGAGATAAATGTATTGGCTGCGAAATACACGAGACTGGACCGGCATTAGAAGTGTGGAGGAGCTATTCCGGGCAGCTCAAGACAGAGAGACATTTTCAAGAGTGATCGCCAACGTCGGGGGGACGACAAAGAAGAAGAAATAGTGCTAAAGTCAAGTATATGTGAAATTGTTAAAAAATTATACTTATTTCACATGTGGAGTGGACGAACGGAGTGTAGGGAGAATATGAAGTGAAAGTAAATGGTAGAAGAAGTCGGGGATCTGAGAAAGATGCGGCACGATCAAATGATTGAATACTTGAGTCAGAATTACAGAGGAGTAAGTGTTTGAGACAATGCATGAATGCGAATGAAGCAAGGAGTCTGTCCACCTCTCGGTGACGTGGTGTTTGTTAGTTACCATGATGAAAGAGAGCATGGATGACTTTTCATATATGTACAGTTACACCCCAAGTTACGTAACAAAAGATTTATGTAAGCAGGAAAATAAAGAGGAAATCTTTATATAAAATTTTACTCTCAACTTATTCTATTTCAAATACCTAATAACCTAGCGGGCTTGCTTTTGCACCTTTTTGTAAAATCTAAAACTATTGTGTAACAATAACTCGTTGACTGCTTCAAACCTTATTCGATTTAATTCGACTTACCTACAACTCAAATTACGTAAAGATCTATTGAACGCGTTACGTATGTAACTCGGGGTATTATTTATTAATGTGCTCAATATTTTTTAACTATGTATATATATATGGATATTAATATGTTCACCACAATAATTCTAATGAAGGAATATTTCGTTCGATTTTAAAAATTTTCGGCCGAATATATTGCAATAATTGAAAAATATAATCAAAAATTATTTTGAACATTTCCTTTTTCTCTATGACTCTGTCGGTTCCCTCCAAAAACTTAAATCCAGTCCTCTTCTTTATCCTGATGGTCACTTTGTATGCCTTATTTGAGTGCTGGTAGCCTCCAATCAAAGCTCTGAAAAAACCGTAACTCTGATTTGGATTCCTGGACATTTTGGCATGATGGGTAATTAGACGGTGGATTCCTTGGCAAAACAAGGAGTGTCCAACCCTATTGCCACCCTCATAAACCACATTCCCTATTCTGATATTTTTTCCACCCTCAAAGATAGATTCCGGAATGCTTGGGCAGATTATTGGCACATGCTAGTCAATTCAAAGGAGCCTGCTATGCCTCAATACACAGGATTATTAGGGAGAATAAGGTATGATTTCCCTTCAATATAGCAAGGCTTTTGCCCTTAAGACTTGGTGGAGAAGTTAGGCTAAGGTAGCCCTTAGGCTAAAAAGTTTGGAGATCCCTAAAAGGGTGAAAGCAAGAAACTAATGTTAAATTCAGCCCATTTAGCATGGCTCAAGATGGACGCAAAAATCGCACTGAAGCAGCTACCAAACCGGATCATCCCTTCTATTTTAGTGGAACATCTGAGATACACGCTAGTGCCGCTCTTACTTATACATGTTAAATTCAGCCAATTATTAGCCTGAAACACTCATCTACATTGAAAAAATCTCCCGAGAAAAGATACATGCCGCTGACGGGACTCGAACCCGCGTCCTTCTGATATCCGGTCAACTGTTCTTTAACCACTGAGCTACATCGGCTTATCTCCTACCCGCCAAATAATTCAATATATACATACCAGTGTTCTATTCAACAATTACTGATTATTACATTTTTCCACCTGCAAACAACAAACTTTATTTTTATATGGGAAAGGCATTGTAAGTGCTAAATCTCCCACTAGGTGGCGTCGAGACAAATTATGTCTACATCTTTTGGTGAAATACTTTAACTTGTCAAATATTAATAATTATTTTTTAATTGATAAACTAATGTTTAAGACAAGATTTTTATGCATAGCATAAATTTTTTTTTTAATGTAGATGAGTGTTTCAGGCTAATAATTATTACTTATAATAATTGTTACCCTATGTGCTATGCATAAAAATCTTGTCTTAAACATTAGTTTATCAATTAAAAAATAATAATTAAATTCAGCCCATTTAGCATGCGCTCAAGATGGACGCAAAGATCGCACTGAAGCAGCTACCAAACCGGATCATCCCTCCTGTTTTAGGGGAACGTCTGAGATACACGCTAGTGCCGCTCTTACTTATACTTGACTGATGTTGTAGAACCCATTTAAATTTCTTTTTCATGGTGAAACACAGTTTTGTATGGGAAATTTCAAATATTTGGACCACAGATCATGCCCACAAGGCATTTCTTGTATTATGGGTTCAAAGTTCAAATGACAATAAAAAACAATGTTTATATAAAAAGCTTCGATTTCGAAGATACATTTTGAAAATTCAATTAAAAAGTTTAAAAATAATGAAAGCCTTCCCGAAGCGATTTTTTTTTAAAAACATAATTTTGATCAAAATAAGAACTTTTTGACAAAATTTACTTTGGGATGCTTTTAAAATTTTTTTAACAATCCGGTTTAGTAAAATGTCTAATTTATCGTGTTTAAAATATATATAATTACACTACTGTGTGAATTGGAAGCCATATTTAAGTATTAAACGTTGATTAAAGAACCGTAAAGGAAGTAGCACAAAGTGGCCAATATAACATATCCTCTAGGGTTCCGTAATTTTGTGGTTTAACATTATTATTTTTAAATTAAATATGACAATTTTTAATAATATGGCCTATACATAATTGACAAAAATATGAGATATGCAAAATACACAACAGGTTTTAATAAAAATTCATATATTTACAAAAAATTATATATAATTTTTACAAGTTTAAATAATATTTTTTGATGATACTAAGAATTAATTTTAATCAATATACAGGGTGTTGTAAAACATATTATGAAGATTACATGGGAAAAATGTGGGACTCATCACACATTTTAAATAAATTTATTTACTTTAAAAAAATATATTATCAGTGCTGTTCCATTCTAATAACAATGGGACAGTAAATTTTTCCTTTCTGAACAGGGGGGCAAAAATTTATCTTACTTATAACTATGGAACAAAACATCTTTCTTTCGTGTAACTATGGGGCAAAAACATTAATTTATTTTCTGTGAGTGAGATCACACGTATTTCTCTCCTATATTTGCGAACAAACAGCTATTACCCATTTAATCAACTTGTTAGCTTTTGCGAACAGCTCATATGGTCTCATAGTGAGAAATATGATCTAAATGGTGTTAGAAAGAGAAAAGACCATGCTTTATTATCAATTATATCTAACATTCCAAAAATATTTGAATGGATAATTACAAAGAAAATCACTCCTATTTTCAAAAATGTTCTAATTGAGGAACAGCATGGATTTTAGATCGGCGAAATCTACAACAACAAATTTACTTTCCTTTACAAGTACCATTGTGAATGCCTTAGAAGATAACACTCAGGTTGACGTCCTCTACACTGACTTCTCCAAAGCCTTCGACAAAGTTAATCACCGTATACTCATGGCCAAACTTTATGCTATAGGCATTAGAAACCCTTTGTTATCATTCTTTCACTCTTACTTGACTGATAGAAAACAAAGAGTTAAAATAAATAACTTTGAATTACATTGAGGTGACTTCCGGCGTTCCCCAAGGAGCCCATTTGGCCCCGCTTCTTTTTAACCTTTTTATTAATGATATCACTAAAGTTTTTTTTCACACACGTTTCTGGCTATTTGCTGATGATAATAAGATTCTTAAGATTATTAAATCACACCTTGACTGTTTACTATTTCAACTTGATATTGATTCATTTAACGATTGGTGCAAAATTAACTGCATGGAACTTAATGTTGATAAATGCAAAATTTTGTTCTTTTATAGAACCAAAAAACCTATTCAGTTTGTTTTTAAACTAAATAGTGTTTGTCTATCTACTGTCACATCTATCAAGGACCTCGGGGTCACTCTAGACTGCAAACTTTCTTTCCGTGATCATATTAATAATATCGTAAATAAATCATCTGTCATCTTTGTTTTTTTTTTATTCGTGTTATTATTATGTTTTAATGGACTATTGTCCGTAAATTAATAAATAAATTTATATTCAAATACAGAACCATAGAAGAATCAAAATGTACACCTCTACGAAACCAAAGTTTCCATCCACAATACAGTGAAACCCTCTTAAGAAGTTCCCGCTTAAGAAGTTTCGTGGCTTAACCGGTCAAAGGCCATGACATTTAGCGGAAATTCGTGGAACTTCGCAAAAAAACACTAAAAAACCACCACTTGAATTTTGAATTGAATGTTTTGTTGATAAATTTTGAGCTATTGTATATTTTATTAACTGAAACACGTTCACATCACAATAAACTATCTACGAAAACCACATTACTTGCATTTATTACGTAAATTAATAGGTTTTATGATCGTTTTATTCGCGATACACCCATTAATTGCGACCGTTAAATTCGCGGCAAATTCTGACAGCCGATTGTCATAGAAGAAATCGTTTTAAAAATATTCCAGGGTGACAAGGTGAATGAAACTTGTAGCGTCTCCGAGAGTAATGACAGCGCAAGCGATTCTGACACTGTTCTTCATACAAATTGTGTACATAGAAGGGCCAAAATCGTAGACCAAAAGTTTTTTGTCGGAAGTATTATTCAAATACAGTGAAACCTCCATCTATCGTTTTTGAAGGGACCAATTGAAATAAATAATGGATGCGGGAAAACAATGATTGCGGGAATATAGAAAAAACACATTAATATTAAAAGGTTTAATATGTACCTGCATACATACATATTCTAAAAAAGAAACACGTTTCAGTTGTAAATCAATTTGTTTAAATAAAATATATCGTAAAAAAATTAAAAAAAGGAAGCTGCATGGAGACAAAAAAATTACACTTTGTGCTGTAAATAATCTTTCATCGTCATTTGTTTTTGGCTTTTATTATTGCCGTAGGAAATCAATATTTTTTCGGTGTTACATATTACATTTTTTTCGGAATCAGTTATCGAATGTGCATAAAAGAAGGTTTTCAATCTTTCGAACATCGTGTACGCTTCCGAAAATGAAGGGACAGATGGCGGATCCTCTTCATCGACCTCTTCTACAGTCTCTTTCAAGGTTGCGTCACACAAATTTTCAATTGTTTCAATCCCACAGGTTGGAATATTGTCGTCGAAAGTAACAAAATTATGAAAGTTTATTTCTGTAAATCGAATTTAAGGTGGAAGCCGCGATTCCTAACCGCTTGGCTAAATTAACGCGCTTTTCAAGGGGATTTTTTTCCACTTCCTCGACAATTTTTAGTCTTTCTTGGAGAGTACGCACTTTTTTCACCGGACGGTTCATTTTTATGGAGGGCTCAAAAACTAGATCGTAAAAAGAAAAAACCTTAAGACGCGCACCCTTCTGCCTGGATGTTTAACAAGAACTAACGGACCCATCATAAATTTGGACCCATAAATGATAAACGGACCTAAACGGTAGGTTGGCAGGTACCTACCTAATTTAGCACTAATATGTCAGAAACGGCCGCAAACAAAGGCGACAAACCGTTCTTTCTATCTCTCTTTCGCTCTCCAATGTTATTGACCATTTATATACGAAATTTTCCACATAATTTAAACGATCAAAGCGGTAAAGAGAAACGATGAATGCGATCTAATTTTGCGTATTTTATATGAAATTAATTCGGGACTACAAGAAAAAAACGACGCTTACGGGAAAACGATTATTCGAGGAACGATTGATAGAGGTTTCACTGTATTTGAATTATTTTCTCGCGCATGCGCATATGACGCGCGCGCCGGCGCGTCTCCGGCCTCCCAGCGGTTAAGAAGTTTGGTCTTTTTTGTCCCTTGACCCAAAATTGCCTCAATTTTTCCCACATATAAGGTTTTCCTGCTTAAGAAGTTTCTTTTTTCCGGTCCCTTGGAAAACTTCTTGAGAGGGTTTCACTGTATTAGACAAAGCGCTGTACAAGCATTGTGTGTCACCTGATAATTATTAAGATTTAAGTTCCGGCAGAAACGACAATAAAATGAGGTGACAATAATGTTTATAATATCTTCATCTAAAAAAAAAACAGAGTGGGGAGGTTACAAAGCACCGGCCAAAGAGGACCCGATTAGTCTTTCTCACAAGAATCCTATAGATGTGTTTGTCTCTTTTTAGTGTCGCTATTTTTCATTTCATCGAGTTTCAAATCACAACGATGCAAAATTTTCACTTCAAAAACACATACATATTTTATTATTCAATGTACTATAAACGCTTTCCTCAACTAATTTGTTGTTTCATGTAAAAATAATTCATAAAAAATTCCCAAAGCTAATTTTTTTTTTCAAATTGCATTTGAAAATTTTGGTTTCATAAAACTGTATGTTTTTATTATATTGCGGTTTGCTTGTAGTTTTGCATAGGTATTTTCTGTTTCTAACACCGTCTAACCATGATGGTAAGGGAGACACAACGATTTCTATGAGACCTACGTGAGTTGTTCCAAAAACTGAACAAATTAGCCTGACAGGTAAAAACTTAACCTTTATAATGCTGGCTTTCTCAACACAATCTTTCCCATCATGCGGCACAATGCATGCGCTTTAGTGAAACTTTAAGAATCAGATTTGTGACATTCACGTATCTGATCAGGGAATAGCTGCCGATGGATCACATACACAACAACCACAAACGTTAGGTTAAGCAAACGGGTGTTTGCTTGGTTCAATATATTCGCATCTCACAATCCGGAAGCCTCAGTTTCGCACGTAAATTCTGAAACCGTCACTTTGGATCGAGATTGTAAAATATCTATGCAAGATAGCTTTCATATTTCAAAGACAATAAGAAGCATTATTTCGTTCTAAAAATACATATGTTTGCATGAGAGTAAGAGAGAGATATATAGCTTTTAAAAGGTAAGATCCTCTGGGACGTTTTTGGTCTTACGAAAGTATAACGCGATTACGTGTTTTGGGATGTATTTATTCCTAAACAAGCAGACGGGTTAATATCTATACCATGTAGCAGCCCCGGATCAATTAGGGGCAAACCGGGGCACCCCGGGCGGCAGTTTCAGGGGGCGTCAAAATTGTAATTTATGTTTGATTGAAAAAAAAAATTATTCACAAAGCACCTGGCATTCAGCGCACATTGTTCTATCAATTATTCATTTGATTTTAAAATGCCCAGTTGGTTTTTGAACACATCTTAAGTTGATTTATGAATGTATCCTAAGTCGATTTTGTATGCGTGCATAGTGTACGTGATGTCTCTGCCAGGGGAATCCCTATCATATCTAGAACTAGGGGCTACACGAGCTGAGTCAAATAAACACGAGAGGGAGCGCCACTATCAAGTTTCTGCCCCGGTTTGAAAAAATCGTAGATCCAGGGCTGTCATGTAACTTAAGATTTAAGTAGCGGACAGTTGTATGAAATGGCCTTTGCTATCGCAGTTCAATTGATTGAAAAAAATTACGCATCTGCAGTTTTTCTCATATAACCTTCAAATGCATTAAACGGAAAAAGGGCGATTTCACAGGGATTTTGAAAAGGCAGCTTTATAGTTACAACATATTATAAGTTACAAACATATTACGTGTCATAAATTAATATTACCACTTGTCTTTCTTTATAAATCAGTCAAACATATTATTTAAAAAAAGAACTTAAACCAAACATGCAGCACACCTACAATCATCTTTGTAAAAATTTAATAACATACTCAAAATTCGATACTTTTTCCAAATAATTTTTTAAGGGTAAACATGTTTTTACCAGTAATAATAACAGTTAGGACATACAGTGAAACCATCATAATATAAGGTTTTCAAGGGACCGGAAAAAACTTATTAAACATGAAAACTTCTTACGCGAGAACCTTATAAGGGGGTTTCACTGTATTGTTATTAGAGTGAGAAGTTATTACTCTCTGAAGAAGTTTTCCAAAGCACCGGAAAGAACAAACTTCTTAAGCAGGAAAACCTTATATGTGGGAAAAATTCCGGGCCAATTATGGGCCAAAAAAATAAAACTTCTTAAGAGGGTTTCACTGTATTATTCATTAAGATTTATAACATGATTATTGCAGTTAATGCCCAGCCCACAGAGGCTGTTTATAATGAAAATGAAATTAATAAAATTTTTCGATTTTGAGTACATAACGTCAATTTAAACAGCACAACTGGTAGTATTTTATTTAACAAAAGAATCACACACAACAATACGTCACAATTTAAAACACTCGATTAAAATAAATCAAAATACTTAAATATTATATTTATTGACTGCGGCAACACTAACACTATGATATGGCAACAAAAATAATAGATATATCACATTATTTGCTTTTTTCTTCACTAAAAGTCATACACAATTATTGATATCATAAATTGTCTTTGGTATAGTAAAATCGGAATATGAAAGTCACTGCAGACAATCATTTGTTCATTTTCAAAATATTTCAGTCTCTTTGTAAAACATTGCACTCAAAAAAAATATTGTCTAAAATTTTCTAAACGTCGACAACGCCACTGGGTTTAAAGATATTTTGGTTTGAACTCGATAAATAAAACTGTCCACCAATTCTTCTAATTCGATTCACTAGTGTTCATTTCACAGTATTTTCAATGTTAAAATACAACAAAATAATTACCATTAACCATAAGATTATATGACTAAGTTTATTAATGCTTTATACAAATAATCATAAATGTCACTTCATATTCTATGCACATTTATACAAAAAATGTTGACTATTTAAAAAATTGAACTAATATTTATTTTCATAGCCAAAGCCAAAAATATTATTTTTCTACAAAGCTGTTAAATTTATTTAGAATTTTTAACATTTTATTATTATTATTATTTATTACATATTCACTTATGTCATTTTTTTTATCACGATTTTAATATTATTTTTGGAATATTATACGTTTAAAAAAATACTTGTACAGTAAATTATGTATTATGGCGGCAAGAAATGCTTTAAAAAATCTCATTCAATTGACTAAAAAAATCTATCTAATATAAAATATTTGATAAACTCAAATTTAAGAAATATTTTTTAAAAATCAAAGTAAAGTCAAATAAAGAATATAAAATTTGATTTTGTAAATTAGATACTATAAAAAAAGATTCTATTAAATTATAAAAATCAAAAAAATTTGGGTCGAAATTAAAAATGGTCACTTTTTTGTCGTTTCGTTATTTTTTTACAATTTACATCAGGTTGGGACTGCTGTCGGTGATTCGTGTGGAGAATACGGCGCCCGTGATGGTGACCAGCGCGGTCATCAGGGAACACAACACGTAGCTGTTGAGAGTCATGTTGGAGTATATCCCGGCCGCGATGAGGGCAGCTATGTTGGCCAGGGAGTAGACAAAACCGTGGGCTGTGCACCTATGGAGAAATAACCAGAAGGAATGATGAGTACGGTTTGAGATTGAATAATTTGTATGTTATAAAGTGGAGAATGATATGTTAACATGGGTACTGCATTGCACAGTAATTGAGCCCTTATTCGGAAAAACAGCATTACAGAAATAACGCAGATCCATTCAAATTACGCACCATCTATATTCATCTATATTCACAGCAAAAATCGTTTCAAAATCTCGACCACAGGTGACAGTGCAAGGCCTATGGTGATGGTCGGTCAAATCAAGTAGGCCACAAACTGAGGGTTTGTGCAATAGAGAACTCCAGTCCAATTTTTATTTTTTTTAATGAATAATGACCTTCTAACTTAATGGGGCATGCGCAAAACTGCGCACGTCCCCGCGCTTCGGCAAATAAAATATAAATTATTCTGAGTGACTAGGCGCATTGCAGGTTTCGCTATGGTAAAGGGCGAGAATAGAGCAAGCGATTCTGACCTTGTTCTTCATACACTTTCTTTATACATAAGGGTCAAAATCGCATGTAATTTTTTTTATTATTTCTCATGACACACCGGTGCACGAGCGGCAAGGGCTGGGTTAAGGGGTTAAGTAACTATATATTTTTTTAAATTTTTAGAGTTAGTTTGAATAGTTAAAATAATTGTCATAGTTTTAATTTTTCAAGATTCCCACGAAAACCACCTTATGTATAATCGTATGACGTCATCACTCCTGAAAAGGTACTATGGGATCGGGCAATCAGCTGATCAACTGCCGCCATTTTGAATTTCTTTGTTTGAAGTATTCTCCCTAGAAGTAGCATTAGTTTTTTTTTGTGCAGTAGTTTTTGAATATTTTCAATAATAGAGATAAACTAATAAGAGATACCTTTATTTTTGAAACATTATTTAGGCCTAAATAATGTTCAATAAACACAACAACTAAATCTCTATAAACAGTATTTAAATAAACGAATAAAGTAATACGATGGCTTGTGTCATACCTACATTTCCATACAATGACTTTACGGTGACGTCACGACACGACGAACAGTGACGTCACCACTAAACATTTCAATAATGCCAACTTGACGGCGTGTTTTTACGACCCGATTAAAAATGCACTTTTTAATAATTTTTTCAAAAATCTGCATTTAATATTATTAAATAAAACTTATATATTCCGAATCAGCGTTTATTGGTCTATATCAGAGGTTCCCAAACTTATTTTTCTCGTAGACCCTTTTCAAAATTTTACTGATTTCGGTAAACCCTACTGCTACATTTCTATCACGTTCCCAAAACTCCTCAAAAAATGTGAAGATTACATCTAACAATGGAAATTTGCGTCGCAGCTGAGTTCCAACCCTAAATTCGGAGTGTTATAAATAACAAGAAAAATAGTGTATTTTCTTGTGTTATTTTTTTAAAATAATATGATTACAGACTTAGGGGGGAAATACATGACTCAAATAGAAAACTCAAAATAGATTACTCAAAAAATGTTATTATTTCATAGATTGTTAGTAAAACTATTGAATATGTTCCCAAAGTTTTAAATAAAAAATTTCAATTCGTTCCGCTGTTACGAGGGTATTTCTGCCAAACCGCGTGGTAAACTTGAAACACATTTTTCTTGAAATGACTTTTTTTGAATTTGTGTGCATTCTAGCTCAGAAAGTTTTTAACCAAACATTTTTAAAATTTGCAAATATCTTTTTTATATAATTACTAATCAATTTAATTTAATAATCTATGTGAGCCGAAATTTGTAGTAATACCATTGTCAAAAGCATTTTTTAATTGCAAAAAAATGGCCACAAAATTAAGGTATTCTGTTTACACACCTATGAAAAAATTAATTTCCATTTTTTTGGGAAAAGTAAGGTTTACATAGAAGAAACATGTTCTTCCCGTCTGCTATACATTCGCACCTCACAATCCGGAAGCCTGAATTTCGCACAAAAATTCTGAAACCGTCACTTTGGATCGAGATTGTAAAATATCTATGCAAGATGGCTTTCATATTTCAAAGACAATAAGAAGCATTATTTCGTTTTCTTTCTGGTTAAAAGAAAAATACATATGTTTGCATGAGAGGAAGAGAGATATATAGCTTTTAAAATGTAAGGTCGCTCGGGACGTTTTTGGTCTTATGATAGTATAACGCGATTACGTGTTTTGGGATGTATTTATTCCTAAACAAGCAGCCGGGTTAAATTAAATTTAAAACCCTCTTGATTTGAGATGAAAACTATGGCCTCCAAAATGCACACAAGCTACACCTGATAGTGACGTTTGAGCTGTTGATAATTTTAATATTTTCCGAGGAAATGCTTCGAAAAACTCACAATATTTTCTTAAATAAATGTTTAAACACATTTCTTTCATGCCAAAAAATTCATGAAAATCATTAAAAAAAACCTAGTCCTGTTCTGTATTTCCCACCTTAATAAAATTAAATATCGAATATGCAAGTTTTTACAAGTAACAATCTCTGACCTTCGTAAAATACACTAATCAAAAAAATTAAGGGACGTCAGGGAAAAAAAGGAAATAATTGCTTAATATTAAGGCTATCTGATCTGTAAACCGGTTTAACTGAAAAGAAAAATTAAAAAAAAATTTAAAACCAAAAAATTTTCAAAATTATTTTTTCGCACTATCTACTAGGATTGCATGAGAACCGTAGCTCAAAATATAGTTAAAGCTTCAAAATTCTTTTTTTAAAGTCTCAATACGACCATTTTTCACCGAAATACAGCCTGTCAAAAATCACCGAAAAATTTGAATTTTTTTAACTCCCTTAATTTTTTTAAAGTAGTGTATTATCTGCCTACATTGATAGGTAAAGCCAAGTCAACATTTTTGTTCTTTACTATCGAAACCATATAAATTTTCGTGGACCCCCACATACAACTTGTGGACCCCCCTTTTTTTATCGCGCCAACGTAGACCCCCGTCGAGTCTCTCGTGGACCCCTGGGGGTCCACCTGGACCACTTTGGGAATCACTGGTCTATATGAACATATTTTTTTAAAGCCATAATATTTTTCACTGGAGTTCCTTATTGGCGTTTGACATATTTGTCATTATTATAAGACTTACGCAAAGATGGTTTAATTTAACAAGAAAGAAGAAAAGTTCAATTATGATCTGTACACCTGAATAGCATGTTCAAAACTCTCCTATAACGAGGTGAAAGATCAATTCTTCTTGGCTTGCATCAAGTAACAAATAATATAAAAGTATATCGATATCCAGTTGAATAATTAGTTAGACATCTCTAAATATTAAGTGGTGAGATAATGAGGATAGCAATATTCGAATGCGCACCATAAATCAAATATTATTTACACGTGTCTGTGTTTACATATTAAATATGCTATAAAATAACATTGGGAGGCATAATGGTCCAGTATATAAGTATGATTTGAAATATCCTAAGAGCGACCCAGAAAATACCAACATCTCTACATATTATAAATTAAAGTCCTCCGCGTCGTCTGTATGTCTGTCTGTTCGCAATAAACTAAAAAACTACCGAACAGATTTTCATGCGGTCTTCACCAATAGATAGAGTGATTCAAGAGGAAGGTTTTGGTATATAATTTGTCAAGCTTTTGTGTAAATTGGTTGAAACATAACGATTATTGTTAGACGTGTCGGATAAAGCCAAGCCGCCTGGGATTTTTCATTAAAAAAACTGCCTAATCCCTTACTGATATAACAAAACAATGCATGGTGGGATATTCCTCTTTTATAGATCTACAAAAAAGTCCGAGATGGCATATATCTATCTTTTACGGATAGCTTACTATACCCATCTCTATCTTCTAAAAAAATGGTTACGTGCGGTAATTGGAAAGTTATTTAGACGGATACAGTATTAATCCTTATCAACTTAAATACGTTAGTTACCTCAAGCATTTCATGCACATTATTATAATCTTTCGCACCATCTTTACGTATTATAAATTAAAGTCTTCCGCGGTGTCTGTCTGTCTCTTCGCAATAAACTCAAAGATGGTGGTGTTATAAAGGTTGGATAACCATCCAGTAGATGGCGATGTGTTTAGCTAGCCACAGCAACACGTGGCCGGTTCAGCTAGTTTAGTTTAATTCACTACAAGTTTTTCCACATTATAATTGAGGCCTCTAGAAACAAAGACGGAAGTGTCCACCACATGTCAAAAATGAGTTGAATATGCAGTTTCATAGAGAAAAGTTCATTCTATCTCCTTAATATATCTGTTTGTAACATAAACGTCATTAAACCATAGTATTTTGGCTTTAAAGTTTTGTTGTTGTAACAAATACGGCAGTGTCCACCTCCTTCCGAAACAAAAGCGGCAGTTTTTCAAATAGCCAATCAGGATGCTCTATTCATAATGGCTGCCATACTTTAAATCATACAAACTCCTGCAAAAGCGTCAATGAATCGTACACTGATAAGTTATTTTTTGGGTTGTAATAACCATTTATTGTTAGTGGAAGTTACATATTCCAAGAATGGAAGCTTTCCCCGATATTTTGCCACCGGAATCAGCGAGGAAACATGTCAAACAACCACACAAATGGAAGGCAAACATTACCAAGAAAAAAGGTAAATCGCCGTTATGTTGTAGGCAAATGTCTAAATATGACATTTGAAGATTTATCTGAATTTGTTCACATTTTTTTGTAAGGATATGGATCGAGTCAGCTAGGCCATGTGTTTTGACAACTATACCTAAATAAATTATTTGATATAATATTTCAAATTAATAACAACTGAATTTTTTATAAATTATTTGTTATAGATTCATTCAAGGATCAGCAGAAATCTTGTCAGACTCATTAATGATTTAGTTCATTTTTGTTTTATTTTATAATTTTATTAAATTTTCATTAATTTATGGATAAGCCGCCGCATTTTTATGCACAGATTACGGAAATTATACTTTATTTCAACAATTATTACAAGAAACAACTACGAGTATTTACGAACACAAAATAGGTTATTAGGTTCTTAGTTTAGGTAAATTAAATAATTCATCCGTTTTTAGTTTGAAACGAAACTTCGCAAATGTCAAATCCACACAAAAAAACATGGCCGTAATGGAGATGGTGATTTTTAAACTTTTAATGAAAATCGAATTTTAATACATATTTTTCCGTCTACTGAACTTTTACTTACTTGCTTTACTCTTACTTTGTCGACTGAAAACGATGGTTCTTGTGGTAATTAAGTTTAAAAGTAGTTTATTTTTCAAATTTTATGCGTATTTAAAGTATAGCGGCATGCGGCGGCTTGTCCATACTTTACCAAATTTTCTGTTATTTTCTATTTCATAGTGGATGTAATTTCATTATTTAAAAAAAATCTAACATCTATTTCTCGGAATTTATGAATATTTGACGACCTCCATAGTCCAGTGGGTAAGACTCTTGACTCACAATACGGAGGTCGCGGGTTCGAACTCGGCATGCGCAAATAAATTTTATTTTTTTGATTAATTTGTGTTATTTCACAATTAATTAATTTAAAATAATATATAGTAAAATTTGCGGCATGTTCCAGAGTGAAAGATACTATCGGTATCGCCCTGGTGTAAGACCACCATTCAGAATTGAAACGTTGCTTGAAAATGGCTTTAGCCGTGTTTAGTGACCAGATCTGAATAGCCAGGTCCTTCCCAACCTTCCTCTTCCCCACCTCCTTCCCCTCCCCACTACCTTCAGCCTCACAACATACCCCAATTGGGGATGCCATAGTCTCACTGGCTCCAGACGGGAGCAGTTGAGATTTTTGTGCGGTATTCACTGTAAAAAAAAAAATTTTTCTAAATTTGATAAAACTAAGCTGTTCATATTATTTCCATCTCAAATAAATTTTTTTATAAAAAAATCTTCTTTTCAATATTGTTTTCTTACATTGACTGCAACATCTTCGAAATTGTCTTTTAAATCAAAACCGGCAGTGTCCAACTGTTTGTGAAACAAAACAGCAAGTGTCCAAATTATTGAAACAAAAACGGAAGTGTCCATCAAAAAAATGCATTTTTTAAAGAAACTATGGCATTCAGATACATAAATGATTTGAAATATTATTCTTAAACCGGTTTACTAACATAATATTAAATGTTCCTTCCATATTGATGAATAACGGACTGATTAAACGTTTTTTTTAGTTTGCCAACAATTTAACAAAGTGGACACTTCCGTCTTTGTTTCTAGGGGCCTCAATTGTTTTGATGGCGTTTATGAGTAATCTGAGTATTGTACCAGAGACAGGATAAACTTTTACATATAACTGCATACTCAACTCTAATTTAGATTTTTCAGAGATGTCTGATCAACAGGACGATCAATATGCATAAAGGCAGGATGACTAACCTCAAATGCACGGGGTAGGACTCCATGACGAGTATGGTGACCCCCACGTAAGCCATCACCAGAAAGCCAATGAAGATGGCGCAGTAGATCACTATGGAGTCTTCTGATTGCAGGAAGTATATGCCCGGGGTGGATATGGAGGCAATCACAAGGGCTCCAACTAAAGATAACACAATTGGATCAGTTATTATATAAAAAAAGTTTTAAAAATGACTCATCTTACATTTTTTCTAACTAAAAGATTATGAAAAAAAAAAAAAAATTATATTTTATTAACCTCTGACAGGCCGGAGACGCGCCGGCGCGCGAGTCGTATGCGCATGCGCGAGAAAATAATTCAAATAATACTTCCGACAAAAAACTTTTGGTCTACGATTTTGGCCCTTCTATGTACACAATTTGTATGAAGAACAGTGTCAGAATCGCTTGCGCTGTCATTACTCTCGGAGACGCTACAAGTTTCATTCACCTTGTCACCCTGGAATATTTCAATATATTAATCAACGATTTCTTCTATGACAATCGGCTGTCAGAATTTGCCGCGAATTTAACGGTCGCAATTAATGGGTGTATCGCGAATAAAACGATCATAAAACCTATTAATTTACGTAATAAATGCAAGTAATGTGGTTTTCGTAGATAGTTTATTGTGATGTGAACGTGTTTCAGTTAATAAAATATACAATAGCTCAAAATTTATCAACAAAACATTCAATTCAAAATTCAAAGTGGTGGTTTTTTAGTGTTTTTTTGCGAAGTTCCGCGAATTTCCGCTAAATGTCATGGCCCGTGACCGGTTAAACAAATATTATACATGTAAAAATAATTAATAAAAAATTTTCAATGTATCATAAATTGATTTCAAATCGCTGTTCGAAACTTTTGTTGCATAGGTTCAGAGTCTGTCAAATAAGAGTAGAAAATATAAAAAATCAAACTACTAATTTTGTAGGCTTGCAACACCAATTTAACTGTCAAATATTATTTCAAATCGCAATGACACTGAATGTATAAAACACTGTAAATCACATTTTTTTGTTCTTAAAGAAAAAAAATTAATTCAAAGAAGCACTGTTATTAAACCCTTCAAAAATTTGGCTTTTTTTTCGGATCGTCAAAATATTTTCACTTTACAATAAAATGCAAATATTTGGAATATTTCTGAACACATTCAAAAACCAAAAACTGTTTTAGAATGGTGATGAAATACGCTTTCAAATTATAGAATTCGAAAAAAAAATATTTTTTTTAAATTATAAAATTTTTGCATACAAACATAAAAAAGTTTTCAAAATGGGTCACCTTATGTTTTTTCTAACTAAAGTTACTGATAATAAAAAAAAATAAAAACAGATGCAGATTTTATTAGACAAATGTATAACAAACACATTATTGTAACCTCAATTTTTTGTCGCTCTATGAAAATTTTTTTCAAAAAATTCCCGAAGTTTCAAATCCTTTTTTTAATTTGCGATTCAAAACTTTGTGTACATAAAAGTGTACATTTTATTTTTTTGGTGGCTATTTTTTAGATTGGAATATAAAGCATGATGTTTTTCCTTTCTAACACCGATTAGAACATATTTCTAACTATGATAGTAAAGGAGTTACGGCGTCTTATGTGAGACCTATGTGCATTGGGACAAATCTGGTCTCCTGTGATTAAACGGGTTAAGGTACCTCATAAAATTGATTAAATGGTGTTTTGTAAAGTGATTTGCTAAAATTTAATTTAACATAAATTTGAATTTAACATTAGGTAGAAAAAAAGAATCACTAATGGTGAGTTTAGTTACACTACTTTTGGGGTCTGACTGAGTTAAATATGTTCAGATCTAAAATTAGAGACATGATCTAAAACCCGGGCAATGCTGGGTACTTAAGCTAGTATTAAATATATGTGAGCAATTTCTAACTTTCCTTTTTATTTTATTATAATATCGTTATTCCTCATTGTATTAACAAAAATTGCAAAGGTACAATATACCCACATGCAATTCTAATTTTGAGATCAGTAGATATCGAAATTGCAATAAAAAAAATAGTTTTCCCACTTTTGTGTTTTTGATTTTTTACAAAAAAATGTAGGTTACACAGCTTTACAACGCCACCATGTGTTGTATTTTTAGTATTGCCATTTGATCAACAGTGGCGCCCTCCTATGTTTTCTACTCTTATTTGACAGACTGTACATTTTACTTCTTTTGTGTTTATTGTTTATACGGCCTACCGCTTTTAGCGACGACAATGCAAACTCAAGTTAGGTTTCATAGCTTTTAACCGGTCAAAGGCCACGCCATTTCACGAAAATTCACTAAAAAAGCACCACTTTGAATTTTTAATTGAATGTTTTGTTGATTAATTTTGAGTTATTGTTTATTTTATTGACTGAAACACGTTCCTAGAACAATAAACTATGTACCAAAACAACATTACTTGCATTAATTACGTAAATTAATAGGTTTTATGATGTTTTAGTCGCGGAACACCCATAAATTGCGACGGTTAAATTCGCGGCAAAATCTGACAGGTCAATGTCATAGACGAAATCATTTTAAAAATGTCCTGGGGTTGCAAGGTGAATGAAACTAGTGGCTATATCATCTATGATGTTAGCGCAAGCGATTCTGACCCCGTGTTCTTCATACAAATTCTGTACATAGAAGGGCCAAAATCGCAGACAAAAAGTTTTGGTGGAAAATTTTATTCAAATTTTCGAATTATTTACTCGCGCATGCGCATACGATGCGCGCGCTGGCGCGTCTCCGGCAAATCAGAGGTTAATATGAAAACATATCCGTTTAGTACGACTCCGTTAAGCGACCAACTGCTTAAAGCGACCTATTTTAATAATAATTCATCCAGTTAGAACGACACGCAGTGTTTTGTTTACAGAACCTACGCACCAATACCTCGCCGCTCCGCGCCTCGCCTACTCCCCGCGCTCGGCTACCCCCCGCGCGCCTCACCGTTACTGTTTAGTTGCGTATTCACAATGCTGTGCGAAGTTCTTATTATCGAACTAAAATTGGCCCAAAACAAACTCAAATTACAGACTTACTACTTTTTGGATTACAGTACATTATGTATGTTTTTTATGTGAAATTTTTAAGTATAGTTTATTTTTAAGAGTAGAAAATATAAAAACTGGAACTACTAAATTTGTAGACTGGCAACACCAATTTAACTGTCAAATATTTTTTTGAAGTGCAATGACACTGAATGTATAGAACTCAGTAAACCACATTTAAAAAAAAAAAATTCTTCATGACATAAATTTGATTAAAAGGTGATTTATAAAGCGATTTGCTTTAATTTAATTTAACATAAATTTGAATTTAACAATAGATAGAAAGGAAGAATCACTAATGGTGAGTTTAGTTATACTACTTTTAGATCTGAATGAGTTAAATATATTCAGATCTAAAATTAGAGACATGATCTAAAGCCCAGGCAACGCTAGGTACTTTATCTAGTATTAAATGAATACGAGCAATTTCTAAACTGTGCTTTATATTTTATTACATTATAGTTATTCTTCATTATGTTAACACAAAATTTCAAAGGTATAATAATAATATACCTATATGCAATTCTAATTTTGAGATCGGCGAGTACCTATACTGCAATGAAAAAATATTTTTTCCACTATTATGCCTTTTTATTTTATTATAAAACTGTAGGTTACACAGCTTTACTTTAACACCATGAGTTATATGTTTAGTATTGCCATTCGATCAACAGTGGCGCCCTCATATATTTTCTACTCTTATTTGACAAACTGTACCACTAAAGTTATAATTTGTATTATATGTCTTATTTACCTAAAAAGGAATTTATCTATCTGTACTATTACATATTTCATAACAATAGTTACAACAACATTAATATGTATCATAATAAAAACAAGCTTAAATTATCAGACTGTTTTGTACGTCGTACGGTTAGTACGACTAAGTATCGCTGGTCCCTTTAGGGTCGTTATATCCGGATTCTACTGTATTTGAATATATTCACGCTACAGTGTGGTATTTTTTCTTTCTAACACCGTTTAACCCTTAGGGTACAACCAACTACAATAGCAGTGCAGTGAAATCATGACTACACCTACAAATGCACGGCAATGTGTGGGAGTAGAGCTAGGTTTTAGAAATTTTTTGTTACTGTCCATGTGGAAGGCATTTTGTTACTGTCCATGAAAATTCGAAAGCAAAAAAGTTGGTATTGTAAAAGCCTGTCAATTATTTCAAATACAATTTTCAATATTATATTGGTTTTCAGATATTTGCAAAATACTATCAGTCTTCTAGGGGTCAAATCATATTTCTCGCTATGATAGTGAGGGAGACACGACGATTTCTATGAGACATAATATATGAGTTGTTCCGAAAACCGAAAAAATAGACTTTAAAGGTGTTAACCTCTCAGGCCTCGACCATATTTTGTCAGTGTCAAAATATTTCCGCTTTGTAATAAAATCCAAATAAATGGAATATTTCAGAACGTATCCGAAAACAAAAAACTATTTTAGAACAAAAAACTGTTGTGATAAAACACACTTTGAAATTTTATAAATCAAAATAAAGTTAAAATTTTTGACATACAAAAATATTGCAAGCAAAAAAAAAAGTTTTAAAAATGGCTCACCTTACATTTTTTCTAACTAAAATTACTGATAATGAAAAAATATAAAAGCTCATACATATTTTATTAGGCAAATAAACATTATCGTCATCTCACTTTTGTTGTAAAATCGTTATTGTAAAAATAATAAAAAAAACTTCTAAAGTTTCATAAATTTTTTTCAATTTGGGATACGAAACTTTGGTTTCATAAAGGTGTACATTTTGCTTCTTTTGTGGTTGACTTTTAGGTTTAGATATAAAGCATGGTGTTTTCTCTTTCTAACACCGTTTATATCATATTTCTCACTATGGTAGTAAGGGAGACACAACTACTTTTACGAGACCTATATAAGTTGTTCCGAAAAGCGACCATTTGTTGAAAAAGTATAAAATATTTTAAAAAAAAAGCGTAATGGCGTATAGGTAGTACAGTACCTGTGGAGGGGACCACGGGTGCCACGGTCATGAGCATACAAGCCACGAGCGAGGCACCCGCGATGGCGGCATGGCTGCGGATGACCTCGCCGGTGTAGATGTTGTGGTCGGCCTCAAGCGGGCAGACGGGCGACAGGCCCAGGATGGTGCTGTTGACGAGGCGGCACCCAGCGTCCATGTGGCGCGCCGTGTTCAGGTCCGTGTCTATGAATCTACCGGATAAAAACAGCATTGCAGATCAAACCCTTAATACGTCTGCACATCAATGAGCTTTTGTTGTGTGCACCAATTCATTAATATTTTTTTAATTTTATACAAATATAATATATGTACCTAAGTAGTTCGCTATGTTTGGTGACTTAGATGGGTTTGTCTATTTTTTTAATTTTTGTATGAATACCTAGAGTGTCAGCTACTCCCGTATGGAGCCAGTGAGACTATGGCATCCCCAATTGGGGTACGTTGTGAGGCTGAAAGATTTGGGGAGGGGAAGGAGATGGAGAAGAGGAAGGTGGATTAGTACCTGGCTATTCAGATACGGGTCACCAAACAAGGCTAAAGCCATTTCAAGCAACATTTCAATTCAGAATGGTGTTCTTACACCAGGGCGATACTGAGAGTATCTTCCACTCTGGAACTTGCTGCAAATATACTATATATTATTTTTAATTAATTAATTGTGAAATAACACAAATTAACCAAATAAAATTTATTTGACCACGCTGGGATTCGATTTCGCGACCATCGGATTGCGAGTCAAGAGCCTTATACCTAGACCATGCCAGCCGACGATGTCTTGGCGGCAGATGCGTTTGCCCACCTACTGAGTGGCGGGCCGGATTAAGAGAGACTGGTTAAGGGAGACCTTTGACCTCTCCAGCCGGACTCTCTCAACCCATCGCCTTGCACTGCAGTGGGAGGGATGGACTCACACGTTTGTCACTATTGTACACGTTGACCTCCAGATTTCTACCCGCCCCTCACACCTTTTTCCTTCCCAGAACTTCTCCTTTCTTTGCCTAAAAATACTATATCGGACAGCAGATGGATGTACTGTCACCATGATGACTCATCTTGATGATATACTTATCACCGTACATGTGTTTTGTTTTGTTTTGACTTTTATTAATTAATTTTCCGCACTATGATGCGTGTATTTTTGTTAACCGGGTTCCCATACGTTCCTTTCAGAGATAACTATAAATAACCCTATTAACCCGCCAAAGGCCAGGAAAAACACGTCAATTTCCTAACAAAGCACCACTTTGAATTTTGAATTGAATGTTTTGTGGATTAATTTTGAGCTATCATATATTTTATTGACCGAAACACATTCTTAAAACAATAAACTATGTACATCACTTGCATTAATTATGTAAATTGTTAGGTTTTATAAAGTTTTCGTCAAGTAACACGCATTGGACTTTGATAGAAAGAATCGCGGCAATTTTGACATTTCCAACAAACAAACCGCGCGTGGATTCGCATCTCCGACCAATAAGAGGTTAACACGTTACTTTTAGCTCAATAAATAGAGAGGCAAATGTTTAAATCTGTCAGTTGTCCCACGACATCCGTGAAGTCTGTTTCATTTTGCAAATCCTTACCCATGGTACGCTGAAGAAGAAGCCAGCAATTTACAGTTGATGTCACTGGCGTGAGCGTCCAGCACAAAGATCCTCCAAATCTCTCTATCCCCAAAGACAACGTAGGCCCTGAGGGATTTTTTTTCCACAGGGCCTCTTCTGAGGAAGTATTGTGAATGTGAAAAAAAATGTACTGCACAAGAGAACTGCTCCCAACCGTCTGGGAGTGAGACTATGGCATCCCCAGTTGGGGTGAATGGAGGCTGGGGAGAGGAAAGAGATGGGAAAGAGGAAGGTGGGAAAGTACCTTGCTGGATGACAGTACCTACAGTCCATGAAAGCTTTTTGTTTGACAAGCCCTAAAAGGGAACACAAACTTCATTGCCTCGAAATGACAATCAAGTTTTGATAACAAGCTTTCCACTGACAAGCTTGGTGTAACTCCACTTAGCTCAGCCAAGCCAGAGAAAAGGTTGGCCCCTCAGAAGCTGGACCAACTGTACAGGGCATGTAGCTACTTAAATATTACACAACTGCAAAATGCTGTATAAATCGCAAGTATGCCGTGCAGTGGTCCACTTCTGGTCTGGATCCCCGAAATATCTGTAAAAACCGTTGAATGTGTGCAGAAATGGGTTCACTCTTTCCTTTCCTCAAAAAGAGCCTCCACACAGCATCCCCAAAAATAACATAGAAATTATTTTCCTCGGGTCTCCTTTTGAGTTTTTTTTTTTTTTTTTTTCATGTAAAAACAAAGTCCAACCTAAAGAACTACATCTTCTCCTTCCTTGCACTGTTCCAACTCAAAAATTACCTAGGTAGGCTGTTGGGATCGGCTCTTCTCGTTCTCAGGCTATAACTCCTTCGGTTCTGGATATCGCTTTCATCCAGGCCGTTTCTCTGTAATATTTGAGTCATCCAGAAATTCTTTGATCTTCCTCTGGATGACTGACTATGAAGCTCCATAGACATTGCCTGCTCCACTGTGTGATCTGGTGGTCTCCGTCTTACGTGCCCATACCATCTCAACTGTCGTTCCTCTAGCTTATTGTTTATGTCCTTGACACCCAGGCTACCACGAATGCGTGAACTTTTAATCGTATCTTTAATGATACTCCTGCCGACCATCTAAGCATTCGCATTTCTGCTGTTTCGAGTTGCCTAGAGTAGGAGTTGTACATTGTCACGATAATATTTATTTTGATTAAATAAATATTGTCTTGACCTAGTTAATCTTAAACTCACCTGGCCGCTCACGTTTTATCATGATCGCCGTAACGATGAGTTCTTTACCGCTAGCAAATAGCGCCATCTATTTCCGGAGGCTCTTTTTGAATTCTCGTCGTCTAGGGAGCCGACGCCAATTCGACAAGTCGCCGAATTTTTTAAGTTGCTTGTTAAATATGTGATAGTTTCACCTTTACGGGTTTTACCCATTTTAAAAAAGAATCATGAATTATTTTATAACTGCGAGCCGTGTTGTTTCCGTGAGTGAAACGGGATTTTTAAAACTTTAAATGGTGAAGTCGCGAGTCGCCATATTGTCAATGTGCTCACCTTCACTCTCGTACTTGAGTGTGGATAATCGGTGTAATCCTTTGTTTGGCGTTCATGATAATAACGTGGCCAAGGCTTTGAGAGGGGTTATCCTCGCGGAACACGATATTTGAGGCGGATGGAGGCCCGGCGCTGATCTATGGAGGGTGCGGTAAACGGCGTCTACCGAGATTTCACCGGTACGCACAACCGAGACTTTGAGCCTTTCCTGGTTCCTGTTCCCTGTGGAGGAGTCCCCATCCTCTGGGGCCTTTCCTGGTTCCTGTTCCCTGGTGAGGAGTCCCCAGGCCCTGGGGCCTTCCTCGGTTCCTGTCTATGGAGACCCCGCGTGCTCCTGGTCGCCTATTAACAGTGATTCGCGTCAGCGTTAGAGTCAGGATAATTTAGTTAAATTACGGTCCACAGGTATGCTCTCTTGCTTATGTGTTATTTTGTTATTTCTTTAGGAAATGTGGAATTCTTGACCCCTTGGAGGGCACCCATGTATACACAGTACCTTTAAAATATAGGTGATATTGTACTGCTAAATTATTTCTTTTATTTATCAAAAAATGCCCGAAGATAAAGACTGTATTTTCCTTCCCACAAACTTGAGGGAGATTCTGATGCTCTACCACACGTTACATTTGGCGCCTCAACTTTCTAAAGGTGCTCCTATGAAATACAGTTTTTTTTTCTGGTATTTTCAGATTGTTTTGAATAATGTCAATGTTATAGAGTTGTGACGCATCGTGTTAATAATTGACTGAATTTGATTAATGTCCGGTTGCGGCCATTATTACTCACTCCGTGAAAATAGCATTTTGTTTTGACTATCGTAGTACTTACGGACTGTCAAATGTTTTGTGGTTATCTATCAATTAATGATCCATTCGGCTATATTTATCAAGTAAATCCTAATTGAAGCAAATAGAATACTTTAGTAAGTTCGTATCTTGCGTACAGTTAACCGGAATACCATTGCAGTCTGTATTAAATTATTGTTCTAATAATATCTTTTGTTGCAACAAACAACCGCGCTGGGAGTTATTATTATTCCGACTTATTGTCAAAATATACATCTATTCTGCAGTATACAGGGACATGCGTTCGATTGTAACTGTGACTGTTGACCTTTTCAAATGTCAATCTGACGTTTCAGAATTCCATAGATTCGAAGTATTTGTTTACAATCTCAACATGATAGCTGCTGTTATTATTCTTATCTGACATATTATCAAGGTCGGTACCCACAATACATTACAGGGTATCCGGTACTTCATATTATAAAATATATGTTTTTTTTTTTTTTTTTTAATAATTTCGATTATTTTTCAAATAATTATTTTTGGAAAATTTCACTACAGGGTGTTCGGTAATTGCAATAGTAATATCAATTTACTTTAAATTAATATATTTTCTTTATTAAATTTTTTTTTTGGATTTTTTTTTCTTTTAAAAAAAAATACAAGATGGCGATTCCTAACATAAATGGATCAACTAAAGATGAGTTGACATTACTTTTGGAAAACGTACATATCGTCCCGGAGTCAACTGTAGCCGCTATGAGAGAACAAGCGCGAGAGTATAATAGAAGATTTAGAGAATGTTCTGACCAGACAGCTGAATCTGAAGTTGAGGATACAAACAAACCCACTACAAATACGACGAATATTGTGAATAATTATTATTCAAATATTATAAATATTAATATTAAGAAGTATATTAAGTTTTTCATAATTCCATCTCTTTCTTCTGTCATTGTTTTAGGTGTTGACTTTTGGAAGCAATTCGACGTAGCTCCTCAATTGTTTCCAAAAGTAAACGATAGTCATGTTTTTAAGAATATTGAGGGTGAGATTTGTAAAATCACGTCAGCTTCCTTACTGTCTCCCCAAGATAATCGTAAATTAAACACTGTTATAGACAAATTTAAATCTATTTCGTTCGAAAAATGTGGTCTGGGTCGCACGCACCTAGTACAGCACAAAATTAATACAACGGGGGATCCTATTAAGCAGCGTTATTATCCTTTGTCAAAAACTCGTCAGGATCAATTAGAAGCCCAACTTAAAGAAATGTTAGACTTAGGTGTAGTCCGCCGCTCTCGTTCGGCTTGGTCAAACCCAGTTTTGATAGTACCAAAGAAGGACGGTTCTCCCAGGTTTTGCTTGGACTCAAGGAAGCTCAACAGTGTCACCAGGACAGATTCGTACCCATTGCCTTATATTTCACGTATATTAGATAATCTTCGGGGTGCACGATTCATATCCTCTATAGACCTCTCGAAATCTTTTTGGCAAATTCCTTTACACAAAGACTCTTGCGCTAAAACGGCTTTCGTTGTACCAGGGCGTGGCCTTTATGAGTTTGTTAGGATGCCATTTGGATTGAAGAACGCTCCGAGTGAATTACAGCGTCTTGCAGATGTTCTTTTTGGCCCCGAATTTAACGAAAACGTTTTTTGTTACTTGGACGACCTGATTATAATATCGGAGGATTTTGAGTCACACTTAGAATTATTAACTAAGGTCTTTAATCGATTAAAGGAGGCCGGTCTGACAGTTAATCTTAAAAAATGTGAGTTTTGCAAAGACGAACTAAAGTATCTTGGTTATATAGTTGATGCAAAGGGTCTCCGCACGGATCCGGTGAAACTAGAATCAATTCGAACCTATCCTACTCCTATAAATTCTAAACAATTGAAAGCTTTTATTGGTCTTTGTGGGTATTATAGACGGTTCATTAAAAATTTTTCAACTATAGCGGCACCTCTGACAAAACTAACTGGGTCACGGAATGGGGTGAGTAACTTTACCTGGTCTCCGGAGGCGGAAGACTCCTTTAAAAAATTAAAAAAGGCCCTAACTTCGGCTCCAGTAATTAACTGTCCTGATTTTTCGTTACCATTTACTATCCACTGTGACGCAAGTAACGTTGGGATTGGAGGAGTTTTGACACAAAATTTCGATGGAGAGGAACACCCTGTTTCATATTTTTCTAGGTGTCTAAATAAACACGAGCGTAACTATGGCGTAACGGAGCGCGAACTCCTTGCGGTTTTAGATTCGGTCAATCACTTTAGGCCCTACATAGAAGGAGTTCACTTCACAGTGATAACAGACCATTCCAGCCTACAATGGCTAGTATCGTTATCGAATCCCTCAGGTAGACTTGCACGTTGGTCCACCCGTCTCTCCCAATATTCGTTTGATGTAGTTCACAGAAAAGGTAAGTTAAATACTGTACCTGATGCCCTTTCGCGTAAAAACGATTTAGCCGTTTCCGCCCTAGATACTGTTCCCCCTAGCTCTGATGTGTGGTACAATAAATTATTTTCAGATTGTAAAACCAATCCTCAGCGTTTTAATAATTTTCTTATTAAAGATAACTATTTATTACGTCATTCTAAGTCTCGTTTCGCTCTGCAGGAGGATACAGCTTGGAAGTTGGTTGTTCCTTTTGAGGATCGGAACGCTATCTTGTCTAAGGAACACGAGTCGAATGTTTCTTGTCATCCAGGGGTTTTTAGAACATACAAAAAAATTCAACTCCATTATTTTTGGCCTGGTATGTATAGCGATGTAAAGAAATTTGTTAGTAAATGTAAGACGTGCAAAGCACATAAAGTAAATACATCGGCGCCGGCTGGAATTTCTACCAATCCAAAATTAGTCAACAGACCGATGCAAATGTTGTCCATTGACATTGTAGGACCTCTTCCACGCAGTTACGCTGGATTTATGTACATTCTTTCGGTTGTCGACGTTTTTTCCAAATATACTTGGATTTTTCCCCTTAGAAATGCAACCACTAAAAGCATCGTTAAAAACGTTGAACAATTTATTTTTCTTGTACACGGCGTTCCACAAACCTTTGTGTGTGACAATGGTAAACAATTTGTTTCTAAAGAATTCAAACAATTGTTAATTAATTATAATATTCCTATGCCTTATTACAACGCTTATTACACCCCGCAAAATAATGTCGTTGAACGTTATAACCAAACTATTGGAACTGCGTTATCTATTCTGACCGAATCTGACCAACGTAATTGGTCTAGATTTCTGCCTCAGATTCAATCAGCTCTAAATAATACGGTTAATTTTGCTACAGGTTTCACGCCTTTCTTCCTTATGCATGGAAGAGAACAAATCATTGACGGTAAATTTCACAACATTAATGTTTCTTCTGGTGTCGCGGACTCTACCTTAGAAAAATCTAGAGGCGAATTTGCTAAGAAATTGGAAGAATTAGCTTTTATTTACGATCAAGTTTCGAATGCTCTGTTGCAAGCTTTTAAAAAGAATGCTCATCACTATAACTTGCGCCGTAAGTCCGTGATATATGAAGTTGGTGATGTCGTCTGGAGGAAAAATTTCGTCCAATCTAGTGGTCCAGATTATTTTTCTCATAAACTGGCGCCTAGATTTGTTCGCAATATCATTAAAGGTAAAATCTCAGATTTAGTCTACACCTTGGCGGATATGCAAGGGAAAGTTGTGGGAAATTTTCATGTCAAGGATATTGTTCGCTTGGACTAATTGTTATTATAATTTTTTTATTTTTTTTTATAACAGGAAACCAATGTGGTGGTGTGCAGGATTACCGACCCTTCAAGTCATTTCATTTGTTTCTTTGTGTGATTATTCTGCTCACATGTCTTGAAGTTTGGTACCTTTGAGGCATGTGCTCAGAATGAGCACTATGTTCTAGTTTTTTGACGATAAATACATTATTTACCCTCGTTTAGCTGGAATCTGATCTTCTGATCAGTGGCGCCCAAAATTTTATGTTTAAATGGTATTGTGTCTATTGACCTTAACTTTTAGAAAACTTTTTTTTATTAGCTACATTTCTTTTAAAATTAAGAGAGTATTCTATACTGCAGACTTTCGTCTTTGTCTTTACAACTACTATATTATGTTATAACACACGTTTCGTCACATCTCGATAGTATTATGAATATTGTTATTGTCATTTGCCTTAGAGTTAAGCCAGTGTTCTTCCTCAAGTACTTTAGAATTGTATCACTTTTGTTTTTTTTCTTTTGTTTTAAAGCTCCCAGGCTCCCTTACCTTTTCCAAAGAATTTGAAGAAGACTATTCTCAAATTTTGTGTATGGGAAAATTTAAAAAAAAACTTTCCAATGCACGAAATTTGTTCTTGTTAATATTGTTGTTTTACTTGCTAATTTTAAGTTTAGTTTTAAAATAAAATAAGATTATTTTTGATGTATAAAATCAAATAAAGTAATGCTTCGGCGTACTTTCCTATTAAGTAAGTTCCAGCATGGAATATATAATACTCTACCTCTAGCACAGGAGAGCGTATTTTTGTATAGCTTATAGTCATAAGTAAAATAGTTGTATTAGTCTCACTGCTGAAACACCAGTGTTTCTCTACACAATTATGTACCTAGTGTCATTCAAATGTTTTGATTGATCACCAATTTAGATAGTGTCGATTATCACATGGATGTGTTCGATCACCAATACATATTGTCTGTTCAAGAAATTTTGCCTTTTGCTTACTTTTGAAGTAATATTTTGAAGGATCTCCGTCTACGGTGTGATCTCAGTCTTTTTTCTTGTGCAAACTATGTACACTATTTTAGTTATTAAAATGGTTTGTACTCTATATATTTAATCATACTGGTTCACTACTATTAGCTAGGTTTTTTTGTTAAATTGTAATCCCTATGCATTCAGCTAAACATTCTAGACTCTGTTTTGCTTTTCTTTGTGTTCCTAACGATAACCTTTATCACCACCTTTGTAGACAGGTTTATTTTTCTATTTTTGAATATCCTGATCTAACTTTTTTGGAAAATAGGTTTTTTTGTATATGTAAACCCTACTTTAACCACTTTGATAGATAGGTTTTTTCTTTCGTAATTGTAAATCCTAATCTGAAAAATAACTTTGATAGATAGGTAATTGATGTGTAATCCCTATTCTAACCACTTATACTTTTAGTAAACAGTTTTTATAACTCGTTCTAACTAAGTCAATAATACATAGGTATTATATATACATTTTTCGATGCAACCTGTTGGATCTAGGTAGGAAGATTAGTTTTACTCGGTATTAAATAATTGACTTCAAATCAGTGCAAGTGAGGGCTGGTTGACCACCCTTGAAGTGAAGCCTAATAATGGCAAAGTGTCCTACTAAAGGAAAAGTGATGCCTTAAGCATACCTATTTTATATTTCCCTATAATTTTCTCCTTTTCTTATGTTGTTCTGTTCCTCTTGTTAAGATGTCTCGAGAACGGAAGGTTTTGGGCGACAGCCAATTTCGTCAACACCCAGTATCATCAATGCTGAAGGTGCTTGTGGACCACCTATTCTCGTGCCATTCTATTTTGTTGTTGTTCATTAATTTATCTAGATTTAAGTGACTTAATTTTAAGTTTATGTTTCTTGGTAACTAAATATTAATTTAATTTTTTTTTTAAATACCTGTTGGACCTATCTTTAGTTAGTTAATTTGTTCAGTTTTGCGGGCGTGGTTTTCTTGTTTGAGGGCAAACATTTTCGCGGGAAGGGGGGAATTGTCACGATAATATTTATTTTGATTAAATAAATATTGTCTTGACCTAGTTAATCTTAAACTCACCTGGCCGCTCACGTTTTATCATGATCGCCGTAACGATGAGTTCTTTACCGCTAGCAAATAGCGCCATCTATTTCCGGAGGCTCTTTTTGAATTCTCGTCGTCTAGGGAGCCGACGCCAATTCGACAAGTCGCCGAATTTTTTAAGTTGCTTGTTAAATATGTGATAGTTTCACCTTTACGGGTTTTACCCATTTTAAAAAAGAATCATGAATTATTTTATAACTGCGAGCCGTGTTGTTTCCGTGAGTGAAACGGGATTTTTAAAACTTTAAATGGTGAAGTCGCGAGTCGCCATATTGTCAATGTGCTCACCTTCACTCTCGTACTTGAGTGTGGATAATCGGTGTAATCCTTTGTTTGGCGTTCATGATAATAACGTGGCCAAGGCTTTGAGAGGGGTTATCCTCGCGGAACACGATATTTGAGGCGGATGGAGGCCCGGCGCTGATCTATGGAGGGTGCGGTAAACGGCGTCTACCGAGATTTCACCGGTACGCACAACCGAGACTTTGAGCCTTTCCTGGTTCCTGTTCCCTGTGGAGGAGTCCCCATCCTCTGGGGCCTTTCCTGGTTCCTGTTCCCTGGTGAGGAGTCCCCAGGCCCTGGGGCCTTCCTCGGTTCCTGTCTATGGAGACCCCGCGTGCTCCTGGTCGCCTATTAACAGTGATTCGCGTCAGCGTTAGAGTCAGGATAATTTAGTTAAATTACGGTCCACAGGTATGCTCTCTTGCTTATGTGTTATTTTGTTATTTCTTTAGGAAATGTGGAATTCTTGACCCCTTGGAGGGCACCCATGTATACACAGTACCTTTAAAATATAGGTGATATTGTACTGCTAAATTATTTCTTTTATTTATCAAAAAATGCCCGAAGATAAAGACTGTATTTTCCTTCCCACAAACTTGAGGGAGATTCTGATGCTCTACCAAGAAATACACGTTACAACATAGTTCAGCATTTGGAGCCGTACATTATCGCGGGTCTAACAATAGTCTGTAATATAATAATCCAAAGAACTACATATAAATATGTAAATAAAAAACTAACCTGGTCCCTTGAAACAGGCTCCCCTCAAAGAAAGTATATGAACTCATTATGTTGGAAAACTCCACGTCCGTGAAGGTGCAGAACTTGAAAACGACGTGCGAGAACGTCACGTCGCGGAACGTACAGTTGACAAACGTGGAGTTCTCGTAGATCACATTCTCGATGGAGGACTCGTTGAACAGCTCATTCTCGTAGCTGGCATTGTAGACGCGACTGGTGTTGGCCTGGAATGCGGCGTTCTTGTTGCGGATGATCAGACCCGGCGAGTAGATGGTGAGGCCCACCTGGCAGAAGAGCACGCAGCACAGGACGGACGCCAGAATGCCGGTGGTGCGCGCGAATGGAGGGGAGAAGAGTTGGAGGAATGAGTTCCAGAACTGAAAAAAAATAATAAAGGCAATGTCAATCTTTTCATGTGTATACTGCGCTGTTCCAACTGCCAAGAGATAGAAGGAGTACTACAGTAATACCACACAAGAGTCCCAACTGTTTCCATCCGGAGCCAGTGAGACCATGACTTCCGCAATAAGGAACACCAGTCCAATTTTTTTTTTTTTTAATGAATAATGACCTAACATAAATAACTGCATATTTATTTTTATTTTTAGAGTTAGTTAATAGTAAAAATAATTGTCAAAATTTTAATTTTTCAAGATCCCCCGAAAACCACCGTATGTGTAGTGAATCGTGTGACGTCATCACTCCTGAAAAGTTACTATAAGGCGCCATTTTGAAATTCAGATTTCGAAGTATTCTCGCTAGGTAGCATTACTATTTTTTTTTGTGGATAAATACCTTTAATAGAGATAAATACCTTTATTTTTGAAACTGAATTATTTAGGCCTAAATAATGTTTCAATAAACACAACAACTAAATCTCTATAAACAGTATGTAAATAAACAAATAAGATGAAACGTTGTTAATACGATGGAAGGAACGGAGGCTGGGGTATGTCTACAGGGATCCAAAGGGAACTCAGTATACCTCTAGGAATATACTGCACTGTTTTTCAGGCTGAGATGAAAGCCATCTTAGCCTGCGCACAGGAGAATATACGGATCGGGTACAGGAATAAGAACATAACTATTTGTTCTGATAGCCAGGCAACCCTTATGGCACTGGAAAGTAACCGATGCGACTCCAGACTGGTGATGGAATGCAGAACCGTTCTTACAGAATTCGCTACCATCAATAAAATAACCCTGATATGGGTACCATTGGAGGGGACCCACCACTTTCCCAACGGCGTTATAAGGAAACATATGGTTTCCTCCTTCACCGCACACGTCAAGACTCTACTTTTTTTGAACGAAGCTACATTTATTTGAACGACTCTAGACCCTCCAATGTCCATGCATACGGGGTTAGTAAGCAGTATGCAAGTACTTACATTAATATTATACAAAAGATAAATAGAAGTAGCAGCCCGTGGAATAATTCTTCTGAAATAGGTAACATCAAAAAGAGATAATAGTGTTAGTAAAAGAAAAAGAAAAATAAAAATAAAAATAACGGCTATGACCAGTCGAAGAAACCTTCTGTGAATAAAATAAGTAATGAGGAAAAAACAGTTATATGATTATGTTATAATGTAAGTAATTACTATAGTAGCGGAAATAAAATAAAACATGATATGGGTACCAGGACATAAGGGTATTGAGGGCAACGAGCGGGCTGACCAACTAGCAAGGAAAGGGGCGAAAACACTCCTTGTGGGATCCGAGTCGGCCGTGGGAGTAGCAGCTTGCCACACCAAATTACATATTGAGAGGTGGGTCAGGTCCCAGCACTGGAAGAAATGGGAGAGGGCACCCGGAATGAGGCAATCCAAAGTGCTCATAAACGGACCAGGAAACTACTCAATATGGATAGAAACTCGCTGACGGAACTGATAGGCCTACTAACGGGACACTGCCATCTCAGGAGACACATGCAGATGTTGGGAGTGGAAAGCACCAATAGATGTAGAAAATGTGAAGAGGATGAAGAGACTGCAATTCACTTATGGTGCCAATGTCCTGCCCTGGTGGGAACTAGGCTCAGATACTTGGGGGAGACATATTGTAGAACCAGAAGACCTAGCCACATATCCAATGACAACTCTGGTGAACTTAATTAAAGGGACTGGGTTATTGTTAAAGGATTGGGGTAAAATGGGAGAAAGTACAATGGGTCCATGGCCTAAGGGAACTAATGGTAAACCGTCTCCACTTTAAAAAAAAAAAGACGTCACATTTCAATAATACCAACTTGATGGCGTGTTTCTATGACCCGATTAAAAACGGATACTCCTGACCCTTCGCCTTGCATCGCAGTATGAGGAATAGATTCATACGTCTGTCACTCCTGGCCACACTGACCCCCAGATTCCTACCCACCCCTCATACCTTTTTCCTTCCCATATCTTCTTCTCCTTCCTTTCCCTTAAAAAACCCTCCACACAGCATCCTCAAAGATGACATAGGCCCCTAGGGAAACTGTTTTCCTCGGTGCCTCCTGTGTGGAGCTAATGTAATTTTTTTTTTTTTAAATAATGTATTATATATTTGTGGCACGTTCAAGAGTGGAAGGTACTCTCAGCATCGTCCTGGTGTAAGACCACTATTCAGAATTGAAACGTTAATTGCATTGGCTTTAGCTGTGTTTAGTGACCAGACCTGAATAGCCAGGTACTTCTCCCACCTTCCTCTTCCCCATCTCCTTCCCCTCCCCACTACATTCAGCCTCACAACATACCCCAGTTGGGGATGCCATAGTCTCACTGGCTCCAGACGGGAGCAGCTGGGACTCTTGTGAGGTATTCATATTAAAAAAGGGCATTACTGAGAGAACCAACTATAAAGAACAGAGAAGGAGGGAATGGGGAAGATGAACGTTAGGAAATAGTGAATTTAAGGTTATTTGTAACGGCCTGCACGTCCCTCTAATCAGATCTGTCGTTTTTAATGCGAATACCGTACATGAGTCCCAACCTCTCTTAACCTGTCAAAGGCCCGCAAATTCCAGGAAAAATACGGAAATTTCGTAACAAAACACGATTTTGAATTTTGAATTAAATGTTTTGTTGATTAATTTTGAGCTATCGTATATTTCATTGACTGAAATACGTTCCTAGAACAATAAACTATGCACCAAAACAACATTACTTGCGTTAATTACGTAAATTAATAGGTTTTATGATGTTTTAGTCGAGGAACACGCGTCAAAACTGACAGCTTCAATTTGCGCCAAAAATGACATTTCGATTCCACAGATAAAAATCATTTAAAAATAATCTGGTGTTGTCAGATGGATGAAACTAGTGGCTATATCATCAATGATGTTGGCGCAAGCGATTCTGACCTTGTTTTCATACAAATTCTGTACATAGAAGGGTCAAAATCGCGGTCAAACTTTTTTATTTCGAAATATTTTTTTTGCGCATGCGCAAAAGCTGCGCGCAAGTCCGCGTCTCCGGCCGTTTAGAGGTTAACCTGTCAAAGGCCCGCAAATTCCAGGAAATTTCGTAACAAAACACGATTTTGAATTTTGAATTAAATGTTTTGTTGATTAATTTTGAGCTATTGTATATTTCATTGACTGAAACACGTTCCTAGAACAATAAACTATGTACCAAAACAACATTACTTGCGTTAATTACGTAAATTAATAGGTTTAATGATGTTTTAGTCGAGGAACACGCGTCAATATTGACAGCTTCAATTTGAGCCAAAAATGACATTTCGATTCCACAGATAAAAATCATTTTAAAATAATCTGGTGTTGTCAGGTGAATGAAACTAGTGGCTATATCATCAATGATGTTGGCGCAAGCGATTCTGACCTTGTTTTCATACAAATTCTGTACATAGAAGGGTCAAAATCGCAGACAAACTTTTTTATTTCAAAATATTTTTTGCAAATGAGCGTGTCCGGCCGATTACAGGTTAAGGGAACGTACCCATACTACTGACCAACTTTTTACAATTTTTAACCCCCCTCCCCCCCGGTGACTAAAAACCTAAGCCCCCCGCCGCTCATTTGTACCAAGCGTGGTATTTTGAAGACCCCCCCCCCCCCGAACGGGTCACGTAGTATGGGTATGTTCCCTAACATTCTGGAGTCAGTGGCACTATGACATACCAAATAGTGGGAAAATTTTGCTTGTGCAACGATGGCGGACTTCACTAGCAGAGGAATTGTATCCAGGACACCTGAATGGAAACTTGGCGCAATAGAGAACTCCAGTCCAATTTTTTTTATTTTTTTTAATGAATAAAGACCTTCAAACTTAAATAACTGAATTTTTTTTTAATTTTTATAGTTAGTTTTAATAGTTAAAATAATTGTCAAAGTTTTAATTTTTAAAGACTCCCAGAAACGCACCGTATCTATGGTGGTCTTCACCCACCAATAGTTTTTTTTACTTTTTAAGTTGTCATTTTGAATCAGTGATGTTATGTCGAGGGAAATTTCCTTAGATCTAGGGGAGAAAAATATTTTTTAGGGATAAGGGAAATCAGGACAAAATCTAGGGAAATTTCGAACTCTGGCAAATTTTTTATTACATATGACAATATTACTGGTATTATTTATATATATAAATATATATTTTTTGGAATTCCCATGAATCTTAATTATTGTTGTACTTACCATGCAATGTTATTTTTAACACTGACAACTCAAAATGATATTATATGTATCTAAAAAGTTAAATGGGACCTCTGAAAAAAAAAAAAAAATGTTTTAAGTTCTATTTTTTCGGTGATTGCGGTTGATTTTTATTTTGCAAAGTGTTTTTTTTTATTTGGAATTCAGTTTCTAATTCAGTGGTGAGTGTATTCGTACTTTTAAATTATTACTTCACGTAGCAAAAAGTGTTTTATTTGGAAAAGCACAGTATTATAAGTATATTTACCAAGTTCCGATATCTTTCCAATTAATTAATCATATTAATTAACATATAACAGGATTAGTGTTACACAATCAGGTGGCTACTTAGGTAATTGCGTAAATGTGAAATTCTAGGGAAATTTCACTTCGAAATCTAGGGAAATAATTTTTTTGGGCAGAGCATCCCTGATTTTGAATTTAAGAAAATGGCGGAATAAAATGAATATAGGATGTCTCAATGACTTTTGTGTGAGAAATTGAGGCGATTTTTATTTAAGATTAACTGGTTTTAATATAGAAAAACATTGGTAAAATGTCCACATTTCACCGCTACTGTTATTGTATTTTAACAAAGTGCAATATAAAAATAATAAATCATCTTTTTCATTGCAAATACAAGTGACATCGTTCTTCAATTTTGTGTTCAGGCGTGATTTTGTAAATTGTTTTTTGTATAACACATACAGAAACACTGGTATTTATAATACACTGATCATGACGATTGTGTAGTAACTTGTATAAAAAGCCCTATACTAAAAACAATTTGAAAATACAATGTCAAATATGGCACGACTTTAACCTCAAATAGGCTAAATTTATTGCAGATTGTCCGCAAATGTAGCCCTTTTCGTAAATTGTCGAGGGCCTAAATTATGTTTCAATAAACACAATAACTATTATTTATCTAAATCTCTATAAACAGTATGAAAATAAACCAAAAACACGAAATGTTGAATTGCATACATGTCAATTTTCAAATGTCAATACAACATTCAACACGGACGCTATTACCAGGTGACAGGTTAACAGTGACGTCATCGTTAACAACCATTTCAGTAATGCCAACTTGACGCTGTATTTTGAGGAGAGGTTTAAAAATGCACTTTTTAATAATTTTTTAAAAACTCTGCGTTTAATATTCAGAATCAGCGTTTCTTGGTCTATATGAACATATTTTTTTAAAGCCATAATATTTTTCACTGGAGTTCCTTATTGTCAAATCAGATACTAACCGTAATTACCATGGATATTTTTAACAACATCCCAGAGACAGTAGACATTATGTAATCACATTAACAATGTAGTAAATATAATAAATAAATATAATAATAAGTAAATATAATAATAGTAAGTATAATCCATACTTTGCGAGGCGGGAATGGGTACCGCCGACCCGGGAACTTTTATTGGATAACCAACACTTCTGCCATAGGTCACCCCAAGTGGTTCGCTACGTTTGGTAATTTAGCAGGGGTGCCCGGGTTTATGGGGTGAGGTTTGTCTAGGTCTTGGAGGCGGACGACCAGGACACACTGAACCCCAAATTCCTACCCACCCCGTAAACCTCTTTCCTTCCCAGAACTCTCTTCTCCTTTCTTTCCTTAAAAAACCCTCCACACAGCATCCCCAAAGATGACATTGGCATTGAGGAAAATTATTTTCCTCAGGGCCTCCTGTGTGAAGCTCATGTAAAAAAAAAAAATACTAATATCATAAATGCAAAAGTGCGTGTGTTTGTTTGTTACGCTTTCACGCCTAAACCACTAGAAATAAAACACATAGAACGCTACATTATCAGTGAGTAACATAGGCTGTATATAATGGTAAGCTCTTGCGTTATGAAATTTGTATAAATGAAAATGTGTGTATTTCATATATTTTAGCGGCAGAGAGGAAAGGCAGGGGGAAGGTGGGGTTTGCGGAGGGAAGAGACGAGGGGGGGAAGGCGGGGAAGGGAACGGGGACGCAAGGGAAAGCACATGCAGGGAGAATCAATTTATGGCATTGCAACGCATGCCGGGGACCAGCTAGTAAATAATAATTATAACAACGTAGTAAGTATACCTGGTGGACGCTGTAAGCCATGTCTGCCAGTACGGAGCTAGGGGGCGCCTGGTTGCGCCCACAGCCACTGCGCTTGGGGGGCAGCTCCAGCTCGCTGAGCTGGTAGCCCGAGCCCCCGGCTGCTCCTCCACCTGAGCCCCCCGACCTGTTCTTCTTGTAGATGCGCTGTAATAATACAGAGAGAGAGTTAGAGACTGCCAATTCGAGAAAAAGATAAATGGCATTGATAGAAAAATAACGGGCAAAAACAACTATTGACTCGGTACAAATTGTAAGTGCAACCCATTGTAAAATTTGGCAACTACTTTAGGACAGGAGCCCAAAAACACCTGGAAAAATTCCCTCGACTCCTTGTACATAATTGGACATTTCGTCACTTCAGATTCCCCTATCTTTAACTTTAAGGCTTGCTGGACTTTGGAGCACAGACCTCTATCTTAAACTTTAAGGCTTGCTGGACTTTGGAGCACAGACATCAATGGATGATGCACCAGGGAAGTAGAATCGTAGTTGAATTTCGTCACTTCAGATTCCCCTATCTTAAACTTTAAGGCTTGCTGGACTTTGGGGCACAGACATCAATGGATGATGCACCAGGGAAGTAGAATCGTAGTTGACATTTCATCACTTCATTTGGATAGGGTTCTAACTTCACTTCAATTTGTTCTGAGATATTATGAGGTGTCAAAGTTTGCAAAGACCATTTCTCACAATCTCTTTACCAATTTCCGATTTTGAGGTTGAATCTTGTGTAAAGTATTTTAATTGAACATATTTGAAAGGAAAATATTTAAACAGGTCATAAACATACCATTTTAGAACATACCTAAACTTGCAAATAGAATCATACGCAACCAGCTAGGATAATTGTTTTTGTGTTTAATTCGTAGAACTCCATTTTAATTTTTAGAAATTTAATTAAAATTATACATATTATCGAGTTCTGCAAGTATTTTAGTTACAGCTGTTTCGAAGTGTACGGTCATTTTCAAACTGTGGTGAAGCCACTTACGGACGACTTATTTATTATATTTTAAATGTCAATTTTTGAAGGTGTCTAAATTGATTTATTACCGGAATCCAATTTGCAGAGACACTAATTTAGAAAGTGATTATGTGGGATTCAGGATCTTTCCCTTTGGTTTCCCTTCGCACTAAGTGAAAGGGTTTTCTTAATTGATTTAGAATGACATTATTGCTATGACTCATTTAAGTGCATTATATTGTTTAGGTTTGGTAAACATAAACAATATAAGTGGGGAATATGTAGTAGGGAATAAATAATTTTCCTTACTTTATTAATTAGCGTTATGTAGGGGTCATTCATTCGTTTATTGATTTCTAATTGTTCAAGCAAATTTAATCAAAGAACCTTACGTTCTATATGTAATGGTTATGACTGGTTGTGTTTAATTGGAACGTGATTATTCACTAAGAGATGTTCTGCGAATTTTGAAGAGGTTTTTTATTTTTATAACATTGTATATGTTCTTTGAATCTAGTTGAGAATGCCCTGCCTGTTTGTCCGATGTAAGTAGCATTACAGTCGGCTTGGTCACATTTTAATTCATATACACCACCGTTATTGAGTTTAGGATTTCTACTTTTTGCATTTTTAAGGCTAGTTCCCATATTATTATTTGTTCTAAAAGCTATATTTAAACCACATTTTTAATTTCTTTTCCAATTTTTAAAGATATTGGGCCGAGAAATTCGAGTGTAAATGCAAATTTTTCAAATAATTATTATGTACCGGATATATGTATTAAATTAATTTTATTTTGTATTTCTTGTTTTTTATTATTTTTTCAATGTTTTTTGCCTCAAAGCCGTTATTAAACGCGATTATTTTGATAGTTTCCTTTTCTTTTATGTATACTTTATTACCTAAGGGAATGTGAATGAATCTATGTACCATTGAATGGTAAGCTGATAATTTGTGGGACCAAGGTGAGTTGAATTTGCGTTTATTGTTGTGTCAGTAAAAGTTGGTTTTCTAAAAAATAAAAAAAATAAAAACCAGCTAGGGCGTAATAATTCATTGCACAAGGTTCTAATTACATATCCCTAATGCAATCCAAGCTAGGGCCACATCCTAGTCAAATATTTTCCATTCAAATATGATAAACTACAATTCTTTAATTAAAATTGTTAAATAGATTACGAACATTCGTCGGCAAACTTTGAAACCTTAAAACATGGCAAGGCGAAGTTAGAACCCTGTCCAACCAAAGTGGTGAACCATAATATGCCTCGTAATAATGATCAACTGTCAAACAAAATAGGGAGTGTAAGTGATGTTAGAATCTTGTAAAATGAATGATTATTGAAAATGATTAATGTTAGAACTTTATCATACATATATCTAAGAAAATACAACACAGATGCAAAAGAAATGCTTTGGCGAAAGATAATTTTTGAAAAAAATGTCAGTTAGAACCCTATCCAAATGAAGTGACGATTTGCCACATGAGAATACGTCATTTTACAACTCGTTTTTGGGTTGAACAGCTCGGCAGTGGAATGATTTGACGGCTTCTGTGTTTCCTCCCTCTGACAACACTCTTCAAGACCCAAGTTCACTCCTTTTCCTCAAAAATACTAAAAATCTCTGTTTAGTTTTCTAGTTAAGTTTCAAATCAATTATGGATTATAAATAGTGATCATTATTATCAACAAGTTCATTCATTTAGGCCAAAGATGGCGCCAGTAATTTCAGATGTCACCGATGTATGATCATTTTTGAACTTTATCCCTTCCCAATGTACAAACGAATTTTAACTATAAAAAGCCACTTAACAATTAACACTTCTCTAACAAAACTTGCATAGAAAACATAAAGTATTAAATATACCTTTGTCCGTTGGGTGGGGAATTAGTTAAATGTCGGTAACTTGTAATTTTAAAAACATAACAATCAAAATGATGGGATTTAATTTCCCAAAGAGTGCTTTATTTAAAAAAACAACACAACCACTTCTTCTTCTACCAAGTCCTAACTTTTTTGCAATCTCAAAAAATGTCGTACCCAGGCCCTGAGGGTTATTATTTGTGGAAATTTTTAAACTTTGAATGAAAAAAAAAAGCTTTTTAAAATTCTTAACCTCTAATGGGCCGGAGACGCGTGGGCGCGCGCGTATTATGCGCATGCGTGAGAAAATAATTCGAAAATTTCAATAAAATTTTCGACCAAAAACATTATATATTTTTAAACGATTTTATCTATGACATAGAAATGTCATTTTTGCCGCGAATTTTAGCCATCAAAAAGTATGCGTGTTCCTCGACTAAAACATCATAAAACCTATTAATTAATGTAATTAATGCAAGTAATGTTATTTTGGTACATAGTTTATTGTTCTAGGAACGTATTTCAGTCAATAAAATATATGATAGCTCAAAATTAATCAACAAAACATTCAATTCAAAATTCAAAGTGGTGCTTTTTTAGTGAATTTTCGCGAAATGGCCTGGCCACTCAGAGGTTAACCTGTTATCTGCCGGAGACGCGCGGAAAAATTTCGAAAAAAATATTTTTGAATGCGATTTTGACCCTTCTGTGTACAGAATTTGTATGAAGGACAAGGTCAGAATCGCTTGCGCCAACATCATTGATGATATAGCCACAAGTTTCATTCAACTGGCGACACCAGAATATTTTTAAATGATTTATCTGTGGAATTGAAATGTCAAATTTGCCGCAATACAAACTGTCAAAGTCCGATGCGTGATACTTGGGACAAAAATATCGTAAAACTAATCAATTTAGCAAATTAACGCAAGCAATGTCGTTTTGATACACAATGTATTGTTCTAGGAATGTGTTTCGGTAAATAAAATATACGATAGCTCAAAATGAATCCACAAAACATTCAATTCAAAATTCAAAGTGATGCTTTGCATAATTTCCTTGCTTCAGGGCGGCCCGTAACAGGTTAAAGAGGTACTAGAAATAATGTTGGTGTTGGACCTGATAAATCATGAGAGCCTCCACTTCCCTCCCGCACTCCAAGAGGTAGCGGGGGGACTCGTGCGCCCACACCAGGCCGGCCAGGGCGAATATGGTGGGCAGGGAACACAGCAACAGATACCTGCAACCGACACAATATCATTACTTCACAAACTATACTTCAAACTCATCGTTAACAAGGAGTTAAATCCCTCGCCATTAGCATCAGCATTTCTATTCTGAATGGTGGTTTTCCATCAGGGCACTGTTGAGAGCACATGTCTGTACCTACCACTATGGATAATAACCAATGGTTGTATGTGAGACATTTTTTTCTGGTATGTTAAATCGGTAATCCATATCGCGTTAACAAGGTAAATACTACTAAGCTTGTGGTAAGACACTAGCTCTTAAAAGTAGTTACCTTAACGCCAGAGATATCAGCGCGTTTTTTAGTTAAGAGAGGTCAGTCGCGGGAAATTTGCGAATTGAATGTCATTGCGTACAAACATCAAAATAATACGACAAACAGCCTTTCATTTATGAATGCCTATCACGCTTATATGTAAGTAGTTTTAATAACTAATAAATAAGTTGAGATTCTTATGCGGCATTCACTGTAAAAAAAAAAAAAAAACAGTAATTTGTGTTTTTAAGTAGGTAATTAATCCATTCATCAGATGATAGGCATAGACAAACCATTGAAAACCATAGAAAATCACAGAGAAATTTGACAGTCGATAACGCACGACAGAAGCCTTCATATGTATATCCAACGGATTTTGAATTTTTGTCTTAATTGCCTCATAATGCTGACTTAAAGCAAAAGATAACACAAAAAATACAGAATCATGAAGAAAATTCTGTTCTGGTGTCTTTATCGGGCAGAAGATACAGGGGAAGAAGAAGTGTGGAAGTAACATCACCTGTGCCACGCGCTGAAGTGTTCCCTATTTTCGATGAGCGTTTCGGGGCCTGTGCGGGGCAGCACGAGCGCCGCGAGCCCCGCGCAGCTGAGCGCCCCCAGACAGGCGCAGGCCAGCAACGGGGGCAAGCTGAACATGCGGCGAGTGCGCCCGCCCGCCAGCTCTGCCAGGGCTCCCACGGCGGACACAGGGGCGCCGCCAATGCCGATTGCCGAACAGAATCTGAATACAGAAAAAAAAATTATTGAAAAAAGATAATTTCTTCTTCAAACTTAGAGAAACTCACGTTTATTGCTTTTTTGCGCTGTCACGGTACCGTAATCGTGGATCGTCACGGTACTAATAAAAGCGCTCAATGTGTTTGTAAATTTTTTGAAAAATAAATATTTAAGTAAGTACAAGACAATAATTATGTCCTAATATAGGTATAAATATCGTGGCTTGAGCCCGTAATACCTCCCAATGTGATTTTTTATTTATTTAACAGAATAGTGAAAATATTATTAAAATATATTCTCCGGGTAGTGAGATTTCAGTACACGTAAAACAATGTCGGTCCCCATCAATGAAGAAGTGCTCGAGCGGCCACCGCATTTGAGTGAGGCCTATTTCCAGAGCTGTACACCAGAAGGCTCATAAAGAAGTAAGAGAAGAAAGTGGAGATTACCTGGCCATCATGAAGGGTCCCAGGGTGGGCATGAAGGCAGCTATGACGCTGAAGACAGCGTTGACCCCGAGGCAGGACAGGAGGGTCCGCCTGCGCCCCATGCGGTCCGACAGGTTGCCCCACACTATGGAGCCGCAGGCTATTCCCACCAGGGTTATGGAACCTGCAAAGGAACAAATAAACAATCAATATTATTAGCCTTGCAGAGACTAGAAACACATACAGACAATGTCAGACATTTGTTGCCCTTTACCAAAAGCTAACCTTTCTTTCAAATATCACGACATTGAACATTGAACTTACTTACATCGATCAGTATATATTTATATTACAAGCAATATTCTAAATCTAGTAGTACTTGGTTTTGAAATGAGGATATGCTTAGTTCCTACCGGGATGTCATTTATCCAGTTTCTACTGTTGTGTTGTCCTATACCAAATATTTAAATTCATTTAGCACAACATTTTATCATTTTTCTTTACTTCCATGTATAGCCTCTTTCACCCATAATTTTGACATGTGTGTCACCTTTTACTAAATATTTCAATGCATTTTTGTCTACATGCTCTTTTGTCTGTGGTCATTTGACAGCTTTCTCTTTTTGGTTATAAATTATCAATTTCATTTTTTGCTAACTCATTCTACAAATTGAAACCCTAATGCTCAAATTAGAATCAAACCTCCGTAAACTCGCAATTCATCTGAATAATAAAACAAGTACAACAATATCCAGTGCAAACACAAGTGTTTTTACTTACAAAAGGATACTCTCAAACCATCATAACCTCCCCCTGTACGGAACCCCTTGGGTTTGGAAAATAAAGAAGTCTACTTCACCTGCTCACTTTACAACTGACAGAAGACTGTCTGGAGACCAAACCCTGGGACCCTGCACCTACCTCTTCCCAACCACATTATCTTGCTCGAAAACTATTTATATTTGGAACAATGGCAAGAAAAATAATGAAAAATCGAGTGCATTTGTTTTGAAAACAGAAAAAGTTATGGAACTACATGGTGTTTTTCATGTACACAATCTTGTTTTTAATTAAAAAGAAATTTGACCATTTGGGAAGTACATAATATCGTTTTGTACTCGTTCTTTTCGTAGTGGCAATAATTACCTCGAGGTATCGCGGTGGAAGTATATAACTATATTGTAATTGTGTTGCATACTTCTTCGCAGAGGTACAGTGGTAAGTGATTGGTTATTTTGCATTGCATAACTTGTTTTTCCTACACATATTATCACCCAATTCCAGCAAACACCATTTCATCTTGTTTCATTTTGTTTTAGTATTTACAGTCCATTACAAGTGCGTGTGAAGCTGTAATTCGTAAATAGTTTAGGATACAACATTTATTACAGGCAATGTCCTAGATCTAGTATGTAATGTATCGAGACCAGTGCTTAGACCTATACTTTTCCTTAGCTGCATTGCATTGTTAGGTAGTAAACTAGTTGAATAAATTATAAGCGGTGAGACATACCCAGCCACCACTTCTGACGGCTCGTCATGCAGAACTCGACGTGCGCCGACGGCAGCACGTAAGGAATGGAGGCGTACTCCACCCCGGAGGCGGCCAGCGCCAGGCCCAGCACTCCGCCCATCATCAGCTGGTGGGCTCCGAATCCCGCCTGAAATAAATAAGAGAAACCACCAATTAGGAAACTGAATATAGCTTTACACGCCGAGAGGTTACATACCTAATAATTAACATACCGCCGTCTACCTTGCTAGAGCTGACCATTTTACCGGTCACCAGGTTTCAATATTGTTTTAGGACGTTTCGGGTAGTTCTCTGTGTATTTTGGCAACTCTCGGTTGTGCTTATGTTAGTTTCAATAAGTTTACAAAATGGAGTCTTCTCGCAAGCGTAAATATGACACCTTAACTTGAATTTTTTATAATAAAAACCCTCTTTTTATAACTTTTTAAGGTTATTCCCATCGATGTAATATATCATTGAAGAAGAAGATAATAATAATCTAAACAAAAATGTGAAAAAGAACAAGACACAGAAAAATAGAAAAAGACAAAAGGTCGCAACTGGGATTCATATGGAAAAAGAATTAGTTGTTAATTCTAAAATTTGAAATATGAGATTGACAAATATGACGGTTTGACAGGTGGCAATAGCGAAATAGGTTAACGCGCACGTCCCTGTTAGACGAGAGGTCTGAGTTCGAGTCCAGTTGCGACCATTGTCTTTTTCTATTTTTCTGTGTCTTTTTCTCTTTCATATTTTCGTTTAGATTATTATTGTTATCTTCTTCTTCAATGATATATTACCTCTTTAAACAAAAAAAATTAAATTTTACAAAATATTAATAACTGTGTAACTGACGTGTTGAGCATTTGTGTTTGACCATGTCACGTGAAAAGATTCGAGCCCAAGGCGCCGCTGAACGCAGTGTGTTATACTGTAAAATGCTTGTAATGGCATGTTAATTGAATAAATCGTCGGAGTGGGGGTAAGCGAGCGGGCAAAGAGAGAGGCCGGCCGGCTTTGCGACAGGCTTTCACTCTATTCTAGGTATCGCGCCCGGGCACAGTGGCAATGGTAGCTGCCGGGTAAGGGTCCCAAGCCCTTTTGCAGTCATTTCACCAGTCTTTTTTTCTTCTTTCTTTTCTCTTCTCGTCGACAACTCTTTCCGCTTGCCCGTCCGACCTCGCTCTGACCCTACATCCATTTGCCTTGTTTTTTACTGACCATCGCTTCACCCTGAACCACGAATGACCCTACACTTTCTGGACCAGACTCGGCCACGTCATAAGCAAGGAGCCACTGGATCTGCTCAGAACAGCTCTAAAGCAGACAACCGAGATGACGCTCTCCCAACATTTGGCGCATCTGTGGATTGGGACTTGCAGCCTCCTACAGTTCTTGTGTGCCTCACCCTGTCACAAGTGGTGTTTGTTTGTTTTTACGAAATACCTGTTTTAATGTTTAGCATATTTTGTATGCATGCACTATAATCCGTCGCTTTCACTTGCATTTGTTGAACATTTGTCCAGTTTTTGAGGTGGCGGTTAGTGAGAGAATACTGTACCTACAAATATTTTGAGAATTTTTTATTCCCTATATAAAAAGAACAAAGATTGGCAGTTTTATTTTTCAGCGCTTATGTTTTAATTGAACTTTACTGTTTAATTTTGTCATATTTTATAATATAGTATATTACGTAAAATGATTTATCATACGTATTAACTGAAACACAACCCTTTGGAATCTAATGTTTTTTCAAATTAACGTAATTAATTTCTATTCAACATTAAAAAAAATTACATCAAAAATTTTCCATTTATTCTACAAACATCAAATATTTTTTACCCCTGCCAATTTAAAATTGGGTCTTAAAGAAAAATTAATTAAAGCTACATATACATGGACCATTTCTTTAATATAACAAGATAAAAATACCTAACAATAGGTTATTTTCACTGTTTTCAAAAATAAACTTTAAATCTCCCACACATTTTTAACTGTATTCATAACTTGTGAAAATACCCCATTATTAAACCATCATCATCTTTATGGGGGCCTAGACACTGACATCTAAGATGATTCTACTGCCGAGAGTTTCATTGTAAGCTATCTTTCTGTTTCGTGCCAAGGCTTTTCATGACAAGGATTGAGAGGTTATAACAGTACAAGTGGTACGCATAAACGAAAAAAAAAACAGTAAAAAAGATGACCCCAACACAGCGGAAAATACGCAATAGAATTCTGCCGGCAGTAATCACTGAAAAATTCAGGAAAAAAACTTTACCTAAGTGTAAATATGTATTTATAAAATGACACAAGTTTAATATTGTTTGCTACCTGTCTAATTGCATCCTCATGAAACTGCGCCAAGACATTAACGTCCTGGTACTGGATCAGCTCCCCACTGTCCCCCATCTCCATGTGGGGGCCCACCTGCGGGTCCTGCAGGGCTGCGGCAGGGGCGGGGGTCCCGTCCCCCTGGCCTGCCTGGCCGCCCTCCGAGTACGCCATGGCGCGGCCTATGCTGCCAAATCCTGTGGTTAGTCAAGCTTTTACGGTCTCCGTAGAGTTTATACAGGGGTTTTAGTATTATGGTAGAGAAATCATTAGGGATCAGGTTAATATGCATTGTGAGTGTCATGAACAAATCTTTCTATAATATATAATATATACTAATACTATAAAGAGGAAAGATTTGATTGTTTGTTTGTTTGCATTGAATAGGCTCCAAAACCAATAAACCGATTTGAAAAATTCTTTCACCAATAGAAAGCTACATTATCAGCGAGTAACATAGGCTGTATATAATGGTAAGCTCTGGAGTTATGAAATTTGCATAAATGAAAATGTGTGTATTTCATATATTTTAGTGGCAGGGAGGAAAGGCAGGGGGAAGGTGGGGTTTGCGGAGAGGGAAGACACGTGGGATGGGGAAGTGGAAGGGAACGGGGATGCACGGGAAAGGACATGCAGGGAGAATCAATTTATTTCTTTGAATGGCAAACCAAATTACCCTAAAGGGCCGGAGTCTTGTATTTGCATATTGAAGAACCGGTACACACGCACGATAAGCACTGCAATTGCAGTGTCAATCTGAAATATACATTTTGCCTTTGGATATTACCTCTACTGGATTCGTTAGTGACAAAAATAAAAATGTGACTTTATCAAGTATGGTGGTTACGTCCATACACATACCTACACATACACATACCTACATAGCACGCATACATACTGTCACTGCTTGGGATTGGTATTAATAATGTTGCAAATTCTTTTCCTACCTATCCCTATTCCTATCCGTCAATCTTACCCATAGTCAGTCTGTAATAAACGCCCGGCGCAACATATAGCCATTGTGCTTCCGCTATCGGTGAACTGCCATTAAAATAACTCCGCCGTGTACTATCAAATAAACGAAACTCACACCTATTGCTGTTTGTGCCTGTTGGATGGGAGAGAAAGCAGACAAGTGTATTTTATTTGCCAGCATACCAGTTCTTTTATCCTTTTCGGTGAGTCCTTTCCTTTCTATGTAACATGTGTTTTTATCGTTTCAAGCAGTGATAGTAACACAAAATCAAGGTACTTCGCCAGTCATTCTTTACACAAACATATCAATCCACTCTACACAATCATAATCTCAATCATATGGTGTTGCCTACGTGTTGGCTTTAACAAAAATGTCTATGAATTTATTGAAATTTCTTGCCAGCCCCTACGGATTAAATAATAATATTAAATCTTTTAATACTTTTCTGTGGTTTTCACATGTTTAACTTTATAAATAAGGTAAACTTGTGCAATTCGCTCTGAAAATTATTGGTAATAACAAGCCCCATAACTACTGCAATGGGCTTAAAAACCCCGCTAGAACATTTAACCCTACAGTGGTTGCGCTCCAAAAAGTGATGTCACTTTAAGCGTGGATTACTAAGGTAGGCCATTTTTTAAACTAAAAAAAAATAAGTGAAATCATTTAGGATTATTGTGTAGGTATTTATTTTTTAACCTCATAATCTAAGCATTGTTTATTAGAAATAAGCAACATAAATTAAACATAACTTCTATGTTTCTCACAATTAACAGAAACATAAATGGTCCCTTTTTTTAAACTAAAAATTACATCCTTCACTTTTAATGATATAACAAAAAGAAGGTAAACACATAAAATAATTTAATTACTGATTTTTGAGTAGAATGTCCTGATCATTCTAAAAAATTATAAAATGATCAGGACAAATGAATTTTTTGTGATGAATTTAATGCATTTTGCATACACTTTTCGAGTGCTATGTAGTTGGTCGCGCAGATTACAGGTGTAGACATGGACTTTGCGGAGCTCTTGTAACACAACCATGCATGCCCAATACCAGCGCTGAACTGAACGCGTCCGTAAGTTATACAACTTAAAAGTACATGGAAGATAAAATGATTCGCACCACCAGTTTTTGGGGAATCTTTAATTTTGCATGAATGGATTACAATAAAATATTCCAGTGTTTTCATCAACGAGTCAGCAATCCTGCTCTAACCTTCTCGATTTATACAAATCATCCACAAAGGTTCAGGATCAGAATCGAGGATCATTGGTGCAGACCTGTGGTTAGGCAAGCTTTAACTGCCTCTGTAGTTTATTTGGGGGTATTACAGGAGAGTAATCATTAGGAAATCATTACAATGAAATCCCTCTTCTTCAGCTTAAAACTAAGGCAGAGAATGCTAAAATGTTATGTGTGGTCGGTTTGCTGTATGGATGTGAAACATGGAACTTGAAAGTAAATACCATGAACAGGTTAGAGGCTTTTGAAATGAGGCTTCACCAGAGAATGCTCAAGGTCCCATGGACCGACATGATCACCAACACAGAAATTCTCAGGCGGGCTAGAGCAGAAAGAGAACTGCTTACATTTGTAGCAACCACGCATTGTTGTTACGTCACGTGTTGGATTACGCCCGAAACGATCGATATGTGGCGAGCCAACTTAACTACCTGCGCTGTGAGAAGTACTTACTTAAGAATTCAAATTCAAGCAATTCAAATTCCAATTCATTTGAACAGCAAGCTGAAACAAATGGTACCTATTCTTATTTTATTTTTTAGACTGTCACTCTCCATATGTTGATAACATTGTGAAAATTTTAATGGCACATAAAAAACTATCAACCGATGATTCTAGAGTTTTCTTTTAACTGTGTTTACGTAGCACGTACAATTGCTACATTGGTGACACCGACGTTCACATTAGTGACCACGAAGTTTACATTTGTGAATCCGACAGTGAGCACGACGCGTGCAAGTACGTCTACCGCGAGCACGTCGCGCACGAAATAAACTCTTCGGTGATAAATTTCGCGCACCAATCATCATCATGTCTCTTGTGAGCGGAACATCTGAGGACAGCCAGCAACCAAGTAACCAGCAACCCAACATCAGGAATCCACCGCCTGAGGTCAACCGAGTGGCAGTACGCATTCCGCCTTTTTGCCCTACTGACCCAGAATTATGGTTCGCTATGGTGGAGCGCAGCTTCGAGGCAGCAGGAGTGACCGTGGATGCCACAAAATTTGGTTTCATTCTCGGAGCCTTGGAGCCCGCCCACGCCAAAGAAGTCCGGGACATCATTGTGAAGCCCCCTGAGGTCGGTGCATATGAACTATTAAAATATGAACTAACCAGACGCCTCAGCTCCACGCAGGAGCAGAAGATAAGGAGACTTCTGGAACATGAAGAAATCGGAGACCGTAAACCCTCCCAATTCTTGAGACACCTGCGCACCCTCGCCGGCAGCGCTGTGCCCGATGAGGTTTTGAGAACCCTATGGATGGGTCGTCTTCCTAGAAGTATGCAGGTGGTTCTGGCTACGCAGCAAGACACTCCGCTTGACAAGGTGGCCAGCTTGGCGGACGCCATAGCAGACTATGCTGGTAGACCGGCAGTTAACTCAGTGGCTGTTCCATCGTCCGAAGATTCATTGGTTACACAGATGGCGCGGTTGATGCAGCCTCTCCAACAAGAGCTCGCTACCTTGAGGCGCGAAGTTTCGACACTACGCTCTGGCCAGCATAGGAGGAGCGCCACCCCGCATCGTTGGAGCAATCGTTCCCGCAGTCGGTCCAGAGGTCGTCAGCCCGAGGGAACATGCTGGTACCACTGGAAGTATGGGACGAAGGCAAGCAAGTGCACCAAACCCTGCAACTTCCAGCAGGAAAACGCGCGGGGCCCAAACTGATGGCGACCAGCACCAGCCCCAACCAAGTCAGTCGCCTTTTTGTTACCGACAGGGTAACCCGTACCCAATTATAGACACCGGCGCAGATCTCTGCGTTTTCCCACGACGCCTTGTCCAGGGACGCCCCACTAAAGCGACATACGAACTGGCAGCAGCAAATGGCAGCACAATCGCTACTTATGGCAGCCTAACGCTCAACCTGGATCTGGGATTGCGACGCGACTTTACTTGGAGCTTCGTCATTGCAGACGTCTCCAGGCCAATCATCGGGGCAGACTTTCTTGCCAAGTACGAGCTACTGGTGGATGTCCGAAATAAACGGCTGCTGGACCAGGTGACGAATTTGACCATCACGGGAAAACGAAGCGACAAGATCGCTTCCATTAAGACGGTCACAGGAACGTCCCCGTATCATAAGCTTCTTCAACAGTTTCCTGACATCACTCGCCCTGACGGCGCCAGGAGGGAAGTTCGTCACGCAACACTGCACCATATTAACACCACGCCAGGACCTCCAACAGTCGAACGCCCACGACGCCTTGCTCCTGACAAGTTAAAACGCGCCAAGAAGGAGTTCGAGGCCATGGTCCGTCTCGGAATCGCTCGACCTTCCGAGAGCTCTTGGGCATCTCCCTTGCACATGGTACCCAAGAAGGACGACCAGTGGAGACCATGTGGCGATTATAGAAGATTGAACGCCAGAACTATTCCGGACAGATACCCCGTACGCCACATCCAAGATTTTGCACAGGCACTGAGCGGCACCAAGATCTTCTCAACGATTGATCTGGTGCGGGCATATAATCAAATCCCTGTGGCTCCCGAGGACATTCTGAAAACAGCAATCACTACGCCATTCGGACTCTTCGAATTTCCGGTGATGTCTTTCGGCCTCCGCAACGCAGCCCAGACCTTCCAACGCTTCATGGACGAGGTTACCAGAGGCTTAGATTTCTGTTACGCCTACATAGACGACATCCTTATTGCCTCAACGTCAGAGGAAGAGCACCTAGCCCACCTCAAGATATTATTCCAGCGCCTGCAGGAATATGGTGTTGTCATAAACACCGCCAAATGCCATTTCGGCCTGACTAAAGTCAAATTCCTAGGATACCTGGTGTCCGACGCTGGCACTTCACCCCTCCCAGATAAAGTGGAGGCCATCAACAACTACAGCCAACCAGCTTCCATCAAGGATCTCCGCCGTTTCCTGGGAGCAATAAATTTTTACAGAAGATTCATTCCCAACGCCGCGAGGACACAAGCTCCACTCAATGACCTCCTAAAAGGGAACCAAAAAGGCAAACAACTCGTGTCTTGGACTGCCGAAACAGTAGAAGCTTTCAGCAAGTGCAAGGAAGCTCTGGCCCAGGCAACCCTGCTCGTTCACCCGAAGTGCGACGCCCCACTCTCTATCGTCAGCGACGCGTCTGATACTACAGCCGGTGCCGCACTCCACCAATTCGTCGCAGGTCACTTGGAGCCTCTAGCATTCTTTTCGAAGAAGTTTTCGGCAGCTGAAAAGAAATATGGCGCATACGACAGAGAACTACTAGCCATCTATCTCGCTGTGAAATACTTTCGCCACATGGTGGAAGGCAGGTCGTTCACCATATTTACAGACCATAAGCCTATCACGTTCGCCTTCCAACAAAAAGCAGACAAATGCTCACCAAGGCAATTCCGCCATCTGAACTATATCAGCCAGTTCACAACTGACATCCGACACGTCTCCGGAAAAGACAACATCGTCGCGGATGCTCTCTCCAGGGTCGAGACGATAGATACTCCTCTGGACTACGCAGCGCTGGCAGCTGACCAGATGTGCGACCCTGAACTGGAACAACACTTGCAAGGAAGTTCTAGCCTACAACTTAAAAAGATTAATATTCCGGGTACTGACGCGCATCTCTACTGTGACGTCTCAACTACCATAGCCAGACCCTTCGTCACGAAGAAGTTCAGACCTGCGGCATTCAATGCGGTCCATCAGCTGGCTCACCCTGGAATTAAGGCCACGGTTAAGCTCATAACTCAACGTTATGTCTGGCCGGCCATTAAAGCTGAGACTATTAAGCTCGCACGCAATTGCCTTCAATGCCAACGAAGCAAGATTACACGGCACGTGTCAGCACCCCTGGGAGCCTTTCCCAGACCCTCCGCTAGATTCGAGCACGTCCACATCGACATAATCGTGATGCCTTCTTCAGAAGGATGCCGATACTGTCTCACGTGCGTAGACAGATTCACGAGATGGCCAGAGGCATTCCCGATCCCAGACCAAGAGGCTGAAACAGTGGCGCGTGCTTTCTACAAGGGCTGGATAACAAGATTCGGCACTCCACTCCGCATTACTACGGACCAAGGGAGACAATTTGAGTCGAGGTTGTTCAGGCAGTTGAATTTCCTGGCAGGCACGACGCAAATCCATACAACTGCATACCACCCCGCAGCAAATGGCATGGTGGAACGATTTCATCGTCAACTGAAAGCAGCGATCAAGTGCCATCAGAATAACCGTTGGACGGAAACACTTCCCACCGTACTCATGGGAATCAGAGCAGCTTGGAGAGATGACCTCGCTACAACCTCAGCCGAGCTAGTATACGGCGAGCCGCTCCGCTTACCCGGCGAATTTCTATGTACAGCACGACCTAATGTTAACGGAACTACGGAAACATTTCAACGAGCTGAGACCAGTTGAAGGTACCCGCCATGGTTATGGACATCGTTTCGTTTTCCAAAATCTTCCCACAGCTTCTCACGTCTTTCTGAGGGACGACACAGTCAAGAGCCCGCTTCAACAACCCTACAGCGGCCCTCATAAAGTCGTTCGTCGGCACGAACGAACATATACCATACTGGTAAAAGGGAAGGAAATCACCGTGAGCATCGACCGCCTCAAACCAGCATACGTTGTTCAAGATCTTGAGAGTTTCACATCACACTCGCAAACTGCATCAGAGTCACCAGCCGCCACATCACAACCAACCCTTCCGTTGTTCGATGGCAGTAAGGATCGGACACACACAACCACTCGTTCTGGAAGGCGGGTTCGATTTCCCGATCACCTCGGTATCTGACTATTCCTCTTTCCACCGCAGCCATGTCTGCGTTGTCTGGGGAGGGAGTCCTGTAGCAACCACGCATTGTTGTTACGTCACGTGTTGGATTACGCCCGAAACGATCGATATGTGGCGAGCCAACTTAACTACCTGCGCTGTGAGAAGTACTTACTTAAGAATTCAAATTCAAGCAATTCAAATTCCAATTCATTTGAACAGCAAGCTGAAACAAATGGTACCTATTCTTATTTTATTTTTTAGACTGTCACTCTCCATATGTTGATAACATTGTGAAAATTTTAATGGCACATAAAAAAACTATCAACCGATGATTCTAGAGTTTTCTTTTAACTGTGTTTACGTAGCACGTACAATTGCTACACATTAATAAAAATCAGGAAGATTTCACATCTGGGTCATATACTTCGAGGGGAGAAGTATCACTTGCTCCATTTAATATTGAAAGGCAAGATAGAGGGTCGCCGAGGGCCTGGTAGGAGACAAATGTCTTGGCTGCCAAATATACGAGAGTGGACCGGCATTAGAAGTGTGGAGGAGCTATTCCGGGCAGCGCAAGACAGAGAGACATTTTCAAGAGTGATCGCCGAAGTCGGGGGGACCTGATAGGGCACACAAAGAAGAAGACTCATTGGGGAAGGGATTAATCGATATATATTATAAAAGTGTATGAATGTGTGCAATGTGCATCCCGCTGAAACTCAGAAACGAGTTCCGGTACGACCAAGGGAGTTATATGGTGTGATAGCCCTCTATCCCCCATCCATGAAGAAGCTTCTCGTTTACCTGGAGGGTATGCTTTTGAAGATTTAAGGGCTGAAAATTTCGCCCTCTAGAAATTTATAGAATATTCCAAAACATCTTGGAACATCCCAGATCATTGTGGAACATTCCAGAACACTCTCAAATGTTGTGGAATGTTCTAGAACATTGTGGACCATTTGAAGCCTTTTTTTGTACAGGTAGGGTTACTCATTGGTAGGGGTATATAAAGCAAGATCTGTCGTGGGTTCAAACGTCAGTTCAATCTCATATCAACTCCCTGAGCGAAGCCGGGTATCCCAGCTCTCCAATAAAACCTGTGGTTAATAAAGCTTTCAGTTTCGCTGTGCTGAGATTACACGTTAATTTACACCATTGCTGTCAGGAGCACTCCTGTACCAGTGCAATTCTACACAATATGATGTCTGATTTTGTGAGCAGTGGATTGGTTAAATATTTCATTTACAGAAGTGAAATATTATCACACTTTTAATGAAAACATATTTTTTGTTTTAAACTATGGAATTCATAAACCAATACTGTTTGAAAATAATGTTATGATATGCAAGTCTGAGCTTCCTGCATGAGTAGCTGTATGACTTTTTCCATATTTTTAAAAAGCTATCTGAAAATACAGATTCAAAATCTGAAGTCAAATATTTACTTTTACTTTAAACTTTTATTCAGAATCAATGTATGAAAACACCTTAGCTGAAAACTCTGTGAATTCAATCAGTAAAATGGAATTCCGCCACGGACATATGAACATATCTGGACCTGCCCTAAGTGATAAAAACGTATTATTTCCCCCTCCCCATGGAGCCGGCTGGAGCTCCTCCTTGGAACCGGCTCGCTCCATGGGGAGGGGATAGAGCCTCGCTTGAATCTAAAATGTGTGACGTCATCATTCTTGCCGTGACCAGCGCGAAGCTAAGATCCATACATTTAACGAAATAACACGCCAAAACGGTAGCTTGTGCTATACAATATACCTACATATCAATGTGCACATAGCGAATGTGGGCGGTTCTCCAGTGTGCTCGTCGCTGGTTACAGGGGTAAGTAAATTATGAAACATTTGTAGAAGTGTTTTAACTAAACACGGCAACAAAATATTGCTATGTGTATTGGGGCGAGCATTTGGCCTTAGCAAATATGTTATTAACGTGGCAAGCAATTCGCGCTCCCATGTAAAAAGGTCTATTCATTCAAAGCAGATTTTGCTTTTAAGAACTAAATGGTGATATTGTAATGCGAGATGCCTATTCTGTCAGATTGATTTTTTAACGAATCACAGTCATCTTCCTCTCTTCACCCCCCATAGTTTGGTTTTACCCCCTCGTCTGTATCTTCTGGTCTATTGAATTCTGATGTCTATGAATTCCGCGTATTTACAACTCCTTTGGAAAATAGAGAACTCCAGTCCAATTTTTTATATTTTTTTAATGAATAATGACCTTCTAACTTAAATAACTGTATTTTTTTTTAGAGTTAGTTTTAATAGTTAAAATAATTGTCAAAGTTTAAATTTTTCAAGATCCTCCGAAAACCTCAGTATGTGTAGTGAATCGTGTGACGTCATCACTCCTGAAAAGTTACTATGAGATCAGGCAATCAGCTGATCAGCTGCCGCCATTTTGAATTTCGGTGTTCGAAGTATTCTCCCTAGAGCAGCATTACTATTTTTTTTTGTGCAGTAGTTTGTGAATATTTTTAATAATAGAGATTTATTTTTGAAATTGAGTTATTTAGGCCTAAATAATGCTTCAATAAACACAACAAGTAAATCTCTATAAACAGTATGTAAATAAATGAATAAATTAATACGATGGCTTGTGTCGTACCTACATTCCCATACAATGATTTTACGGTGATGTCACGACACAATGAGCAGTGACTTCACCACTAAACATTTCAATAATGCTAATTTGACGGCGGGTTTCTATGACCTGAATAAAAATGGACTAATAATACATTTTTTTAAACTCTGCATTTAATATCATTTAATAAAACTTAAATATTCGGAATCAGCGTTTATTGGTCAATATGAACATATTTTTTTAAAGCCATAATATTTTTCACTGGAGTTCCTTATTCTTAGGATATAAGGAGGAAATAAATAAGGTAGGTACTTTTGAATTGGTAAATACTCGTAAAAATATTTTTTGCATTGTACTCCTATCTATCTGGCAACATACCTAAGTGAAATGAAAGAGAGCTTTTACTATTACCATGACGATCCACGATTACAGTACCGTGACAGCATAAAAAAGCATAAAACGTATGTTATTTCCTAGTAATGCTGCAGCTCTCTCTTATACATTGAATAATGGTGAGACAAAAGATGCAACACACTATACGGGTGTCTGTTTCCTCAAAAGTACTACTTTTTCCTTTGGAGGAAACTGATATAACTTATTACGGCTCAGATACAGCGATGGGAATTGCTTTTCATTTTCTTTACATGTGTGAGGGAGATGTATGATAATGATTGTATGTTTCCTTTGGGGGGGTGCAGACATACGTTCACCATTTGTCTCATTTTCGACTATTGTTATTTAGTGTGTAAGAAAGAGCTGCAGCATTATATGTTTAAGAACAAAAGCAAAACCATCAGCGCATTGACGTTTTTCAATTAGAATATATTTTTTTATAATTATTTTGGTTTTATTTGAAGTACAAAATCCTAAACTGATTATTACGATAATAAGTACTTCAAACATACACTTTTAAACTTCAGTATGTCTTTGAGACGTATCTATTTATCTTTAACGTAGGCCAAATTAAGATTATCTTTCTAGGGCTAATAATTAAAAAAATCTCACCGCTCAAAATCCTTCCGGAATTCTCTGAATCGCTTCTGGCCCTCACCAGGCAGGCCTGTTCCTCTGCAGACATGGTGAATAAGTGAATGGCGTGGCGACGATGTCTATCTGGTGGTTGCTGTCGACGCTGGTGAAGATGGACTCTTTGAGGAAGTGAAGGGATCCACTGCTGCTACTGCCGTGGCTCAGGAAGTGGGAGACGGATGCATCTTGGAAGATATCATTTTGGTTGTGATCCGAGGGTAATTGTAATAAGGTGCACATCTATAAAAAGAAAAATTATTTTTAACCACTCGGGGTTCAACCATATTTTGACAGAGGGTGAAAATATTTCTTAACCACTCGGACCCATAAGCTTGTTTACACGATAATATAACATAACCAGATAGATGTATGATGTTTGAGACGTACCTGACTTACATTTTACATCTTTTGAGGTTAAGTTTTAGATTTGAATGTAAAGCGTGGTGTTTTCTTTTTTAAATGACTTCAAAAAGGAGGAGGTTCTCAATTCGACTGTATTTTTTTTAATGTTTGTTATCTCAGAATTTTCGACTGGGTGAACCGATATTGATGATTCTTTTTTATTTGAAAGCTGGTGCTTCCCGTGTGTTCCCATTTCAATTTGGTCCAGTTCTGACAATGGCATCCATGAGAAAACCATATAAGTCTTAAATTTGCATTAAGTATGTGCGCGACAAATGGACGAATAACTCAATGTCAAGCCAACCGATTTCAATGATTCTTTTTTTATTGGAAAGAATGTACTTCAAGGGTAGTTTGATGAGAGTTTGGTTAGGTTCTGATTATGGGATCAAACTCTTCAATTCTTAGGAGCAAATTAACGATACTCGGCCGAATCTTTTATAGGCTATCCGGATCTTTGAGTCACCTACCGTAACGCCGTTATGGTCAAGTAATGTCTGCCTCATATGAGCAGCACGTTTAGTAGGTCTACCCATATTCAGACAAATTGGTTAGTGTACTTCAGATTCACTAAAAATCTAAAAATAAACAAAAATTTTAACAAAACAAAAAACGACTTCAAAAAATGCACTAAAAAGTAAAAAAATAATTTCGTATTCTTCTACAAATTAATAATCAACTTACTTTTTCTACTCATCGATATGTAGGTACGATTGTTATTTTTGAAGTCGGTGTCAGCCAAGATACCCGGCCCGGTGTGTTCACTTGACAGCTCCCCTCCCGCCACGGCCCCTTTCTCGCCTCGTCAAGACACGCGTGCGACACAAGCACATCTCACCTATAACCATGTATGTAGTTACAAACCTACCTTGGCTGACACCGACTCCAAAAATAACAATCGTACCTACATATTGATGAGTAGAAATAGTAAGTTGTTTATTAAGTTTTGGAAGAATACAAAATTATTTTTTACTTTTTAGTGCATTTTTTGTAGTCATTTTTTTGTTTATTTAACACCGTTTAGATCATATTTCTCACTACAATAGTGCGGGAGACACGATTTCTATGAGACCAATATGAGTTGTTCCGAAAAGCAAACAAATTAGTCTGTCTGGGTTAAACGTAGAGAATGGTAAGTTTTTTTTTTAATATTAGCTACACACAGGAGACCTAGAGGAAAATAATTCTCTTCAGGGTCGATGTCATCTTTGGGAAAGTTGTGTTGAGGGTCTTTTTAGAAAAAGAAAGAGAGGAAGTTTTGGGAAGGAAACAGGTATGAGGGGTGGGTTGGAAGTCTGGGGTTCAGTGTGTCCAGGAGTACCAGACATATGAACCCAACCTTCCCACTGCGGTGCAAAGCGATGTTCCGAGAGAGTCCCACTGGAGAGATCAAAAGGTCTCCCTCGACCAGTCTCTCCTGATCCGGCCTGCCATGCAGTTGGTGGGCAGACACGTCTGCCGCCAAGTCCTGGACAAATCTCACTCCATGAACCCAGGCACCCCTGCTAAGTTGCTAAAAATAGCGAACCACTTGGGGTGACCTATGACAGAGGTGTTGGTTTTTTTATTTATTAATAAATTCCTTTATTATTTATTTAGTTTTTTACATTTTTAAATTAAGTCCCGTTAAACTGATTGATATCAGTCTGTCAACGGGTTCTTTTGACATTATAAATATTTTTCCATCACAGATCGCAACTGAGTAGCCAGAAGAGAAGCGTGTTTATAGCGTAGCGGGTCACTTAATAAGCTTTGCATCTCGTTCTAGCAGCACGGTAACACACGAAACAGCACGCTCATCGCTCAAATCTGTCGCAACATGTATGGTTTGGATCAGTAGCGACGTGTGATTGAAAAATATTCTTTTTGATTTTAATAGAAAAAAGCTATCACACAGCAAAATGACTCTTTTTTACTCCAAATATGCCCAATAGTACCCAGCTGGTTAAAATTCTTCAGGTACGTGCTGTTACATTCTGCATAGGTCAAATGGTACTCAATCCGGGTAAATGTGACTTATTCTTTAGTACATTGAAATCTGTTGAAATATTCAAAAATAAATATCTTTACATCCTGGTAACACAAAAAAACAAAGTCCCCAACTCTCGGCGGCCCGGAGAAGATACAAAACCATTTAGTTCATAAGTATATCTCGCTCTGAATCATTAATTAAGACCATAATTTTAGTATTGGAGTGTTCCGGTTTCAGAAAAAGATTTTCAAACTCAGTAACGTATCTTTACTCTCCATTATTAATTTAAAGACAGATTTTTGTTTTTTTTTATGAATCTAGTGCGACACTTCCGTATCTTCCTCGTCCCTAATCTTCCGTATCTTTCTCGTCCCCATCTTCGTCCCTTTCCCACTCCCATTAGCTTCACAACATACCCCGATTGGGGATGCTAAAGTCCCAGTCGCTCCAGATAGTTGGATCTCTTGTGCAGCATTCACATAAAAAAAATATATATAAAATGAAGGGAGTCCTATAACAAAAGTCATTAATTTTTGGAGATCGCTGGCAACGGTTAATATGCACTTTTTTTTGAAAAAACCTTTTGATTCACCTTAATTACATTAAAAGGCAACTATTTGCATTGGGGGAAGTGGAAAATATTTCATTCTAAATTTCGATTACGTAAAATTACTATAAATTATACTATAAAAGGAAACTTTTTGGCTTTGGGGCGGCGGAAAATAATGCATTTTAATTTTCAATTGCATAAAACCAAAATTCACTTCGCGAACCGACGCAGCGAAAATCCGCGGCCGTAGCTGTCACTGTTATGGACTGTAGCCGACTTCATGGGATACCTACATGAAATACCGCAAATCACAAACCATGTTACACAAACCTAGCGTAGCCGCTGAACTAATTGAAAACTGGGATGTTTTTCTTGCCTTGACGCGAGTAGGCGTTATAAAGGGGCACATTCTTTTGTATCACAAACCATGTTACACAAACAAGCCCGCTAGACAAATTTCATAATTACGCGCCTTATCCCACGAAGTCGGCTGCAGTCGTATGAGCTCTTGCTAATTTATCAAGGATACCAACATAACAGTGACATTTACGGCCGCGGAATTTCGCTGGGTCGGTTCGCGAAGTGAATTTTGGTTTTATGCAATTGAAAATTAAAATGCATTATTTTCCGCCGCCCCAAAGCCAAAAAGTTTCCTTTAATAGTAATTAAGGCGAATCTAAAGTTTTTTTCTAAAAATTATTCGTAATAAGCGTGGCCAGTCCGAACCGATATTTACCAAAAGTGCATATTAACCATTGCGAGCGATCTCAAAAATTTACCCTTAAGTCAAAGGGTGCGCATCGACTAAGAAGACACGAATGATGTGTTTTGAAAAAAATATAAGAAGCTGCTAGAGTAGATCTTCCATTACTGGAGGCTGATAAAATGTCTAAAAAAGACATTGAAACGTAACAGTCAATAGAGTCAAGGGAAGTAAATATTCAAAAATCAATTCGATAGTGACCATTCTAACAGCAAGCGTTCAGAATATTCAAAATTAATTTGTTTTTTTCTTCCACGCAAAACAAAACAATTCCGGCGCTCCTCGATTCTATTTCCGACCGTATTGTCCGCAGATATCGACCTTTGTTCCCCCCTAAATGCGTCGTATTCAACAAAATGCATCATTAATTCAACTATGCATATCAATTAAGTGCATCCGCGACATGAAAATAATAAAAACAAAACGCACCTTGACGAATTAGATCACAAATCTGTGACCGAACACCAAATTGAAAAGATAACTCCGAGCTGTCAGGCGGCCCGGGAAAAATCTATTTTCCCCCGCAAAATTACCGAACTAAGAACTGGTGTTCATTTAGAACTCGAACAATACATTTTTGCACAATTTTCCACGTATAACTTAGTCGAAATAGTGTTTAAATGTTTATAAAACGCACAAATGCACGAACGACGACTACCAAAGCAAAATTCGACAAATTCTGTGTTGCCATATGGGCGGGGATGCTGAGATGAAAAATTAAATTAAGTAGGTGTGGAGATTAAATTCGGAAGTACTTACCCACCTACATGCAATTTGGTGGGAGATTTAAATTTCATTGAAGTTTCTTATATTATAATAATACCCCTTTTCACCCCATGCTAAGAAGAGCATAAAAAACCTTAGAAGATTAGTTTAAAAAAATATTACAGCATATGTACAAAGATGTGCAATTTTTTTATGTAAAACGATAAGTTTGTTAGTTCTTTTTTTGGCTGCTTGCACGTAAAGTTTTCACATATTTTTAACATATTTTGGTGGGAAAATACACATACATATAATATATTTTATGTTCTTTAAATAGTGCGTGTAAACGAATAAAAGTATTTTAAATTAGTTAACAAGTTAAACAATTTGAAATCTACCTGCGAATGACATTTTTTCTTCTTGGGTGACACTCGAAAGGATCTCGAAAAATTAGCATTCGAGAGCTCCCCCAAATTTCACAAAATAAGCCACATTATAATATAAAGCGGTTTGTCGAAGGTTCACCAATTTAAAACATAAAACAACACAACATGTTAATAATTTATCGAAAAGTAATTCACGTAGAAACCACGTCTTTTTTCACCACTCACATACTGGGATTTCAGCCTAGATTCCCAGCGGGTTAATCCATTCCATTTTGTTTGAATCTCCCAAAATATTACTTCACAACATTTGGTAGTGACATCACTTTGTTTTTATTAGTCACAATCAATGTAGAATTTCTTAGATTGATTATTTTATTTAACGTTTATGATAGTTTACTTTGTAACTTTCTCTATAATCTTATAAAGTAACCCTATCCTATCCGCGATTTTCTGTAATCTGACCCCGACGGCGAACTACAACGACTATAATGATAATTCACCCCCTTGACCCCCTCAGGTGTACCACCTCCCCTTAGTGTACACCCCTCCCCTCTCTGGGTGTATACCCCTCCTCGTGCCACTCTCTCCGCACCCCTGAACGGCCTATGACCTTACCCACAGAAGCGAACAACGAAATACCAAGTCAGTCAATACGACTACATTGCCTTCATTATTATGTGTACCTATTATTGGGTTTTATGATGGAAGAGCGGAATAAAGAGGAAAGTTTTTTTAATCATTTTCCAAATGGGTAGGTAAGTAAGGAGTGATGATCACAGGAAAATAGCGTAATTTTGACTCAATTACCGTATTTATAGACGGGTAGGTACACTCTGACAGATAATTATTAATAATAATATTATAAAGAGAAAAGGCTCTACATCATTTAAATTTATTCTATGGCAAAAAGTTTAAAAAAAAGTGCATTTATTTCAATGACTTAACCGAGCAGTGACAAAACAGAACACTTTAAAAAAGTGAGATAAAATCATTAGAAGCGATTTTAAGTGATATAATTAAAAAAAGAGTGTGCTTTAATAATAATAATAAATGTTTATTCCGGTATGTGGGGAGAATAGTGCAATCCCACACATTCCTTAAGGGTTATAATACATAATGTACAAAATATTTAGAGAGAAAAAATAAATAAGAAAAGCAGGTAAATATGATTATAAATGCATGAAACAAAGGTGATAAGATATAATAGTAGTAACTTTAGACCACACGACTGAAGTAAAACTTCACTAACTTATATCTCCCTCCCAACTTCCGTTCGCCTCGCCCGATCACACTTTTCATAACGCTCTCGTCACGCATTCGCCAGCTTACTCCCCAAGTCAAGCGTGCGTAAAGGCCGACCGTTCGCCTCTCCCGACCACACTTTTTTGTAACGCTCTCGTCACACATTCACTAGCTTACTCCCCAGCGTGCGTAAAGAAGTTTTACTTCAAAAGGAGTTATATCCATGGTTCGTAGAAAATGCGTTTAACAAGGTTAGCTTATCGAGGGAGTACAACGTAGATTGGCTAAAAAATTGTGACGTAGCTTGAAGTCCACGTTCCACTGGGATATTTGAATTAACTGCAATACAAGTGGCAATATTTTTACTACGAACCTTAAGTTAAAACTACGTTTGTTTTAAGAAGTATACATTTTTACCGGATTTAATCTACTTATTATGTCAACCCACAATGTCATCATAGATCAGGGCTTTAATCGGAACTCCATCGGACTATCTATCAAATAAAAATTGAAATATATTTTTGTTGAAAACGGACTTAACGTCCGATTCCTTCGAGGTTTTAGTTACAGGGTGCCTACCGTACAATCTGTAGACATAGCGCCATCCATTGTGATTTTAACGAAGTTCGCTAAGTTTACACATCAAATGTCAGCGGCTGTCATAAAGGTTGGCGGCTCAGCAATTTATACCCAACAACATAAATCACCGCTTCCGTGGGAGTGGGCAGAGAACAAAAAACACCAAAAAAACTCTAATGGCGTGACCCATTGAAAAGAAAATCGAAAGCGCGATCTGGGGTCCGCGAAAGCTGGGTACTCGGTACATATACCAATTTGAAACAAAGCTGATGATGTTTCTTCAATCAGGACTATACCATATACCTACCATCGAAGCCAGAGTCAAGTTAGTCTCTCAGAAGTTGAGCTTACTGCACAGGGTCCGACAATATTTTAATATCACACCACTGCTGACCCTGTTCAAATTGCAAGTGCGTCACACTGTTGAATTTCGCAGCCATCTCTGGTCCGGAGTCCCAAAATACCTGAATAACCCTTTTACTGTGCAGGAACGGGCATCCTTTTGTTAGATTTCCTTGTCTTAACAAGCTGATTGCAATCTTTGTAGTACAGGCGTCAGTATAGGTGTCTTGTTCTATCGATATTACAATGGAAGATGCGAGGAATTAGAGTCATTGATCCCTTTGGCACAGGTGTAAAGTCGGTGGACCAACATGTAAACAGTTTGTCACATGAGAACGGGTCGCTACTACGACTCGTTCTTGAGTTAACAGCTCGGCTGTGAAACGATTTTCCGGCCTCTGTATTTGCCCCCTCCTCAGTGGTATAGCTAGCATGGGTGGCACCCGGGGCGGAAAACGTGGTTTCACCCCCAATTTCGACTTCATAAAAAATAAAAACACTACAACCGTCCCGGGGAGGGGGGGTGGCTAGAGAATTTCAAACATATGCTATTTTCGCTTACAAAAAGACCGTCAGACACAAAATCCTCCCATTTCGGGGAACTCCACGGGGGGCCATGGAGTTACGAAAATGTAAATAACAGACCGTGTTCGATATTTTTGTGACAATACCCTTCGTAATTTTTTTCCACGGTCGGGTGTCACTCCCCCCCCCCCCCCCCCCCTCCCACACGAACTAAGGAAAAATAATTGACCTTACTTGTGGCACGCAAGGAATATGGAAATCGTTAGAAAAATGTTATTATGTTAGGTTACTAAGTATATGAGCATAATTTTTTTGCAATAAATTATTGCTTGCATCTACAATTGAATCATGAAATTTGTATTAATTTTACAAAAATTTAGTCGCTTGTGTGGAGGGCCGTTTTATTTTATGTTTTTGTATTATGGTTGATCTTCTTTAAAAAAATATTGTTTGGTTCCAGAAATTACCGATTCGATCCCTTTTAATTTGCAAAATAAAACCAAAAATATTTTGTGTTACAAATAGGTAAACTGTTTTGCTAAATAAAACAGAAAATGAGTTTGAACGGAGCAGATAAAATTTGTTGTTTACTCTTTCGCGTCGTCACGAAATCCTGAAACAAATTTTATGAAAAAAATGGGGTAGGTAAAAATGCTTGGAATTGTATAAAAAATTTTGAATCCTTTAATATCTACTTTAAGAACTATCTCGGTAACAACTTTGCCTCTAACTCTTCCATATTGATACCTCACAGCCTTTGTATGCAAGTGTTAAGGGAAGTACTTGACTTACTTTAACCAGTGATTCCTGACATTATTTGGAGTAAAAATGTTAAATTTTGGTCTCCGGTGAAAAAATTTTTAATATTTTTTTTCTACAAAAACATTAAAAAAATGGTGAGGGGATGATTTATTTTATTTTTATTTATGAATGGGGTCGTTTAGTCGGCTGAGTGACCAGTGACGACATGCGAAGATTTTTTGTTGTTTGAATTTTGAAAAAAAAAAATTGCAAAAAAAGTCGTCAAAAATGTCACCGGAGACATAATTTAGTTTACATTTTTTACTCCAAATAATGTCAGGAATCACTGGTTAAAGTAAGTCAAGTACCTACGTCCCTTAACACCCCTGTATATAGGTACATACTATACACATCTGTGGATATTTTGAAATCATGAATTTACTGATAATTTATTAGTATTTTTTTGGTACATACATTATACATTACAATATAAGCTTTATATAATATACTAGCTGACCCGATAAACGTTGTTCTGCCATATAAATTTTTTCTAGTGAATATTTTGGTTGCTAAATAACAAATAACGAATATATTGTAAGTGTGTGGGGATGGGATCTACGACAGAAAGAGACATGGAGGGCTATAGACGATGACCGCCGATAAAAAAAAACACCAACTAAGGTAAGAAAATGAAAAAAGAAAATCAATGTGAATTTCCAAGAGCAATTGAGTGTACGATATTTTGTGTCAGTCCACCTTTAGCCAACACAAATTAGCTCGATGGTTTGCCCACGCAAAAACACGATGCCGAATGAAACATCAAAATGACGCGACGCTTCTCGTGAATGTCTTGCGCATATGCGGATGAAAGTTCGATGAGGCGGACGTAGCGCCATCTGTCATTCAACAACATAAATAATTTCGTTCTGTTTTAAATACGAAAGACGGCAAAATTTGTTCATACAAAAATACTAAAATCGCGATAAAAAAATGGGAGGGTGGGGTAGGAGGGTTAAAATGGGGTTATAGGTATTTTTTGATGCCAAATAAAAAAAAATACAAAAATTTTTTGTTCAAAAATATAGTTTTTTTTCTGGATAGGGACAACCTAATCACTTAGCGGTATGAAATACTCTTAAAAACCTATTCTCATATCTACCAAATATATATTTAAAAAAATCATAAAAATCGGTCTAGTCGTTTCGGAGGAGTGTGACCACAAACACCGTGACGCGAGATTTTTATTATGCATTCCAAATATAAGTTAAATCACTTCAGCTATATTTTATTCGTACTATCTACCTATAGGTATTAATTATTATTATTTCAAATACAATACAATGTCCATTCCAAACATATGATTTCATGCATCTATTTTACGTAAAGGCCTTTTTTGACGAATAAACAAACATATCAAACAATTTTTGTTCCATCCAGTACACCACCACACAACCAAGGGATTTTGTATTTTTACCGATTAATAACATATTTAATGATTAACTTGCAGGCACCTATGAAATGGATTTATCACATTATTTTCATACCCGTCATTGGAATCGGAACTCATTGGACGCCTTCATACGTATTTACCGTGACGATTCACGGTAACGGTATCGTGACGGCATAAAAAAGGCAATAAACATACGTTTCTTATCACAATATTGGTGCAGCTCTTTCAAAAGATGAGATACACAATGTACGTAGGTCGGTTTCCTCTAACTCTAAAGGGAAAAAGTTGTCATTTTCTTACATCTCTCTCACACACCGACCCCTACCAATACTACTAGCCGTGACGATAATTTTGAAAGTATGGAATATAGTTACAAGGATAATATTGAAATGTGAGTGATTTCCAAAAATTAATGCGCTGATCAAAGATATTGAAATACAAGCGCTGATGGTTTTGCTTTTGTTCTTAAACGTATAATTCTGCATCTCTTTCTTACACACTAAATAACAACAGTCGAAAATGAGACAAACGGTGAACGTATGTCTGCACCCCCCAAAAGGAATCATACAATCATTATCTTACATCTCCCTCACACGTATAAAGAAAATGAAACGCAATTCCTGTCGCAAAAAGTAGTACTTAGGAGGAAACAGTCACACGTGTTGTGTGTCTCACCACTATTTAATATGTAAAAAAGAGCTACAGCAGTATAGCGAAACGGAACGTATGTTTATTGTCCTTTTCATGCCGTCACGGTATCGTAATCGTGTATTGTCACGGTAATAATAAAAGCGCTCATTGAAATTTATGGTGGAGTCATTTTAATCCGTGCTGGCTCCGGTTGTCAGGCAATTTACTTAGCACGGCTTACGTGGAAATTATAAAGCTCGTTGATCATTAACCCGTCTGCTTGGTTCAATATATTCGCACCTCACAATCCGGAAGCCTCGGTGTCGCGCGTAAATTCTGAAACCTTCACTTTAGATCGAGATTGTAAAATATCTATGCAAGATAGCTTTCATATTTCAAAAACAATGAGAAGCATTATTTCGTTTTCTTTCTGGTTAAAAGAAAAATACATACGTTTGCATGAGAGGAAGAGGGATATATAGCTTTTAAAATTTAAGGTCGCTCGGGACGTGTTTGGTCTTTATTATGAAAGTATAATGCGATTACGTGTTTTGGGATGTATTTATTCCTAAAGAAGCAGACGGGTTGGTAATGATGTAAGCTTAACCCCTCAGGCCTCGTGCCTATTTTGTCGGAAGGTCAAAACTAAAACGGATTTTTAAATACGCTTGCCTATTTTATAAATCGAAATAAATTTTGAAATACAAACATTTTTAATGCAAATATATGAAAGTTTTTAAAATGGCTCACCTTACGTTTTTCCCGACTAAAATTGCTGATAACGATAAAAAATAAAAACGAATATTTTATTAGGCAAGTGTATTTTAAACGTTATCGTCAGCTCATTTTTTTGTCGTTTCATGGAAAAATCTTATATATAAAAATCACGGTGTTTGAGGTCGCACTCGTCCGAAACGGCTTGACCGATTTTTATGTTTTTTTTTTTTTTACATATATTTGGTAGATATAATAATAGGTTTAAAGTATAATACATACCGCTAGGTGATTAGGGTGTCTCTCTCCAGAAAAAAAATATCAATATTTTTGACAATTTTTTTTTAATTTATTTTTTATTTGGCATCACGAAATATCTATCACTCCAAATTTTAACCTTCTACCCTCGCCCTCCCATTTTTTAATCGCGATATTATCTAGTATTTTTGTATGAACAAATTTAACCGTTTTTCGTATTTCAAACAGAACGAAATTATTTATGTTGTTGAATGACAAATGGCGCTTCGTCCGCCTCATCGAACTTTCATCCACACACTCGTAAGACATTCACGAGAAGCGTCGCGTCATTTTGATTTTTTCATTCGGCATCATATTCTCGCGTGGGCAAACCATCGAGCTTATTTGTGTTGGCTAAAGACGGACTTACAAAAAATATCATACTCTCAATTGCTCTTCAAAATTCATATCGATTTTTTTATTTAATTTTTTTGGTGTTTTTTGTTTTTATCGGCGGTCATCGTCTACAGCCCTCCATTCCTCTTTCTGTCAGAGATCTCACCACCACACAGTTACAACACATTATTCGTTATTTTTTATTTAAGAGGAATATAAACGCTAGAAATATTTCGAATCTCATGCCTGCAAAATTTTAAAATCGAGTGTCTTTTTGCATGAGGCTAGTAAGTGAAAAACTGGTTTTTATTTGTTTTGTGCATAATTTTATAAGAACGAAAAAAAGTTAGAACATGGAAAACCTCAAAAATAGTCTTAGCCATAAATGGGGTATTTAAAAAATTTTTTTTCTTGTATTACTTCATAGTTAAGTCATGAAAAAACTATTTTTTTGGTTGTTTACGCTTATATTTTTTGTTACGTAAATAATAATTTTATTGTAATTCCAATATATAGAAAAGCTAGTAAAAGCTTCGATTTATCCGTAGCATATTTTTTGAAGTTCATACTGTAAGCCGATTCGTCGTAAAGATTAATCAAAATAGTATCTAAATAGGATTTCACAAATATATATATATATATCTTAACAACAAAAATATTCACTAGAAATAATGTATATGGCAGAACAACGGTTGTGGGGTCAGCTAGTAATTAATAAAAAAATCCCGAAGTTTGATAATTCGTTTTCAAATTACGATCGGAAACTTTTGTTTCATAAAGGTGTACATTTTAATTATTTGTGTTTTGTGTGCGGTTAATTCTTAGATTTTAATATAAAGCAAGAAGCAAGGAAGAGAAAACAGATTTATATCAGACCTACATGAGTTGTTTCGAAAACCGAACAAATTAGCCCGAGAGATTAAGGCGATGCACCACGTCGTGTAACATTTGGAATTCTGCTGCTAACAATATCACTCCTTACGTAGATGGCAAAAAGGTAAACAAAAATCACGCTTAAGAGGGTATTACCAGAGAAAACCAGAAACACGTCATTTTTAAATCAGATTTTAGACGTATTGACCCTTTTCCAAAAAAAATTATAAATGGATTTCGAAAGGTTGTTCTTTTATCTAGCATTCGCTTGTTTTAAATTTGGAGAAAAAATGTTTAATTTTAGTATAATAAGGTTATACCATAGGTCGGTGGCAGATTTGTTAAATTTTCCAAAAAGATTTTGTATTATACCACACCCATTTCCAATCATATAATCATGCAGTAAAATAAATCAATGCATTATCTAGGTATCGCATGTTTTAGAATTTTAATTTTAGTTTAAATAAAATCATTAAAAAAATATTATTTATGCATTAAACCGCTTACTCGTTAATACGGAAAACTTTTTATCCAAACAGTTATATTTAGCTTTATTATTACGAAAAGTGAGTATTTATGTCGGGGGAGACAAAAAAACATGCAAAAAATATGCATTTAACATTTTAATTTTGTTAAAATTAATTCACTCGCACGGTAACGCCATGTTCATTCATCGTTTTTATTTTAACATTAATTTCATCAATGCTGCCAATCATAGAAAAATATTTTTGCGTAAAACAAAGTGAATGCATCATTGACAAGTATTTGTAACAGTAGAACATGGAAAGAAATGTATTAAAATAATTACACAAACCCGCTAGACAAACCCTGCGTAGCCAAACAAACCATTCAAAACCTGGGATGTTTTTTAAAAGTATGATGAAAAGCGAGTTTATTTTAGAGAATTTATTTTATAAGATTGGTACTTCCGACAAATGTCATATTTGATTGTCTATTAGCTAAAAAAGGAACATTCCGTATTATCCGTGCATCAAACTTCGACAACACGAACGTTCCGTATTATCCGTGAGGTGGACTAACTGCATATTTACCAAAAATATATACGTACATGTGTTTCTTGATGAAAATGGGTCCGTTTGTGTATTTAATTGCGCACTTACAAACTAATATATTTCAGTATTTTTTACATTCTTATTTAACTTTAGACATTATTGAAAGATGATAAATACTTATTATCAAAAAATAATTAGAAAAAGTACATTATTTCAATAGTTTCATCATTACGGCTTTCAGCATTTTTGGATGTAGGTAAAAATTAAAGCATATTTGGAATGAAATAAAATCGATTTTGAGTTATAATTTTAAAAAGCTGGTACGGAGAATAATTAATCTTCCACATTGTAACCGGCCTGCACGATCGTAAGAACAACTTTCGACGAAATGTGGATTTTCGGCCGCTGACAGGTTAAACGCTCTTAACACCAACCAGTTGCGTATTTTGACTCACGTAAGAAAAATACATCGCCAATAAGTGTTTATTTTTATTTTGCGAATTTCAGGCACAAATATTTAAATGTCATACGATCATTTTTTAACTAACTTAATTTTCCACATTATGCAATAAAACGATTACCAAAAGGGCTTACGTAAGTTGGAGATTTTGAACTTCAAAGCCGTTTTTGTTGTCCTGATTATTTTTTTTCTGGGATTATAAAAAGATTTATCAGAAATTCCTCGATCATTTCAAAGGCCAAGATGAGTTTAACGTAGTGTTTAATTAAAACAACTAAAATATTCCTAAACGATGAAATTTTCAAACCAAAAACACGTGATCTTGCGTTGCTTCGTAGTGCTTCGCCAAACATGTTGCGTTGACCTACAAATTTCACAGATAAAAATACTTAGTGCAATTTTCAAAGTTCCAGAGTTTTAGTTGAGACACTCACCTACCTAAACTGTTTTTTTTTTGCTTTAGTGAAGACTATTTTCTTTGAATGAATTATTTTTTTACGGTGGGGAAAGTTGCAGAAGTATGCTTTATGCCAAACGTACAAATTATTGAAATTATACTTCGTTTCAACTTACTTATTACAAGAAACAACTATTTACTTCGGGGAGATAGAAAATCACGCACAAAATAAGTTTTTAGGTTCTTAGTTTGGGTTATTTAAATATTGTACCTATATGTATTTCCTAACCTTCAAGCACCGGACCATACAAACAAACAAAAAAATATCGGATCACTTCGCGTATTTTATAATAATTAATTAATAATTCAAACAAATATTGTTCATAATAAAGTTTATAAAAATGCTGATTTACCTTGATTAAAAACACACATTTCACCTCCGCAGGTATCCTGTTTTCAGTTGAACATAAATTCCATCATTTTGCACTGACAACAAAACACCTTAATTATATTTACATAATACGATAACTTGAAAAACACTGATATCGTATTTTAACAATTTAATAAAATTAAACGGAAAACGCGGTTAGTATGCCAAACAAACACATGAGATAAGATTTATAATAAACACAACCGTAAATTTAACTGGATTACATATTATTTTCACTGTTTCGTGTGGCATTGAATATTATCTGTGAAAATATGACACTGTCAAAATAACATGGCGAACGCAAATACATGTTTTCCCTCTAAAAGTTACTAATCGACTCCTTGGTTTAACAATGATCCATCTGGCAGAGCAATGTCATGCAATAATGGGCTATAGAGAAAAGTACATTAGAGTTCACTGTCGCATAACACTGCTGTGTCAGATGGAATATTGTTTTTCTAAGGGGTCGTAATGGAAAACACTTTTGAAGACAATGGAGAAGCTCCGCGGAAAATTATACTTTATAAAACACTAGCGGTTCTAGCGGCTTGGAATAGAGCTAAAAGAGTAAAGCTCGAGCAAGATTTTGCATGAGCATCTTTATGACACTTTCAAGTGCACTCCGCTAGATGACACTAGTAAATGTTTAATCCTCGTTTGTATCGAATTTACAGGCAGCTTCTTGAATTTTCTTCCATTGTAGTTTCAAGCGGTGCCGCGGGGTGCAATTTTGCGTCTCTCTCTAATACATCGCAGTGTTAAGGGGGATGGTGAAATGCAATATGTTTAATTTGTGCAGAATTATTGATTTGAAAATGAGGATGAATTTCGGAACTGCGCATGCTTGCTGGATATTGGGGTAATTTCCTTGAAAAATTCGATTGCCTAATAAGAAATGAAATTTTGTCGTTTTATTTACATCTGTCAATATTTCTATGCAATGAAGCATGGTATAATATATTTATGTACAAATTATTGTTGGTTAATAAAAACACTATCAATTACCCGCAGTTCCTAATAAGTTGAAACACTAACTACAGACGACATTCAGAATCGACAATTTCTCGAAATACTGTTTGTCGCTAACGTAATCTAAAAGCTTTCCGTTTGGGAGGCTTCATTTCATGCTAGCCGAACTTTTCCGAACACTTCCGGAAAACCCCGAATGCTATAAATATGATTATTATGGTTTATTGTATTTTCTTTACGCTTAATAACACCACAAGGACTTTTTTTACAAACTTATAGTAAATTCGTTACTACTTATAAACAACACATCGTTTACCGCAGGGTAGGCGAGAGGGGATGGCCACACAACTATTGCATACACTCTGTTTGATTCATTCACATTCATACATCGTTTCAAACATATCACTCTGCTGGTTTTCTGAATCTTGTCATGACCCGACCCTTAATTCTACTATCCATATCATCCTCGGGTATCCCCTATTTCTTTTACTACACTCACTCTCGCATCATATACTCTCATAACCTTGATTTATTTATTCGTTATACATGTCCAATGCATCTAATTGCATATTTGCGGTACGTTCAAGATTTAGATCCTCTACTTGACATGACTTCATCCGTTGTTAGTAGCCGGATCTGAAAAGCAAGTTACCCAACCTTTCTCTTTCTTATCTTCTTCCCGGTGACACAGTCACAGCCTTACTGGCTCCAATGAGCAGTTGGGACATTTGAACGGTAATCACATTTTTATTTTAGTTTATTTAGGAAACAAACAGTTATACATATTTTAATAAGAAAGTGACATATTACATGGTTGCATTAACCAGCGAAGCTTCCGCTAAAATTTATAATGTATATATATATATGTTATTTTTTATTTTTTTTACATGAGCTCCACACAGGAGGCTCTGAGGAAAATAATTTCCCTCAGGGCCTATGTCATCTTTGGGGATGCTGTATGGAGGGTTTTTTTAAGGAAAGAAAGGAGAGGAGAGTTTTGGGAAGGAAAAGGGTTTAAGGGGTGGGCAGGAAACTGGGGTTCAGCGTGTCCTGGTCATCCGTCTCCAAGACCTCGACAAACCTCACCCCATGAACCCGGGCACCCCTGCTAAATCACCAAACGTAGTGAACCACTTGGGATGATCTATGGCAGAGGTGTTTGTTATCCAATAAAGGTTCCATTCAAGGCGGTACCCATTCCGGCCTCCCAAATTGCATGATTATAAAAACATAGATTACAACATTAAAGAAAACATAAAGTGGTAGAAAAAAAGAAAAAATATATATACAACAGAAATGAAAAAAAACACACAAATTAAAGCATATGGGCTGTATAAATCATCCAAATATTATTTTTTATTATAAAAAGAAGGAAAACCAACATAATGAGAATGAAAAAAAAATAACATGCAGCAGAGGTGGAGAGTACCTAATTAGCTATTTGTTTTAATTTTTTCTATTACCTATGGATTTAATAAATTGGCCTAAGGACAAATCGAAAATATCAGCGTCGTAAAAGATAGCATTGTATTTTGTGCACGTCCTTCGGAGAAATGAATGTTAAAGCAATATAATATTTTTTTTTAAATATCACCGGCCACAGCGTAGTAATATTCGTATTCCGTGCAAAAAATGACGACATTGTTTTCACAGCACGAAAATATCATCGGTGTCTGGATTTAATTAAAATAAAAGCATAAAAGCATTCATAACGGTAATTATAGTAAGTGCTGTTTAATTATGAAACCCATGGAAGCCAGGAGCACAGATTGACGCCATCACGCTAGGCTCATTGGAGCCAAATCTATCTGGGAAAACGGAAGCAGTCTTTTATTTATAAAATACTAGCTGGCTCCCGACATGCATTGCAATGCCATATTCAAATAAATAAATTGTTTCTCCCTGCATGTCCTTTCCCCTTCCCGTCCCGCGTTCCCCTTTCATCGTCCCAGCCTCCCCCCTCCCTTCACCCGCTCCTCCGTCCCGCCAACCCCCCTCCCGAGTTCCATATTTTAAGTCCCAGTACATTCAGTTTTCAAACAGCTCGCATGCCACCTAATACAATTTTTTTAATTCAAATTTTCAATATTCATATGTTACAAACATTTATTTTTGTAAATTAAAAGAACAATCGATCAAATTTGGTACTTAATTTATGTACCTATTTAAAAAGTCTATAATTCTTGATTCGATTTAAAGTATGAGGCCAGTACTTCAAATAAATCCAATTCGAGTGGGAAAGGACACGCAGGGAGAAACAATTCCTTTACTAAGTGGCTTCGCAACGCATGCCGGGAACTCGCTATTGTATAGGTTTGGTATAGGTACATATAGAAACCACCGCGGGCATGGGCACATCAAATCCCCAAAATTTCATCGCAATCGTATGACGGTTAGCAAGGCATAATTTCATGATGCCAGAACTCACTATTATATGTAGAAACCATCGTAGGCATTCGCACATCAAATTCCCGAAGTTTTATCGCAATCGGATGAATGGTTAGCAAGTAGCAACGCCTAATTTCATGATGCAAGAACTCATTATTGTATATAGAAACCATCGCAGGCACACGCACATCAAATCCTCAAAGTTTCGTCGCAATCGGATGAACGGTTAGCAACGCATAATTTCATGATGCCAGAACTCACTATTGTATATAGAAACCATCGCGGGCATGCTCACATAAAATCCCCATAGTTTCATCGCAATCGGATGAATGGTTTAGCAACGCATAGACATCTCATATACCCTACTTCCTATCCTACTAATATTATAAAGGCGAAAGTTTATATGGATGTATGGATGTTTGTTACTCTTTCACGCAAAGAATACTGAATGGACTTTAAAAATTCTTTCACTAGTAGAAAGCTATATTATTTGCGTGTAATATAGGCTATATATATTGGAAAGCTCTGGCGTTATGAATAAGCTCTGGCGTTATGAAATTATTTATTGTATGTTTATTGTCCAGACGAAATTTGTTATTTGTTTAGGTTACCATGGAGAATACATTTTGTTATTTTTTTAGGTTACTATGGAGATCCCTTTGATAGTTAAAATTCAAATATGTATAAAATACTAATCTCTTCTAAGAAATTATTTATTAATTTATTTTTATTCTTTTGCAAGGCTTATAAAAACATTACATCTTTAAATTTATATGACGAGAATGCCAACATTCTTTTAAATACTAACCAGGAATTATTAGATTCCTGGTCAAATAAAATTATTCACGCAAAATACTTCAATTATCTCAACCAAACGTACGTTGACAAACTTTCGTCAAACAAATGGTTGAGTATTGGAGAGTTGAGCGCAGAAATAGAAGGATTTATGCTTGCCATTCAGAGTCATTAATATTAAAAATTATAGGAGCATATAATCCAAGATACAAATCAAATTGATGGTTTATGTAGAAAATATTTGGCTTTTCCGGAAACTATAGAACATATTATATCGGGATGTTCTGTATTAGCGCTGTCCGAGTATACATTTAGGCATAATCAGGTTTTAAAAATAATTCATTAAAGTTTGATAAATAAACATAACTTGATTGACTGCCGTAATATAGTACCATATTATGAATATGAACCTATATTATGATAAAATATAAAACTATACTAACAGACATAACAATTAGTCATAATAGACCTGATATAGTTTTACATGACAAAATTTTAAAAAAAATAACTTACATCATTGATGTCGCTATTCCAAATTCCTGTAATATTAAAAAATGTGCTTCAGAAAAAATAAGAAAATATACAAATTTAGGAAATGAGATTAAAATAAGTTGGCATTCTCAGACTATAAAAATATTACCATTTGTTATTTCGGCTACTGGCATTATACCTAGCTCTCTCATTCAAAATTTAGGCATATTAGATTTGTCAAAGAATTTATATATAAAAATGCAAAAATCAGTCATTTTAAATACATGTAAGATTATATGTAGGTCCAATTAGGATTGTAGGATTTATAGGTCCAATTATTAAGAGTTCCACCGAGCCGAACCCTCTTATATGAAAATATACGGAGTCGGTGAATTATTTTCCCATTTGGTCTCTTTGACATACTGTTCTTGTATTTATTATACTTATATAGTGTAATTGCATAACGTGGATTGACTAGCACTAGATGATCATTTGTGGAAAAGTGTGTGGAAAAAAGTATGAGGAGAGTAGGTATTTCAAATACCAACTTCAGTGTAGCGGTGTGCGGCGGCTCTTGCACAATTTACCTTCCCCTCTTCCAGAGAGTTCCTAACAGGTGGAGAAAAGGTATTTTGAAAGTTTCAAACATTTCCTATGCTCACATACCTCCGGAGACCAGACAAATTAGCCTGAGTGGTTAAACTCTTAGTGAGAATGATAATGAAAAACCTCATTTATTGGATGACTCTTATTTACGGATTACGGATGGATTTATTGGATGAGGAACTCATGGAGTTCCCCATAGTCATTTATGGGATGAATATGGGGAACTTCAGAATAACATTTATGAACGCGTAACTATTTTTAAACGACTTCAAAAAGGAGGATTTTTTATGTTCTTTACCTCAGAACTTTTTACCGGGTGAACCGATATTGATGATTCTTTTTTTATTTGAAAGCTGGTGCTTCCCGTGTGGTCCCATTTTAATTTGGTCCAGTTCTGACAATGTCATCCTTGAGAAAACCATATAAGTCTTAAATTTGCATTAAGTATGTGCGCGACAAATGGACGAATAACTCAATATCTCGCCAACCGATTTCTATGATTCTTTTTTATTAGAAAGGATGTATTTCAAGGGTAGTTTGTTGAGAATTTGGTTAGATTCTGATTATGGAATCCATGACAAAGTAACGGAACTCTTCAATTCTTAGAAGCAAATTAACGATACTCGGCCGGATCTCTAAATTTGACCGTAACGTCGTTGTGGTCAAATTATGTCTGCATCATATCAGCAGCACATTTAGTAGGTCTTCCCATATTCAGAAAAATTAGTTAGTGTACTTCAGATTCACTAAAAATCAAAAAATAAACAAAAATTTTAACAAAACAAAAAACGACTTCAAAAAATGCACTAAAAAGTAAAAAAATTATTTCGTATTCTTCTACAACTTAATAATCAACTTACTTTTTCTACTCATCAATATGTAGGTACGATTGTTATTTTTGGAGTCGGTGTCAGCTAAGGTACCCGGCCCGGCGTGTTCACTTGACAGTAGTACTGTATTAAAATGTAACTAGCCGTTGGAAACAAGAGTTATATTATTTCAACGTCCAACGCTGTTGAAAATAATTAGCGCCAACAGTTTTTTTTATTTTTTATTAAGGAGAAAATACAGATACAGACGTCAATTGACAAGAATATACAAAACAATTAATAGAGAATTCGCCTACATCCAAACTATTTCTCACGAATAACATTGACAGCAGATAAAAACATATACAAATATTTTTACCGTTAAATACGGAAAAGACGTATGTATATACATAAGTAAATATTATTTTACAAACAGAGAGATGAAAAAAAATGCGCAATATCCTTATAAAAGTTTACAAATTGTTTTTGGAAAAATTTTGATGGTAAGACCAAAAATATATAGTTAAAATAAACAGTTGAAATATAATACCTACATGCGAATATTATTCAACGCAGTCAACGATTCAACTGCCTAATAAATAAAAAGGGTTAAGAGTTTGTACTTCGTGAACAACATTACTCGATATTTTAAAAGGTCTTTTGGTTATGTACGCACCTACTGCACTTTTTTTTTATTTTCCCATCCAATACGGCCGATACGCAGCGCCATGGAACAATCAAATTTATCAACGACAAGCAAAAAAATAACCTATTGATAATTGTCAATGTCGGTCGCCTAACAGCTATGTTTTGTACCTATTGTTTTCAACGGTGTGGAATGATAAGTCAAAAGGGTCAAGATATCACACTTCGTGAACGATATTATACCCAATTACACAAGGTCTTTTGGTAATGTACATACCTACTGCACGTTTTTTTTATTTTCCCATCCAATACGGCCGATACGCAGAGCCAGGGAACAATCAAATTTATCAACGACAAGCAAAAAATAACCTATTGATAATTATCAACGCCGGTCGCCTAACAGCGACGTTTTGAACCTATTGTTTTCAACGGTGTTGGAATGATAAGTCAAAAGGGTCAAGAGATCACACTTTGTGAACGATATTATACCCAATTAGACATGGTTTTTTGGTAATGTACGTACCTACTGCACGTTTTTTTTCCCGTGCAATACGGCCGATACGTAGCGCCAAGCAACAAGCGAATTTATCAGTGACAAGCAAAATATATCTTCAACGTCTTTTAACATTTCAACAGGGTAATATTTTCAACACCGAAACCAACGTCTTCCAACAGTTTCAACTTTCAACGTTATTATTAGGATTATTATTACGTGTGTGGGGCGTGGGGCATAGAGATAATAATAATTAATAATACATCAATGATTCGGGGAACCACCCGTTAAAAGGGATTCCTTAATACGATTTTGATATATTTTTTGTTTGTTTTTTTGTTAGTATCGTGTCGATCTCCTATTATAGTTGCGTCAACATCGATGTTATTTTCAACAGTTGAAAATTGCCAACGATAACGACGTTGGCGTTGGATAGAATTATCGTCAACGCCCAGTACTACTTGACAGGTCCCCTCCCGCCGCGGCCCCGCTCTCGCCTCTCGCGTCGTCATTCACAAGCACATTTCACCTATAACTATGTATTTAATTCAAACCTACCCTGAAAAAGTAAGTTGATTATTAAGTTGTAGAAGAATACGAAATTATTTTTTTTACTTTTTAGTGCATTTTTTTAAGTCGTTTTTTGTTTTGTTAAAATTTTTGTTTATTAAACTACTTCAAAAAGGAGGAGGTTCTCAATTTTACGGTATTTTTTTTATGTTTGTTACCTCAGAACTTTCGACTGGGTGAACCGATGTTGATGATTCTTTTTTATTTGAAAGCTGGTGCTTCCCGTGTGGTCCCATTTCAATTTGGTCCAGTTCTGACAAGACATCCATGAGGTGTCAGCCAAGGTACCTGGCCCGGCGTGTCCACTTGACAGCTCCCCTCCCGCCGCGGCCCCGCTCTCGCCCCTCGCCTCGTCAAGTCGCACGTGCTACACAAGCACATCTCACCTATAACTATGTATGTAGTTACAAACCTACCTTGGCTGACACCGACTCCACAAATAACAATCGTACCTACATATTGATGAGTAGAAAAAGTAAGTTGATTATTAAGTTGTAGAAGAACACGGAATTAATTTTTTACTTTTTGGTTCATTTTTTGAAGTCGTTTTTTTGTTTTGTTAAAATTTTTGTTTATTATTTTACTACACCGTTATATTGTCTTCGAAGAGCGAAATACCGCTACGCATAAAAGTACCTAAATACTTAAATTTATTTAAAAAAAAAACTCACCTTAACCGTTGTTCCAGCCGTTTTAACAGGCTTTAAAAGGTACGTGAAGGCCGCTCCCTTCAGTATTTCACTCAATATTAATAGATATTGTTAAACTACACCAGATTATTCAATCATTAGTCTGTGCGTGCCTTTTGCCGTTACTGCGAAACTTTACAATCTGTGCATAATAATAATTTATAACTCATGTTAAAATTGAGTTTATCAAGGGTTAGTAATTTTACGGCCTTAGAGCTGTAAGTTCCTTGGATCTGAACCTAACGATCGAGGGTTTGAATCCCAGTGTGGGAAATTTGTATTTATTTTTTTAATACTCGCAAGAACCCCAATGCTCGAAACCAGTGAGACTTGTATCCCCTATTAGTTGTGAGGCTGAAGGAGTGGGGGGGGCGGGGAGAATGCGATGGGGAAGAGGAAGGTTAGAAAGTATCCGGCTACTCAGATCTGAACACTAAACACAAATAAAGCTAGTTCATGCAATATTTCCACCCGGAATGGTGGTCTTACGCCAGGGCAATACTGAGATTTTACAACTCTGTAAGGGGCCATTAATTTATTACGTAAGTCGAATTTTGCTGGATTTCGAACCCCTCCCCCCCTATTATAAGAAAAAATAGGAATAGGCTGACCCCCTCCCCCCTGTTTAATATTTGAAAAAATGAATACACGTTTGGTTTGTTTTAATGTTTATTTTTCAAAGTAACAATTTTTAGAAATGTTTATTTGTACTTACAAAGGTAGATACAATAACAATTTTAACTTTGTTAACTTTTGCGATCTTACGTAAGAACTATCGAGACTCCCTTGTAAGAAAAAATAAGACATGGTCGACCCCCCTCCCCCCCTAAATCGTCTTACGTAATAAATGAATGGCCCCTAAAGTGCCTCCTGAATATTATTATCTCACCGGGGCTCTACTTTCAGTATTTATTCTATTGTAGGATTGTTGCCTTGTTTAGTAGCCAGATCTGAGAGCCAGTCACCTTACTACTAACCTCATCTTTCATTTCTCTATCTCCTACCTATTTCAATCTTACAACTACATATCTTCAAATGACGCAAATGTAGTGCTCTTCGGGTAGTTGAAACGTTAATAATGTTGTTTTAATTTCTAATCTACGAGCATACTCGTTAAATACCAGAGATTATTGTCATATTTAGCCAAATGTAAGTTATAAATTTAAACATTCTCTCTATTTAATATATGTTTAAATTTTTAATAAAATTATAACGAATGTTAGTCTAGCGCAATAATGTAGACATAGTAATAATATTGTGTTAGACTAACAGAACTGCATTTTATTTTTTAGATTTGTAGCTAAGATTTTTATTATTTATTGAAATATTTTATTTATTTATTTTCATTGTTTATTTATAATGTGTTTACAGTAAGTGTAACAATTTTTTAATTTCTTTAATTTTTCCTTCATTATTCAGATTTTCAGGCAGCTCATCGTATACGTATAAGTCATTTGTATATTAAGGCCCGGCGCGCGTCCCGCATTTCTACCGATTTAGTAGGTACATATTTACATTAAATACTTTAAATTTTAAAGTTTTACATAAAACTGTATATTATTCTTGAAGATAATAAATACATGTGTAGCGCGCCGTTTTTACGCTTGCCACTACACCATCTCTTTCCCCCGTACAGCGCCATCCTGCTCACCCAAAACTAGGCGAACCAGGCTGCGCAGACGCCTTCTGCGCATTTCCCACTCTCGAGTCGCTACATAAACCACGCCCCGCAACAAGGAATGGCCTATATAAAGAGCTGCGAGCCCTAAATTAAACCAGTTCGTCTGTAGCTCGCTCTTGACTAGTACGCTCCCTTAGTTGCGCTTCGTCCTTTGGCACGACCCTCTAAGGAGTATTCTACTACCAAAAGTAAAGCACCAACCAGACCCCGACTGCTGCCTTAGTTGCGCTTCGTCCTATGGTACGACCCTCTAAGCAGAACCACAGTCAGTTTTGTTGTTCCCAAAGACTAAACAACAAGGTTCCCTCCGATCCCTTGCTCAGTTAATTATTATTATTGTGAATTGATACATTGTGACTATTTTTACTATATGTGATCTGTGAACTTACTTTAAATAAATAACATTTTACCAACAATTGTGTTATACATGTATATTCCTCACGCCGAAACAGCAATTATATGAAATTCCCTCGATAGAAAAAAATCGCAAAGTATGCTCCGAAAAATATTTTTAAACGTTATATTCAGTTATTTTACAAGTTATGTGAATGAAAAAAATCACAGTGCTTCTTTAAATACTATTTTAGACAATCTTCACGAGATTTATGCCCTATTTTAAACATTTTTACAATTGTCGCTTAAATATTATGGCTTTTAATATTAGCATGCTCCCTGTAACATTCGTATTCTTGAGCGGGTACGGAACTTAAGCAGGCTCTGAAACCGGGCTCAAAAAGAAGAAGATGAAGAGATACGAAATTACGAATGTTAGAGGAGAGCACTAACATTTACAGCGACGAAATCGATGCGAAAATTGCGAAAATGTTTAATAAAACACGACTCGTTTAAAATAGAGCAAAAATCTCGCGGGCATTGTCTTAAACAGCACTTAAAGAAACACTGTGAATTTTTTCATACATATAACTTGTAAAATAACTGAAACAAACGTTTTTGTTTTTAGTTTTTGGGGTATTATGCCGTGTTGCGCTACCTCCTTCTTTAGCCAACATTTAAGTGTCCATCACACATCTGCCCTGATGATGGACACTGCAACGCTGTCCGAAACGTTGGCTAAAGAAGGAGGTAGCGCAACACGGCATAATACCCCAAAAACTAATAACAAAAATATTTTTGGCCGTGAAAATCTAAAATCTTATCTGAAACAAACGTGTTTATAATAATTTTTGGAGCATACTTTGCGATTTTTTTCTATCGAGGGAATTTTATATAATTTGCGTTTCGGCGCGGGGAATGTCTAGATATTATCTTCAAGAATAACATATATTTTTTGAAGAGCTTTAAAACTTACCATAATTAAAGGAAATATGTAAGAAATCGGTAGAAATTCGGGATGCGGGTCCTTAAGCAGTTCTGTGACTCTGTTTTTCTCACGCGGCAATCTATTTTTTTTTAATTCAATTTAATTTTTTTTAAATTTGTGTTATTTCACAATTTATTCAGTCATTTAGAATTATGTATATTTTTATTAAAGTCATTTAACAGTTCATAATTTTATGTATAAAAATTAACACAATGTTCAATTTTTTGTTTGTTAAAAAAATATAATTTTTTTCAGAATTTAAAAAGAAAACAGATGATTCTCAAAGCTAATTACAAGAAAGAATTTATTTGTTAAAAATGCCCAATTCGATAAAGAAATCATTTCTCGTGTTTATTAGTAATTTTCAATAATCTAATTTTGCAATGTTGTTTATTTATTTACTAGCAGACCCGGCCACACGTTGCTGTGGCTAACGAAACCTTTATAACAAACGCCATCTGTTAAATCAAATACACATCACGCTGCTCGCTGCCCGCTGCATCTTGGCCAGATATATTATGTATTTCAACCAATTTGCACATACAGCGTGAGCGACTTCATTTTATACTTAGTAAAGATAAAGAAGATAAATATTAACGCCGATTTTAGGGACTTTTACAAATCAATAGTAAAAATTATACAGAATTTATTGGGCATAACTACTGAGCTGCCTCAGTAACAATATTTTGTATTTATCGATAAATTGAAGATGTCCACTGACTTCGTATAATTATTTCCCTTCATTAGTATATTTTATTTTTAGGGAAATCAACAGTTTATAATTTGATTAATTCAAACATGTATAATTTACCTATCTGAGAAACCAATTATAGATTTCCTCATTATACTATTATATATTAAGTATCTATAAATTAAACAGTAATATTACGACAACTTAAAGATATTACATTATTATAACAGGAGGTAGTACATAATATATGTCATTCCATAAAATATCATTATATTCATGCCGTGCAGTACTCATTTAATACATTTTTAATACTTTTTAAAAGAGTTTTTACAAATATTTTCGACACAATTGAAGATATCTATTTCAGAGAGAACGTTATTATATGTTGAACACAGTCTTATAAGGCAAGCATTTTGATTTGAATTTGTTTAACAGTGTTTTTCTTTAAAAATATTACACGAACGTGTGTGCCGTGAAGGTACTTTAAAATTAATTCTGTTCAATAATTCAGGACAGTTGTTGACGATTTTAATTAGCAATATTTATGGATTTGATCTTTAAATATACATTATCTTTGATAGAATTTCATATTTCTTAATATGTAGATACACAGGTAAGATACCTACTTTTAAAATACTTTGATGGCAGGTGTGGAGGACCGTTAATCTAAGAATAGATAATTATGAATATTATTACTGGTTTACCTTGTGGCCATGTGGTTATCCACGTGAGTGATTCCCCGAGCATTACTATGTTAAAAATAAGGGAATTCCGCGAAAGATAAAACGTGGCGTGTTCGGTGTGGCTCAATTACACAGAGAGGTAAATAATTAACTTGTTTGTGACATTGGCAAGATAAATGATTTATTGCAGGTAAGTGAAGCACTTTACATTCGCCATCTGATGCCTTAGAAAGCATTTCCAAGGGCTAATTTGTTCGCTTTTGGGAACTTTTTAAAATTTGGCATACAGAGCTCCGGGCCAAAAAGGCCCCTTTCTCTTTCACATTGAATTTATAATATACGGTTGTTGAAAAAGTGGTTTATTTTGTTGTTTGTTAAAAATAATTTGCAAGGGGTCATGGCTGCAATATAGTGAGGTTAATTTTCACGAAGTTCAAGGTTTAGGGTTTTTATGTGTGGTAGGGAGTTTATGGACGCGGTTTCATGGGTGGGAATCCCTTGTCTTTTGTGATGTATTTTTTTAATAAGTCAAAATGTTGATCAGAAAGCCAAGTTCTCGCCACTTAAATCAAACGCATTACCTGCCTTATGCACTATTAAAGTGATGACAGGAAGTATTTTAAATTTCATTGGTTGCTGCATGCACCGTTCTTCTGCATTCAGTTACATTGTGTTATTTCTCTGTCAAGTTTACACTAAATTGTCTTTCGAGTGGGACAAGAAAGAAATACCGACTTCTGGAGAAAACTAACGGGAAGGTAAGTGCATAATATTTATTAAAATCACCTGTGCTGTTCTGTCTAGAAAGCGGAGACGTTTTAATGTTGGTTCTTGGATTGATTTCTTACTAATAGGCCATTTGCCCATCGTGCCATTTCCCATTTCACGTCATACCTTTAACCCGTCTGCTTGGTTCAATATATTCGCACCTCACAATCCGGAAGCCTCGGTTTCGCGCGTAAATTCTGATACCGTCACTTTGGATCGAGTTTATAAAATATCTAAGCAAGATAGCTTTCATATTCCAAAGACAATAAAAAGCGTTATTTCGTTCTCTTTCTGGTTGACAGAAAAATACATATGTTTGCATGAGAGGAAGAGAGATATATAGCTTTTAAAAAGGAAGGTCGCTCGGGACGTTTTTGGTCTTATGAAATTATAACGCGATTATTTTTACGCACCAGATTTAAATGTCCGGGTTTAATTTTCCCCACAGGAAAAACTAAACCCTTTCACACACTTCCCAAATGATCATCTGGTCAATCCACGTTATGCAATTGCACTATATAAGTATTATAATTACAAAACAATGCAAGAACAACATGTCAACATACCAGAGACCAGATGGGAAAATAATTCACCGACTCCAGATATTTTCATATCAGAGGGTTCGGCTCTGTGGAATTCCTAATTGAACCTATAAATCATACTGATCCCTCAATATAAATATTTAAAAAATCTTTTGTAATCCTACATGTATTTAAAATTACCGATTTTTGCATTTTTATATTTAAATTCTTTGACAAATCTAATATGCCTAAATTTTGAATGAGAGAGCTAGGTATAATGCCAGTAGCCGAAATAACAAATGGTAATATTTTTATAGTCCGAGAATGCCAAATTCTTTTAATCTCATTTCCTAAATCTGTGTATTTTCTAATTTTTTCAGAAACAGTTTTTTGAATATTACAGGAATTTGGAATAGCTACATCAATGATATAAGTTATTTTTTTAAATTTTGTCATGTAAAACTATATCAGGTCATATAAACTTATATCATCAATGATATAAGTTATTTTTTAAATTTTGTCATATAAAACTATATTGCGTAAATAAATAAATAATATTATTTGTAACAGACGTATCAGCGTCTTCACAAGAACTATAAAAAAGGGACCGGTCTCGTGCACGCCTTCAGAGGTTCACGCTGATGATGATGGTTAGAGTTGGCTGGCCTCCCTACATCCAGTGGTTATGGTCCTGGATGCGCCTAGTTTCTGCCTGAGCGGTGCCTTGGCAGTGCCCAAAGTTAGGGCCGACTGCAGCGGTAGGCACCAGGTACTCGTTCAGGCAGAACTTCAGCAGGAGGCAGCAGGTGGAAGACTTCCAAAGGTAGGTGGTAGGAAACTTTCGAAGAATAAAGACAAGTATTTGTTGAGTAGAGATGTGAACACGAACTTGAACTCATTTATTAGGTTTTTTTTTTTATTCTTTACTGGATAAAAGAATCAAAAAAAAAAACCTAATAAATGAGTTCAAGTTCGTGTTCACATCTCTACTCAACAAATACTTGTCTTTATTCTTCGAAAGTTTCCTACCACCTACCTTTGGAAGTCTTCCACCTGCTGCCTCCTGCTGAAGTTCTGCCTGAACGAGTACCTGGTGCCTACCGCTGCAGTCGGCCCTAACTTTGGGCACTGCCAAGGCACCGCTCAGGCAGAAACTAGGCGCATCCAGGACCATAACCACTGGATGTAGGGAGGCCAGCCAACTCTAACCATCATCATCAGCGTGAACCTCTGAAGGCGTGCAACTTTTGACTTTTGATTGATTCATTTTACAGAGTTCCTAAACATGAGTTTACTGACTCTAACATAATTATATAATGGATTATCTATAGATACTTTACTGGTATTTTATTATAATGGTTGGTTTGGAAGTGAGATTAAAACTATACTGCGACTGTAAGCAGGTTTTTTTTATTCCTTCCGGAGGACTATCTTGGGTTTTTTATATTTAAAATTTTCATTTTCGCTATATTTCGCGAGCGTGTTAATCGTGGGGTTTGAGTGGCCGGGTAGGCCGGCGTAGAATTTAGTTGCTTGTGAGAAAATGAAGTCTTTTATCAACGGAATGTTGGAGTCTTTATGGAGACAAGAAATTCTACTCCATTTAGGCGCATTTAAGGCAAGTCTAATGGCTTTGTTTTGAAATATTTGAATCTTCTCTAAGAGACTGGGGGCCGCGTGCCCCCAAACGGGGCAAGCATAGGTGAAGCCAGGCCTTATGGTTGTTTTATATAACAGTAATTTGTTGCCCGTTGATAAACGACTTTTTTTTCCCATCATTGGATAGAGTGAAGATAGACATTTATTAGCTGCTTTAATTTTTCCAGTTATGTGTTTCTTCCAGGTGAGCTTGGAGTCTAGCGTTACACCTAGGTATTTAATTGACTTTTCCCATGGAACATTATCCCCAAACAGTCTAATGAATGGGGGCCGTCTTGGCCGTGTCTTTGAGAAAACGGTCGCGGCGCTTTTAGTCGGGTTAATAGATATTCTCCATTTTTTACACCACTTTTCAGTTAGAGTGGTTTGTATCTGTACGCGGCGTGTAGCAGTGGCCTCGTCAGTTGAGCTAGAAATGATGTTAGTGTCATCCGCAAATTGAGTGATTTTAACATTATGATCCACGGGTTTAGGGATATCGCTACAATAGATGTTGTATAGGGATGGTGAGAGTTGGCTGCCTTGTGGAACCCCAGCTGATATGGGGCGGGATGTGGAGAATACATTTTCTACTTTGACTTTGAAGGATCTATCTCTTAGGTAGCTGGCTATTAGTTGAATAAGTCTTAATGGATAACCAAGAGAGTACATTTTATATAAGAGGCCGTTATGCCAGACTTTGTCGAAAGCCTTACTGACATCGAGTGAGAGAATTACTGTTTTTTTCTTGATATTGAATGCCTCCGTGATGTGTTCCACCACACGTAGGAGTTGGTGAGAGGTGGAATGACCTGCTCTAAAACCGTGTTGAAAGTCTGGCAAGAATTTACTTTTATTTGTGAATGCATTCAGTCGTGCTAGTATTACTTTTTCCAGGATTTTACCTAGGCATGGAAGGAGGCTAATTGGCCGATGATTCTCCGTTAATAATGGGTCCTTGCCTGGTTTGGGAATTAAAATTACGTCAGCTTCTTTAAAATCCTTAGGAAAGCAACGCAGCCGAAGTGACGCGTTGCAGATGGCTGTGATGGCGCAGATGCCTTTAGTTGATAGATGTTTTAAAATCTTATTTGAAATGCCATCGGGCCCGGCGGCCTTCTTCTTCTTTAATTTCCTAATTATATTTAAAATTTCTTTAGGAGTTGTGCACCTGATTGGGGGGTCTTCAGGGTCTAGATTTAAGATTGCTTCTACTTTCGAATCCACTTTTGCTACGAACGCAGGATCGTCGTGATCGGTGTTTGGAGAGAATTGACTTTCAAGGCTATCTGCAAAGGCTTCTGCCTTGTCTGCAGCGGAGTAAACTTTTCCGTTGAGGCCTTGAATCGGGGAGATTTTAGTTTTCGGGCGTCTTAGTGCTTTGGAGAGCTTCCAGTAAGCTGCTCTATCGTCTTCTAAAGTTGAAATGAAATCGTGCCAACGCTCGTTGCGAAATTCGCTGAGGGCATCGCGCACTTCTCTGTTGAGTCGATTTAAATGTTGTTTCACTATCGGGTTGCAAGATCTTTGCCACTCCTTTCTAACAAGATTTTTTTCCCTAATAAGATCTTTGATCTCTTCGGGTATTCCGTGACGTGTTGTGACGTTGGGAATCTCATCGGACGCCTCGCTGAAGGCGTGCACGAGACCGGTCCCTTTTTTATAGTTCTTGTGAAGACGCTGATACGTCTGTTACAAATAATATTATTTATTTATTTACGCAATATAGTTTTATATGACAAAATTTAAAAAATAACTTATATCATTGATGATATAAGTTTATATGACCTGATATAGTTTTACATGACAAAATTTAAAAAAATAACTTATATCATTGATGTAGCTATTCCAAATTCCTGTAATATTCAAAAAACTGTTTCTGAAAAAATTAGAAAATACACAGATTTAGGAAATGAGATTAAAAGAATTTGGCATTCTCGGACTATAAAAATATTACCATTTGTTATTTCGGCTACTGGCATTATACCTAGCTCTCTCATTCAAAATTTAGGCATATTAGATTTGTCAAAGAATTTAAATATAAAAATGCAAAAATCGGTAATTTTAAATACATGTAGGATTACAAAAGATTTTTTAAATATTTATATTGAGGGATCAGTATGATTTATAGGTTCAATTAGGAATTCCACAGAGCCGAACCTCTGATATGAAAATATCTGGAGTCGGTGAATTATTTTCCCATCTGGTCTCTGGTATGTTGACATGTTGTTCTTGCATTGTTTTGTAATTATAATACTTATATAGTGCAATTGCTCATTTATTAGTTTTTTTTTTTTTTTTTTTATTCTACGGATTCTTTCGTAATCCTCTAACTAGCTAGGGCTTTGCAATGCCCTTTCATGTTCTAACTAACTAGTTTTACGGCTCATTTGGCCTTATAACTATTACCTTCTGAAGGTGATTATTTACTTGGACTGAATTTACTTTTACATTAATGTTATCGTGAGGAAAAAAGTCTTTACTGGATAAAAACCTCACCAAGTTGCAAAGGAAAAGGAGGGGGAACAAAAGTTCTGAACTTTTTTCAGGAATTTTACATTTAATTTTACTGAATGTAAGTGTTTTGTTTTCTTCATGTCAGCGTCTCGTCCTTGGGGTTGGTCCTGGTGCCTATGCCTAGTGGGAAAAATTGGGAAGAAAGCATCATCATTAATCCCGGCCCGATCTGCGCTGGTTTTTACACCGACGCCCATCGAGCGCAAAAAGAAATCCGAGAATCTCGCCCACTCCACGCCACTGGCCTGCTAAGATGAAATGTGCAGTATTCAGCGCCAGCCAGAAATACCGTGCCAAGTAGGTGCGAGCGTCAGTGTGGAATGTTGGGTAGGTCTGGGACTTGTCAGGTGATTGTTTAGAAAGGTCGGGGAACGGTAGGTATTTTTGCGTAGAAATGGCGTCAGTCTTCGTCTGTTGTCTCGTCTTCGGTGTGCTCATCCCCAGGTGCTTCTAATATGAGGTGTTTTGGCATCTTATGCTTGTAACGGAAAGGAAGGTCGACTTTTGACTTATAGTTGCCCATCCCTTTGATCAATGGATTATTATTTTTATTCAATGTACTATAGAATTGCGTAGTTAGTTGGTGCGCATGTTCTTGTAATGACGGAATTTCTTCTCTATCATGTATTCTATGTAAGTTTGTGTACATCGGGGTGTTATAAATAATTTTGATGCATTTGTTCTGCAGGGTTTGTAGCCTCTTGTATGTTGTGTTGGCTATATTGCTCCATACGGGCACCGCATAAGTCAGGGATGGGCGGATCTGAGTCAGATATAATAGCAGTTTCTTCTTCTCAGCTAACGGGCTTCTTCGGTTGAATATTGGGCCTACCGACCCTATGGCTTGGAGCATTTTCGATTTTGCTTTTTGGAGATGTGAATTCCAATTTAGTCGGCTGTCCAGGGTTACGCCAAGGTACTTTACTTCGGGTTTCCATTCAAGTGCGGCTCCACTCATGGTAATTTTCTTTTGCGGAATTCGGTGTTTGATTCGACGCGTAAACATGATGGCTTCTGTTTTGGCCTCATTCAACTTAAGGCGCCATTTTTTGTAGTAGGCTGAAGTTTCGTCAAGGCCTCTTTGTAGGTATTTGATGGCTATTGTGGCTTTGGTTGATGTGGCATACAGGCCCATGTCGTCTGCGTAGATTGCCTTCTCGCATTTCACGAGTGGAGGAATGTCGTAGGTGTATAAGTTGAAAAGGTGAGGACCGAGTAGACTTCCCTGTGGCACGCCCTTGGGGACATTTCGTGGTGTGGACTTCGTCTCTCCCACCTTAACGACGAACGTTCGATTTTTCAGATAATCTTGAATTATTTTTATGATGTATATGGGCGTGTTGGTGATATACAGTTTGTATATGAGCCCGTCCATCCAGACTGTGTCGAAGGCTTTTTCGAGATCGAGGAGTGCCATGGCAACGTATCTCTTGGTGTTGAAAGCTCTTGAGATGTCTTCTGTGACACGTGTCAGTTGATGAATCGTCGAGTGGTTACATCTGAAACCAAATTGTTCGTTCGGTAGGGTCTTATTTTCGTTATGATGTGGGAGGTATCGATTTAGGATGATTTGTTCCAATAATTTGCTCATTGTAGGCAGTAGGCTAATCGGGCGGTAGCTTGACGGATTTGAGCGATCTTTTTTTGCTTTGTGAAACGGTAGAACGCACGCGCTTTTCCAGGATGATGGGAAGTGGCCCAGCAGTAGGCAGGCGTTAAATATTTTTGTGATAAAAATAATTGCTTTCTGCGGTAGATGTTTCAGCAGCGCATTTGTTATTTGGTCTCCGCCTGGGGCCTTTTTTTGTTTGAGGCGTCTTGTAACCGACGTGTTACATACCCTCATTTGTTTTTTCGGCAAAAGTCATCACTGGCGGCATCCTCTACATTTAGTGGTCATTTCTTGGGAATTTTTTTTTTTTTTTTTTTTTCATTTACTAGATTCTTATATATCTTGAAGAGATGAATCATTTAAATTTACTGAATTTAAAGTTAATGTTCTTTATAAATAGAACGGCGTCATTTGCGCCTTGCAATTTTTACCTCATGTGGGTATTTAAAAATGTTACCTGGCTATTATAGTCTTAAAGGTCTCGTGTTTCATCGGTAGGGAAAAATTGTTATCTAAAAACCCTACTAAAATTGCATGTTTCGTCCAGACTCAACATCAATCTTCATCATCAGGGTAGCAGCGGTCGACAGCTATATATACATACGTGTCTGTTTGTGTTATGTTGGGAGTGGGAAGGAGGCGGTCATGTCCTTTTAATTTGGAGTTCTTCCGCATTTGCCTTTGGGAATGAGGAAACCATGAAAAACCTCATCCGGGAAGAGTCGGCCGGCAGTCAACATGAAACTGGTCGGCCTTCAGTGATTTCGGTATATGAAATCCTGCATTTTGTGGTGTGGGGTGTATGTGTCTGTTTTTATGTGCAATATATACTTTATGGGAAATTTTTAGAATAAACATACATAAACATACATATTATACAATATTATCTAGATATATAAATAGATATGTAAACATAAGTTACAGGGGGGGCGTCTGGTAGTTAGGAATACCTACTGCTCGCTCACTCGTCCGCGTCTGAATCTGGTTCATACCAGATGTGGTTCAGGTCCATCAGGATATGTTTAGGTAGTCTGTGTGTATATCTGAAAGTAAAGTCACTAGGTGCATTGTATTGACCGATTTCCTTTATAAGTCTATTTTTACTGTGTCTCAGAGATTTGTAAAATCGGTCTGTCAGTCGGTGTGTGTATTCGAATAATGTTGGAATGTCTTCTCTTGCATGTAGTCTTTTCAAATTCGTTCTGATTCTAGTGTTGTATGCGATTTTAATGCAGAGATTTTGTAGCGTCTGTAGTTTCGAGTGGTCGGAGTGAGAAATACTACTCCACACGGGAATAGCGTATGTCAGTACCGGTCGAATGAGCGAGTAGTAGATCAGGAGCTTGGTTCTGGGAAGTAGCGGACTTCTTCTGTTGAAGATGGGCTTCATCGCGCCGACTGCCTTTCTGGCTGCATCTTGGCTATGTGAGATTTCCAGTTGAGACGTGAGTCCATTGTCAGGCCCAGGTATACGACTTCATCTTTCCATTCTAGGACGTGCCCTCCCATTTCGATGTTGACATCTGGTGATCTTCTTTTTCGTTTCCTCGTGTACATGATGACTTCGGTCTTCGCCTCGTTTAGTTTGAGTCGCCATTGCTTGTAGTACTCTACGAGTGCGTCGAGCGCTCTCTGTAGGTAAATGGCCGCCATGTCTGATTTCAGCGAGGAAACGTAAAGTTTGACGTCGTCTGCGTAAATAGATAGCTTGCATCTTTCGTCACGGGGGATGTCGTGTGTGAATATATTGAATAGATGAGGTCCGAGTAGACTTCCTTGCGGCACGCCCTTTGGAATCTCACGTATCGATGACAGCGCGTTCCTGATGAAAACTCGGAAGGATCTGTCCTTTAGGTATTCTTGAATCACTCTCGTTAGGTATATGGGCGTGTTTGTTTTGTGCAATTTGTGCAGTAGCCCTTTGATCCAAACGGTGTCAAATGCCTTCTCCAAGTCTAGCAGTGCAGCGGCGATGTAGCGATGTTCGTTAAATCTTCGGGCGATGAATTCCGCTACTCTGGTAAGTTGATGGGTAGTGGAGTGCCTCTTTCTGAATCCAAACTGCTCGTCTGGCAAAGTGTTGTTTTCTTCGTGGTGTGGAAGCAGCCTGTTGAGTATAACCTGTTCAAATACCTTGCTCAGCGTAGAAAGTAGGCTGATCGGCCGATAGTTTGTCGGCTGCTTCTTGTCCTTGTTTGGCTTGGAGAAGGGCAGCACGGTCGCCGTTTTCCAGATCTGAGGGAAATGTCCGATGATGAGGCAGGCATTGAACAGCTTTGTGATGTAAATGATGGCTTTCTGCGGTAGATGTTTGAGTAGAATGTTGTGTATTTGATCGCTTCCCGGCGCTTTATTTGTCTTCAATCGTCTGATGATGACGGCTACTTCGCTTGGCGTGCTGAAGTGGATATCGGCGGCGTTCGTCTGCTCGGCTTGCTCGAGATTTCGTAGAGACTCTTCTACAAGTCGATCCGTTTCCGGGTCGGATAGGCCGTCCGTGGCTGCGTAGGCTCTCTCGAATCCGTCGGCGAGCGCGTTTGCCTTTTCTTCAAGCGAAAGTGCCAGCCCTGATCCGTCTAGCTTCTCTAGCGGGGGAATCGTGTGATCTTCGCGTCTCAGCGCTTTTGCCATTTTCCATAGGCTGTTGTCCTTTGGCGTGAGTGATGTAACTTTCTTCGTCCAAAGTTCGCGTCTGAGGTCGGTGATTTCTTGCTTGATTTCCCGCTGTAGCGTGTTGTAAGCCGTTTTGAAGTAGCCGTCGCGCGTACTATGATAGATGCGTCGCAGGCGATTCTTCTCCTTGATGAGCGATAATACGTGCTCGGGAAGCTTGATCGTGTATGTGTGTGCTTCTTTGAGAGGTATGAATGTGTCTTGTGCATGTTGTATGATTTCCGTGAGAGTGCTTGCGGCCTCGTCGATTTCTTCCTTCGAGCGCAGAGTCCCCGACGTGAGGTGTATTTGTTCGTTTATCTGTTTCTTGAATCCTTCCCAGTCGGCGTCTTTGTAATTTCGCTGTTTTCTAGGGCTCCTTGAAGTTGTCCCTCCGATACTGAAGCTCACGGGCAGGTGGTCCGACGAAAGTTCATCCAGCGTGCGCAGTGGCGAGATCGATTTAGCGTTTTTCTCGAGTACGATGTCCAGAGTACTAGGGTACTTTGCGCGTGTTGAGTGGAATGTCGGTTTGTCCGGTGCCATTATCGAGTAGTTATGTGTCTGCATATGCGTGAAGAGCGTTTTCCCATTCGCGTTGCCTATGTAGTTATTCCAATAGTTGTGTTTTGCGTTCAGGTCTCCTCCTAAAACAACAATTGGGCGCAAATTAAGTAGTTTATCCAGGTCTTCTCTCACCAGACGGTTGGCTTCATTGCAGTAGGCGGCGATGAAGGTGTGCGGTCTATCCTCTATGATGACTTCGATAATCGTGGCCTCAGTATTTTTTAGCTTCGGAGTAGGGATTCTTGTAGAAGTGATTGATTGTCGAACGAATATGGCGGTACCTCCACCTCTTCCTTCCAATCGGTCGTCTCGGTGAACTTCAAAGCCGGGCACTCTCAACGGTGTGTCGTGTTTTAGATGTGTTTCTGAAATGAGAATAATGTCAGTATTAGTGTTATTTGCCAGAGCGAGCAGTTCATCAGTCTTGAATCGGATGCTGTTGGCGTTCCACAGGAGGACGTTCACCATCTGGGGATTAGACATTGATGGTGGACGTGATGAGATCCATCAGGATCCATGCCCTCTCCAACTCGTTGGAGCCAGCTGCGGCCAACTGCGGTTGCACCCGTCTCAATCCCTGTAGCAGGGCCATCATCAGTTGTGCGTCTCCTGCGCCGGTGTATGCCTCTCCTGCGGGCTTCTGCGTGCGGGACTGCGTATGGGGCTGCGAGCGGGGCTGCTCCTCGTGCTGCTCCTCACGCTGCTCCTCGCGCTGTTGGGAGGCCGTGGTTCCGCGGGCCACGTTGGCCCAGCTGCGTCCGTCGGTCCTCGAGGTCTGCTGGGCATGTGGCCCGCTGGTTCCTGGTGCTTGGCGCCGGTTCTGTCGCTGGTGCTGCTGCAGCGAAGCGACGTAGGCTACCCTCTTCGGGCAGCCCCTGTAGTTGGCGGGATGGGGGCCTCCGCAGTTACAGCACGCGGCGGGCTCGTCCCTTGTGGTTTTGGGGCACTCGGCCGAGGCATGCTCCACCAAGCACTTCACACACCTCGCGGTGTGGGCGCAGTTTCGGGACCCATGCCCGAAGTTTTGGCAGCGGTAGCACTGCGTCCCGTGCTGCAGATGGTTGCTGCGGTGCTTCTGCAGGCGTATCTTGCAGTGGCAGAGGTATTTAACTGCTGCCCTTAGTTGACCCATGTTGACCTCTTTGTCGAAGTGGGCCAAGTACATGGGATACTCGGCCGAGGCGGTCGTCATCCTTATGACCTTCGCGGGAGGGAATCCTTGTTCCGAGAGGCTCGCAGCGATGTCCTCCGTGTCGATGTTAGGCAGGCCCTTGATGACCGCCTTTTTCATCTTTTCCGCCTCCGCTGTGTAGGTATGGAAGCCACGCGCCTCCGCACGCAGCCCGTTGGTAAGGGCACGGTGGTCCGTCATGCTATGAACGATTATGTTCACTTTGCCGCCCGATCTGTACTGCACTCTGAAATGCGAATGCCCGATGTGGCCCTGCACCGCTGTGGTGACCTGCCCGTGTGAGAGGGTCCCCAGGGTCATCACAACCGGGGGCACTCGGTCCTTCCGTGCAGACTGGCCGCTGGTACCTGCAAAAGAATTTGTATTAGAGTTAGTATTTGGGCGCTTCGCCTGCGACGCTCCGCCGCCGCCGCCGCCTTCAGATACTTCGTTTAAACTGCTAAAGCGGTTGCCGATAACAACCGCTCGGGGTTCCTGTGGTGAAAGGGGCCTCTTGACGGTGTTGGAGGGCCTCGTCCAACCTTCCTCCTGGCGGGTCGTCTCCATATCCTGGGCGGGTGGCTGGGGTCTGGGGGGCGGGACGTAGGCCGAAGCTGGGCCTACTGGGGGGCGGCTAGGCCCAGGGGCGGATGCGGCCTCAGTCATCTCGGGGGGCGGCAGGGGGATGGTTTCCGGCTTGGTCCTCGGGTCAGCGGGGTGATTTTGCGATGTCTGCTGGGGCTGGGAGGCAGGGATTGTAATGAGAATTGTCCCCGTCTTGGTTTGCCGTCGATACTGGCGGGCGCCCTGGGGGATCTCGATTGGCGAATCCGCCGGGTCAGCTAGTTCCATCCGCGCGGACAACATCCGCACGGCAGGTATTCGGTATTTCCTCTTCTGTATGGGGATTTTTGATTTGTGGCGTCTCGGTGGGGCCAGGTTCTTCTTCCTTGCCTTCAAAAAGGCAGTTGGCGGCGCGGTGGCCTAGGTAGTGAGCCGGTCGGCGTCCGGCCGGCTAACAAAATAGCAGGTGTCTGGCCGTGTAAACACAAGCCAGACAAAAGCGACTTGGGGGCGAAAGAGCACTCGTCTCGGAAAGCGACTGTCGCTGGCGGCAGTCACTGAGCGAATCGTCTGATCAGCTGATCTTCTTCCTTGGGAATTTCCTCCGAAATTTCTGGCCACTAAGCTCGTTAGTACCATGCCGCCAGCGACGATCTTTTCGCCGGAAATATTTATGTAAAATATTGTCATTTATTTCCCTTTTTATTATGTACAATGCCCCGGTGCAACAAATAAATGCTTACATGCTAAGGTTGCCACCGGGAGACATTTTAAACTCATATTATTTACATATGCTTCCTTGTTCCTTCTCCTTGTGGTTATGGCCCTACAGAAAGCTAGCGAAATATGCTTCCTTGTTCCTTCTCCTTGTGGTTATGGCCCTACAGGAAAGCGAGCGAAGCCGACTATGTTTTATATACTCTCATTTAATTATACTCTCACAACCCGCAGGACGATGAAATCAACACGTTTCATTCCAGAGTCCTGCCGGGCATTCAGGGAAAGAGATTTTAAGCCTCTAACCCTTAAACTCTCAACACTAGGGCATTTTTCAGGTCAAACAAAGGACTTAGAAAAATTCCTTACCAAATCCGTTTTTTCCCATTTTAAAAATCCAGGGACCTCGCAAGACGGTGAAACAAACAGGTTTCAGTAGCTAGTCTTGCGAGGGACCTGGGAAAAATAGTAGATTCCTTATACAAACTTCTCACAATTAACCAAACAAAAAAAACCTAGAATAAACTATAAAATTACCCTAAACTCACCAAACTAAAAATCTGGGGATAAAGATTACCCCCCCAAATATGTAAACACTAAAACATGTACCCATATATTATAAATGTAACCTACATAATTATTTAAAACTTACAATTTTAATCAACCACATTTATGGGCGACACCGCCAAAATGAGGGCGCCACATAAATGTCGCCCTATTTATACAATGAGGAGCGGGGCCAGAATCCCCTCCACATTTTGCACAAAACAATGCTCGATCGCCGTCGGGTTCGACGCATCCAATAAATACCACGAAATTTAAAAATAAATTATGTTCAAGTTCAAGTTCAAGTTCCAGTTCACATCTCTACTCAACAAACTTGTCTTTATTCTTCGGAAGTTTCCTACCACCTACCTTTGGAAGTCTTCCACCTGCTGCCTCCTGCTGAAGTTCTGCCTGAACGAGTGCCTACCGCTGCAGTCAGCCCTAACTCTGGGCACTGCCAAGGCACCGCTCAGGCAGAAACTAGGCGCATCCAGGACCATTACCACTGGATGTAGGGAGGCCAGCCAACTCTAACCACCATCATCAGCGTGTACCTCTGGAGGGCGTGCACGAGACCCGGTACTTTTTTACAGTCTTGTAAAGACGCTGATACGTCTGTTACACGTCTTATAATGTAGGCCACTTCCTTCGGAGTGCAAAGATGTATTTCTTCCGTATCCGTTTGGGCGAGGAGGTCGAGCTCTTCGAGTGCTTTGTTCACTGTCTCGTTTACAGCCGGGTCTTCCATCCCGTCGGTTGTTTGATACGCTCTTTCAAATCCGTCAGCCAAGGTGTTTGCCTTTTCTTCGTTTGAGAGTGCCATGATTGACGAGTTGGGCCACTTGAGAGGCGGGATACTGTTGTCCTGATAGCGGAGGGCCTTTGACATTTTCCAAATCGAGTTGTCCTCCGTACTAAGAGAAGTTACTTTCGCTGACCACAGAGTGTTTTTGAGGGTCGCTATTTCGTCTTTTATTTCCCTTCCCAGAGAGTTTACTGCTGTCTTGAAGCACCTCTCATGGGTATTTTGATGGATTCTGCGAAGTCTATTCTTTTCTGTGATCAGGAATTTTATGTGCGGTGTTAGCTGCTCATTTATTAGTTTTTTTTTTTTTTTTTTTCATTTACTAGATTCTTATGTATCTTGAGGAGATGAATCATTTAAATTTACTGAATTTAAAGTTAATGTTCTTTATACAAATAGAACGGCGTCATATGCGCCTTGCAATTTTTACCTCATGTGGGTATTTAAAAATAGTACCTGGCTATTATAGACTTAGAGGTCATGTATTTTGTCGGTAGGGAAAAATTGTTACGTAAAAACCCTACTAAAATTGCATGTTTTGCATAGCTCAACAAAGCAACCGGCATCAAGCAAGGGGAAATATATACATACGTGTGTGTTTGTGTTATGTTGGGAGTGGGAAGGAGTCGGTCATGTCCTTTTATTTGGAGCTCTTCCGCATTTGCCTTTGGGAATAAGGAAACCATGAAAAACCTTATCCGGGAGGAGTCGGCCGTCAGTCAACATGAAACTGTGCGGCCTTCAGTGATTTCAGTAGATGAAATCCTGCATTTTGTGGTGATGGGTGTGGGTGTCTGTTTTTATGTGATATATACTTTATGGGAATTTTTAGGATAAACTTACATACATATAGATAAAATAAATATTATTATATAAATATATACATAGATATATAGACATAAGTTGTGGGGAGGGGTCTGGTGATTGGGAATACCTACCGATCGCTCAGTCATCCGCGTCTGATTCGGGATTGTGCCAAATGTGATTAAGGTCCATCAGAATATGTTTGGGTAGTCTGTGTTTGTACCTGAAAGGGAGATCGCTAGGTGCATTGTATTGACCGATTTCTCTGATGAGTTTATTTTTACTATGTTGAAGTGACTTGTAAAATCGGTCGGTCAGTCTGTGTGTGTATTCAAATAAGGTCGGTATTTCTTCTCTTGCATGTAGTCTTTTCAAGTTTGTTCTGAGTCTTGTGTTGTACGTGATTTTAATGCAGAGATTTTGTAAGGTCTGTAGTTTTGTGTGGTCAGAGTGGGAGATGCTGCCCCACACGGGGATAGCATGAGTCAGTACCGGTCGAATGAGCGAATAGTAGATCAGGAGTTTGGTTCTAGGAAGTAGCGGACTTCTTCTGTTGAAGATTGGCTTCATCGCGCCGACTGCCTTTCTGGCTTTCACGTGCATCTTGGCTACGTGAGACTTCCAGTTGAGACGTGAGTCCATTGTGAGGCCCAGGTAGACGACCTCATCTTTCCATTCTAGGACGTGTCCTCCCATTTCGATGTTGACGTCTGGTGTTCTTATTTTATTTTTCCTCGAGTACATTATGACTTCGGTCTTCGCCTCGTTCAGTTTGAGTCGCCATTTTTTGTAGAACTCTACGAGTGCGTCGAGCGCCCTCTGTAGGTATATGGCTGCCATGTCTGCTTGCGTCGAGGAAACGTAAAGTTTGACGTCGTCTGCATAGATGGAAAGGTTGCATCTCTCGTCATGGGGGATGTCGTGCGTGAAGATGTTGAAGAGGTGAGGTCCCAGTAGACTTCCCTGAGGCACGCCTTTTGGAATCTCACGTAGTGTCGACAGCGCGTTCCTGATGAAGACTTGGAAGGATCTGTTCTTGAGGTATTCTTGTATCACTCTCGTTAGGTATATGGGCGTGTTCAGTCTGTGTAGTTTGTGCAGGAGCCCTTTTATCCAAACGGTGTCAAATGCCTTTTTCAAGTTCATTCCGACTGTGACTGCCGCCCGCGACAGTCGCACCTCTCTGGCTTGGCTTAAATGCCATTCTCCACCGCTGACGCCGTCGCTTATCGCTCCAGTTCGTGACAGTTCGTGAAAACCACACCCCAGTGAACCAGTGAAATACCCAAGTGTCTTTGTGCTTAGCAACAGACAATTAAGTGCATTTAAAATATTTCTTCACAGACAATTTAAGTGTATTCGTGCCCTCAGTTATCCCCGTGTTTCCCCCCATTCCATACCATCATGTCCTCCCCCCTTCTCAATACCTCCGACGAATATCAACGCCTTACCCTCGAGATCCAGTCCTTCTTCGAAAACCACCCCGACCCCAACAACTTGTCCCCTGAAGAGATGGACCATGTCTGCTCCCTGGCCTTCCGCAGAGTTCATGGTTCCCCTCCCAATTCCCCCTGCAACTCACCCCAATCCCAACCCGACTCAGGATACCCCTCCGCAACAAACCCCCCCCCCTCCTCATCTCTAACCCCCGCCCAAACAACCCCCCCCAACCCCCCCCTTACTGCCCCCCAAACCAACCGCCCTACCGATGGCCCCCCTGTCACCCCGCAAACCGACCACCCCCTTACCACCCCTCAAGATATCCGCCCCACTACCAAACTCCCCCCCACCTCCCCCCAAACTGATCCCCCCCGTGCTACCCCCAGCACAAATCTCCCCCCCACCGCCCTCAACACCGATCGCGCTCCCAACGCACCCCCCTACCGACAGCCCCCCCCTATCCGTCAGCGCCCCCTTCGCCCCCCAAACCGCTCGCCACCCCTCAGCCTCCCAAACCATCTACCCCATCACCTCTCGTCTGCCGACCACCCCCCAACCCTTCGGCTCCCCCAACCCCCCCCTAATCTCTTCTCTACTCCCCCCAATTCTTCAAAACACCCTCGTCCAAATCAAAGAAATCCCCACCCCACAACGTACCACCCACCGACCTGCCACTACCCCACTAAATTCCCCCTCCCCTCAAAGCCCCCTCACCCCCCTCCCCGTCCCTCAAATAGTGGTAACCACCCAGTTGTTCCCTCGTCCCGCAGTAAAAAAGAAAACCAACCTCAAACATCCCCTCCGTAATAATCCTCCCCCATCTTGCAGCCATGTCCTTTGCAACTAAAAACTAATTATCAAAAACAAATCTCACTTTCTACAACCTTAAATATCTCAGTTGAAGGAGAAAGGGGCCTAAATTGGCCCGGTGCTCCATAAGCCCGTTATACAAAAGATGTTCAAGTTCAAGTTCAAGTTCCAGTTCACATCTCTACTCAACAAACTTGTCTTTATTCTTCGGAAGTTTCCTACCACCTACCTTTGGAAGTCTTCCACCTGCTGCCTCCTGCTGAAGTTCTGCCTGAACGAGTACCTGGTGCCTACCGCTGCAGTCAGCCCTAACTCTGGGCACTGCCAAGGCACCGCTCAGGCAGAAACTAGGCGCATCCAGGACCATTACCACTGGATGTAGGGAGGCCAGCCAACTCTAACCACCATCATCAGCGTGTACCTCTGGAGGGCGTGCACGAGACCCGGTACTTTTTTACAGTCTTGTAAAGACGCTGATACGTCTGTTACACGTCTTATAATGTAGGCCACTTCCTTCGGAGTGCAAAGATGTATTTCTTCCGTATCCGTTTGGGCGAGGAGGTCGAGCTCTTCGAGTGCTTTGTTCACTGTCTCGTTTACAGCCGGGTCTTCCATCCCGTCGGTTGTTTGATACGCTCTTTCAAATCCGTCAGCCAAGGTGTTTGCCTTTTCTTCGTTTGAGAGTGCCATGATTGACGAGTTGGGCCACTTGAGAGGCGGGATACTGTTGTCCTGATAGCGGAGGGCCTTTGACATTTTCCAAATCGAGTTGTCCTCCGTACTAAGAGAAGTTACTTTCGCTGACCACAGAGTGTTTTTGAGGGTCGCTATTTCGTCTTTTATTTCCCTTCCCAGAGAGTTTACTGCTGTCTTGAAGCACCTCTCATGGGTATTTTGATGGATTCTGCGAAGTCTATTCTTTTCTGTGATCAGGAATTTTATGTGCGGTGTTAGCTGCTCATTTATTAGTTTTTTTTTTTTTTTTTTTCATTTACTAGATTCTTATGTATCTTGAGGAGATGAATCATTTAAATTTACTGAATTTAAAGTTAATGTTCTTTATACAAATAGAACGGCGTCATATGCGCCTTGCAATTTTTACCTCATGTGGGTATTTAAAAATAGTACCTGGCTATTATAGACTTAGAGGTCATGTATTTTGTCGGTAGGGAAAAATTGTTACGTAAAAACCCTACTAAAATTGCATGTTTTGCATAGCTCAACAAAGCAACCGGCATCAAGCAAGGGGAAATATATACATACGTGTGTGTTTGTGTTATGTTGGGAGTGGGAAGGAGTCGGTCATGTCCTTTTATTTGGAGCTCTTCCGCATTTGCCTTTGGGAATAAGGAAACCATGAAAAACCTTATCCGGGAGGAGTCGGCCGTCAGTCAACATGAAACTGTGCGGCCTTCAGTGATTTCAGTAGATGAAATCCTGCATTTTGTGGTGATGGGTGTGGGTGTCTGTTTTTATGTGATATATACTTTATGGGAATTTTTAGGATAAACTTACATACATATAGATAAAATAAATATTATTATATAAATATATACATAGATATATAGACATAAGTTGTGGGGAGGGGTCTGGTGATTGGGAATACCTACCGATCGCTCAGTCATCCGCGTCTGATTCGGGATTGTGCCAAATGTGATTAAGGTCCATCAGAATATGTTTGGGTAGTCTGTGTTTGTACCTGAAAGGGAGATCGCTAGGTGCATTGTATTGACCGATTTCTCTGATGAGTTTATTTTTACTATGTTGAAGTGACTTGTAAAATCGGTCGGTCAGTCTGTGTGTGTATTCAAATAAGGTCGGTATTTCTTCTCTTGCATGTAGTCTTTTCAAGTTTGTTCTGAGTCTTGTGTTGTACGTGATTTTAATGCAGAGATTTTGTAAGGTCTGTAGTTTTGTGTGGTCAGAGTGGGAGATGCTGCCCCACACGGGGATAGCATGAGTCAGTACCGGTCGAATGAGCGAATAGTAGATCAGGAGTTTGGTTCTAGGAAGTAGCGGACTTCTTCTGTTGAAGATTGGCTTCATCGCGCCGACTGCCTTTCTGGCTTTCACGTGCATCTTGGCTACGTGAGACTTCCAGTTGAGACGTGAGTCCATTGTGAGGCCCAGGTAGACGACCTCATCTTTCCATTCTAGGACGTGTCCTCCCATTTCGATGTTGACGTCTGGTGTTCTTATTTTATTTTTCCTCGAGTACATTATGACTTCGGTCTTCGCCTCGTTCAGTTTGAGTCGCCATTTTTTGTAGAACTCTACGAGTGCGTCGAGCGCCCTCTGTAGGTATATGGCTGCCATGTCTGCTTGCGTCGAGGAAACGTAAAGTTTGACGTCGTCTGCATAGATGGAAAGGTTGCATCTCTCGTCATGGGGGATGTCGTGCGTGAAGATGTTGAAGAGGTGAGGTCCCAGTAGACTTCCCTGAGGCACGCCTTTTGGAATCTCACGTAGTGTCGACAGCGCGTTCCTGATGAAGACTTGGAAGGATCTGTTCTTGAGGTATTCTTGTATCACTCTCGTTAGGTATATGGGCGTGTTCAGTCTGTGTAGTTTGTGCAGGAGCCCTTTTATCCAAACGGTGTCAAATGCCTTTTCCAAGTCTAGCAATGCAGCGGCGGTGTAGCGATTTTCGTTGAATCTTCTCGCGATGAATTCCGCTACTCTGGATAGCTGATGGGTGGTGGAATGCCTTTTCCTAAATCCGAATTGTTCGTCTGGTAAAGTGTCTTCGTGGTGTGGTAGAAGTCTGTTGAGAATCACCTGTTCAAATACCTTGCTCAGCGTGGAGAGTAGGCTAATCGGCCGATAGTTTGTCGGCTGCTTCTTGTCCTTGTTTGGCTTGGAAAAAGGCAGCACGGTCGCCGTTTTCCAGATCTCTGGGAAATGTCCGATGGTGAGGCAGGCATTGAAGAGTTTGGTGATGAAGATGATGGCTTTCTGAGGTAGATGTTTCAGTAGGATGTTATGTATTTGATCGCTTCCCGGCGCCTTATTTGTCTTCAATCGCCTGATAATGACGGCTACTTCGCTCGGTGTGCTGAAGTGAATATCGGCGGCGTTCGTCTGCTCGGCTTGTTCGAGGTTTCTTAGAGACTCTTCTACTAGTCGATCCGTTTCCGGGTCCGATAGGCCGTCCGTGGCTGCGTAGGCTCTCTCGAATCCATCGGCGAGCGCGTTTGCTTTTTCTTCGAGTGAAAGTGCCAACCCTGATCCGTCTAGCTTCTCTAGCGGGGGAATCGCGTGATCCTCGTGTCTCAGCGCTTTTGCCATTTTCCATAGGCTGTTGTCCTTTGGCGTGAGTGACGTAACTTTCTTCGTCCAAAGTTCGCGTCTGAGGTCGGTGATCTCCTGCTTGATTTCCCGCTGTAGAGTGTTGTAGGCCGTTTTGAAGTAGCCGTCGCGCGTGTGATGGTAGATGCGTCGCAGGCGATTTTTCTCCTTAATGAGCGATAAGACGTGCTCGGGAAGCTTGATCGTGAATGTCTGTTCGTCTTTGAGGGGGATGAAAGTGTCTTGTGCAATTTGGATGATTTCGGTCAGAGTGCTTGCGGCTTCGTCGATCTCTTCCTTTGAGCGCAGAGTTGCCGACGTGAGATGTATCCGTTCGTTAATCTCTTTTTTGAATCCTTCCCAGTCGGCGTCCTTGTAGTTTCGCCGCTTTCTGGGGCTCCTTGAAGTCGTTCCTCCTATACTGAAGCTCACGGGCAGGTGGTCCGACGACAGTTCGTCCAGCGTGCGCAATGGCGAGATGGTCTTGGCGTTCTTCTCAAGTACTATATCCAGAGTACTTGGGTAAATTGCGTGTGCTGAGTGGTAAGTCGGTTTGTCCGGCGCCATTATCGTGTAGTTGTGCGTCTGCATATGTGAAAAGAGCGTTTTCCCATTCGCGTTGCCTCTGTAGTTGTTCCAATAATTGTGCTTGGCGTTCAGATCTCCTCCTAGAATGACAATAGGGCGCAAATTAAGTAATTTATCGAGATCTTCTCTAACCAGTAGGTTGGGATGGTTGCAGTAGGCGGCGATGATGGTATGCGCTCTATCCTCTATGGTGACTTCGATAATCGTGGCTTCGGTATGCTTCAACTTCGGAGTAGGGATTCTTGTAGATGTAATGGTTTGACGAACGAATATGGCGGTGCCTCCGCCTGCGCCCTCTAGTCGGTCGTCTCGGTGTACTTCGAAGCCGGGCACTCTCAGGGGAATGTCGGGTTTGAGATGAGTTTCTGTAATGAGAAAAATGTCAATGTTAGTATTGTTTGCCAGAGCGAGCAATTCGTCAATTTTAAAACGGATGCTGTGGGCATTCCACAGGAGGACGTTCACCATCTGGGGATTAGACATTGATGGTGGACGTGATGAGATCCATCAGGATCCATGCCCTCTCCAACTCGTTGGATCCAGCTGCGGCCAACTGCGGTTGCACCCGTCTCAATCCCTGTAGCAGGGCCATCATCAGTTGTGCGTCTCCTGCGCCGGTGTATGCCTCTCCTGCGGGCTGCTGCGTGCGGGGCTGCGTGCGGGGCTGCGAGCGGGGCTGCTCCTCGCGCTGTTGGGGGCCTGAGGCTCCTCCGGCTACTTGGGCCCAGGTGCGTCCATCATTCCTCGTCGTCTGATGCGCATGAGGATGTGTCCTGCTTCCTGGCGCCTCTGTCCTGCCTCCTGGCGCCTCCCGGCGGAGCTGTCGCTGATGTTGTTGCAGTGAGGCGACGTATGCCACCCTCTTCGGGCAGCCCCTATAGTTGGCGGGATGGGGGCCTCCGCAGTTGCAGCACGCGGCGGGCTCATCCCTGGTGGTCTTGGGGCACTCGGCGGAGGCGTGCTCCACTAGGCATTTAGGTGCCCGAAGTTCTGGCAGCGGTAGCACTGTGTCCCGTGCTGCAAGTGGTTGCTGCGGTGTTTTTGCAGGCGGATCCTGCAGTGGCATAGGTATTTGACGGCCGCCCTCAGCTGGCCCATGTTAACTTCCTTGTTGAAGTGTACCAAGTACATTGGGTACTCGGCCGTGGTGGTCGTCATCTTGGTGACCTTGACGGGGGCGAAGCCTTGGTTCGTAAGGTCTTCGGCTATTTCTTCCGTGGCCACGTTAGGCAGGCCCTTTATCACTGCCTTCTTCATTTTGTCTGCCTCCGCCGTGTAGGTATGGAAGCCGCGTGCTTCCGCTCGCAGCCCGTTGGTGAGGGCGCGGTGATCTGCCATGCTCTGCAGGGGGATGTTGACCTTTCCCCCTGGTCTGTATCGGATCTCGAAACGCAGGTGCCCGATGTGGCCCTGCACCGCTGAGGTTACCTGTCCATGCGATAGGGTCCCCAGGGTCATCACGACTGGGGGGACGCGGTCCTTCCTGGCGGCGCCCGTGGTACCTGTGGAGGAAGTAAATGAATTATTATTTGCGCGTTTCGCCTGCGACGCGCCGCCGCCTTCGGATACTTCCCTCAAGTTGCCGAAGCGGTTGCCGACAACAACCGCCCGGGGTTCCTGCGGGGATCCTGGCCTCTTGATGGGGTTGGTCGGCCTCGTCCAACCTTCCTCCTCTCTTGTCATCTCCATGTCCTGAAGGGGCTGGAATCTGGGGGGCGGAACGTAGCCTGAAGCTGGGCCTACTGGAGGGCGGCTGGGCCCGGCTGCGGTGGCGGTCTCGGGCATCTTCGGGGGCGGTAGGGGGATGGCTGCCGGCTTCGTCCTCGGGTCAGCGGGATGGGGCTGCAGTGGTTGGGAGTTGGGGACCTTGATGGTCCCAGTCTTTGTTCGGTAGGTGGTGGTATCCTCTGGGATGGCAGAAAGGAGCCGCGCGGGAATCATCCGCACGGCAGGTGTCCTATATTTCCGCTTTAGGATTGCGGGGGTGTTCTTGGGGGCTTCTTCTCTCGGTGGGGCCAGGTCGTCCTTCTTGTTCTTCTTTGCCTTGAAAAAGGCAGTTGGCGGCGCGGTGGCCTAAGCAGTGAGCCGGTCGGGGTCCGGCCGGCTGACAAATAGCAGGTGTCTGGCCGTGTAAACACGAGCCAGACAGAGCGGTTCGGGAGCGAAAAGATCTGTTGTCACAGAAGCGACTGTCGCTGGCGGCAGTCACTGAGCGAATCTTTTTCGATCGTGTCCTCGCTCATTTATTATTTTTTTTTTTTTTTTCATTTACTAGATTCTTATGTATCTTGAGGAGATGAATCATTTAAATTTACTGAATTTAAAGTTAATGTTCTTTATACAAATAGAACGGCGTCATATGCGCCTTGCAATTTTTACCTCATGTGGGTATTTAAAAATAGTACCTGGCTATTATAGACTTAGAGGTCATGTATTTTGTCGGTAGGGAAAAGTTGTTATGTAAAAACCCTACTAAAATTGCATGTTTTGCATAGCTCAACAAAGCAACCGGCATCAAGCAAGGGAAATATATACATACGTGTGTGTTTGTGTTATGTTGGGAGTGGGAAGGAGTCGGTCATGTCCTTTTATTTGGAGCTCTTCCGCATTTGCCTTTGGGAATAAGGAAACCATGAAAAACCTTATCCGGGAGGAGTCGGCCGACAGTCAACATGAAACTGTGCGGCCTTCAGTGATTTCAGTAGATGAAATCCTGCATTTTGTGGTGATGGGTGTGGGTGTCTGTTTTTATGTGATATATACTTTATGGGAATTTTTAGGATAAACTTACATACATATAGATAAAATAAATATTATTATATAAATATATACATAGATATATAGACATAAGTTGTGGGGAGGGGTCTGGTGATTGGGAATACCTACCGATCGCTCAGTCATCCGCGTCTGATTCGGGATTGTGCCAAATGTGATTAAGGTCCATCAGAATATGTTTGGGTAGTCTGTGTTTGTACCTGAAAGGAAGATCGCTAGGTGCATTGTATTGACCGATTTCTCTGATGAGTTTATTTTTACTATGTTGAAGTGACTTGTAAAATCGGTCGGTCAGTCTGTGTGTGTATTCAAATAAGGTCGGTATTTCTTCTCTTGCATGTAGTCTTTTCAAGTTTGTTCCGAGTCTTGTGTTGTACGTGATTTTAATGCAGAGATTTTGTAAGGTCTGTAGTTTTGTGTGGTCAGAGTGGGAGATGCTGCCCCACACGGGGATAGCATGAGTCAGTACCGGTCGAATGAGCGAATAGTAGATCAGGAGTTTGGTTCTAGGAAGTAGCGGACTTCTTCTGTTATTATTTTTTTTTTTTTTTTTTTTTCATTTACTAGATTCTTATGTATCTTGAGGAGATGAATCATTTAAATTTACTGAATTTAAAGTTAATGTTCTTTATACAAATAGAACGGCGTCATATGCGCCTTGCAATTTTTACCTCATGTGGGTATTTAAAAATAGTACCTGGCTATTATAGACTTAGAGGTCATGTATTTTGTCGGTAGGGAAAAATTGTTATGTAAAAACCCTACTAAAATTGCATGTTTTGCATAGCTCAACAAAGCAACCGGCATCAAGCAAGGGAAATATATACATACGTGTGTGTTTGTGTTATGTTGGGAGTGGGAAGGAGTCGGTCATGTCCTTTTATTTGGAGCTCTTCCGCATTTGCCTTTGGGAATAAGGAAACCATGAAAAACCTTATCCGGGAGGAGTCGGCCGACAGTCAACATGAAACTGTGCGGCCTTCAGTGATTTCAGTAGATGAAATCCTGCATTTTGTGGTGATGGGTGTGGGTGTCTGTTTTTATGTGATATATACTTTATGGGAATTTTTAGGATAAACTTACATACATATAGATAAAATAAATATTATTATATAAATATATACATAGATATATAGACATAAGTTGTGGGGAGGGGTCTGGTGATTGGGAATACCTACCGATCGCTCAGTCATCCGCGTCTGATTCGGGATTGTGCCAAATGTGATTAAGGTCCATCAGAATATGTTTGGGTAGTCTGTGTTTGTACCTGAAAGGGAGATCGCTAGGTGCATTGTATTGACCGATTTCTCTGATGAGTTTATTTTTACTATGTTGAAGTGACTTGTAAAATCGGTCGGTCAGTCTGTGTGTGTATTCAAATAAGGTCGGTATTTCTTCTCTTGCATGTAGTCTTTTCAAGTTTGTTCTGAGTCTTGTGTTGTACGTGATTTTAATGCAGAGATTTTGTAAGGTCTGTAGTTTTGTGTGGTCAGAGTGGGAGATGCTGCCCCACACGGGGATAGCATGAGTCAGTACCGGTCGAATGAGCGAATAGTAGATCAGGAGTTTGGTTCTAGGAAGTAGCGGACTTCTTCTGTTGAAGATTGGCTTCATCGCGCCGACTGCCTTTCTGGCTTTCACGTGCATCTTGGCTACGTGAGACTTCCAGTTGAGACGTGAGTCCATTGTGAGGCCCAGGTAGACGACCTCATCTTTCCATTCTAGGACGTGTCCTCCCATTTCGATGTTGACGTCTGGTATTCTTATTTTATTTTTCCTCGAGTACATTATGACTTCGGTCTTCGCCTCGTTCAGTTTGAGTCGCCATTTTTTGTAGAACTCTACGAGTGCGTCGAGCGCCCTCTGTAGGTATATGGCTGCCATGTCTGCTTGCGTCGAGGAAACGTAAAGTTTGACGTCGTCTGCATAGATGGAAAGGTTGCATCTCTCGTCATGGGGGATGTCGTGCGTGAAGATGTTGAAGAGGTGAGGTCCCAGTAGGCTACCCTGTGGCACGCCTTTTGGAATCTCACGTAGTGTCGACAGCGCGTTCCTGATGAAGACTTGGAAGGATCTGTTCTTGAGGTATTCTTGTATCACTCTCGTTAGGTATATGGGCGTGTTCAGTCTGTGTAGTTTGTGCAGGAGCCCTTTTATCCAAACGGTGTCAAATGCCTTTTCCAAGTCTAGCAATGCAGCGGCGGTGTAGCGATTTTCGTTGAATCTTCTCGCGATGAATTCCGCTACTCTGGATAGCTGATGGGTGGTGGAATGCCTTTTCCTAAATCCGAATTGTTCGTCTGGCAAAGTGTCTTCGTGGTGTGGTAGAAGTCTGTTGAGAATCACCTGTTCAAATACCTTGCTCAGCGTGGAGAGTAGGCTAATCGGCCGATAGTTTGTCGGCTGCTTCTTGTCCTTGTTTGGCTTGGAGAAGGGCAGCACGGTCGCCGTTTTCCAGATCTCAGGGAAATGTCCGATGGTCAGGCAGGCATTGAACAGTTTGGTGATGAAGATGATGGCTTTCTGAGGTAGATGTTTCAGTAGGATGTTATGTATTTGATCGCTTCCCGGCGCCTTATTTGTTTTCAATCGCCTGATAATGACGGCTACTTCGCTCGGTGTGCTGAAGTGGATATCGGCGGCGTTCGTCTGCTCGGCTTGTTCGAGGTTTCGTAGAGACTCTTCTACTAGTCGATCCGTTTCCGGGTCCGATAGGCCGTCCGTGGCTGCGTAGGCTCTCTCAAATCCATCGGCGAGCGCGTTTGCTTTTTCTTCGAGTGAAAGTGCCAGCCCTGATCCGTCTAGCTTCTCTAGCGGGGGAATCGCGTGATCCTCGTGTCTCAGCGCTTTTGCCATTTTCCATAGGCTGTTGTCCTTTGGCGTGAGTGACGTAACTTTCTTCGTCCAAAGTTCGCGTCTGAGGTCGGTGATCTCTTGCTTGATTTCCCGCTGTAGTGTTTTTTGTTTTTTGTTTTACTAGATTCTTATGTATCTTGAGGAGATGAATCATTTAATTTACTGAATTTAAAGTTAATGTTCTTTATACAAATAGAACGGCGTCATATGCGCCTTGCAATTTTTACCTCATGTGGGTATTTAAAAATAGTACCTGGCTAATATAGACTTAGAGGTCATGTATTTTGTCGGTAGGGAAAAGTTGTTATGTAAAAACCCTACTAAAATTGCATGTTTTGCATAGCTCAACAAAGCAACCGGCATCAAGCATGGTAAATATATACATACGTGTGTGTTTGTGTTATGTTGGGAGTGGGAAGGAGTCGGTCATGTCCTTTTATTTGGAGCTCTTCCGCATTTGCCTTTGGGAATAAGGAAACCATGAAAAACCTTATCCGGGAGGAGTCGGCCGACAGTCAACATGAAACTGTGCGGCCTTCAGTGATTTCAGTAGATGAAATCCTGCATTTTGTGGTGATGGGTGTGGGTGTCTGTTTTTATGTGATATATACTTTATGGGAATTTTTAGGATAAACTTACATACATATAGATAAAATAAATATTATTATATAAATATATACATAGATATATAGACATAAGTTGTGGGGAGGGGTCTGGTGATTGGGAATACCTACCGATCGCTCAGTCATCCGCGCCTGATTCGGGATTGTGCCAAATGTGATTAAGGTCCATCAGAATATGTTTGGGTAGTCTGTGTTTGTACCTGAAAGGGAGATCGCTAGGTGCATTGTATTGACCGATTTCTCTGATGAGTTTATTTTTACTATGTTGAAGTGACTTGTAAAATCGGTCGGTCAGTCTGTGTGTGTATTCAAATAAGGTCGGTATTTCTTCTCTTGCATGTAGTCTTTTCAAGTTTGTTCTGAGTCTTGTGTTGTAAGTGATTTTAATGCAGAGATTTTGTAAAGTCTGTAGTTTTGTGTGGTCAGAGTGAGAGATGCTGCCCCACACGGGGATAGCATGAGTCAGTACCGGTCGAATGAGCGAATAGTAGATCAGGAGTTTGGTTCTGGGAAGTAGCGGACTTCTTCTGTTGAAGATTGGCTTCATCGCGCCGACTGCCTTTCTGGCTTTCACGTGCATCTTGGCTACGTGAGATTTCCAGTTGAGACGTGAGTCCATTGTGAGGCCCAGGTAGACGACCTCATCTTTCCATTCTAGGACGTGTCCTCCCATTTCGATGTTGACGTCTGGTGTTCTTATTTTATTTTTCCTCGAGTACATTATGACTTCGGTCTTCGCCTCGTTCAGTTTGAGTCGCCATTTTTTGTAGAACTCTACGAGTGCGTCGAGCGCCCTCTGTAGGTATATGGCTGCCATGTCTGCTTGCGTCGAGGAAACGTAAAGTTTGACGTCGTCTGCGTAGATGGAAAGGTTGCATCTCTCGTCATGGGGGATGTCGTGCGTGAAGATGTTGAAGAGGTGAGGTCCCAGTAGACTTCCCTGTGGCACGCCTTTTGGAATCTCACGTAGTGTCGACAGCGCGTTCCTGATGAAGACTTGGAAGGATCTGTTCTTGAGGTATTCTTGTATCACTCTCGTTAGGTATATGGGCGTGTTCAGTCTGTGTAGTTTGTGCAGGAGCCCTTTGATCCAAACGGTGTCAAATGCCTTTTCCAAGTCTAGCAGTGCAGCGGCGGTGTAGCGATTTTCGTTGAATCTTCTCGCGATGAATTCCGCTACTCTGGATAGCTGGTGGGTGGTGGAATGCCTTTTCCTAAATCCGAATTGTTCGTCTGGTAAAGTGTCTTCGTGGTGTGGTAGAAGTCTGTTGAGAATCACCTGTTCAAATACCTTGCTCAGCGTGGAGAGTAGGCTAATCGGCCGATAGTTTGTCGGCTGCTTCTTGTCCTTGTTTGGCTTGGAAAAGGGCAGCACGGTCGCCGTTTTCCAGATCTCGGGGAAATGTCCGATGGTGAGGCAGGCATTGAACAGTTTGGTGATGAAGATGATGGCTTTCTGAGGTAGATGTTTCAGTAGGATGTTATGTATTTGATCGCTTCCCGGCGCCTTATTTGTCTTCAATCGCCTGATAATGACGGCTACTTCGCTCGGTGTGCTGAAGTGAATATCGGCGGCGTTCGTCTGCTCGGCTTGTTCGAGGTTTCTTAGAGACTCTTCTACTAGTCGATCCGTTTCTGGGTCCGATAGGCCGTCCGTGGCTGCGTAGGCTCTCTCGAATCCATCGGCGAGCGCGTTTGCTTTTTCTTCGAGTGAAAGTGCCAACCCTGATCCGTCTAGCTTCTCTAGCGGGGGAATCGCGTGATCCTCGTGTCTCAGCGCTTTTGCCATTTTCCATAGGCTGTTGTCCTTTGGCGTGAGTGACGTAACTTTCTTCGTCCAAAGTTCGCGTCTGAGGTCGGTGATCTCCTGCTTGATTTCCCGCTGTAGAGTGTTGTAGGCCGTTTTGAAGTAGCCGTCGCGCGTGTGATGGTAGATGCGTCGCAGGCGATTTTTCTCCTTAATGAGCGATAAGACGTGCTCGGGAAGCTTGATCGTGAATGTCTGTTCGTCTTTGAGGGGGATGAAAGTGTCTTGTGCAATTTGGATGATTTCGGTCAGAGTGCTTGCGGCTTCGTCGATCTCTTCCTTTGAGCGCAGAGTTGCCGACGTGAGATGTATCCGTTCGTTAATCTCTTTTTTGAATCCTTCCCAGTCGGCGTCCTTGTAGTTTCGCCGCTTTCTGGGGCTCCTTGAAGTCGTTCCTCCTATACTGAAGCTCACGGGCAGGTGGTCCGACGACAGTTCGTCCAGCGTGCGCAATGGCGAGATGGTCTTGGCGTTCTTCTCAAGTACTATATCCAGAGTACTTGGGTAAATTGCGTGTGCTGAGTGGTAAGTCGGTTTGTCCGGCGCCATTATCGTGTAGTTGTGCGTCTGCATATGTGAAAAGAGCGTTTTCCCATTCGCGTTGCCTCTGTAGTTGTTCCAATAATTGTGCTTGGCGTTCAGATCTCCTCCTAGAATGACAATAGGGCGCAAATTAAGTAATTTATCGAGATCTTCTCTAACCAGTAGGTTGGGATGGTTGCAGTAGGCGGCGATGATGGTATGCGCTCTATCCTCTATGGTGACTTCGATAATCGTGGCTTCGGTATGCTTCAACTTCGGAGTAGGGATTCTTGTAGATGTAATGGTTTGACGAACGAATATGGCGGTGCCTCCACCTGCGCCCTCCGGTCGGTCGTCTCGGTGTACTTCGAAGCCGGGCACTCTCAGGGGAATGTCGGGTTTGAGATGAGTTTCTGTAATGAGAAAAATGTCAATGTTAGTATTGTTTGCCAGAGCGAGCAATTCGTCAATTTTAAAACGGATGCTGTGGGCATTCCACAGGAGGACGTTCACCATCTGGGGATTAGACATTGATGGTGGACGTGATGAGATCCATCAGGATCCATGCCCTCTCCAACTCGTTGGATCCAGCTGCGGCCAACTGCGGTTGCACCCGTCTCAATCCCTGTAGCAGGGCCATCATCAGTTGGGCGTCTCCTGCGCCGGTGTATGCCTCTGCTGCGGGCTGCTGCGTGCGGGGCTGCGAGCGGGGCTGCTCCTCGCGCTGTTGGGGGCCTGAGGCTCCTCCGGCTACTTGGGCCCAGGTGCGTCCATCGTTCCTCGTCGTCTGATGCGCCTGAGGATGTGTCCTGCTTCCTGGCGCCTCTGTCCTGCCTCCTGGCGCCTCCCGGCGGAGCTGTCGCTGGTGTTGTTGCAGTGAGGCGACGTATGCCACCCTCTTCGGGCAGCCCCTATAGTTGGCGGGATGGGGGCCTCCGCAGTTGCAGCACGCGGCGGGCTCATCCCTGGTGGTCTTGGGGCACTCGGCGGAGGCGTGCTCCACTAGGCATTTCACACACCTCGCGGTGTGTGAGCAGTTGCGGGACCCGTGCCCGAAGTTCTGGCAGCGGTAGCACTGTGTCCCGTGCTGCAAGTGGTTGCTGCGATGTTTTTGCAGGCGGATCCTGCAGTGGCATAGGTATTTGACGGCCGCCCTCAGCTGGCCCATGTTAACTTCCTTGTTGAAGTGGACCAAGTACATTGGGTACTCGGCCGTGGTGGTCGTCATCTTGGTGACCTTGACGGGGGCGAAGCCTTGGCTCGTAAGGTCTTCGGCTATTTCCTCCGTAGCCACGTTAGGCAGGCCCTTTATCACTGCCTTCTTCATCTTGTCTGCCTCCGCCGTGTAGGTATGGAAGCCGCGTGCTTCCGCTCGCAGCCCGTTGGTGAGGGCGCGGTGATCCGCCATGCTCTGCAGGAGGATGTTGACCTTTCCCCCTGGTCTGTACCGGATCTCGAAACGCATGTGCCCGATGTGGCCCTGCACCGCTGAGGTGACCTGTCCGTGCGAGAGGGTCCCTAGGGTCATCACGACTGGGGGGACGCGGTCCTTCCTGGCGGCGCCCGTGGTACCTGTGGAGGAAGTAGATGAATTAGTGTTGGCGCGTTTCGCCTGCGACGCGCCGCCGCCTTCGGATACCTCCTTCAAGTTGCCGAAGCGGTTGCCGACAACAACCGCCCGGGGTTCCTGCGGGGATCCTGGTCTCTTGATGGGGTTGGTCGGCCTCGTCCAACCTTCCTCCTCTCTTGTCATCTCCATGTCCTGATGGGGCTGGAATCTGGGGGGCGGAACGTAGCCTGAAGCTGGGCCTACTGGAGGGCGGCTGGGCCCGGCTGCGGTGGCGGTCTCGGGCATCTTCGGGGGCGGTAGGGGGATGGCTGCCGGCTTCGTCCTTGGGTCAGCGGGATGGGGCTGCAGTGGTTGGGAATTGGGGACCTTGATGGTCCCAGTCTTTGTTCGGTAGGTAGTGATATCCTCTGGGGTGGCAGAAAGGAGCCGCGCGGGAATCATCCGCACGGCAGGTGTCCTATATTTCCGCTTTAGGATTGCGGGGGTGTTCTTGGGGGCTTCTTCTCTCGGTGGGGCCAGGTCGTCCTTCTTGTTCTTCTTTGCCTTGAAAAAGGCAGTTGGCGGCGCGGTGGCCTAAGCAGTGAGCCGGTCGGGGTCCGGCCGGCTGACAAATAGCAGGTGTCTGGCCGTGTAAACACGAGCCAGACAGAGCGGTTCGGGAGCGAAAAAATCTGTTGTCACAGAAGCGACTGTCGCTGGCGGCAGTCACTGAGCGAAATCCGTCTCCCGCTGTAGTGTGTTGTAGGCCGTTTTGAAGTAGCCGTCGCGCGTGTGATGGTAGATGCGTCGCAGGCGATTTTTCTCCTTAATGAGCGATAAGACGTGCTCGGGAAGCTTGATCGTGAATGTCTGTTCGTCTTTGAGGGGGATGAAAGTGTCTTGTGCAATTTGGATGATTTCGGTCAGAGTGCTTGCGGCTTCGTCGATCTCTTCCTTTGAGCGCAGAGTTGCCGACGTGAGATGTATCCGTTCGTTAATCTCTTTTTTGAATCCTTCCCAGTCGGCGTCCTTGTAGTTTCGCCGCTTTCTGGGGCTCCTTGAAGTCGTTCCTCCTATACTGAAGCTCACGGGCAGGTGGTCCGACGACAGTTCGTCCAGCGTGCGCAATGGCGAGATGGTCTTGGCGTTCTTCTCAAGTACTATATCCAGAGTACTTGGGTACATTGCGTGTGCTGAGTGGTAAGTCGGTTTGTCCGGCGCCATTATCGTGTAGTTGTGCGTCTGCATATGTGAAAAGAGCGTTTTCCCATTCGCGTTGCCTCTGTAGTTGTTCCAATAATTGTGCTTGGCGTTCAGATCTCCTCCTAGAATGACAATAGGGCGCAAATTAAGTAATTTATCGAGATCTTCTCTAACCAGTAGGTTGGGATGGTTGCAGTAGGCGGCGATGATAGTATGCGCTCTATCCTCTATGGTGACTTCGATAATCGTGGCTTCAGTATGCTTCAACTTCGGAGTAGGGATTCTTGTAGATGTAATGGTTTGACGAACGAATATGGCGGTGCCTCCGCCTGCGCCCTCTTGTCGGTCGTCTCGGTGTACTTCGAAGCCGGGCACTCTCAGGGGAATGTCGGGTTTGAGATGAGTTTCTGTAATGAGAAAAATGTCAATGTTAGTATTGTTTGCCAGAGCGAGCAATTCGTCAATTTTGAAACGGATGCTGTGGGCATTCCACAGGAGGACGTTCACCATCTGGGGATTAGACATTGATGGTGGACGTGATGAGATCCATCAGGATCCATGCCCTCTCCAACTCGTTGGATCCAGCTGCGGCCAACTGCGGTTGCACCCGTCTCAATCCCTGTAGCAGGGCCATCATCAGTTGGGCGTCTCCTGCGCCGGTGTATGCCTCTGCTGCGGGCTGCTGCGTGCGGGGCTGCGAGCGGGGCTGCTCCTCGCGCTGTTGGGGGCCTGAGGCTCCTCCGGCTACTTGGGCCCAGGTGCGTCCATCGTTCCTCGTCGTCTGATGCGCCTGAGGATGTGTCCTGCTTCCTGGCGCCTCTGTCCTGCCTCCTGGCGCCTCCCGGCGGAGCTGTCGCTGGTGTTGTTGCAGTGAGGCGACGTATGCCACCCTCTTCGGGCAGCCCCTATAGTTGGCGGGATGGGGGCCTCCGCAGTTGCAGCACGCGGCGGGCTCATCCCTGGTGGTCTTGGGGCACTCGGCGGAGGCGTGCTCCACTAGGCATTTCACACACCTCGCGGTGTGTGAGCAGTTGCGGGACCCGTGCCCGAAGTTCTGGCAGCGGTAGCACTGTGTCCCGTGCTGCAAGTGGTTGCTGCGATGTTTTTGCAGGCGGATCCTGCAGTGGCATAGGTATTTGACGGCCGCCCTCAGCTGGCCCATGTTAACTTCCTTGTTGAAGTGGACCAAGTACATTGGGTACTCGGCCGTGGTGGTCGTCATCTTGGTGACCTTGACGGGGGCGAAGCCTTGGCTCGTAAGGTCTTCGGCTATTTCCTCCGTAGCCACGTTAGGCAGGCCCTTTATCACTGCCTTCTTCATCTTGTCTGCCTCCGCCGTGTAGGTATGGAAGCCGCGTGCTTCCGCTCGCAGCCCGTTGGTGAGGGCGCGGTGATCCGCCATGCTCTGCAGGAGGATGTTGACCTTTCCCCCTGGTCTGTACCGGATCTCGAAACGCATGTGCCCGATGTGGCCCTGCACCGCTGAGGTGACCTGTCCGTGCGAGAGGGTCCCTAGGGTCATCACGACTGGGGGGACGCGGTCCTTCCTGGCGGCGCCCGTGGTACCTGTGGAGGAAGTAGATGAATTAGTGTTGGCGCGTTTCGCCTGCGACGCGCCGCCGCCTTCGGATACCTCCTTCAAGTTGCCGAAGCGGTTGCCGACAACAACCGCCCGGGGTTCCTGCGGGGATCCTGGCCTCTTGATGGGGTTGGTCGGCCTCGTCCAACCTTCCTCCTCTCTTGTCATCTCCATGTCCTGATGGGGCTGGAATCTGGGGGGCGGAACGTAGCCTGAGGCTGGGCCTACTGGAGGGCGGCTGGGCCCGGCTGCGGTGGCGGTCTCGGGCATCTTCGGGGGCGGTAGGGGGATGGCTGCCGGCTTCGTCCTTGGGTCAGCGGGATGGGGCTGCAGTGGTTGGGAATTGGGGACCTTGATGGTCCCAGTCTTTGTTCGGTAGGTGGTGATATCCTCTGGGGTGGCAGAAAGGAGCCGCGCGGGAATCATCCGCACGGCAGGTGTCCTATATTTCCGCTTTAGGATTGCGGGGGTGTTCTTGGGGGCTTCTTCTCTCGGTGGGGCCAGGTCGTCCTTCTTGTTCTTCTTTGCCTTGAAAAAGGCAGTTGGCGGCGCGGTGGCCTAAGCAGTGAGCCGGTCGGGGTCCGGCCGGCTGACAAATAGCAGGTGTCTGGCCGTGTAAACACGAGCCAGACAGAGCGGTTCGGGAGCGAAAAAATCTGTTGTCACAGAAGCGACTGTCGCTGGCGGCAGTCACTGAGCGATCGCGTGTCCAGTCGTGTCCGTGCGTGTCCAGTCTTTTGCGTGTCTTCTTCTGTTATTAGGAAAAATGTGGGTCCTTTTATACCCAAATTTGGGGTAAAAGGTGCCCACGTGGTACATTTTTGTGGTGGGAGGTTAAACCTTGCCCGTATGTATAAATAGGGCGGCGTTTCCGTCATACCTTATTTTGGCGGTGCCGCCCGTAAAAGTGGTCGCTTAAAATTGCGTTTTATACATAATTATGTAGGTTACATTTATAATATATGTGTACATGTTTTAGTGTTTACATATTTGGGGGGGTAATCTTTATCCCTAGATTTTTAGTTTGGTGAGTTTAGGGTGATTTTACAGTTTATTCTAGTTTTTTTTGTTTTGGCTAATTGTGAGAAGTTTGTATAAGGAATCTACTATTTTTCCCAGGTCCCTCGCAAGACTAGCTACTGAAACCTGTTTGTTTCATCGTCTTGCGAGGTCCCTGGATTTTTAAAATGGGAAAAAAACGGATTCTGTAAGGAATTTTTCTAAGTCTTTTGTTTGAGTTAAAAAATGCCCTAGTGTTGAGAGTTTAAGGGTTAGAGGCTTAAAATCTCTTTCCCTGAATGCCCGGCAGGACTCTGGAATGAAATGTGTTGATTTCATCGTCCTGCGGGTTGTGAGAGTATAATTAAATGAGAGTATATAAAACATATTCTGCTTCGCTAGCTTCCTGTAGGGCCATAACCACCTAACAAGGAAGCATATTCTGCTTCGCTAGCTTCCTGTAGGGCCATAACCACTGAACAAGGAAGCATATGTAAATAATACGAGTTTAAAATGTCTCCTGCAGGGCCATAACCGCCGAACACAGAAAAATAGCACGTATGTAAATAATACGATTTTAAAATGTCTCCTGCAGGGCCATAACCGCCGAACACAGAAAAATAGCACGTATGTAAATAATACGAGTTTAAAATGTCTCCTGGTGGCAACCTTAGCATGTAAGCATTTATTTGTTGCACCGGGGCATTGTACATAATAAAAAGGGAAATAAATGATAATATTTTACATAAATATTTCCGGCGAAAAGATCGTCGCTGGCGGCACGGTACTAACGAGCTTAGTGGCCAGAAATTTCGGAGTAAATAAACATCGGCTACCCTGATGATGAAGATTGATGTTGAGTCTGGACGAAACATGCAATTTTTGTAGGGTTTTTAGATAACAATTTTTCCCTACCGATGAAACACGAGACCTTTAAGACTATAATAGCCAGGTAACATTTTTAAATACCCACATGAGGTAAAAATTGCAAGGCGCAAATGACGCCGTTCTATTTATAAAGAACATTAACTTTAAATTCAGTAAATTTAAATGATTCATCTCTTCAAGATATATAAGAATCTAGTAAATGAAAAAAAAAAAAAAAATTCCCAAGAAATGACCACTAAATGTAGAGGATGCCGCCAGCGATGACTTTGCCGAAAAAACAAATGAGGGTACGTAACACGTCCGTTACATTATTATTGTTATTATTATTATTTAATATTATTATATTTCCGGAAATAATTTTAAATAATAATAATATTATTTAATATAATAACGCGATTACATTTATTATTATTATTATTTTAATTATTTTTTTATTTCATAAATTTTTTTATTAGTTACAGATATTTGATTTTTTGGCTACCACACTAGGCTAATGCCCGTGTTGTGGTAGTCGTACATTTAATATTTTAAATACGATTTAATTAAAACAGATGATTAAACATTCAAAAAAAAATATAAGAAATACTTAAAAGTAAAGAGAAAAAAGTACATATTTTAAAGAAAAGTAGAAATAAAAATGAAAATTCAAATTTTGAAATACAAAAATGAATAATAAAGATGTTAAGAACTCAAGTGCTCTATATAAATTAAAACATATAAGTATATAAATCAAAATTAAAACATAAATCAAATTTAGTGAAAAACTAAGAGAAAAAAATAACAACATTTTAAGGAAAAATAGAAATAAAAATGGAAATTAAAATTTTGATATACAAAAATTAATAAATAAAATGTAGTGTTAGAACTCATGAATTCTTTAAAGTACGTTCGCCCCCTTTCAAAAATCCAATGTTGTACAAGTGTTATAAAAAGAGAATTAGAATTACTTGACTTTATGTCAGTACTCAGAGCATTATATATTTTAGGAGCGATGAACCAGAATTGTCGTTGAGCGTTTGAGGTGTTAGTTTTCGGAACCACGCAACCCAGGTTTGATGAAAAGCGGGTGTGTGCTTGATGTTGTGGAGCAATTAGTAGATTATTTTTTCGTATATAACAAATGCTTGTTTTAGTAAATAGCTGTCGAATATCTAAGACCCTGAGTTTTTGCAAAGAGTTTATTATTTGGGATGTATTTATTCCTAAACAAGCAGACGGGTTAACTGTAACCTGGTCACTTTGATAAAGTTCTTCCGGGTTTTATTTGGAAATTTTAGTTGTCTCCTGGTTTCACAACGTTTCTTCCCAGGTATCTAAGCCTTGTTCCCACCAGGTCAGGAAATTGGCAGTATAATGAATTGGAGCCTCTTCATCCTCTTCACATTTCCTATATCTATTGGTGTTTTCCACTCCCAACTACTGCATGTGTCTCCTGAGATGGCAGTGTCCTGTTAGTAGTCCTACCAGTTTCCTCAGTGAGCGTCTGTCTATATTGAGTAGTTGCCTGATATGTCTGGGTTCTTATTATAAGTATATTTTATTTAGTTATAAAATTTGACATCTTTTATCTGATTTTTTTTTTCTAAAACTATAATATTATCTACTATCTACTTACTAAAATTTGGACTTAACAACATTGAGACAAAATCCGCGAAGAATTTTAGCTTCCTTAAGAGGGTATTACCAGAGAAAACCAGAAATATGTCATTTTTAAATGAGATTTTAGACTTATTGACCCTTTTCCACAAAAAATTATAAATGGATTTCGAAAGATTGTTCTTTTATCTAGCATTCGAATGTTTTAAATTTAGAGAAATATGTTTATTTTTAGTATAATGAGGTTATACCATAGGTCGTTGGCAGATTTGTTAAATTTTCAAAAAAGATTTTGTATTACACCACACCCATTTCAAATCATATAATCATACAGTTAAATAAATCAATACATTATCTGGGTATCGCAAATTTTAGAATTTTAATTTTAGTTTAAATAAAATCATTAAAAAATATATACGTACATGTGTTTCTTGGCGAAAATTGGTCCGTTTGTGTATTTATTTGCGCACTTACAAACTAATATATTTCAGATTTTTTTAAACTTTCTTATTTAATTTAGACGTTATTGAAAAATGATAAATACTTATAATCAAAAAATTATTACAAAAAGTACATTACTTTAATAGTTTTATCATCACGCCTTTCAGCATGTAGGTTTAAATTAAAGCAAATTTGTAATGAAATAAAATCAAAATTGAGTTATAATTTTAAAAAGCTGGTACGGAGAATAATTAATCTTTCTTATTGTAACCGCCCTGCACGATCCTAAGAACAACTTCCAACGAGATGTGGATTTTCAAACGTTTATGATAAATTTTGTTTTGGGTTCTTGATAAATTTAGTTTAGGATTAGAGTTAGGGTTTTTAGAGTCTGGCCTATGGAATGCACTCTACTTTCATCCTTTCTCTGCTAGTTCTACGTCCTACTGCCCTATATCAGAGTTCAGAGTTGGTATCAGCATCCCATTACATACTGCTAACTTAAAATCTTTGGACAACTTTTTGTTGGTGACTACCGCATCAGTTCTTTTCAAATTAAATAAGTACTAGTGTAAACATAATATCAAAACACAGTTACATTTCTTTATCTCAAACAGTCAAAATGCAGACTCAAAATTCACACCTAATTATGTTATTGGTTTCCTTTTTCCACTTCTTTAGCCAACGTTTCAGATTTATTTATTTGTTTCTTTAGATGGCTATTCAGTTTTCAACCACCATAATGGTAGAAGCTCTCGCGAAGAATCGCAACATGCAAAATCTACATTATTCACACAAAATAACAAAAAATCTATTCCTCAGTTAGAACCCAGCAATGGACAACGACGACGTGCTGTTGGCGAGGAATGGCTCCTCTTCATGGATGAATCTGACTGAAGACCTTCTACCTGGAGGCTATGACCCTAATCTCGAGGTCGAGGATACCAATTGGATCCTCACCTCGAGCTTCATCATATTCACCATGCAGACTGGTAAGTGATGTGACACCTATTCACAATAACATATTTATTTAATAGACTGAGCAAGCTTTACTCTGACTAGATATGGCTAACTTTGACCAGGTGGCTAACTTTCACTAGATAGTTGACTGATTTGTGTTTCCGAAAATTTTATGCATCCATTTTATTATTCTAGCAAGCCTTACTTTGACTAAATGGCTAACTTTGACTAGGTGACTAACTTAGACTAGGTGGCTAACTTTGACTAAGTGGCTAACTTTGACTAAGTGACTAACTTTGACTAGGTGACTAACTTTGACTAGGTGTCTAACTTAGACTAGGTGGCTAACTTTGACTAGGTGACTAACTTAGACTAGGTGGCTAACTTTGACTACGTGGCTAACTTTGACTAGGTGACCAACTTTCACTGGATAGTTTGCGTTTTCGCAAATCTGCTGCATCCACTTTATTATTCAAGCAATCCTTACTTTGACTAGATTGCTAACTTTGACTCAGTTTTTCAATATAATGGTCAAAAGAGAGTAAAAAAAAGAATTGTCATTGAAATAATAGTATAAAGCATCATTTCTTTTTAGATTTTTTTAAATGTTACATATAATATCTTCTTACTAATATTATAAACGCGAAAGTTTGAAAAACTAATGAATGGGTTTTAAAGAAATTTTACAATAATATAGCTCATACATCAGAATAACATACAGGTTATGTATAATGGTAAGCTCTGGCGTTATGAAATTTGTATAAAAGAAAATGTGTGTATTTCATACTAATATTATATAGGCGAAAGTTTGTATATGGATGTACGTTTGATACTCTTTCACGAAAAAACTACTGAATGGATTTTAATGAAACTTTACAATAAGATACCTCATACATCAGAATAACGTACACAAGCTCTGGCAATATGAAATTTGTATAAAATAATTGTATTAGATGGCACGCGAGCTGTTTGAAAACGGAATGTACCGGGAATGAATATATGAACTGCGAGAGGGGGGAGGGGAACCCGGGTAGGGGGTTCGCGGGAGGGGAACCTGGGAAGGGGAACTCGGGACTCGGGAGGGGAGTTCGCGGGACGGTGGAAGGGGGGAAGTGGAGTGGGGAGAGGGAAGGTGAAGGAGGTGGAGTAGGAACGCGTGGGGGGAACGGGACGCGGGCGAGGAAGGGGAGGCGGTAGGGGAATGGGACGAATGGGAAAGGACACGCAGGGAGAAACAATTTCTTTATTAAATAGCATAGCAACGCTTGCCGGGAACCAGCTAGTATATTATAAACGCGAAATTTGTATTGATGTATGTGTGATTGTTACTCTATCACGTAAAAACTACGGATTTTAATGAAACTTTACATTAATATAACTCATACATGAAAATAACATATAAGCTATAATTTATAAAGCTAGCTAGGAAGGGGACGCGGGAGGGGAACGGAGACGCACGGGAAAGGTGATTAAGGGAGAAACAATGTATTTCTTTGAATATGGCATTGCAACGCGTGCCGGGAATCAGCTAGTTAAATATATGGTTAAAAATTAAGCAGTGGGTATTTAAGAACCTACTTACAAATCTTATGTACAGGAAATGTCGGTTGATATTTATAATATAAAAAAATTATATTTTTTTTGTTTGGACGCTAGGTCTGTTGTTTACTATTTAGTTATAGTTTTTACATGTTTTTTGGGGTGTTAGAGAGGGTGACCAGACAATTCAGAATGAAACCAACTCAGAAAGGTCATTAAGAGAGATGATAAAAAAATAGTTAAATAGGTTAGGGAACGTACCTACACTACGTGACCAACTTTTAGAGGTTTTTAACCCCCCCCCCCCCCCCCCGCCCCCGGTGATCAAAAACCTAAGCCCTAAGCGTGGTATTTTGAAGACCCTCAAGTAGTACTGGGGGGGGGGGGGGATCTTCAAAATACCACTACTGGCTATTTTTAAATTATTTTTTTATAGCTTTTAATGACTTTTCTGAGGTGTTTCTGAGTTGGTTTCATTCTGAGTTGGCATGGAACCGTTAGAGAGTGGCGGGAAATTTCCAAATCGGACGCTCATGAATCCCGGAAGCTGGACGCGTATTTCATTTATTAACGCGAACGCTCGAGGGGTTAAGTCGTCGGCCCATATCATTTGTGGGTGATCCCCGTATCCCTGTGTTTATGCCGTCTGTTAAAAAAATAAACATTATTTATAAGTATTTTAATCGTTCGACGTGGTAATGGTTGCTAATGGAAAATATGTGTATTTTGTATGTTACCTAATATTATATTACATTATCACGATATTGCACTATTTGTATAATCCACGAAGCAGATAAGCAGTGTGAATGACAAGGTGTGCATGTACACTTCCATTATGATTGTTTTACTAAAGCCTCGATGACACAGGGCGAGTTTACAAGCTACTATTTATTAAGTTTAAAAGCGAATAAATCGGCGAGTGAGATTATCATGATGACACACAAAACTGTCCACTCAAGAATAACAAGAATAACGACGCCTGCGTGAACTAATTCTGGATGTTTGACAGTCGAAATCAGCTGTTAATTGGCAACCATCTTGAAAAACAAAAATAAACCAATCACAAGCAAGCGTGTAGCGAGTAAAGTTGACGACCTTTCAACTTTTCTCGTAGATTGTTAACAATCTGCTGGTTAGCAAGTAACACGATGACACTGAACGAGTTTATTAACAGATAGTGAATTTCCCAGATATTAGCTTGTAAACTCGCCCTGTGTCATCGAGGCTTAACAGAATGGCATCAATGTTAGAAAATATTAATTTTAGACTGATGGACAATGGACAGACTAATAATCGCAATGCACACTACTGGAATATGCATTTACCCAGGGCCGGCGCAATGGAGAACTCCAGTCCAATTTTTTTAAGGCCATAATATTTTTCACTGGAGTTCCTTATTGGCGCAATAGGCCACTTGCATCACATTAAAAAAAAATCCGGTTTAGACAAACATTCTAAGACATTCCGTTTTATTTTTAATCGTATTTTTGAAACCTTTAAGGTTTTTTTGAAATTTTCAATCCGAAAGACCAAGTTTTATAAACTGGAAAGACAGGTCATAGTTTTATGAGTGCGAAAAAACGATAATTAAGTAGCCAAAAATCATTTAAAAAAAACGTTTTCCTCACGAATGGCACAGGAGAATAACGAGGCATACCAAAAATATTACATCATTAAATATTTTTTTCCTTGATCCATCTTTTTGATCATTCATTATTATAATGTTCAACATCTATACTCGTATATGACTAAATCCAATGTAATATACTTGTACTTGTAGATTATAATAATAATAAGAATATTATAAAATTTTATTTTGTTAAAATCATCACCATTACCATCACACTTCTAAACAGGTACAAGAGGCATAAAATGTACGTGGTTCTCTTCGTAACTCCTGTCAAAACGTCAAACCAAATGGTAAGTTCGCAGAGAACAAAAAATAAATCTAGTTAACGTTAAATTTCAAATTCAAAAAAGCCCAAATAATGGATTTATTTATTTAAAAAAAAAACTGTACATTTCAAAAAAATTTTACGAACATTTTCGTAATCTTAGTAAAAAAATCTATCCACGAGATTTTTTCCAAGTCGTTATTAAATCCATGCAAGTGGCCTATACTCCGCCACGAGCAAATGAAAGAAATCCATTTGTCATGTTGATCCAGGCCATTATTCAGATTTTTAAATAACAACATTTGGATTATATAACACGATGATGGAGGCGTAGAGGCTAAAGGTGGCCATACACGTTAGAGTTAGCATGATGGTTATGGCCAACCGATAGGCAAACCCTAGTGTGTATTTTATAAAACTGTACAGCGGTGCGTGTACAGTGTACATGCAACCTAACAAATACCAAAATAGATATTTTTTGCCGCTCTGTTATATTTGCGCGCATGCATAACCGAGCGTGTGTGGCGCTCGCTCGTGCCTGCATGCACAGTTCTCGGTGTCTTATATAGCTTATCTCATAACAGTGTCTTGTCTCTGGATCAAGGGAGTGACCAATGATAAAAGTTTCAAATAAAGTTTTTCACCCATTCGTAAATAATTCTTGTAATATTTTGGTGTAAATCCCAGTTCATTCATCAAATTTATATGAGAGAACTGTTTTTTTTTCAAAAAGCCAGAGTTTACACCACTCAGTGCGATCTCTTCATCCCTTCCTTTTCTTTGTTACAAGTACTAAGCCAAGTACAGCTTTCACATCGCCGTCGTCCATTGTTGGCGATACAGTGCGCAGCAGATTAGGTAAATGTCCTACAAAACACCGTCACGTAGCGGCAACTATCTTTGACTGAGAGTTTATAGAAAATTGTACATGCAAACCCTAACGTGTATGGCCATACACGTAATGGTGGCCATACACGTTAGGGTTTGCATGATGGCTATGACCGTACAAGCTTAACCAACAGGTATAACCGAGTTTCATAAAACACATACACGTTAGGGTTTGCATGTACAATTTCCTATAAACTCTCAGTCAAAGATAGTTGCAGCTACGTGACGGTGTTTTGCGGGACATTTACCTAATCTGCTGTGACAGCTGCTGTATCGCCAACAATGGACGACGACCGCGACGATGTGATAGCTGTACTAGGCTTAATACTTGTAACAAAGAAAAGGAAAAGAAGAAGAAGAGATCGCACTGAGTAGTGTAAACACTGGCTTTTGAAAAGAAAACAGTTCTCTGGTATAAATTTGATGAATGAACTGAGACTTACACCAAAAGATTACAAGAATTATTTAAGAATGAAAAACTTTATTTGAAACTTTTATCATTGGTCTCCCTTGATCCAGAGACAAGTTAGTGTTATGAGAAAAGCTATATAGAACACTGAGAACTGTGCATGCAAGAACGACGGGCGCCACACACGCTCGGTTGTGCGTGCGCGCAAACATAACCGAGCGGCAAAAATATCTATTTTGGTATTTGTTAGGTTGGGTGTACACGCACCGATAACTGTACAGTTTTATAACATACACACTAGGGTTTGCCTGTTGGTTAAGCTTGAACGATCATAACCATCGTGCAAACCCTAACGTGTATGGCCACCAAGGGTTATAAAACACGGTTATGCTATCGGTTAAGCTTGTACGGTCATAACCATCATGCAAACCCTAACGTGTATGGCCACCATAATAGAGGGCTTTAAGGCCAAGTGTAATCATTTATTAATTTTAAATAATGATAATATTATTACGCAAATCGATAAATATAAAGTTTTTAATATGAAAAATATATTTTTTAAATTTTTAAAATTTACATAGGCTTAGCATTTATCAAAACCAATTCAGAAATAAGACCTTATTCTGACCGTTTTTTCGTAAACTTTACAAAATATTTTTAACTGCTGAATATCCTCAAAGTATACCTTTAGGGGTTTTCTTTAAAACCTCGAAAAAAAAATTAAAATAAATAGATAAATAAGTTTTTAGTTAAATTTTTTCATAAACACCAATTTTCGTGTTTTTTTAAACGCTGAATACAAAACTTTAAATTCGTTTATTTACCAAAACGTTACGAGATATTGTTGGTATTATATTTCTCCATTTTTTAAAGACAATTTTATAATTTTAATCTTCAAATTAATAATGAAAAACAGGATTTTTAATTACTAGCAAAAGCCCTCTGTCGTGTGGCGCCCATTTATCTTTCTCTACATGGTACAATTTTGAACTAAAACCCTTTTTCAAAAATTTTCAAAAGATGGCAGTAATCAATCACGGTGAGAATCTAAGATATTTTATTACATTTATTTTTGGAAACGATGATACTTTATCATCTATCTACCTATATGTAGGTACCTATTCGTTTTAATATAATAACCTGACTACTGTTTTATATCGACGTCAAGCTAGTAGAGTGCAGCTGTGCCAAATTTTAAATGTTTATTATATTATTAAAATAATACTTACGTAAATACAATAAAATAACACGGAAGTGAGTGGTAGAAGAACTCCGTGATGCCCGGTGGGTAAGAACTTGGCTATTCAGATCCGGTCACCCAACACGGCTGACGCCATTTCAAGCAACGTTACGATTCTTTTTTTAAATATATTTCTTATCTATTTTTTTAAATAGATAGCACTAATAATCTAAACGAAATTATTTAAAAATGATATATTGTGGAATAACACAAATTAATCGCAAAAATGTTGATAGGTACTTGCGCACGCCGGAATTTTAACTCGCGACCTCCGGATTCTTGGGTGAGAGAGAACCCGAAGCATTTGTTCACGCTACTACACATGATTATCAAGTCTGTTACAATGTTCTCTTAGATTGCCCCCAAAATGTTCAACTCGCCGAGTATTGATACCAGGAAATCGAAAACGAGTTTCGCTAATGTTGTCTTCATATTAAATATTATAATTTAAAAATAAAATTTAAAAATAAAATTAATATTCATCCTAGACTTGCAGAAAAGTCAATAGATGTCGCATATTAAAATAAAATGGTTGAAAATTTATCCAGACACTATCTAGATAGCATTTAGTTCGAGTTAAATCTTGCAATCATATATAAAGATAGCAGCCAATAATATGTGCGTTAAGAAAATGAAGATAATATTGATAGTTCTTAGTCAAAGTATGATACAGTTAAAAGTGACCGAATTGAATATAGACATCTTAGCTCAGTTCAAAGGGTCCTGGGTTCGAGTCCCAGAGGTGCCAATTTTTTTTTCTGATTTTTCTGTCTCCAGATTTTCGATATAGTTTCGCTAATATTGTCTTCATTTTTAATTAAATAAGTTAATCTTTATATCATAAGTATTCAGAATTGGTTATTTATTAAGGGAAGGAACATGGACATATGAAATTTGGATGTCTATGGGAAGGAAGTATTTTAAAAAACACCTAACATCATTAAATAAAGTTATTTTACTTTATTATTAATTTATTTTTACAAATAAATATTTTGCTAACTAATTATTATTCATTATCTTCATTATCTCCACAAGTAGAGTCATTTATTTATTTAAGAGTATTTACCTATTTTTATTTATTATCTTTAAGCGAAATTAACATTCTACAATAAGATCGTTTTATTTATTGTTTCTTCACAATTAAAATACATTGTTTAGCATGTAATTATTAACCCCACTAGGGTTCACCTATATCGGGGTTAATAATTTCACAATTTAATAAAAGTAACACACATAAATATCGGTAAAAGCAAAATAATAAAGTTTTAAAACAAAAATGATAAATAGAGGAAATTTGTAGAAAAAATAATATATTAATTAATAACAAAGTGTTGAGAGATCAAACTAAATGTTATTATTCATTGTGCCATTAGTTCATACCATTTTCAACAATAGAGAAAATTAAAAAATATATACCCTTATGTTTTATGCTTGTGCTGAGAAACCACATAAAGAATTCCTTGTTATTCGAAAATATTGTACTTAACAAAACTATATATTTAACGAACTAACAATTATTACATTAAGTACTAGCTTTTGCCCCCGGCTTCGCTCGCATAGTATTGGGGGGGGGGGGTTTCCACTCCGCCTCCTCAACCTTCCCTATCCCCCCTCCACTTCCCCCCCCCTTTTTTTACGCCCCCTCGACCATTCCCGTAGTCCCCCTCCGCCCCTTTCCACTTCCTCCGTATCCGTTAAATTCATTTTTCAATCAGCTCGCGAGCCACCAATCGCAATTTTTTTATACAAATTTCATAATGCCAGAACTCTGATTTAAAGCATATATGTATGTTATTCTGACGTATGAGCTACATTATTGTAAAGTTTCATTAAAATCCATTCAGTAGTTTTTGCATAAAAGAGTAACAAACAAACATACATCCACACAACCATACAAACTTTCACCTTTATAATATTAGTAGGATATAATTACAAATATATAAATAAGTATATTATAAGCAGGGCTGGGCAAAATACATGCTTTGCTTAATTAAAATACAAATTACAAAATACTTTTCGCATGTATTTAAAATACGAAATACAAAATACTTTCAAGTCGTGTATTCGAAATACAAAATCCAAAATACAGTAATTTAACCATTTTTTTAAATTTCAAATTCAAAATACATTTGGTTTAGGTAGAACCTTTGGTTGCAATAAATTGTCATCTGCATGTCCTTTCCCGTGCGTCCCCGTTCCCCTCCCGCATCCCCTTTCCCTCCCTTCCCTTCCCTTTCACCTTCCCCGCCTACCCTCTCCCCTCTCCCGCTCCACCGTTTCGCCAACCCCCTCCCGCGTTCCATATATTCAGTCCCAGTACATTCAGTTTTCAAATAACTCGCGTGCCAGCTGTTATAATTTTTATATTAAAATTTTCATTTTTCGTGTATTATAAATACTAATTTTTGTATATTATAAAAACAATCCAAAAAATCTGGTACCTAACATTGCTACCTATTTAAAATATCTATAATTTAAAATATTCGTGGATTCATGGATTTATTACAAAAAAAAACAGTTGCCTGCTAAATTCAATTTCATCAAACGCGCGAACTGACAAACGAACGAAGTTAAAATAGTCATTAAGTTTTCTGAAATTATCCTATCTTCTGCGTAATTTTCTCAATTTTTCTTTCCGCAAGAACCTTCTACAAAGCAATAGAAAACTTAAAAAAAAAATAATGAAATAGGTTAAGTTATGGCATGACCAAGGGAAGAAAACTGGGAAGGAAATAGGGATTCATTTTTAAGTATATAGATGACATTTGTGTATCGCAGTTTTGTGTTATTTCACTTCAAGTGCGCTCTACAGTAATTAACTTAAAAACAATCTAGTATTCAGTCAAATTATTCCTATAGTGCTTCATCTAATAGCATTATACAAAAATGTACAATACAAAGCAATGACATGTATATTATTTTATAATATGATACAAAATGTACAATAACAGTGCTATCATACCACAGGACAATAATAATAACTAACATGACATAAAAAAGGTAGAGTACATTATAAAGCAATGATAAGAGAACTATAAATAAGCATTAATAAGAGTGCTATAGCACAGGACAATGGTACAGGATTCTAGCGTTTTTAGTCTATGTATTATCCATGTCAGTTTATTTTTCATTATCATTATCATTATTGATCGCTAAATGTATTTTGAAGCCATAAGTATTTGAAATACAAATTACAAAATACCTCAGCAGCAGGTAATTGAAATACCAATTACAAAATACATTTTTAGGAAGTAATTGAAATACAAATACAAAATACGTAATTGTATTTTAAATACGTATTTCAATTACAAGTAATTCAAATACTGCCCATGGCTGGTTATAAGTATATAAATACATTGTATAATTAATTACATTTCTACTAACATAATACGGGCGTGTGCCTTGTGTGGTAGTTGAAAAACCTGTTAACAACCATTTATACAAAACTTATTTTATGAATAGAATTTAAAAAATGGATTAATTCAATGAATTTCGGCAGGTTTCGGAATGCTAGAGTCTGGATGCGTCTCCATCAAGAATGAAGTCAACATCATGATGAAAAACGTCGTCGATATTGTTCTTGGAGGTATGTTAAGCATTTTTCAATGTTTAAAATAACTTAATTTGTTCTCAATACTATTCTTTTGAATTGAGTAATTTGAATAAATTTCCTCGGTCGATTTCGCCCCTGGCTTTCTGTCAGAGGCGTGACGTGATTTTTTAGTAGCTAAAATGAGTTAAATAGAACATTGTATCTGTGTGTATGTATAGGTATTGAAATCAGAATTGCAACGAGTAAAGTGCTCACATAATGTGCATTACTTAAAAATGAAAAAAAATACCCATTCATGGACTGAACGTAGGGATGTACTGTTTTAATTCGACCATTTGACATTTCTTTGTAAATTTTTCTTAAGTAAGTTAGTCTTTGTAAGTTTTCTTTATAAATTTCTTTGTTACGTTTCGGTTCCGTTTCAAGATGATCGGCATAATGGACACTTCGTATTTATCTCCCCAGAATTCGCATGATCGTCGTTCCTACTATACGAGCTGTCAAATATTATGGTACTTATCGACCTGAAGAAAGTTGGTAAAAAGAATTGTTATTGAGATGATAAAATTTCCTTGGAAAAATTGTATAATTCCTTATATAAAATTTTATTTATTTAATATCAACGATATAAATATACCATACTCACTGATTGATTACATGTCACAAAATCATAGGAAATATATTAGAAATAATAAAAAAAAGAGTAGGTGTAACAGTTAATTGTGGAATTTGATTGAGAAATGACAGCAGATATACAATAGAGAACTCACGTCCAATTTTTTAAATTTTTTTTTATGAATGACCTTCTAACTTAAATAACTGCATTTTTATTTTTATTTTGAGAGTTAGTTTTAATAGTTAAAATAATAGTCGAAGTTTTAATTTTTCAAGACCCCCGAAAACCGCCGTACGTATGGTGAATCGTGTGACGTCATCTCTCCTGAAAAATTAGTATAGGATTGGGCAATCAGCTGATCTACTGCCGCCATTTTGAATTCCGTTGTTCGAAGTATTCTCCCTAGAAATAGCATTACTATTTTTTTTGTGCAGTAGTTTTTGAAAATTTTCAATAATAGAGATAAACTTATAAGAGATACCTTTAGTTTTGAAACATTATTTAGGCCTAAATAATGTTTCAATAAACACAACAACTAAATCTCTATAAACAGTAAGTAAATAAACGAATAAATTAATACGATGGCTTGTGTCATATCATACATTCCCATACAATGACTTTACGGTGACGTCACGACACGTCGGTTAAAAATGAACTTTTTAATATTTTTTTAAAAACTCTGCGTTTAATATTATTAAATTATACTTATATATTCAGAATCAGCGTTTATTGGTCTATATGAACTTATTTTTTAAAGCCAGAATATTTTTCACTGAATTTTTTTATTACAAACTAAAATCTATCAATAGTACAATTAAATTAATATTGATTAAAAATATTTGATAGCATAGCCCCTTTGTATCTTCCTTCCGTATAATTAAATAGACCTGCCACATCTGCATATCTATTAGTAACTTCATGCAACCTAGGTACAAGCGAGTGTTCCGTATACTCAGTCATGGTATTGTTGCATTTAGAAGAGTGGGTATATGGAATGCATTGCGGTTAATTAAATCAGGGCTGTCTATTCTACCATTTACAATTTTGAACATAAATATTAAGTCTTCAATGGGATTTTTTTTTTAAATTTTAAAACAATATTATATAAAATATGTATGCTTTATAATTAAGTAGGTATAGTCTGTCAAATAAGAGTAGAAAATATAAAAATTTGAACTACTAAATTTTGTTTTGTCAAATATTGTTTTGAAGTGCAATGACACTGAATGTATAGAACACAGTAAACAACTTTTTAAAAAACATTTTTTTCTTCATGACATAAATTTGTGTAAAAGGTGATTTATAAAGCGATTTGCTTTAATTTAATTTAATATAAATTTGAATTTAACAATAGATAGAAAGGAAGAATCACTAATTGTGAGTTTAGTTACACTACTTTTAGATCTGAATGAGTTAAATATATTCAGATCTAAAATTAGAGACATGATCTAAAGCCCAGGCAACGCTAGGTACTTTATCTAGTATTAAATAAATGTGAGCAATTTCTAAACTGTGCTTTATATTTTATTACATTATAGTTATTCTTCATTATGTTAACACAAAATTGTAAAGGTATAATAATAATATACCTATACGCAATTCTAATTTTGAGATCGGCGAGTATTTATACTGCAATGAAAAAATATTTTTTCCAATATTAAGCCTTTTTAATTTTTTTTATAAAAATGTAGGTTAAACAGCTTTACTTTAACACCATGAGTTATGTGTTTAGTATTGCCATTTGATCAACAGTGGCGCCCTCATATATTTTCTACTCTTATTTGACAAACTGTACCTACGTATTTTAGTACCTACCTACTTACAAATCTTAGTATATCCGAGGAAATTTTGGTTTTGGGATTTATAGGAGAAAATAATTATTCCAAGACAATTTTACAGAAGCTACGATTCTTGCTTTGGTCGGAATACCTATAAAATTTAATTTTTATATAAAAAAAACTCTCTTTTTTTATAACTTTTGAAGGTTATTCCCATCAATGTAATATGCCTATCATTGAAGAAGAAGATAACAATAATAATCTAAACGAAAATACGAAAGAGAACAAGACACAGGATAATCGAAAAAAAATAATGGTTGCAACTGGGACTCGAACCCAGACGTGCGCGTTTTCCAAATCCGACACTGCCACCTTCTGTCAACCAAATCTCATAATCTCATTTTAGAATTAACAAGATTAAAATTGACTTAAATAAAATCTTCAGATATGATTTAAGATTTTCACGGCCAAAAGTATTTTCGTTATTTATTTTTGGGATGTTGGCTAAAGAAGGAGGTAAGTAGTGCAACACGGCATAACACCCCAAAAATAAATAAATAAAATATTATCTTCAACTATTTTTTTTCCAGATTATAGGCAACCACCCTTTTTAATTAAATTAATATCTAAGAATTGGTTTGTAACACCAATTGTTTGTAACCTTAGAAAATAGTTATTTTAGGTTACAAACCAATTCTGAGAATAATTGTTTCCAATAAAACCCTTTTTATTATAGTTGCCTATAGTATGGAAAAAAAATAGTTGAAGATAATATTGTTAATTCTAAATTTAGAAATATGAGTTTGACAGATAAATTTGACGGTGGCAATTGGTAAATTCGAGGATGAGAGGTTCTGGGCTGGAGTCTCAATTGCGACCATTATCTTTTTTTATTTTTCTGTGTCTTGTTTTCTTCCATATTTTCGTTTAGATAATTATTGTTATCTTCTTCTTCAATGATATATTACAAAATGGTATATTACATAATTCAATGATATATTACATAATTCTTCGGCTTATTTATAAATGTTTCCTAAATTAAAGGATTTCAAATTTAAAATTGCCAGGTCTGACGTACTGGATGTTTGGCTATGGCCTTTCGTTCGGCAAAGGCCCTCTGACCAACCCCTTCATCGCCATCGGGGGCTTCTGCATCGACCCCTCCGTGGGCAATCCCGCCATGGGGCCTGTATTCGCAGCCTTCCTTTTTCAGCTCAGCTTCGCCACCACGGCTACCACCATCGTCAGCGGGGCTATGGCCGAGAGGTACAACAACAGTTATCAAGCAGCGCACGAACACACAACTTTTTCATTGACCCCTCTGTGGGTAACCCCCAGCCAAGGTGCACAGTACAAGACCACAATCACACACGACGCACAACACACGTTACACATGCTTCACCCATAAGAAACACAGAAATTCAACCTGTCACAGGTCACTTTGATTGTTCAAAAGGCCATCTTGTAACGCGTGTTATAAACAGCATTGCACAGTAATTGACAGTAAAGGTCAGGGAGTTAATATATTATTTTAACATACACGAGGATAGAACTTAAGCAACACACACAACACACGCCACATATAATACACACGCTACACACGCAACGTAAATAACACAAACAAAACACACACAACACTCAGAACAAACACATCTCATACAACACACGCTTCACACAAATAACACACACAACCCACGCAACACACACGCCACACATGTTAGATGTGCTACAAATACAACACATACAACACACAAAACACTCGCATCATACACAACGAACACTACACACGAAATGCGTACAATACTCGCCAAATATACAACATACTCAACCCACGCAATACAAACACGATGCTCATGCCACGTACACTACACACACAACACATACAACACTCACATCATACACAACAAACACGAGACACAAAATGCGTAAAATACATGCATATAAGAAACACAAACATCACTCACAACTCACAACACACACCACACATCCCATACACGCAAAACACTACAGCAAACAACATGAAAATTTTGCCGTGCCCCTGGACGTGCCACAAGTAGTAGGGAGTATTAAGAATAATTTAATGAAAGCTTAGGATAATTAGTTTAGGACTAATTTGGTCCTAAACGGTTCTGAAAATTATTTGGTGCCCTCGACTAGCCCAATTCGTCATTCACCGCATATACTTACAAATTCCTCTCTATTTGCAGAACCGACTTTAAGGCATACTGCATCTTCTCCCTTCTCAACACGCTGGTGTACTGCATCCCCGCAGGCTGGGTGTGGGGCGAACATGGCTTCCTCTACAACTTGGGGGCGGTAGACATAGCAGGATCTGGACCAGTGCATCTAATAGGTAATCTTGGGAATCCATCCATTCATGTCACAGCTTATCTTTTCTCCATAAAATAACTGATCAACGTAAACGTATCAGGACTAGACCGACTTTAAACAGGGAATTTTGAGGTTATTTTAGGTTAAAAAATGTGACGGCATTTCGCTCTCGATTACTTTTTTAGCATAAAAATAAATGAGGTGAGCATCGCTCGCGAAACTTTTCCGTTGTACCAAAAACAAGATTAATCAAGGAGTTATTTTGCAGGTGGTTCTGCAGCCTTCGCCTCCGCCGCCATGTTGGGCCCCCGCATCGGGCGCTACTCCAACGGGCGGGCAGCCCTGCCTCCGGGCTCCCCTGTCAACGCAGTGCTGGGCCTCTTCGTGCTCTGGTGGGGCTGGCTCGCCTTCAACTCTGGCAGTACTTACGGGGTATGAGATCTGACCACCATCACTATTGCTCTGCATTCGAACTTATTGCACCTTTCCGTCCTACTGTTCAAGGCTTGCCAGAAACTTATACTGTTCTTGTATTGTACGCTGCCTTAGGAACTATTTGATTTTGATTTTCCTTTCTATTGTATGCTCCTCTTTATGTAAGTTGTTTCTCCACTACCTTCATTTTAGGAGGCGGCTATGGGTTCTGCTGCTCCGGGAACCATTTATTGGATAACCACCATCCTCTGTCACAGGTTACCTCAAGTGGTTCTTTATGTTTGGTGATTTAGCATGGGGTGCCCGGGTTCATGGGGTGAGGTTTTTCTAGGTCTTGGCGGCCGATGCGCCTGCCCACGAACTGCGTGGCGGGCCGGATTGAAAGAGACTAGATGGCGAGGTTTTTTGACCTCTCCAGCCAGAATCACTCGACCCATTGCCTTGCACCGCAGTGGGATGGATGGATTCATACGTCCGTCACTCCTTGATACACTGACCCCCAGATTCTTACGCTTTCCTCATACCTATTTCCTTCCCAGAAATTCTTGTCCTTAAAAAAATCTTCCACACGGAATCCCCTAAGAAGACATTATTAAAAAAAAACCTTCACACAGCAGCCCCTACGATAGCATTATACAAAAAAAAAATATTTTTCTCGGAGCCTCCTGTTACCTGTGTGGAGCTAATGTAAAAAAAAGAACAAAATGTTTTGGATGCATCTATCAACAAAGACCTGACAGGGCGTTTGGATGTTAAAAACCCAAATTAATGGTTCTAAACACTGGGTTACATTTAAGTATCATAAAGAAAGTACATTATCTTGAAGTCAGAAGATCGCAAGAAGAATTGCTACTTACCTTTTGTTGGCTGTAAGGGGCTTACTGTTGGCTGTAGTGTTTCTCAAGACGAAGATGATGATAACGTTTTGAATGATGCTTTCGAAGCGAGGCGACGAAATTAGATGAGAAGGTTTGTTATGAAATTACTCATTGATGGGCCGAATTATTACGCTAAATCTAGAGTTGAAATATTTCGACGCTTGGATGAGAACACATAAACGTTTTTGGTATGTATAAATGGATGACGTGTTGAATCCGGAACTTTTAGAATAATTTTTTAGTGGCTTTATATATTTTTTAAGTGTAATCTCGACGTGAAAACCGACATCAAACCCTTCTAACGGTTCGGAAAAGTGGTGGTTACCCTCGAATCCTCTATCTAAGAGTGGAGTTTTTCCTCCTCTGCAATAATTGATTTCCACCGTTTCTGGCCTCTCATCAATCATCATGCGCGTCTTGTTCTCAAGTTTAGCCGTCCTGCGCCAATTCCACATCCACGCTGGTGGAGTCAGTCCACCGTCCATCCTTTCCTCGATCTGCCTCTGGGTCGTTTTTAATTTTACCCCCCTTGGCTAGTCATTTTGAATGCACACTAAACAGAAAGCGGCAAACAGTGCTGACCCATGAGATGGAAGGTTTCAAAGGAGAAATCACTGCTTTTGGAGCACTTCCCAAGTGAAGAGTTAAATTTGTGATTAGGAAAGTAAGTGGGATGGGGGTCAAAGTTTACGTCAAAAGGCGTGTATTAGCATTCGCTCTCTACAAAATTTTTCTCCCCCAAAATTGCGCTGAACGATTGTTGCGTTCATGAGGAAAGGTTTTTTCGGGTCTTGGCGTGCTTGACAACTGCGTGGAGGGCGGATTGGGAGAGGCCTGTTGATGGAAACCCTTTGACCTCTCCAGCTGTATTCTACCGACCCATCGCGTTGCATGCAGTAGGAGGAATGGAATCATAATATATTTGATCTATGATTCCTAGTCAGATCTTCCTCTCCACCTTTTACTTTAAAAGATCTTCGTAAGTATCTCAAATATATTATGTTATCTTTTGCCTGAGGGAAATTTATCTTTTTCCGGGCCTCCTGTGCAGAGACAAAATATAAGTGGGTACTACGCAATAATAAATACATTAATTATTAATAAATTAAACAATGTAACTTTGTTTGAACCACTTATATATTTGAGTAAAGCCGACCGGTTTCGGAACGACCGTTCCTTCTTCAGGGCAAAAGTATACTGATTTGACAGTTACAAAATAGTGGATGAGAACAATGTATTATTATGGTAGGGGTGGAGCCGTTGCTGGTATTAATGAAGAGTAGGTGGGTAGGGGAACATATCCACGAATGGGCTGTAAGACAATATTTTTTGTTTGTTGATAATAGATTCATTATTTTTAAGAGTTTTTTATTTTATTTCCAAGGCTTCTAAGTTATCTAAGCGTTTTCTTTTGTGATTAATATGAAGAATATTTATCCCCGTATTTTTATCAAAACTATAGTTATTTTCAATGATATGGTTAGCGAACTCAGAAAAATTATTATTATTAAGACACCTTATCTGATTTCAAAATTACGAGTTGTTTTTCCAATATAAAATGAGGGACAATCATTACATTTGAGTTTTGAAATTCCGGAATTAGTCAATTTATGGTCTTTATCTTTAGCATTTCTCAAAAAATTACCGATATTATTATTGACATGACTTATTCTTCAAGTTACGATGACGTCTGATGACTCCGTCGCCATCATCCATAAATAATCGTATGCGGAAAACTTTTCCCATATTATCGACCTCAAGTTCATGCCTTATTCAGAGACTTGTGATTCCGTGCCTTAGTTTTTAACCTCCCCCCCCCCCCCGCCCCTACCGCGCACTTGGCACGACATTTGACTATTATTATTAGCAGTAGTTCTCCCCCTTTGACCGGGCCGGCCTCGATTCGCCGATAGTTTGGGTGATTTGGCGGTCACGCTATCGCATCGAGGTCTGATGAAGACCAATCGGCTAACTGTGGGGTGCGCCGGGATTGAACTCTGGACACTGTAGGAGATGTTTGGACACAGAGGCGTGGGATATTCAAAAGTAAATAAAATTTTAAAGGAACTAAATTGGCTAACCGTGAAACAGATGCTGACCTTGAACACGATGATATTTATCCATAAAATAGTAAACAACCTGTTACCAAAATACTTATCAAATAAAATTATATACAACAAGGATACTCACAGACATAACAATACGTGGAATAGTTTACTGTACAAAAGGATGAAGTTTTATAACACGCTACCAGAAACTTTAAAGTCCGCACCAATTCAAGATGTATTGTCCGAACAATTCAAGATGTATTGTAGGAACTACATCAAACTGAAAAAATATGGTATGCAATATGTAATGTTATAATTAATTAGCAATTTGCAAACTTTTAAACAAATTACTTAAATAAAATTAATAAATAAATATAATATTAAGAGTTTTTCCTACTATTAATGTACGCAGTTTTTTTGATAGACTGACTTATAAGTTTTTTATGTGAATTAGTCCTGGGTCGATCGATCGTTTTACACGACCCGGGTCGCTCACGACACACTGGCGTCATGAGCGGGTCGCGAAGACCCGCTCTTTTCGCGACACAAAAAATGAAACTCGATTACGCTTCACCCAGCTACTTTCTACTACCTGAGTCGAGAGAGAAGGTGGCGAAACCCGGGTGTTGACAACCCGCTAGCTCTCTCATATTACATCATCTATCGTCGCTCGTCCCGCCACTTCCGTACCCGAAACCCAGGTAGCAGTAGTAGAGCGGTTGCGAGAAGTGGGTCGCGAGACCCGGGTGCTGACGAAAAAATGACCCGCTCACTCTTTTGTGGTCCGTGAGCGGGTTTCAATGAGCGGGTTATTCACGGCCGACCCAGGACTAATGTGAATACAGCCCAAGAGACTAATCGCAGTGGGACTATGGCATCACCAACAAGGGTATGTTGTCAGGGTGAAGGATGGGGTAGGTACGTCGGTAACTTGAAACCGTTCCATGGAATGTCCAAAGTATTGGTTAGTGTGGTAAGCAATTATGCCCGAATGTGAATGTGTCAATTGCATGTTCAGTATTGGTAATTTGTTTAACGATGTTCCTAATGTTTTTACAAGATGGATCTTGGTCGAGTTGATTCTTATAGTACCGTTCTTTAGCATTACGCATAACATCTTTAAATAAAGAGAGGCGTGCGACAGGGTTGTATTCTTTCACCTATGCTCTTCAACTTATATTCAGAAGAAATATTCAATGAAGCTCTGCAAGAGGCTACTCAAGGACTTGTTATAAATGGGAAGATTCTGAACAACCTGCGTTATGCAGATGATACAGTACTTCTATCAAGTAACATTGAGGATTTACAACTTTTGCTGAATCAAGCAGTGAAGACTTGTGAGAATTTTGGGCTGGAACTGAATATAAATAAGACAAAATACATGCTCATCAGCAAAAATAACGCATTGGATGAAAATCTTTATAGTGCTGGAACAAAACTAGAGAAGGTACAGAGTATTGTGTACTTGGGCTGCAAGGTAAATGATAGATGGGATCCTTCAGTTGAAATCAAATGCCGCATTGAGCAAGCTCGTGCAACCTTTAACCGCATGAAAAAAATGTTCTGTAGTCATGATCTCAACCTTGGATTACGAATGCGAATGGTCAGATGCTACTTGTTTTCGATATTATTTTACGGAATGGAAGCATGGACGCTTACTGAAGAACTTATTAGGCGACTTGAGGCATTCGAGATGAGGATCTATAGAAGAATACTTAAAATAAGCTGGATGGACAGGGCTACAAACGAAGATGTTATGGTTCGGATGAATAAAGAAAAGGAAGTAATTAAAACTATAAAAATCCGAAAACTTCAATATCTTGGACATGTGATGAGATATCCAGAGAAGTATGAGATCCTGCATCTCATAATGCAGGGAAAGATTGCCGGAAGACGGGGCCCTGGAAGAAGGAGAACCTCATGGTTGAAAAACCTGATACAGTGGTATGGCCAGTCTACCGTGGAACTGTTCCGGGCTGCAGTAAACAAAGTCCGCATAGCCAACATGATAGCCAACGTCCGTTGAACGGACAGGGCACAAGAAGAAGAAGATAACATCTTTACAAATGTTACGATACCTACGGTAATTATGTTATTTAAGAGTTTTGTGTGGGTCTTTGGTCGCCACTTTGCGTAAATGATTTCTTTTGTGTATAGCTTTTACAATATCACTGCTAATCCAAGGAGTAAGTTTTTTTTATGTGTGAGTTTATCTTTTGAATTTTGTGTTATATGCATGTTGATTTTGTTAGTAAATAAGTTGGGTGCGTTGTTAACATCAGTCACTCCATATGCATCTTGCCATGTTTCAAACTAAGAGTATCTTCCACTTTCGAACGAACCGCAAATATACTTATATATTATTTGTAATACATAAATAAATTGTGAAATGATACTTGTGCGTGCCGGGGTCTGAACCCGCGACCTCCAATCGAATTACTTGTAATGTGTTTATATCACTTTTCTTGTAATGTGTTTATATCACTTTTCTTGTAATGTATTTATTATTCAAAAAATTTGCCAGATGATTAATTTAGTGAAAAAATCACATTGTGATTTATATGAGATAGTTATAGAGATATTTATATAGAACTTGGACAAAAAATTATTGCATAATTTATTTTTTATGAACGCCACTGTAAATCTACCGGTCCTACTATCTTTAGATTTTTAAATCAATTTTCCGTCGATGCGACAAACTAGTTTCGAGGTGTGTTCCATGGGCTATTTTGGGATGATTGCTGAGTGAAAATTAATTTTCACTACGAACGATACTTATTCCTATTCTGTCGAAATCTTAATTATTACCGTGATTTTATTTGATTACCGGCGTAAGAGATCAACTTCACGTAACCAGTGGGACTATGGCAATACCTTTATGGGTTATGTTGTAAGTATAATTTTTATACATGACCGATCAGTGGTTGAGTGGGCATAGTGCTTGGGTCCCACCCGAGCGTCGCGTGTTCGATTCCTCCACTGGCTAAGTCCTCCATCACAACACAAGCAACATTTTCGGCTTTCTGTGGTGGTAGTAGGAGATTTTCAAACATTTTTGAGTTATTCGTAACCCGGGAATGTTTGTCTTTCTTTAAAAAAAAAAAAAAAACGAATCCTTCAAAACATCACAAAAAATTTGCATTTGTAGAATAATCATTATTTTAATGGCTGTAATGTAAGTCTTGGGGTCAATCTTCAATAGACGTTTTCTCAGGCTCAGAGGCGCCGAACCTCCTGAAATTTTAGATTCTTACTAAAGTGCTTTATAGGAATCCATAAAAAAATCTGCTTAAAGCAGTAATTGTGGAAAAATCATAACTTTAATGGGAGTAATGTAAGGGTTGGGGTCCATCTTCAATTGACGTTTTCTCCGGCTCAGAGGCTCGAAAATCCTGAAATTTTGGATTCTTACTTAAATCTATGAACTTTATAGGAATCAATCAAAAAATCTCCAAAAAATAGCATTTGTGGAATAGCGTGTGTGGTGACCCATGGAGTGACCAGTATTGCCCCGGTGTTGCTATTTTTTATTGAAATGCCGAGGTCATAATTAAAGAGAGGAAAAATGCAAGGAAAACATTAATGTATGCGCAATTAAACGCAAAAAAACTTGACGAAACATGCAGGGGTTTAGAAAAAAATGCAAGAAATACGCTGAATTCCCAAACATACTTAATATTTATGCAAATTTTTTAATTGTTTTTTATTTAGAATAATTATGTAGATACTTTTGAAGGATAGCTTGAGAGTTTTATGATCTCTGTTTGGCGATAAATAAAAATAAAAAAAAAATATTATTTCCTGGCAACAGGCGCGGGAAGAGGTTAAAATTGAAGTTATGTTCTTTTTGAAGTGAAACTTATTTAGTCCCGTTGTGATTTGAAATTCGGATAAAACGGAAGTGCGTCACTTTTATTATTTGACGGATCCGCGGTTATAATATAATGCGGTAAATTCACGGCTCCGCGCGAGTCTCCGATAGCCCAGCGACGTAAAGCGCCTTTGCGGGTTTGATTCCTTAAACCTCTGAGATGATATTCCATTCCTCGAATATTAATATGTTATTGAAAGTCGTAAGTACTTTGATAGACAGTAAGTTTATTGTTGGATATAAAAGTGACAACGTTATAATTAGTTCTGGCCACTAGGCCGTACAACGAGAAAGTGAGCTCTCAGTTGCGAGTGCAAGCGTCCCGGGAGATTCCGCCGTAGATCGTTTAACCCGAACTTCTGTAATAACATCAATATGTCATATTGTCGTGTAAAATCCGTGAAGGATCTCGGTGTCGTCTTTGATCCCGAACTGACATTCTCTTGCCATATATCGCAGCTCACTCAGTCTTGCTACAAACTTCTTGGTTTCATCATCAGGACTTGTAAGCAGTTTGATAACCAAGAAGCTATGCTAGCGTTATTCGGTGGCATACTGAGAAGCAAGCTGGAGTACGCGAGCGATGTTTGGGCACCGTACCACATTGATATGTTAGAGCAAATCCAGAAGAAATTCCTCAGATATGTTCATATGCGGAAGCATGGAATTTAGCCAAGGTTCATGCACCTGACTTACCTGAGAAAACTGATTCTGTGAGTCTAGAAACCAAACGGAAAGCAAGTCTTGCTATTCTGTCTTTCAAAATTTGAAACAATTTCATCGATAGCCCATTTCTCTTGGGATGCTATGATTTATATGTACCAGATCACTATAGCCGAAGTCGACTCATGACTTATTTAAAGTACCGAACAGACGTCTTGGCAAAGCATAGCACGACGAGAGAAGTGGTGCTGTTAAATGAAGTTGCAAACCATTTGGATGTAAGTCATGTAAGTGACTGTTCTTTATATGCCTTAAAAATATTATTTAAGAGTCACACTTGTTTAAATGCTGATAGGGTAAGTAAATTGTACTGTAATTGGAATTATTTTGTTGTACAATAATAATAAAAAAATATATGTATTGCAATATCCAATCTTCAAACCATTAAAATAAACAGGCAAAAGAAAAGAAAGCGACATCTAGTGACTTTCTAGTTTTATTTCTACCGCGTGTGAATTGCATCTTATTTTATTTCCACGTAGTTAAAAAGATCATAAAATGCAAAAGTTGGATCAATTTTACAAAAAGCGCACGTTTTACACAAAAAATGCAAACTGCATTTTGCGGTCTCTAGTCGTAATTTTACCATGGTCAAATAATACACAATTAAAAATATTGAATGATGATTTCATGATTGTTTCCAGGTGAGTGGAGCCAAGTGGCAATTTGCAGCTCGAGCCGCCGTCATGACTATGATCGGGTCCTTCGGAGGTGGAATATTCGGCCTCATGTAAGATAAAATCTCTCACTTTCTATATATTATATCTTTGGCTCTATTATACATTATTTATATACACGTAAAGCTGAAACTGAAAAATCATACCTGTATCATGTCCTTATTAATTTTTATTTACGCACCAGATTTAAATGTCCGGGTTTAATTTTCCCCACAGGAAAAACTAAACCCTTTCACACACTTCCCAAATGATCATCTGGTCAATCCACGTTACGCAATTGCACTATATGTATTATAATTACAAAACAATACAAGAACAACATGTCAACCTACCAGAGACCAGATGGGAAAATAATTCACCGACTCCAGATATTTTCATATCAGAGGGTTCGGCTCTGTGGAATTCCTAATTGAACCTATAAATCCTACTGATCCCTCAATATAAATATTTAAAAAATCTTTTGTAATCCTACATGTATTTATTATTATTATTATTATTATTATTATTATTATTATTATTATTATTATTATTATTATTCCGATTCGGTCATATTTAACTGTATCATTTTTCGACTAAGACTTTTCTGCTACCAACATTATCTTCATTTTATTAACGCATATTTTTAACGACTGCTGTCTTTATAAATGCCAAGACAATATCTAGATAGCATTTAGTTCGGGTTTGAATCTTGCAATCATCCTTAAAGATAGCAGCCAATAAAAATATGCATTAAAAAATTAAGATAATGTTGGTAGTTCTTAGTCGAAGAATGATGCAGTTAAATTTTACCGAATCGGATAAGGAGATATTAGCTCAGTTGGTAGAGCACTGACCCGGCAAGTCATAGGTCCTCATTAATTAAATATTACAATTTGATGTTTTACTCATTAAGTTAAAAATAAAAATGAACACAACGTGTTTAGTTTTAGTTTTTTATAGTTAGGCGCGAATTCGAGTGGCCTATCGAGCCTACATGTCTGCAATCGAGGGTAACATCATGCATGTTCCCAACATGTTCTGGCACTACATAAAATCCCTTCGGAAGGATGATGGTCTTGAAGACACCAAGATGAAAGATAATAGTGAATTTCGTGGGTGGAATGTGGCTAATGTATTTGCTGATCATTTTCAATCAAACTACAATAAAACTTTCCACTTCCAGATATTAATAATGCGGCCACATTTAATACCGGAGGAGCACGTTGATTTAGGTATTTTTATAAGACTCGTAATGAACTGACACTCATCTCATAATGACCAGACTTCAATCCCGTATTTTTTATTAAAACATGCGTGCACATAAAAGTATAGTAAGGAGGTAATCGAAACCAAACAATTACCGGAAACTTCCTCAAACTGCACCAATCTGATGGTATTCACTGACTATGTTATATATATAGACAGAGCATATCCAATAGACTATTATTCGTAAAACGATTTCTCCAAAGCCTTTGATGCCGTGAATCAAGATTCTTACTCACAAAACTTCGGATGCAAAAGTTACCTCAAGAACAGAAACCATTTTATCACACACAGGCTCAATCAATCCTATGGCCTCTTCTCTTTTCATTAATGGCAAAGTTTTCGCAAATGGGTTTCTCCCAAAGATATTCGAATACAGAAGAGATATGCTGTGGTGTCCGCGCAACTGTCGCCGGACTACGCGCTAATTAGCGTAGTTTTCATACAAAAAGAATTTGTTCATTTCGTTGATTTTTTGAAAATGTGCATTAGTATTGGTTAACAATATATTTTGAATAAAGAAAGAATTCACAAATGGAATCTTCCAATGCGTTTTTATTCAGGCGTTCCTAAAGGTTCAATACCAAGGCCTCTTCTCTTTTCTATTTTCATTAATGACATTGCTGGAGTCATCCGTTTTTCTCGTTGACTCCTTTTCGCCGACGATCTAAAATTATTTCTAATAAAATTAGTTTAATTATAAATATTGAGAAATTCAAGCTCAATTGATGACATTTCAGAATGGAGTCAACGAAACCAGCTTCATTTCAATATCTTGAAATTTGTGGTCCCGACTTTTACCAAAGCATTAATACATAATATATTATATTGTTTGCAGATACTCATTGGCCCGTTTCAAGGGAAAACTGGATTTGATAGACCTTATCAATAGTGTGCTAGGAGCTCTTGTTTCTATAACAGGTAAATAGACATAACTACTTTCTTTCTTTAACTGAGCAGCGTAGCGAAGTCCTGTTTTGAGTCGACCATTTTGCATTTCGTCTGTCTGTAAATTTGTTTGTATGGTCCGTTTCCGGTTAAAGATGGTCGCCGTACAGTAAAGATTATTTTCTCAAATGTGATATCGTCGTGTATATTTAGTTTTTCTTATTCGCATGAAGTAAGTTTGAAAAAAGAACTAGGGAAGACCGAGGGGATTTGAAACAAAGGTGACTTGAAACAGTACCGATTTCTCGGGACTTAAAACCGTTAACGAATTGGCAACGTCGTTTTTCAAGCATTTACCTCCGCCTGCTGACTTGTCAGTTCGCTTCGGTGGCGTGAGTCGTGCGGTTGTGGAGTTGTGCGTGCCATCTGACAAAAATCGTGAAGAATAAGTTTTTAACGTTTTTTTACGATGCCTATATTTTGATAAGGGTTTTGTATTTTGGTTTAAATTGTATGTGTTTCCAAAGCGCATTAACTAAAGATTCATTACATATGTTTGGTACAATTGATTTTTGTGTATTTGCTTCTTGATTGTGGATTAAATAAAAATTGGGAGGTTTTTTTCTTACTGAGGAGATTTGAAACAGACTGTTTCAACTCTCCTCGTTTTCAATTTTATATCGGACAGCAGTCAATAAATAACGGGCACAAAATAAAATGTTTTTTTTTTCGTTGATTTAATTTGTTTATTTTTTTTTCAGAATGCCTACTGATTATAAAAGTATTTATTTATTTCTGATTATTTTTGTCAGTTTGTTTTGTACTTGAAAAGTTTAATTTTAATAAATACCTGTTTGCCACAACTGCTTTTCAGATTAACGTTTTTTATTTTCATAATATTTTTATTTTTGTTAGTTTGTTTTGTACTTGAAAAGTTTAATTTTAATAAATACCTTTAAATTATATCATAATTTTTATTTTACAGCCCTTAATACTTCTCAAAAATCATATTTTTCAACTCTCCTCGACCCCTGTTTCATCTTACCTCGGTATGAGGGGAGTTGAAACAAGTTGACTTGTTACGGATAAGTCGATTTTTCACCACAATAAATTTAACGCTTACAATGTCTTTATGTTAGTCATTCGCAAGTGTAAAGAATGACCTATCAAGTGGTACTAATATCATACGATTTATGTCTATAGTATTTGGTGTATGAAACAAAATGTGAAAATTGTTTCAACTCCCCTCGGTCTTCCCTGCTGTTGTTGAGATAGTGACATTTTTTTGAAAAATAAAACAATTCCTAATTTGAAATGAAAAAAAAAGTTTAATAAAATTTATAATACGGAGTAACTCTACCTATGCGAATAATTTAGTAGATAAGATATTTAAATACCGACTTACAAATCTTATGATTTCAGAGGAATTGGTTTTGATTTAATAAATAAGAGAAAACTAAAAATATACTTTTTGGACGCATGGCCTATGTTTTACTTATTAAATAATTTCACATGATTTTCCAAAAAAAGATTTTACAGTTTTCATTTGACGGAAGTTTATTTGTATCGTGTTTCAGCCGGATGCTTCCTCTATCACTCGTGGGAGGCTCTACTGATAGGGGTGATAGGAGGGGCTATAGCCTGTCTCACCATGCCGCTGGTGGACATGATGAAGGTGGATGACCCGGTCGGAGCCTCCTCGGTTCATGGATTCTGTGGGATATGGGGTAAACAGTAAACATCCTCATTTCCATAGCTTTTTACATTAGTTCTACACAGAAGGCCCGAGGAAAATAATTCCCCAAAGAGCCTATGTCTTATTTGGGGATGCTTTGTGGAGGGTCTCTTTAGGAGAGTAAGTTTTGGATCGAAAAAGAAGTGAGGGCTGAGTTGGAATCTGAGGGTCAGTGTGTCCAAGATTGATTGTACGAATCCATCACTCCCGCTGCGGTGCAAGGCGATATTACGAGAGTCATGCTGGAGAGGCAAAAAGTCTCCCTCAATCAGTCTCTCCCAATCCGGCCCGCCACGCAGTAGTTGAGATAACGCACTCTCGCACTCGAGGGTCTCTTTAGGAGCGTAAGTTTTGAGAAGATAATAGGAATAGTGGCTGGGTGATGCTGCGTGGAGGGTCGTTTTAGGGAAAGGGAGGAGAAGAAGTAGTTGGAAAGAAAAAATCATTTTAAAAAGTGGGTAGGAATCTAGGGGTCAGTGTGTCCAGGAATGACGGACGTATGAATCTATCCCTTCCACTGCGGTGTAAGGCGATATTCCGAGAGATTTATGCTGGAGAGGGCAAAATGTCTCCCTCAATCAGTCTTTTCCAATCCGACCCGACACGCGGTAGGTGGTAAAACGCGTGCGCTACCAAGACCTAGACAAACAATTTGGGAGGCGGGAATGGGTACCGCCGCCCCGGGAACCTTTATTGGATAACCAATACCTCCGCCATAGGTCACCCCAAGTGGTTCGCTACGTTTGGTGATTTAGCAGGGATGCCCGGGTTCAGGGGATGAGGTTTGTCTAAGTGTGATGACCAGGACACACTGAACCCCAGATTCCTACCCAGCCCCCTTAAACCCTTTTCCTTCCCAGAACTCTCCTCTCCTTCCTTTCCCTAAAAAACCCACCACACAGCATCCCCAAAGATGACATAGGCCCTCAGGGAAATTATTTTCCTCAGGGCCTCCTGTGTAGAGCTCATGTAAAAAAAAAAATCGAATCCCGGCGTGGCAAATAAATTTTATTTGAATAATTTGTGTTATTTCACAATTTATTCATTAAAAATAATACATAATTTATTTGCGGCACGTTCCAGAGTGGAAGATACTCTCAGTATCGCCCTGGTGTAAGACCACCATTCAGAATTGAAACGTTGCTTGAAATGACTTTAGCCGTATTTGGTGACCAGATCTGAGTAGCCAGGTACTTCCACACCTATCTCTCCCTTATCTCCTTCCCCTCCCCACCTATCTCTCCCCTATCTCCTTCCCCTCACCGTCAGCCTCACAACATACCCCAATTGGGGATGCCATAGTCCCACTGGCTCCAGACGGGAGCAGTTGAGACTCTTGTGTGGTATTAATGTTAAAAAAAAATTCACTTGACATATGGCACGGGTGTTGGTTATCCAATAAATGGTTCCCGGGGCGGGAATTGAGATTATACTATCAATAACCTGTTTTTTTTTCCAGGTGTAATAGCGGTCGGCTTGTTTGCTGATAATCCTGCACCTCTGGATACGACTCGTGGAAGATGCGGTTTGTTCAAAGGTGAGAGAAAAAAAATCACCTCTTTCTTCACAATTATTAAGCATTATATCGTAAACAAAAACCTTTCTTCCTTTAACCAGCGGCCTAGAATTTAAATTTCGTCGAACGATGATCTTGCGATCTTACCCTTGCAACTGTACAGGGCGGATCCGATGAGAAAGATTAATTATTCTCCATACCAGCATTTTAACATAATAACTCAATACTGATTTTATTTCATTCATAAATGGCTTTGATAAATACCTACATTAAAAAATGCCCAAACTCGTGATGATGAAAATATTAAAATTATGTACCTTTTTTATTATTTAATTACCATAAGTATTTATAATTTTTCAATAATGTCGAAGCAAAATAGGAATGTAATTTTTTTTTAAATATATTAGTTTGTAAGACCATAAATAAATAGACAAACTGAAGTATTTTCGTCGAAAAATAAGGGTGCTGGATACGCGCCATAAATACATTTAAATCCATTTAGGCATTAATTTCTTTTAAATTAATAATTTATGCTATGAGACCATGAGGGCGCCATCTATGGTTTTTGTATTATATTGAATTTACCTATGTGACATTGAAATTCAGTATATTCATGCATTTTCTTACCTCTGTGAAGCAGGCAATTACTTCCGACGTGAGTGTTAGTGAAAGCCAAGAGATGTCACTCCTAGTCAGTCATTATCAAATAATTCACCCAATAATTGAATTATTGTTGTACCTAATATTTTTGGCACGGATTATTAATATGCAAATTTATATTCATTGTTGAAACTTCCTTTTTGTGCTAAACACATGTTGAGATGGTGCACTTACCGCATTAGAAAAATCGATATTTTGAATGAAAACTAGTGTCGTTTTGTGCTGGACATCGTACAAGAGCTGCATTCTCTGAGTGAGTATTGTTTTGTTTTCACTTAGGATTTTGGGATTGCTGTGTAAACTGTTTTGTGTCACATGGGGAAGAGTTCAACTTTCCTTAATTTACATAGGGTAGTTTTCCCTTGTGTCTGGGGCTATTTACACGCCCCTACAGGTGCGAATCTTTTTTTATGATTTTATTTGAACTGAAATTAAAATTATGAAAAGTAGCTTTCCCAAATAATTTATTGATTTATTTTACTGCATGATCATACGATTTGAAATGTACAAGCTACATAAAATACACACATTCTTCAAACAACTCGCGCGCCATATATTGTAATTTTTGGTTCACGACGAGTTCATCGAAAACGAATTCATCGAAAATCAATTCATCGAAAATCAATTCATCGAAAGCAAATTCATCGAAAACGAGTTCATCGGAAACCAATTCATCGAAAATCAATTCATCGAAAACCAATTCCTTCATCCTTCCCCAAGACATAAAACTAATAAAAAATCCAATTGAATACAAAGCAAGAATAAAAATATGGCTTAAAGAGGTCAATGAGAAAACCCTAGCGAAGACGCTAAAAACGACATAGAAGACAAATGAACTATATTTAAATAACTTTAGTCCGCCTCGGCACAGGACCCCCTAGTGAGGAGGACTAAGAAATACAATATTTTGTACTTAATTCCACATTGCATTTTGTATGTAAAATTTTTTTATATAGTCGCTATAATAAAAAAAAAATTCATCGAATGATCAATTTATCTAATCTTAAACTTAAAAAAAGCATTGGTCAACCTAAACTAACCTAACCTAACCTAACCTAACCTAATCTAACCTAACCTAACCTAACCTAACCTAACCTAACCTAACCTAACCTAACCTAACCTAACTTAACCTATTTAACCAATTTTTAAATATTTTTTTTATCATCGCTCTTAATGACCTTTCTGAGTTGTTTATGAGTTGGTTTCATTATAAGTTGTCTGGTCACCGTTCCTTAGGTATCCCTTTTTTGCAGTATCAGACAATCGGAAATCGAAGAGATAACCTATAAATTTTACATTGTCACTACAAAACTGACTGTTGCTAAACACATTTAACTCAGTTAAACAGACCTTTTTGGGTATTTAATTTTGACAGCTCTAATATCTACAAAAAAAATGTTTTTCGATGAATTGATTTTCGATGAACTCGTTTTCGATGAATTTTCTTTCGATGAATTGATTTTCGATGAACTCGTTTTCGATGAATTTGCTTTCGATGAATTGATTTTCTATGAACTCGTCGGTTACCGTAATTCTTTTATAGAAACTTCATAATACACAAAGTTTTATCGCAATACATAGGATAAATTGTATAGGAAATAATTTCATAACGCCAGAGCTCACTTTTATGTAAAGGGGCATACATTAATTACGTGAGCTCGAAAGGGAGGGGGGTCCAGCAAAATCTCACGTTACTTGAAAAGAATATACGAAGTGGTCCAAATTTATCTCACCAAGGGGGGGGGGGGGGGGGGGGGTTAGATTAGAAGAAAAACTGCTCACGTAATTAATGTATGCCCCCCCCAAAAGTGGGAAATATTTTGTAAAGTAAACATTGAATAACGTAATGTTCTCTGACGTTGGCGCCATTTGGTTCTTGCTTTTGACATGTTATAAGAGGATGGTCAGTGGACTGTGCGGCGCTGATATTCGTAGATGAAACTTCACCTGATTTTTTAAAAGTGTAGATTTATTTTTTGAAATTATTCTTATATGTATAATATTTAATTTTATTTATGTAAAAAAAATAATTTTTTTCGCCCATTTTTTTTTTTTAATCTAGGCACAGATTTTTAGCTTTCATGGACTGGACGCCACTGCTCACAATGTAACTCTATCGAGGATGTCATAGTTTCACTGGCGCTCAATCGGAACTCTTATCCTCTATTCACATTTCTTAAAAAGACCGACTTAAAATTGAGGTTACAACGTAGCTCTCAGTGACTCTCAGTGGCGGGACTATCTACTGGTGGACATATTGACCTTGTTCCAGGTGGTGGGTGGTACCTGCTAGGAGTTCAGACCCTGACGGTGGTCTGCCTGACCGCCTGGGGGCTGGCCAGCACTGCGCTGTTGCTCTGGATAATCGGCAGGTTTCGCAATATCCGCATGACTGAGATGGAGGAACTGCTCGGGGCTGATGTCACCGAGCATATGATCAGGCATGGACAGGTGGGCAAGGAAATGTATTGTCATCCAGTCATCCTTTCATCATGTTATCCTATCTTTCTCTCAACCTCTCATCCTGTCTTCACGTCATCCTCTTATCCTGTTATTATGTCATCCTTTCATCTTGTCGTCCTGTCATCCAGTCATCGTGTCATCCTTTCATCCTGTCATCCTCTCTTTCTCCCATCCTGTCATCCTTTCTTCCTCCCAACCTGTCATCCTGTTATCCTGGCGTCCTATCATCCAATCATCTTGTCATCTTGTCATCCTGTCACCCCGTTATTCCATCATCCCGCAATCATGACCTCCCGTCGTCCTGTCGACCAGTCATCCTTTCATCCTGTCGTCCAGTCATCCAGTCATCATGCCATCCTTTCATCATGTCATCTTGTCTTCCTCCCAACTGGTCATCCTTTCATCCTGTCGTCCTGTAATCGTGTTGTCCTTTCATCCTGTCATCCAGTCATCCTTTCATCAAGTCACCTGTCACCCCGTCATTCCCCATCTTTTCATCACGTCATCCTTTCATCACGTCATCCTCTCTTCTTCCCAACCTGTTATCCTGTCTTCCTTCCAACCTGTCATCCTATCTTCCTCCCAAACTGTCTTCCTGTCATCAGGTCATCCTGTTATCATGTCGTCCTATCATCCAATTATTTTCTCATCCAGTCACCCCGTTATTTCATCATCCCGCAGTCATGACCTCCCGTCATCCCGTCGTCCTGTCGTCCTGACATCCAGTCATCATGTCTCCCTGTCTTCCTCCCAACCTGTCATCCTTTCATCCTGTCGTCCTGTCATCCAGTGATCCTGTCATACTTTCATCCTGTCTCCCAGTCATCCTGTCACCCCGTCATTCCATCATCCCGCCATTATGGCCTCCTGTCATTCCGACGTCCTATCGTCCTGTCATGCTGTCATGCAGGCTTTATGTTTACTGCCAAGCTGTTATGCTGCCATGCAGCCAAGTTGCCACTGGTTGCCACCCTGTCAAGCGGTCATACTGTCATGTAGTTCATGTTAAAAAATGTTCAAGTATTTATTATTTTTTAATTTTATATGTAAGTATCTGTATGTATCTTTGACAACGATTCTATGTTTAAATTGTTTCATAGGATGACGTGACGACAGCTCTGAACGTCTTGGAGAAGTACATGGACGTGGAAGAGTTCAAAAACATGATTCCAATTGGCTCCAATCCCGGACACAAAACTCACATGCTCAAAAAATATGCCGTAAGAAAAAATATTTATATGCATACAAATTAACTTCAGCCACATTTTGTTCATAAATAATTATTTCCTTTGTCGACGAGAAAAAACAGTTTTAAGTTTCGAAGGAAGCGGGTAGTTAAATAATAATAATTTGTTTCAGGATAACACACAATCTACTCCAAATGCAATGATTGAAGTAAAAAATATTACAAATTATGGAAACGTTCCAGATTTTTCAAAGAAACCTTCAACAATCATACAGCCTTCGAATTTAAACCACGAAAAATTGTTGACATTTAATCCTCAAATGCAACAATTTTTAGAAGCAAGACGACAAAGTCGTTCGATCAGCAAACGCGTGACGCCATCTCGCGAATTAATTGCTAACGAATTACCAAATAATAAAGATTATAGATCCCTGTTTTATATTGATAAAGGAAAAGACAAAAACGTTATTGAATATAGTGGAGACACATTTCAAGTTCTGAAGCTGCCAAGGATAAAGGGAGTCGAATCAATCTCGATAGATGGCGGCAGTGTACAAAATCGAAGCAAAAATGGAAAAGAAAATAAAAGGAAGAAAATTGGAAATGCCAATGAAGGATTTATACAAAACGGTTGGATAGATTGAAATGGTAGAAATGTAATTTTTGTAGGAAATTAACTAAAACTGCAGAAATTAATTATTATGATTGTTCCTTACGATGTGTAATGTATGGTGACCCGACAGCTGATCCCCCGTCAATTATTGCACCCTGAAATGATATTTATGATAAAATTATAATGCATTGATTATTAACCATTTCCAAACCTAAAAGCGACTCCAAAAATACGTTATGTAATAAGTTGGTATGGATATCAAATGAATTTATTTACAGCGTCAATTTTTTGTACTCTTACACTCTGGTAAACATAGTATAATATAGAGAAGTAGTTTTTTTCCTTGATGCATTTGAATGAAAATATGTTTCATACTTTTATTATTCGGCGGTACATCCTCCCTCCTCTCTGTACCACTGGTCAGTAGGTATACCGTATTTTCTCTAAACAGACTGCATAATAATGTAATACGTGACGTGGTACAAGTTATGCCAGAGAGTCAACTCAGTAACTACAGTACTGTCGTGGAACTGTAATGTATATTGCCACCTATGATCAGTGATAGAAAGCTTTTTAGTAGACCTAGATGTCCCCCTCTGACCCCCCACTATACGAAAGAAGAAGAAGTAAACTTACAACGAAACAACTAATAATGGCTAATTTAGTGTATACTTTTAAGCACAGATGGCACTGAACATTTTATTTACCGGCTTTGCTGATAGATGGCAGTAGGCGCTCCTAATTTTCATGAAAATTCTGTGAAAATTAATAAATACGTACTTATTTACCAAAAATAAAACCATGATTTATACAAGATGTCCGGAGGGAAAATGCACTAACTTCGGGAGATGATTAGTTATATGTATGTGATAGAAGATAGAATGCTTTAATTTGTTAACATTATTGGCAATCACGCGTACACAAGTGAACATTTACGCATCGCTCTGAAAATAGATGAAATTATAATATATTTTTTAAAATACAACAGTTCATATACGAAATAAATCTCAGTCCTATACAATTAGGATTTGGCTTAGGTATTAGCGCCGTTAGCGGTGTTAACTTATTTTAGTCAATTCCTGGGGAGGAAGGTTCAATTCGCAGTTAAACCATTGTTTTAAGTCAATTTAAAATAGTATATTGATATTTAATTATAATGCAGTTAAAAAAACTTTGATTTTTACTTCCATCATCGTGTAGAATCATCCCCAAAAATAAGTGCACTTTACACCGGACATCCTGTGTGATTATTATTGTAAGTAGGTAACTAACATGTACAAGACAATAGTTTATTTATTTATCTATAAAATAAATACCCATCTACTTAATAGTTACGTATTATTAACTACATTTGTTACGTTTGGTGGCAGGGGGTGCTTGGGTTCATGGGGCGAGGTGTGTCAAGATATTGGCGGCCGATGTGCCTGCCCACCTGCTGCGTAGCGGGCCGGATCGAGAGAGACTGGTTGTGGAGGTCTTTTAACTTCTCCAGCCAGAATCCCTCGACCCATCGTCTTGTACTGTTGCATCGTCTTGCACAGTTCAAGGGATGGATTCATATGGTTATGCCAGTCGGGAGAGCAATCTCGCTGTTGAACAGAATTAATTCGGATATCGACATATTTAGCGTCAGTGAAGCTGCCTTTAAAAGGCAAGCTCAATTAATGCTTATATAGTTTTTTTTTCTTTTTTGCCTACCATTTATATATTTAATTTAATGTTTAAGGTAATACTGTTAATTTTTTTTTCTAAAAACGCATTAAAATTTTAAATTTTGTAATGTTTTTAAAGAATAAATAAATTGAATTGAATTGAATTGAATTGAATATGTCCGTCACTCCTAGAAAAACTGACCCACAGATTCCTATCCGTCCTATTTCCTTCCCAGAACTTCCTCTTCTTCCTTTCCTTAAAAAGACCCCCCATGCAGCATCCCCTAAGATGACATAGGGCCTGAGGGAAATTATTTACCTAAGGGCCTCCTGTGTGTAACTAATGTAAAAATAAAAAAATAAAAACATAAGCTCAATTTATTAAATTTATTTTATGTATTTAATTATTGTAGTGATGTACAAATGATTGTATATCAATATACGAGTATTTCTCACCATTATGTTTACATTTTGTTGTATGGTTCCATTTTCGGCGTTGATTTTTTCAATATTACACACAGCAGAGCTGTCCTGTACAAATAACCTCTCTAAGAAGAACATGATGGTTTCGGGCTAGAATGTAATCTAACCTAACATCTTGTTCGAGGATTGTTAGCTGACTATAATATTGAGAGCAAATCATTCAAAATAAATTAGAAAAACCACCATAAACATAAATCAGAGTGTGAAATTCACACGCGGTAGAAGCTAAAAGTTCAGAAAACTAAATTAAACAAGAGTGGGGAGGCTACGAAGCACTGCACAAAGAGGAGATCTATTGACTACGTAGCACCGCGCAAAGAGGAGGCCGATTGTACTATGTCATTCTCTCGCAGGGTAAATCCTATAGATATATGTTTGTCTCTTTTTATTGTAATATATTTTCTTTTCATCGAGTTTCAAATCTCAACGGTGCTAAAAAAGTTATCACTTCAAAATATTGTATATTTTATGATGGATGATTAAAAGATTGAAATGAACCAATAAACTTTCCGGGAAAATTGAAGTCAACAACCGAAGTCAATAATTTTAATTAACCAACAACGTAATCTTGTAACCTTTTATTAAAAAGTTGTCACAAGAATGTCAAGAACAGATACCAAACCCAACTTACCTGCTTCCATCCCGATGATCAAGTCTGAAATTAACCGCAGAAGAACAGTTTCCGTTGAATGAAACTGTCGATAAGCGGATTGATTTTTGGCAAATAGACCGGCGGAGTTCAAGTATCCCACATTTCATTGTTTGGCAACGATTTTCTCAAGCAGTTTAGAAAGGAATGGTAGATTGGATATTGGCCTGTAATTATCCGTATTATCAGTATCAAGATTTTGTTTTTTTAGAATCGGAGTTATGATTGATTTCTTAAATGTTCCCGGTACAAGTGAATTTACTAATGACTTCTGGATAATTGCGGTAATTACAGGCGCTATATCCGGAAGACATTGTTTTAAGAGCCAGGTAGGTATGGGGTCTTGAGTACATTGCTTGTTAGGACAAGACTTTATAGCACGCGTGACATCTTCTTCCGTTACTGCGGCAAAAGTAGTGAAGTCACCCGAGAGCGGACTTGATGCTGCGACAGAAGACGATCCTACCACACTGAGGGCCTGAATTTTTTCAACCTTAGGGAACGTACCCATACTACGTGACACGTTTAGGGGGGGGGGGTCTTCAAAATGTCACGCTCCATACAAATGAGCGGCGGGTTGCTTAGGTTTTTGGTCACCGGGGGGGGGGGGGGGGGGTTAAAAATTGCAAAAAGTTGGTCACGTAGTATGGGTACGTTCCCTTACTTCTGAAATATGTTGCGAGGCTGTTTGCTTCAAGAGAGGAAACAACCTTGTTGTTGCTCTCTCCAGACAGAATCCTTATGTTTTGCCAAAGTTTTATTAGTGTCGCTAGTGTTTTATTAGTGTCGTGTTTTATTAGTGTCGCTATTATTCAGTTTGGGAGGTGGGTATGGGTTCCGCCGCCCCGGGAATTTATTAGATAACCAACACCTCTGACACAGGTCACACCGTGACCTTAGCAGGGGTGCCCAGATTCATGTGGTGAGGCTTGTCCGAGTCTTGGCGGTGGATGCGCCTGCCCAACAGCTAGCTACATGGCAGGCCGTATCGGGAGAGAGTGGTTGAGGGAGTCCCTTTGACTTGCACCGGAGTGGGAGGGATGGATTCATCCACTCCTATACACACTGACCCTCCGATTCGTACCCACCCCTAATACCCTTTTCATTCCCAGAACTTCCTCTCCTTCCTTTACTAATAAGACCCTCCACACAGCATCCCCAAAGATGACATAGGCCTGATGGGAATTATTTTCCTCAGGGCCTCCTCTTAATGTAAAAAAAATCGTTTCATTTCGTTTCAAATCACAACGGTGCCAAAGAAGTTTTCACTTCAATAATGTTTAATTTTGACTATGAGAGTAGCGCTCCGACTTCACAGATAAGATTGCAGGTCTGTACTTGCGTTGATTGTTCAACCCCCGATCATACTAGCTGGAAATCTAAGCCTAATTAGGAAAACCTTTGCAGGCGGAGTGTTTGTGAAGGTGTTAGATCTTCAGATATTTAAGTTACAGCTGAGAGGAGGAACGAGGAGTTAAGGGGTACACACTTACAGGTTTTGTATAGGTATATCGCAGAGTGGGGCAGAGGTCACCAAGCTATCAGTTCTGAGTATGTTTTCAATTGAAATCAAACGTAGATCTAAACTAACTAACTAACCATCACGCCGTTTCCCGCAGGGGTAGGCAGAGAGGACGGACCGCCAAACATCCTGGTCTTGGCACACACTCTTTGCCTCACTCACATTCATACATCATCTCATACATACCTACTCTTCTATTATTCTGTATTGTGACTCGATCACGTAGAATTTAAACAAGAATTTATAATTTAATTTTGATAATAATAGATACAAGTAAAAAGTAGGGTATTAGTGGTCCACCTAGGTCCTGGACCCACCCCAGGGAGGGGTCATGGACCCCCATGACCCCCCCCCCCCCCCCCTGGATCCGCCCTTGGGCCCGACTCAAGTATCTGATTCAATTGATCGTGCCATGTCTTCCTAGGGCGTCCCCGACTTCTCCTACCATTCACATTTGCATCATATATTCTTTTTACACTACTTTTATTATTACATCTATTCGCTTTACATGCCCAAACCATCTGAAGGTCCCTTTCTTAATCTTGTTCATTATTCTTACATCAGCCTTACATTCTTTGCGGATAGCCACATTTCTCACACGATCATATCTACATGGTTTTACTACACATACGCCTCAGGGATTTCATTTTCATCCTTCCTCTGCCAGTTAACATGCCTCACTGCCATACATCAGGGTAGGTACCAGGACTCCATTGTGGACTGCTAGCTTCGCTTCTTTTGACATTTTTTTATTAGCGCCAACGGCATTCAGTCCTCCATTAATGGAGCTACCAGCATTCACCCTTCTTTCAATATCCCTATCAGCCTTCCCATCCCTCGTAAACGTACTACCCAGATGGACAAACTCATCCACCTGCTCCAAGTATTCATCATTCACAGCTATATTGCTTAGTGTTTTCGTACTCTCTCTTTCAAATACCATGTACTTATCTGATAATCAATATGGTGAATCGGGTGAGGGACACATCTTATTATAAAAGACAACAATAAGACCCCTGCCACAGACAGCTATAAAATATAAAAGATCATCGCACGCCAAATAACGCTCTCCATACAATCCCTTCAGACTTGTCACACCTAAGCGGTTTATGCGCAGTTTTTTTTTTAATTACTGGATTCTTATATGCCTTGAAGAGGTGAATCATTTAAATTTACTGAAATTAATGTTAATGTCTTTAGATAAATAGAACGGCGTCTCTGTATAATACTGCAGCTCTTTCTTATACACTACAGATAACAACAAAATGAGACTAACGGTGAACGTACGTCTGCACCCCTCCCCCCAAAGGAAACATAGAATCATTTCATACATCTCCCTCTTCTTCTTCCTTGCGCTGTCCCAACTTGTTGGGGTCGGCTCTTCTCGTTCTCAGGTTGTAATATCTTCTGTTCTGGGTATCGCCTTCATCCAGGCCGTTTCTCTGAAGAATTTTGGAACATTGAGTCATCCAGGAGTTCATCGGTCTTCCTCTGGATGACTGTCGGTGAAGCTCCATAGACATTGCCTGCCTCACTGTGTGGTCTGATGGTCTCTGTCTTATGTGTCCATACCATCTCAACTGTCGTTCTTCCAGCTTACTATTTATGTCTGTGACACCCAGGCTACCACGAATGCGTGAACTTTTGATCTTATCTTTTAGTGATACTCCTGCCGACCATCTAAGCATTCGCATTTCTGCTGTTTCAAGTTGCCTAGTGTAGGAGTTGTACATAGTCCAGCATTCGGAGCCATACATTATTGCGGGTCTTACTATTGTATAATAGTCTGGTATATCTTTCCTTTCAGTTTTAGAGAGGACAGGGCACAGCGACTTGAGAGTCATTGTGCGAGGTGACCACGGGGATTAACCTGATTTTCTGGCGGCTTGGTGATCTTTGGTGACCCTGGCCACGAGTAAATCAGACAAAATCAAAAGGAAGCGCTGAATGGTGGCTGACTGAAGCTTTCTGGTGCTCTAGGGCGCTCGGGGCCGGCAGTCGCCCCTCCATTCAGTTCGGCCAACGGAGCCTCAACAACTGCCTTCGTTAAGGCAAAAACTGTCTTTCTCAAGACAAAAATCTTACGCAATACAACTGCCCTTTTCAAGGCAACCCCCCCGTTCCAAGGTAGAATACGAGAACCTCCGCCTACGACATGTCCACGCCAACTGACATGCCCAAGCGAAACAGAAACCCGCTCGAGCTCATCCGCTTTGACGTCCCGATCGGGGCAGTAGCGTCCCTGGTCAACCCGAGAACTGGAGTCGTGCAGTTTATCTTCGCGGACCAGGTCTCGGATACCGCCGGGGACGGTACTGTCCAGGGCCGGTTTTTCATCCCCGAGCCAGTCAGGGCTACCACCACTCTCCCGAACACCGATACCGCTTCCTTTCCCGCCCTGGGGCCCAGCAGTACCCAAATGGAGTTAGACTGGCAGAGAGTGACAACCGCGAAGCGCTGTCACTCCCCCATCCCCACAACTTCCACCTCCACCGCAAACAGGTTTGACGTCCTCCCAGAGGTGGGAGACGGCGACGCCTCTTCCTACTCTGTCCCTCCACCAAAGAGGACATTCACAAACCGCCATCAACAGGCCACAACATCATCGACAAATTCATCAGGCAGAAAGAGCACGCGAGTGCCGCCTGTCATCATGACCATTGGAGGACTGAACCACGGAGGAATTACCTCCGAAATCCAAAAACATGTCGGAAAAGCGACATTCACCTTCCAGTACAGGAAGGGAGGTACCGTCAGCGTCCAAGTGAACACTGTGGAAGCTCACAGCCAGCTGACCAAAGCCCTACGTCAGGAAGCCAAGCCCTTCCACACTTACAGTACTGAGGCCGAAAAAGTCAAGAAGACCGTCATCAGAGGTCTTCCAAAACTCTCCCCAGAAGAGATCAGCAATGATCTGAGAGACCAGGGCTTCCCGGCAAAGGCCATCATCGAGATGACCACCCCCGGTTCTGAATACCCGCTGTACCTCGCCCACTTCGGCCGAGACACAAACATGGGACAGCTGCGAGAGGCTGTCAGATTTATCTGCTTCTGCAGAATTTCAATGCGGAAGTACCGAAGTGGTCATCTGCAGCACGGCACCCAGTGCCACAGATGCCAAAAGTTCGGCCATGGCTCCCGAAACTGCGCCCACCCTGCCCGCTGCGTAAAATGCGAAGGAGAACACGCAACCGGTGACTGCACGAAGGTCACCCGTGAACTACCGGCCGCCTGCTGCAACTGCGGAGGCGCTCACCCCGCTAACTACAGCGGATGCCCGAAGAAAATTGAATATGTGGCAGCCCTACAGCAAAGAGCTAGGGAGAGCGCCAACCAGAGGTCCGCAGGGACGCAACAAAGAGCTCAAGAAACACGCCAGCCCCAAACATCGGGCAACGCAGGCGGTCGAATGAGTTATTCTCAAGCAGCGGGTAGCAACACCAGGGCTGCACACGAACAAGAAGAGCGCCGCAGGGATGCCCAAAATGAAGAGCCCAACACACAGAGGTCTCAACCCAACACCACCTCTGATGACGAGGACATAATGACCATCCTGCGCGGCCTCATTAAGGTACGAGGAAGGCTGGCAGCCTGCAAAAACAGGGATGAGAAGTCGCTCGTCCTCATGGAACTTCTAATGACCATCAATGGCTAGCACGGCCCCAGAGGTCAAGCTCCTTATGTGGAATGCTTGCAGCATTCGACAGAAAGTTGAAGAATTACTTGACCTGGTCAACAAACAGCAAATCGACATCATTCTTCTCAGCGAAACGCAGCTTGATGAAAAAACCAGATTGAGAGTGCCAGGATTTGACATACATAGAAATGACAGACCACCCGTAACGGATAGAAGATCAAGACCCTCGGGTGGCACGGCGATTCTAACCCGCCAGGGCCTTCTGATAACGAGACTCCCAACGCCTGTACTTCAAAATATGGAAGCTACTGTCATCAGGATGGAGATAAAAAACGAAATGCACACCATCATCGCTGCATATTGCCCGTCAAACCAAAACAATATCGTGAGAAGCGACCTCAACAAGCTGTTCGCGCTCGGTGCAAAAGTACTCATAGCGGGAGACCTAAACTCCAAACACAGGCATTGGAATAACTACAGAGCCAATAAAAACGGAAATATCCTGTTCAAACATCTGGAGAGCCACGACTATCAAGTACTCGCACCGGACAAGCCGACTTACTACAGAGCAAAAATGAAATATCCAAGCACTCTCGATATTGCGCTGGCAAAAAACATAACAACAATATCTCCCCTGGTGACACTGGACGAACTTCCATCCGACCATCTACCGGTGAGCTTCACGATAGGCGGAAAAATCATGAGAATAACAAGGACTCAACTCGATTTTAAAAAAGCCGACTGGAAAAGATTTAAAGAGGAGATCAACGCTCAAATATACCTAACATCCGAGACTCTAACCACGCCAGCCGACATCGACGAAGCCGTCGAATCACTGACTGGCATAATCCAAAGAGCACGAGACGTTTGCATTCCCAAGAAAAAAATCCAGCCCTTTACCGTGAAGCTAACACCGCACATAAAATTCCTGATCACAGAAAAGAATAGACTTCGCAGAATCCATCAAAACACCCATGAGAGGTGCTTCAAGACAGCAGTAAACTCTCTGGGAAGGGAAATAAAAGACGAAATAGCGACCCTCAAAAACACTCTGTGGTCAGCGAAAGTAACTTCTCTTAGTACGGAGGACAACTCGATTTGGAAAATGTCAAAGGCCCTCCGCTATCAGGACAACAGTATCCCGCCTCTCAAGTGGCCCAACTCGTCAATCATGGCACTCTCAAACGAAGAAAAGGCAAACACCTTGGCTGACGGATTTGAAAGAGCGTATCAAACAACCGACGGGATGGAAGACCCGGCTGTAAACGAGACAGTGAACAAAGCACTCGAAGAGCTCGACCTCCTCGCCCAAACGGATACGGAAGAAATACATCTTTGCACTCCGAAGGAAGTGGCCTACATTATAAGACGCCTCAAACAAAAAAAGGCCCCAGGCGGAGACCAAATAACAAATGCGCTGCTGAAACATCTACCGCAGAAAGCAATTATTTTTATCACAAAAATATTTAACGCCTGCCTACTGCTGGGCCACTTCCCATCATCCTGGAAAAGCGCGTGCGTTCTACCGTTTCACAAAGCAAAAAAAGATCGCTCAAATCCGTCAAGCTACCGCCCGATTAGCCTACTGCCTACAATGAGCAAATTATTGGAACAAATCATCCTAAATCGATACCTCCCACATCATAACGAAAATAAGACCCTACCGAACGAACAATTTGGTTTCAGATGTAACCACTCGACGATTCATCAACTGACACGTGTCACAGAAGACATCTCAAGAGCTTTCAACACCAAGAGATACGTTGCCATGGCACTCCTCGATCTCGAAAAAGCCTTCGACACAGTCTGGATGGACGGGCTCATATACAAACTGTATATCACCAACACGCCCATATACATCATAAAAATAATTCAAGATTATCTGAAAAATCGAACGTTCGTCGTTAAGGTGGGAGAGACGAAGTCCACACCACGAAATGTCCCCAAGGGCGTGCCACAGGGAAGTCTACTCGGTCCTCACCTTTTTAACTTATACACCTACGACATTCCTCCACTCGTGAAATGCGAGAAGGCAATCTACGCAGACGACATGGGCCTGTATGCCACATCAACCAAAGCCACAATAGCCATCAAATACCTACAAAGAGGCCTTGATGAAACTTCAGCCTACTACAAAAAATGGCGCCTTAAGTTGAATGAGGCCAAAACAGAAGCCATCATGTTTACGCGTCGAATCAAACACCGAATTCCGCAAAAGAAAATTACCATGAGTGGAGCCGCACTTGAATGGAAACCCGAAGTAAAGTACCTTGGCGTAACCCTGGACAGCCGACTAAATTGGAATTCACATCTCCAAAAAGCAAAATCGAAAATGCTCCAAGCCATAGGGTCGGTAGGCCCAATATTCAACCGAAGAAGCCCGTTAGCTGAGAAGAAGAAACTGCTATTATATCTGACTCAGATCCGCCCATCCCTGACTTATGCGGTGCCCGTATGGAGCAATATAGCCAACACAACATACAAGAGGCTACAAACCCTGCAGAACAAATGCATCAAAATTATTTATAACACCCCGATGTACACAAACTTACATAGAATACATGATAGAGAAGAAATTCCGTCATTACAAGAACATGCGCACCAACTAACTACGCAATTCTATAGTACATTGAATAAAAATAATAATCCATTGATCAAAGGGATGGGCAACTATAAGTCAAAAGTCGACCTTCCTTTCCGTTACAAGCATAAGATGCCAAAACACCTCATATTAGAAGCACCTGGGGATGAGCACACTGAAGACGAGACAACAGACGAAGACTGACGCCATTTCTACGCACAAATACCTACCGTTCCCCGACCTTTCACAACAACCACCTGTCAAGTCCCTGACCTACCCAACATTCCACACTGACGCTCGCACCTACTTGGCACGGTATTTCTGGCTGGCGCTGAATACTGCACATTCCATCTTAGCAGGCCAGTGGCGTGGAGTGGGCGAGATTCTCGGATTTCTTTTTCGCTCGATGGGCGTTGGTGTAAAAACCAGCGCAGATCGGGCCGAGATTAATGATGATGCTTTCTTCCCAATTTTTCCCACTAGGCATAGGCACCAGGACCAACCCCAAGGACGAGACGCTGACCTGAAGAAAACAAAACACTTACATTCAGTAAAATTAAATGTAAATTTCCTAAAAAAAGTTCAGAACTTTTGTTCCCCCTCCTTTTCCCTTGCAACTTGGTGAGGTTTTTATCCAGTAAAGACTTTTTTTCCTCACGATAACATTAATGTAAAAGTAAATTCAGTCCAAGTAAATAATCACCTTCAGAAGGTAATAGTTATAAGGCCAAATGAGCCGTAAAACTAGTTAGTTAGAACATGAAAGGGCATTGCAAAGCCCTAGCTAGTTAGAGGATTACGAAAGAATCCGTAGAATCAAAAAAAAAAATTTCAGTTTTATAGGCATTTTGGAGTCACACAATATTCCTGTTACGGATCTGAATTTAATCCATCCCACACCTTTTCTATGGATGACATCCGCTGCACATCCTCCGTCTCTGTGGATTAGTGAGCCCAGACACTTAAATGAATCACAGTTGGCTAATGTTACTCCATCCAGTTGCATCGAAGGAGTTACAGCATTTGTGTCTTCAAATGGTAAATACAAATATTCAGTCTTTTTCCTGCTAATTTTTAGGCCATTATCCTCCAGGATCTTTCTCCACCTTTCCAGGCTATTCTGTAAGTCACAATGATTATTTGCTATCAGTACTACATCATCTGCAAAAAGCATAGTCTTGAGAATACTGTTCATTTCTTGGCTTGTTAGATAATTCATGACCATTATGAATAGCAGTGGGCTGAGGACAGATCCTTGGTGTACCCCCACTTTAATTGGAAATTTTGGTGATGTCCCTGATGTGCATCTTACTTGAGTTTCAACGTTTGTATACATATCTTGTATGGAAAGCACATATCCTTCTGGTACGTGTGCTCTCAATGCCGCCCATATCAGGCTTCGGGGAACCCTGTCAAATGCTTTTTCCAAGTCTATAAATACCATGTGAAAATCTTTTTTTGCATCTCGATGTTTTTCAACTATTATTCTGACTGTTTGAATAGCATCTATTGTTGATTTTCCCGACACAAAACCGCATTGATCGTCGTGTATTTTTACAATATTCCTTATTCGTGTGTTGATAATTCTCTCGTATATTTTCATGGTGTGAGACATAAGCTTTATCCCTCTATAATTGTCGCAATTCCTAGAGTCTCCTTCATACATCTCCCTCACACGTATAAAGAAGATGAAACGCAATCCCCGTCGTAAAAAATATTAATTTGGAGGAAAATCACACGTATTATATGTGTCTCACCATTATTTAATGTGTAAGAAAGAGCTGCAGCATTATAGCGATAAGGAACGTGTGTTTATTACCTTTTTGCCATCACGGTAATTATTTATTTATTTATTGAATAACGCCCTTTTTCGGGGCTTTTACATATGAGTGGTATTTATTGTACATAACTGAACTGCCTCAGTAACAATATTTTATATTTGTTTAAAGAAAAATTGAAGATGTCCACTGACTTGGTATAATTGTTTCCCTCCATTAGTATTCTGGGCAAAGAGTTAGTCCCAGAATTTCTACTATGAAATAAATCCTGACTTCTAGTATTACGGGTATCCGGAAGCTTATCAATTCAAGTAATATCGAACTATCAACTAAATTATTTAGAATTTTATTTTAAAATACCAAATCAGTTAGAATACTTCTCTCTGACAATTTGAGCTGACAACAGAATAATTCTAATTACAGTACAATTTAGTAACCCTATCAGCATTTAGGCAAGTGACTCCACAATAATATTTTTAAGGCATATAAAGAACAGTCACTTACATCCGAATGGTTTGCAATTTCATTTAATAAGTCACGATGTCGACTTCGGCTGTAGTGGTCAGGCCCCCTAGCATGGTCGATCGATATAGGTTTTATCGAAAATATCGGTAACTTGCGATCGCTCCCGAGCACGACTGCAGGCCACTAACGAATAAACAACAGTTTACGTCACATATATTAGGAACCCCTAGTCATTGCGAACTATTTTTTGTTCTTTAGCGGTCTACAGTCGTGCTCGGGAGCCATCGCAAGTTACCGACATTTTCGATAAAACCTATATCGATCGACCATGCTAGGACCCCTGGTACATATAAATCATAGCATCCCAAGAGAAATGGGCTATCGATGAAATTGTTCCAAATTTTGAAAGACAGAATAGCAAGACTTGCTTTCCGTCTAGTTTCTAGACTCACAGAATCAGTTTCCTCAAGTAAGTCAATATGGTGCATGAACCTTGGATACGTTCCATGCTTCCGCATGTAAACATACCTGAGGAATTTCTTCTGGATTTGCTCTAACACATCAATGTACTTCTGGTGGTATGGTGCCCAAACATCGCTCGCGTACTCCAGCTTGCTTCTCAGTATGCCATCGAATAACGCTAGCATAGCTTCTTGGTTATCAAACTGCTTACATGATGATGGACCCAAGAAGTTTGTAGCAAGACTGAGTGAGAAGAGAATGACAGTTCGGGATCAAAGACGACACCGAGATCCTTCACGGATTTTACACGTGATAACGTTTCGCCCTTTATTTTATAATCGAAACTATAATGTTTTTACAACGAGTGACGGACATTGTGACACATTTCTTTGTGTTAAAATCTAATTTGTTTGCCAACGACTATTCAGATAGTGCATCCAGATCAGTTTGCATTTTAAAGCAATCTTGTTGGAAGCATATTTCCATCATAATTTTAAGGTCATCAGCAAATAGTAGACATTTGCCGTTCCTAACACAGTTTTAAATGTCATCTATAATTATTAGGAACAACCTAGGTCCGAGGTTAGACCCTTGAGGAATTCCAGATTGCGCTTGGAATTTTTTTGAATTATGTCCATTTATCGAAACAAATTGGCTTCTGGATTGTAAATACAATGAGAAAATGTTCAGTGTTGGTAAATCGAAGCCTATTTCAAATATTTTCCTCAAAAGTATATCATGATTAACACGGTCAAATGCTTTGGTAAAGTCGGTGTAAACTACATCTGTTTGGTGCCTCGAGTCTAAACTGGTGGCTACCAACCGCGAAAAATTAAGCAGATTTGTGATTGTTAATTTCTTTGGAAGGAAACCGTGTTGATTTTCACCAATAAATGGCGCAATCTGGTGACTTAATTTGTCAACAAATCAATTTTTCAAAAAGTTTGGGCAGCACTGATAACACGCCTACCAATTGCTGGAATACCCATTTTAAAATTTACAAAACGTAAGAATTTGTTTTGTATTCTTTCAACAGCTTGTTCATGTATACTATAATGTGGGTTCCAGACGGGAGAATTGTACTCAAGTTGACTTCTTACACAGGCAAAATATAACAGTTTAATACACTTTATATTTAAAAAAAATCTAGTTAGCCTAGTTATAAATCCCAACATTTTTAAGCCCTTATTGCAGATTTCTGTTATGTGGTTAACTAATGAAAGATTTTATTGAAAAGTGATGCCTAAGTTTTTAGTTTGTGTTAATGCCTCAAGAGCATTGTTATCAATGTAGTAATTAAAGATCACTGGATTTTTTATTCCAGAAAATCTAACTATTTGACATTTTGGGAGTAAAGTATAAAAAGGATAAAAGTATATAAAGTATAAAAGCGCATATTGGGTACGAAAAAAATCTATACCACTTGATCGATTAAAAGTAGATTACAAGTTTATAATCCGCGATGTGAGGAAGATCACAGAATAGGAGTACAGAAACACGGTAAGGTTAGGTTAGGTTAGACGGTTTGTGTCTCCTGACTGCTTTAAGGAGTAAGGAGCAAGCGAGGCGGTGTGGGAGGGAGACAGGGAGAGAGGATGGGAGGGGTAGGTACTGATGGACAGGAGCCGGGAGGGGAGGGCAGGGGGAGGAGGTCAGAGGGCGAGATTAAATTCTCTGCTAAATCTCGGAGGTATAGCATATTATTACTCAACCAGATACAGCCAGGGAGGAAACCATGTTTGAGAATAATAGTAATACAGTCACATGGGGTACACATATGCAATTTTTAAATACATCAATATTAATTTCTATTTTGTTTTCTTTAAATGATTATAATAAATGCAAATCTTGGAAATGGAAATTAACCCACTTCCCGACATCCGATATAGCTGAAACTCAGCAGATAGACTCCTTGTCAATGATAATGTTAGCTTGTATTATTACTGTGACGATTCACGGTTACGGTACCGTGACGGCATAACAAAGTCAATACACGTACGTTGCTTAACACAACAATGCTGCAGCTTTTTCAAAAGATGTGCACCTTCGACCAATAGTTAATATATCGATGATGTGCACACAATGTGCGTAGGTCTGTTTCCTCCAAAAGAAAAAAGTCATAATTTTCTTGCATCTCTTTCACACACCACACCCTGACGTTTCCGTAGACACGTACAATACTACTAGCTGTGACGATAATTTTAAAAGTATGGAATATAATTACAAGGTTTAATATTGAAGTGTGAGTGAATTCAAAAAAATAAGAAAAACGTCAAATGTCAATGCGTTGATAGTTTTGCTTTTGTTTTGAAACTTATAATGCTGCAGCTCTTTCTCACTCACTAAATAACAACAGTCGAAAATTAAACAAACGGTGAACGTATGTCTGCACCCCCCCAAAGGAAACATACAATCATTATCATACATCTCTCTCACACATGTAAAGAAAATGAAACGCAAATCCCATCGCCGTAGCTAAGCCGTAATGAGTTATATCTGTTTCCTCCAAAGGAAAAAGTAGTGCTTCGGAGGAAACAGACACCCGTGTAGTGTGTGTTGCATCTTTTGTCTCACCATTATTTGATGTGTAAGAAAGAGCTGCAGCATTACTAGGAAATAACATACGTTTATTGCTTTTTTTCCATCACGAAACAGGAACCGCGAATAGTCGCGGTAATTTTAAAAGCGTCTAATACATTTCATCAATGTATCTAATGTATCCAAGTTTTCTTCTTCTTTGTGTGCCGTATCAGGTCCCCCCGACATTGGCGATCACTCTTGAAAATGTCTGTGTCTTGCGCTGCCCGGAATAGCTCCTCCACACTTCTAATGCCGGTCCACTCACGTATACTTCGCAGCCAAGACATTTCCTACCAGGCCCTCGGCGACCCTGTATTATATTAAATGGAGCAACTGATACTTCTCCCCTCGAAGTATATAACCAGATATGAAATTTTCCTGATTTTTATTAATGTAAGCAGTTCTCTATCTGCTCTAGCCCGCCCGAGAATTTCTGTGTTGGTGATCATGTCGGGCCATGGGACCTTGATCATTCTCAGGTGAAGTCACATTTCAAAAGCCTCTAACCTGTTCATGGTATTTACTTTCAAGGTCCATGTTTCACATCCATACAGCAAGACCAACCACACATAATATTTTAGCATTCTCTGCCTTAGCTGATATTGTCATTGCAGAAGAAGGATTTTAATGAACGCACCTAAGGGAACGTACCCATACTACGTGACCAACTTTTTGCAATTTTGAACCCCCCCCCCCCCCCCCTCCCCCCCGGAGACCAAAAACCTAAGCCCGCCGCCGCTCATTTGTACCAAGCGTGACATTTTGAAGATCCCCCCCCCCCCTAAACGTGTCATGTAGTATGGGTACGTTCCCTAACCTCTACGTCTGGGTTAAGAGTCTCCGTTTAATTTTCTTTCAGGAAATCTTTCAGGAGATCAGGCTTTTAACAAGGTTTCCAAAAAAAATCAACCATTTGCCATTAATTTGATGATATTGTTATGTTTGACTTTGTATTAAATAGCCCAACCTTTGTTGCAGTAAATTAAAATAAAGCGTAGGTACCTACCTAAAAATCACCTATTTTTATTTATATAGAGCGCTTTTGATGGTGCTCCATTATATAGGCAATATACTTAGCACGGTTTTAAAATAATTCTCTATAAGAAGCGATTCCGTATCTTTTGTGGACACGGAAAAGATTTCATACGGAATCGGCAGTCAAATTTATGTGATTGTCTATGACTGTCAATTGCTTTTTCATGGGTGACCTTGGCCGATGTCAGATATCGCGTATTTTAGTTTAGAGCGTTTAAAACTTGAATTACCGTAAGATGACCGTATTTTTTTAAATATATTTTTTTTATTAATTGCTTAGTTAATTAAATAATTTGAGGATTCTTCGACCACTATACCAGGCATATGCCTGTGTTGTGGCGAACGATTACATGTTATTTTTATTGAATCATTTGTGAAACAACACAAATTATATAGATAAAATTTATTTGCACACGCTGGGATTTTGAACCTGCGACTTCCCTGTTGCTAGTTGAGAGTTGAGAGAATTATCCCTCGACCACGGAGGCCGTCAAAAGCAAGCCGACGGTATTTCATTCCCTCAGAGAATATTTTGTCAGAAGGTCATAAAATTTGCAAATAAATAAAATATTTCCAAATGCAAAACTAAAAACTGTTTTTGAAAGACAATGAAATACGCTTTCAAATTTTATTATTATAAATAAACATAAATATTTTGAAATATTGAATGCAATCATAAAAAAGTTTTAAAAATGGCTCACCTTACGTTTTTTATTATCCAAAATAAGTGATAACGAAAAAAAAAGAAAAACACACACATATTTTACTACGCAAATGTTTCATAAACATTATTATCAGCTCACATTTTTGTCGTTTCATAAAAAAATAATGAATAATAAATTCTAGAATTATTATTCATTTTTCTCAAATTGCTGTCATAAATTTTGGTTTAAACATAAATAAATATTTTTTTAAATTACCCTAGAGTTGCTTCCAAAAAAAAAAAAACCTTGCGTAAATTGTGTTTTCTGTTATTTTTTGCATGACATTATCATTTCACCATTTTGAAAAAACATACTTTCCTCCGGTGTGTCCAACCCACCGCTTTCTCCGTTCGTAATATTCAATTATTAAACAATAATCCGGCGTTTAGAGGGCCCGGGGGAGACGGTGGAGAGAGGGGCTGGTTGGTGGGGGGGGGGGGGGGATTCCCCAACATCCCCCCGTCACCCAACCCCCAACACCTGCCCCCCACGTGATTCTAGACAGGAAGGGTGGAAAATCAACATTCATATTTTGCACTTGCAAACTTCAACAAGAATCTCTCTTCGAGCCTGTGTGGTCTTGATTAATTGTTTTGGAGATGTGCGTTTAATTCTAGCGCAATCGAAGATAATAGAAACAAGATAGATGATCCATGAACCATTCTTATTGGCGCACAACGCGTGTCGCCAACATCGTGCGCCCTTGCTACATACTACTGCAAGTTGAATTCTACGCACAGCGGGCCCCGCCTTTTTTCTATCTACGCACCAAACTCAAGACTTTCATTGCATAGCCACTTTGATAGTCAGTGCACTTAGGCCGTAGTTCGACATAGTCGGAGTGTTCGATGTTCTCTTTTTTGGCCCAGCCGAGCGATTATGTATCTTTCGGATCGTTATTAGATAACGGACGTCATCTCCTGTCAGATTTGTGTGATTTTTATGGCTGTTATTTGCTTTTTCTAAGTACAACATAGGTATATTAAATGAATAAATAATCATGCGTGCTTGCAGGATTTCGCAATTAAAACGATCTAAACTAAAACATGTGACAGACAGTATGTAAAAATCACACAAATCTGACAGGAGATAACGTCCGTTATCTCCTGTCAGATTTGATCAGATCCCACAAAAGATATAGAATCGCTCGGATGAGGAAAAAAAATCCCTCAGGGCCTCTTTCATCTTTGGGGATACTGTGTGAAGGTTTTTTTCAGGTAAGGAAGGAGAGGAAGTTCTGGGAGGGAAAAAGGTATGACGCGTGGATAGGAATCTGGGGGTCAATGTGTCCAGGAGTGAGAGACGTATGAATCCACTCCTCTGGTCGAGGAATCCGGCTGGAGAGGTCTAGATTATGTCCGCCTCAAGCAGTCTCTCCCTATCCGGACCGCCATGCAGTAGGTGAGGAAAAGCATTCGCAACCAAGACCTAGACAAACCTCACTCCAAGAATCCGAGCACCTTTGCTAAATCACCAAACGTAGCGAACCGCATGCTATATCTAGAAGTTCAATACAGCAAACGTTATTTATCAAATTTTGTAAAGCTCTCCTACCTATTGTAAAACAGGACAAAATATTTTTTCAAAATTCGTAAAGGCATTTGAATATTTTAGATTATAGGTACGCATAAAAAAAGCTCAATACACATACTTTTTTTTACCTACCTTAAACTTAACTTATTTGGGACAGCCAATTATTTTGGGGCGGTGGTACCCATATACGCCTCCCAACATCCCTGTACGTGCCTCATAATAATATCAATTGCTCCCAGGAGCTCCTAAGAACTAGTGAGACTTTTCGCATCCCTTTTTTTATTTTTTATAATGACTATGACTATGGCATCCCCAATTGGGGTATGTTGTGAGGCTGAAGATAGTGGGGAGGGGAAGGAGGTGGGGAAGAGGTAGGTTGGGAAATACCTGGCTATTCTGATCTGGTCACGACACACGGCTAAAGCCCTTTTCAAGCAACGTTTCAATTCTGAATGGTGGTCTTACACCAGGGCGATACTGATAGTATCTTCCACTCTGGAACATGCCGCAAATATACTATATATTATTTTAAACGAATTACTTGTGAAATAACACAAATTAATCAAATAAAATTTATTTGCGCATGCTGGGTTCGGACCCGCGACCTCCGGATTGTGAGTCAAGAGTCTTACCCACTGGACTACTGAGGTCGTCATTTGGGGTATGTTGCGAGGTTGAACGTAGTGGGTGTAAGAAAATAGGAAAGAGAAGTACCTGGCTATTTAGATCTGGTTATTAAACACGTCTAAAGCCATTTAAAGCAACAATGTGTCGATTCTGAATGCTTGTCTTTCACCACCAGTGCGATACTGAGAGTATCACCCATTCTGGATGCCGCAATCAATGGCTTAATTGATCAGTAAATGGTAATGAATAAGCTGACACTTTAGTGGCATCTATCGGCCCATTAGGGAACTGTTCCCATTCCGTCAGTTGCCAGACTCTATGGTCGGAATTACGCAATAGGAGCGATGTTTGGAACACCGTTGCTTTTTAGTTATCAACATTTTATGAACATTTCGTTATATGGTAGAATATATTTTTCATTACATAGATTGTAGAAGATGGCAATTTTGTTCAACAGACTAGTGAGAATTAAAAATTATGAGATGAGATTGTTTCCATCGTCCTTATTAATAGCGTTTAACCAGCCAGCGACCGAAAATCCAGATTTCGTCAAAAGTTGTTCTTACGATCGTGCAGGGCGGTTACAATGAGAAAGATTAATTATTCTCCGTACCAGCTTTTAAAAATTATAACTCAATTCCGATTTTATTTCATTCCAAATTTGCTTTAAATTATACCTACATTCAAAAATGCTGAAAGGCGTGATGATAAAACTATTAAAATAATGTACTTTTTGTAATTATTTTTTGATTATAAGTATTTATCATTTTTCAATAATATCTAAGTTAAATAACAATGTTAAAAAAATCTGAAATATATTAGTTTGTAATGTATTGATTTATTTTACTGCATGATTATATTATTTGAAATGGGTGTGGTATAATACAAAATCTTTTTTGAAAATTTTTTTTGTAGAAAAGAGTCAATACGTCTAAAATCTGATGTAAAAATGACATATTTCTTTTTTTTTCTCTGGTAATTAATAAGTTGTATACATGTATAGACATTATACTCGTGCGTGTGTGAATTAAAAAATATTTTTGAAGTGAAACTTCTTTAGCCTCGTTGTATTTGAAATTTGGATGAAACGGAAGTGGGTCACTATAATTTATTATTTGACGGTCCTCGGTTCTAATAAAATGCGGGAGCCTCCGATAGCGCGGCGGTATAAGACGCCTGTTTCTCAGCGCCCAGAGAAACATCCAGCGAACATAGTTCGAATACTACCAAATCCAAAAAATAAACATTTTTATTTATATAAAATCAATATCCAATCTTCAAACCACTTTAAAATAAACTGACAAAAGAAAAGCGACCTGCGACTTTCTAGTTTCACTTCTACCGCTTGTGATTTGCACTCTCTAATTTTTATATTATTTTGAATTATCGCAAGGAAACGTGGGGATGGAGCATGGGCGTAGGCATGGTGAACAAGGTGGGTTTGCCCCACTCTGGCTGGCCGATGCACGATCACTGGGATTGTCGACCGAGTCGAGTTTTTAAATTTACAGCACTTCATGGATGGTTTTTCCTTCTTCTCTTCATATTCTTTGTATTAACAGAGCCTAAAGCATGAATATGTTGTAGAAGTCTACCTTTTTTTGGTACCTACTCTAGATATTTTTTTGGAGGGGGGGGGTGGGGGTGGAGGAGGTGGAGTGGGAACCCCCCTAATACCATGCGAGCGAAGCCGCGGGAAAAAGGTAGTAATATTATAAACCCAAAAGTTGTGTTTGTTACTCTTTCACGCAAAAACTACGGAAAGGATTTAAATTAAACTTTAAAATAATATTGTATATACATCAGAATAATATAAAGGCTATAATTTATAAAGCTAGCTAGGAAGGGGACGCGGAAGGGGAGCGGGTACGCAAGGGAAGGGTGATTCAGGGAGAAACAATGTATTTCTTTGAAAAAGGCATTGCAACGCATGCCGGGAACCAGCCAGTACAAAATAAATCATTTATTTATTATTCTCTACACTTTCTAGTTATTCTATTCACCTAACGTTCTAGGTTAGGGAACGTGCCCATACTACGTGACCAACTTTTTGCAATTTTTAACCCCCCCCCCCCCCCCCCCCCCCCCTCGGTGACCAAAAACCTAAGCAACCCGCCGCTCATTTGTACCAAGCGTGGTATTTTGAAGACCCCCCCCCCCTGAACAGGTCACATAGTATGGGTACGTTCCCAGAAAATTGATGAAATGGAGTTAGTATCAAAATTATTTCATTAACAAAAAAATTATTATTTGAAATGGCACACACTTTAATAAGAAAGTTTAATAGGATACGACTTTGAACACAGAGGACATTATATTAAAACACCGTGTATTGCATGATTTAGAGTTGCCATTTTTGCGTGCATAATATCTCTCTAATTTATCAAGAAAAAATATAATTATATTATACAGAAAATTGACAATATTTGTTATGTTTGTATAAAGTCTACGTGATTTGCCTTTCTACGTGTTGCAGTCTCCTTTCGAAATATCGTCTTCGGCATTATCAGCCTATTAAAGTAGATACTAAAGCAGAGGCCGCGAGTGCTGTTCATTTGAGACATTTAAAAAACATAAACACCCCAAATGAGGACCCCTAATTGCCCGGGAAATGTTCAGGAAGTGATTTGGTTTATAAAAAGAGCGAGAGAGTACCGTACTGGATGAATTTAAATGCATAATAAAAATGCATTTCTTTCATTTTTCATACCTTTCGTGTTTTTCTATTTTTTTTCTCATAATAATAATACTTGGCGAATTTATAAGGCGCCGTTTTCGTGAAAATCACCCCAAGGGCGCTGTACAAGTAAATATATAATAAAATTTACTAAGATTTGTATCTATGACTAGTGACTTACATCTAAGACTTATAGCTAGTGGATTATATCTACGACTTATAAAAATTGTACACATAAATTTAGTTTAGTTTTAAGAAAATAATTCCCCTCAGGGCCTATATCATCTATGGGGATGCTGTGCGGGGGGTCTTTCTAGGAAAGGAAAAGAGAGGATGCTCTGCGAAGAAAGAGGGTATAAGGGTGGGTAGGAATCTGGGGGTCAGTGTGTTCAGGAGTGACGGACGTATGAATCCATCCACCTCACTGCGGTGCAAGGCGATGTTCCGAGGGAGGGAAGTCAAAGGGACTTTCTCAACCATTCTCTCCCTATCTCTGCCATGCAGTTTCTGGGCAGACGCATCCGCCGCCAAGACGCAATTTGAATTTCCGATGATGGAATAAAAAATAATAATAATTGAAATAATTTTATATTCATAATACCACGGTTGAGAGCCTTTCATGTTTGGTCTTGCAAAGTTCCGTGAATTCTATAATCCCCGTGCGAAATTTTACGATTGAGTTTGGTATCAGCTGTTTGACTATAGTTTCCCTATCACCTTACCCCTGAAAAATCACGGAATAATAATTTAATTTCCAAGAATTTTTTAGAAATTTTGTATCAATCAGATCCCAATAGTATCTAGTAGTAAAACCACGTATGATTCTGTGAGAAATGTGGAGAATCTAAAAAAATTACGGCTGATGTATGCTGAGGAAGATTAAGAAAGGGACGCTTTGATGGTTGTAGATATAAAATGTAGAGAGAATGAACGTAAAAGAGATTAGAAAGAGAATATATAACGCGAACGCGAATGGTGGCATGACGCCTAAGGAAGAGATGAAACCATCAAGTGAACCAAATACTGTGAGTCGGACCGTGTCAGGAGTCAGAATAACAGAAGGGCGTGTGTGACACGATGTATGAATCTGCATGAAGCAGGGAGTGGTTTGAAACGGAGTGATGGTTTGTTAGTTAGGTAGGTAGGTACTTTATCCGTTGTCTGAATTTTAAGAAAAAAAAATTATAAAAATTTACCACGTGTCTATATGTATATCAGTTCTATTTTGAAGAATTTCCCAGTCATGCATAAAAAATTATACTGTTTATTATTTGATTCAATAATTTAAATTTTATAAATCTATCTGTTTAAACACGGCCCTGTATTTAAGACAGGCGCCAAAATAAAACATCTCCAAACAACTAAATTAAAAATATACTCGTACTTGCAAGTTTTGGTTTCGTATGGGATCTTTTATTTCTAGGAAGTCACCACTTAGCTGACTAGTGACTGGGTAGGTGGATTTCCCCTTCATAGGTAGGTACCTAAGTGTTTATTGGCTTATTATGGTCGGCATATTATCGACAAAGAAAGAATGGAGGAGAAGCATTCAAAAAATTATGAACCAAAAACAATCAATAGGTAAGTATTATTTATTTATATTTTAGTTGGAACCTACAGTTTACAATATTTTATAATGAATGTCAAAATATTTGTAATAAACTAGCTTTTACCCGCGGCTTCGCTCGCATGGTTTTAGGGGGAAATCTACATATATATACCTATATATATATATTATATAAATCAAAATATGCTAGCTTCTCGGTTTGTAGTTCCCGGCATGCGTTGCTGTGCCACTTTATAAAGATATTGTTTCTCCCTGCGTGTCCTTTCCCTTCGTCCCATTCTTTTTCCGTGTCCCCTTCCCCTCACGTGTTCCCACTCTGCCTTCTCTGCTTTCCCTCACCAGCTTCCACCGTCCCACGAACCCCCTCCCGATTTTCCCTCTCGCATTCCACACATTAAGTCCCTGTACATTCAGTTTTCAAACAGCTCGCGTGCCACCTATTGCAATTTTTTTATACAAATTACACAATGTCAGAGCTCACCAGTATATATATATAGACACCTTCGTTGACGTGCTCACAACAACTCACCAAAGTTTCTTCGCAATCGGATGAACAGTTTAGCCATGCATAATTTCACGATGCCAGAGCTCACTATTGTATACAGAAACCATCGCAGCATGTACACATCAAATCACCAAAGTTTCATCGCAATCGGATGAACGGTTTAGCAATGTGTAATTTCATGATGCCAGAGCTCACTATTGTAAACAGAAACCCTCGCGGGCATGCACACATCAAATCCCCAAAGTTTCATCGCAATCAGGATGAACGGCTTAGCAACGCGTAATTTCAAGATGCCAGAGCTCACTATTATACACAGAAACCATCGCGGGCATGCACACATCAAATCCCCAAAGTTTCATTGAAATCGGATGAATGGTTTAGCAACGCATAGCGGACATACATACAAACATTTTTAGATTTTTAGGGGAGAAGAAAGGGGGAGGGTAAGGGGGTGGGTAAGGGGGAGGGTAAGGGGGAGGGTGAAAGGGGGGGGATTGGAGCGGGGATAGGGAAGGAGGAGGAGGCGGAGTGGAAACCCCCCTCAGCCCCCCTCATACTATCCGTGCGAAGCAGGGGGCAAAAGCTAGTCTAATAATAATTTCTCATCGAATTTCGAAAATTTTCGAAGGTATTTTAAACGTCCTGTATATTTCTTATTTTTGAAGATGTAAAACAATTTTAGAAAATAGGTAAAGTTACTCGTACCTTTAAATTTTTATATTTGAAATATAATTTGGTATTTAAAAATTGCAATATTTCAAAACACAAAAAGGTGACAAAAAGCTTACCACAAACATTTTTATGTAATTAAATTAAATAAAATTCAACTACCGCGCAATAGTCCAAATTGGCAGGAGCTTGCGGTACTGAATGGAGTGAGGAGGGGAAGGAGATGAGAAAAACGAAGGCTGGGAAATTGTAATTTTCATCAAGCAACCGTAATGAATCTGAATTATGTTTTCTAAAAGGAAATGTTGAGAGTGGGTCCCACACTGATCTACTAAGTAATATAATTTGTTCGTATTCAGTTTAGACATACTTAAATAAACCGAAGGAGTAGACAGATAATTGAGACGTAAGTAATTGTCTGCAATAAAATAAAAACCAATTGCAAATTTTACAATCATCACTAATTCTAATTTCTTTGGAAAAACTTTAAGTATCGCCAATAAAGACATTAAGGCGGCATTTTGAACCCAGAAATATAATATTTACAAATAGACAATTAGACTACCGTTCTGGGGTAATTTACCACCGGCCATTAGCACTGTCGGGGTAGGCAGAGGCGACACATTCTTCTAAGGGATCACTAAATGCCGTTTTATTGGGGCCAGTATAAAGTAAGGGATGGTCCATGGTACAGGGTTCTCAAAAATATACTGACTTTTGTGTTTGGTATATTATACATTATATTATGTATGTACATATTCAAATAGGTACATTTAAAAAAAAATCGAAGAGTATTTTAACTCTCCTCCATACTAGCGATTAAATTACTACAATAGTATTGAAAAATTATTTAATTAAAGGTAGCCAAAACTCGAAAAAAATATTTCAATAGTTACCTGCAGGTGCGTACTGCACAACGCACGTGAGCCGCTCCGAGCTAAGACGTAGTTGCAATCAAAATGGACCATTAAGAGGGCATTACCAGAGAAAACCAGAAATATGTCATTTTCAAATCAGATTTTAAACGTATTGACTCTTTTCTTCAAAAAATTATAAATGGATTTCAAAAGATTGTTATTTTATCTAGCATTCGCATGTAATAAATTTTGAGATTTTTTTTTTATTTTTAGTATAATAAGGTTATTCCATAGGTCGTTGGCAGATTTGTTAAATTTTCAAAAAAGATTTTGTATTATACCACACCCATTTCAAATAATATAATCATGCAGTAAAATAAATCAATACATTATCTAGCGAACGCATGTTTTAGAATTTTAATTTTAATTTCAATAAAATCATTAAAAATATGTACGTACATGTGTTTCTTGACGAAAATTTGTCCATTTGTGTATTTATTTGCGCACTTACAAACTAATATATTTCAGATTTTTTTAACATTCTTATTAAATTTAGACATTATTAAAAAATGATAAATACTTATAATCAAAAAATAATTACAAATAGTACATTATTTTAATAGTTTTATCATCACGCCTTTCAGCATTTTTGGATGAAGGTATAAATTAAAGCTAATTTGGATTGAAATAAATTCGATATTGAGTTATAATTTTAAAAAAGCTGGTACGGAGAATAATTAATCTTTCTCGTTGTAACCGCCCTGCATGATCGTAAGAACAACTTTCGACGAAATGTGGATTTTCATCCGCTGGCTAGTTAAACGCTCTTAATGTTCAATTTATTTATTTATTTATTTACGCCATTGGAGCATTTACATCCATCGTGTAACATTGGAATAATAGAAATTGAAACAATAAAATACCAATTATTTATTAGTATTATTTCTCTTCCTTTACACTAAAAGAAGGGAAACAGAATTAAAAAGAAATAAAAACAAAAACAATATTGCAAGAATAATAATAAAATTTACATCCGAATTTTAGAAATTTCTGATATAAATTTGGGTAAGGAATAAATGAAAATAACAAACGAACTGAATTTATTTCCAAGCCTTTGTAGTCTTTAGATTGGGGAGCTAATGAAATAGTTAATTAAATATAAAAAAAATATTAAAATTATTAACTTACTTGTTCTTGTGCGGCTACTCGTGCGTAACGTAAAATTGAAGGCTGTTTTTCCTATAAAAAAAGAAAACTCATATATCATTCATTACACTTTTTATGTGCTTCTTTTTAAACAATTTTCGATTTATTTTATTAATTATGACTTATTTTTAAACATGTATAAAAAATGTATTTGAAAATCTTTATTTATCAAGTCGACGGCCAGCGTAGTCCAGCGGTAAGGCTCTTGACTAGCACCCCGAATCCCGGCGTGGCAAATAAATGTTATTTGATTAATTTGTGTTATTTCACATTTTATTTATTTAAAATAATATATAGTATATTTGCGGTACGTTCCAGAGTGGAAGATACTCTCAGTATCGACCTGGTGTAAGACCACCATTCAGAATTGAAACGTTGCTTGAAATGGCTTTAGCCGTGTTTGGTGACCAGATCTGAATAGCCAGGTAATTCCCCACCTTCCTCTTTCCTATCTCCTTCCCCTCCTCACTACCTTCAGCCTCACAACATACCCCAATTGGTGATGCCATAGTCCCACTGACTCCAGACGGGAGTAGTTGGGACTCTTGTGCGGTATTCATATAAAAAAAAGTCAATCAGTGAGAAATAGTTGTGGTGCAGGCGAATTCTCAAGTTATTGTTCATAATATTGTTTTGTTAATTATTGTCTGTGTCTGTGTTTTCTCCTTAAATAAATAAAATAAAACTCCACACAGGAGACTGTGAAGAAAAAAAATCCCTTTAGGCCCTGTGTCATTTTTCGGGATGCCGTGTGGAGGGTCTTTTTAGAAAAGGAAGGAGAGGAAGTTCTGGGAAGGATAAAGGTGTGAGTAGGTATGTGTGGGTCAGTGTATCCAGGACGTATAAATCCAACCCTCCCACTGCGATGCAAGGCGATATTCCGGGAGTGTCCTGATGGAGAGGTTGAAAGGACTCCCTCAAACAGCCTACCTCACCCTATGAACCCAAGCACCTCTACTAAGTCACCAAATGTAGCAAACTACTTGGGGTGACATATTTTTTTATTTCTTTTCATTGAGGAAACAAACAGTCATACAGTAAAATAATTTTATAACAATAAAATTCATATGTTGTAGACCAATTAAGTTCCATTATGTTAAATATTGGTTTAGTATTTGTAGTGAACGTATGTCTTGCAGTATGAAAGAGACATGCGTGTGTGAGTGAGACAGCATGCGGAACGTATAAAAGGCGTGAATGTTGTCCCATTCGTCCTCTCTTGTTATCAGCTTCCTAAGAAGAACCTAGTACAGTATTCTCGGATTAAATACACATAGTCTACCCACGTCTATTATTGACATACACCCCATACTGAGATCATCATATCTGAGGAATCTGGACCCATCATAAAGGAGTTCAGAAGTAATGGGATAACTGGCCACGGTCATCACAGTATTTTTACCTAATCAACTTATTAAATGACAAAAAGAAAAAAACATAAACATATTAAAGAAAAACGGAAAATTATTAACAAACATGGTTATACTATTTACTATGGTTGATAATAATATAATTTTCACAAAAAAGAGAAAAAAAAGTATTTTAAGTTATTAATTTACTAACCCGTCTGCTTGGTTCAACATATTCGCACCTCACAATCCGGAAGCCTCAGTCCCACGCGTAAATTCTGAAACCGTCACTTTGAATCGAGATTGTAAAATATCTATGCGAGATAGCTTTCATGTTTCAAAGACAATAAGAAGCATTATTTCATTCTCTTTCTGGTTAAAAATACATATGTTTGCATGAGAAGAAGAGAGATATATAGTTTTTAAAATGTAAGGTCGCTCGGGACGTTTTTGGTCTTATGAAAATATAACGCGATTATGTGTTTTGGGATGTATTTATTCCTAAACAAGCAGACGGGTTTTAAGCTGCATTTTATATGGCAGAAGTGTTGGTTATCCAACAAACGACGGTGGTATATACACACGATAGTTAGCTACCTAGTGCCTAGTATTTATTTCTGAAATGGATAATTTTTTTCCCATCCACCCTGTAGGCGAGTAGTCAGCCAGTGCAGGATATAGTGATTTTGTTTCTCTAAGAGAGAGGTGCAGAGATTGAGAGATGGAAGATGCTGCAATAAACCCATTAAAATGCATTCCGCCTGCCGAAGGTATCTGTATATGTGTGTACGTTGAGAAGAGTAGGGCCTGTTTTTAAAATACCGTTTAGGATAATTTGTCGTAGTTTTATTTGTAGAAGCTGTAGCACTTTTAACAGATTATGCCCAAATATCGATGTGTTTAATACAAACCTTGATAAATTCACAGCATGCATAAAAAAAATAACACTATTGAATGCCACATGTTTAACTAATAACTTAATATTTCATTGATTTCTGTATTTCTCTTTTTTATTTTTAGTATCACCATATTTTCTCTCCTGCTTTTAGCAGTTCCAATTCAAATAAAATCACTTCCTGAAATATATTATTGATATGCATCAAAATTTAACTGTAATCCCTTGAAAATTTTCAGTTAATTACTTTTTGTAGATTTAAGTAAGAAGATATTATCATAATTGTTTATATCAGGTGTAGGTATTGTATATTTTTGAATTATGGTTCTAAATTGAAATTTGTCGTTATTTTATTGGTCTATGACATACTTATTTTTATCACTGTCATTTATGAATTTTGTACAGACTGTTTATAACGCTAATAAAATAAAATAAAATAAAGGATTTTAAAGATTTTTCCAATTTTAAGAAGTTAGTTTAGATAGGTAAATTTGTTAATAATTAATAATTATTGTTTTTCTTTCCAATTTTATTTCTGCATACCAACGCCAAATTCACAGAAGTAACAGTACAGGAAAATCACTAAGAGGAAACTATTTTTTTTTAAAGAAAGACAAACATTCCCGAGTTACGAATAACCTGACAATGTTTGAAAAATTCCTACTACCACCACAGTAAGCGGAAAATGTTACTTGTGCGTAATGGAGGACTTAGCCATGAATAAAATGGAATACGCAACTCCTGGGTGGGACCCAAACCCGATACCAACTCAACCACTGATCTGTAAATTTATTTTTTCATTAGCCTCACGAAGTAGGACCTGAGGAAAATAATTTCTCTTAGGGCCTTTGTAATCTTTGGAGATGCTCTGTGGAGGGTCATTATAGGAAAGGACGATCTGGAAAGGAAAAGGTATGAGGGGTGCGAAGGTATCTGGGGGTTAGTGTGTCTGACGTAATGAGTGACGGATGTATTAATCCATCCCTCCAACTGCAGTGCAAGGCGATGCTGTGAGAGAGTCCTGCTGGGGAGATCAAAAGGCCTCCCTCGACCAGTCTCTCTCGATCCGGCCCGCCACGCTATAGGTGGGCAGGCGCAACTGCCGCCAAGGCCTGCCATGCAGCTGGTGGGCAGACGCATCCGCCGCCAAGACGCGGAATAACCTCACCCCATGAATACGGGCACCCCTGCTAAGTCACCAAACGTAGCGAACACTTGGGGTAGCTGTGTTGGTTATCTAATTATCTAATAGATGGATTCCGCGACGGCGGTACCCATACTCGGCTCCCAAATTGAATTTGTCTATTAACGTTTAAATGTATTTGAGAAAAAAACCAAGAGTACAGAAAGTTGAAAGAAAGTTTGAAACCAGAAATCCAGAAATACCAAAATTAAAGAAACACAGTCCTTTTTATGTATGGAATTTGCAACAAAAATGTCACTCTAATTTTTTTTTCGTTCATAAAATTAAAAAATAATAAATTAATAATTCCCCAAGAATGATTAAAAAATATCTGTCATTTTGAATTCTTTGTTGCGAAATGCAAACATTGGTTTCTTCAATTTTTATTTATTTGCATAACCATAAAAACACATTTACGGGCAAAATGCAAAACTGTCGAGTTTAAAAACGTACATTTTTGGACGCAAGGTCTACTAACTGTTCACGTAACTACGAACTAAGTACTCATCTAAAATGAAAAAATGTAATTTGCGTTGAAAAACTTATCCCCGTCATCTTAGTAGACACCCCAACAAAAGTGTTGCCATAAATCATAAACGAGTAAGAACCTACCGACAGTCAACACTACACACTATAACACACTAGTCCTTTGACGCCGCCGCCTCTCTGCCATATAATAAATAAATAGCACAATGCTAACTGATATTATATTCTAAGACCCTTCCAATGATGGTCGCCGATTTTTATTTCTGTTTACGACAGCCATGTCCAAATAAAGATATTATTATGCAGTGTTTTTCAGCCATGAAATTGGGCAATAAGGCCCTGTCAGCGCTCCGATATTTGAAAAAAGGAACTGGCCGCAGACGTCATGGAAACAATTCATAGATAAACGTGACAAAAGACGGGTGACTTGAATTCCCGCGGTTTGTTTGAAATACTTCCATATTATAGAGATGTTCGTTTTATTTATTGTTCCTAATAAGGTAGGTAGGTACTGCCGATTTTCCCTCTTTGTTAGGTAATATTTATTGTTATGCGAGTAAATTACAACTAGATTATAGGTAGTAATGGTAAGAAAATATTAATTTACGCACAAAGGTATCAACAAAGTGCTTCAAAGCGATTGAAATGTTTTTACTCTCTTCTCACTCTAAATCACCATTTGCCGGGATACCACCTCATTTATTTCAAAGAACGAAAATTGAAGTCAATTCAACTTCTATTGCAAAGAAAGCCTTTTCTCGCTGCTCTATTTCATAGATTTTAAGAAATATGTCATAGAATACTCGTAGATAAGGTGGGAACATATCAATGGTGGGAACCCAGATTTACATGTAAAAAAAAATAAAAGTGTGTAACATTAAATTTGCAAAATTGGAACAGATGTAGATAGGTATGGTAGGTTTTTTTTTACATTAACTCAACACAGGAGGCCCGGAGGAAAAAAGTTCTACTCAGGGCCTATGTCATCTTTGGGGAAGCTATGTGGAGGGTCTTTTCAGAAAAAGAAGGAGAGAAAGTTCTTGGAAGGAAGAAGGTATGAGGAGTGGGTAGGAATTTGGGGTTCAGTTCGTCCAGTAGTAATGGCCGCATGAATTCATCCCTCCCACTAAGGTGCAAGATGATGTTCCGAAAGAGTCCTGCTGGAGAGGTCAAAATGTCTTCCTCAACCAGTATTTACCGATCCGGCCTCCACGCAGTTGGTGGGAAAACGCATCCACCGCCAAGACCCTGACAAACCTCATCTCTTTGAACTCGAGCACCTCTGCTAAGTCACTGAACGTAGCGAATCACTCGGGGTGACCTATGGCAGAGGTGTTGATTATCCAATAAATGGTTCCGGGGGCGGCGGTACCCATACCCGCCTCCTAAATTGTGTGTTGTGTGAAAATGTAAATGAATTTTTAAAAAATTCAATTAAGTACCCAACTTTACCTATCTACCTAACTCTAATATATTTCATAAACGATTTTTTTTTATTTATGTATAATATTATATGAAACTGTTAATATGTTTTTGAAATTCTGTACGTGTAAACATAATATCTTATTCATCGTAAGATTTAGGTAAAAATGACAAAATAAAATACTCTTTTTCAATAGGAAAATGAAATTTATTTAAATTTTGTAAACGTACCCGCGCCACGCAAGCGACAATGTTAATAGTGAATATAATTTAATTTAAATAAAAACAAAGGCGTATATCGCTTATTTTATCAGGTCATACCTTGGCAAAAGACCGCCAAATATCTTGGAGTCACACTAGACACAAAACTCACATGGACACCTCACATCAAAAATACACTCACAAAAGCCAAGAGCATCTCCGGAGCTCTATACCCACTACTACACACAAACTCCAAATCATCCCTCCACAACAAACTCCTCATATACAGATCCCAAATTCGCCCAGTAATCGAATACGCCTCCCCAATCTGGGGGACAGGCAACACCAAGAGACTCGAACAATTCCAGAACGCTGCGCTCAGAAGATATACCAAAAGCCCTTGGTTTGTCCGAAATAGTATCATTAACTCAGGCACGAAAATCCCCCCCCTAAAAACGCACATAGTAGAATTAGCCAAAACGTTCTACTCCAAACTCGCTTCAAACCCAAACCCAAGCATCTCCCGTCTCGGGCACATAAGACCCGACGACCCCCCCACTTACCCCCTACCCGTATCCATCACATTTCCCCCCTGATGTGTGGGCTCTAATAAAAAAAAAAGTAAAGTACAACCAGACATACAAAAAAGATTAGTATTACACAAATAATTTACAAATACCTACCGACAAAAACAAAAATATATTAAAAATAAAAAAAAAATAAAAATTAAATACAAAAAAGATAGTATAAAAAAATAAATTCATAAGCCCTCCAAGTTGCCAAAGGCAGCCCACACATCGGGTAGAAAAAAACCATCCTCCAGGTGACTCCAAACTACAGTTCGCGAGACAGAGGGATTGACTTCCCTGAACCTCGTCCAACTTCACAATATGATACAGCAGCTTATTTTATCAAAATTATCAAAATGTTTTTCAACAAAATTTCCCAGTTCATCATTGACGGCCGGCGTAGTGCGGGGGTAAGGCGCTTGACTAGCATTCCGAAGGTCGCGGGATCGAATCCCGGCGTGGCAAATACATTTTATTTGATTAATTTGTGTATTTCACAATTTATTCATTTAAAATAATATATATTATATTTGCGGCACGTTCCAAAGTGGAAGATACTCCCAGTATCGCCCTGGTGTAAGACCACCATTCAGAATTGAAACGTTGCTTGAAATGGCTTCTGCCGTGTTTGGTGACCAGATCTGAATAGCCAGGTACTTACCCACCATCCTCTTCCCTATCTCCTTCCCCTCCCCACTACCTTCAGCCTCACAACATACCCCAATTGGGGATGCCATAGTCCCACTGACTCCAGACGGGAGCAGTTGGGACTCTTGTGCGGTTTTCATGTAAAAAAAAAAAAGTAAATACACTGATTAAATAAAATATTCTACATTCAATGGGTAAATGTTATTTCTTTAATACCTATCACATTTTTCGAAATCAACGAACCAAAAATGAAAAAAAATCTGTTTTTCCTGACGAAGAAACCATTGGTTTCGAAATACATTGATAATTTTGATTAAATAAGTGGTGTTCGCAGTGTTTTGTTTTCATTTTTAAAATGTAGCCATAAAGTGAATTGGCGATTATTGAATAATTTTATTTTCAAGCTGGTGTGTAGGTACCCAGTGTTGCTCGGGGTTAGTAATTAATGATTCGGAGTAAAGTCTTGAGATTGTGAATTCTACTAACCTAGGAATATTTTTAAAGATGAAATAATGTTATTGTTGATAATTGAAGAGGTTGATTTTTTACATATTTGATTCACTTGATCGCGCCATGACTTTTTCGGGCGTCCTCCACCTTTACGATTCACTTCCACGTCATATTTATTTTTATTTATTTATTTACATATGCATATATATTACAATACATTACAATGTGATACTTTGTCTGTCCAACTGGGCAGAATACCCGTTTCAGGACAGCCAAATTGTATATTTAGTTCATAATATTCTTAACAAAGGAATGGTTTCGTTCAAGATATCACGGGAATTTGCTTCTGTCAAGACAACTTTGGAGAAAATTAAGAATTGTATATAATTAAGGGATGGTTTCTTTATGTCTTTAAAAGAATCGCAAAGATGTGATTTTTTTCAAGGTCAATTTGGAGTTTTGGATTTGTTTTCTTTAGTGCGATCACAAGTAGGAGATTCTTTCCAGGCCATTTAAGAGAACATTTACAATTGCATAGTCAGAATTTACACATTTATAAAGCAATATTTGACATATGAATTCCCAATGTATTTATAACTATTTAATTTATCATGACACTCCTTTCTTCGTTCATCCGCTCTTTTACCACCGCCACAGTTTACCACTGGTGAGTACCTAGTTGTTATACTTAATCGTTTCACGTTTCCTCTGGCATCCTCGACATCTACCATTCACTTCCACGACATACATTCTCCTTACATCAATTTCTTCGTTCATTACACAAGGCTCATTTTACAACGCGTAAGTTTTTGATTCATTCGATGATTCAATGCCTTACTCGGGTGTCCTCAACTTTTTCCACCATTTACTTTCACATCATAATTCATTCACAATGTCCATATCAGCTAATACAATATTTTTGTTACTTTTGGTTGCCACCTATGTACGAGTATTATTGTGATTGACAACGTAACATGAAAAAACATCTTCGATGTTTGATTTTAAATTATCATATTATAGAAAAATATTATTAGGTAGATAGTCGAAGGGTTGAAATCAATATTCGTTCTCACCGGGTAACTAGGATTTCACCCCGCGTGCGGGTTCAATCATTTGCCTAGTCCTACACGTACCTACAAGCAAATTGGGAGGCGGGTGTGGGTACCGCTGCTTCGGGAACCAAATATTGGATAACCCCTGCCATAGATCACCCCAAGTGATTCACTACGTTTGGTGACCTGCCACGAGTGCCCTGGTTGATGGGGTGAGGTTAACGTAGGTCTAGGGGCTGATGTGTTTACACTTACTGCGTGGCAGGCCGGATCGCTAGATGAAGGCCTTTTGACCACTCCAGCCAGACTCTCTACCTATCCAATGCTTTTCAACGCACTGGGAGGGATGGATTCACACGGATCGGATGGATTCCCAGATTCCTACACACCCCATCATCAAATCTTTTTCCTTTCCAGAACTTCATCTCCCACTATAATCGTAGTATTTAGAGTAATTTTACCGGGATATTCGTAACCCGGGAATGTTTGACTTTCTTTAAAAAAGCTACAATGAATTTATGACTAAAACAATTTCAATTCTTCGAATTTATAAATGTAGGTTACCTAGTAGGTACCTACTTAAACCTTCTGCAAAAACTATACCCAGGTATAAATGGATTAATGTACCTGTCTGTTTATTTTTTTTTGCCTAGCGACAAGATTACTAAAGTACTTATATTTTCCACAGTTTAACAGTAATCTACCTGCCAAAACACATTACAGTAATCATTTGCGATTACCATCGGTAACAAAACGTTGTGGATAACTCGGTAATTAGTAAATACCTCATTACCGGTATTGCCAGAAGCGAGAAAGTGTTTAAATATTATGTAAATAAATTGATAATTATTATTAGTTAATTAGGTAGGGAGGTATAATCAAGGGGTGTTTGCTTAGCAAAATATAAAATAAAATTATTGTGATAGTTTTGAACAGCGCCGTTTAAAAAAAAAAATACCTCCAGGAAGGTAATGTCTTTAATTAAGAAGGAATAATCATAAAAAACCGGAAATATGTCATTTTAAAATCAAATTTTAGACTTATTGACTCTTTTCCACAACAAAATTATAAATTGATTTCGAAAGATTGTTCTTTTATCTAGTAAAGGCATGTTTTAAATTTTGAGAAAAAATGTTTGTTTTTAGTATGATAAGATTTGTTAAAAATTCAAAGCAATTCAAAGCTCTGGAAAAACTGTCACTCTGATTTGGATTCCTGGACATGTGGGCATAGTGGGTAACGATATTGCTGATTCCTTGGCAAAACAAGGAGCGTCTAACCCTACCGTTACCCTCATAAACCATATTCCCCTGTCTGATATTTTTTCCATCATCAAAGATAGATCCCGCAATGTTTGGACAGAGTATTGGAACATTGCTAGTCAATCCAAGGGTGCCCGTTACGCCTCAATACAAAGGACTATCCCATCAAAACCGTGGTTTCAAAAATTCCCCCATTTTTCCAAAAAAGAAATTTCCTTACTTATTCGTATGAGAATCGGACATTGTTCCGTTCCTTCTCACCTTTATAAAATTCATGTGCTTGACTCCCCAGATTGTACGTTCTGTGGTCTAGATGTGGGAACTTTAGATCACATATTTTTTTATTGTCCCTCTCTAAATAAATATCCTCTCTTCTATCAAGCGTTATCAAAAATTGCCTCTCCTCCATTAAACATTTCATCTCTTCTATGTCTGAACTCTACTCCAATCTTCCATAAAATTCTGAAATTTGCACATTTAAAAAAAATTAATATATAAATTCACCTTTCCTTTCTCTGTAATTATAAATGATGGCCTAGAACACCCTTGAAGGGTGAAAGCCAGAAAAAATTGAAAAAAAAAAAAAAAAAGATTTGTTAAATTTTCAAACAAATTTTTGTATTATACAACACACATTTCATGTTTCATTTAATCATGCAGTAAAATAAATCAATAAATTATTTAGGAAAGCTTAGGTACCCTGAAGAAGCTTGAGTAAAGCGAAACCGGTCGGTTCGTAAATTAACAAATCTCGTGGTTTTAAACAAAAAAGTATTTTATTTTATTAAATATGTCAAACCACAAAGTGATTGCTTTCTACAATAATAAGAAAATACTTCTGTTTGTCTATTTATTTACGGACGTACAAACTAATATATTTAAGATTTTTTTAACATTCTTATTTTGCTTAGCCATTTTTGAAAAATTATAAATAGTTATGATCAAAAAATAATCTCAAAAAGTACATAATTTTAATAGTTTTACCCTCACACCCTTCAGCATTTTTGGATAAATTAAAGCAAATTTTGAATGAAATAAAATCGATATTGAGTTGTAATTTTAAAAAGCTGGTACGGAGAATAATTAATCTTTCTCATTGGAACCGCCCTATACGATCGTAAGAACATCTCTTGATGAAATTTAGATTCTCGGCCGCTGGCTGGTTTAAGGCCCTTAAACATGTTTTTTTGTAGTTTTGAAGTGAAAATTCTTTAGCACCGTTGTGATTTAAAACTCGAAGAAATGGAAACGACACTAAAAAGAGATAAACACATACATCTATAAGAATTAGCCTGAGAGAGAATGAGATAGTATAATCGGTCTCCTCTTTGTGCGGTGCTTCGTAGCCTGTCGGTCTCCTTTTTGTGTGTTGCTTCGTTGCCTCCCCACTATTGTCTAATTTAGTTTTCTGAAGGTTTAACTTCTACCGCGTGTGAACTGCACACTCTAATTTTGTTGTGTAGTTAGTTAATATACTTTTTCCAAAAAATGAAAACCGATTTAGTAATAGGTTAAATAATGTATTTGAAGTTTCACTGTGTAAAACTAGGCTTGCGCAGACAAGCGTATTTTATTACACCAAAAATGTATATACTCTCTGTAAGACTATAGAAATTGAATGTAAAAATATATCCTTCTATAGTAAATATAAAAATATGATAAAGTCTCGGATAAATACCATTGATGCAAACATTTACTTGCTGTAACATCTGACCTGATGTAACTTAACATGTCGTTTGAATTTTAATTCAGTAAACACTAATTATTATTTTTTGTTTATATAATTTTATTTTTTAATCTCTTAAAGATATTATAATGTAGGTAGGTACTTATGCATATGAGTAAATTTTAACTGTTTTAAAACACACACAAGTATACCCACGATCTGGCTATTCCATACTTGGGATTTTTTAGTTAATCTGCTATTTATAAAAAAGCCTGTATGTATTGTAAAATTATATCAATGTATGTACCAAAAAATTATTAATTAAGAAAAAAATATGTATACATATTTTTTTTATTATCCCCAATTGAATGAAGTTGGCACCATATTTTCTGCCTCTACAGTACATTTTTAAATCATTGTACATATACAGCTTTACTAAAAAAATCTTTTCACGGCCGATAACCTGTGTTATTGCAATAACATAAATAAACCCCGTGTACACTAAAACACATTTTATTACCAATAACCTTTCTTACGTGATCACGATGTTAAAATGCATTTAAGATCTGATAACGTTGTATATGGTTTTAATTTACTAGGAAACAATGTTGTTTTAATTTTTCTCCGCAAGGGGCATTTGGCGCGCCTGTGCTGAGCATTCCCGCGACAGCCCGCGATGACAAAACAGCTCGGTGTGTTTATGGCGGGATATCGAAAATTTTGTTAGTACCTAAGTGTTGTGATTTTACTTAATAATTTCTATTGTAGTGACGAATTTACTCTTCTGTTCACATAATTTATATATTTACCATGTTATTTGTGTGGTTTACATCAGTTTAATCAAATTATTGTAAAAACGCCGTACTTTCAAAGTTGAACTGTCAGAATATTGTTTTATAGGTTACTTAAAAGATAAAATTTACATTTTAAGATCTTTAATTTAAGAGAATTTCTTAAAAGTGATAATTTTTTATAATATTAATATCTAATACATGTATTCGTAAACGTATCAAAGAAATTAACGTCTTTAGAGATGCAAGAAATCTGTTTTAAATTTCGGTATTATTTCTAAGTTATTTTTTGGCAATAAAAAAAACTTTGAAAATTTTTATTATTTTTTTATTGTATGCACGACGAAAAAGTGAGGTGATAGTTTCCTTCCAAATTTATTACATAAAAGGACTGAGTTTTTTAAATTTTGATTTTTTCTAAATTTATCTACATTTTGGTCAAAAATGTTGTTGGAGGAAATTTTTTTCCGAGTTTGAATCTTAAAATATGGCAGTTTTTGAAAACTAAAGTGTATTTCCAATACACAAATCTAAAAGGTAATTTTATCTAGTTTTCATAAATGGTATTTGTTTTTACGACACCTTCAAAAATAAGAAATATATAGAACATTCAAAATACTTTGGAAAAATTCCAAACTTCGTTCAGACATCATTAATAAAACAGAGATAAAGTACCCTTTCAGGCTGTGTAAACCACGTGTATTTTTTTCCATGAACAATTTTTTAATTAGTAATGTTTTCACATCCGCGGCCGTTTGTCAATTGAATAAAATTTTCACTGGGTTTTTTAGTAAGGCTGATAGTTTATAGTTTCGTATCGGTGATCGATGAACCGGTGGATGCAATTTTTAGCCATAAGTTGTCATAGTGGTTTGTCTAGTTTGTAGTTAAAAGTAAGATTGTATAAATGTATTAGTGATGTAACGATTGTTACTTTTTGAGCATTCGCGAATGCGAATATCTGCTACCGACATTCGCGAATGCGAATTTTGAGTTCTTTTTTTTTTATTTGACGCTAATTACGTATGGCTTAGCGGCTCACGTTTGCATCTTGTTCCGAGAATTTCCGAGTTGATCCGAAAAAATCCGATCGGTTGTTTTATTTCATTTGTCGTCTGCTCGTAAACAAAAACAAGTGAATTTTAAGGTGATCGATTAGTGATTAACATGAGTAAATTCAATTCTAGTGAAATTTGGATTTATTTTACACTTTGCGATGCTAAACGTGCTAAATTACTAACGTTCAAAACTTATGTAGACTGACTGATAAAATTTTCAGAGAAGAATTCGTTTTAGTTTGTTTACATTGCATTATTATATTTGATTGTTTTCCAAGTTCTAATGAGAAGTTAATTTTTATTTAGTAGTGATCTGGAATCATAAGTTTTATTACCCAATGTAAAAGCAGATGGTAAATAAATAATACCAAATAATAAAGTAGAGTGAATTACGAGGTTAAAATACTTTTTCTAATAATAAAAAAATAAGAAATAAATGGATTTTTTATTAACCTAATATAATGTTTTTTTCTGATGTTCACATTCGCAAAACATTCGCTCGAACTTTGAGAATGCGATTGCGAATGCGAATATGCAAAAATATGCGAATACGAATGCGAATATTCGTTACATCACTAAAATGTATTATAAGTTTACAGCGCCCTTGAGGTGATTTTTCACAAAAAAGGCGTTATACAAGTCATCCAAATATTATTATTATTATTATTGTGCCTATCGAACACAAACAATACTAAAACCTAAAAAGAGAGACTAATATCCCATTAGAAATCTTTTTAATTAATCTGACACTATTCGAAGTTCTCCTACTATCATTATAAGCGGTAAATGTTACTTGTGCAATGATGGAGGACTTGGCTAGCAGACAATTGAACCCCGACGCTTTAAACCACTCATCCACTTTTCATCGCATTTGAATTTAAACGTATCTGGATATAATCATTGAAAACAATATTGACCGCCCTCAAACGAAAAATGTGGATCAGAAAACAGAAAAAGGTTCGTTGATGAAGAAGATAATAATAATAATCTAAACGAAAATATAAAAGAGCACAAGACACAGAAAAAACAGAAAAAGATAAAGGTCACAACTGGGACATGAACCCAGAACCTCTTGTCTATCCGGGACGTGCTTTTACCAATAGGCCACTTGCATCACATTTTTTTTAATTTTTTTCCGGCTTAGACAAATATTCTAAGACATTCTGCATTTTTTTATCGTATTTTTGAAACCCTGGGGATTTTTTGAAAATTTTAATCCGTAAAATCAGACCATTTTTTATAAACCGGAAAGACGGGACATAATTTTATAGGTGCGAAAAAACGATAATTACATAGCCGAAAATCATTTAAAAAAAAGAAAGTTTTCCACACGAATGGCACAGGAGAATAACGAGGCATACCAAAAATATTACATCTCATAAATATTTTTTTCCTTGATCCATCCCATTTATCATAAATCATTATAATGTACAACGTATATATTACTAAATCCAATGTAATATACTTGTACTTGTAAATTATAATAATAATAAGAATATTATAAAATTTGATTTTGTTAAAATCAGCACCATAACCATTATATCTCTAAAACACGTACCGACTTCTAAAATGTACGGGGTTCTCTTCAGAACATCTGTCAAAAAGTCGAACCAAATGATAAGTTCGCAGAGAACAAACAATAAATCTAGTAAACGAATTCAAAAATTCTCCTGAAATCAAAGTGACGCCATATAAAAAAAAATCAGTGTGGAATTGTACAAAATTAATAGGAACATTTTCGGAGACGGGACATTTTCATGTAGTCACGTCACGCGCCCAAATAATGGATTTATTTATTTAAAAATAAAAAAAATACTAACATTAAAAAACTTTACTAACATTTTCGTAATCTTAATAAAAAGATCTATCCACACGATTTTTTCCAAGTCGTTATGAATTCAATGCAAGTGGCCTATTCCGCGATTACGCCGTACTGGCTAACCGTTATAATAGTCAATCTCATATTTCAAATTTTAGAATTAACAATATTATCTTCAAATAATTTATTTTCCATATCATACATAACTACCCTTTTTTATTGGAAACAATGTTTCTTAGAGTTTGTAGCCTGGATAGCTTCACGGATAAATATATCCGATTTTATTTATATGGAACTATTGATTTTTTATAAAAGTCCAAATGAATATTCAATTTTTATAAGAATAACTCCCTTTTTATAATTTTCGACCGCATCTTGGAATTGAACCCAGGACCTCTGTCCTGCTACGACATTGCTCTGACCACTGAGCTAATTCGATGATATCAACACAATACTGACTGAAATTTATAAGCATACCCATCATACTTCGATAAAGAACTACCAACATTATCTTCATTTTATTAGCATATTTTTGGCTGCGACCTTTTTGTTTGACTGCAAGATTCTACCCGAATTAAATTGCATTCTAGATAGTAAGATAATAGTTAATAATATCTATCTTTATAAAGGGGGACGTCTGTGCAGCCCTTGTCATATAAAACTTAATTTTTGGATTCGACACCAACGACATAAACGAACTGAAAAATTATTTTTCACCGAAAATCTACTACGGACGTATGCTACTACTATTTATGTTTTAAAACCACTGGAGCGATTTCGTTCGAAAAATGGATCACTTTTATTTTTCTGCGAATGGTAGGAAAATGAACCACATTTTCCTACCATTCGTAAAACATTTATTGTAATTATTTAAAACATTTCCTTGGCCAGCCATTTTTTTTAAGACGAAGCTATTGAAATGGTTTATCTGTTATGACTATAGATGTCACAAATCCGAACTTCGAAGACTATTTTAGAACAATGTTAAAAATGAGTTTTAAAAATATTTTTTGCCGCTGAATTTTTAAACAGCTGTTTACGAATAAAATTAAGTCCTTTTTTCCATAGATATACACCTTTCATTATCAAGTATGTCACAGACAAAATACAGAAACCGAAAATATTCTACATTGACCCGAAACCGAATAAGTATCCCTCATAAGTATATCTCTATGTATGTAATTAAGTATATCTAGTATAATTAAATATATCTGTCGTATATATAATCAAAGAACATTTAAGGTGTCTTAATAATAATAATTTTTCTGAGTTCGCTAACCATATCATTGAAAATAACCATAGTTTTGAAAAAAACACAGGGATAAATATTCTTCATATTAATCATAAAGGAAAACGTTTAGATAACTTAGAAGCTTTGGAAATTAAAAAAATCCCTTAAAAATAATGAATCTATTATCAACAAACAAAAAATATTGTCATATAGCCCAATCATGGATTTGTTCCCCTACCCACCCACTCTACACTAATACCTACCCACCCAATCTACATTATTAACTAACAACGGCTCCACCCCTACCATAATAAAACATTGTTCTAAACTGTCAAATTAGTATAAGCTTTCCCTGACGAAGGAACGTTTGTTCGTTTGAACGTTGTATTGTTTCATTTTTCTTTATCTGTATTCATTTGCTATATTGCACTATAATAAGTTTTTATGTCTCCATGTTAAAATTCGAAGGTATGAGTTTTTTATTGTTGGCGAAAAATTAAAAAAAATGATCTTCTGGGAAATCTCGAGCAATTGTGGCCAATTTATTTATTTCGCGTGATCGCTCCAGTGGATGATAAAATCTAGCAATTAAATAAATGATTTTTTCGTGATTTTAGAGGCAACAAATGGTAATAATTCAAGAAAATTATTTTGCTTTATTTTCTATAGAAATACAAAAAAAAAAATATTTAAAAAAAGCTTTATTGTGGGCGTAAATGCAAATTACAAACATCTGATTTACGTTGTTGTTTGAAGAACACATTTGTCCCAGCTCACATCTCACATAATAAGTCTGATAAAAATCATTGTATTTCCCTTACCATCATAGTGAGAAGTATGATCTAAACGGTATTGGAAAGAGAAAACAACACTCTTTATATTAAAATATAAAAGTTAACCACAAACTAATTAAAATGTAACAATTATTATAAGCAATAATTATCAGCCTGAAAAATACATGCCGCCAACGGTCAATTTCACCAAAACGGCCAATTTCACCAAAAAAATATAGACATAATTTGTCTCGACGCCACCTAGCGAGAGATTTAGCACTAACAATGCCTCTGTCACAAAAATAATGTTGGTTGTTTTCAGGTGGAAAAATGTTATAAGCAGTAATTGTTGAATGAAACACTAGGATATATCGAATTATTTGGCGGGTATTAGATAAGCCGACGTAGCTCAGTGGTAGAGCACCTGACCAGCAATCAGAAGGACACGGGTTCATATGTCCCGTTGTCGGCATGTATCTTTTCTCGGAAGATTTTTTCAATGTAGATGAGTGTTTCAGGCTGATAATTATTGCTTAAAACATTTTTTACCCTTTGTGCTATGCTTATGCATAAAAATCTTGTCTTAAACATTAGTTTATCAATTAAAAATAATAATTAATTAAAATGTTTACCTTTATGAAGCCAACGTTTTCGTCAGCATTTTGAAAAAAAAAGAAAAGTTGTTTAATAAATACCTGAGAATAATATATTTTAGTTAGGTAGGTACTGTAACATAGTAGCGCAAAATAGGGCCAATAACATAAAATAACAACATGAACTCCTTTCCAGCAATTAAAGCGCTAATGAAAATAAATTCTCTGGGAAATTGCGAACAAACCTTCGTCAATTTAATTTTCCCCGACGTTCATTTATGCTCCATAATCCTTGCTTATTCGCGCCCATCTCCCTCTCGGTCGGTTCGCCAATTACGCCACTGGTGCGAGAGAGACGAGGCTTAATTATGTTCATAATCCCTCGGTTACTCTTTCTCTTTCGCGCAAAATTGAATTTTAATTTATAAAATTTAATTTGTGTGTTTGTTGGCTTGTTCGTTATTGAAGTAAACTAAAAAAATACAAGTGTGCAGTTCACACGCGGTTTAAGTGAAACCTTCAGAAAACTAAAGTAGACGAGAGTGGGGATGTTACGAAGCACCGCACAAAGAGGAGACCGATTATACTAACTCATTCTCTCGCAGGCGCAACGAAAAATACGAAACGAAACGAAAAATAGCGACACTAAAAAGAGACAAACACATACATCTATAGGATTTAGCCTGCGAGAGAATGAGAGTATAATCAGTCTCCTGTTTGTGCGATGCTTCGAAGCCTATCGATCTCCTCTTTATGCGGTATTTCGTTGACTTCCCACTCTTGTATACCTAGTTTAGCTTTTTTAAGGTATGGTGGCTAGATCTGAATAGCCAGGTCCTTCCCTACCTACTTCTTGGCCACCTCTTCTTATCCCCTCTTACCATCAGCCTCGCAACATACTCCATTTGGGGATGACATAATCTCACTGGCTGGGAGCAGTTGGGACTCTTGTGTGGCATTCTCATTAAAAAAGGTTGTTTTCCATTTTCTTTTTTTAAACGTACGTAAATTATCACCGACAAATCTTGTATTAGGTAAAGATTCGCGGATTCCAATTATTTCTACCGTGCAAAGCCGGGCTATCAGTAAGAAATATAAAATCAGAGAGAGAAGGAAATAATCTAATTCCCAAAACAGTTATTACGCCTCTAATATTCCCCGTTGGTTCTGTCCCTCTTGTGCGTCAGAAAACGCGATGAGAGCGAGAGAGAGAATAGATCATAATGTCAATAATTATCCAGGAGTGTATCCTCTTTTAACGCCATAAGATCTTAACGTGTAAGAGTGAAATAAAGGATGGGGCATTTTCAAAGGCTCTTATTACAAAACCGCCATTGTTGAAAAAATAAATGATCCTTCTCTTTTGCGCGGAGCCTAAATACCGAGGTAATCGGCAAAAGAAAATAATACCTACGTCCTTTATTTATTTTATCGAATTTAACTGATCGGTTAGTACTTTGCGGGTTCAAACCTATTGAGTCCTATATCTTGTTAAGACTTTTTTACCTCTGCAGCCCAAAAGTAAAAAGAATACTGTTCAACGCTTTCTGTACCTCGCTGTAACTGTGGGTTGACTACACTGCATCCCAATGACATAAGGTTGCTTACAATAACGCATATCGCCAACTTTCCCGCCTACCGACTTACTGCAGTGCTACAGAAATGTTCCTGGAGGCACGAGTGCACACTTTCCGAGCCCTTATCCGCCACCGCATCAAAAGCTTATGGCGCAGACTACGCAAATCGAGCGGGGGGGAGTGGGGAAGTCACACGGAATCGAAAGAACGGTAGCCGTTGCGCGGTAGCATGTTCTTCAGTTTGAGGCGTGCCTAAAAAAAGATCACATCCAAATAAAAGTAGAACTGATCATTTACGCTTAGCTCTATCGCTCTAGTGATCAAGTTTTGTGATTATTTGTGATAAAACGCGGCAATAGACAAGGGCGGATCCCGGATTTTTTTCTGGAGGAGGCACAAGGGGAGGACGCACAAAAAAATCAACAATTACTGTTAGGATTTTTTTCAGGGGGGGGGGGGCACACAAGGGGCGGACGGGCAAAAAAATCAATAATATCTTTTCTTGGGGGGGGGGGGGGGTACAAGGGGCGGATGGGCAAAAAAATCAACAATTACTGTTAGGATTTTCTGGGGGGGGGGGGGGGGGGGGGCACAAGGGGCGGAAGGGCAAAAAAATCAACAATTACTGTTAGAAGATAACTTGAAGTGTGATACTTCAAGTTTATATACAAGTTCAAGTACGTATAGGAAGGTTAAATGTTTAATAAAGACAGTTTCAGCTTCTAAGTATGTACTGTGATGGAATCTCCACAGTACACAAAATACCACCTGGGGGGGGCACGTGCCCCCCCCCCCTAAATCCATCCTTGGCAATAGATATCTACAGACTACAGCTATTTGAATTAATTTAGTAGGGCAATTTGCAGCTGGCCAAATATCTTGTGTTTGCACATTATTATAGTTTGACGTAAGTAATAGGGAGTTCCAACATATTTTTTTTATCTAGGTTAGGTATCATTGGTACCTACGTGTTGATATACATAGTTATTACTTCCTACTTACAAAATGGTTGTGCCTTCCTACTTTTCAACCTCGCATTGGTTATCCTATGGATAGTGCTTATCGAGTGAATGGTGAAATAACCTCTTAATATTAACAATTTTTTCTATTATCTAATATTTATAAATGTTATTTATCGGCGAAATTTTAAAACTTTTATGTAATATTTTTAATCTTGTAAATGTCAAAAGCACAGTCGTATTGCAAAACTTAAATGATTAGAAAATTCTTGATGTTTGATAAACCCTTATTTAAAAAAAAACAAGGCTAGTTTTTCCTATATAAAAAAATTACAATCGTTATATTTAATTATTTGTAGGTATGTTTTAATTGTACCTTGTCTTCCTGGATGCTGGAACAACCTCGACTTCTTATTTCAGGCGGCCAAATGAGGAACTAACGAACGAATTTTTTTTTTAATTCATAGATTTTTAATTATTCATGAAATCTACGCTTGCGACGAAAGTAAATTTTATTTTATTGTGTCTTGATTCACTATTAGATCATTAAAACAACATATAATATATTTGCGGCATATTTCAGAGTTGAAGATACTCTCAGTATCACCCTGATGAAAGATCACCATTCAGAATTAAAACGTTGTTGAAATCACATTAGCCGTTTTTGATGACCAGATCTGAAAAGCCAGAACCTCCCCCATCTTCCTCTTCCTATCTCCTTCCCCTCCAGCTCAGCCTGACAACATATCCCAATTTGAGGATTGTGAACAGTTGGGCCTTTTTGCGGTATTTGTTATTCACATTAAAAAATATATTATCATCGTTATGTGGCGGTCCACCCTCTCTGCCTACCCCTAAGGAGAAACGGCGTAATGGTTAGTTATGTAATTATTTTATCGTAGGAAGTGTGACTTGGATAACCTCATAGAAACAAATGAAAGCGTCCACTCTCTGTCTAAAATCTTTCAATTTTCGATGCAAGCGCCTGAAAGAGAAGGATTTCCTTCGATTTGGTGCGAGAAAACAATCTGTCTTCCCATTGGCCACAGCTTCGGAGGGCGGAGCCCCAGATTTTCAAATTTCGAAGGGAAACCCATTAGACTCCTCCCCTTTCCTTCCGCCGTATATAACCAATGTGGTTAGAACATTTAATCAGTCGATGACAGAATTAGCAAGTGGGGGCATCGATGTTATTTTACGTAAAAAATCATCTTCGATTTGATAAAACTTAACCTAAAATAATTGCATAAACAGTGAATATTTACTAATTAATACAAGTTTCAAATCATTAAAATATAAACATTTGTGATTAGATACATAATTTCAAATAAATCGAAGTGTTTTTTGAGTGTGGGACAAAATGTTTTAAAGTGTATTTCGGTCGTTTTTTTGTGTATTTTCTTCGTGTTTTAAAATTTTTGGTTTTTGAGACATCGAGAACATTATTTTGAAAATGCAAGGATTCAGAAATTACGGTGTGGATGTTCACAAAAATCCTAATAACCCTTCGATAGTTGTTGATCTGATGCCGCCACAGTATACGGGAATGGGTCCCCATTCGCCACCAGATTCGCCCAAAAGCAAAGGTATGAATTTTAATACATATTTATCTTAATAATTATATTAAAACATTTATCATTATTTATGCATTAAACCGCTTACTCGTTAATACGGAAAACTTTTTATCCAAATAGTTAGATTTAGCTTTATTATTACGAAAAGTGAGTATTTATGTCGGGGGAGACCAAAAAATATGCATTTAACATTTTAATGTTGTTAAAATTAATTGACTAGCGCGGTAACGCCATGTTAATTCATCGTTTTTATTTTATCATTTCATCAATGCTGCCAATCATAGAAAAAATATTTTTGCGTAAAACAAAGTGAATGCATCATTGACAAGTTTGTACCAGTATTTATAACAGTAGAACATGGAAAGAAATGTATTAAAATAATTACACAAACCCGCTAGACAAACCCTGCGTAGCCAAACAAACCATTCAAAACCTGGAATGTTTTTTAAAAGTATGATGAAAAGCGAGTTTATTTTAGAGAATTTATTTTATAAGATTGGTACTTCCGACAAATGTCATATTTGATTGTCTAGGTATTAGTTAAAAACGGAACATTCCGTATTATCCGTGCATCAAACTTCGACAACACGAACGTTCCGTGTTATCCGCGAGGTGGACTAAATGCATATTTACCCATTTATCAGATTTCAAATTTGTTTCGGTAATTTCAAAATAGATATCTATTAGTTGGGTACCTAATGACGTACTGTATAACTTAATTTGACGTTATAATTGTTAAGCGGTATTTGTGTAGGTAGGTACTTTTTATTACTAGGTATCTAGGAATTATAATGTAATCATGTATGAATAATTTTTAAAATGTTTTTGAGATTAATGACGATGGAGTTGTTGAGATAAATATTAAAATAATTATGTTGAGAGGGAAAAATAATTTAATAAGTAGGTATCCATATTCATTCTTCATGTTGCTTGATTTGAATGAATATACCTACTATAATGCATATTTAAATTATTTTCCATATAATAATAAATTATTTTCAACATAATTCGTGTATGATGAATCAACATGAATAACAATTATGATGAAATGATGTTTTTCATTTAAAAATAATAATAATAAATAAAACACCTGTGTATATTTTTTGATTGATGTTCATATTTAGATATATGTATATAATGTCTAGTAAAGATAGAGAATTATAAGATACAATAAATTTAAATTTCGATATTTATTTATATATACGATACGCCCGTACGGGCTTTCCAAACATATGATATATTTTTAAAAACGTCACAAATAATTTGATTGCTTTAGATATTTAATAATATCTTGATTGTATATGAAAATATTTAGGTAGGTAGGTACTTACATATTGATTGTATATTATTGACATAATATATAGTAATATCTGGATTGTTTGTAAACTTATTTAATCATATCTTGATTTATGTGTACGTATCTAATAATATCTTGATTGTCGGTATGTGTACATATTTAATAATACATATATTGAATTTATGTACCTATGTGTACGTATTTAATAATATCTTGATTTTATGTATGTGTACATATTTAATAATATTTTGATTTTATGTACCTATCTGTACATATTTAATAATATCTTAATATTATGTATGTATACGTACGTATTTAATAATATTTTGATTGGAGGTATGGGTACATATTATTCTAAAACAAAATAACTCCTCTTGCTTTAGTTTACTTTTCAAGTTATAATTTACACAATTAGAAAATAAATAAAAAAAAGCATACATAAAAACATACCCCTATAAATTTTTGATCTGTCATCGAAATATTGCAATACCTACCTAAATATATTGAAATATTTTATTTGCGGTTATTGTTGCCAAATATTGCGATGTACCTACCTCTAAAATTTTGCCAAAATTGTCAGCTATATACATATACCTATTTTGAGACGTTATGAACTAACATTGTCGATTTGACTGTCCTAAAACGTGAATTTTCTGTCTTCTACATATAATAATTTATTATCATTCAAGTTAGGATTCTTAGCTCTACCTAGAGTTTAACATTAGGTATATACGTATAACCTAACCTAACCTAACCCACACCTGTCAATAAAATAATATATTTTTATTAACATTATTATTTGATTCGCCTAATACATTAATTAATTAGTTATTACAATTCCATGTATAATCTTAATTATTAAGAATAAAGTAAAATTAGATAGGGCGCAAAATTGATCCTCTTTCGCTCAACATTTCGGACAGCCTTGCGTGTCAACAATTATCAGGGCAGATATAAATACATACATATAAACAAATTATACCTCTACAAGTAGGTACCTCTATCTAACCACAATCACCCTAATTTCTACTCTGACAAAAACTACATAATAACATAATTAAACAGACTCCAAGTATCTAGCAAACCATAAGATTTTTACATTCCAGTTTCTGCAATAATGTTTCTACCCCAATAAACTACCCCAGAAATTTTGTGCCCCTCTGTCGGTACTCGTACCAATAAAACAAACAATAACACTGTAAAGTTAATCTCATTTCTTTTACAGCTGGCAATTAGGACACAGACTTTATTACTTTTTGTTTTTTTGAAAAAGTCTTAGAAATTTTTGAAAAAGTGCACGTGATCCGTTGCCGCTTTATGTCTCCCATTCCCCGGCCTTTCTAAAGACGATCATAATTTCTGGTCGCTACCATAAAACGAGGTATTTTCGAGTTTACAACTCTAAATTTACAAAATGATTTTTATTATTCTTTTGACCTTCTGAAAAATATTTCAGGTAGTAGAACGCGACACCTTTTCTTATACAAAAATTATGTTGTTATTTGAATTGTGTTTTATGTGATCCTTTTCCTATCGTAATGGATATCATCAAGATAATCAACAGTTCGTAATTATTCTCAGTAGGTGTCGCCCTGGTAAAAAAATCACCATTTAGAATAAATACTTTGGTGGTGTACATTAATTACGTGAGCAGTTTTTCTTCCAATCTAGACCCCCCCCCCCCTCCCTTGGTGATATAAATTTGGGCCACTTCGTATTTTCTTTTCAAGTAGAGTGAGATTTTGCTGGACCCCCCCCCCCCACAACTCCTTTTGAGCTCACGTAATTATGCATCTATGCCCCCTTTGCTTGAAATGGTGACCAGATTCGAATGGCCAGGTTTAAAACCTCGATTTAAAACCTTATTTCCACTACATCTCTTCTTCGTCCCCTTGAGAATTACAACATACCCCATTTGGGGAAGTCAAAGTCAAAACATTATTTCATTGTTAGACGTTACTAAGATTAAAATTCTGTAGTAGTTTAATAATGCAATAGCTCACCATTCGAGAGATCTTACTGATTCATGTTTTCGAACATCCCTTCTGTAACTATGATTTTAGATTCATATAAAAAACAATGCATTTCGAAACCTAAGTTAGCACCCTAAACTTTAGGTACGTATAGGGAGAGTAAAATGATGGTAATAAATAAATTATTAGTGATATAAATATAGGTAGGCAATTTTTATGTTGTCAGAGAATTAAAACAGTTTAACATCAAAACGTCGTCCCTTATATAGATATAAATTTGAATACATAATAAATACAGTCTCTTGTATAGGTACAAATGCGAATACATTATAAATACAGTCTCTTGTATAGGTACAAATGCGAATACATTATAAATACAGTCTCTTGTATAGGTACAAATTCGAATACATAATAAATACAGTCTCTTGTACAGGTACAAATTCGGATAAATAATAAATACTTTTCAGATTTCTTAGGAACTATAACACAACAATTTAGATATCAACAAACCCTTCGAATACCTTAAGTAATTTATGAATTTCATCACAGGTAAACCTATTTACGAGGAAAATGGTATAATTACCCACAGAATATCCCACACTTATTTTGATCTTCGTCGACTTATTTTCCTGGTTGAACAAAGGTTCTACCAATATGAATTTATACTTGAAGTGTTATGCTGGTTTCTTTCTTTGAAAGAAACATATTAAACATTTGTCCACTCTTTAATAATATTGTTAATTATTAAAAGACAGATAGAATAGGTGTGGGATGGATGGAATTTGGATCCGTTACAGGAATCTTATGGTCACCTGAAAATGTCTATAAAATTTAAAGGAAAGATATACCAGACTATTGTTAGACCCGCGATAACGCACCTATGGTTTCGAATGCTGGACTATGTACAACTCCTACTCTAGGCAACTTGAAACAGCAGAATTGTGAATGCTTAGATCGTCGGAGAATCACTAAAAGATAGGATTAAAAGTTCACGCATTCGTAGTAGCCTGGGTGACACGGATATGAACAGTAAGCTGGAGGAACGACAGTTGAGTCTGGTACGTGCACATAAGACGGAGACCACCAGCAGACCACACAGTGAAGCAGGCAATGTCTATGGAGATTCTTCGACAGTCATCCAGAGGAAGACCAAAGAACTCCTGGATGACTCAATGCTCCAAAATATTACAGAGAAACGGCCTGAACCGAAGAAGATATAACGAGAAGAGCCGACCCCAACAGCCAACCTAGGCAATGAGTTGGGACAGTGCAAGGAAGAAGATGAAATAAACAGCAGATAGCTAAGCACTACACATTTTTTTATCGCCTTAATATGACAGTTTTTTGGTGATACTTTTATTTTGGCAGTAGGTACCTACCGTGTATATTTCAAAGCTGCACAGCTCTTGCTAGGAATTAATAGTTGCAGAATTCATACAGCTTAATAGCTAACTTAAATAGAAATTGACAGATGAATTAAATTGAACACCCGCACATTGAATCAATTATCCAATAAATTGGCCAAATACATCTGTCGGCATTTAATGAAATCTCACCCCAAACGGCCAAACTCTCCGTTATACGATCAATGCATTCCGTCCCCATCAATAATGGGACAATTAACCGTATTCCGTATTCATTTATCCGTTGTCCGATCTAATTATCCGCGTGCCCGATTAACCGACAATTGATTATTGCTGAATTGTCACCAGTTTCAGGTTCCGCGCGATTAATTCTTGGGAATTACATCCCGGTTAACTCCGGGAAGCCCCAATATTGGGGTGCGACAAGGGGTGATTTTGTCGCGCAAGGGTGACCGACGCGTGGCAGGATTAGTTACATTACATATTTTATTTGTGTTGATGTTACTGTATCTGTTTTGATTTCATTCACAAATTGCCGAGATATTTGTGCTTTTAGAATTTGCTACGGATAGGTCCATAGCAAATTCATCCTTGTCGTTTTAGTTAGATGATTTTATCTAAATGTATGATTTTCTTATTGGGATTCAAAAACCAATAAAAAGTTTTTCTAAAAATGCTAAATGCTAAATACACTATAAAATGCGAACATTTTCAACTGTTGCAAAGGAAAGGCAAATTTTCGACAATATATCTGGTATAATCCAATCTCAGATAAGAAGTAGTGTTTTTTTATCAATGAATAGATTTCTTTATAGAAAAGCCAGAAAACACCATGACAACATTTTCACGTTCTAAATATTGCACAGTAGAAAGCAATTGTTAATAGTGGACTCTCAATTTGATATCGTCGGTGGTCGAGGGGTAAGGCTCGGCCTACCGAAGGTCGCATGTTGAAATCCCGACATGCGCAAGAAAATTTTATTTAATCGAATTGTGTTATTTCACAATTTAATTATTTAAAATATCGCCCTGGTATGCCCACCACCATTCAGAATTGAAACGTTGCTTGAAATGGCTTTAGCAGTGTTTGGTGACCAGATCTAAATAGCCAGGTACTTTCCTACCTTTTTCTTCCCTGTCTCCAGCCCTCTTCGCTACCTTCAGCCTCACAACATACTCCAATTGGAGACACCATGGTCTCACTGGCTCCAGGCGGCAGCAGTTGGGACTCTTGTGAGGTATTCACATAGAAATCAATTAAATATGTACGTTGAGGCTCTGCAACCGGGCTCGAAAGGAAGAAGATGGAGAGATACGAAATTACGAATGTTGGAGGAGCGCGCTAACATTTACAGCGACAAAACTGTCTGTCAGCGCTTCTCAGTTTGACTATAATCAAATACAGATTTAAACTATTAATTTCTTAATACATAATATCCGGGTTTTATAATATGTTGTATTGTATTTATAATAACATACTCATTGTACTTTTTTATGTGGATACTACAATTTCTATTGTTCTCTTTTATGAAATTTATATTTATATTTTTCTTTTTTTTTCTTTTATCTATGTATATTCTGTATTCATATGTAAAATAATTGTAATTCTTTTGTAAAAGCCGTTATAATCGGCGTTAATAAATAAATAAATAAATAAAAATCGATGCAAAAATGTTTAATAAAACACGACTCGTTTAAAATAGAGCAAAAATCTCGTAGGGAGCATCTTAGGTATCATTTAAAGAAAGATTGCGAATTTTTCACAAATATAATTTAGAAGATAATAGAAACAGACTTATTTTTAATAATTTTTGGAGCACACTTTGCGTTTTTTTTTATCGAGGGAATTTCATATAATGTTCATGTTTCATAATATGCGTTTCGGCGTGGGCAGCATCTAGACATTATCTTCAAAAATAACATATATTTTTTTAAGAGCTTGAAAACTTCAAATGTTTGGGAGATATGTAAGATATGTTGCCGCTCCAACACCAACTACTTACAAAATGAATTCTTACATCGAGCCTACCACTATCATAACACACACCTCACATATTTGGGAGGCGGGAATGGGTACCGCCGCCCTGGGAACCTTTATTGGATAACCAACACCTCTGCCATAGGTCACCCCGAGTGGTTCGCTACGTTTGGTGATTTAGCAGAGGTGCCCGGGTTCATGGGGTGAGGTTTGTCTAGGTCTTAGAGGCGGATGACCAGGACATACTGAACCCCAGATTCCTACCCACCCTTTAAACCCTTTTCCTTCCCAGAACTCTCCTCTCCTTCCTTTCCTTAAAAAAAACACTCCACACAGCATCCTCAAAGATGACATAGGCTCTGAGGGAAATAATTTCCCTCAGGGCCTCCTGCGTGGAGCTCATGTAAAAAAAAAAACATATACAGACATCTTCAATATAACTTTCAACAAATTCAAAGCAACTCTATTAGATAAATGAAATGCATCACAACACACCACTTCCATATTTATATTTATTGTATTATTTATCAGATTTCTTTTCCTAATTTGCAATATATTTACATATTCCCTAATTACATACATATCATCATCCTTATACTCCTATAAGATCATAAGCTTATACTTTATTGTGTTTTTCTATTTTATTATCATTCTTAAGTATTCAGCTTCTCTTAACTATTTTTTTCTTAGTTTTTCTTAATGCTTTTCTTGTCTAGCTACTAAAAAAAATATTATCAGCGAAAACATGTTTTTAGGCTTACTGTTTTATTTTAGCACTCTTTTTTATGTATATTTGTAAAGCTGTTTGTTTTCCAAATATAGATATTATTATTAAAACCCAGTAAACACCATTAAATGAGAATATTCTCACATTTAACCATTACAGAAAACAAATATTTGACAGTATAAAATCAGCGTATTTTTATATTTCCAACCTCACATATATAAAATCTCAGGTTTTCAATCAATGAACAGTTTCCTATAATAAAGCCAGTAAACACCATAAACTGAGCAGAGCACCTTTTCGGATTGGGCATTGAAAAAATATAAAAAAAGAATGGAGGTTTTTTTGCTTATCAAAGCAGCCGAAAACTAATAGACCATTAGTATCAGGTCGCTAAGTTCCCCACAGGAGTCGAACCGGGCATTGTAAACTGTAAACACGGGCCTTTATGGGTTTACCACTGAGCCGCCGCGGCCGCACAGTGGCACTATCGCATCATTTCTGTACACAAAACAGGGCCGCGCTCTTTGAATGTTTGATTAAGTTATCAATTCTTTTAGGGCTTGAAGGTTACTTTTCTGTTTATGTTTCTAATATAGATGCGGTACAGAAGGAACCTTCAGCTGATCATAATAATTTGTAGGTAGCTTCAAGTTTTAAATCAAGATATTTCAACAATAAACTGGTGAACTGATCGTGTGCCTAGCGCAGCGAATTCTCTTAAACGATGAGATATTGTGTCATGAAATTTGAACAGTTGTGCCTATCTATTAAAATTCTAGATCTAAATATCTATAAACATGATTTATGCTGTCAAAAAATTATACAAAACTTTATGATATTTCTCAAATTTAAAAGATAGGTATTTTACCAAACTGTTGCTATCACTGTCGCTCTTACTCCCTCTTAGACTGAGCGAAAGGGACAACTGCACCTCAAGATGATAATAACTAGATAAAATCATGAAAATCGAGGTTTTGTATTCCCCATTTTTCTCCTCCAAAACTAGAAAGATTTTTTTTACTAACTATATTAGAAGAAATTACTCTGTATGTCTGTATCTTTTGCTTTTTCAAAGAATATATTGTCTAGTTTGTATACTGAAGATCTGTTGATGGCGTTTAAATTAACGTACCGACACGCTAGTGGTCCATATCTATATTAAATTAAAACACATTTGCATTAGTGTCAAAATCTAGAGAGGAAATTGGAGAATACGGATTATACGCCCTTCAGTTTTCTCTTAAACCGCCTCTACCCGAATTGCTACCGATTTCTTACATATCTCCCAAACGTTTGAAGTTTTTAAGCTTTAAATATATGTTACTATTGAAGATGATATGTAGACGTGTTCCACGCCGAAACGCAAATTATAGGAAATTCCCTCGACAGAAAAAAATCGCAAGTATGCTCCGAAAATTCAAATGAAAATTGTTATAAACTCTATTTCCATTATTTCAGAAGCTACCTATAGGTATTTATAAAAAATTACAGTGTTTGTTTAAATGTTATTTTAGATGTTCTCCGCGAGATTTTTGCTCTATTTTAAACGAGTCGTGTTTTATTAAACATTTTCACAATTTTCGCTTCAATTTTATCTATTTAAATATTAGCGCCCTCTCTCCCAACATTCTTAATTACGTATCTCTCCATCTTCTTTTTTTTGAGCGGCACCTTAAGGTTTATTCACACACGTGTGTAAACTGTTCACAGTTGTAGGTAGAACAAGTAATTCTTAAACGGTGCTTACTATACCCTAAAATATATTCAGAATCTTAACGACGTAAATAAAGAAACCGTGTATACAAATTGCAACTCGCGACCCGTGCACTGGACGGACCTACTGTCGAATTTGCCCTATCAAAGAAAAGAAGAAGAAGATAAATAATATGGGAATCTTAACGACGTAAGTGAAGAAAGCGTGTAAACAAATCTACGCCGCGGCACGGCGTATTGTACGAACGTACGGTCGAATTCACCCTAGCAGGCCTGGAGATGCGACCTTTCTGCCGCGTTCATTTTAATTAATTCTGAAGAACGTGCTACAAATATTTAAAATGTGTCTCCATGTTGTCCTTCCGAAATTATTAATTCATCGTGTAGAAAAATAAAATCTGATGCTTATCGATAACTTTATAGTTGAAAAACGGGTTATATAGTTTTGAAATCGTTGTACGTAAAATATATTAATGGTAAGGTACTGTTTTTATTAATCTTATACATAAATAACTCGCATTTCTTGTGCGGCATGGAAATAAAAAAGTTATTATAGTTACGGATTCGCCGGAAATTATTAAAATGTGAGTTTTGAGCGTACGAAATTATTAGGTTTGTGTACCGCCTTAAGGGATGTAATTGACAAACTTTATCCAAAAATTTCATTAATATTTTTTACTTCAAATAATGTCAGGAATCACTGGTAAAAGAAAGTCATGTAGGTACGTCCCCGTGAATGTGTTTGTATCCAAAAGTTGATTTAAAAAAAATTAAATTCATTTCATCATTTCAAGTAGGTACTTTTTAATTCGTTAAACTTCTGTTGATTATTCAACAAAATAAAATAAAACCTTGCAATTAAAAATCCGGAAATGCTTCCACTAAAAGACAGTAAACAAGAAAACACTCAAATTCAAATTAGGAACACCCGGCTAATAGCTCGGGAGACGGACTTCCTGTCTGCATTTTGAAATTCAAACGTCAAAAAAAATCGTCGGAGATTTTCAAAATACACAAAAAAAAACACTTAAACATGAGAATAATAACCCTCGATTGGCTTATAGTAAAAAGGTTGCCACTTTTACCAAACATGTATTAATTAGTGTAGGGTATATTTTTTATTTGCTTACTAAGTGACTTTATTTCTCAAGTGTCTTGTGAAACAGGCGGTCCTTTTATCAATTAGTCTGGGAGATAAATTTTTATATTGGTTTGTTTTTTGTTGGCCACTGATGTTTAGGGGATCCTCTTTTAATATATTCTAGAATGATCTGATATTTTCATCGTCAATGTGGGAATAAGGGTTCAGTGGCAGATGAACCGCCGACAATGCCCCCCGGCGTACTTATACTATACAATGTGCAGTCGGTTTAGGCAAAGTACGGTTTACCTAATTACACAAAATGTAACTAACTGACCCCGAAGGGATATGCAGAGTATAATCAATGTATAAAACATGTTTTCATTCAAATGCATCAAGGAAAAATCTTCTTCTCTATACTTAAATACCAGCGAATAAGTACACAAAACGACACTGTGTATAAATTAGTTTGATATTCATACTAACTTTTAAGGGTATTTTTGAAGTCGATTTTACGTTTAAAATTGGTAAATAATGCACAAAAAATATAATTTTATAGTATCTAAATATCATTTCGGGGGGGCAAATGTCGGTGGATCAACAGTGGGGTCACCGGGAATAAGATTCAGAGTTATCGCCGATGCTGACATGATCATCGAAGCGTTGAGATGGCATTAGCTGTGTTTTGTGACCGGGTCTTAATACCCTTACAACATATCTACTCCAATCGATGATGTCATTAGTTCCATTGGCTACGAATATTTGGGACTCTGCGGTAGTCAATCGTGAATAACTAACTAACCATCACGCCGTTTCCCCGCAGGGGCAGGCAGAGAGGACGGACCGCCAAACAACTCGATCTTGGCACACACTCCTTGCCTCGTTCACATTCATACATCGTCTCATACATGCTCTTCTATTATTACGACTCTTTACATGGCCCGACTCAAGTATCTGATTCACTTGGTCGTGCCATGTCTTCCTCGGGCGTCCCCGATTTCTTCTTCCATTCACATTTGCATCATATATTCTCCTTACACTCCTTTCCTCGTTCATTCTCTCTACATGCCTAAACCATCTGAGCGTCCCTTTCTTAATCTTACTCATCACGCTTACATCAGCCTTGCGTTCTCCGCGGATCTCCACTTTTCTCACACGATCGTACATTGTTTTACCACACATACGCCTCAGGGATCTCATTTCTACAGCATTCAGTCTACTTTCATCGTGAATAAGATACCATAAATATTGGACAGTTTCTGTAATCTGCTTTCTACTTCAGAAAACTTCGACCAGCGTACACTTGGTAGACAGAAAGTAATTATTTGGCAATAGAGGTAATCTCGATAAAACGAAAAATAGCGACACTAAAAAGAAACAAATACTACATATCTACATCTATAGGATTTAGCCTACTAAAGAGTCTCCTTTTTGTGGCGATGCATAGTGGTCTCCCCACTCTTGTCTACTTTAGTTTACTGAAGGTTTCACTACTACCGCGTGTGAACTGCGCAGTCCGATTTTTTTTAAGGAGCGTATTGCAGTAACTATAATATATTATTAAATGGGGGCTTCAGCACGGGTAAGCCACCCAGTGAGGCCAACATTACTGGATTGTAGACGTGGGCAGAATGATTCCCAGGAGTGAATCGATTCAGTCTGATTCCCATGGCCTTTTGAATTGATTCCTTTAATTCATTCCTTTAATTCAATTAAATCCCAAAAAAAAAAAAAAAAGAAAAAAAAAAATATTGAAAATTAAATGAATGGGGAGGCTAACACCGCACACGAGACCGGGAGGCCACGGAGTACCCGGAGTACCGCGAAAGAGGAGACTGATAGGCTACCAAGCATCGCACAAAGAGGAGACCGATTATTCTATCTGATTATCTCGCTAAAACCTATAGATTAATGTGTTTGACTCTTTTTAGTGTCACTTTTTCGTTTCATCGGTTTTCAAATCACAATGAGTGGGGAGGCTACGAAGCACCGCACAAAGAGGAGACCAATAGGCTACGAAACACCACACAAAGAGGAGACCGAACATTCTATCTCATTATCTCGCAGGCTAAATCCTATATTGTTTGTCTTTTTTTAGTGTCGTAATTTTTATTATGTAAAATGTATTTATTGCTAGCAATTATATCTTAAAATTATACAAGTTTTCGTTTCACCCTTAAAATTTTATTGATTTTATTTTATTTATTAAACTTATAATTTTGTTCTATTTCACGTGATCTAATATAAACATACATTTAACATTAAGATGAGTATTTTATGACAGCTAACCACAGCTAATTGGCCTTATAATATCTGCAAATTTACATATTATATCGACCCAAGATCTACGTCTAAAAGTAGGTAGGTACAATATCTTCCGTACGTACCAAAAAACAGATAAGCATCATTTTAGCTTCTCACTGCTGATGTTCAGATTCAAAGTCGAAAGTTTTCGACTAACTATGTAATGAAATTGACGGCTTGGCGCGCGGGGGAATAAATGAACCGCGCGGACGGATTAAGGGCTGGCATTGAGGAATGAATTAGTAACTTTTGACTAATGTTTTGTGTCTTACCTAGCAGTGACTTGATTTACTCGCGAGCTGCGGACCTAGGACTGGGATGCGTTTGGGACATATCGTGACATTGACGTGACGATGACGCCTGACGTCATTTCTAGATCTGAGATTTACAAAAGACCATAACGTCACAAGTGAAAAAGACTTTTGTTTTAATTCCTCTGTCTGTCGGAATCGGACAATCTCGATTTCGACAGACTAGATACCTGGGACGCGGACATTGAACACGGACCTGGGACGGCGGGGACCTTAGTACAATCTCAGGACTATTGATTAGGATGAATGATTAATTCATTGCGTGAAAGAGATGCTCGGGCAACCCGGATGAATCGCGGCCGCGTTTTGGCCATTTTGGGACATGGACTTTGATGATGTTCGGGTGTTTTTAGAATGGCGGCGCGGCGGTAGCGGAATACAATCGTAATAGGCGAGTCGTTCACAATACCGTCCGTCGACCACTTCGCGGCGCGCGGCCCGTTTAATAATATTTAAATACCTATGAAACAATATAATATTTAAATCGTTTACAGAACACATTATTCATTGAAATAATTTAACAGTAAAATAAATGGAAATTAAAAATGTATGGTGTCGTTAAAAATCGTAGGATGCAAGGCCAAAGATAAGGAATGAAGAATCAATTCCTTTTGAAATTGAGAATTAGATTGAGTGTGTCACAAGATTGAATTTATTCATTTAATTCGGTCATTCAATTTTGCCCACGTCTACTGGATTGTACTATGAAATGTAAAATATCGTATCAATAAATAAGTAAATTAACTCCGAAATGTGGCAAAGGTAAAACATACAAGCATGAGGCCGCTTAAAAAGTCAATTATCATAAATCCGCTCGCTCATTCATAGGTGCGGTATCCAGAACGCACCTATGGGCAAATAATTCCAGTGGAATATTTTAGTCCTGGGTCCATCGTGAAAGACCTGATCGTCGAAACCCGCTCACGAGCCACCAAAGAGCGAGTGGGTTATTTATTCGTCAGCACCCGGGTCTTACGATCCGCAACTCGACGAGAACAACGCGGCGCACTCCCGCGACCCGTAAACCGCGACACACTCCCGCGACCCGCGAACTACGACACATTCCTGCACCCCGTGACTCACGGACCGATCGCCGGGTGCCCATGTGGCGAGTGGCGAGACGTGTCAGCTCCCGGAACTCGCGAACTGCGGACACATTCGGTCGCCGATTGACGATCAACGCACACACGTGCGTGACGTAACAGTATCCTGCTTCTTGCCCGTGTGTCACGTCATCGCAGGATTGTTTAGTAGATTCGATTTATGAATATTCGACTAGACACGGAGACGTTTTTAATTAGAGCGTATCTTGGTATTGTTAATCAAAGTGCTAAGTGCTGTTTCATAAAAACTTTTCATCTTTCGTGTGATTGTTAATGTAATTGTGTATTGTAATAGAAACTATAAACTGGTAAAAGTGTAAAATGTCTGACCTTAATAAAAAGAAACGATAATAAAGCATTACACCTTACAGCTAATTTACTTATTTAAATTCTCAACAAAAGCTTTAGAACAACACATTTTTTACAAGGTTTTTATATCGTTCAAAACATGTTTTGTTTTTTTTTTACCCCTGAAGCATGTCTTTTTTAAAATTTATTTCTGGGACAGGACATTACTAGTTACAGGTGTGAGTAGTGAGAGAATGTTCACACAATTATAACCTGGGTTTCGTGTCGCGTATGACTTGACCGGTCTAGGCGGCGAGCGTCTACTGCGCGGCGCACCCGTAGAAAGTCACTGGGTGATGAGTAATCGAGTTTCGTATTTTGTGTCGCGAAAAAAGCGGTCTTCGGGACCCGCTCTTGACGCCAGTGGGTCGTGAGCGACCCGGGTCGTGTAAAACGATCGATCGACCCAGGACTAGAATATTTCACACGAACGATATTCTGTCTCGCAGAGTAAGAGGTAAGTACCTCTCTGTCTCCAGGACCAAAATATTGTAATTTTGTCGCAGTGCACGTTCCACTAGTATTTACTATACGTTGTGCACGTGACATCCAAGCTTTTATAAAATTTTCCAGATATCACTTTCGAATAATTTCATATTTGTGTGCGCCTCTGATACAATAAAAAATATATTAATCGCTGCAAAAAAAATTATTTTTTAATTTTTTGCAATAAATTTATTTTCCTGTCTAAACTTTGATTGCACTCCCATTGAGAGTGACCACGAACTGCCACTTGTAGCAAAGGTAGAAAGCACTTAAAATCTCGTAGGAATGAAGTCGGCAAAGGAAACAAAAATATTTTGTCGTGTAATAATTACTTATCTGCGAGTTAAGTCTAGACAAATTTTGCTTAATTTACAAGTGGTTTTAGCTTGTTAGTTGTTAGGATGAATGAGAGGACTAAAATATGATCTAATTTAGCATCTGTCACTTGTCACTGGCTTCTTCCGTCTAGTTTGTTGAAAACAATCAATAAATACAACGTTTTTTTAATCTACATCTACTTTTATAATGTAGCGAAACAGTTTTGACTGGTAGTATGCGTGTTCATCCCGCGACAAAATATCCCCGACAAAATATTCTACGGAAAATATTCTATTCTCCAACAAAATATGATACGGACAAAACATTCTCCAACAAAATGGATGCAGATGATGAGGCGACCTCCATGATGGACGATCCCAAAATATCTTTTTATTTTTAATTCTGTCTACTTATTATTTATTTTAATTTTATGTTTATTTTTTGTTATTTGTGTGATGAATTTTGTTTTCATTTTATGCTTTAATTAGGTACCTACCTAATATTTAAACTATTTTTTTTTCTTTTCTTTTATAGTTGTTTATGTAATATGGCAGACTGGGATTGCACTACCCCCCCAGTCTTGCTGGAATAAAAACTTAAATAAATAAATAAATAAATAAAAATATGCTACGGACAAAACTTCCTCCAACAAAATATCCTACGGACAAAACATTCTCCAACAAAATATGCTACGGACAAAACATTCTCCAACAAAATATCCTGCAACAAAATAACTACTAAAACCAAATCTAACCTAATTTTACAGGATGTCTGTATTATTTTTGTCCCATTCTATTTTTGAACAATAATTTGTTGTCTTTATACCTGGGATGTTTGTAATATTTTTATCCCATCTTTGTTAGATTAGGCTAGGTTTTAGTAGATATTTTGTTGGAGGATGTTTTGTTCGTAGGATATTTTGTCGCGTGATGAAAAGTCGCGGAACCGCTTCACGGTCCTACGCATCGACAGACACGACATAGTTGCGCCATCATTTCATCTAATTTCAGATAAATGCGTGTGTGTGCGTAAGTGCCACCTAAAGAATGCATTGTCATCGACAACGAGAAAGACAATCTGCTGAGTTTGAAATTGATCAGAAAAATAATAAATTTGATTAATTTTCACATTTAAATTTCTACAATTTGATAAATTTTTTTTCAGACTGCATGTCCCCAGGGCCGGATTCGCACTTGGCGGGCGGCGCCGGCGACCCGAACATCCGCCGTTACAGGACCGCATTCACTCGCGAGCAGTTGGCGCGCCTGGAGAAGGAGTTCTTCAAGGAGAACTACGTCAGCAGGCCGCGGCGCTGCGAGCTGGCCGCGCAGCTTAACCTGCCGGAGAGCACCATCAAGGTATTTATTAATCATTACCATCTAAAATCATTGCATGGAAAAACTATATTTTTTCAATGCTTTATGAAGCAACTAGCGAGTTCCTGGCATGCGTTCTTATGCAACTTAATAAAGAAATTGTTTCTCCCTGCATATCTTTTCCCATTCGTCCCGTTCCCCTTCCGCCTCTCCTTCCTCTACCCTCTAGTCCCCTTCCCCTCACGCATTCAGAATTGAAACGTTGCTTGAAATGGCTTTAGCCGTGTTTGGTGACCAGATCTGAATAGCCAGGTACTTCCCCACCTTCCTCTTCCCTATCTCTTTCCCCTCCCCAATACCTTCAGCCTCACAACATACCCCAATCGGGGATGCCATAGTCCCACTGGCTCCAGACGGGAGCAGTTGGGACTCTTGTGCGGTATCTATATAAAAAAAAAAAAATTAAAAAAATCCCACTCCGCCTTCCCACTCCCCTCTCCTGCTTCTCCCGTCCCGCGAACTCCAATTCGGAGTGCCTCTCCCCCATTCCATACATTCAGTCCCGGTACATTCAGTTTTCAAACAGCTCGCGTGCCACCTATTTCAATTTTTTGTATACAAAATTTATAATACCAGAGCTCACTAGTATATATAGAAACCATTGCTGGCATGCACACATCAAATCCCCAAAGTTTCATTGCAATCGGATGAATGGTTTAGCAACGCGTAGACATATCATATATCCCCAAGCATATTTTGATTTTTATGTATAGATGATGAAAAGCTCATGATGAAAAATTAATTGAGTGCTGAAAATAGTTGCGATGACTTAGAAAATCTTGTCAGAAATAGCAGTGCAATTGTGATGTCGTTTAAGCTCTCCGTTCGAGAGTGTAAATTTTCTGCCTTTATTCGACCATACGACAATCTTCTTCCAAACACTGACTTCTATCTATGTGGATTGGAAACTGAACAAATGGAATGTCGTCATCTGTTGACCACTCGTCATCATCGAATTATTCCATAAATGCTTCATTTTGAAACAATGGCTCGGCAAATTTTCAATTCGTACCTCATTTTCATAACCAAAATCTAGATCAGTGAGTTCAGAATTGGCCTTTACTAATGGTTGTACGCAAATTTTGCTTATTTGGTCGCATTCGTCACCATCTTCCAGAAAATACAGTTTTTGGTGCACTGACAAGCAACAAAAAGAATTTAAAGAAAACACGTTATTACACATTTGAGCGATCCTGTGGAAAAATAATCATGATTTCAATTGATCCAGAATCATTTCTTTGATTTGTTTCTGGTTTGTTTGAAAGCTACATCTCTATATTTTAATCTAGCAACCACCCCTACTATTGTAATATCATAGACCACAGCCTTATCTTATACTTTTCGCACTGTAATTATCCAATTCACCACTATATTTTTGAGCCGCCATTTTAAGGTCAATTTAACCCTTAACTTCGCCGTGAAAACATTAAAATCCGCGTCCACCAGAAACATCAGAGGCTGTTATTAATGATGGCAAAACCTTGGATCGGCATTGGACTTCATAGAAATCTAATTGGGATACATGCATCTGGAATTACACCGACTGCAGTCGCAGACACCATAACTGGTGCCATTTAGAAAAAAAGTCATCAAAAGTCGCCGGAGTCCAAAATTCATTTACATTTTTTCTCCAAATAATGTCCGGATCACTGGTTAAAGTAAGTCAAGTACGTCCTTTAACATCTCGTATAATAATTTATAGTAGAATATATCGGATATAACCAGTGATTGATATTTTTCCTGTTAAATATTTGGTATTTTCATTTTTATGACGAATGAATTGAAGGCTCAGGGCGATCATAAATACGGAGAAGACAAAAGGCCGCTAAAACCGTTGAGAGATTTCCAAATAACAAACTTGCTATACAAATAATAATAATTGTACATCCCATCCAATTATCACCCTTATGACAAATGAACGCTGCGATCACCATTCAATGAACACCTTCAATAAAACACAAGGAGCTACGAGTCCACGGAGAGACGGTAGAGTTTGCAATTCTATGACAACTAAGTCTTAAATATAAATAAACAATCTTAGATTAGTTTTATTATCACCTTCAATTTCAAAAACGGCTATAAGATAGTACAGTTCACATGTATTGGTAGTATGTTTTATTTTAGTAAATGAACTTTGCAAAAAGATTTTCACCCTTACTAGCTTTTGACATAACGTTTTTTATGTGAATACCGCGTCACTTCTCTCGTTCTGGACCCAGTGGCAACCCCAATTGGGGTATGTTGTGAGGCTTAAGATAGTAAGGAGGGGAGGGAGAAGGTGGGAATGTACCTGGTTATTCAAATCTGGTCACCAAACACGGCTAAAACTATTTCAAGCAACTTTTTAATTCTGAATGGTGGTCTTACACCAGGGTGATTATATGAGTGTAGGTAGGTATAAACGTGCTGCACATACATTAAATGTATTTAATTAATTGTGTTATTAATCAAATAAAATTTATTTTCCAACGCCGGGATTCGATCCCGCGTCCTTCGGATTACGAGTCGAGAATCTTGCCCCTCGACGGGATCAAAGATATTGAAATATAAGAGATGTGCCATCCGCAGTTTTTACTGGGTGAGACTGCGCTATCGGGTGTCGCCGATATTGTTACCAATTAACGAATAAACTAAACGAACGTTAAACCAAATGAACGAATTCTTTCCGTATTCAAACTATATTGTTAAACAATACTAATGCACTTCTTCAAAAAATCAACGAAATGAACAAATTCTTTTTGTATGCAAATTACATATAGTCTTTATCCTTGCGCACAATCAATTTGCAAGTATGACACGGTTCAATAACATATAGTATAATAAACTTTACCAATAACTTTATGGGTTCACTCCAAAAAAAAACTTAAATATTATCTCAACCGTTAGTTTTACCGTTTGCCATTTGGGTTACAACGAGTTTATTCACTCCAGGTTAGCTGAAGTCACTTCAGTCGTGCAGACATTTACCTAAAGATGTGCGGTAAGAACCGAGAGGCAACTTAACTTTCTAGTGTTAACAAATGACATTATATCAGTCAACCCAACTGTGACATCCCTTCCAGGGATCACATCTGTGATGAGCCTGAGCGTCGGGGTGAAAATTATTAACCAACAGCATCTCTCGATCTAAATAGTAAAAGACGAAGCGATGCGGGAATGAGAAAGTATTCGAGATCGACGAACTAATCAATTAGATGGTTGGTTACATCACATCATCACTATTGGCTCTACAACCCCTGGTGGGTCTTGGCCTCCTCAAGAATCTTCCTCCACTCATCTCGGTTTTGTGCCATCTCTCTCATAGATATGTCTTTGTGGACGTTGAGATGGTTGGTTACAATAAGGCATAAATTTCCTGCAAATATTTTGTTTTAAATCGTAATTTGGTCCTTCAAGCCGATTTTTTTAACATGAAAAATATAATCATTAGTTTTTAGTTCTTTTAAGGACTATAATATTTAAAGGTAACCGCGGTAACTAAAAAAATAGTCTGATAGATGTCATCCACTCTTTGAAATGTGTGATGAAATGGAAGCAAATGTGAGCAGCTTTTATTACCTAGCCGTGCAATAAATGCCGTAATTGCCCGCGGCGCCTTTGAAGTGGCCATAAAGCTGCCTTCCTATTGTGAGTCTTATGTGTAGATATGTAGAGGTGATAATTGCCTGTATAATGTGCTATGATAAAAAGCTGATTAGCACCAGCTTTTCGAATATTTTTATATTTATGCAATACGAAATAGCGGCCTTTTTTGATTTATATAATGTGTACTTAGATAATAAATTGGGAAGTACCTAATTCGCATTATATTTTTGTAATCTAAGATGGTGGCTTGTATTTAGTCATTATTGTGAAATTATAAATCTCTTTGCACACACTCAATTGATCAACTCGGTCATGCTATATCTTCTGTAGAGCGTCTTTTTGTTGCAGTCACTAGCGCGTTAATAATAATAATAATAATTGGCTAATTTATATAGCGCCGTTTTCGTGGAAAATCACCTCAAGGGCGCTGTACAAATAATATATAAAAGAATTAATATTACTGGCTTAAAACTAAGATTTACAATTACATCTAGTGACTTACATCTAAGACTTATAGCTACTTATATTACTGGCTTACAACTAAGATTTACAATTATAACTAGTGACTTACATCTAAGACTTATAGCTAGTGACTTATGACTAAGACATATAGATTCTAACCTAAAACTGGTGACTTATTAACACACACATTTACAATTAAGATTAGCGCCAGAAGAAGTAGGTAGTTTTTACATAATATTACAATTCGAGAATACGGGTGCAAAAAGTATAATGAAGGTTAACTGGATTTACGGGAAGGTATAGATATTTTAAATAAATTAATAAATTTAATAGTCCTGTGTATTGGTCGTCAGATATTTCTTTCACTGTTCAAGTCAATCTTCCCTAAGATTAAACCGGACTTGCATTCTTTGCTGATCTTATGTGTGCCACATTCTGTCTACTTGAATCTTTCCTCTGCAAGATATATGCCTTTACTAATAATAATATTTTGATGACAAGCTACATGGCTCCGAATGCTGGACTATGTAAACTCCTACTCTAGGCAACTCGAAACAGCAGAAATGCGAATGCTTAGATAGCCGGCAGGAGTATCACTAAAAGATATGATTAAAAGTTCACGCATTCATGGTAGGTAGGTAGCCTGGGTGTCACTGACATAAACAGTAAGCTGGAGGAACGACAATTGAGATGGTATGTGCACATAAAACGGAGACCACCAGACCACACAGTGAAGCAGGCAATGTCTTTGGAGCTTCATCGACAGTCATCCAGAGGAAGACCAAAGAACTCCTGGATGACTCAATGCTCCAAAATATTACAGAGAAACGGCCTGGATGTAAGCGAAACCGATACAGAAAACAAGAAGAAGAGCCGACCCCAACGTCTACCTAGGCAATGAGTTGGGACGTGGAAGAAGAATATTTGAATGAATTGTAAAGTGTCGTTTTTGTGAAACAAATTTATAATAATAATAATGTTGTGGATGTGGGGAGGATAGTGCAATCCCACACGTCCCATAAAGTTGTACATATTTACATAACAGATAAAGTTAAAAAAAGGTAAATAGAACAAACAAATATAAAAGACATAAGCGATAATAGAAATAAAATAAATAAAATAAATAATCAATTATAATGTAGGACGTGGTCTGGAGTGAGCTAGGGCCCAGCGCTCGCTCAGGAGTGGCGCTTGGTGCTGGAAGGCTGCGATCACCACTTTGTTATCGGAAGCCATTAGCCGCATCCTGGCTCCAGTGACCCGGTGTCTCATCAGACCGGCGAATCCGTGTAGTCCTAGCTCCGTAAACATTGAAGATGCGCTGCTGTATCTTCTGTATCCAAATATAATTCTGCAAGCATCATTATATTGGATCCGCAGTCGTTCTATTGAGCTGGTACGGTAGTGACACCATGTTTCACATGTATATAGGTTAGTGCAAAATGCATTGAACAATGTTTTTTTTACATTGTTACTGCATTTGAAGAATCTTCGGGCAATCATATTAGCCAGTATACTGATACTTCTCCGCTGTCGTTCAATATCACCGTCATCCGAGAGGTCTTCAGTAATAATGTGTCCCAAGTATTTTACATTCTTAGATGCGTTTATATTTTCCTCATTAAGTTTTACAGAGAGCATTTTCTCGGGATTTTTTCCATGGTGGAATGCGATTAGTTATAATATACTTCTTCAATCTTTCTTCTAACTACAGACTAGATAAAATATTACAACAACCTACGGCCAAAAGATTGCATAACAAAACTGTATGTTAAATGCATTGGACCAATGAACACGATGCTGCCCAAAATTGTATTTAGGTATATTGTATTATTTATACTAAGTAGAGGCAGAACATATACAAGACCATACTTACTTTGTAGGCCTTTGTGTTTAATTTATTGTTTATTTAGAGAAATTTAGATACAGTTCGCACGCACAGGTCATAATTGGGAACACATGTTTAATTATTGGAAATGTTATTATTAATACTGGCATATATATTTTAATAACAACATATAAAATGTTTTTTCTATCAGACCTGGAATCAGAAATGCATAATGGACTACAAACAAAGATATTCAACTAATATTTCAATATCTTTGACTACAAACATAGTATTTTTATGTCCATCAACTATGCTTGGTCTAACAATTTTTCCCTTTCACAATTCGGTTCGCAATACTTGAAGCCTGTTGCCAAATTTTCTCATTCTCAAGTCTTATCACAAAAGTATTGACAACAATGCTGAAAACACCTTTCTTCAACAGCGTTCAGATAAGATTTTGCATTCAGTAATTTGAGGAAAGATGTATTTGCTAGGCAGCTATCTCTTGTTTGAATCAAACTCAAATGTAATGTTTGAGCATCTATCCAACCAATCATTTGCCTTCAAAGTTCCAAGCACCACCTCTCCAAAACAAGTGTTTTGAACAACAATAATCCATAAACGCTACAATGTGGGAATGAATTTAACGTACAAATTAAATAAAATCATAGGTACAGATGGTGTGAAGTCCGATAGGAGAGTCTGGTGGCCATTTATTTGGATTCAAAAGCTTTGTTAGGCGATCAAAGATGGAAGCCGCCCACTTAACACGGGAGTGATAAATTCTGAATGCGCAACAATAATGCTGTACATTGGCGCCCAACGTGGGGCCGCTTTAAATTGTTGGCCCATGTAGAACTAGTCACTAAATTCACAAAAATGCACTTAATAATATCTTTTATAGTAATTTCAATGCACAATAATTAATAAACTTCATTACTTACTTAATAATATTTATTTTATTTGTGTTCTTTTTGGTCTATTTGGTGAGTGTGAAAATAGTTCTTAATTTGTCAAAAAGCAGGACATTTAACCCATGAGGCTTCACCAAAATAATACACGTCAACACAGATTCCCACTTTACATTCAATTTCATACAGATTTGCTGTTTTTAAACGTATTTCAAAATAAATTACTATTTTTGAAAGCAGATAAAGAATCTTCCAAATTTTAATATAACAAATGCTAAATATTGTTTCTTTCAATTATTTTAAAAACTTTCTGAAAACTTTTAAATGCAAATACAAAGCGGGGTATTCTCTCTTTCTAACAGTTATCATTCATCTCAACGTAAAACAAAACACGATAAAAAGGCTCTAGGAGTTAATACTGTATTTTTGACCTCTTTCAATTGATTTAAGGATAATAACGCTTTATTAAATACAGATAAATTGTACATACTACTGATAACTGATAACCTAAAAAGTAGCCACTACACTCGCTTTTCGATTTACAGTGACCAAAATAATATAATCGAGAAAAAAATTAAAAAAGTTTTCTAAAATATGTCATTTTTGCACCATTATCATATTTTGGACGTTTATTTATTTAAATTTTTTTTATGAATATTTTTATATTATTTCTCGTTTCTTTTTATAAACGTGATGGGTCATTCGTGATAATTGTTAAAATTGATTCATTACTATTAAATATTTACATATAATGAGTGCTTCCTTTAGAATTCATGGTTGTATACCTACTCATTTATCAGCAATGAGACTTAATGGTCAATTTAATAAGTGAGAAAATAACTTTGCTTTTCCGTCGGGTTCCGCGATTTATTGCCCAAATTATAGATTTTATCTATTTTTCATCAAGAAATTGGCCAACTGCCAAAACACCAACTCATCCCCAACTATCTACGAGATAATGTATAATCACAAAAGAAGCGATATTTTAAGCAAATGAAACATTAAACTTGCAGCTCAGGGTCGATATTTCAGTTGCTTTTTATGCTAGCTATATGCCGGTATATCAGTTGCTTTTTATGCTAGCTATATGCCGGTATATCAGTTGCTTTTTGTGCTAGCTATATGCCGGTATATCAGTTGCTTTTTGTGCTAGCTATGGGCCGGTATATCAGTTGCTTTTTATGCTAGCTATATGCCGGTATATCAGTTGCTTTTTGTTCTAGCTATATGCCGGTATATCAGTTGCTTTTTGTGCTAGCTATGGGCCGGTATATCATTTGCTTTTTGTGCTAGCTATGGGCCGGTATATCATTTGCTTTTTGTGCTAGCTATGGGCCGGTATATCAGTTGCTTTTTGCGCTAGCTATTGACCGGCAAATCATTGCTTTTTATGTTAGCTATGGGCCGGTATATCATCAGTTGCTTTTATGCTCGCTATGGGCCTGTATATCAGTTGTTTTTTATGCTCCCTATGGGCCGGTACATCAGTTGCTTTTTATGCTAGCTAAAGGCCGGTATATCGGTTGTTTTTATGCTTTGGGCCTGTATATCAATTGCTTTTTATGCTAGCTATGGGACGGTATATAAGTAGCTTTTTATGCTAGCTATGGGACGGTATATCAATAGCTTTTTATGCTAGCTATGGGCCGGTATATCAGTTACTTTGTATGCTAGCTGTGGACCGGTACTCATTTTTTTCTCGCATTTCAGTTAGAAAGTTCGTTTTGAACAACACTGGTAAACAACATAGGTAACACAAGTGCATTTTGATCTGTGAATGAAATTTTACTTCCTAACATCTGAGAAAGATTTTAAAATAAAATTGTTTCAGAATAAGATGTAGAATCAATTCCATTCGGAAAGTATCTATCATTACTTTCTGAACACGATTTTATAGTAAAAATACATGCACTTTAACCGTTGTGCTTTTTTACACTTGCATTCATTTTTCTGCGAGCCGTATTGGTGTTGTTATTTAAAACCTTTTAAATTGGGCAGCGCCAAAAATTTTTACTTGCCATTAAATGTCAGATTACAAGTACCGCTGTTTTAGTCATTACAATTTTTTTGGACCGCGAACCCCGGATGAAAGTCCGCGGAGCCAGGTGTATTTCGGCAAACAGATTCCTCCCAAAAGAACCGGTATCTAACACATATAAAATTAACTTTAACACTTTTCTTTTGTTTGTCGGGCCGTTTCATGGGATTATTCAACTGGAAAGAAATCAGTTTAACATTTGAAAACAACAGTAAAACAACAGGTACCCAAAAATATTCTAATACAAAAGAGATATGCTATGATGTCCGCGAGACTGTCGGCGGACTACTACCTAATCGAAGTAGTTTGCATATGAAAAGAATTTGTTCATTTAGTTGATTTTTTGAAGGTGTGCTTTAGTATTGGTTAACAATATAGTTAGAATACGGAAAGAATTCGTTCATTTAGTTTAACGTTCGTTTAGTTTATTCGTTAATTATTCGTTCATTTAGTTTATTCGTCAATTGGTAAAGAATATCGGCGACACCCGAAAACGCAGTCCCGCCTAGTAAAAATTGCGGATAGCACATCTCTTTTATTTCAATATCTTTGGATCTACCTATTTTATACATACAGTAGATACTGATAGCGACCCAAGCGAAAGAATTTCGTACCGAAACTGTTCATGTTTAGGGATGCTGTATGGAGGATGTTTTTAAGGAAATGAAGGGGATGAAGTTCTGAGAAGGAAAATGTTATGAGGAGCTGGTAGAAATCTTGGGGTCAGTAAGTCCAGGAGGGACGTACGCATAAATCCATCCCTCCCGCTGCATTGCAGGACGATGGGTCGAGAGTGATTAGCTGGAGAGATCAAAGGGTATTCCAAATCGGCCTCTCCCGATCCAGTCTGCCATACAGCTAGTGGACAGGGCAATCCTAACACACCTCACCCGATGAAACCGAGCACCCTTGCTAAGTCACAAAACGTAGCAAACCACTTGACTTGACTTGACTTGGGGTGACTTATGGTAGGGGTGTTGGTGTTGGTCATCCAGTAAATGGTACCGGTACCGCCATATAAATTGGTTACATCATTTAATTCTTTAATTCCATTCGGCATTTCCCCTGAGAGTTAAATGATTTTTAACCTTTTAATATTTGCTTATCATGTCACACATTCTCTCGCCCTTTTGTCTGTCCATCATTATGCCGTGTCAAAATAATAACGATGTTAATTCGGGTGCCTTAAAATCTCCACATTCGTGCAATCAACCGTTGGCAGCCATTAACCATAGGTAAATAACAACCGTTGGTAACACTGGCCATTAGTGTAAAGCTACCGGGGATACGCACCCAGCAATCTTACACATCGGCCTTTACGACAGAGGCCATGCTTTCATCTTTTAATTAGCGCAAGGCATCAACTATTATACTTCTCATTTATTTTATTATCGGTGTTTAGAGGTAACAGTCGTTAATTGCTGGCTTTATTTAGTGTGTTCAATGCAATTCAGCAATTTCTGTTGTTCTTTGTTCGTGAATTTTATTGGTTCTTGTGTAATTTGTTCACACATCGATTGTCTTCATTGGCATAGCTTTCATCAAACTATCATTTTGTGTACAAATGTAACTACATAGTTTCTAATAATATTAAAATTATTATGGGTCTATGTGGGTATATGATGTTTGTTTGTATAAATATATCAAACAAGCATTTAACCAAGTACTCATAAGTTTATTGTAACAATTTACGTACGTACCATAATTTATATTTATAAAATATTCGTAAAGATTTACAAAGCTGTTAGGTCGTCGGCAATTTGGAACAGAATGGTTCCTCCCAATTTGTCCCGGCAGTCGGTGATTTTGTGGAAATGTTGAGGAATTGCTATTGGCGTGTGCGGAGCCGATAGGAATGATTCAGCGATTCAATATACAAAGCTGCATCGTTCGCCACCACAGGTCTTACAAAGACTGGTCTTAAGAATGTGTGGTACACCTAGTCATAAAGCAGAAAAATGTATTTTTTGTGTCCACTTTAAACAACGCGAACTGTAATTTCTGGCATCAACAGGCGCACAGCTTTTGAGTTATTACGTCAACGCAACTATCTACAGCACGATACATTCATTACAAGCTTAAAAGTGTCTTTTTTCATTGGATCTTATTCCTTGTATTTTGGTAAACACTCCACTAATCTTAATTTTCCTTTTTTTTGTCAGGTTTGGTTCCAAAACCGTCGTATGAAGGATAAGCGTCAACGGATTGCCGTTGCCTGGCCCTATGCAGCTGTGTACAGCGACCCCGCCTTCGCCGCATCCATCCTCCAAGCTGCCGCCACCTCTGTCGCCCTTCCTTACGCCTACCCAGGCCTCGGACACCCGGGCCTCCCCAATCCCGCCCTCCTCGCTCAGTCTCACGCCCATTTCCCCAACCAGATGCTCAACCACACAGGAAACTTGCTAGGACACCCGAACCACTTTAGTCCTTACAACCACTACGCCAGGTACGCTCCTTACCCCATTCCAGCAAACTCGATGAACCCCAGCACGCAAGGACTTCAAAATTCTTCAAACACAAGACCACACAGCCCCGGAAGATCAGCATCAGGATATCCAGCAAACCTTCTACACTCAATCAACTTATCCCATCAAATGAACCCAGCGCAGTCTTCCTACTTGAATCACATTGGGTCTGGACTGAACTTGAATAGATCAAACCAAAAAGATCTGGACACTTCTAGAAACTCCTCGTCTCCTGTGACCGTTTCATCGAGCAGGATGAAGAACAACGAAAGCCCATGCAATTCAGAAATCAGCGTCAACTCGAATTTGAGCATGTCCCCTGGAAGCGTAGATCAGCACTCAGAATCAAAACCTCAAATGGACAAGATCCTGAGCCACCTCGGTCAGAAGACTTACCCTCAATATTCAGACGTTTTGAGGCATCACCAAAACCATGACTCATATGCTATTCAAGGATCTGGTAGAGATCTTTCAGTCCATGGATCTTTACTGGAGTATGAACAGGGAGCAAGCCAAAAAATTGAAGGACAAACCGGGCTCGTTCAAGAAAAACCAAAGCTTTTCAAGCCTTACAAAAGCGAAGCCTAAATTTGTCGATTCAAATGCTCTTTTCGTCGTACTTAGTCCAAACCTGTAAAGATTTTTTAATACTGCTTCTGTTGACTGATAGTTTTATCTGTGTTTTTAAATCCTTTTATTTGTAATCTAATTCAAAATATTATTGTGAAAAAAACAGCTTTTTATTATTTTATGAATTCAAACATAATTTTTTTTATAAATTTGCTGGCAAATTAAATCGTTTTAACTACCTTTATTATATTAGTGAGATAAAATCTGTATTATATTTTGTGTTCAAAATCTTCATTAACTTTTAAGTTTGCTGGAAATTTAAGCTTTTTAAATCATCAATATATTATTATACCTCTTTTATTATTGTAAATATTTAAGTTTATATGAGTAAATTGAGTTGATCTCTTTTTCATGTTTTTGTTAACTAGTGTGTAAAGCTTGAGATAACATTTGAATTAAAAATAATAATATTAAAAAAAAAAACATGTTCAATTAATTTATTTAATAATGTTAATTTTGGATAACTACTTACTTTTAATACATGATAAATAGAACGTAAGTTCAGTTTGGTATTAATACTCTGTTCTTGTAAACATGACTTCACGCCACGCAGGCGTTGATAAATTTAATAAATTGAATGTGATTGACGAGAGTACTTAGTAATATACTTAGCTTGAATTATAAATATTAAACCTATATTATATAAATTAATGTAAACCTCTTTGTTAGACACAAATAAATATTTATAAGGAATTTGTTCATTAGTTTATTTAACATTAATGTAAATAAATAATGAGGACGTAAATGTTCATAATATATTTCGAGTAAATTCTGCTTTGTGTACCCAACATTTATTTATTGATGTTTTATGTACATAGTAGGTAGTACATACCTAATGATATTATGAAAATAAAAATTTTAGAGAAATTCAAATATTTTTTTTAATTGAAAACTTTTTTTATTCTATTAAACGTATACTTAAATTTGTGAATAATAATATTTTTTATTATTGGGGTATGTTATTTATTACATATGGGAAAATCAATACCGTTTTTAGGAATGAGATACTGAAAAAAAAATTCCACATTGAGGGAGAGACGTGTGTAGGTATGAACAATGGTATTCTTCTTCTTCTTGTGCCTTGTCCGTTCAACGGACGTTGGCTATGCGGACTTTGTTTACTGCGGCCAGGAACAGCTCTACAGTAGACTGGCCTGTCTCAGGTTTTTCAGCCATAGCCTCCTTCTTCCATGGCCCCGTCTTCCGTCAATCTTTCCCTGCATTATGAGATGCAGGATCTCATACTTCTCTGGATGTCTCATCACATGTCCAAGATATTGAAGTTTTCGGATTTTTATAGTTTTAATTACTTCCTTTTCTTTATTCATCCGAACCATAACATCTTCATTTGTAACCCTGTCCATCCAGCTTATTTTAAGTATTCTTCTGTATATCCACATCTCGAATGCCTCAAGTCGCCTAAATAGTTCTTCAGTAAGCGTCCATGCTTCCATTCCATAAAATAATATCGAAAACACGTAGCATCTGACGGCGGAACATTTTTTTCATGCGGATAAAGGTTGCACGAGCTTGCTCAATGCAGCATTTGATTTCAATCGAAGGATCCCATCTATCATTTACATTTAATAATGGTATTGCCTGTAAAAAAATATTATCGAGACATCAATCATGGTACGAACAAAGGTCCTAGCCTAGGGTTTAAAAAAAATTAAGGCAGACATTTAGGACTTCCATTGAATTATTACGTTTTATATTATATACCTATATTCATACCCAGATAAATGGTTAAATAAAGTAACGAAATTGGCGAACAAATGATTTGAGTTCTTCAGATCTCCCAATGTCCCAACTGCTCCCAATCGTGTAGAGCCGGTGAAACTAAGGTAAGAGCCGGAAGTATCTGGCTATTCAGATCTGGTCACCAAACACGGCTAAAGCCATTTCGAGCAACGCTTTGATTGTGCATGGTGGTCTTTCACCAGGATGATACTGAAAGTATCTAGAACGTGCCGCAAATAAATGTAAATTACAATTACAATTTGGGAGGCGGGAATGGGTACCGCGGCCCCGGGAACCTTTAGTGGATAACCAACACCTCTACCATAGGTCACCCCAAGTGGTTCGCTACGTTTGGTGATTTTGCAGGGGTGCCCGGGTTCATGGGGTGAGGTTTGTCTAGGTCTTGGAGGCGGATGACCAGGACACACTGAACCCCAGATTCCTAAACCATTTTCCTTCGCAGAACTCTCCTCTCCTTCTTTTCCTTAGAATACCCTCCTCACAGCCCTGAGAGAAATTATTTTCCTCATGGCCTCCCGTGTGGAGCTCATGTAAAAAATGTATAAATTGTGAAATAACACAAAATAATAAAAGAAAACTTACTTGCGATCTCGGGGTTCGTAGCCAAGTACCATAACCACTCAACCACGGAGGCCGTCTGATATAATAATATGTGACGAATATTATCTATTTGCCATGTATTAATTATTTAAATCAATGCGGATATGTTATGTAGGTACATTTTCACCTACACGAAGAAATAATAATATACCTATCCAAAATCTACATTTTAAATTTGACGAGTCTAGCAAGGCCGAGGACATAATCTGATTTGAATGAAGGGATGGTTAAATTTTGATAAATGTGAATAACGCGCCCTACTGGCAGGAGGCTGTTGGACTACGGCATCCCGAATTGGGGCATGTAATAAGGCTGAAAAGGAGTGATAACAGAAAGAAGATGGGTAAGAGAAAGGTTGGAAATGTCTGTCGTGTAAGGGGGCACACATTAATTACGTGAGCTCAAAAGGGGGGGGGGTCCAGCAAAATCTCACGTTACTTGAGAAGAATATACGAATAATTTGGCCACTTCAATTGGCCCAAAATTATCTCACCAAGGGGGGGGAGGGGTCTAAGTTGGAAGAAAAACTGCTCACGTAATTATTGTATGCCCTCTAACACGTCTAAACATTTGAAAGCGTGTTTCATCGCCTTTCAAAAACAGTTTTTAGTTTTCGGATACGTTTTGAAATATTTCATTTATTTGGTGGAAATACTGCGATACAATATGCAATTTATTTTTTATAAAGAAAGACAAACATTCCCGGGTTACGAATAACCTGACAATATTTGAAAATCTCCACTGTAAGTGGAAAGGTTGCTTGTGTCGTGATGGAGGACTTAGCCAGCCGAAGAATCAAATACGGGACGCCTGGGTGAAACCCAAATGCGATGCCAACTCCACCACCGACCGGTATGAGTGGTTAATATTATATTTTTTCACTTTTAAACGTCGTTTCTAAAAATGTTCAGGTAAAATGTTAACAACGTAATATTTTTATTGGCAAGATTAGACAGGGCTATTACAAAACATTATTACTACACTTACTTCCATTACCGAGTTCCCACAATTCTACACTGTTATCACTATCACCTCCATTACCTGTAATTAGTTATTAATAAGACAATTCCTGGTTTTTGCCAGCTAACAATGTATTGGCACTACAGTAAACAGAGCACTATGCCACATTATTAATGCCACAACAAAGCACCTGATTACAATTTGTAGTAAAGGGGTCAAAGACGGTTATGGCATATTCATAGTTTTCCAGGTAAAGTCGAATGTAATCCGGCCAAATATTATGACTTCTAGGATTCGACTAATGTTTTTGAAATTTCTCTAATTTTGGGAAGTCCAGAATTAGTGGATACTAAACAAATAACATTAAAATTGTGGATAATCGCCACTGTTGCCAAGTGAAATGAGAAATATATGAAGAAAGACGACAGGTGGATAAATAACCAGCGGGCGAAAATCCACATTTCGTCGAAAGTTGTTCTTACGATCGTGCAGAGCGGTTATAATGAGAAAGATTAATTATTCTACGTACCAGCTTTTTAAAATTTTAACTCAATATCGGTGTTATTTCATTCCAAATTTGCTTTAATTTATACCTACATCAAAAGATGCTGAAAGGCGTGATGATAAAACTATTAAAATTATGTACTTTTTGATTATAAGTATTTATCATTTTTCAATAATGTCTAAGTTAAATAAGAATGTTAAAAAAATCTGAAATATATTAGTTTGTAAGTGCGCAAATAAATACACAAACTGACCAATTTTCGTCAAGAAACCCATGTACGTATACATTTTTTAATAATTTTATTTAAACTAAAATTAAAATTCTTAAACATGCGATACCTAGATAATGCATTGATTTATTTTACTGCATGATTGATTATATGATTTGAAATGGGTGTGTTAAATTAAAAAATCTTTTTTGAAAATTTAACAAATCTGCCAACGACCTATGGACCTTATTATACTAAAAATAAAAATAAATCTCAAAATTTAAAACATGCGAATGCTAGATAAAAGAACAATATTTCGGAATCCATTTATAATTTTTTGTGGAAAAAAGTCAATACGTCTAAAATCTGATTTTAAAATGACGTATTTCTGGGTAAGTTTTAAGATTTTCACGGCCAAAAGCATTTTCGTTATTTGTTACATCTACCGGATCTGCCCTGATGATGGACACTGCAACGATGTCCGAAACGTTGGCTAAAGAAGGAGGTAGCGCAACACGGCATAACACCCCAAAAACAAATAACGAAGATGTATTTCTGGTTTTCTCTGGTAATACCGAAATATTAAAAATTTTAATTTAAAGGTGAAAAAGTTTTAAAATGGCCCACCTTACGTTTTTCAAAAAAAGTAAAAACACACAAATATTTTATTAGACAAATGAATTATAAACGTTATTGTCACCTAGCTTTTTGTCATAACATGTAAAAATAATTAATAAAAAAATTTAAATGTTTAATAAATTTTTCTCAAATTGCATTTGGAAAATTTGGTTTCATGTATTTGTGTACATTTTAATTCTTCTGCGGTTAACTTTTAGATTTGTGTATAAAGCGTTGTTTTTTCCTTTTTAGCGCCGTTTAGATCATATTTTTCAATAACGGAGACACAACGATTTCTAGTGTCCGACCGAAACAGGACTTTCTACCGAAACCGAAACCGAATCTTCGGTAGCTGTCTCAGTTTCGGCCGAAACCGAAACCGAAACTTTTTTAGACATGTTAAAAATCTCTTGTTTATTGAAATTTGGCTTACTTTTTACACTTATACAAACAGTTAACATGGGTTAAATCAAATAAAAAAACAATAATTGAAGTATGTGAAAAAAAATATTTTTTTTGATATTACTAAAAATTAACAAACATGTTAACTACTTCTTGGAACAAAAAAATTGTCAATAATCAACACTTATGTACATTAATAAAGGAAGGACCTCATTAATTGAGTATTTTAATTTAAATTGCGTTTACAATCACAACATTCTTAAGACTAAATTTACCATTTATTGAGATATTTTGCAGAGTTTCGGTGTGGCCGAAGGTTCGCAGAAAATCTGCCAAAGCCGAAACTAGATTTTTTTGCCGAAACTTGCCGAAACCGAAACCGAACGTTCACGAACCGGTCGGTCACGATTTCTTTGAGTCATGTATTAACTAGACGTGTTATTAACATTTATTTTTCATGTAAGTAATACAAAGCACATTCGGTGCCCACACAGTTTAGCTCCATCCATCGAAGTCAGAGTCAAGTTAGCATCTCAGAGGCTGGACGTACTATATAGTAGACGTGGGCAAAATTGAATGACTGAATTGAATGAATAAATTCAATCTTGTGACACACTCGATCTGATTCTCAATTTCAAAAGGAATTGAGTCTTCATTCCTCATCTTTGGCCTTGCATCCTACGATTTTTAACGGCACCATTAATTTTTTTCCATTTATTTTAATGTTAAATTATTTCAATGAATGATGTGTACCTACCGTAAACGATTTAAATATTATAATGATTCGTAAATATTTAAATATTAATCTATGGGCGGCGCGCCCATAGAATAATATTTAAATAATAGTGCAAAACACGTAAAGTATCCCTTTCCCGCGCGCCATTCGTAAAATACCCGTAGGTATCAACTTCATCGTGGTCAGCCCAAGCGAAATACGAAAGCGAATCGGCCGAGTCACTAGTTTCGAATCTGTCTCTTTCACAACGCAGGAATTAATAGGTACATTGCTTCTATTCAGTATATGATCCAGTCATAGTCCCGCCGCGCCGATCGAACCCGTCCCGCGGAAATAGTCTCTGGTTTATAGTCTGTCGCTAACAAGTTTGTCCGGGGCGCGAAGTCTTTTTCGCTAGTTCAGGAATTAAATCTCAATTCAGTTGTGACGTCATCGTCTCTGTGATCGCGTCAATCTCAGATCCCAACACCCAACAGGACCAAACCCAGGTCCTGCTAGGTCCGCAGCTCGCGAGTAATCAACTCACTGCCAGGCAAGAGGCAAGACACTAGTCAAAAGTAACTAATTCATTCCTCAATGCTCGCCGCGAAACTGACCGTGCGGGTTCACTCATTCCTCTCCGTTGGCCAAGCCGTCAATTTCATTACATAGTAGATTGAAAACTTCCGACAAAGCTATTGGAATACAAATACCTACCTACTTTGAGACGCCGAACTTCGGCAATCGGCTGTGGTCAGCTGTCATAAAATAATGCTTAATAATAATGATAAAATGTTTGTTTATATTAGATCACGTGAAATGGAATAATTTAAATTTAATAAATAAAATAAAATTGGTAAAACTTTAGGGGTGAAACAAAACACTGTTTAATTTTAAGATTTTATTGATATTCTAATGTAAATACATTTTTCTTGTCAATTTTTTTTTTGTTTTAACAAATGTAGTATTTTAATATTGCATTAACCCCGTAGCACAATTTTTCAGAACGACATAATTCGTAATATTAATTTGAAGTGAAATAGGCAATTTTCGTTATTTGTTTTTAGGGTGTCATGCCGTGTTGCGCTACCTCCTTATTTAGCCAACGTATCTGAAATAGGCATATTCACCCTAGGAACAGTGCTTTGCGTAGTGAAAACTTCTTTAGCACCGTTGTGTTTTGAAACTCGATGAAACGAAAAATAACGACATTAAAAAGAGGCAATTTGGGAGGCGGGAATGGGTACCGCCGCCCGGGAACCTTTATTGGATAACCAACACCTCTGCCATAGGTCACTCCAAGTGGTTCGCCACGTTTGGTGATTTAGCAGGGGTGCCCGGGTTCATGGGGTGTGGTTTGTCTAGGTCTTGGAGGTGGATAACCAGGACACACTAAACCCCAGATACCTACCCACCCCTTAAACCCTTTTCCTTCCCATAACTCTCCTCTCTTTCCTTTCCTTAAAAAAAACCCTCCACACAGCACCCCCAAAGATGACATAGGTCCTGAGGGAATTTATTTTCCGTAGGGCCTCCTGTGTGGAGCTCATGTAAAAAAAAGGCAAACACCTACATTTATAGGATTTAGTCTAATCGGTCTCCTCTTTGTGCGGTGCTTCGTAGCCTATCGGTCTCCTCTTAGTGCGGTGCTTCGTAACCTCTCCATGTCTTCTTTGTTTTCTGAATTGGAGAGTACATAATTTTTTTTTTTTTTTTTTGGAATTAATTGAATAAGGAATGAATAGAAGGAATCAATTCAAAAGGCCAGGAGAATCAGACTGAATCGATTCACTTCTGGGAATAAATCTGCCCATGTCTACTATATAGGGCCCGCAGATACCAATTTGGGATGCGGGTATGGGTACAGCCAGGAACCATTTATTGGATAACCAACACCTCTGCCATGATCATGCCTATGCCTATGTCACACTCTCTAGCTTACGACTATTTCTGTCTACACGTAGCCAGTGTTACTGTGTTATAGGTCTCGCAAGTTAAGTTGACTTCATCACAGTACTCACAGATGCAAAACTTTCATACAGCATGTTTCGTTTTAGGCTTTTAAAAAAACCATTAATAATTATTTCACAATTGAGAATTCAAATCCAAAGCGCGTTGAAGTCGGTAACATAAAACTAATGTTGTTTTACAACACTTTTATTGACATACTGAAGGTTTAGGAAGAAAAATAAAGTTTATTAACTAAATGTGATAATTTTCAGGATTATATTCAAATGGGTGGGTATTCATAAATAACGACAAGGTTAAAAAAATATTGTGTTAATTAAAAAGATTAATTTATTATAATACATACTTACATAATATTTTATAAAGTAAATAATCCACAACGCGCCACATGGCGCTACACCTTTAATAGGCATAGATTTTGAAAAGTTTTAAAAACTACTTTCAAACTTAACTACCAAAAGAAACATAGGTTTCGGTCGGGATAGATGGAAAACCATGCATTAAAATTCGATTTTCATTCAAAGTAAAAAATTTTCCATATAAAACATCTACATTGCCGCCATTTTTTTTTTTTTTTTTTTTGACATTTGTAAAATTTCGTTTCATACTCAATACGCATGAATTACTTAGTTTATCTAAACTAAGATTTTATTTTTTTATTTTTTTTATTTAGTAACTATATAATATTTTTTACATTTTTATATGAAACATGTTAGTTAGATGTATATATAAAATATATTCGTAGTCCTCCTCACTAGGAGATCCTGTGCTGAGGGGGACTATGCTTTGGATAAGTTTTTCAGCGACTTCTATGGTTTAACTTCATTGGATAAGGTTTTCCAGAAACTTCTATGATGTTTTAAGAATACTAGTAAGTTCATTTTCCGATAGATTCTTCAGCCAACATTTAATGTCCTTAATGTAGCTATTTTTTATTTTTATTTGTTTGATACTAAGTGGGAGTTTGTTATATAACTTTACTGCTAAAAATGCAGAACTTCTTTGACCAAATGAAGAGTTACACTTTGGTATATTAAGTATGTCTGTTTGTTTGGCTCTGGTTTTATGAGCGTGTGAGGTGTCTGCCTCTGAATCATTTTTGTGGTGATGTACTAGAATGTTTTTGGCATAGATTTTCTGTATGCTTGGAACATCAAACTGTTTAAAAATTTCTGCTGTTGACGTCCTTATGGGGACCTTTAGAATGGTCTTTATAATGCAATTCTGAGTTATCTTATTTAGATTCTTAGTTTAGGTATGATTGAGGTCATGTTGAAATGAAGTGTGATTTCCATAATCTGTGCTTAAAAATTTGGCTGCTTATGAATTATTTAATTTTTATAATTATGTGTTAGCAATTATCAGCAACACTAATTATTTATGAGTTTATTTATTGCTCTGTTATACGTGGTGGAATTATATTGTATTAAAATTGAAATTAAAACACTTTTTAACATATTTCCACTTATTTATTTCACCAGTACCGGTTTCATCCTATTATGGACATCTTCGGGCTGGCAATTGAATTATTATTATTAATTATTCAATTGCCAGCCTGAAGATGTCCATAATAGGATGAAACCGGTACTGGTGAAATAAATAAGTGGAAATATGTTAAAAAGTGTTTTAATTTCAATTTTAATACTAATTATTTAATTATGTTTGCGAGTCATCATCAGCAACCATCTATACGTTTATTATCTAAAATATAACAGATTTCTAACACAAAGGTACAAAAGATTAACTGTTGAATACTAGTCTGTGATACTCCAGTTGCTTTAGACGTCAAATCATACAAGTCATTTATGCAAGTTGACCACCGTTTTTTATATTATGAATAAAATAATTAAACACGTGGAATAAAATTTCACGAGTTTGTCCATTCAGTGATTTGCCACGCCCCGTTTCGTAACAGGACTCCATGATGTCGTAATAAATATTAAACTTGTACACTTTACAAATACTCTGCAAATCTACTAATAAAGATTCGAATTAAAAATAATGTAAACTATTCATTATTTAAAATTTAAAAATTAGTAACTATTTCACTTGCGATATGTAGGTGCACGTATGTTTAAATCAAATTACGAACTGAATGAATAGGACACCCCGTAACTGCAGTCTTAAGCGGTGTAATAAAAACTTGCCTCTCTTCTAACTAGTTGCAATAACCGGGCGTAAGCAAGACAGAGAGCCTTATCGGTTTAGTGGGCGTCGCTTGACGTTCACACAGATAGACCAATATATCAATTCTAAGCATTTTTATTCCTTCCAACTTAAGTTGATATACCTTTACCAGGAGTAACTTAATCCTGGCTTGAAATACTAGCCTTGTGCACTCCGGGCATCCAGTGACGCTTTGCAAGGACTGTGAAGAAAATGGAAATATAATACATTATAATTTCAATGCTGTAGATATCCGATTTTTTGACAAAATGATCTGAGTATGACATTTCGTTCACATTTTACTAACTAACTAACTAACTGACTAACCTAAAATTGAGTTTCAAAACCTCCCTTATCACGACCAAAAACCATGTTAAAACTGCGAGTGAGAAACAAAACCCGCTATGTCATTTAAGAAGTTACTATCGAAACCCGTCATATCGGAATTCAACCAATCACGAGCAGTTATTTTGTCTAGATGGCGGATGTAGAAACACGCCCCTCAGGTCAGTTAAGTTTCAAAATCCTCTATATTCGAGATAAATCACGAAGTGAGTATCAAAATCCGCTATATTCATTTTATTTATTCAAATTACTTAAATATTTCTAGACATACATTGAAAAATGAACACTTTTCGAATGTATATTACTCCAATTCATTATATTTATATTTAAAAACAATGCAATTTTTTATTTACGCTAGAGATGTGACAGTTTTTTGCGGTTTTTTCCGAATCAGTGAAAGTTGATATAGCGGATATAGAAATTGAATGACATATATAATTCAAATTAGAGATGAAACGGATAGTTGTTTGGCCGAATACCGGATATCTGGCGAGCTGCGAGGCCGGATATTCAGCCCATTGTCTCGTTGCATATCGTGACGAGTTAAGCGCCGCACAGGTGCGGCGAACGCGATCAGATCAATTCGGGGGGTTTCGGTTGCCATCGTGAGTATTCGTGAGTGATCGCGAAAATATTCTCTTTGATAAGAAGAAGAACAAGAGGTGTATTATGGTGCTTCAATGTGAGTATTTAATCGTTTCAATAATCACGCTGTTTTTTACAATATTTAGTTCACTATAATGGTGATTGTGATTAGTTAATCATGTTAATTCAAGTTTTGGCTACTCTGCGAGGTTTTTGTAAGTTTTTACTAAAAGTTTTTAGTTTAGATATTTACTATTTATGTATTTATCATTATTGTGAATATCTCAGAAGAAAATTTTAGTTTTTTGGAAGGCCTTATGGCTTTTTTGTAACTTTTTCGACTTTAAATAAAAGCCGTCATAATTATAAGCCATTTTATTCATATTTACCTCACATAGATTAATGTATTGCATTTTATTATAGGAAATTGTCGTAGTTTTTTAATATCCGGTATCCGGCCGGATATTGAGTTACTATCCGGTATCCGGCCGGATAGTAAATTTAGGCCGGATAGGCCGGGTACCGGAAAGTTACCTGATATCCGTTTCGATCTCTAATTCAAATACATACATTTTTAAAAGATGTACCAATACCATAATCTTTGTTATTCATTATCCACAACTCTAATTGTGCGACCTTATAATGTACCTACTCATATCTAAAACTATATATATGTATCTCTCTCTCTCTGGTTTCAATCCTGGGATTGGTTTGCAGCTATTTCATCTATTCTTCTCTTCCATTCTTCCCTGTCTTGTAGGGCTCTTTTGAAGTCATATGATGAGCAGCGCACGTCCACCGCGTTTGTATATGTATCTCTCTCTCTCTCTGGTTTCAATCCTGGGATTGGTTTGCAGCTATTTAATCTATTCTTCTCTTCCATTCTTCCCTGTCTTGTACGGCTCTTTTGAAGTCATATGATGAGCAGCGCACGTCCACCGCATGTATATATGTATCTCTCTCTCTCTGGTTTCAATCCTGGGCTTGGTTTGCAGCTATTTAATCTATTCTTCTCTTCCATTCTTCCCTGTCTTGTACGGCTCTTTTGAAGTCATGTGATGAGCAGCGCACTTCCACCGCATGTATATAATATGTATCTCTCTCTCTCTGGTTTCAATCCTGGGCTTGGTTTGCAGCTATTTCATCTATTCTTCTCTTCCATTCTTCCCTGTCCTGTACGGCTCTTTTGAAGTCATATGATGAGCAGCGCACGTCCACCGCGTGTATATATGTATAAGTAGTGAATATCTAATCTCTACGGTAATAAAGGCGATAAGCTGCATACTTCCCATCCCTTATTCAGTTTTATCAGTGCCACGCTTCCCCCCAAATATCATGACTTCAAAAATAATCTCGCGTAATGTCAATTTTATACTAGCCGGACAGAATTACCAGTAATGGAAACACAGCGGCGTACGATTGTATGGGTTTATTATAATATTACATCGCATTAACTTGTTTAAATTTTAAATAATCATATTTAGTTTTGGGTCATAAAGCCTTCATCTAGGAAAATAATGGAGAGGAGTGTAAGCTAGCTGTTTTTTTTTTTTTTAATTTACTTGAAAACTAGATTTACCATCGGCTTTCACCAAAACCATCCCAAACTAAAGGTAGGAACACTGAATTAAATCGGCCTCTTGACTTCTACTGGGTTCTACTGTATTTTTAAAATTAAAAAATTGCATGTGTATAGATGTTAAAGAACAAGGAAAGAAGAAGAAGGAAAAATTATATGTGTAAGTGCAGAATTTTTTTTACAAAAACAACAACAGTAGGCACTTTCGTTTTTTCTAAATTTGTTTTACAACTAATCTTGTCAATAGATGTTTCCGATTTCATTCATTTATAAATATTAGTAGATTCCTGTTTTACCATTGTAACAATTTTCTTTCAATTAAAAGAGCGATGTGTGTAGATTTCTGTTTTATCATCTCAACCATTTTTAACCCCCGACGCAAGGATCGGTGTTATAAGTTTGACTTTCTGTGTGTCTATCAGGGTGTGTGTGTGTGTGTGTGTGTGTGTGTGTGTGTCTGTGTGTAGTTTCGTAGCTTCTAAACGAATGGAGCGATTATGATGCGTTTTTTTGTTGTTTGAAAACTGACGTGATCGAGATGGTTCTTAGCCACAATTCATGAAAATCTGTTCAGGAGTTTCAAGGTTATCAGCTATTTTTTGAGTCGGGGGTGCTTAAAATTTTGAAAAAAAATTTTTTTTTCTCTTTCCGAGACTGGATTTGTTTTCTTCAAATTTGCGAACCCATCAAACCACAGTTTGTGACTGTAGGATAATTTTTTTTTTTTTTTTTAATCTTAAAAAATAAAAGTATTATATGGTATATGTAATTGATATAATAAACAGTGCCTTTTATTTAACGATTTTTGAAGTGAAAACTTCTTTAGCACCATTGTGATTTGAAACTCGATGAAGTGGAAACGAACGACACTGAAAAGATACAAACCCATACATCTATAGGATTTAGCCTACGAGAGAATGAGATAGCCATAAAATATTTATTTATTTCACGGGTACTCGGTTCCAATACAAGTCTACTGTGATCTAGTGGTATGAAGCGCCTGACGGACTTTAGGGGACAGACATTCAGCGCAATCAATCGAATATTACGAAATCCAAAAAAAAAAAAAAAAAATTTAATCAATCAAATTTTTTAAATATATTTCCATTCTTCAAACCACTCCAAAATGAAGAGGTAAAGAAAACACAAAAGAAAGCGACATCTAGCGACTCCGAATAAGAAAACTCAAATACTAATAAGATTACCAAATTTATAGAAGATGGACTGGAATTCGACGACAAAAATAAGGAAAAAAATCATCCTTCGCATTGATAAAAAAAGAGCTTTGTTGTCTCTCCACTCCTGTCTACTTTAGTTTTCTGAAGATTTCACTCTAATTTTTTTTTAAATACAAAATCAAATTTTCGCACATCACTGCCTCTCAGTGGGTAGGTACCTTCGCAATACACATATTATCAACAACTATTAGCCCCCCTAACAATATAATAACATGACTTGATATACGACCGACCCTCCGATATGAAATATAATTTGTTTTGACAAATTCTAATCCAGTTTGCACAAAGGAGGGTTCAAAACGCATCCCCTATTTCATAACAGTAATCAAAATCAGTTTATTTCCTTTTGTTGGAGTATTATTATATTCTATTGTAGGTGTTATTATTTAACAAGCACTTGTCGCGATTGTTTTTTAATGGTAAAACCAAAGGGGTGACATCTGGAGTTGAGTATTTGAATTAATCACTTGATTCTTTGAATAAAATAATTGCATTATCATTATGTGTTTCATAATTAGTATTATCTGCTACATCGCCAAGTATTAGGTATGGTTCCACGACTATTGATCCAGCAACAATCGGCCCACCGACAGTTGGCCCGCCGACAGTTGATCCCCCGACAGTGGACAGTTGATTTTTCGGGCACTTGATCTTCAAGTTAGTATGCAAAGAGGCACAGGGACCGGGTAAATTATATGTAAATCAAATAAGCATTTGATGCAGTACCTACTAGAGATGAAACGGATAGTTGTTTGGTCGGATAACGGATACCGGATATCCGGCGAGCTGCGGGGCCGGATGACCGGATATCCGGCGGCCGGATATTCGGCACATTGTCTCGTTGCATATCGTGACGTTTTTAGCGCCGCACAGGTGAACGCGATCAGATCAATTCGGGCGGTTTCGGTTGCTATCGTGATCGCGAAAATATTCTCTTTGATAAGAAAAAGAACAAGAGGTATATTATGGTGCTTTAATGTCAGTATTTAATCATTTCAATAATCTCTGTGATTTTTACGATGTTTTAGTTCACTATTTATTTATTTATTTATAAGTACATGTTACATACATAATAAATTTACTTCAGGAGATACATTAGGTCACCATACTAGGCAGCTGCCTGTATCATGGTGACCAACGGAGGATAGTTGTTTGAATTGGAGTCTAGTACTCATAAGTGTAAACATATCTAAGTATATCTAAGTAAAATAATTAAGAAAAAAAAAATAATGGTGATTGTGATTAGTTAATCATGTTAATTTAAGTTTTCGCTACTCTGCGAGGTTTTTGTGAGTTTTTAGTTTAGATATTTACTATTGTGGAGTATGAACAAAGGACACTATTCTGCATCGTCTGGCCACCTGATTGGTCCCTCAGGCACCAATTGGATGCAGACCTTTCCTCAAGCAACTTGCCTCGCTTGCATCAAAAACTAACGATTCATTCTGCTTTAACTCTCGGTCAGGACTCGCTGGTCTTTAATATTTGTTCGCCCTTCACATTACTTTATTATTGCATATATTTAAATTGTAGATTTATGTGTCTGTAAATAGTGTTAAACTTGTAAGTATTGAATCGTCTTACTTATTCGCTTTGCCATCTACACACTTACACAATAAACACATAACCCCCAAACTATTTATGTATTTATTTATCATTAGAGTGAATATCTCAGAAGAAAATTTTAGTTTTTTGGTAGGCATTATGGCTTTTTAAAAACTTTTTCGACCTTAAATAACAGCCGTCATAATTATAAGCCATTTTATAGATATTTACCTCACAAAGATTAATGTATTGCATTTTATTATAGGAAATTGTCCTAGTTTTTGAATATCCAGTATCCGGCCGGATATTTAGTTACTATCCGGTATCCGGCCGGATAGTAAATTTAGGCCGGATAGGCCGGATGGTTACCGGATATCCTTTTCATCTCTAGTACCTACTTACAAGTTTATTAAAACAATGTACTTCCGATTACACCGGATCCGCATCAAACATTTTAAATACTTTGTACATGAAAGTGGGAGCGAACAAGAAGCGATTTTACAAGGCTGTTAATTCTTCGGCGGTTTAGAACAGAATGGTTCCGTGTTCCATTAAATTTGTCACGGCAAGAGGTGACTCGTAAGAAATGAAGATATCTATTGGCGTGTGAGGAACCAATAGGAATGCTTCGCTGTTCAAGATCGCTGGCTCGTTCTCCTCCCACAGAGGATATACGGCCGTGCAACCAACATCGTTATACCTACTTATATCTGCAGACGTCTTGAGTGAAAATCAAATATTTTTACTAGCAATAATTTCGGCTCCCCGAAGAAGCATGCAGTAATAGCAAAATACGACATACTTATACACACAGTCAACTCAGTAAAAAAGCGCTAAGGGTTCCTATTTGCTACTTGCATGTAATATAACTTTCTTATCTGAATACCACACGATAGTCCCAACTGCTCCAAACCATCAGACAGTGAGCCAGTGAGACTATGGCATCCCCAATTTTGGTATGTTGTGAGGCCGAAGGTGGTGGGTAGGGGAAAGAGATATGGAAAATATGAACGGTCATATATCCTCTTTGCATACTTACTTGAAGAAATAATGATCAATTGTCCGAGGGATCAACTGTCCGGCGGGACAACTGTCCACCGGATCAACTGTCGGGGGGGGGGGGGTCAACTGTCGGGGGCCAATTCTCGACGGATCAACTGAACTGTGCATGTTATGTATCGTCGTTCCCCCATAGAAAGGGGGTGGGATAGACCCTGTCCATGCACATTGCCAGGCGAACACACACCAGAGCGGTCTTCCCGCGATCCGCCCGCGCTTCCCCCATCGACATGCGTTAGCCTGAGGCGTAACCGTGCGGTCTCGATGTCGTTCCATCCCCCCTCCGGTAACCCGACGCTCATCTTTCCTCAAGGTCTTCAAAAACTTCCCCTTCTCTCCCAAGTACATTTCTTCGAGGCAAAATCGGGGAACCGGCTAAAGGACGCGGACTTCGAGCATCGTCTGCGGTTGGGCCGATAGCTATACGCATTCTCATTGGGACTGCCCGGTGGTCTATGGAATACTTTCTCTGGCTTTTTTAAATATATTTTATTTTATTTCCGCTACTATAGTAATTACTTACATTATAACATAATCATATAACTGTTTTTTCCTCATTACTTATTTTATTTACAGAAGGTTTCTTCGACTGGTCATAGCCGTTATTTTTCTTTTTCTTTTCTTTTACTAACACTATTATCTCTTTTTGATGTTACCTATTTCAGAAGAATTATTCCACGGGCTGCTACTTCTATTTATCTTTTGTATAATGTTAATGTAAGTACTTGCATACTGCTTACTAACCCCGTATGCATGGACATTGGAGGGTCTAGAGTCGTTCAAATAAATATAGCTTCGTTCAAAAAAAGTTGAGTCTTGTCGTGTGCGGTGAAGGAGGAAACCATATGTTTCCTTATAACGCCGTTGGGAAAGTGGTGGAGTCCCCTCCAATGTCGACGGATCAATTGTCAAGTCACCATTAGGTATACATAAATCGGTGACCTGCGTACTTAATATTTATTTTGATTGATCGAGTGACTACGAATCTAAAATTGTAGGTTCGGTTAAGAAAATAATTTCACTCAGGGCCTATTTCATCTTTGGGGATGCTGTGTGGAGTTTTTAAAAAAAATTAAATTTGGATAAATATATTAATTAAGTGTGATTTGTCTAGGTCTCGGTGGGGGATGCGGCTGCCCATCTGCCGCGTGGCGGGCCTGATCGGGAGAGAACGATTGGGGGAGATCTGTTGACCTCTCCTCATCGCTCTGCACCGCAGTAGGAGGGGTGGATTGATTCACTCCTGAACACACTTCCTACCTACCCTTCATACCTAGAATTTCCTCTCGTTCATTTCCCTCCCTCCGCACAGAATCCCCTAATAACTATTGACGGCCGGCGTAGTCCAGCGGTAAGGCTCTTGACTCGCATTCCGAAGGTCGCGGGATCGAATCCCGGCGTGTCAAATAAATTTTATTTGATTAATTTGTGTTGTTTCACAATTTATTAATTTAAAATAATATATAATATATTTGCGGCACGTTCCAGAGTGTAAGATACTCTCAGTATCATTCTAGTGGAAGACCACCATTCAGAATTGAAACGTTGCTTGAAATGGCTTTAGCCGTGTTTGGTGACCAGATCTGAATAGCCAGGTACTTCCCCACCTTCCTCTCCCTATCTCCTTCCTCTCCCCACTACCTTCAGCCTCACAATATACCCCAATTGGGATTCCATAGTCTCACTGGCTCCAGACGGGAGCAGTTGGAACAATTGTGCGGTATTCATATAAAAATAAAAATAAATTTCTCCAGTTAGTATCTTGGGAAACGGGTACCGCCGCCTCGGGAATTATTTATTGGATAAACAACACCTCTGCCAGAGGTCACCCCAAGTTGCTCGCTACGTTTGGTGACCGGGTACATGGTGTGAGGTGTGTCTAGGTCTTGGCGGCAGATGCGCCTGCCCACCTGCTGCGTGGTGGGCTGGATCGAGAGAGACTGTTTGAGGGAAGCCTTTTGATTTCTCCAGCCGGACTCTCTTAACCCATCGCCTGGCACCACAATTGGAGGGATGGATTCATCCTGTCAGTCTCTCTTGGACACTGATCGTCACATTCCTACCCACCCTCATACCTTTTTCCTTCCCAGAACTTCCTCTCCTTCCTTTCCTTAAAATTCCTTCTGAACAGCTTCCCCTAAATTGACATAAACCCTAAGGGAAATTATTCCACTCTGGGCCTCCTGTGTGGAATAATTTCGCAAAAAAAAGATGACGAAATTCGGCGTCTGTTCTCCAAAAGCACCTGCGCAACAATGTACCAATCTAAAAATGTTATTTTTTAGCCGATCATTTCCATCAAGTGTGCAAAAACAATTTCATCACAAAATACCAACTTGACAAGTGTAATCCCCCCATTTACAGCGGGCTTTAAACCTCCCCTAAAAGGCGAAAATATCAACTGAAATAAGCACAAATCTGGTCCCAATTGCCCGGCCCTGTTCCAATTAACACCCCTTCCCCCGGGGACCGAACCCGTGACTCAGGTGCCTAATCCACTACGGAACTGTGAGTCTAATCCACTACCCTCTGCCCCTGTTTTCACCCCTTCGGAATATTTTAATATTTATTTATTTAGCAGCGAGGAGTAATGGTGTGATTTATCGGATTATTTTTGATCATTTGACATTATTTGGAGGGTTGGTGTCAGTCTGCTGTCCCCGTGTAGAGATAATATTTGTATTTTATTGTAAGTCAGCAGAATTTGATGTTTGGCGTGTAAATATTATGATGAGGTTTTATTAAGACGCCGTTACCCGAACTTCTACCGATTTCTTGCAAACCTCCTTTAAACATTTGAAGTTTATAAGCTCTTAAAAAATATATATGTTATTTTTGAATATAATATCTAGAAATTTGTCGCGCCGAAACGCAAATTATATAAAATTCCCTCGATAGAAAAAAATCGCAAAGTATGCTCCAAAAATTATTATAAACACGTTTGTTTCAGTTATTTTACAAGTTTTATGTATGAAAAAATTCACAGTGTTTCTTTAAATGCTGTTAAAGATAACCCTTGCGAGATTTTTGCTCTATTTTAAACGAGTCGTGTTTTATTAAACATTTTCACAATTTTCGCATCGATTTTGTCATTTTAAATACTAGCGCTCTCCTCTAACATTCGTAATTTCGTATCTCTCCATCTTCTTCTTTTTGTGCGCGGTTGCGGGGCCTTAAGGTCAGGTATATCAGTTGATTATAAGCTCCGCTTGGTTGGAATGTCAAGCTTAGTAGTACACCTTGGAACATTATCCGTATATACATAGGTCGAAAGCCTAGATGTCAGCAACATTACGTGTATTGTCTATGAATTTAATAAAGGTATGTGTTTCTTTAAAAAAAAAAAAAACAACTACTGTCTACATGAGTAGTGTACCAATATTGTGATCCGGATCTTTGAAAAAAGTCGGCAGTTTATTTTGTTGGTGGGTTTATACAAGTTAATTTTTGTTAAAGTTCACCACTGCATTCAGCATGGTGTTATATGCGAGTACACTAATTGAAGTGAAAATTTCTTTAGCACCATTTTGATTAGAAACTCGATGAAACGAAAAAGCGATACTAAAAAGAGACAAACACATACACATGTATACGATTTAGCCAGCGAGAGAATGAGGTATAATAATCGGTCTCCCCTGAGAGCGGTGCTTCGTAGCCTCCCTAATCTTGTCTACTTTAGTTTTCTGAAGGTTTCACTTCTACCGCGTATGAACTGCAAACTTGTAATTTTTTTAAATTAGTATTTATTTTGCTAGAGTCAGTGCGCTATTAATGAAATTAATAACTGAAAACAAACAGTCTTGACGTTGAAACTTGTAAAATACATTATCGGACTATTTTCGATTGATTATATCAATTAATAACATCCTCATTCCTCATGTCTCGATTAATATTATGGTACCACAATGGTACTTTAGGCAATTACGTAAATTTCAGTGGGAACTATTATATTTGGCGTGTGACTACTAGTGCCCAGGCGTTTAAGATGAAGGAAGCCATTGTAAATAATGCAAAATCACACAAAATCATACGTTTTTGTTTTGAAAATTTGATCGCTTAGAAGTATTATAGATATACCTTGGCCCTTAAAAATATTGCTCAGTTTTTTATAAGTCTTTTAATAAGCCTATAATAAAATAAAATATAAAGTCTGTAAAAAAACACTTTTAAGTCCAAACTCTCCTATTTATAAACCCTTTTTCGGATATGGTTTTATTGTTTAATATAGCGAATTCAGTTACTTTTATAATAATCGCAAAAAAAAATCGATTTTTACGCCCGAAGATCACAAAATAAAATAAAATATGCATTTTCGCTTTGTTATTTTACAATACGGCGGGCAGTAGTCGAATTTGGATTTTCAAAGTGAACTCTATGCCGTCCACCGAAGGGACATAACTAGACACTCCCGTTTTTTTATCAGTTCGCCTCCGAACGGAGCGGGAAACGGACGCTAGGCTCCACGTCGCTTTGTTCCGTGAAATCAATTTTAAAATTCTGTTTTATTACAATAAACAATGAGTTAATGTGTTTTACAGGCCTTTTCGAAATCAACCTGTAAAAAAAAAATCTCAAACACCTTTTCCAACCTTTCCAAAAACTTTTTCTGAAGTATTTTTAAACCCCTCCCATAAATGGGCGTGAATTCCGATTTCGATTTTTTCCTGGACTATTGGATCGCCTTAAAAGAGGACTATTCTGAGGATTAGCAAAGCTTGAGCGGTAGATTTAGCCTGTCCTTAAAAGCCAGGGAAGAACACGGAAATTTCCTAACAAGCCCACTTTGAATTGAATGTTTTGTGGATTAATTTTGAGCTATCGTGTATTTTATTGACAGAAACACATTCCTAGAATAATAAACTATGTACCAAAACAACATTTTTTTATTTATTTTTTTTATTATTTATTACAAATAGGTATATTACAGAGTTATAAAAAGTATAAAAACAAATTGATACAAATTTACAACATAATATACAACAACATTTCAATCACTCTCCTAATAAAGCAGCTGCTTGTGTTTAGGAGAGGACAACTAAAAAAAAAAAAAAAAAATTTCATTTGTTTAAATGAAAACAAAAAATATTAGTTTTTCAACAAATAACATTAGTGATTTTATGAGAAGATACCTTAGAATCATAGTTCCATGGGAGATACAGATAAAAGTAATAAATTACAGGTTAGTTAATAAATGATTTGAAGTATTGATAAGGCAAAAAATATTTCTACATATTCAATACTTATTTCTAAATACAATATACAATAAGTTAAGTTATGAGGTGGTACTAGAATATTTTAATTTAATTTTTTTTTTATATTTTTCGTAGCTTTCTTCCGATCGTATATCAAGGGGTAATTTATTAAATAATTTTATACCCTTGAATGTATAGTGATGCTGTGCTGTTGTGGTTCGCACAAGTGGCACGGAAAATCCTCCAACAGATATTATTCTTTTGCTTATATTTAATTGTGGTAAATTATTTTTACTAAAGAAATCTTTATGTATTTGTAATAGTGCAATTTTGTCATAAATTTTTGCAAGTGGGGGAACCGGGAAATCTTGAAAAACATTTATAGTTGGATAGTAATAGGGCTTTTTTAGGATGATTTTTATTAATATCTTTTGAATTGTTTCCAATGGGAGAAGGGTTGCTTTGTATGCACCCCCCCAAGCCACGATTCCATATTGTAGTACAGAGTGCGCAAGTGCATAATAAATATCTTTTAGTATTTTTAATGATACAGTATTTCTTAATCTAAAAAAAAATATAGATCAGTTTTCTCATTCTGTCTACTGTGGAATTTATTTGACTTTTCCATTTGATGTTATTATCAATAATTATTCCAAGATATTTTATTTCTTCTTTACTACTAATGTAGATACAGTTTGAATTACAGGGTGTGATTCTAAAGAGGCAATTTCTTTCGTGAATTTTTATGTTTAGATTTTTATTTGCGATATTCCCTGTTAGACTATAAGGTATAAAATGGGTTTTCTCGACATTTAGTGTCAATAAATTTTCGTCAAACCATACTTTTACGATATTTATTGCATTATTAGCTAATATTTCGACCTCATTCCAAGAGTTACCATTAATAGTTATCGCTGTATCATCTGCGTATGATATAATGTTTCCAGTGATTGGGAGTTCAAAAAGTTCATTTACATATAATATGAATAGTAATGGTCCCAAAACAGTTCCTTGTGGAATTCCAAAATCTATATTTTCTATTTCACTTAGTTCGTTGTTTACTTTTACCTGTTGAGTTCTTTGATAGAGATAGCTTTTTAACCAAGATTTAGCTTTGCCAGTTATTCCTATATTATTTAGTTTATTAATTAATTTTGAATGTGAGACACTATCAAAAGCTTTACGGAGGTCAATGAATATACTTAAGCATTTTTTACCTCTATCTAATGTTTTGTAAATAAGCTTAGTTAATTCTGCAATTGCGTCTTGTGTGCTAAGTTTATCTCTGAAACCATATTGACTAGGGTTAATACATTTTTGGTTATCAGTATAATCAGTAATTTGTTTTTTTATTACTTTTTCGTGTATCTTTGCAATGTTGGATAATAAGGATATTGGGCGGTAATTATTTACTTCTTTTGAATCTCCGGATTTATATACTGGGATTATTATGGCTTTTTTGTAGTTTGACGGGAATATTCCATATTTAGTGCTTACGTTAATTATATGTGTTATCGGTTTGGTTAGGAAATTGCAGTATTTTTTCAAGATTTCTGTAGTTATACCGTCGTATCCTGGCGCACTACCATTTTTAAGTGATTGTATTATGTTTTCAATATTTTTTTCTGTAGTCGGTTTAAAAATTGAAAGATTGTTATTTTATCTTCATGAATATCATCAGGTTGATAATTTTGATCAATTTTATATGCAAGTTTTTGACCGACGGTAGCGAAAAATTTGTTGAAAATATTTGCGCACTTTTTTGGTTCACGGATAGCATTTATATTAGTTCCATTATTGTTTATGACATTTATTGTAGACTTATTTTTATTATTTTTATTCATTATTTCGTTTATAGTGTTCCATGTTTTTTTAGGGTTATCCTTTGTGAGGATTATTTTCTCCCTGTAATATTTCTCTTTTGTGTCTTTGATAATTTTAATGAGCTTGTTCCGGAATATTTTGTATTCGTTTTTTACTTGACTATTGGTAGGGTTTTTTTTGTATGTATGAATAGTTTTTCTTTTTTCCGGATAGATATGAGTAATCCTTGCGTAATCCATGGTTTGATTTTCCTTAATTTAGAACTACGTTGATTATTTATAAAGGTTGTACAGTCTGCGATATGAGCTTTTAAAGTTTCTTCAAAGAAGTTTGCGCACATGTCTGGGTTTTGGCAATTTAGTATTGAAGACCAAGATTCGTTACGTAATTTATTATTTAATTTTAAGTTGTTTAGTTTGGAAATTATGTTAATATTTTTTCTAGAGTCATTTAATCCTGAGTTTTTATTTAGATCATAAATAAAAATATTTGTATGGTGATCTGTTATATCATTTTTCCATATAATAGATTTAATTTTTTCTGTGTGTTTAATATTGCTCCATATGTGGTCCAGGCATGATGGCGATTGGTTTGCAAATTCTCTTGTGAAATTATTTACACATGATATAAAGTTCATTTCATTCATAGCATTTATATAATCTATTTTATTTTTACCGTGGTTATTTGGACCAATATTAATATTTAAATCACCTATTACGATACAATTTAGATGGTTTTTGTTACATAGTATTTTTTTTAATTCTTCTATAAATATAGGTACATCAGAGCTGTGTGTTCGATATATTGCGATTATATTGAATGGCATGTTATTTAAAACAAAATTAAATGACAAACAGTTTGCATTGCATATGTGTATTTCGGTAATATTGATATCAGTAAATTTATCTTTAGCGTATTACAATTACACTATTTTTATTAATCTGATAATTTGTATTGTAATTTTTGTAGTTTGGGATGATTGGTATATTTATGTTTGCATGTATATGCGCCTCGGATAGTATTATAAAATCTGGTTGTGAACATAATGTATTTAGGGATACCAGAAGTTCATCCATGTTTCTATTTATACTTCTTATGTTTAGGTGTAAGATTGTTAGTCTATTTATTGTATTGTTATAGATCTTATTGCATTCACTGGCTGATTCACATACGTATTCTTCTATATTTAGATTAATATCAATTTCACTTAAGTTAAAATTTTCCATTACATTTATTTAGGTGAGATAAAATATGTGTTTATATAATTCTAAATAATTTGATTCGTTCTTCTTTTGATAATGTTTTCAATATAAAATAGCGTATGTATTAATATATCAATATTACAAGTGAACATATACTGTAGAGATTTATTGCATATAGAATATTGGCAGCGTGATACATATATCAATAGTACATACAATTTCAATAGTACCATAGTACGTAGTACATACATACATATATCAATAGTACAAGTGAACATATACTGTAGAGATTTATTGCATATAAAATATTGGCAGCGTGATACATTACTTGCGTTAATTACGTAAATTGATAGGTTTTACGATGTTTTCGTTAAATAACATGCATCGACTTTGACCGAAAGAATCGCGGCAAATCTGACATTTTGATGTCAAGAATAAAAATTATTTTAAAATGTTCTAGGGTTGCAAGGTGAATGAAATTTTTACCTATCTTATGGGGAATGTTGGCACAAGCGATTCTGACCTTGTCCTTATACAAATTTTGTACATACACGCGCATGCAAATAAAATGTAAATTATTCTGAGTGACTAGGCGCATTGCAGGTTTCGCTATGGTAAAGGCGAGAATAGAGCAAGCGATTCTGACCTTGTTCTTCATACACTTTCTTTATACATAAGGGTCAAAATCGCGTGTAATTTTTTATTATTATTTTTTTATTTCTCATGACACACCGGTGCACGAGCGGCAAGGGCTGGGTTAAATTGGAGCGAGGAATGTCGTCCATAACAAGGTTACGGACAGGCTGTTATACTGGGTCTAAAGGGAGTTAAACCTTTCCGGTTTTCAAATAACTGGAAAATATTTGAATTTCTTCTACACAATCATTAAAAGTGCTGAAATCTTGTTTGTCCAATGGTGGAGACCTTGGCAAGGTGAGGAACAGTGAGAACCCGGTGCATTAGTCAAACCACTAAACCGAGCGATTAATATATTAATATAAAGAACGTTGCAAAGTTTTATCTATATATATATAAATCAAAATATGTTTGTTTTTGGGTTTGTATGTATGCATATATGTATGTCCGCTACGCATTGCTAAACCATTCATCCGATTGCGATGAAACTTTGGGGATTTGATGTGCGCATGCCCGCGATGGTTTCTGTATACAATAGTCACAGTTTATCCGATTGTGATTAAAATTTGAGGATTTGTAGGGAAGAGTGTGGTCGAGGGCGGGGAGGGGGGAGGGGGAAGGGAAAAGGGGAACTCGGAAGGGTGCGGTGGGGATGGGAGGAGGGAAACGAAAAGCCGCCCGTAGGGCCTCGCTGCAAAAACCGCGGGACGGGTTTTTAACTGCAAGTTATTTAATAAAGAACAAAAAAAAAGTAATTGAAATTTATTATAAAAATAAATCTAAAAAATTAACACTATTAAAGATTTTCTTAGGTTAAATATTAAACTGATATTGAGGGAGACATTACTTCCCAAACATCTAATTTCGGTTTTAGGACTGTCTGTTGAGTGCTTGTAGCTCTGGTTAAAAATTTGGGAGGCGGATACAGGTACCGCCGCGCTCCGTCTCGGGAACCGTTTTTTGGATAACCAACACCTCTGCCGTAGGTCACCCTAAGTGGTTCGCTATGTTTGGTGACTTAGCAGGGGTGCCCGGATTCATGGGGTGAAAAAAACTTTTCTCTAAACACACGTAGCTATTCCTGGCGAAACTACGGTGACCCGATAACTCAGAAAGAATTCAACTCAACACCTCCTTTGAAAAGTCACTAAACAATAAAAATTGGTTAAATAAGTTACAGTTTGTCAAATAAGATTAAAAAGCATAGGAGGGCGCCACTGTTGTTCAAATGACAATACTAAAAATATAACTCATGGTGGCAATGTAAAGCGGTGTAACCTACATTTTTGTAAACAATTAAAAAGGCATAAAAGTGAAAAAATATTTTTTCATGGCAATATTGGTACCCACCGATCTGAAAATTAGAAATGCTTATAATTTTGCAATTAATGTGCTCGTATATTATAACATAATGAAGAATAACGATAAGTTGAACCGTTTAGAAATTGCTCACAGTTATGTCTCTAATTTTAGATCTGAATATATTCAACTCATTCAGTTTTAAAAGTAATAATAATAAATAATAAAATAATGATTTATTGTCTTCATTTCTTAATAACAAATAGAGATAATGATATCCTCACTGGGATCTCCCGTGCTGAGGATTTCTTTTACATTTTATAATTTAATTATAAGAATAATATGAATTCGACATAACATATATCATGTAGTATTTTTTTTTAATAATTATAAAGTAAATAAGATAGTGTTTTTTATAATTCAGTTCATTAGATTCGGTTTTAGTCTATATTTGATTTCAGTATATTTTCTATTTCTGATCTCCCTATATTTAGTATCCAGCTTTTTATTTGAAATTTAAATGTTATAATGTTGAGGTTTTTGAGTGAGAGTGGTATTTTATTGTAGAGTTTAATGCCATAATATAAGAAGCTTTTTTGCCCAAATGTTGTGTTAGCAGTTACTTGTTGCATATGTTTTTGACCATGAGATCTAGTGTTTCTAATGTACGTGTCAGTTGTTATTTCTTGGGTTTTGTACTTATGAATGTAAATGAGTATAGTTTTAGAATATAGTTGTTTAATTGACATTATGTTAAGATTGTTGAAGATTTCGTCAGTGCTAGTTCTTACAGGAACTTTCAGTATAATTTTCATTATGGCTTTTTGAGTTTTAATAAGTGGATTTAGTATGTTTTTATTGGCACTGCCCCATCCGATAATACCGTATTCTAACAGTGATTAGCAGAGGGCCATGTAAATCTTGATTAAGTCTTTTTTAATGAGGACATTCCTGATAGATTTGAAAAAATAACTTAGTTTTTTAATTTTATTATTTAAATGGGTAATGTGTTCGGTCCATTTTAAGTTTCGGTCAATTTCGGTCAATCAAGTAGTGTAACTAAACTCACCATTAGTGATTCTTCCTTTCTACCTACTGTTAAATTCAAATTTATGTTAAATTAAATGAAAGCCAATCACTTTGTAAAATAGCATTTAATCAAAGTTATGTCATCAAGTAGGTACCTTAACAACAGTGCTTCTTCGATTTATTTTTTTTTTACTTTAAGAACAAAAACATGTTTTTAAAATGTGATTAACAGCGTTCTATATATTCAGTGTAGTTGCGCTTTAAAATAATATTTGACAGTTAGATTGGTGTTGTCAGCCTACAAATTTAGTAGTTCCAATTTTTATATTTTGTACTCTTTACGTTAGGTTAGGGTTATGGTCCATTTAAAAAAAAAATCGTAGCTTTTAATGACTTTTCAAAGAGGTGTTGAGTTGTTGAGTTGAGTTTATTCGGAGTTGTTATGGAACCGAAACTATAAAGGATGGTAAGGAATACAATTTTCTTTCTAATATTTATGTTTGCATTAATTGAAGAAATTTATTCCTCACAGGGCCTATGTTATCTTTGAGGATGTTGTGTGGAGGGTATTTTTAGGGAAGTTAGGAGGAGAAGGAAAGGAAAAAGGCTCGAGCAAGGAGAGGAATAGTGAAACTGGTGCATTTGTCAGAACCGATCGATTAATATTTTATTTTAAAAAACTTTATCTAGTTTTTTCTTTGCTACTCGGTTTCTTCTGGATAGTCCGGATATTAATAATAAGGAACTTGAATGAGAAATATTATGTCTTAAAAATATATGCAAATAGATCAACAAATTTGCATACTGCTTACTAACAACGTATGCCGGGACATTGGAGGCCTAAATTCGTTCCAAACTAAATCTAGCTTCGTTCTTTCAAAAAAATTAGAGTCCTTGCGAAAGCCTTGAAGGAGTAACCATCTGTTACTTATACCAGGGCGGGTAAGTGGTGGATAAAAAAAGATCAACAAACGTTGATTCTGAATATTAGTAAAATTATTTATAATTATTCGTAGATTTAATAAATTGTAATTTAAAAGAGCTTAAAACCGTGAGAGATTTATTTATTGGATAGGAATCTGAGGGTCAACTGTCCAGGAGTTATATTAGAATCCACCCCTCCCACTGCGGTGCAAGGCAATGTTCCAAGAGAGTTCTGCTGGAGAGGTCAAAATGTCTCCCTCACCCAGTCTCTCCCGATCTGGCTTGCCACGCAGCTGGTATGCAGATGCATCCACCGCAAAGACCCGGACCAACCTCATTACATGAACCCAGGCACCCCTCCTCCGTACGTCCACATGCTTCAAAGTCTCATTTGAAAAAACTTCAAACATTTCAGAATAAAGCCATACGCATAGCCCTGGGTGTCCCCAAATGGATAATGGTATCCCAACTCCACAAAGATTCTGAAATCCCCTTATTAAAAAAAAACACGTCTTAAATCTCGTGGAAACGTTTTATGCGGGAATTCCCACCCATGAAAACGCGTCCATAAACTGCCCCGACCGGTACGACGAAAACGTACGTACCTACCACACATAAAAAACCTAAAAAAATCCTCCATAAAGATTAACCTCCTCGTATTGCAAATATTTTTAACAAACAACAAAATAAACAATTTTTTCAACAACCATATAAAAACTCATGATTCATGATGAAAGAAAATGAGGCCTTTTTGGCCAAGAGAGTTGAATGCATTTTTTTTCAAGTATTGCACCACTTGGGGTGACTTATGTCAGAGGTGTTGATAGTTCAATAACAGCCTTCAAAATTATCTAGGTACTAATTAGAGCTATTCATAAATTTTATTACTTTTTAAGGCGACTGCTTCTTAGCGAACAGCAAACAGCTTATAATAACGATAATAATGCAATAGAAACTGCACGTTTCAACTGAAGTTATCATTAATCTAATAACTGTCTAAAGCACGGTTATAAAACAAGTTAATAGCAAGTAGGTACCTAGCAGCTATCCTCAGTAGTTTTACGCCACGTCCATAAACCCACATTTACTTCATCTCCTTCCCTTTCCCCAACTCACCCATCCTCGCAGCCCGCTGTACCTAATAGGTAAAGAAATTGCAATCCGGATTATGAAAAATTCGGAATTTCAGAGTATTCACAGTGGAATCCGTTTATCCGGATTTCAAATATGCATTGTACAAAATACAATGTCCTCTGAAATCGACGCTCTCCGCAGGAGAATGCACCCCGGAAGCATTTAATATCAATTGATAATATAATTAATAGTCCCGTTGATGCACGACGGGATCATTGATTGAGCTTGTAGACGCTATAGACAAGGATATATTATCAGAATGGTCATTTCGCTGTGCAATAGAAAATCGTTCGTTAAATTGCTTTTACTAGAAAGCTCATTGGAAAGCAGTTTTATTGCGGTACGTACGGAATAAGATTGGTTTTACTTATAATTATGTTATATCGCGATTGTCCAGAGATATAGAAAAAACCGACTGTATCCGCACACTTTAGGTTGTAATTCCGAAGACGTCCACAAAGCAACTTTGATTGAAGATCAGTCAGTCGCACAGCACGCAGCGTTACTGAAAGAATCGAGCGTTACTGAAAGAATCGAGCGTTACTGAAAGAATCGAATGTTACTGAAGGAATTGAGCGTTACTGAAAGAATCGAGCGTTACTAAAAGAATCGAGCGTTATTGAAAGAATCGAGAGTTAGTGAAAGAATTGAGCAATACTGAAAGAATTGAGCGTTACTGAAAGAATCGAGAGTTAGTGAAAGAATTGAGCGTTACTGAAAGAATCGAGCGTTACTGAAAAAATCGAGCGTTATTGAAAGAATCAAACGTTACTGAAATAATCGAGCCATTACTGAAAAATCGAGCGTTACTGAAAGAATCGAGCGTTACTGAAAGAATCGAGTGTTACTCAAAGAATCTAGCGTTACTGAAAGAATCGAGAGTTAGTGAAAGAGTTGAGAATTACTGAAAGAATCGAGCGTTACTGAAAGAATTTAGCTGTACTGATAGAATCGAGCGTTACTGAAAAAATCGAGCTTTTTGGAAAGAATCGAGCGTTACTGAAAGAATTGAGCTGTACTAATAGAATCCAGCGTTACTGAACAAATCACTTAGCTAATCGGAGACTCAGATTGATCGATCGATAAGTTGGAAACAACGGCAGTTATACAGGTAGAGAAAAAAAAACTTATTTTAAAAGAAAAATACTATGAGTAAGAATATGAACAGGAAAAAGAACAAAATATTGTTTCATCTTAAATTAAATATTAAAATGTAGGAATATACTTAATTCTAATCAGTGTGTTTGATATTATTAACATTTTAATGGGGTACCTACGCTCAATATAGTCTAAGAGGTCACGGGATTTTTCATAACGATCGTGTATACGGTTAGATTTTTTTTTTTTTTAATAATTTTTATTTTAATTTTAAATAATATGTTTAACATGGTATTTATATGCTAATTTTACATCTCAGGTTTTTTACTACCTTTCCATTGAAAACATTTGCTTGTGTATGGAAGGGGAGTGTACATAAATGTTATTAGTTAATAGTTAGTACTTAAATAATTCATTGTACATAAATATATGTGAGCTGCAGTATTTATTTTGATAATGGTGTGAATTTAAAAAGAGAAAGAATTTTATTGAAAAAACTAAGGATATTTTTAAGATTAATTAAGTGACAGCAGTTTTTTTCTTAAGAATATTTTTAAAATGTCTCTTGACAGAGAGCAATATTCGGGTTTTATCATTAATGCTTCTGATTTCTTCTGGTAGACGATTGAAAAAAGTTCTTCCCTGGTAAGTGTAATGATGCTGTGCAAAAGACGTATTTAGTTTTGGGCATAGAAAAACATGTTTAAGTCGAGTTCTGTTTTCATTTAAAAATTGATATTTATCTTTTTCGGTAAATTTTGGGGATCACTGGCAACGGTTAATACGCACTTTTTTTGAAAAAATCTTTTGATTCACCTTAATTACATTAAAAGACAACTATTTGCATTGGGGGACGTGGAAAATATTTTTGTGTAACATAGTTTGTGATACAAAAGAAAGTGCCCCTTTATAACGCCTACTCGCGTCAAGGCAAGAAAAACAGTTTTCAAGTAGTTTAGCGGCTACGCTAGGTTTGTGTAACATGGTTTGTGATTCTGGCGTACAATCTCACAAGACGAAAGCTAATTTTAATTTTACGTAGTGAAATTTAGAATGAAATATTTTCCACTTCCCCCAATGCAAATAGTTGCCTTTTAATGTAATTAAGGTGAATCAAAAGGTTTTTTTTTTAATGTGCATATTAACCGTTGCCAGCGATCCCCAAAAATTAATTCTTTTTCTTTTATAATTTGAATTAATGAATTTTGAATATATAAATCTTTAAATGTTGGTACTTGAAATTCTTCAAACAGGCCTTCTGTTGGGTAGTCCAAGGATTTTTTTTTATATAATTTTAATAATTGTTCTTTGTATAATTTCTATTGGAAGAAGGTTACATTTATACGCGGATCACCAACTAATAATAGCGTATTGTAAAGTGGATTGAACTAAGGCATAGATTAAATATAGATTTTTTACCGACAGAAAATTTCTAATTCTTAAATATATATATATTAATTTTCTGATTTTGTTTACTACCTGACATATTTGTTTCTTCCATTTCAGATTTTTTTTATAGTTTGTAGAGTAGTCCCCTAATATGAATGATGTCGGTCTGCCTGCTCTCAGTGGTTGCAACTTCGAGTTATAGAGCTTACAAGAGGCTTCATTGTTGCGAAAATAAAAGCTATCAGAGAAATGGTCAGTTTTAGTACATATTCAAAGTATGACGTCTCCACAGATGAAACAAGTTGGTCTGGCGGATCTCAATGGTTGCATTTCAGAGTTACGATGCGCGCAAGTCACTGCATTAACCGTTTCCGTGATCGTTATGAAAAATCCTGTCACCTCTCAGTGTGTTTATTTATTTTTATTATACAATTTAAAATAAAAATTAAGTACATATGTATTTTTCGAAAATCGGGATTTAATCCGAATATCCGGATTTTGAGTTTCAACAAATCCGGATTTTCCAACACCGCTCCGGATTGCAATCTCTACAGGTATATGTGTGTTGGTTGGGTGTGTGCCTGGTTGGTATGGTATAGTATGTTATAGTATGGTACCTACCCACATGACTATTGTATACGTATACCCGGTATGAGCAACTATAGCTAATAATGGTAGTACGGTGGCCCGGGACGATATTAGTTTTATTATCGCCGAAGGAAAATACCTATTTAGGTGGCTCGTAGGTGCACGAAGGAAGCGTTATAACTAACTAACGAGACTTATCGAACCTTTGGGGTTTACGTAGAGTTTTTCGATAACAGATGTAGACAGTGACCTTCCTCTTGATTTGAAGGTCAAGTGTGCAAATTTCATCAATTTCGGAATAAAACTGTAGATTTGTATATCAATCTAATCCACGCCGCCCGGTCAGCCACAAATGTCCTTCTGGATAAATAGGATGGTCTCCATGGTCGAGGGGTAAGACTCTCGACTAGAAAGTCGAAGGTCACGTGTTCAAATCTTGGCCTGCGCAAGTTTTTTATTTGTATTTGATTCATTTGTGTTATTTCGCAATTTATTCATTTAAAATAATAAATAGTATATTTGCAGCACGTTCCAGAGTGGGAAATACTTTCAGTATCGTCCTGGTGAGAGACCGCCATTCGGAATTGAAACGTTGCTTGAAATAGCTTTGGTCTTGTTTGGTGAACAAATCTGAATATCTAGGTACTTCCCCACCGTCCTCTTCCCATCTCCACTACCTTCAGCCTCACAATATACCCTAATTTGGGATGTTATATTCCTGACTCCAAGACGGTTGGGAGCAGTTGGGACTCTTGTGCAGTTTCACATTTAAAAAAAACAGATATGCCACACGAAACACGCCCGACTAAGTGGCCTGGTGACCTGGTGGTGGTGGTGGTGTGGTGGCCTGGTGTCATCCAGGAAGCGCTCCTATATGCCGCCGCCACTGGTCGGCACGGACATACTACGCAGCGTAGTCCGCTCGCCTTCGAGATCGATTAGCGTCGCCTTTCGTCTAGCCTCCGCCCGAATAAAGTTGAGGATTGAACCACATCTCACTGGACGACCAGCGGTGATCTTCACTTCCAGCTGACAACATCATCATCAAGTCTCGATGAGCACGCATTCACATCCTGCCGCAATGTGATCTACGTACATCCCATCGTGATGCATACCGGAATACAAAGTCATCCTTCATCCTTCGCCTTCGCATCCACTCGCCGTGATGTGACCTAGGTATGGTACATGAATCCCATCGTGATACATAACACTACCACTATCTACACAATAAAGGCAATGTGATACTACAATGTACAATCTGCAAGTATTTTAAATTTTACATAACTGAAAAACAACCATTAATGTGAGAATCTAAACTATTTAGCCTCCGTCAACTATTTATATTGCAAACTATGAAATATAACTTTAAAAACAAAAACAAATTCGAAAAAAAGGAAAACAGAATCAACATTAGAAATAATAATGTATTTTACACCCCCCAAAAGAATACCAAATCTTTTACCGAAAAAAATTCAAGTGATTACTAAACTACCTCAATACTTAAAAGAGTTAAAATTATGGCTTAACAATTCAGATGTTGAAACTTTTTTTGTTTTATTTAAATTACTAAATGTTTCTCACAAACTAAACACTTATTATTACACTATCCACTTACTATTACGCTATTGTATTTGTAACAGACGTATCAGCGTCTTCACAAGAACTATAAAAAAGGGACCGGTCTCGTACACGCCTTCCAGAGGTTCACGCTGATGATGATGATATGAGCTGGCTGGCCTCCCTACATCCAGTGGTAATGGTCCTGGATGCGCCTAGTTTCTGCCTGAGCGGTGCCTTGGCAGTGCCCAGAGTTAGGGCCGACTGCAGCGGTAGGCACCGGGTACTCGTTCAGGCAGAACTTCAGCAGGAGGCAGCAGGTGGTAGACTTCCAAAGGTAGGTGTTTGGAGGAAACTTCCGAAGAATAAAGACAAGTTTGTTGAGTAAAGATGTGAACTGATTTATTATTTTTTTTTTTTTTTGATTCTACGGATTCTTTCGTAATCCTCTAACTAGCTAGGGCTTTGCAATGCCCTTTCATGTTCTAACTAACTAGTTTTACGGCTCATTTGGCCTTATAACTATTACCTTCTGAAGGTGATTATTTACTTGGACTGAATTTACTTTTACATTAATGTTATCGTGAGGAAAAAAGTCTTTACTGGATAAAAACTCACCAAGTTGCAAGGGAAAAGGAGGGGGAACAAAAGTTCTGAACTTTTTTCAGGAAATTTACATTTAATTTTACTGAATGTAAGTGTTTTGTTTTCTTCAGGTCAGCGTCTCGTCCTTGGGGTTGGTCCTGGTGCCTATGCCTAGTGGGAAAAATTGGGAAGAAAGCATCATCATTAATCTCGGCCCGATCTGCGCTGGTTTTTACACCAACGCCCATCGAGCGAAAAAGAAATCCGAGAATCTCGCCCACTCCACGCCACTGGCCTGCTAAGATGGAATGTGCAGTATTCAGCGCCAGCCAGAAATACCGTGCCAAGTAGGTGCGAGCGTCAGTGTGGAATGTTGGGTAGGTCAGGGACTTGACAGGTGGTTGTTGTGAAAGGTCGGGGAACGGTAGGTATTTGTGCGTAGAAATGGCGTCAGTCTTCGTCTGTTGTCTCGTCTTCAGTGTGCTCATCCCCAGGTGCTTCTAATATGAGGTGTTTTGGCATCTTATGCTTGTAACGGAAAGGAAGGTCGACTTTTGACTTATAGTTGCCCATCCCTTTGATCAATGGATTATTATTTTTATTCAATGTACTATAGAATTGCGTAGTTAGTTGGTGCGCATGTTCTTGTAATGACGGAATTTCTTCTCTATCATGTATTCTATGTAAGTTTGTGTACATCGGGGTGTTATAAATAATTTTGATGCATTTGTTCTGCAGGGTTTGTAGCCTCTTGTATGTTGTGTTGGCTATATTGCTCCATACGGGCACCGCATAAGTCAGGGATGGGCGGATCTGAGTCAGATATAATAGCAGTTTCTTCTTCTCAGCTAACGGGCTTCTTCGGTTGAATATTGGGCCTACCGACCCTATGGCTTGGAGCATTTTCGATTTTGCTTTTTGGAGATGTGAATTCCAATTTAGTCGGCTGTCCAGGGTTACGCCAAGGTACTTTACTTCGGGTTTCCATTCAAGTGCGGCTCCACTCATGGTAATTTTCTTTTGCGGAATTCGGTGTTTGATTCGACGCGTAAACATGATGGCTTCTGTTTTGGCCTCATTCAACTTAAGGCGCCATTTTTTGTAGTAGGCTGAAGTTTCATCAAGGCCTCTTTGTAGGTATTTGATGGCTATTGTGGCTTTGGTTGATGTGGCATACAGGCCCATGTCGTCTGCGTAGATTGCCTTCTCGCATTTCACGAGTGGAGGAATGTCGTAGGTGTATAAGTTGAAAAGGTGAGGACCGAGTAGACTTCCCTGTGGCACGCCCTTGGGGACATTTCGTGGTGTGGACTTCGTCTCTCCCACCTTAACGACGAACGTTCGATTTTTCAGATAATCTTGAATTATTTTTATGATGTATATGGGCGTGTTGGTGATATACAGTTTGTATATGAGCCCGTCCATCCAGACTGTGTCGAAGGCTTTTTCGAGATCGAGGAGTGCCATGGCAACGTATCTCTTGGTGTTGAAAGCTCTTGAGATGTCTTCTGTGACACGTGTCAGTTGATGAATCGTCGAGTGGTTACATCTGAAACCAAATTGTTCGTTCGGTAGGGTCTTATTTTCGTTATGATGTGGGAGGTATCGATTTAGGATGATTTGTTCCAATAATTTGCTCATTGTAGGCAGTAGGCTAATCGGGCGGTAGCTTGACGGATTTGAGCGATCTTTTTTTGCTTTGTGAAACGGTAGAACGCACGCGCTTTTCCAGGATGATGGGAAGTGGCCCAGCAGTAGGCAGGCGTTAAATATTTTTGTGATAAAAATAATTGCTTTCTGCGGTAGATGTTTCAGCAGCGCATTTGTTATTTGGTCTCCGCCTGGGGCCTTTTTTTGTTTGAGGCGTCTTATAATGTAGGCCACTTCCTTCGGAGTGCAAAGATGTATTTCTTCCGTATCCGTTTGGGCGAGGAGGTCGAGCTCTTCGAGTGCTTTGTTCACTGTCTCGTTTACAGCCGGGTCTTCCATCCCGTCGGTTGTTTGATACGCTCTTTCAAATCCGTCAGCCAAGGTGTTTGCCTTTTCTTCGTTTGAGAGTGCCATGATTGACGAGTTGGGCCACTTGAGAGGCGGGATACTGTTGTCCTGATAGCGGAGGGCCTTTGACATTTTCCAAATCGAGTTGTCCTCCGTACTAAGAGAAGTTACTTTCGCTGACCACAGAGTGTTTTTGAGGGTCGCTATTTCGTCTTTTATTTCCCTTCCCAGAGAGTTTACTGCTGTCTTGAAGCACCTCTCATGGGTATTTTGATGGATTCTGCGAAGTCTATTCTTTTCTGTGATCAGGAATTTTATGTGCGGTGTTAGCTGCTCATTTATTAGGAAAAATGTGGGTCCTTTTATACCCAAATTTGGGGTAAAAGGTGCCCACGTGGTACATTTTTGTGGTGGGAGGTTTGACCTTGCCCGTATGTATAAATAGGGCGGCGTTTCCGTCATACCTTATTTTGCCGGTGCCGCCCGTGAAAGTGGTCGCTTGAAATTGCGATTTACAAATAATTATGCAGGTTACATTTGGAATATATATGTACATGTCTTAATGCTAACATATTTGTGGGGGTAATATTTATCCCTAGATTTTTGGTTTGGTGAGAAGTTGTATAAGGAATCTACTATTTTTCCCAGGTCCCTCGCAAGACTAGCTACTGAAACCTGTTTGTTTCATCGTCTTGCGAGGTCCCTGGATTTTTGAAATGGGAAAAAACGGATTTTTGTAAGGAATTTTTCTAAGTCTTTTTTCTGAGCTAAAAATGTCCTAGCATTGCGAGTTTTAGGGTTAGAGGTTTAAATTCTCTTTCCCTGAATGCCCGGCAGGACTCTGGAATGAAATGTGTTAATTTCATCGTCCTGCGGGTTGTGAGAGTTTGATTAAGTGAAAAAACATATTTTGCTGGTTGGCCTCCTGCAGGGCCATCACCACCGAACAAAGGAAAATGATTAAGTGATTTGCTGGTTGGCCTCCTGCAGGGCCATCACCACCGAACAAAGGAAAATAGCAAATAATAAATTTTTACAGTATGTAAATAATAAGAGTTTAAAATGTCTCCCGGTGGCAACCTTAGCACGTAAGCATTTATTTGTTGCACCGGGGCATTGTACATAATAAAAAAGGGTAATAAATGATAACATTTTTACATGAATATTTCGGCGAAAAGATCGTCGCTGGCGGCATGGTACTAACGAGCTTAGTGGCCAGAAATTTCAAGGGAAATTTCAAAGAAATGACCACTAAATGTAGAGGATGCCGCCAGCGATGACTTTTGCCGAAAAAACAAACGAGGGTACGTAACACGTCCGTTACAGTATTCTTATTATTACGCTATTATATATTTTTGTACAGTTTGGCAATTAAGTGTAAAAAATAAATGATGGTGCTGCGATCGTTTTCTAGGTTTTAAATGGCAACACCAAGACGGCTTTTAAGACAATGAATTTATGTTTTGAAAAACAGTTATTTCATGCATATTACATGCCAAAATGCATATTTTATTGCGTATTTGTATTTTCAAAAAATTTACACAAAAAACTGTAATTTAATAGAAGTAAAATATAACAAAATAAGTTTTAAGTGGGCATCAATTTCGATACAAAAACGTAGGTACTTAAAAATTTGAGTCTATTAATTCAACACCCGACATGTAATTATTATTGTCTTCGTCCTCATGTGATTCTTCTTCTTCCGCATCTTCAACTTCATCTAAACGCAGTTCATCGATATCATCGTATATAGCACTGCCTCGTGCATAATATTTTGCCTCAATTTTCATCAAGTGTTTGCAACAATTTTTCCAATCATCGGCACTTATGCTATTATATATTATTATTATTATGCCCATTTTACGTTTTCCCGGTGTTTCAAATTTTCCATCTGCCTTTTGGGGCAAAGGAACCCCTTCCTTGACGATTCTTCTTACCGTTGATTCACCTGTGCGTGAAAAACATCATTAAAATTATTATTATAGAAGGTAGTTTAAAAAAACACACTAGATAAAATTCACTTAGAAAGAAAGAAAAAGAAAATTAAGAAAAAAGTAAGTTTTCTACGAGTTTAAAGAAGTTTCATATTATTATTTTTAATTGAGTTATTCCCTTTTTCCTGTGGCCGCATATGAACTGTCAAATTGAAGTGTCAAATTCGGATTTTTAAGCATAACCTCAAATCAGAATGTAATGGTTACAATCGCTCGAAAATTGGCATAAATCTTGTGATACTAATCAAATTTATTAAAAAACTACACTACGTATCAGTCATTCCTGTAGTTCGTTTGTAAACATCTTCCAAATTACATAGGAGCTTCTTCGCGCGATAATCGGCTAGGCAGCGTCAAAAAACGCAGTATATGACTTCTCTTGTACTACTACGTATTGGTTTGTTTATTTTTATTTAATTCAAACAATGCACAGGCAAACAATGAAAAAAATAATTATGAAATGAGTGGCCTTCACTGTTTTCTACACGGGTTTAATACAATAAATCGGATGAGAGTCAACAGCCATACGAAACGTCATGAACAAAGCTAGTAATTCGGTGTTGCCATAGTAATGAAAAAATTTAGTTCTAATTTAATAAATTTCTAGACTTAATTGCAAAACTGTACAAACTGTTCACACAAATTTTAATTATGTTTTTGCTTTATATTCCCACTGTTTATTATTTCTAGGTTCAATAAAAATGTAGGTATATAACTATATTGCCCACGCACAGGCGGCGCCTTGGTGGATTTCTATTACTCTTTTGATTTCATAATATTGTATTTCTGAAATGTAAAAAAATGGGAAAAATAAAGGAAAAAAAATGTATCGTAAATGGTTGTTTATTTTATTTTTTTATGCCGTAGTGGGCTTTTACATGAAAATTTTACAAATTGATTACAGTAGGTAATTAAGTGTAAAAAGATAAATGCAGTTGTAGTAATTGTAAGAAAACAACACATGTGTTTATAATATTTTTTTTTTGCAAATTATCAAAATACTAACACTATGATTCAGTATGATATAAGCTTGAAATAGTATGTAAAAGAAAGTATAACATAAAAAGTTATACTCTTCTATCTCATAGTTTAAGAAGTCTAGTTTTAGCGCGTAAGTTTTATAATTTATAAATTCGATTGGAATTTTCATATTATAATTGATGTAAGTACCGAAGGAATTGGTTTTGTACCTTTTCTAATGATTGAGAATGGACTTTGTAGTATGGTGACCATACAGTGGAATTGTATTCTAATCTGCATCGTACTGACGAGCAAATACAGATGTTTTAATGTTGACATACTTTTAAAATTTGCCCTCATTCTCAAAATAAAACCAAGTATTCTCATTGCATTGCATTGATGTGTACGTTGAACTGTAGACTCTCGAGGAATATAACACGGGGATTATGAATCTGCGATACCAAGAAGATTAACACCATTCATGACATAAGAAAAGTTAAGCGGATTTTTACAATTGAAAGTTGAAAGTTATCAGTTGTGTACAGATGAAATCACGTTTATTAAAAAGGGTATATGTGTTTTATGTTTCCCAACTGTTCGGAGCCAGTGGACTAATGCATCCCTAATTAGGGTATATTGTGACGTTGTGAGGCTGAATAGAGTAGTGCAAAGAATACAGGGAAAAGCTATTTAAACCTGCTAACCAAACAAGGCGAAAGCCATTTCAAGCTAAATTTCACAAATTAAAAATTAGGTTTTCCGTTAGTTCATATCCTTCTTCATAACACAGCGAGCCAAATCTTTATTGCCAGTGGTTAGCTAAATTAAATGTTTCCACGTCAGTGAGTACCGTCCCATCCTCACCAACAGAGCATGCCAATGTAAACCTTATTCACTTCCCATAAAGCTCGCATTCCTTTGAATTTCTTTCGCCTCTTACACCGTTTCAAAATTAAACCAAAAACTAAATTAACTGTGTCCCTCCCTGCCAAGAGAAATTCGCCTTAATTTGTATTAACAATATGGGTTATTTTACTGTGCAGTTGGCCGTTTGAGCAAAATCTTTAATAAGCTTTACATTTATTACCAAGCTAAATTAGATCTTATTAATAGAACAAAAATGGTTCATACTTGCTTACGATTTTTGCGCAATTTGGCCCTTTGAATCGGATTATCTTCATTTACCCATTAAGTTAGTTATTTTGTTATGCAATTTTGCACTTTATGCATAGTATGAATAGGGTTCAGTTTCGATTGAGTGTTTAAGGAGCTTTGTGAAATTTTTGGAAGTTTGAATCACACATCTTAACCCATTATATTAGATATTTTATTAAGCAATTTTGGGCTTTGTTAGTATCGTTTATAGGGTTGTGTTTTGTTTGAGGTATTTGCGGAGGTTTGCACAATTTGGTCCTTCGAGCCGGATAAATTAGGTTTTATACCAATATGGCTCGCTTGGTAACAATAAATTAGTGGGGATTTATTGCGCGTTCGCGGTGGTTCAGTAGCACGGTGGATTGATTGACTGCCTAAGTAGTTAAGGCGGGTTTGAATCCCATTTAAGGCGATGTTTATAACTACCTGTGAGCTGGAAACTAAATAATTCTATTAATTCGATAGGTATAAATAGAAAGGATACCTTTTTGTAGGTAGGTAGGTTCCAATTAATTAATTAAATAATAACTGTAAAGGAGAAAATATTTTTTGCTGCGCAAGAGTCTCAACTGCCCTGATCCATCGGAACTATGGCATCTTCAAATGTGGAATATTGTGAGGGTGAAGGGAGTGGGGTGTGAAAAAGTTTTTTTTTACATTAGCTCTACATTAGGTCCTGAGGATAAAAAGATTCCCTCAGGTCCTGTCATCTTTGGGGATGCTGTGTGGAGGTTTTTTGAAGGAAACGAAGAAGAGGAAGTTCTAGGAAGGAAAAGTGTATGAAGAGTGGATAGAAATCTGGGGGTCAACGTGACCAGGAGTGACGGACGTCAACCCACCCCTCGCACTGCGGTGCAGGACGATGGGTTAAGAGAGTCCGGGTGGAGAGATTTAGGTTCTCCCAATCCGGCCCGCCACGCAGTAGGTGGGCAAAAACATTCGCCGTCAAGACCTAGAACAACTTCACCCCATGAACCCGGTCAACCCTGTTAAGTCACCAAACGTAGCGAAACACTTGGAGCGACCTAATGCAGGATATATCAGGAAGACAAAGTATGGGATTTACAAACAGTTTACCGAATAAGTAGGTACCTAGTAGAAGAACTCAAAATCGTCCTGGTGAAAGAACACCATTCAAAGTCGAAACGTTGTTGGTTTAAAAGGTAATTGTCGTTTTAATTAATTTAATTGATCAGATGCACATATCCAGATGCATTCTAACCTTCCCTTCATTATTTTCTTATCCTCCCCACTCCATTCAGCCACACCCAATAACCCATTTAGGTAAGCCATAGTAACTGGCTTCGGGTGCGTTATTTACATGAATAACATAACATATATATTATGTATACACTTCAAAATGTTATATATAGTAATATAAGAGTACCTACTCGATTCACTAGACATAAGGACCTATTTCAAAGTCACCACTCACAATCTGACCAACCTACCAACATGAAAATTTTTGTGAAATATTTTTGCTTTAATGAAAAATTTAATATTTATAAAATATTTGTAAACAAGTCTGTCTCGACACAGGATTTCCAAGTGAGACAGGCAAGGCAAAAAAAAGTAAACCTTTTGTACAGATGCACATAATAAGTAAATAAAAAATAAACAATAGGCCGCTTGCATCACATTTAAAAAAAATTCCGGTTTAGGCAAATATTCTAAGACATTCCGTTTTTTTTTTAGTCATATTTTTGAAAAATTTGCGATTTTTTGAAAATTTCAATCCGAAAAATCAGACCTTTTTCAGAATTCAGAAATCAGAATTTTTTATAACCGGAAAGACGGGACATAATTTTATAGGTGCGAAAACACGATAATTACATAGCCGAAAATCATTTAAAAAAAAAAGAACGTTTTCCACAAGAAAGGGCACAGGAGAATAACGAGGCGTACCAAAAATATTACATATCACAAATATTTTTTTCCTTGATCCATCTTATTGATCATAAATCATTATAATTTTCAACGTCTTTATTACTTAATTCAATGTAATACTTGTACTTGTAAATTATAATAATAATAATAATATTATAAAGTTTGATTTTGTTAAAATCAGCACCACTATCATTATACCTCTAAAACACGTACAGACAGCGTAAATTGTACGGGGTTCTCTTCATAAGATCTGTCAAAAAGTCAAACCAAATGATAAGTTCGCAGAGAACAAACAATAAATCTAGTGAACGATAAATGTCAAATTCAAAAATTCGCCTGAAATCAAAGTGATGCCATATAAAAAAAAATCAGTGTGGAATTTTACTAAATTAATAGGAACATTTTCGGAGACGGGACATTTTCATGTAGTGACGTCACCGGCCCAAATAATGGATTTATATATTTAAAATTTAAAAAAACTGTACATTTCTAAAAATTTTTACTTAAAATTTTTATTTTAACATTTTCGTAATCTTAGTAAAAAAATCTATCGACACGATTTTTTCCAAGTCGTTATGAATTCCATGCAAGTGGCCTATTCCAATTCCTCGCCTGCATACAAAGTTTAGCAAACCATTGTAATATATGAAATTATTTGTGCAAACGTATTGTTTATTATCAAATGTTCAAATTAAAGCCCCATGGGCGTATAAAAACCATTTATTGGATAACCAACACCTCTGCCATAGGTTTCCCCGAGTGGTTCGCTACGTTTGGTGAATTAGCAGGGGTCCCCGGGTTCATGGGGTGAGGTATGTCCGTGTATTGGCGGCTTGTCCACCAGCTGCATGACAGGCAGGATCGGAATAGAATGGTTAAGGGAGTCCCTTTGACTTCTCCAGCCGTACTCTCTCGAACATCGCCGGGAAGGGTGGATTCATACATCCGTCACTACTGGACACACTGACCCCCAGATTCCTACCCACCCCTAATACAGAGCTTCAGCTCCTTCTTTTCCTAAAAAGACCCTCCACACAGCATCCCCAAAGATGACGTAGGCCCTGAGGAGAATTATTTTCCTCGGGGTTTCCTGTGTGGAGCTAAGGGAACGTACCCATACCACGTAAACCGTTCAGGGGGGGGGGGGTCTTCAAAATACCACGCTTGTTACAAATGAGCGGCGGGGGGCTTAGGTTTTTAGTCACCTGGGGGGGGTTAAAAATTGCAAAAAGTTGGTCACGTAGTATGGGTACGTTCCCTAATGTAAAAAAAAATCATTAATTAATCATTATTAATCATTAATCATTATTAAAATTCTATTTTAATAATGACTGTTACCTACCTGTAATGTTCTTTAATTTAGTGGCTCACTAGACCACAATAATAAGGATTACAACGTAAGTTCGATGTCTTCAGTTTATTGGTAATTATAATGATTCAAGTAGTATTGTATTTATGTCAATAGTAGCGACTGTTTACTAAGGCTTCTAGAATGGATCTGAGAGCGGCGGGGCCCGTCAGCTGCTCTCTTGTACTGAGAGCCCGCTCGTCAATCTTCGGAAACCCGAACGTTTCTGTTAGTTTATGTTAAATATGTCAGCATTACCTAAGTACTAATATCCCGTAGTGTGAAATCGTAGTATCGGAGAGTGAGCAATGTAGTTTCGCTTATGAATACTACAGTATGAGTGGCAGGAGTTCGCAACAGTCAAATTTAGAGTTAAGTATTTTGAATAAAAATGTTAAGTCGTTTATTTTACGTCCGTCTCCTAGTGTGTGTATTTTTAGAATATTTAATAATAAGTCGTCTAATGGGATATTTAATTTAAAATTTATAAAACGCAGAAATTTTTTTTGTGTTCGTTCAATTTTATTAATGTGAATTTTGTAAGATGAAAAAACCAAACTACCGAGTTATATTCCACTAGGCTTCTAACTAGAGATGCATATAATAATTTAATGGCTTGTATGGAATTAAAGTTTTTGGTTGTTCTTAATACGAAGCCTAGTGTTTTCATACCTTTGTTTACAATTTGGTGGATATGATTGGCGTAACTTAGTTTTTCATCCAAAATAATTTCAAGATCTCTCATTTCCGTGACTCTTTCTAAAGCTGTGTTATTGATGGAATATTCGAATAAAACAGGATTTTTATTTCTGAAGAAAGTCAAGATTAAAACAAAGCTGTACTATGCCTGGACTGGCCCATATTAAATAGGTTTAACTCATTCTCAAATGCTCGGCATTAGGGGTACCTATTAGATAATATTTTTTTAACCGACCATAGAATAAGCCATTTGAGAAATCCGAAAATACCAAATGGACCATTAAAGGAAATGGCCCAATATAAACTGTACTTATGCCACATAATTTTCCATCAGGCCGGGATAAAAATACCTAATAAAAGCTGAACAATGAAACCAAATATACAGGCATTATCGGCTAATGTTTTACTTCAAATTACAGCAAAAAATATTTTTCGGGGGCAATTCTTGAATGAAAAGTCGTGACAAAAAATTGTGAGGCCTTGTTTTGTACAATTTACCAATTTGGGAGGTGGGTATGGTTACCACCGTCTTGGGAACCATTTATTGGATAACCAACACCCCTGCCTACCATGGTAATGGACGTTTTCATCTCGCGACAAAATATCCCCGACAAAATATCCAACGTTGTTGTAAAGACCATCCATACAGCATCCCCAAAGATGACATAGGCCCTGAGGGATTTTTTTTACCTAAAAAGACCAGCTATACAGCATCCCCAAAGATGACAAAGGCAATGAGGGATTTTTTTTTCATCTTATTTTTATTATCATTATTGCTATAAAAAGGAGGTAAATTATTTGATTATATACTTATGTGAATACCGCACAAGATTCTCAATTTGAGAGGCGGGTATGGGTACTGCCGACCCGGGATCCATTTATTGCATAACCAACACTTCTGCCCTAGGTGATCGCAAGTGGTTCGCTACTTTGGTGATTTAACAGGGCTGCCCGGGATCATGGAGTGAGGTTTGTCCGGAACTTGGCGGCGGATGCGTCTGCCCACAAGTGGCATGGAAAGCCGGATCGAGAGAGAGTGGTTGAACATTGCCTTACACCGCAGTGGGAGGGATGGATTCATACGTCCGTCACTCCTGGACACATTAACCCACAGATTCCTACCCATCTTCATACCCTTTTCTTTCCCAGAATTTCCTCTTCTTCCTTTCATAGAAAGACCCTCCACACAGCATCCCCAAAGATGACACAGGCCCTAAGGGGAATTATTTTTCTCAGGGCCTCAGTGGAGCGAATATTAAAAAAAAAACTGTCTAGATCCAATCATTGAAACTATATCATCCCCAATTTGTAAACCTGAAGGAAATCTTCAGATCTGGTCACCAAACACGGCTAAAGCTAATTCAAACGTTTTAATGTTTCGGTTCAGAGTGGTAGAGCGAGTCGCAAATATTCTATATTATACTATTTTGTATTAATTAAATATGAAATAAATAAAACAAATTAGATTAATTTGTGCGCGATCGCTGGATTCGTAGTCGAGGATCTTATCTGATATTTAGATCCCCGACCAATTCTTATTGATTAATATTTTGATTAATATTAATATTTAATGTACCTGCGCGTACAACACGCTCTTCTGTCCTATTCAGGGTTGATTAATGCAAGACAAGCTGTAAGCAAAATTCTTGTCTGAACAGACTATGCAATAGTTACAATAGCATATTATCCAAGGTGGACATTTTCAATTCTGAACTTTCCAAATATAAGGGGTACATAAAAGAGTTGATGTTTCATGAATATGTTGTGTCTATGTTTCTATCGTTTATACTTTAATTCTGTTATGATTTTATTTATATGTACAACCTGGCTTCTTATGGTTACCAATGTATTGATATTTTTATGTAAATTTTAGTTTTATATACAATATTTTGTTTTATAAAATTTTTGATCTCATACTCCTTTATTATAAATTTTATTATTTAAAATTTGTTATTATGCTGTTTAATCAGAGGTAAAGTCACATGGAGGAAATCCATAATTGGTTTTATTTTGGCTACACAAACATGTACAAACTGGAAAAATGTAAACTGTTGATTTCCCGAAAATAAATAAATAAATAAGAAGAAAAATAGTACTGAAGTTAAATTGACTATTGATAGACAAAATTTTAATGTTCCGTTGTGAATTTTAATTAATACTAGCCGGTCCCAGCATGCCTTGCTACGCCATTTAATAAAGAAATTGTTTCTCCCTGAGTGTCCTTTCCCATTCGTCCCGTTCCCCTTCCGCCTCTCCTTCTTCTCCAGCGTCCTCTTCCCCTCTTGCGTTCACACTCCTTCACCTCCACCTCCCCACTCCCCACTCCACTCCCCCCCCCCCTTCCCCCGTCCCGCGAACCCCCCTGCCAAGTTCTCCTCCCCCCTCACACGTCCCCTTCCCCTCCCGCTTTCCCCTTCCACCTTCCCCGCCTTCCCTCTTCCCTTTCCCGCTCCCTCGTACCGTCAACCCTCCTCCCGCGTTTCATATATTCAATCCCAGTACATTCAGTTTTTAAACAGCCCGCGTGCAACCTTTTACAATTTTTATTCAAATTTCCATTTTTCATGTATATTAAATTTGGTACCTAACACAGGTACCTATTTAAAATATCTAAAATACTTGATTCGATTCAAACTATTAGGGGAGTACCTACTTTAAATAAATTTATCAACGATTTTCAAAAATAGAATCCTGATTTAACAATCATTGTTTTGCAAAATGTCAGTCTCAAACACGCGAACTGTCAAACGTGCGATAGTCGTTAGGTTTTCTGAAATTATCCAATTTTCTGAGCAATTTTCTTAATTTTTCTCTAGGTAAGAATTATCCTCGTACTTCAAGGAATATTCTAAAAAAAGAATTAGCGAAATCAGTTCAGTTCTCGAGATTTGCGCTTAGCAACACATTTAGCGATTCATTTTTATATATGAGATTCATTGATATAATTTGCTTTAGACTTTCATAGAGCAAGCAGTTGGTTCTAATACTCTTTGTAAGAAAATCTGAAAAAGGAAATCCTTATCATTCCAGTGCATTGGAGTGTAAATTTTCCTCTAATTGGCATGTAGCCCGGATAGCTCAGTCGGTAGAGCATTGGACTTTTAATCCAAGGGTCCAGGGTTCAAGTCCCTGTTCGGGCGACTATATTTTTTTATTTGTATTTTTTGCCGCATTACGTTGCTAGTGACTGTTTTGAACTAGACTAGACAGAACCTATAACATTTTTTGCAAATAAATATTTTGCCGTTCTTGCATATCAAATTAGAATAAATTTTAAGGCAAATTTTACAAAGACTGCATACAAGTTCATCTAAGAATCAATTTAAAAAGTATTAATCGGTTCAGTGGTAGAACGAGTCGCAAATATTCTATATTTGTTTTAGCTTGTATGTAACCTTTACTTTTTAATGTTTTTAATTCAGAGTACAACGTGTATAAACGTATATTTACATATTATTAAATGTACATTTTAAAAATTTCAGTCATTTAATCATTGATTTTCAGACCGCAATAAACGACCTATATATCTGAGACATTTTTGTACGTCGTTGTTAGTCATAAGTTGTTATGATAATGAGTATAGTCTGTATTTAGTAATAACAATTTTAAGTTAGAGCATTTTTTTTAATTTATTTTTTTATTTCGTAATATTTTATTTGTTACAGATTTTTGGGTTTTTTGGCTACCACACTAGGCTAATGCCCGTATTGTGGTAGTCATACAATAGAGAACTCCAGTCCATTTTTTTTTAATGAATAATGACCTTCTAACTTAAATAACTGCATTTTTAAATTTATTTTTAGAGTTAGTTTTCAAAGTTAAAATAATTGTCAAAGTTTTAATTTTTCAAGACCCCCGAAAACCATCGTGTGAGGTCATCACTCCTTAAAAGTTACTATAGGATCAGCCAATCAGCTGATCAACTGCCGCCATTTTGAATTTCGTTGTTGGAAATATTCTCCCTAAAAGTAGCATTTCTATTTTTTTGTGCAGTAGTTTTTGAATATTTTCAATAATAGAGATATACTAATAAGAGATACCTTTATTTTTGAAATATTATTTAGGCCTAAATAATGTTTCAATAAACACAACAACTAAATCTCTATAAACAGTATGTAAATAAACGAATAAATTAATACGATGGCTTGTGTCATACCTACATTCCCGTACAATGACTTTACGGTGACGTCACCACTAAACATTTCAATAATGCCAACTTGACGGCGTGTTTTACGACCCGATTAAAAATGGACTTTTTAATATTTTTTTTAAAACTCTGCCTTCAATATTATTAAATATAACTTATATATTCAGAATCAGCGTTTATTGGTCTATAATGTCTACATGAACATATTTTTTTAAAGCCATGATATTTTTAACTGGAGTTCCTTATTAATATTTTATATAGGAACTAGCTGACCCGACGAACTTCGTACCGCCTCAAAATCAATAACGGTTGAATTCAATTAAGTTTTTTTATTAAGTTAAGAATTACACAATGAAGCAATTATCGATGCCCAACTGTCCGTGTTTTGTTTTTGTCAGTATCAGAGCTGGCGTTGTGTACGGATTTATATTTTTTGTGATTTTCTTACTTTTCCACTTACTTACGGGAATTTTTGAAAGGAAGCGGGTGCGGGTGCCGCCGCCCCGGAAACCATTTATTGGATAACCTACACCTCTGCCATAGGTCACCCCAAGTGTTTCGCTACGTTTGGTGATTTAGCAGGGGTGCCCGGGTACATGGGGTGACTTATGTGCGGGTCTTGGAGGGATGGATTCACTCCCGGATACACTGACCTCCAGATTCCTACCCACCCCTCATGCCTTTTTCCTTCCCGGAACATCCTATCCTACCCTTCCTTAAAAAAAAAAACCCTCCACACAGCATCCCCTAAGATGACATAGGTCCTGAGTGGAGCTTACGTAAAAAAATGCGTTTCATTTCAGAGATTTATTATTATTGTATTTTTCCTTTTTAGGGGTGCAGAGATATACGTTCACCGTTTGTCTCATTTTCGACTATTGACATTAATTTAGTGTGTAAGAAAAAGGGGCAGCATTATATGATTAAGAACAAAAGAAAAACAATCAGTGCATTGAAATTTGACGTTTTTGAATTTTTGGAATTCCCACACAGTTAAATATTATACCTATCACAATATTGCTGCAGTTTCCAAAATATGAAAATTCGTTCCATACAAAATGTATGAAAAAAATTCTTTTCTTCATAACTTTCTTTTTCGTGAATTTTTGCGATGTTTTAATGGTTATTGTGTTATCCGGGGCGGAGACAAATCCAATAAATCAAAGATCATCAAAATCGATCCAGCCGATCTCGAGTTATAAACAGTATAACTAACCCGACTTTGTTTTATTTATTAAGATTAAAAATACTTTTCTATCGAAACAGATAATAAACATACTAAATAAAAATTAAGAAATACATAAAAGTAAGTGAAAAATAAAGAAAAAAAAATCATATTTTAAAGAAAAATAGAATTAAAAATGTAAATTAAAATTTTGAAATACAGAAACTAATAATTAATAATAAGATTTAGTGTTCAGAACTCATGTATTTTATACAAATATGCAAATTAAAATATATATATAAATTAAAACATAACTAAAATTAGGTTGAAAAATTAAGAAAGAAAAATAGAAATAAAAGTTTTGAAAAGCAAAAATTAATAATTAAAATATAGTGTTAAGAACTTATTTATTCTTTAAAGTACGCTCGTCTCCTTTCAAATATCCAATGTTGTGCACGTCGTACTATATAAAATGATTTAGAATTACTAGACTTTATGTATTATATATTGTAGGAGCGATGAACCAGAATTGTTCTTGAGCGAATGAGGTATTAGTTTTTGGAACCGCGCAACCCAGGTTTGATGAAAAGCGAGTGTGTGCTTGATGTTGTGGAGCCATTAGTAGGTTATTTTTTTGTATATAACAAATGCTTGTCTTTTATTTATTTATTTATTTTATTTTATTTATTAATTTTCAACGCCCTGATGGGCTTTTACATGACAAGTTTATGATACAGAGACAGTTTTTTTTTTTTTTTTTTTTTTTTTTTTTGTCTTAGTAAATAGCTGTCGAATATCTAAGACGCTGATTTTGGCAGAGTTCATTTGAGGGATGGGTAGGTTGACATTTAAATGTAATTCTCAAAATTAGTTTTGGAACAATAATAATTGGTCTAATAATGGATTCAGCACAACCTCCCCATCCCACTATACCGTATGTTGCTATGGATTGGAAAAGGGCAAAGTATACGCTTCTTAGAATATGTAAATCTAAGATGGACCTAGGGAGCAGAATATATGGCGAGTTTTTACTGTGGGAACATATTTATTATAAATTTTTACAGTCACCTTGAGATGATTTTTACAAAAACGGCGCTATGCAAATTATCCAAATATTATTATTAGGTATCACACAAAATTCCAGAATCTACTCCCAGTTCCGAACGTTTTCATTTTTGGCCGAAATCTGTTTTAATTACCCAATTTAACTGACAATGTCCAATATTTTCTAGAAATATTGCCACCGTCTTGACAATAATCACAAGATTTATTAGTTTATGTGCTTGTCTAAAATGTCTACATTTTGTCCATAGTTCGTAGCATTTTTGGGTCAATAAAGGCAAATGACGGTAGCTCTACTCCTGAACGAGAATATTAACCATTGTTCGAAATTTGTGCCATTTTGTTAGGGAAGCCCAATAAATAAATAAATAAATATGTGACAATGCTTATTTTTTTACCACATTTTGCTTTTGTTTGTTTTTGGACAAGTGCTTGGCTTGAATAGGATGTCTGGACGCCTTTTGTGCATCCTGCGTAGGGCTTAAGTAAGCGCTAAACGACAATATTTGGAAAAAAAAACTTAAACTACAATTGATAATTATTAAACAACTCTACCAGAGAGTTCCCGGCGTGCGTTGCAATGCCACTTAAATAAAGAAATTGTTTCTCTCTGCGTGTCCTTTCCCATTCGTCTCCGTTGCCCATCCGCCTCCTCTTCCCCCTTGCCTCGTCCCGCGAACCCCCCCTCACGCACTCCGCGCCTGCGTTCCCTTCCACCTTCCCTCCTCCCTCATCCCCTCCTCGTTCGTTTCCCTCCCCCTCCTTTCCATTCATTAATATTCATTTTTATATATATAGTAGCAGGTACCCGGCATGCGTTGCAATGGCATTCAAATAAATAAATTGATTCTCCCTGCACGTCCTTTCCCATGCGTCCCCGTTCCCTTTCACCTTCCCCGCTTTCCCCCTCCCTCGTCTCTTTCCTCTCCGTGAACCCCACCTTCCCCTGCCCTAAAATATATGAAACACACACATTTTCGTATATACAAATTTCATAACGCCAGAGCCTACCATTATATACCACCTATGTTACTCGTTGATAATGTAGCTTTCTATTAGTGAAAGAATTTTTAAAATCGGTTTAGTGGTTTAGGCGTGAAAGCGTAACAAACAAACACTATAAAATTTCTTCGTTTCTTTCATAGGTGCAATATATTCATAATCCCCGCCACTTCTGGACACACTGACCCACGGATTCCTACCCAACCCTCATACATTTTTTCCGTCCCAGAACTTCATCTCCTTCCTTTCCTAAAATGACCCTGACAAAGGAATTATTTTCCTCCGGGCCTCCTGTGTGGACCTAATGTAAAAAAATTACCCACTAATAATGAAAGCATGGAATAAAACTTGACATGCGGAGACAAAAAAAAACTTTTTTATAGAAGTGGGTTGGTACCTTCAAAATAGGTATTGAATAAAAATAACCGTCTGGTAAAATATATTATATCTATTTAATAAAATATATGATCTATTTCATATAACATTCTATTAAATAAATAACTTAGAACGGGCTTTTCTATTGAACAGAAACCCAAAGTTGAATGGATTTCAACTTTCGTTCTATAAATTGACCACAGATACTCCGTATAGCCGAATACATCATGTGGAAATTTGCCATTAGATGCTGGATCACCCCTGATCGTCATGATCTATTCTATGATCTATTTCATAGAATCTATGAATAGATCCGTTGGAACAGACTTTTTCATGGAATGGAAACTAAAAGTTGAATAGACTTCAACTTTCGTTCTATAAATTGCCCTTAGATTCTCCGAATACATCAAATGAGCATGTGCCATTAGATTCTGGATTCTGGATTTACCCCTGATCGTCATGATCTATTCTATGATCTATTTCATAGAATCTATGAAATATATCAGTTGTAGTAGACTTTTCTATGGAATAGGAACTAAAAGTTGAATCGACTTAATCATTCGTTCTATAAATTGACTATAGATACTCCGAATACATCGGGTGAGAATGTGCCATTACATCCTGGATCACGTCCTAATCTATTTCATAGAATCTATGAAGTAGATCATGGATCATATTCAGTTGGAACAGAATTTTCCATGGAATAGATAATAAAAGTTGAATCGACTTCAACTTTTGTTCTATAAATTGACCATAGATCAGTTAGATCAACAGTCTGGGCACCATTAGAGTGTGGTCCCACGCGATCTATTTCACAGAATATAATATACATATAAGGTGGGTAGACATTTTGGGAACTACGAGTATTTATTAGATAACCAAAACCTCTGCCATATGACACCTCTTGTGGTTCGCTTAATTTGGTGACTTGGCAGGAGTGCCCGGGTTAATGGGATGGGGTATGCCCAGGACTTATGGCGGATGCATCTGCCTACGAACTGCTTGGCATTCCGGATCAGGAGAGACTGGTTGAGGGAGACCTTTTGACCTCTCCAGCAGGACTGTCTTGGAACACCGCCTTGCACCGCATTCATACGTCCGTCACTCCTGAACACATGGACCCCACCTTAGATTCTTCCGTTCCTATAAAAACCCTGAGGGCAATATTTGGCAATAATTTTCTCAGGGCCTCCTATGTGGAGCTAATGTGAAAAAGAAGTAATAATAATAATAAAGTTTATTCGTCAAAAGATTTTTTTACAATATACATTTTTTTCTTTTATCATTGATTCTATTGATGAAAATGTCACTGCTCAGCTACAATTCAGGACTTCTCCGGGAAAGCAGCTGGTTTTCAGCAATGCCTTCAATATACAGCAGAAAATGAAATAAAATAAAAATGAATTAATTAATTAAATGAAATTAAAATAAAATAAATACAATTAAGTAAATTAAATTCAATAAAAAATAATTCAATCAAATCTCTAATTCAACGCACACAATATAATACAATATGAATAATAGAAATTAAAATATTTTATTCAATTAAAAAATAAAAATAAATTAATAGTGTAAATCGGAATTCAAATTAGTCAATGATCTTAATATTAAAACTCAAATAAAATATAATCAATTCAAATCAAATCACATTCAAATTAAAATCAAATCATGTATAAAATACAATCAAAAAGTTATTAAAATAATCTTTAATTAATGAAAGTAATCAATTCATAAATAAATAAATAAAAAAAAGTAATCTATGAAATAGATTATTCTATAAATCAGGCGAGAACTCAGCATTACTTAGGTACTTTATGTACCGCTTGCCTGGATTTGGCAAGTTTTTTTTATGAGTTGATAATTTTCCACGTGCATCGATTCCAATTTCGAAAATGCTACGCCAGTATGCAAGGTTCATAGAAATGCATTTAACAAGGTTAGCTCATCGAGGGGTAGAGCGGTGATTGGCTAAAAACTCGTGTAGCTTGGAGTCCATGTTCCACTGGGAGATTTAATTTAACTGCAATACAAGTGATAGTGTTTTACTTCGTCCGAGTTTTTTTTTCGAAAAAGGCCCGCACGAGCTAACCTTGTTAAACGCATTTTCTACAAACCTTGACTAGTTGGTAAATAGGTGCCCACGCACAGAAACTTATATTGTTTAATATTATTGTGCGAAGGATAACCGACAATTATTTAGAATATAATGCGGATGGTGTGTCTAAACTAAACGTTCGCGTGGCGGGATTTAAGTAATCCGTGACAATTGATGATAGTACGAGTATATGTAGGGGAAAGGCAGGTTATAGGGGAAGAGGCTGGGCTAGGGTAAGGGAGGACACGATTAAAGAATGTTTTCACAGTGTACAGGAGTATTTTCACAGCGGGAGAATGGTTCAGAGGAAAATCAATACAAATCACAAATAACATATATTTTTTTTATATTAGGGGCCATCCTTAAATTGCGTGATTTTAATGATTTTTATTATTTTTTATTATTTATCTGTGGCAGAGGTGTTGGTTATCCAATAAATGGTTCCCGGGGCGGCGGCACCCGTACTCGCTTCCTTTCAAAAATTCCCGTAATAAGTGGAAAAGTAAGAAAATCACAAAAAATATAAATCCAACGCCATCTCTGATACTGACAAAACAAACACGGACAGTTGGGCATCGATAATTGCTACATTGTTTAATTTTTAACTTATTAAAAAAACTTTATTTAATTCAACAGTTATTGATTCTGAGGCGGTACGAAGTTCGTCGGGTCGGCTAGTATTATATAAAATAAATATGAAATACCAACTTTAAAAAAAACTGAGTGGGCTTTAGACCACTCGACTGAAATAAAACTTCTTTAGCTCCATCTATATGATAGGAAGAGAGAAAGAAAATGTGAGCGCGCACTGCTCTCTCTTGCTCCTACAGAATGATACAGACAATAGGCTTGCACTGTGTCTTGGATATACGAAACGTAACTGGATATGAGAGAAAGAGAGAAAGAAAATGTGTGCTCGCACCTCTCTCTCTTGCCCCTACAGTAATATGGGAAACGTAACTCTCTCTCTTTCTATCTTCACTAACTTATATCTCCCTCTCAACTACCGTTCTCCTCGCTTTTCGTAACGCTCTCGTCACGAATTCACCAGCTTACTCCCCAAGTCAAGCGTGCGTAAAGAAGTTTTACTTCAAAAATGTTTTAATTTAATATTGTGTTTTTCCTCTGAGCCAGAACAGTTATCTCTGGAATAAGGGGTGTTTAATTCGGATACGAACATTAATTCTCCCCTGCGACTAGCTGTTGGCGCATCCTCTATAATGGGGTGTAATAGATACCTCTGTATTATACACAGCACAATGGACTCGCGTTACAAGCGTTTGCGCGATAACCTCGGTTAACAATAATAAAAATATAACAGGGCGTTTCTGAAAGTTGACAGAGAATTTACGTGAATTGCGTAGATACTTTTGTAATCAAAATATCATCGGATGGGATAGAGAAAGAGAGCGTGGCCACAAACGAGTATTTTTTAGTTTTTTCATTAGCTGCACACAACAGGCTTTGAGGAAAATAATTCTCCTCGGGGCCTGTCGTCTTTGGGGATACTGAAGGAAAGGACGGAAGTTGAAGTTAAAGTAGAAGTTGAAGTTGAAATTAAAGTTAAAGTTAAAGTTAAAGTTAAATTTAAATTTAAATATAAAGTTATAGTTAAAGTTAAAGTTAAAGTTAAAGTTAAAGTTAAAGTTAAAGTTAAAGTTAAAGTTAAAGTTAAAGTAAGAGAAGAAATTTTAACAGAAGAAGTAAGAAGTTTTTACATAACTAACTAACTATCACGCCGTTTCCCCGCAGGGGTAGGCAGAGAGGACGGACCGCTAAACATCCCGGTCTTGGCACACATTCCTTGCCTCGTTTACATTCATACAACGTCTCATACATTCTCTTCTATTATTCTGACTCTTGACATGGCCCGACTCAAGTATCTGATTCACTTGGTCGTGCCATGTCTTTCTTGGGCGTCCACGACTTCTTCTACCATTCACATCTGCGTCATATATTCTCCTTACACTCCTTTCCTCGTTCATTCGCTCTACATGCCTATAGTTTTTACATAATATTACAATTTAATAACATGGGCTTTAACTGGGCTTACGAGAAGGTATAGATATAAATTAATTAAATTAATTGTCGATCTTTACCGCATTAAAATGATTCATCGCTCAACGTTAAACAGATAGAGGTGTTAGGCTGCCACTGACATTGTCCATTGATAGGTAAATAAATAGCATTTTGACTTTATCGTTGCAGTTGCAGGGAATTGCAAAAGAAAATACAATATGTATTTATGGACATCAATCATACTGTAAAGTTTACTGTGTAAACAAACAGAGAAAAAATATAAAAAAAATTGCAAAGTTTAAATAGAATGATGAATTTATGGAAATGAGTATCTGAAAAAGTGAGTTTACAGTTTGGATCTAAATTCCACTGGGTTGGTTACGCATCTCAATTCCATTGGAAGTTTATTCCAAGTCTCAGAGCCGGATACTCCGAATGCACGATCACCAAACTTAGTGTTCAGATTTCGCTTTGGTTTTTTCAACCTTCCAATTGCAGATGATGTCGCTGATCTAAGAGTTGACTGCCTTTGACATTGATATATATATACTAGATGACTAATGACCGCGCCAAAGCATTGCCACTGTACATATGTCCAGAAGCATATGCCCCGCTAACGTCAGTCCAGTGTTCATTGTGACGCCGACCGACTTGTGCCGGACGATACGCGATCAAAACTATCACCAAAATGGTTAAATGCGTCGCGAAAAAATGCGATTCAACATAATAAAGCAAGTGGAATTACTTTCCACACCTAAGTTTATTGTTTACATATTCACATTTAATTTAAAAAAGCAGAAATTGAAATAAAATGTCAAATACTCTAATATAGGTTCAGTGTTGCCACTAAAAAGTAGTTTTGTTTTTCCCACATTCATGGGAAAATACATAATTTATGGAATAAGTTACTATGGAGGTAACCATATTAAAATACTTAATAAAAATTATGTTTTAATCTTCATATAACATACTTCATTAAAACTTATTTTAGTTTATTAATGAATAATCTAGGAAGTAATTATATTTTTTTACGTATTTTATATTAATAATTTTGCAGGGCACCATAAGATGCAGCACGCCGTGAGAAATGGGTGGAAATAATTCGATTTTCGAGAAAAGAACTTTGAAAACACTTATGAAACAATTTCTGTTTGAGTATTATATACTATTGGTTCAATAAAAAATATTGGAACAAATAATGACTTCATTATTTCATTAGTTGTGCATTCTTTTAGTCATATAATGAAAAAAACAAATTTGAAATAATTTAAATAAGTTTATTTTATTACAAACTAACGTTAAAAAAAACTATTTCTTTGTTTATTTTGGGTAAAATTTTAAATAGTGGGCAACACCAAGCCGCTATTGCAGGTTTGCGTTTCTGGCTTTATCTAATCCTAGCGGTGGTAATGTTCTCGTGACTTGTGCAAGTGAGACAAATATATGTTTACTTTCAAAAGTTTAGTGATTCCAAAGCTACGTCGTTGCAGTTGTAGAGTGGTTACGCTTTTTTCGATGAGCGGTAATGAAGTTTGCTTCTCTATTTATATACCTCAATGGCCTTTGACCTATATTTTTCCGGAATGCATAGTTCAGAGGAGCCATTTCATTGATAGCTTTAAACACCATCCAGCATAACTTGCACTGGATCCTTTCAGGACACTTTAACCAGTGAAGATTCAGAATAGTTTACTGTACAAAGGGGTGAAGTTTTACAACACGCTACCATAAACTGTAAAGCCCGCACCAATTACTACAATATTTTCAAAGATACATTACCTATATTTTTAAACTTTCACTTTGAAATTTACATTTTTTACTTGTACCGCCAACTTATTGGTGTAATTTAGCACTTTAGTTAATATTACCCACGCACAGGCAGTGTCTTAGTGGGTTCCTATTATCTACTTTTGTCTGACATATTTTTTTACTTTTTTACATTATTTTTATCTTGTGTTATGATATATGTATATATATATTTAGAAAATGTGTAAAAATTACTTTTGAAATGTATCAAGATATAATTGGAAAAAAAGGAAAAAAAAAACAAAAAATTGGAAGATTCGCACAAACTGGAAAAAATATAGTACGCAACATGCAATGTTATAATTAATTAGAAAATTGTAATCTTTAATGTGCAAATGACTAAAATAAATAAATAAATAAAATAAAGAATTACTGGTTTTTGATTTGATATTCCAACCACCGTGTATTTTGAGGGGTTGCAAAAATTGTATAATTGGCTTGAAATTTTGACTCGTCGGATAATTGTATTGAGGGGGTGTTATATGGTCCATCGTCTATTATCCCCTCCACTCCCCGCCACTGGTATTATTAGTTCAATCGGTTCACTATTGAAGGGATGTCTGTAATTATTTCACTGAATCTACTTGGATGTCTTCATCTATCTTTAAGGATTAATTAATTAATTTATTTATTTTATTATTTATACGCCCATGGTTACATTGGGTACATAATATTAACATTTTTTTCACGGGAGTTAGTAATATGTCACAGGCAAATCGTAAAATCAGGCCGATCATGATGCGCCTGGGGTACTTCACGTTCTGCCGCCAGGCACTTCACTAAGTAGCTAGACGCATCATGATCTGCCTCATTTTACGATCAGCCGCCGACGTATATACAAACATAATTTCTCGCATCACAGTTTTTTATTACATTAGGTCGACGCAGGAGGTTCTGAGGAAAATAATTCCCCTCAGGGCCTATGTCATCTTTGGGGATGCTGTGTGGAGGGTCTTTTTTTATGGAAAGGAAGGACAGAAAGTTCTGGGAAGGAGAAGGGTATTAAGGGTGGGTAGGAATCTGGGGGTAAGTGTCTCCAGGAGTGACGGAATCCATCCCTCCCACTGCGATCGGCGATCGGTCAAAAGAGTCCGGCTGGAGAGGTCAAAAGGTTAGTCTCTCCCGATCCGGCCCGCCACGCTGTAGGTGTGCAAACGCATCCACCACCAAGAACTAGACAAACCACATCCCATGAATCCTTACACCCCTGCTAAGTCACCAAACTTGGGGCGATCTATGGCTGGACTGTTGGTTATCCAATCAATGGTTCTCGGGGCGGTGGTACCCATAATGATGAAAATGAGCTAAAGATAAATCAGTGAGCGTTGTTCACATAAGGCTAATACAATTAAGATTTTTTTGGCTGATATTAATTTTACCTAGCTCTTCAGTTTTTTAGCAAATATTTTCATTTAATATTACGTATTTATTTTCGTTAATGATTGCTAAGGCACTTTTCAAACCTTGGGCCTCTGAATCAAGACCAGCCCCACAACCATTGGGCCACCGGTAGCATTACGTATTCCGTTCGTCCATCAATAATGAAGGTAGAGCCGCATCATCTGCCGTTACAGTAACCGGTGGCGCACTCAGCCATAGTAATAAATGCGTACCCCTCCCATAGCATATTCCACCTACTGTACCCGATACGCCTACTGTGCCCACTATACCTACAGTCAGTGGCGTGCATTGCTCTATGACCAAAAGTAGGCAGTGTGTAATTTAAAAAAAAACTATTTCTCCTTCTTCTTTTGTTATCCGTACAGGTCAAGAATCTTCGAGCAGTTTCATAACTTACACTGACAGCGCGGGCAGTAATCATAACAATAATAAATATGTGTTTTTAAATGTTAATAAATATGTTAGTCGTAAATAACGCGCCCTTGAGGTTATTTTCTCACGAAAATGCAATACACGAAAATGGCGTTATAAAAATCATCCAATAATAATAATTATAATTGAATTTATATATAAAAATGCAAAATCAGTAATTTTAAATACATGTAGGATTACAAAAGATTTTGTAAATATTTATATTGAGGGATCAGTAGGATTTATAGGTCAAATTAGGAATTCCACAGAGCCGAACCCTCTGATATGAAAATATCTGGAGTCGGTGAATTATTTTCCCATTTGGTCTCTGGTAGGTTGACATGTTGTTCTTGTATTGTTTTGTATTAATAATACTTGGATAGTGCATTTGCATAGCGTGGTTTGACTAGATGATCATTTGGGGAAGTGTGTGAAAGGGTTTAGTTTTTCCTGTGGGGAAAATTTAACCCGGACGTTTAAATCTGGTGCGTAAAAATTAGTTAAAATATAGAGCAATAATGGAGTTGTACATTGTCCATGGTGATAGTAGTTTTTCTGGATTTTTTTTGCGCGAATCCTTCCCAAAAAAGAGATCTCTTCCCAATTTGCTTTACTTGGCATGCTTGTTCAGAATTACATTGGAATCTTATAGGTGGTATAACTCCTGAGTATTACATATCAGAAATATTTTCAATAATTTCACCATCAATTATAATTTTGTTTTCACTGCATAACTTCTTATGTCAACTATCATACATTTCGTTTTTTTTTTAAATTTAATTTAAACTTATTTATTTTTGCCGTCTACATTTGAAACGTGACAATATAAACTTGAATTTACACGGATTTAGTCTTACCGATCAGGTATCTACCATCTTCTAGATGGGTACGAACAAAGACTTACATAATGTATGTATTATGTATAATTATAATAATGTATAAATTAAAAGTATATGTAAATAAGATCACCGAGTCCGGGAATATGGAACATACCCAAAATAATAGCTCATATTTCTGAATGTATTCATAGAAAAATTGAAAATATTTGCTACTGTGAAAAAAATGACTTTACTAACGAATATACTTATCTGGGATTAATAGTAGACAATAAATTTAAATGGGATAAACAAGTGGCTAAAATTTGTAACCATCTCCGATCTTTAGCAAGTAATTTTTATAAATTGAAATTTGTTTTGCCCCATTGTACTCTTAAAATTATTTATTTTTCTATGGTCGAATCCATCCTTAGATATGGAATACGAACTTAGGGGCACACGAGCAATATTTATATTAAATTGTATAATCAAAATTTATAAATCGCTATAATAAAAAAAAATGTACCACCGAATATTTACTAACAAAGAAGTAATCTAAAACTACTGTATGGTTCTAAGGGGCTACTTCCAATAAAGGGTCTTCTTTGGTACATTATTATAATGGATAATGAGGGAGAAAACAAAAGTACAAAAAGCAAGTTAAGCATAATCACACCATAAGATTCACTGAAAATAAGGACCTCATAACTCCAAGAGTAACAAATAAGTATGGAAGCCGAACGCTTAAATACTTAATACCAGAGATTTTCAATAAATTCAATAAATTTTTAAACCTCAGAATAATGAGAGACCCTGCCCCAAAAACACTAAGGGTTGGCTAATAAGTGACGAATCAATGTATCTCTGAACATCTCAACGTACCTGCCTAAATAATTTATGTATAGGTAGGTACATTGAGATAATTCCTTTAATTTTTTTTATTTATTAACGCCCATTTTCGGGGCTTTTACGTGTGAATAGTACTAATAGTACGTATCTATGTGCTCCATCACGTTATCAATCTTGTGTTTGTATTTAATTAGCGATAGTATCAATCATTTTCAATGTAATTGTATTTGTGAGAGCTTTGATCACTGTTGACAAACATATTTTTAAAAAATAGAAACAATTTATCAAATAATGTCGAATGTTTCTGACGTTAAAACAATTTGTGAAAAAAAAACGGTTTTATGATGGATTTTTGACATTTTTTCTTCTTTTTCTGAGTCGTACTTCACAGCTTTTTAGCTTTTATGGACTGCACGCCATTGGAATTGGTGCCTACTGTACCTAATACTCTATGTATTGTATACAGTAGGTAGGGGTAGAGACAAGGCAATTATCTCGGCTGAGAGAAGATGAATGGATCCATACCGACAATGATGAAATGGTGGAGTAAATTAGATGTGATTTAGTTGCTTTTTTTAGTACTTATGCCGAAGATTGTTTTTTTCCGGGAAATTTTGCCAAAATCAGCTTCCTGGCCTAAAGTAAAGTTCTGACTACATGGTAACTAGGTAAGGACTTGCTTTGAGTACGTACTTAACCCCTAAGGATATTTTTTTCACTTTTTGTAACAACTCATATTTATAGGTCTCAGAAATCCTTTCTCCCTTACTCTCATAGTGAGAAATATGATCTTAACGGTATTGGAAAGAGAAAACACCACGCATTATATTTAAATCTAAAATCAACACCCTTTTGAAATCAAAGTTTCCGACCACAATTTGAAAAAAAAAATTATTAAAAATTGTGAATTTTGTATTTATTATTTTATACTAAACGATAAAAAAGTGAGGTGATGGTAACGTTTACAATACTTTTTATTTATTTATTAGCTGACCCGACGAACTTCGTACCGTCTCAGAATCAATAACTGTTGAATTAAATAAAGTTTTTTTATTAAGTTAAAAATTACACAGTGAAGCAATTATGGATGCGCTACTGTCCGTGTTTTGTTTTTGTCAGTATCAGAGATGGCGTTGTGTACGGATTTATATTTTTGTGATTTTCTTACTTTTACAATTACTTACGGGAATTCGGGAGGCGGATACGGGTGCCGCCGCCCCGGGAACCATTTATTCAATAACCAACACCTCTGCCATAGATCACCCCAAGTGGTTCGCTACGTTTGGTGATTTAGCAGGGGTGCCCGGGTTCATGAGGTGACTTATGTCCGGGTCTTGGCAGTTGATGCGCCTGCCCACCTGCTGCGTGGCGGGCCGGATCGAGAGAGACTGGTTGAGGGAGGCCTTTTGACCTTTCCAGTCGGACTCTCTCGACCCATTGCCTTGCACCACAGTTGGAGGGATGGATTCATACGTCCGTCACTCCCGGACACACTGACCCCCAGATTCCTATCCACCCCTCATATCTCTTTCCTTCCCAGAACTTTCCTTTGCGAACATTATTAAGACAATAAAAAGACAACTAGAAACTACACAAAAACTTTAAAAAAATGGTTCCTCGGCGGCGGTACCGATACCCGCCTGCAGAATTGAAAAGGTCTGCCTCTGGGTGGTTTCCACTCCCGCTTCATCTATCATTCTTTCCGCACACTGAGCCCATCACAGTCTTTGGAACCTACAGAATCTTACTATTATCTCACGATACTAAGATCGAAATGATTTCCCACAGATCATTTTTAAAAAATTAACTTATTTAAGTTTACAAATTACCCACTCCCTATTATAACTTACATACCTACGAGTAACTATAAATTTTATCTTTATAATGGGACCATATACGTTAGGGTGTGTCAATTATTTCATCTTTTGAATTCAGAAACTCCTGGCCCCCTAGCATGGTCGATCGATATAGATTTTATCGAAAATGTCGGTAACTTGTCGACTGCAGGCCGCTAACGAACCAACAACAGTCCACAACGACCAAGGGTAGCTAATTTATTTGACGTGAACTGTTGTTTGTTCGTTAGCGGCCTGCAGTCGTGTTCGATTGCGATGACAAGTTACCGACATTTTCGATAAAACCTATATCGATCGACCATGCTAGGACCCCTGATATCTCGAAAGTTGCGTCTTACAGAAAAAATGAGAACGGCATTTAAAATTATTATTTTTTAAATGTTTATTAGCTCGCTAAAATGAATTGAAAATCCGAAAAAAAACCTAAAACATGTATTCTTAAATTATTGTATTTTTTCCTATTAATTTATCCTTTCAATGTTTGTTTGTGATTAAAAACTGCGTATAGCTGACAAAAAGGAGAAAAAAAAATCATGTTTGCAAATGCAAGTAAGAAAAAGTGTTATTTTCCCCTTTTATATTTTTAACAAACACATCACATATGTTACAAAAACAAAATTGCGTTTATTGTAGACCGCCAAGATTGAAAAATATGACGTTATTGACATTTTTGTAGCTTATCTTTCAGTAATGTAGATGCTGAATATCTTCATACAAAAATTTGAAATTAAAAAAAATATATATTAATTTTCAGCTACAATAACGGCAATAACGTCATATTTTTCAATCTTAGCGCTCTAGCTCACTGAAAACTTACAGACCGCCACTGGTGCGCGGATCTTTTTTTATGATGTTATTTATACTAAAATTAAAATTCTGAAAAGTAGTTTTCCCAGATTAAAATACAAAATTTTGTTTGAAAATTTAACAAATCTTCCAACGACCTACGGTATAACCTTATTATACTAAAAATAGACGTATTTTCTCATAATTTAAAACATAACATACTAAAAATATAACTCATGGTGGAAATGTAAAGCTGTGTAATTTACATTTAAAAAAAAAAAATGGCATAAAAGTGAAAAAAAGATTTTTTCGTTGCAATATAGGTACCCACTGATCTCAAAATTAGAGTTTATAACACAATTGTTGGTAAAATGTTATTTATTTAAAGTAAGTTCACAGATCACATATAGTAAAAAATAGTCACAATGTATCAATTCACAATAATAATAATCAACTGAGCAAGGGATCGGAGGGAACCTTGCTGTTTAGTCTTTGGGAACAACAAAACTGACTGTGGTTCTGCTTAGAGGGTCGTACCATAGGACGAAGCGCAACTAAGGCAGCAGTCGGGGTCTGGTTGGTGCTTTACTTATGGTAGTAGAATACTCCTTAGAGGGTCGTGATAAAGGACGAAGCGCAACTAAGAGAGCGTACTAGTCAAGAGCGAGCTACAGACGAACTGGTTTAATTTAGGGCTCGCAGCTCTTTATATAGGCCATTCCTTGTTGCGGGGCGTGGTTTATGTAGCGACTCAAGAGTAGGAAATGCGCAGAAGGCGTCTGCGCAGCCTGGTTCGCCTAGTTTTGGGTGAGCAGGATGGCGCTGTACGGGGGAAAGAGGTGGTGTAGTGGCAAGCGTAAAAACGGCGCGCTACAAGTTGCATATAAATGTATTATTATTATACATTTGCCATTTTCTGTTAACATAATGAAGAATAACGATATTGTAATAAAATATAAAGCACAGTGTAAAAATTGCTTACACTTATTTAATACTAGCTTAAGTACCTACCTGGCGTTTCCCGTGCTTTAGATTATGTCTCTAATTTTAGATCTGAATATATTTAACTCATTTAGATATAAAAAGTGGTGCAACTAAACTCACCATTAGTGATTCTTCCTTTCTTCCTAAGTACCCACTGTTAAATTCAAATTTATGTTAAATTAAATGAAAGCCAATTATTTTGTAAAATACCGTTTAATCAAATTTATGTCATTTAGTAGGTACCTTAACAACAGTGCTTCTTCGATTTTAATTTATTTGTTTAAGAACAAAAATATGTATTTTTTTAAATGTGATTTACAGTGTTCTATATGTTCAGTGTCATTGCGCTTTAAAATAATATTTGACAGTTAAACTGGTGTTGCCAGCCTACAAATTTTGTAGTTCCATTTTTAATATTTTCTACTCTTAATAGACCGACTACAAATGATTGCTAAATTCTGATAGTTTGCGACGAATGTTAGCATGTTGTGAGTTGAACACACAAGAACCCAATAGTTAGATACTAAACAAAAAATACAATAAGAAAATCTCAACAAAATGCAACAACCCTTCCACTTCTTCGTATCTCCAATTTCCATTCTGTTTCCATTTCATACTGCAATATTATTAACAAGCGTTACGCAACCTTGGCGGCCATCTTGATTTATCTGTCAAGGAATGCCGCCCTCTTATCTCCCATGATTCCGTTTCCAATTTGGCCGCTCGCCAGCGGGGTGGGGCAAGGAGGGTTGTGGGGATAAAGGAAGACAGGGGGAACAGGGGGGAAAGAAGATGATTGGGCGGGGACCCCCCTCTCCCGATGTTGGAGGGAAATCGGCGCGGATACTTGGCAGGGAACTCGCAAGGAAAAAACGGCCGGATTAGGGGATGAGTATGATTTCCTTTCATTTTATTTATTTATATAAGTTGCACAATTAGAGTTGAAGTGATAGACTCACACTTCTTGATTGTCAGCCTTTCTAATAAACGTAGTGAAAACAATAAAAAAATATTATAAATTTACGTAGAATTCTCGGAGAATGACAAATGAAAATACATTTTGGATTCATTTTTTGCAAAATATAAACATTGATTTCCTGGGATTACATAACGGACACATGTGTAAGGCATTTGCGTTATTAAAAACACAACTTTCATGGAATGCTTATCAAATTTACGCGGTGACAGCCTATTAAAATATAATATGTCAGAGATAACCTCACTTTTTCAAGACGGAATCTCGTGTGTCAGTCTTCCAAAATGCGATTTTTTATTAGTCAGAATTCAGAACATAACTTGTACGGTCTTTATTCATGTATAACAAAAACACGGTTCAACGGCTGGGAAGTGTTTTTTTTATTAGTAAAGCTTTGTATATTTTGGTGTGTTATGTCGACAATGATGTCCTTGCGAAACAACCTTTTGTCTTGCTTACGCCAACTTTTTGTCATTAAGGGACAACAAGTATATCTGTACCTAAGTAACAGTGATGTCCTGGCAAAGGGTCACTGATAAACAGACTTTTTTCTTGCTTACCTCAACTTATAGAAAAGAAAAGGGAAAACGAAAAAGAGACGGGAGTATAGGTACCTATACATTGTGCAATGTTTTGTGTCAACTCCGACAGGGGTACCTATAGTAGTTATCTACCGTTAAATATTCTGAAATTTTTGCATTTCTTATTGGTGTCGCGAAACTGCAACTCCACTGATTGTTTGGCGGTTAAGTGGTGCAGAGCAAAGCCCTATGCAACCCCCGAAGGACCAGTCCCGAAACTACGTTGATCACTAAGTAATAAGGGACTATTAAATATGCATACACTCGCAAAACCTGATGGATCAAATCAAATCTGGGTTGGTTGGTTGGTTGGTTCAAATCTGGGCTTCTGGAACAGATAAACCCAGATTGGATAATAAGAAAAAGGACTCACCGTTGCAGGACTATCCGGCCTCACTGGTCTCCAGGTTCAGGTATTTCACTTCACGACCTTAAATTTAAATTTGAAATCGCAATTTTTCTTCTACAGATGTTTTTTTTTATTTATTTATTAATTTACGGACAATAGTCCATTAAAAACATAATAATAACACGAATAAAAAAAACCGAGATGACAGTGAAGGGAGAGCACATATAAATTAATAGCAATGAAAATATAAAATGTAAAAAGTACATAGAGAAGACACTACAAGTCAAAGCATGAAGAAGCATTTAAATATTGCGTATCGACTGCCGAAAGTCATTTAGTTTTACACCAAAAAAATCAATGCTTTGACTTGCGTTGACAAGTCTCGACATTCTGGATAAGGGAGAATGGTATCCATAATTAGTAGAATGTTGATTGAGGAACAGCAATTCATTATTTCGGAGTCTACGGGAAGGGATGTTGAACTGGATGAGTTGTAGCAAAGCAGGTGTATCAGTAACACTGTTGATAATTTTATGCAAATTAGATCAGAGTCCTTTCTACGTTTTTCTAAAGAAGAAATGTTTAAAATGTGTTCAACTTCATCATATGAGTACTCGCCTCTTTCAAGACCCAACCTCCAAGCAATTCCTCTTAGGAAACGATGTTGTGCGGAATCGATGTAAAAAATGTGGACAGCATAGAAAGGAGACCAAATGACACTAGCATATTCAAGGTGAGGGCGAACCAGCGAACAGTAAAGAGTTTTAAGTGTACTTATATGTTTGAAGTCAGAGGTAATTCTATGATTGAAGCCGAGCAGTTTAAGTGATTTATTTACGATATTTTCAAAGTGATCACGGAAAGAAAGTTTGCAGTCTAGAGTGATCGCAAGGTCCTTGATATATGTGACAATAGATAGACAAACACCATTTAGTTTATAATAAAACATATGTTATGTTATATCCCCCCTGTCTGAGGTATTAATTTACACTGACAGCACCAATGTGCACACTGTCACCACTCAAAGTTAGGCACTTTACATGCAACAATTGCTTTGGTTATGGTGACATTTCAAGGATTGGAAAATTGTGCAGGTGGGATAATTGCAGGATTTTGAAATTTGCTACCCACCAATTTTCTGCGAATGCATACCCAACCAATCCCCTAAGTGTTTACGCATTATATAGGGCCTATGGTTGGGCGCTTACACAATTCATAATTACACTTACCTACATGCACCTTAGACTCTGTGCTTGTAGCTTAATTGTCACATATTCCTTTCCGATCCATCCCAATCATGTTCCTTTTCCTACCCATCCCTATGTACCTGTTATTTCATTACCATAACAATCAGTGTCGTCAATCGTAACTCGCCGCGAAAACATCTAATATTCCGCATGCCGCGTTACCAAATAATAACATACCGCATAATCCCGCGTATTAAAAATACTACGATTAATAGTCTACGACTGTGCATCATCAAACCCAGCCGAGATAGAAGAATAAGGGAAGTTCCACAAGGTTCCGCAGTAAGTCCCTACCTTATTTTCACTGTGTGCTTTCATTTTTATTTGTGCAGTGGTCTTTCATACATTTCAAAACACATAAAAAGCATTCGAGGTTCTTCGATATCCGCACTTAAACCACACATCAGCCAATATAATGAGTGAAAAACTTATTTAGATAACAATTTAAAAAAAATTGCAATGAAAATCTCTCATTTAGGTTTCCTAATTCGCCCTCTACAGTGCGAGAACCGTATTCATTCTCCACCCAAAATCTGCAAAATAAATTGGCATCCTACCTCTCGCTCTGCTCGGTTATCCGTCTCCCTCGGCGTTTATACGTCTGTCTCGTTTATCTGCTCGGCGAATAATAAATAAAAGGCAAATGAATTGCCCCCCGCTCCCCATTATCCGCGCTCCCGCTCAACCGTCCGAATGGCTTTTCCAATTTACTCAGCGTACTGGTAATAAACGGACTGTTTTTATTTGCTCTTTATCGGATCGGGTATTGAGCACCCGGCATTACCCGGAATATATACATTAAAAAAAACCTTTTGTAAATCTATCATAAATACATTAATCCGATAGATGTAAAGGTATTTTGAAAACCTATCAGTTAATAGTAGATGTTAACTTTTTTTACGTTTACTCCACACAGGAGGCCCCGAGGAAAATAATTTCGAGGGATGTTGTGTGGAGGGTATTTTTAAGAAAGGAACGAGAGGAAGTTCTATGAAGGAAGGAGGTGTGAGGGATGGGTAGGAATCTGGGGTTCAGTGTGTCCAGGAGTGACGGACTTATGAATCCATCCCTCCCACTCCACCAATGCGGTGCATGTCGATTGGTCGAAAGAGTCCTTCATCTCACCAAGTAATAGGTGGGCAGACGCATTCGCCCACAAAACCTAAACAAACCTCACCCCATGATCTCGGGCACCCCTACTAAGTATCTAAACGTAGCGAACCACTTAGGGTGACCTATGGTAGAGGTATCTGCCGCCTCCCAAATTGTAAACCAAATTGAGCATATTTGCAGATTATCTATTTTTACTTAACATATATTTTATGCTAACCTACTTTGTGTCAACTCTTATATTTTATGCAAACTATGTTTTGTTTCTTATATTTTACGTTACCCGTAAGCAGAGAGGACTGACCGCCAAACAACTCGATCTTGGCACACACTCCTCGCCTCGTTCACATTCATGCATCGTCTCATACATGCTTTTCCTCTTCACCAAACATGGAGAATTCATCTGAAGCCCCCGTAGTAGATATACTAACTAACTAACTAACCATCACGCCGTTTCCCCGCAGGGGTAGGCAGAGAGGACGGACCGCCGAACATCCCGGTCTTGGCACACATTCCTTGCCTCGTTTACATTCATACAACGTCTCATACAGTCTCTTCTATTATTCTGATTCTTGACATGGCCCGACCCAAGTATCTGATTCACTTGGTCGTGCCATGTCTTTTTTGGGCGTCCTCGACTTCTTCTACCATTTACATTTGCGTCATATATTCACCTTACAGCGAATGAACGAGGAAAGGAGTTTTCCTCGTTCATTCGCTCTACATGCCCAAACCATCGGAGCGTTCCTTTCTTGATCTTACTCATTACACTTACATCAGCCTTGCATTATTTGCGGATTTCCACATTTCTCACACGATCATACATGGTTTTACCACACATACGCCTCAGGGATCTCATTTCTACAGCGTTCAGTCTACTTTCATCCTTCCTCTGCCGGTTCCATGCCTCACTGCCATACATCAGGGTAGGTACCAATGCTCTATCATTAATAGAGTTACCTGCATTCACCCTTCTTTCAATATCTCTATCAGCCTTCACTTCTCTCGTAAACATACTTCCCAAATAAACAAACTCATCCACCTGCTCCAAGTATTCATCATTAACAACTATATTGCATACTGTTTTCCTACTCTCTCTTTCAAACACCATGACTTTAGACTAGTAGATATACGAGTACTAAATATGTGTATATATATTTTTTTATAAATCTTTTTTATATTATTTTATTTTTTCTTTTTTATCTAGTAAATCCATTTTATGTAATGTATACTTTTATATGGCTAACAGAGTATTGCACCCACCGCTCCGTTCGGCTGAAATAAACAACTTATTATTATTATTATTCTTTTCTATTATTCTGACTCTATTTTTTACTCTTTTTTTTTGGTGTTTTTTCAACTCTTATATTTTATGTAACCTATATTTTGTTTCTTATATTTTATGTTACCTGTATTTTGGCAACTCTTTATTTTTACTTCAATAAAAAAACATGTACTTCATTATGTATAAAAGCCCCATGGGCGTTTAAATAAAACAAATTAAAAATATATATAAAAAAATTACATACCTGAAAATCAAAATATGTTTGGGGATTAGTGAGATGTCTATGCGTTACTAAACCATTTATCCGATTGAAACTGAAACTTTGGGAATTTGACGTGTGCGTGCCCGCGATGGTTTCTATATATACTGGTGAGCTCTGGCATTATGAATTTTTTTTTTTTAATTTTAATAGGTGGCAAGCGAGCTTTTTGAAAACTGAATGTACCGGGACTGAATGTATGGAATGCGGGAGGGGGGAGGGGAATTAAGGAGAAGCGGGAGTGGGGAGCGGGGAGAGGAAAGGCGGAGTTGGAACGCGCAAGGGGAAGGGGACGCGGGAGAGGAAGGGAAGGCGGAAGGGGAACGGGACAAATGGGAAAGGACACGCAGGGAGAAACAATTTCTTTTTTAAGTGGTATAGCAACGCTAACAATCTGACTAGGATAATTGTTATTAAAAGTGTATTGACGTGTATGCAAGTACAGGAAAATGTTAAATGTTTGTGAAAATGTTTTCAACTTGACTAAATGTCATTGATGTGTTAGTATATCTCTATGCTAAATGTACGAAATCGAATTGACGGTATCTTGTTCCAAGCATTTATAAATTGAACCACTCGTCTTATAATAATATATTCATTAGCTTCTACCATATCCGTACGCCCGGGTAATAAAACATGTGACGGTTCTGATAAGGGAGGATATATAAATTGGCGGATATCGGGCGAAATCTACCCTCAGCCCTGCGGAATGCAGCCCGAACCCACTACCTCCCCACTGATAGGGGGTTTATTGTATTATTATTTATGGGGTGGAAACGAAACGGGTATCAATTTGATGCAATCATACCTAAACAGGGCGGAAAATGCCTGCTCTTAAGAAATGTATGATGGTACCTACCATTTTCATGTGAATTCTACCGCACAAGAGTCCCAACTGCCTCAACTGAGACTATCTCATCCCCAATCGAAGTATTTTGTGATGCTAAAGGGAAGGAGACGATGAAGAGTAAGGTTGAAAATTACCTGGCTATTCAGATCTGGTCCTTTCTGAATGGTGGTATTTCACCTATATAATTCATAAACAAATTACCTACCTATATTATGACTGCGGTGTTGCTATATGCAAGGTTTTTACCAAGTTTGCATGGTTTTTTGGGTCATTTATATTATTTACATCTCCATGGTTTTTGAAAAAACCGTGTACAACAAGACACGGTTTTTGTCGGTCACCAAAAATATGCACTGTTGAGATAGGTATGTAGTTTTTGAACTCATTACAGGTTTACAATGTCACTTTATTTAATTATTATTTTCGTCAATAAATATTACAAATGCATTGATAAATTTAAATTAATATTATATCAAGTAACTTTATTTACACTAAAATATGGAAAAAAATTATTGAAGTTATGGGAAAATATCTTCTCCCTCTTGTAACAGACTCATAAAAAATGTATTTTAATTATATTATATAATATAAAATGTAGAATTAAACTTAACAACGGAAAAAACATTCAATAAAAAGTTTTTGTTCATATTTTTGTGGTGTTTTTTGTTGTAGTTAAAAAACATTACTTTGTCCTATTATTCAAATGAAATTTATAAAATTATTGTTTTGTATAAAGCATTATATACAATTCACTTAGGTAACGTGGTATGTTTGTTTAATTTCTCAGTACGAAAACCATGTTTTTTTATCCTATTTCTATCGAAATATGTTGTTTTTTTACCTTAAAAATACGGTAAAACATTGTTTTTTTATCCCTCAAAATATGGTAAAACATTGTTTTTTATCCTTCAAAAAACAAAATATATTAATGGGTAAAACATGGATTTTTATCCTTCAAAATATGGTACCTAAAACATTTTATTTATCCTTCAATATATGTTTTTTTTACCTCATAAACATTGTTTTTTTGTCACATGACATAATCATGCCTACCTACCGGATATTTTTACATTAAACATGTTTTAGTACTTAGATAATATGTAGTATCACCAGTATAATAATAAGAATCACGTGCGGTGTCCTTTTATTTAAATTCTTTCCATCTTCCTTGTGCATTTATTTACAATTCATAAGTTCATAACTACCTTTTATACACAAATTTAATACATTTTTAAAATAAATAAAAATCAGATTGTGCAATCGGCAGAAGTGAAACCTTGGACTGTGGATTTATCGTACTATATGGGAACCGAGTACCTACTCGTGAATAAATAAATCTTTTATTGCTGTCACATTCTCTCACAAGCTGAATCCAATAGATGTACGTATTTGTCTCTTTTAGATGTCGCTCTCTTCCGTTTCATCGAGTTTTAAATCACAACAAACAAACAATTTTATGCAATTCCATTTAGTTCTTCTAATGGTTCGATAATTCTCACAATATATTTGGTCACGGTTAAACATAACACGCTTTGTGCATAATAATGAACAAGGAGTCGTTTTGAACAACACCAAACAGAATTTAATTAGGTGAAAAATAATTCCATCAGGCAATCCGTCCAAATGATTTGCCCGGAGCGAATGGAGAATGGACCAAATCTGTCTGAATTTACGGGACGAGCTGTATTATCAGCTATCATAGCAAGAATCAAGGGAGTACAAAATATATACCTATTTTTATTATTAACTTAATCAGTAAAATCTCAAATTGTAGTATTTAGTTAATTAATGAAAGAATGTGATCATATTTTCTTCCGATTATTCTGTTTCAGATTTTCGATTGAATTTTATTTATTAAACTAATATTGTCTTCATTCATTAAATATTACAATTTGAGGTTTCACTAATTAAGTTAAAAATAAATATACTTCCTAGACTTGCAGAAAGGTCAATAGATGTCGCATATATGTCCGGTGCGAATCGGAAGCGGGTCCTGGGCTCGAGTTCTTTTGCTTGTTCCGACTCCGAGGTCCGGCTCCGGTCGAACCCGTGCGTCTCGGCCCGAGCCACTCGCGAGTCGGGAGTGGCTCCCGGGACGCGCTCCAAGAACTCAAGTACTTTTAAAATTTTAAAAGGAAGTACGTCGCGGAGACCTCCGGCAAAATGCAGAACTTACCCAGAATAACCTTACTTATTGCAGAACTTAGTTGAGACCATTGGTTGAGATCCATATTCGGTTATCACATTAAAAAAATTAGGGCGTGTAATTCACACGCGGTAGAAGTGAACTAGAAAGTCGATAGATGTCGCTTTCTTTTGCCTGTTTATTTTAAAGTAATTAATTAATTAACTATTTATTTTAAAGTAATTTTAATAAATTTAGAAAGAGTAACGGAAATGCGGGATCTTGGCATAATAATGGACGAGAAACTAGACTTCATGGTCCACATTCAACAAACTGCAAATAAGAGTATGAAAACATTGGGATTTGTATTAAGAGCAATTAAAAACTTTGAATCGTTACAAATCATTAAACTATTGTACACATCCCTTGTTAGAAGCCTAATAGAATACAACTCCATAGTCTGGTCGCCCTTCTACAAAATTCATATTCATACTATTGAAAGAATTCAAAGAAAATTTCTACGTTTCATAAATTTTAAACTTAACATCTCTTTAGAGCACATAAATTACCCGTCGTTAATGAATATTTTAAATATTCCAACTTTAGAAAATAAACGACCTAACCTTTTTATTAAAATTATTAAACTCTAAATTCGACTGTTGCAATTAATTAATCTGCATGTACCTATACGAACAACATCAACATTTTATATACGCACATCTCATTCCAACTATGATTTGCATTCTCCAATGCAACGTTTACATAGTCTTAGTAACAAATACTTAAACAATATGGATGTATTTTCGATATTTGTTTTTGGGGTGTTATGCCGTGTTGCGCTACCTCCTTCAATATGGTTCGTATATTCGGATATTCGGTATATTCGGATTTTTTAAAGTCATTTTTTCACTGTAATTAAAAAAAACATGTACTGCCTTCTATGTAAAAGCCCTGGGCGTTTAAATAAATAAATAAATAAAATAAACCTGGTACCTGGTTTACACTTTTCAATACTACTAACTTACCTGCTTATCTTATACACTGTAAATCCGAATATACTATATGTTACCAGGTTAATTCGGTAAATCCGAATATAATATATGCTACCAGGTTACTTTTTCTATTTTTTTTGTTATGTAATTATGTACATTTCTTGGAATAATATGAACAAAACCTGTCAATTTGTCTGTCCTGGAACGGGGAAACTTTCCTAGTTGGACAGGCAAAGCTTCCTAATATGTAATTTGTACTTTCTTTTGTCTATCTACAAATAAATAAATAAAGTGGTGTTGAAGATTGGATATTGATATACAAAAATCAAAATGTTTATTTTTTTGAATTTCATAGGATACGAACCTCCGTCCGCTGGATCTCTCTGGCCGCTGAGATTTGCGAGGCACTATACCGCAGCGCTATGGGATGCGCTCGGCGAGGTGCGAATTTACGAATTATATTCCGACGACCCGTAAAAAAACAAAGCGGCCAATGAGCGCAGACTTATCGTCGTTTCCGTTTTATATCTCAACCAATAAGAGCCTTGAGCGCAGTTTGATGCTTCGCAGGTGCCGTAGTGCGTCATTTCCGTTTCATCCGAATTTCAAATATCTCTAACGGCGTTAAGGAAGTTTCACTTAAAAAATAATAACCTATCCTAAAAGAATAATCAAAATCTTAAATAGAACAGCTCACCGAGTGGGAAGAAAAAATAATTATAAAGATGCATTTATAAGAATGCTTTGTAAATTAACCATATAAAAACCGCCGCTGCCGGTTCTTTTTCATAAAAATAATACATTTTTAATTATTTAAAACATTGATTTTAATATTTTTTTATTTACGATTGAAGAAACGCCACTGTCGCAAAACCCCATTGCACAAGATTATACCAATTCAAAACGTTCCGCCATTTTGTTTCGGCTGAAGCGAGACGGCAAGATCCGAAACGCTTAAGTAATGGCGGGACAGCGCTTGTAGCGTTGCTATACGTATTTGAATTTTTCCTGAAAACGGCCAAATGCCTCCATGGAAATCCGTCTATTTTCGCTCGAAATCGTTTTATTTGCGTGTTTATTTTTTTATTGGCGCTGTAAAATATCCTGATTGTGTTATTTCCCGACATTATTATGTCACTCTCTTTTTTCCGGGCGGGATTTTACAACTCTACGTCCCTTTTAAGTGTTTTTTTCGAATTCAAACGCCGCCATTTAAAAAAAAAGAATTTCATCATTGTGGAAAAGGGTTGCCAGTAACAGTGACATTATGCTTAATAAAAGGGAAAATCAAAAATAATTACGATATTGTCTGTTCTCTAACTCAATTTTTTCGTATTCATTCTTTCATTTCCTTTACTTTAATATAGAACAGCAGGTAGGTAATTTATGGTAGGTAAATTTTGAAATATATTTCAGGTTTCTTTTTAAATTAATCATCTTTATAAATTATATTACAAATGGTGATGTGCTAATGGTTTTGATCAAATCTTTGATGTGGATTTGTTGTTTTGTGGTCTTAAATGATTAAAGTCCTTGTGTCTGATTTATATCTGGCTACCTATCTATGTATCTATCTATCTATCTATATAAATAAAAATGAATCGCCTAAATGTATGTAGGTACACGCATAACTTCCCAACGACTTAACCTATTTCTTTCAAACTTTGGGGATTTGATGTGTGCGTGCCCGCTAAGGTTTCTGTATACACTGATGAGCTCTGGCATTTTGAAATTAATATAAAAAATTGCAATAGGTGGCACGCGAGCTGGTTGATTACTGAATGCAACAGGACTAAATTAATTGAATGCGGGAAGGGGGAGGGAACTGGAGGAGGGGTTCGCGGGAGGGGGGAAGGGAATTCGGGAGGGGGGTTCGCGGGACGGGGAAAGCAGGTGGGGGGATGGACGCGGGAGAGGAAAGGCGGAGTGGGAACGTGTGAAGGAAGGGGACGCGGGAGAGGAAGGGGAACGGAACGAATGGGAAAGGATACCTACGCAGCGATAAACAATTTCAAGTGGCCTAGAAACGCATACCGGGAACTCGCTTTAATAATATAAATGGAGCGACCGATCGATTTGATTTTTATCCACATTTACAGATGGTGGTGTGAGTTAAAATGTTGGGTAACCATCCAGCAGATGGCGTTGTGTACCGTTAACCACAGCAAAGCGTGGCCGGGTCAGCTAGTTAAAAATAATTTGCGTTCTGTCTAATGGCCAGTGGAAGTGCATTGTATAGCTTTGTTGCAAAGTATCTAAAATTTCATTGGCATTTCGTTGTTTTAGCGAAAGAGATTAAAGTAAGAGATTACACACTTTGGTTCTAGTATCTCGAGCAATTTGGATATTTTCAAAAGCAGTTCTGTGTTTGAAGCATGGTTTGAAGATGTTGTGCTAGTATGTTTTGGGCATAAAGTTGCCTGATGTCCAAAACACAGATTCCTCTAAAGATTTCTTCCAAACTACTTGTGATCGGTAGTTTTATAATAATCTTTACACTTATGTAAAAATGCAAACAGCATTCTTTGTCTGAGGGTAGATACCTACCTGCCTATTTCATTTTAGGTATATCTAGATGTATAAATATATACTAGAGATGAAACGGATAGTTGTTTGGCCGAATACCGGATATTCGGCGAGCTCCGAGGCCGGATGGCCGGATATTCGGCGGCCGGATATTCGGCCCATTGTCTCGTTGTAAGTCGTGACGAGAATGCGTTCAGATCAATTCGGGCGGTTTCGGTAGCCATCGTGAGTGATCGCGTGAGTGTGTGATTGAATAGCGAAAATTAAATTAGTTGTTTACTTTCTGCTTCTAGTTTAGATATTTACTATTTATGTATTTATCATTAGAGTGAATAACTCTAATTTTTTGAAAATTTTAGTTTTTTGGATGGCCTTATGGCTTTTTGTAACTTTTTCGACTTTAAATAAAAGCCGTCATAATTATAAGCCATTTTATTGATATTTACCTCACAAAGATTAATGTATTGCATTTTATTATAGGAAATTGTCGCAGTTTTTGAATATCTGGTATCCGACTGGATATTGAGTTACTATCCGGTATCCGGTCTATCCAGCCTAAATTTACTATCCGGCCGGATAGTTACCGGATATCCGTTTCATCTCTAATATATACCATTATATTGTGTAATTTGTTTATATCATTAGTATCATTACAGTCATACTACCTATGCGATATCGACTTGGCTGGTAGAAATTGTCGCAGGGAAAAAAGCCCGCTCGTAATTTTGTGGATATGTACGTAAAGGGTAAAGGTAAGTAACCATAACGTGTTCATAAATAATGAAATAAATACCTTCCCTAACCTACACGAAAAATATTATAAAAAATCATCTCGCAAAAGGCATCTCGCATTATAATATCACCATTTAGTTCTTAAAAGCAAAATCTGCTTTGAATGAATAGACCTTTTTACATGAGAGCGCGAATTGCTTGCCACGTTAATAACATATTTGCTAAGGCCAAATTCTCGCCCCGAAAAGATTCGCCCCAATTCACATAGCAATATTTTGTTGCCGTGTTTAGTTAAGACACTTTTACAAATGTTTCATAATTTACTTACCCCTGTAACCAGCGACGAGCACACTGGAGAACCGCCCACATTCGCTATGTCCATATAATATGTGGGTAAAATGCATAGCACAAGCTACCGTTTTTGGCGTGTTATTTCGAAAAATGTATGGTCGTTTCTTCCGCGCTGATCAGGACAAGAATGATGACATCACATATTTTAGATTCAAGCGAGGCTCTCTCCCCTCCCCATGGAGCGAGCTGGCTCCAAGGAGGAGCTCCAGCTGGCTCCATGGGGAGGGGGAAATAATACGTTTTTATCACTTAGGGCAGGTCCAGATATATTCATTTGTCCGTGATTGTTATCAAGTTTAATTTGTAGAACTCCATTTTATTTTTGTTGTTTTTTGTCCATTTTAATTTTAATAAAGTACTTACTCCATATAAATATTATAAATATACCGTTTATTTATAAACAAGTACTGATATGTAATTATTATTGTTAGGCGTGACAGCTGTTTCGCCCTCTGAGGGCATTATCAAACTGATTACTTTACTAGGTATGTTGCTACCTACTTAAAGAAAAATACAAGATTTCGAATTAATTGTTCAAAAATAATAAGTTCTTTAGAGAAGCGAGTACAGTTTGTCAAATGAGAGTAGAAAACATAGGAGGGCGTCACTGTTGTTCACATGGCAATACTGCACTACTACAATAATGGCAGAAATCGCTCACATTATTATTTAATATTAGCTTATCCAGGTACCTAGCATTGGCCATGCTTTAGATTTAGATCATGTCTCTAATTTTAGATCCGAATATATTTAACTCATTCAGATCTAAAAGTAGTGTAACTAAACTCACCATGATTCTTCCTACTGTAAAATTCAAATCTACGTTAAATTAAATTAAAACAAATCACTTTGTAAAACACAATTTAATCAAATTTATGTCATTAAGTAGGTACCTTAACAACAGTGCTTCGTTGATTTTTTTTTTTTTTAAGAACAATAAAATGTTTCTTAAATGTGTATACAGTGTTCTGTATTTTCAGTGTCATTGCACTTTAAAAGAATATTTGATAGGTAAATTGGTGTTGCCAGACTACAAATTTTGTAGTTTTCTGTTCAAAACAGGGTGTAACAGAACGTACCCGAGGGATTTTAACAATCGATTCCTGACATTATATGGAGTAAAAAATGTAAATGAAATTTTGGTCTCCGGTGATATTTTTGATGTTTTTTTTTATTTATTTTTTCTACAAAAACATAAAAAAATGGTAGGTGTTGGACAGTTGGGGGCGGGTTGAGGCGTTGGTTGGTTACTCGGCTGAGTGACCAATGACAACAAGCGGAAGAATTTTTTTTTTGTTTGAATTTGAAGAAAAAATAAATAAAAAATAAAAAATCACAAAAAAAGTCACCGGAGACCTATATTTCATTTACATTTTTTACTCCAAATATGCTCAGGAATCGCTGGTTAAAATCCCTCGGGTACGTCCTGTTACACCCCGTATAAGGGCATTTTTGTAATTTTTAATTTTTTTTTTTATTTAGTAACTATATATTTATTATTTTTTACATTTTTATATGAAACATGTTAGGTGTTATATAAAATATTTTTATTCGTTGCCAGTGCAATTTTGATGACAATTGCAATGATGATGACGAAACTCATTTTAGGGCGGGAGAAACTTACAATTCATAAGTGGGAGGTAGTAGGTACAGTTTTACAAAGATATTTTGATATTAAAAATATAAGTTTCAATTAAAGGAAAACAATCACTTTGTTTGTAACCACGATTTATTGATTTAATTTTTATTTACCGACCGGTTTCGCTTAATACAAGCATCTTCAGGGTATAAATTAAAACTGATGAAAAAATGTCAAACCACAAAGTGACTGCTTTCTACCAAAAAATAATATAAGTTTCACATAGGTACAGTACAACATAAGAGTCTCAATTTTAGATTTGAGGCCAAAATACCTAACGAAACTGAAAAATTATTTTGGTAATCAAAAGGTATATCAAATACATATATAGTACGGATACGGATAAGTTTTAAGATTTTCACGGCCAAAAGCATTTTCGTTATTTGTTTTTGGGGTGTTATGCCGTGTTGCGCTACCTCCTTCTTTAGCCAACGTTTCGGACATCGTTGCAGTGTCCATCATCAGGGCAGATCCGGCAGATCCGGTAGACATCTACCGGATCTGCCGGATCTGCCCTGATGATGGACACTGCAACGATGTCCGAAACGTTGGCTAAAGAAGGAGGTAGCGCAACACGGCATAACACCCCAAAAACAAATAACGAAAAGTACGGATACGGGCTACTTTACTTAATTGTTATTATTAATAATAAAATATAGACCATTAAAGATTTCAATTTTTCATAATTTATGAGGCAACTTGGGCAAGTATTTGTGAGTAATTGATAAATATTTAAAAAACAATCTTACTATATTTATTATGAAAATATGATAAAATATAAAATAAAATTTATCGAAGGGATTTTTATGGGTGTCAACTTAAATTATAAAATGACCTGTTAAGAAAGAAGGAGGTAGCGCAACACGGCATAACACCCCAAAAACAAATAAAGAAAATATAAAATGACCTATTTATGTCGGAACATAAATTTGTCGTATATAAATTAAAATTTCGTCCCAAAAGTTAACGTTTTTAAACAATGTTTTATTTTATTTTTCATTACATTAATACATTGATAATGCAAGATATTTTCTTTAATATATATAATTGACTCTTAAAAAAATCCAAAGTTGCCTCCAAAATCAAGCAAAATATATGTCTTTATTACCTAGATATCATAATTTAAAACAAAAATAAATTAAATTAAAATATAGGGAAAAGAAAAGGATAGAAAAAAATAAACAAGATGGAACAAAACATGTCAAGTAAATTATATATTTTCATTTTGAAATGTAGGTACTTAAAAAATTTCCTCACATCTGTGAATCGCCCACCGGTGGACACAAAAAATCTTATTTTTTTAAATGCGTTTTTAACCCATATGTATAAAGAAACTGTATAAAGGACAAGGTCAGAATCGCTTGCTCCAATATCGTTCTTGACGTAACACTTTATTTGATTAATCTAGCTTCTCGAAATGATTTTAAATGAATTTTCTATGGCTTTGCGGGTCACTTTCAGCAGCTCTCAATGGCGAAACTATCGATATTTTACGTTTTCAAAATAGTATAAAGGTAATTATTTTTTGAAAATTCCTTTGAATTCTTTTTTTTCTGATCTTTTTCACGTTGCATTACTTTGAAATCTTTTATTATGTTGGACGTTTTTGCACATGTCTGTAAGCGAATTATAATAGTGTGTATAGGCAATATAGTACAGAAATTTGAAATACAACGGGTGAAAACGGGTTGTAAAACTAATTTAATCACAAGTACTTACCTACCTAACACTAAGTTATCTATCAGCATTTACAGCTAAACGCATTTAACTTAGAGTGCTGCCAAAATAGGAACTATTTTTTTTTTAATTCACAAATTTCGGGAATTTAATGTACCAGCTATCACAGAATTGTACAAGAGAAACGCCTTTTATCAAATTTATAAAGAATATTTTATCCAAAAAATTCACCCCTCAGATAGCATCTATGCTTAGAACGACCACGGCTCAGCACCACTATTTGCATTTAGGTGTGAATAGGTACAATATATTATTGTCCAAAAACAAAATTAGTATAACCAAAACATTTGAATACCTATGAACAATTTAAAAAACAAATCAAGTCCCTGAAATTGTATAATGACATAATGTACCCTTAATAAAAAAATATTATTGTTATTGTCTTTCAATGACTATTTTTTTCTAAATTGTATACCTATGTCAAATAATGTTTGTATTTATTTCATAAGTTCATTGATCATTGTTTACATATTTCATTAGCACATTATTTTTTTGCATGTAAATTAGAGATGAAACGGATAGTTGTTTGGTCGGATACCAGATACCGGATATCCGGCGAGCTGCGAGGCCGGATATTTGGCCCATTGTCTCGTTGCATGTCGTGACGAATTTAGCGCCGCCCAGGTGTGGTGAACGCGATCAGATCAATTCGGGCGGTTTCGGTTGCCATCGTGAGTATTCGTGAGTGATCGCGAAAATATTCTCTTTGATAAGAAGAAGAACAAGAGGTGTATTATGGTGCTTCAATGTCAGTATTTAATCCTTTCAATAATCTCTGCCTTTTTTACGATTTTTAGTTCACTATAATGGAGATTGTGATTAGTTAATCATGTTAATTTAAGTTTTCGCTACTCTGCGAGGTTTTTGTAAGTTTTTAGTTTAGATATTTACTTTTTATGTATTTATCTCAGAAGAAAATTTTAGTTTTTTCGAAGGCCTTATGGCTTTTTTGTAACATTTTAGACATTAAACAAAAGCCGTCATAATTATAAGCCATTTTATTGGTATTTACCTCACAAAGATTAATGTATTGCATTTTATTATAGGAAATTGTCGTACTTTTTGAATATCCGGTATCCGGCCGGATATTGAGTTACTATCCGGTATCCAGCCGGATAGTAAATTTAGGCCGGATAGACCGGATACCGGATAGTTACCGGATATCCGTTTCATCTCTAATGTAAATACTCCTCCCATAAACACGAGCTCCTAGAGCTCAACTTAAGGAGTAGTAGAATAATAATGAATTATTGTACAACTTTGCATAATGTAATCATTTGTAATATTATTTTTTTTTCGTGAAATAAATAAATAAAAAAATATACAATACATATACTATTAAATATACAATACATATACATATACTACGGAATCGCAATCCGAAGAAAGTATGAAGCACTTGTTCGCAGTATCTTGGAATATAGCTCCACTATTTGGGCCCCTTCTGAGCAAAACCATATTCTCGAAATAGAAAAAGTACAAAAGAAATTCATGCGTTACCTATACATGAAGGAATATATGTACCACCCTTTCCTGTATCCATCCTTATTCTTAGCAGGAATGCTCGATCTTAATACATTAGAAGCTCGCCGAAAAATATTTTTAGGAAAACATTTTTTTAAGATAATCTCTGGAACTATACATAATCCACCTATTTTGAAAGAGATTAACTTATATGTCCCAGACAAGTATACTCGTGGAAGGTCCCATACCATTTTTTATGCTCCAAAAGCGAGGACTTCTGCCTATCAGAACGCGCCAGTCAACAGAGCGAATGAACTGCTCAACGAGTCTGCATTGACCATCGACATTTTTAACGTAACCTACAGGCAGTTTAATAATTATCTTTTGACGTATGTCACAAAGTAGTGAAACTGACCTTTTTATGTGTTTTGCTATACTTTTTGTCTAATTTGTAATCTTCTCCATAATGTATTGGTGAATAACCGTTTTACGGAGAACATGGAAAATAAATAAATAAATAAACTATTTACATCCAATAAAATTACACTGACAAAACGACGCCACCGACTGCAAAGTTAAGTATGTCGATATGTAAGTGTAGACGGTACTGTAGTAAATATTATTTGTACGTTATTATTTATTGCGGTTATTGGGATACCTGAGAAGAGTAAAGACAAGCGACCGCCATTACGAGAAATGATCTTTGTCATCTTGCCCCACATAAAGCAATAAACCCCAAACGCGTTTACAACCAACAGCCTTTCCTCGGGTAATTGTCAATAATTGCTGATATACGACCGGACCATATTATTAGTCAGAACTTGGACTTCTTTACTGCCTCCGAACTGATATTACTTACTTGTAAAATAGATTTTTTTTCCATGAGCTCCACACAAGAAACCCTGAGGAAAAAAAATCCTCAGGTACTAGGTCATCTTTGGGGGTTTCAAAACCAGACAAAATATCCTACGGACAGAACATCCCCCAACAAAATATCTACTAAAACCTAACCTAACAAATACATGGGTCAAAAATAATATGGACACCTATAAAGATATTGTTCACAAATAGTAAGGGTCGACCGAGACAGGTTTTTCGTTCTCGGCCGAGACCGAGAATAGATAAATTGAAAAAAAAATAAAATCCGCTATTTTTTCATAGTACAGCAACAATAAAATATTTTAACTACTTAGTAAACACATTAAGGGCCCGCAACCCGGATTTGTACCGATTTATTACATATTTCCCTTACACGGTAAGTTTTAAAGCTCTTAAAAAATATATTTTATTCTTGAAGATAATATCTAGACTTTGCCCGCGCCGAAACGCAAAATTGTATAAAATTCCCTCGATAGAAAAAAATCGCAAAGTATGCTCCGAGACAGAGTTCTCGGTAGAATTTGAAGCCGAGAATGCCGAGACCGAAACCGAGACCGAGATCTCGGTCGACCCTTAAAAAATAGTAAAATGGAACGGAAATAATACAGACATCCTGTAAAGACAATTAATTATTGTTCAAAAATAGTAAAATGTAGGTTATGTTAGGACAGGTTTTAGTAGATTGTTAGTAGATTGTTGGAGGATGTTTTGTCCGTAGGATATTTTGTCAGGGATATTTTGTCGTGGGATGAAAACGCGCAGTACCTCTTCGGGGATGCTGTGTGGAGGGTCTTTTTAGGGAAAGGAAAGAGAGGAAGTTCTGGGAAGAAAAAATGTATGAACGGTGGTAAGAATCTAGCGGTCAATGTATCCAGGAGTGACGGACAAAAAGTTCATCTCTCCCACTGTTGCGCAAGGCGATGGGTCGAGAGAGTCCGGCTGGAGAAGTAAAAAGGTCTCCCGCCACGCAGGAGGGCAAACGCATCCGCCGCCAAAATCTAGACAAACCTCACCCCCGTGAACCCGGGCACCAAGTCACCAAACGTAGCAAACCAATTGGGGTGACCTATGGCAAGGGTGTTGGTTATCGAACAAATGGTTTTCGGGGCGGCGGTACCCTTTAATTTGACGTTTGGATAATGGAACCGTGTTGCAATTGGAACGTTGTGTTAACATCTGAGGAAGGCTTAAGTCTACTCATGTCCAAAGCTGGAAGAAAGAACGCTTTTTTATTTTTTTTATGTAAATACCTCACAAGAGTTCTAGCTGCTCCTGTCTGGAGCCAGTGAGACTATGGCTATTATGACTATTGTGAGGCTGAAGATAATGGGGAGGAGAAGGATATCGGAAAGAGGAAGGTGGGATGTACCAGTTACCTGGCTATTCAGATCTGGTCACCAAACACGGCTAAAGCCATTTAAAGCAACGTTTCAATTCTGAATGGTTGTCTTACTCCAGGGCTATACTGAGAGTATCTTCCAATCTAAACTGTGTCAGAAAGAAAAAAACACCGCGCGCTTTATTTTCCAATCTAGAAGTTAACCATAGAAAAAATTAAATATTATGCACCTTCATGAAACCACGGTTTCTGGCCGTAATTTGAGAAAAATTATTAGACTTTGTGAATTTATTATCTATTAATTATTTTTTTATGAAACGATGAAAAAGTGGGATGACAATAACGTTGACATTGGTCTAATAAAATATGTTTGTGTTTTTAATTTTTTTGAAGTGAAAACTTCTTTAGCAGCGTCTTGATTTGAAACTCGATGAAACGAAAAAGCGACACTAAAAAGAGACGAACACATAGGTACATCTACAGGATTTAGCCTGCGAGAGAATGAGATAGAATAATCGTCTCATCTTTGTGCTGTGCTTCGTAGCCTTCCCAATATTGTCTACTTTCTGAATGTTTCACTTCTACCGCGTTTGAACTACATATTTGTATTTTTTTTTTCATTGTCAGTAATTATAGTTAGAAAAAACGTAAGGTGAGCTATATTCAAAACTTTTTCATGTTTGGGTTCAAAATTTTAATATTGCTGACGTGATTTTTTTTACTTATAATCTAACGTGGGGACCTGGGCGGCCTGTTTCTTTAAATGTTTGTATATTAGAGATCAATAAAAATTCTGAGGTACAAATTATTAATTATTGGACAATTTAAATATATTTAAGTAAAATAAAATACTTTTTTATTGCTAAGTAACTTATATTTGACAATTTGGAGAGGGATTATATAATAATTTTTGCCAAAAATCACTTGAGATCAGAAATCAGCCCGTATTATCTATTAAACTAAATAAAAACAACGAACTCACTTTTGCTATAATATTTCAATAGTGTCTCGAATAAACTATATATAAAACTTTAGTAAAGTTGTTTAAGTTTATTTTTATATACAGTAAAATCAATTTTAAAAAAGTCACGTAGGGTCAGAGAGGCCCGCAAAAAAAATTAAATGAATTTACTTACCGAAATTTAACTTTAAAAAATTAAAATTTAAAACTTACGGCTCTGGCGTCACTAAATTCGAAGCTACTGGAAGCGGCGTGTAGGTCGCGCGTGGGGCGTGGGGGAGAGGATTTTATCGATATTATTATTGTTGCCACGACGGAGCGGCCCCACGTCAGCAGTTAAAGTTTAAAAGCGTACGTTGTCACCTTTCAAAAACAGTTTTTGGATACATTCCATTATTAAATATTACATTATTTGTAGTGATGCAACGAATACGAATACGAATATTCGTATTCGCCGAATAGTAGACATTTACCGAATATTCGTATTCGGCGAATATATATTTACCAATACGAACACTATAAAAAAAACTTTTGAATTAATAAATTGTCACAGAAATGTCAAAATGTCTATGGATTTTGTGGCACTGTACTATGAACCTCGAATTTTTCATTTAATACGCTTTCTTTCTCTTAGTAGTTTCAGTATTTGGCAGTCGATAGCACAGGTCAAGTGCAAGTATATTGTTACATGTGAGTTAGCTGCGAAGTAAAAGGAACTACATTTAAATAAAATGTCCTCTCGTAAACGTGATCAAAGTGTAAATTTTAATTATTAGTACCTATAATAAAACAAACAGAACAAGGTTAAATAAATGAGTGTTTTATTACTCCGCCAAGTTATTCGTATTCGCCGGATAGTAGGTTTGATATTCGTATTCGTATTCGTAAAAGTAGTATTCGTTGCATCACTAATTATTTGGATTTTACTGCCAATCGAAAATTTTCTGACCTGACTGAATATGGCCGAGACCAGAGGTAGCAGGTCGGTTATGAGTTGTGCATCCAATATTTGAAAATGGCCATTTTATAGTCATCTTTCACTGATTGTTATGGTAATAAATGATAAGTCGCTATAAAAATATCAAAGCATTGATTATTATTTAAGAAGCAGTGATTAATCGCTGCGTCTGTTGCACACCTCGCAATAGTCACCCTCCCAAACTACCAATATATCACGTGGTGCTGTTGACAACCAAACAAATTCGAATGGCTACCGAAGCCACGGCTAAATAATGGCCACATTGACAGCCAAACATCACAGCTTGACGCCACAAATATTTGTGGTCCCGTCACTCAAATGGCTTTGTCTAATTTACTAAACATACACCGCAATACCGCAACTATTGTCAAATATTCAACCTTTAATGTTCGTGTCCTGAAAATTTACGAAGGGCCCAGGGATCACAAACTATGTAGGAATAAATTAGAAAATGCTAACAGAATTGCTGATCGAGGTTCGTGATTGAAAGCGTGATCTTACCTAAAGTTTGCCTGTCTTCCGAAGCTTCTATTCTATCAGTTTCAATGCCGATAAATCGTAGAATACTGAATATTTTTGCAGTTTCATATTAGAGAAAAAAAATCAGAGTGTGCAGTTCACACGCGGTAGTAGTGAAACCTTCAGAAAACTAAAGTAGACAAGAGTGGGTAGGCTACGAAGTACCGCACAAAGAGGAGACCGATAGGCTACGAAGCACCGCACTCGAATTCCAGTACACCTTTTCCTGTCTACTTAGTGATCTTATTAGTATTTGTGTTTTCATTTTTGCAGTCGCTGTATATCGCTTTCTTTTGTTTTTTTCTTTTACATGTTTATTTTGGAGTGGTTTGAAGTAGTCCTGGGTCCTGATCTTCGAAACCCGCTCACGAGCCACCAAAGAGCGAGCGGGTTATTTATTCGTCAGCACCCGGGTCTCACGATCCGCGACTCGTAAACAACGCGACGCACTCCCGCGACCCGTGAACCGCGACCCGCGAACTACGACACATCCCTGCACCCCGTGACTCGCGGACCGATCGCCGGGTGCCCACGTGGCGAGTGGCGAGACGTGTCAGCTCCCGGAACTCGCGAACTGTGACACATTCGGTCGCCGATTGCCGATCAACGCACACACGTGCGTGATCCTGCTTCCTGCCCGGGTGTCACGTCATCGCGGGATTGTTTAGTAGATTCGATTTATGAAAATTCGACTAGACACGGCGTCATTTTTAATTAGAGCGTATCTTGGTATTGTTAATCAACGGGTGAAGTGCATTTCTTTTCACTTTTTGTTGGGGTTGTTTTCATAAAAATTTTAAATTTTTCGTGTGAGTGTGAATGTAATTGTGCATTGTAATAGAAACTATAAACTGGTAAAAGTGTAAAATGTGTGACCTCAATAAAAATAAATATTTTTTTATTTTTTTTATTAGTAATAGAAGGTACATAAATTACAAATAAATTTTATACAGTAATTAATTAGATAGTAGATATATTTGATGTACCCCCATAATTAAGCAAGGCTTGTGTGTATGGGGGGGTGTTATTGTATTGCTTTTTTTATATCATTCAGTTTATTTATATCACATTTAACTTACCATTTAAACGAAGTTTTCAGTATAATTTTTTAGGTGAGTTTTAAAATTTTTTATATTGGTATTCATGTTTCTAATTTTTTCTGGTAATGAATTAAAAAATTTTGCTCCAAGATATTTATGACTCAATTGTCCAATTTTTTTTTTTCATTTTGGAGTGGGAAGTATTGATGTTTGTCTAAGACTTCTGTTATTTTTAAATGGTGCAACTTGATTTTTAATATTATCTTTATAAATTTGTAATGTTGCATGATAAAAGTATAATGCACTTAATTTTCTGACTTTAAATTGTTTGAATAAAAGTTCTGACGAATATGAGTAGGGTTTTTTTTAAATTGTTTTTATTATTAGTTTTTGTGATATGTAAATTGTTTGTTATTATAATAAAGCATTACAGCTTACAGCTAATTTACTTATTTAAATCTATCTATCTATATAAATAAAAATGAATCTACGAAATGTATGCACGCTCATAACTTCCAAACGACTGCACCAAATTGGATAATTCTTTTTTTGTTGTATTCGTTATTATCAGGATAAGGTTTGTATAGAACTACTGGTGAGCTCTGGCATTAAGAAATGTGATAAAAAAATTGCAATAGGTGACACGCGAGCTGTTTGAAAACTGAATCCACCGGGACTGAATGCATGGAATGCGGGAGGGGGGAGGGGAACTCGGGTAGGGATTCGCGGGAGGGGTGAGGTATCTCGGGAGGGGGGTTCGCGGGACGGGGAAAGGGGGGTGTGGAGTGGGGAGAGGGAAGGTGGAGGAGGCCGAGTGGGAACGCGAGAGGGGAAAAGGACGCGGGAGAGGAAGGGGAGGCGGAAGGGGAACGGGACAAATGAGAAAGGACACACAGGGAGAAAAAAAATCTTTATTAAATAGCATAGCAACGCATGCCGGGAACCAGCTAGTTCTCAATAAAAGCTTCTGAACAACACGTTTTTTACAAGGTTTTTATATCCTCCAAAACATGATAAAACATTGATTTTTTTACCCCTGAAGCATGTCTTTTTTAAAATTAATTTCTGGGACATGACATTACTAATTACAGGTGTGAGCTGTGAGAGAACGTTCACACAATTATAACCTGGGTTTTGTGTCGCGTATGACTTGACCGGTCTGGGCGGCGACCGTCTACCGCGCGGCGCGCCCGTAGAAAGTAACTGGGTGATAAGTAATCGAGTTTCGTATTTTGTGTCGCGAAAAGAGCGGGTCTTCGCGACCAGCTCGTGACGCCAATGTGTCGTGAGCGACCCGGGTCGTGTACAACGATCGATCGACCCAGGACTATTTTGAAGACTGGATTGGTATTTACCGGTACCAAAATCTGTCTTGCGTTTTTGCTCTTGTGCCTTTACTAGGGGTAATATACATTGATGATTTTGTCTAATTTGTAGTAGATCACCGACCTACCGATTTCGACAGGTTCTGTTGTTATTTATTATTAAACTAGCTGACCCAGCCACAGGTAGCTGTGGCTAACGAAACCTTTATAACCAACGCCATCTGTTAAATCAAATCCACACCACGCTGCCCGCTGCCCCTTGCCCGCTACCGCTTGGCCAGATATATTATGTATTTCAACCAATTTACACAAAACGTTGACAAATTATATTTAAAAAACCTTCCTCGTGAATCACTTTATCTATTGATGAAAACCACATGAAAATCCGTTGCGTAGTTTAAAAGATCTAAGCGCACATACAGCGTGAGCGACTTCATTTCATACTTTAGTAAAGATTATCAGTAGAAATTATTTCATGTAGAGATGTTTTTTACCCTACCAAGCTAGATTCTAATTGATTTGAGTTTTGTGCTTAGTAATTTAGTTTGTATATATTTTTAAAAAATCTGCACAAAGCTCAAGCTAAAATTTTTTTTCGTCTTTCGATGCGGTTGATTGATGCGGTTGATTGATTTTTTCGTCTTTCGATGCGGTTCCTTCAACCTAATGAACATCTAGATAACCATCCAGCGATATTTTGTACAAAATCTTCTCATAATACTTATTCAGCAACTGCACAAACCGATATATGTAATGTGAAATGTTACGATTGTGTTAAAAAGGGCTCACAAATTCCAACGGTTCGGAGGGCTTTGAAGCAAAGAATGGACGGTTTGGAATGGACAAACCTCGAGAGTGTTTTCTCTTGGGGTAAAAATAATCTCGTTGGATTTAATGTTTCAAAGACCCAATCATGCCTGATAACGTCGAGAAGGGATCGAAATGAAAATCTAGTCTCCTTCAACGGAAGCAATCTTCCGAACAGGCCCTCCATTGATATGCTTGGTGTAACTCTAAGTGAACAGCTCAGATATGGGAGCACCATCGAAGCCAGAGTACAGTTAGCCTCTTAAAAACTGGGCGTACTGTACAGGGCCCGCAGATACTTTAATAGTTCACAACTGCTAACCCTTTACAAATCACAAGTGCGCCCCACGGTTGAATTTGGCAGCCACCTCTGTTCTGGAGCTCCAAAATACCTGAAAAATTCCCTCGACTCTGTGCAGAAACGGGCGGTCCGTTTGATAGATTCTCCCATCTTAACAGACGGATTGCAATCTTTAGAGCCCAGGCGTCGGGTAGGAATGCTATCCTTAACGAAATTATTTCTACCGGTATTTCAATGGAAGATGCTCCGAGGAAATAGATTCATTGATCCCTTCGGCACCGGTGCATAGTCGGAAAACACGCCAAACGCGTGCCCAACATATATACACGGTTGACATTTGTCACATGAGAACGGGTCGCTTCTTCAACTCGTTCTTGTGTTCAACAGCTCGGCAGTGGAACGATTTGCCGGCCTTTGTGTTTCCTCCTTCTTACAATATGGGTCTCTTCAAGACCAATTCAAACTCTTCATTCCTTCCTCTCCTCAAAACGACCATCCACACAGCATCTCAGATGACATAGGTTCTGAGGGAATTTATTTCCCTCAGGACCTCCTGTGTGGAGGTAATATAAAAATAAAAATAAAACTTCGTACGAAAGCCAAAGTTTTCCTTCCGCTGTCCCAATAATTGTTTTCATGATGTCCAAACAATTAGTTTCGGCCAGTGGGATGGTTTTAATTGTTTCAAATCATTGCTACCGTCTTTAGTTCGGAGGTAATATTTTTGATAATATGTCTTTGTGAGAATGCGCCGTGTTTCCATTATGACATTTTCCCACTGTTTGTGTTTTATGAAGATGAATGTGGTGGCAATAGTTTTAGGTTCATGTTCAGTAGCAATTATCTATGGATTTCTTTTTGTTTAAATTATACAGAATGGTTGGAGCAGAGCAAAGATTTATGGTGCTGTTCCTGACGATTTGTTTAAATATTTTCTGAATGTTGGTATGCAAGAGGATAAAAGTCGAGGTCATCTAATAATTGCATTTCATGTGCATGGAAAAATCTACAAAAAGGCTGTAAAGAAGGTATCTACCTATTCCAAACATTTCCCTAATCTTAGCCTTCTCCCACATTTTTGCACAGCAATGTTTTTCATGTAGATTCCTTCTTCGACCAAGTATGTACAAACTATGTCAATGAGATTCCTACATTTTATAAAATATTTTTTTGCATATTTGCACCTAGTTCCAGATTGAAATATGCCTTAGGTATTGCCCTGGTGATAAACCATAATTTAGGATCTAAATATTGCTTATAATGGCTTGGAATCGAAATTCAAGGTTATTTTGATGTCGCCATAATTCGAAGGATTCTGGAAGCTGGAATTCTTGTAAACATAAATCTTTATCAATCACAAAACATAATCTATCGACAATCGACATAACCTAATCAATTTCACAATATATTCTGAAATCTATTTCATTAGGTAGGTAATTTTGGGAAGCCAAAATTTATGTTATTTTTATTTAAAATTTTTGTTGTGACCTTCCAATTTAAAATCCTCTTCCGAAACCTTTTTTACTATTTTGTTTTCAAGAAAGGACACAATATAATGAACGTCCATCGTAACATCGGTTACGCAACCCAAAGATATTATAAAAGGCGACGCACATTTGGTAAATAAACACATCCAATATTGCTTTTTTTTTTTTTTTTTTTTTTCATTTACTAGATTCTTATGTATCTTGAGGAGATGAATCATTTAAATTTACTGAATTTAAAGTTAATGTTCTTTATACAAATAGAACGGCGTCATATGCGCCTTGCAATTTTTACCTCATGTGGGTATTTAAAAATAGTACCTGGCTATTATAGACTTAGAGGTCATGTATTTTGTCGGTAGGGAAAAGTTGTTATGTAAAAACCCTACTAAAATTGCATGTTTTGCATAGCTCAACAAAGCAACCGGCATCAAGCAAGGGAAATATATACATACGTGTGTGTTTGTGTTATGTTGGGAGTGGGAAGGAGTCGGTCATGTCCTTTTATTTGGAGCTCTTCCGCATTTGCCTTTGGGAATAAGGAAACCATGAAAAACCTTATCCGGGAGGAGTCGGCCGACAGTCAACATGAAACTGTGCGGCCTTCAGTGATTTCAGTAGATGAAATCCTGCATTTTGTGGTGATGGGTGTGGGTGTCTGTTTTTATGTGATATATACTTTATGGGAATTTTTAGGATAAACTTACATACATATAGATAAAATAAATATTATTATATAAATATATACATAGATATATAGACATAAGTTGTGGGGAGGGGTCTGGTGATTGGGAATACCTACCGATCGCTCAGTCATCCGCGTCTGATTCAGGATTGTGCCAAATGTGATTAAGGTCCATCAGAATATGTTTGGGTAGTCTGTGTTTGTACCTGAAAGGGAGATCGCTAGGTGCATTGTATTGACCGATTTCTCTGATGAGTTTATTTTTACTATGTTGAAGTGACTTGTAAAATCGGTCGGTCAGTCTGTGTGTGTATTCAAATAAGGTCGGTATTTCTTCTCTTGCATGTAGTCTTTTCAAGTTTGTTCTGAGTCTTGTGTTGTACGTGATTTTAATGCAGAGATTTTGTAAAGTCTGTAGTTTCGTGTGGTCAGAGTGGGAGATGCTGCCCCACACGGGGATAGCATGAGTCAGTACCGGTCGAATGAGCGAATAGTAGATCAGGAGTTTGGTTCTGGGAAGTAGCGGACTTCTTCTGTTGAAGATTGGCTTCATCGCGCCGACTGCCTTTCTGGTTTTCACGTGCATCTTGGCTACGTGAGATTTCCAGTTGAGACGTGAGTCCATTGTGAGGCCCAGGTAGACGACCTCATCTTTCCATTCTAGGACGTGTCCTCCCATTTCGATGTTGACGTCTGGTGTTCTTATTTTATTTTTCCTCGAGTACATTATGACTTCGGTCTTCGCCTCGTTCAGTTTGAGTCGCCATTTTTTGTAGAACTCTACGAGTGCGTCGAGCGCCCTCTGTAGGTATATGGCTGCCATGTCTGCTTGCGTCGAGGAAACGTAAAGTTTGACGTCGTCTGCATAGATGGAAAGGTTGCATCTCTCGTCATGGGGGATGTCGTGCGTGAAGATGTTGAAGAGGTGAGGTCCCAGTAGACTTCCCTGTGGCACGCCTTTTGGAATCTCACGTAGTGTCGACAGCGCGTTCCTGATGAAGACTTGGAAGGATCTGTTCTTGAGGTATTCTTGTATCACTCTCGTTAGGTATATGGGCGTGTTCAGTCTGTGTAGTTTGTGCAGGAGCCCTTTAATCCAAACGGTGTCAAATGCCTTTTCCAAGTCTAGCAATGCAGCGGCGGTGTAGCGATTTTCGTTGAATCTTCTCGCGATGAATTCCGTTACTCTGGATAGCTGATGGGTGGTGGAATGCCTTTTCCTGAATCCGAATTGTTCGTCTGGCAAAGTGTCTTCGTGGTGTGGTAAAAGTCTGTTGAGAATCACCTGTTCAAATACCTTGCTCAGCGTGGAGAGTAGGCTAATCGGCCGGTAGTTTGTCGGCTGCTTCTTGTCCTTATTTGGCTTGGAAAAGGGCAGCACGGTCGCCGTTTTCCAGATCTCAGGGAAATGTCCGATGGTGAGGCAGGCATTGAACAGCTTGGTGATGAAGATGATGGCTTTCTGAGGTAGATGTTTCAGTAGGATGTTATGTATTTGATCGCTTCCCGGCGCCTTATTTGTCTTCAATCGCCTGATAATGACGGCTACTTCGCTCGGTGTGCTGAAGTGAATATCGGCGGCGTTCGTCTGCTCGGCTTGTTCGAGGTTTCTTAGAGACTCTTCTACTAGTCGATCCGTTTCCGGGTCCGATAGGCCGTCCGTGGCTGCGTAGGCTCTCTCGAATCCATCGGCGAGCGCGTTTGCTTTTTCTTCGAGTGAAAGTGCCAACCCTGATCCGTCTAGCTTCTCTAGCGGGGGAATCGCGTGATCCTCGTGTCTCAGCGCTTTCGCCATTTTCCATAAGCTGTTGTCCTTTGGCGTGAGTGACGTAACTTTCTTCGTCCAAAGTTCGCGTCTGAGGTCGGTGATCTCCTGCTTGATTTCCCGCTGTAGAGTGTTGTAGGCCGTTTTGAAGTAGCCGTCGCGCGTGTGATGGTAGATGCGTCGCAGGCGATTTTTCTCCTTAATGAGCGATAAGACGTGCTCGGGAAGCTTGATCGTGTATGTCTGTTCGTCTTTGAGGGGGATGAAAGTGTCTTGTGCAATTTGGATGATTTCGGTCAGAGTGCTTGCGGCTTCGTCGATCTCTTCCTTTGAGCGCAGAGTTGCCGACGTGAGATGTATCCGTTCGTTAATCTCTTTTTTGAATCCTTCCCAGTCGGCGTCCTTGTAGTTTCGCCGCTTTCTGGGGCTCCTTGAAGTCGTTCCTCCTATACTGAAGCTCACGGGCAGGTGGTCCGACGACAGTTCGTCCAGCGTGCGCAATGGCGAGATGGTCTTGGCGTTCTTCTCAAGTACTATATCCAGAGTACTTGGGTACATTGCGTGTGCTGAGTGGTAAGTCGGTTTGTCCGGCGCCATTATCGTGTAGTTGTGCGTCTGCATATGTGAAAAGAGCGTTTTCCCATTCGCGTTGCCTCTGTAGTTGTTCCAATAATTGTGCTTGGCGTTCAGATCTCCTCCTAGAATGACAATAGGGCGCAAATTAAGTAATTTATCGAGATCTTCTCTAACCAGTAGGTTGGGATGGTTGCAGTAGGCGGCGATGATAGTATGCGCTCTATCCTCTATGGTGACTTCGATAATCGTGGCTTCAGTATGCTTCAACTTCGGAGTAGGGATTCTTGTAGATGTAATGGTTTGACGAACGAATATGGCGGTGCCTCCGCCTGCGCCCTCTTGTCGGTCGTCTCGGTGTACTTCGAAGCCGGGCACTCTCAGGGGAATGTCGGGTTTGAGATGAGTTTCTGTAATGAGAAAAATGTCAATGTTAGTATTGTTTGCCAGAGCGAGCAATTCGTCAATTTTAAAACGGATGCTGTGGGCATTCCACAGGAGGACGTTCACCATCTGGGGATCAGACATTGATGGTGGACGTGATGAGATCCATCAGGATCCATGCCCTCTCCAACTCGTTGGATCCAGCTGCGGCCAACTGCGGTTGCACCCGTCTCAATCCCTGTAGCAGGGCCATCATCAGTTGGGCGTCTCCTGCGCCGGTGTATGCCTCTGCTGTGGGCTGCTGCGTGCGGGGCTGCGAGCGGGGCTGCTCCTCGCGCTGTTGGGGGCCTGAGGCTCCTCCGGCTACTTGGGCCCAGGTGCGTCCATCGTTCCTCGTCGTCTGATGCGCCTGAGGATGTGTCCTGCTTCCTGGCGCCTCTGTCCTGCCTCCTGGCGCCTCCCGGCGGAGCTGTCGCTGGTGTTGTTGCAGTGAGGCGACGTATGCCACCCTCTTCGGGCAGCCCCTATAGTTGGCGGGATGGGGGCCTCCGCAGTTGCAGCACGCGGCGGGCTCATCCCTGGTGGTCTTGGGGCACTCGGCGGAGGCGTGCTCCACTAGGCATTTCACACACCTTGCGGTGTGTGAGCAGTTGCGGGACCCGTGCCCGAAGTTCTGGCAGCGGTAGCACTGTGTCCCGTGCTGCAAGTGGTTGCTGCGATGTTTTTGCAGGCGGATCCTGCAGTGGCATAGGTATTTGACGGCCGCCCTCAGCTGGCCCATGTTAACTTCCTTGTTGAAGTGGACCAAGTACATTGGGTACTCGGCCGTGGTGGTCGTCATCTTGGTGACCTTGACGGGGGCGAAGCCTTGGCTCGTAAGGTCTTCGGCTATTTCCTCCGTAGCCACGTTAGGCAGGCCCTTTATCACTGCCTTCTTCATCTTGTCTGCCTCCGCCGTGTAGGTATGGAAGCCGCGTGCTTCCGCTCGCAGCCCGTTGGTGAGGGCGCGGTGATCCGCCATGCTCTGCAGGAGGATGTTGACCTTTCCCCCTGGTCTGTACCGGATCTCGAAGCGCATGTGCCCGATGTGGCCCTGCACCGCTGAGGTGACCTGTCCGTGCGAGAGGGTCCCTAGGGTCATCACGACTGGGGGGACGCGGTCCTTCCTGGCGGCGCCCGTGGTACCTGTGGAGGAAGTAAATGAATTAGTGTTGGCGCGTTTCGCCTGCGACGCGCCGCCGCCTTCGGATACCTCCTTCAAGTTGCCGAAGCGGTTGCCGACAACAACCGCCCGGGGTTCCTGCGGGGATCCTGGCCTCTTGATGGGGTTGGTCGGCCTCGTCCAACCTTCCTCCTCTCTTGTCATCTCCATGTCCTGATGGGGCTGGAATCTGGGGGGCGGAACGTAGCCTGAAGCTGGGCCTACTGGAGGGCGGCTGGGCCCGGCTGCGGTGGCGGTCTCGGGCATCTTCGGGGGCGGTAGGGGGATGGCTGCCGGCTTCGTCCTCGGGTCAGCGGGATGGGCCTGCAGTGGTTGGGAGTTGGGGACCTTGATGGTCCCAGTCTTTGTCCGGTAGGTGGTGGAGTCATGGATGGTAAAACTAATGTAGCAACCTAAGCATTCCTTTGGATACCAGGCCCCCTAGCATGGTCGATCGATATTAGTACTGTATTAAAATATAACTAGCCGTTAAAAACAATAGTTATATTATTTCAACGTCCAACATAATTAGCGCCAACAGTTGAAATATAATACCTACATGCGAATATTATTCAACGCAGTCAACGATTCAACTGCCTAATAAATAAAAAGGGTTAAGAGTTTGTACTTCGTGTACAACATTACTCGATATTTTAAATGGTCTTTTGGTTATGTACGTACCTACTGCACGTTTTTTTTTTTATTTTCCCATCCAATACGGCCGATACTCAACGCCATGGAACAATCAAATTTATCAACGACAAGCAAAAAAATAACCTAAAGATAATTGTCAATGTTTTGTACCTATTGTTTTCAACGGTGTTGGAATGATTAAGTCAAAAGGGTCAAGAGATCACACTTCGTGAACGATATTATACCCAATTACACAAGGTCTTTTGGTAATGTTCATACCTACTGCACGTTTTATTTTATTTTCCCATCCAATACGACCGATACGTAGCGCCAAGCAACAAGCGAATTTATCAGTGACAAGCAAAATATATCTTCAACAGGATAATATTTTCAAAACCGAAACCAACGTCTTCCAACAGTTTCAACTTTCAACGTTATTATAGGATTATTATTACGTGTGTGTCGCGTGGGGCATAGAGATAATAATAATTAATAATACATCAATGATTCGGGGAACCACCCGTTAAAAGGGATTCCTTAATACGATTTTGATATATTTTTTGTTAGTATCGTGTCGATCTCCTATTATAGTTGCGTCAACGTCGACGTTATTTTCAACAGCTATTTCCAACAGTTGAAAATTGCCAACGATAACGACGTTGGCGTTGGATAGAATTATCGTCAACGCCCAGTACTAATCGATATAGGTTTTATCGAAAATGTCGGTAACTTGAAATCGCTCCCGAGCACGACTGCAGGACGCTAACGAAGAAATAACAGTTTACGTCAAAAAAATTAGGAACCCTTAGTCGATGTGAACTGTTGTTTATTCGTTAGCGGCCTGCAGTCGTGCTCGGGAGCGATGTCAAGTTACCAACATTTTCTATAAAACCTATATCGACCGACCATGCTAGACCCCTGGTTATAAAATCTGTTTGATTTTAATATTGACTTGCAATAATTAGTCGTACGTCTTTGTGGATCCAATTATAATTGTAAGATGAAACTAAGTTACACCTACGTTATACCTACAAAACATATGAAGCGGAAAAGGGTTCTTGCTGATATTTTCCAGTGTTTATCACGTTACAAAATATGGTGTACCTAATCTCCAATGCATTTTATTACTCTGGTACTCTCTCTTATCGGAGGTAGACTATCATCAGGGCAGTCTGCAGACTAAACTAACCTACTAACTAACCATCATGCCGTTTCCCCGCATGCAAAGGCAGAGAGGACGGACGCCAAACAACTCGATCTTGGCACACACTCCTTGCCTCGTTTACATTCATACATCGTCACATACATGCTCTTCTATTATTCCGACTCTTTACATGACCGACTCAAGTATCTGATTCACTTGGTCGTGCCATGTCTTCCTCGGGCGCCCCCGACTTCTTCTACCATTCACATTTGCGTCATATATTCTCCTTACACTCCTTTCCCCGTTCATTCGCTATACATCATGTCCAAACCATCTGAGCCTCCCTTTCTTAATCTTACTCATTACCCTTACATCAGCCTTGCATTCTTCGCGGATATTCTTTTTTATTTTTTTATTATACATATTTTTACGCACCAGATTTAAATGTCCGAGTTTAATTTTCCCCACAGGAAAAACTAAACCCTTTCACACACTTCCCAAATGATCATCTGGTCAATCCACGCTATGCAATTGCACTATATAAGTATTATAAATACAAAACAATACAAGAACAACATGTCAACCTACCAGAGACCAAATGGGAAAATAATTCACCGACTCCAGATATTTTCATATCAGAGGGTTCGGCTCTGTGGAATTCCTAATTTGACCTATAAATCCTACTGATCCCTCAATATAAATATTTAAAAAGTCTTTTTTAATCCTACATGTATTTAAAATTACTGATTTTTGCATTTTTATATATAAATTCTTTGACAAATCTAATATGCCTAAATTTTGAATAAGAGACCTAGGTATAATGCCAGTAGCCGAATTGACAAATGGTAATATTTTTATAGTCTGAGAATGCCAAATTCTTTTAATCTCAATAATATTATTATTATTTTAATTAATTTTTTTTTTATATAATCAATAATATTATTATTAAATTAATAAAAACAGTTTATTTTTCTGAATAAGTTCTGGTGTGTATTTATTATTACGCGTGATAGCTGTTTCGCCTTCTTTTAAAGGAAATGAAGGAGAGGAAGTTTTGTGAAGGATAAGGTACGAGGGGTGGGAATCTAGGGGTCATTGGGTCCAGGAGTAATGGACGTATGAATCCATCCCTCCCAGAGCGGTGCAAGGCGATGTTCCAGAAGAGTTCTGCTTGAGAGGTTACTAGGTCTCCCTCAACCAGTCAGCTGGTAGGCTGACACAACCGCCGCCAAGACGCGGACAAACCTCACCCCATGAACCAGGACACCCCTGCTAAGTCACCAAACGTAGCAAACCACTTGGGGTGACCTATGGCAGAGGTGTTGGTTATCCAATAAATGGTTCTAAATACGCCTCCCAAATTTAAAGGGCAAATTGGGTAGGTAGGTACCCAGAGAAAAACATATAGTTTTAACAAATAGGCTACCTACCTCGTATTTGGCGGTCCTCTTTAAGTCAATTGTCAAAAGCTCAGGACAATTTAAGTAAAACATCCAAATTTTAAAACCGGGTAATCAATTTTACGCAATAACAAAATTTAAAACGCTCCACCCAACCCAACATGCAACACTTTCGTCAATTTTCTTCGCATGACTCTAATTTTCAAACATTTCCTTCAGATCTCATACAATGGCTCATCTTTCAATGGCTTTGCTGCCACAATAAAGTGTCCAAATATACAGCAATAAACATCGAAAACAATACATTTATTTGTTATTTGTTTTATTTAAATAGTCTTCCGACTCCTGTCAGCGATTCGTCGCCATTTTAAACAAAAGACAAGAAACAAAACTAAAGTGGACAAAGAAGGGATCCCTGGGGTGCTCCCGTATTGGCCATGGGGGGATTTTTTGACATTTTTCTTCAGAAAACAATTGGAGTTGTAACCCACGATTTCTAATTTAGTGTGGGAACTAATTTGCCCTGATGCGTGTACTAATCCAGTACGACCACTGGTCCATTTAAACTATTTATTATTGCAACGGTAATTGTTCATGTCTTTTGTGGAGTTTGACCATTGCAAGGTGTAAGGCAGTAAAATAGGTCATTCGCATTAAAACAAATAATAATATTGGTGTATTTATGGTGGATGGTTGTCGATCATTTGTTTAGATGTCTAAGTCATGGAAAGTATGTGTCTTATCCACGCATTTGTTTGAAATTTTTTGCATAGGTAGCTGACGCTCACATTTTAATAGTTTTTCTGTGCTCTCTCTGAAACGTGAGACATCATCACTCCCGTTTTAGCAAATCATTAATGTATAGATATTTTTATAGCGTCATTGAAATGAAATTTCACTTCAAAGGTTCTCAACAAAGAAAAAATACATAGAACCTTAAATAATAGATACCTACTTAGATAATATTTATGATCAGGTTTACGTTAGATGCCGAATGAGGTTTCAAAAGTTTAACAAATATTTGTCAAAGGCATTTAAAAAAATACGAAAGGCTTAATAGATTCGACGAAGGCTTTGGTAACGTAGGATTAAAATAACTTAATAGATACCTACCTACCTTAATATAATGATTCAGGCGAACATTACGAAATTTTGTGGGATGAAGAAAATTGAAAAGTCATGCAGTAATTCCAAATTTGCACAATAGTGCAAAAAAGAGAGGTATCTAGGTACTACTGGATAGCTATGAAGTAAGATTTGTTAGTCTATTTATATCTCTACATTTATGAAAATGACTTCCCGAAGAAATGAAATTTCAGTTACGCACTCTAAATAATTTAGTATTTTTACCTAGTAAATTCCAAACGTTTTTCTTTTTTACCTAGTCTACTCCAAATTTTAGTATTTTTACCCACTCCCAGTCCATTCCATGTTTTTTAGTGCTTTCCCTGTTTTAGTTTTTTATTCTAGTTTATTCGGAGGTTTTTTTTGTCGTCTATTCCAAGTTTTAGTATATTATCCTGGTCCATTCAGAGTTGTTGCCTTTTTAACCTATTCAATTCCAAGAATTAGTATTTTACCTTAGTCCATTCAGGGTTGTTGTCTTTTTCCTCATCAGTCTACTCCAAGTTAAAGTTTTTTTATTTTATTTTATTTTTATTTTGCAGAAACAAACAGTACATTATTACATAATGGAAAATATTTACAAAGTTATGGAATTAATACAATAATTGGTACGAATGACATGTCGCTGTTATATACTTATATTTTTGCGAGATAAATAATACATTATACCTAATTAAGTTAGTAACTTATTGAAGGAGAGGGGTGTGTGAGAGTGTTTGTATGTGTGTAAATGCGCGTGTGAGGGTGGGTGTGGATGTGTATGTTATGTGTGCGAATTCAGTGTGCTAAAAATTTTTTTCTTAAATAGAGGGAGGAAATCAAAATATATATCGGTATTTGTGGTTTTTTTTAATTGAGTTGAAACTTTGAAGGATGCGGGAAATGGGGGAGTTGGCTGCAGCGTTCGTATTATTACTGGTTGTGTAAAAAGGGTTTGTGTGGCGAGTTCTTTTAGATGGGATGTTAAAATTTATTTGGGATAGAAGTTCTGGGCAGTCTATTTCGTTATGTATAATTTTATGGAGAAATGTCATGTCAACTACCGTTCGCCTGAATTTCAGGGATTGAAGAGTGCAGATGTAATTATTGTTGTATTTATAACCGAGATACTTAGTAAATTTATTTTGTATGCGCTCTATGTTATTGACGTATTGGGTGTATTTGGGATTCCAGACAGGCGATGCAAATTCCAGTGTACTTCTGACTAGTGAGGAGTAAAGCATTACTAGAGTATGTGGATTTCTAAATAATTTACTCAGACGTAGTATAAAACCCAACATTTTGTAAGATCTATCAGTGATTGAATCAATGTGCGTTTTTAATATAAGTTTACTATCTAAATAGACTCCAAGGAATATGAAAAGTTAATTAGATGCTTGTTTCTAGTAAAGGACATAGTGTGGCATTTAGAAACAATTATCTTGCTTATTCTGTGTTTTGATCATCTTGCTTAGTCTGCTCCACGTTTTAGGGTTTATATACCTCAATGTTTAGGATTTTAGAATCGGTGCTGCTAATCGCGGATTCGATTCCTGTCATTATTATCTATTTTTTTAAGATTAACCCTGTGGTAGGATGGTGGTAGGTACCTAGTAGAGTTACGTGACATAATTAAAGTTATAGTTATAACTAACTATCTAACTAACCATCACGCCGTTTCCCCGCAGGGGTAGGCAGAGAAGACGGACCTCCAAACAACTCGGTCTTGGCACACACTCTTTGCCTGATTCACATTCATACATCGTCTCATACATACCCTTCCATTATTCCGACTTTTGGCATGGCCCGTCTCAAGTATCTAATTCACTTGATCGTGCTATGTCTTCCTCAGGCGTGCCCGACTTCTTCTACTATTTTCATTTGCATCATGTATATACACTACTTTTTCGTTCATTCGCTCTACATGCCAAAACCATCTAAAGGTCCCTTTCTTAATCTTACTCATTACGCTTACATCAGCCTTGCATTCTTTGCGGATCTCCACATTTCTCACACGATTTTTTTTTATTTTTTTTATTTAATTATTTTCATATTACGTTTGGTTATAAAATGACGTATTGCCCATCTCACTAGGTGTGAAACGCCTGTGTTGAGATGGCAATTTACAGAGTGGTTACCTAAGATTTTGTAGTAATATTATGAAAATGGCAGGTTTATTGCAGTAGGTACATGGTTACATATATACACACAGTAGGTATAAAGGTAAGTCTGTTTTTAAATACTTGTGATGGATATGTTTATTTGAGGTGATCAATGATTTTACTTTTAAATGTACTTTTGGTTTGCGTGTTTCTAATTTCAGGAGGTAGAGAATTGAACAGCTTTGTTGCATTATATTTAAAACTTCTTTGCCCATAAGAAGTTTGACAAACTGGGATGTTGAAAGATTTTACATTTGACTCTCTTAAGGCTCTTGTGTTCATTCGCTCTTCAAACATGTGTGTATTTTTTACGATCATACATAGTTTTACCACACATACGCCTCAGCGATCTCATTTCAACAGCATTCAGTCTGCTTTCATCCTTCCTCTGCCAGTTCCATGCCTCACTGCCAAACATCAGGGTAGGTAGTGTAGGTACCAGCACTCCATTGTGGACTGCTAGCTTCTTTTGACCATTTTTATTAGCGCCAACGGCTTTCAGTCTTCTATTAATGGAGTTACATCAGTTAGATATGGAAAGAAGGGTAAATGCAGGTAATTCCATTAATGAGGGTTATAATATATGTAGTTATAAACAATTACCCAACCTACGCAAGAAACACAATGTATTTTTTCAGTAATTCGTGAACAAAGAAAAATAACACCTCCCCGCGTACGTATCTATCTACCATCTACGAGTCTACCTAATCCCATTGCCTTCATCGTGTTTTATTTTCTGCCGGGGGGGCGGTATGTACTCCCTTGGCCGCCCCCGCCCACCCCGCAGCCTTACCGTCCCCTGCCTCGCAGGACGGTTGGTATTACCGGCGACCCTTTTTCTCCATTTGGCGCGAGACATGCCGCCATGATTTTATTTTCATGACTGCCCCGGAAAAGGCGTTTGCAACATTTTGTTACGAAAATACATTAATTATATATTTAAAGCACTTTATTGAAAAAATGAATGCGAAATAGATTTTCCTTACGTAGAAAGCAATTTAATTTTTTTTTTTTTTACAGTGAATACCGCACAAGAATCTCAACTGCTCCCGTCTGGAGCCAGTGAGACTATGGCATCCCCAATTGAGGTATGTTGTGAGGCTGAAGGTGGTGGGGAGGGGAAGGAGGTGGGGAAGAGGAAGGTTGGGAAGTACCTGGCTATTCAGATCTGGTCACTAAACACGGCTAAAGCCATTTTCAAGCAACGTTTCAATTCTGAATGGTGGTCTTACACCAGGGCGATACTGATAGTATCTTCCACTCTGGAACATGCCGCAAATATACTATATATTATTTTAAATGAATTAATTGTGAAATAACACAAATTAATCAAATAAAATTTATTTGCGCATGCCGGGTTCGAACCCGCGACCTCCGGATTGTGAGTCAAGAGTCTTACCCACTGGACTACGGAGGTCGTCAAAGGTAGTCTTCTAGGATAGCTGTTATACACTATGCGATTTTTTTAAATTGACACTTCGGTTCAACTAATTAATGTATTAGACAACTATCTACGTCTAGGAAGTTCCATTTTTTTATCTTTAAAAATTTTATGCGTTTTGACAGTTCGGCCATGTTTTTTTTCTCGTTTGATGTATTCGTATTGAGTATGGCCGACGAATCAGTTTATAGTTTAAATAAAAACACGTGCAGAGTTATAATAAATCAAAACACAAATTATATAAATATATACCTAGGTACTTTCAAAGTGTCCGAGGGTAAGTGCACCAATATCGTGGGGTGATTCTACAGTAGGTAGGTACTTACGAGGTAAAAGAAAAAATCCAACGTTTTAAGGCGATCCAATAGTTCAGGAAAAAATCGAAATCGGAATTCACGCCCTTTTATGGGAGGAGTTTAAAAATACTTAAGAAAAAGCTTTTGGAAACGTTGGAAAAGGTATTTAAGAAAAAAAATTACAGGTTGATTTCGTAAAAACCTGTAAAAAACATTAACTCCCTTTTTACGCATTGTTTATTGTAATAAAACGGAAATTTAAAATTGATTTCATGAAATCAAGCGACGCGAAGGCACACGTCCATCTTTCGCTCCGTTCGGGGCATGACTGAGGACTGAGGTACGGCGACTGTGGCGTGGACAGTAGTTCTTCGGTGGACGCCATAGGGTTCACTTTGAAAATTTTTTCTCAGGGTCTCCTGTGTGGAGGTGGGTAAAACGCATCCACAGCCAAGATCTAGACAAACTTCACCACAAGAACCCATGACCTGGACACCCCTGCTAAGTCACCAAAGGTAGCAGAGATGTTGATTATCTAAAATATGGTTTCCGGGGCGGCGGTACCCACACCCTCCTCACAAATTGAAACTGTCCAAAAGGTCGTCGACCCCATTTAATTCCCTCCTTAGAGAAGCTGGAAATCTCCTAAGGATATTGTCCCCTGGCCCGTGTTGAAATATATAACAGGTAGCTCACCTCCTTCCCCTCCCCACACCTCACCCGCTACACACCTCCCTCCTCACGTCTCACACCTCACGCGTCGCCATAGTGACACATTACTAGCGGATAAGGGCAACGGGCGAAGACACGTAGAAAGGAAAATTACATACATAAATCAGCGGACATAAGTCAATTGTTTAGTAGCACGACAGGAGCACAGCAAGCAACGGGGATTCATTTTATTATAATAGCTATTGAATCTATTGGTATGGTGAACTGTCGAATCATTTCTAATTAAGATATCTTCTAGAGATGGATGACTTATCTTATATATATAAAAATCTCGTGTCACGGTTTGTGGTCGCACTCCTCCGAAACGGTTTGACCGATTTTTATGAATTTTTTAATGTATATTTGGTAGGTATGAGAATAGGTTTTAAAGTATATTTCATACCGCTAGGTGATTAGGGTGTCCCAACCCAGAATTTAGCATCAAAAAATACCTATAACCCCAAATTTTAATCCTCCTAATAATTAATATTTGACAAGTTTAAGTATTTCCCCAATAAATGTAGTCATAATTTGTCTCGACGCCACCTAGCGAGGGATTTAACACTAACAATGTCTCTCTCGCAAAAATAAAGTTGGTTGTTTTCAGGTGGAAAAAATATAATAAGCAGTAATTGTTGAATGAAACACTAGTATATATTGAATTATTTGGCGGGTATTTGATAAGCCCCCATAGCTCAGTGGTCAAGAGCAGCTGACCGGCAATCAGAAGGACACGGGTTCAAGTCCCGTTGGCGGCAAGTATCTTTTCTCGGAAGATTTTTCAATGTTGATGAGTGTTTCAGGCTGATAATTATTGCTTATAAGAAAGAAATTATTTATGTTGTTGAATGACAGATGGCGCTACGTCCACCTCATCGAACTTTCATCCACACTTGCGCAAGACATTCACGAGAAGCGTTGCGTCACTTTGATATTTCATTCGGCATCAGGTTCTCGCGTGGGCATACCACTTAATTATTTGTGTTGGCTAATGACGGACTGAAAAAAATATAGTACACTCAATTGCTCTTCGAAATGCAAATATTGATTTTCTTTATTTCATTTTCCTACTTTAGTTGGTGTTTTTTTGCTTTTATCGGCGGTCATCGTCTACAGCGCTCCATTCTTCTTTCTGTCATAGATCCCATTCCCACACCCTTACAATATATTCGTTATTTTTTATTTGACAACCACAATATTCACTAGAAATAATTTATATGGCAGAACAACGTTTGTCGGGTCAGCTAGTAATTTATACGGCAGAGCAACCCCTAGGATACGACGCACTACAATAGCAGTGAGTGAAATCATGACTACATCTACAAATGAACTCCAATGTGTGGGTGTAGAGCTAGGTTTTAGAATTTTTTAATGCATTTTGTTCCTGTCCATGAGAGTTTGAAAGCAAAAAAGTTGATATAGGAGAAACCTGTCAATTATTTCAAATATATTTTTCAACATTATGTTTGGTTTTTAAATATTTACAAAATACTACCCGTCTTCTAAGGGTTGGCGCGATATACCCGCTCAACAAGAAGAAGATGGAGAGATATGAAAATATGAATGTTAGAGAGGGCGCGCTAATATTAAAAACAATAATATTTAAGCGAAAATTGTGAAAATGTTTAATAAAACTCAACTCGTTACAGCAAAAATTTTCCTGGGTCAGGATTTGCAGGTCGTTGTTTTCAATTTTTAAGGTTACATGAGGAGGAATTATTTTACGGGTTGAGCTTGAGATCATGTATCCTGTTTTTTTAACATTTATTGTTAAAATATATAAATTGTACAGCGCCCTTGAGGTGATTTTTCACAAAAGCAGCATTTATTATTATTATTATTATCAACTTCGTATATTGTAGTCAAAACCTCTTATTTATTAAATACATTTTGAAATCGTTTATTATTTAGCAGTCGATTGGCTATAAATTATATTTCGATAATATGTTATGGATCCTTGCTCAGAAAATACCAAATATGTCCCTCAATTTATGTCAATCAAATTAATAATGGTTTTCAAGAATTTCTCATAACATAACTGACAGTAGGTTTTTTTATGTGAATACCGCACAAGAGTTTCAACTGCTCCTGTCTGGAGCCGGTGAGACTATAGCATCTCCAATTGGGGCAAATTGTGAAGCTGAAAGTATTGGGGAGGGGAAGGAATAAGTGAAGAAGAGGAAGGTATGGAAGTACATATTCAGATCTGGTCACCGACTAAAGATATTTCAAGCAACTGAATGGTGGTCTTACACCAGAGCCATACTGAGAGTATCTTCCAATTTGGGACGTGCTTCCAAGTCTCGACATATTATAAATCAAAGTTCTCCGCCGCGTTTGTCTGTTCGCGATAAACTCAAAAACTACTGAACGGATTTTCATGCGGTTTTCACCAATAGATAAATGCTTCATGACTAACATTTAGGTAGGTACATAATTTGTCAAGGTTTTATGTAAATTGGTTGAAATATATATCTAATATATAAAGGAGAATGTCTGTATGTGATAGACGAGCGGGCGGTGTGGATTTGATTTGTATGCAAAGGAAGGTCACTGTTTACATTTGATTTCGAATACTTTGTGTAAAGCCCGGACATCGCCGGGGACTTCAGCCAGTATACTGTATATTATTTTTATCAATTAATTGTGAAATAACACAAATTAATCAAATAAAAGTTATTTGAACACGCTGGGATTTGAAACCGTGACGTTCGGATTACTAGTCGAGAGCCTTACCTCTTTCCCACGGAGGTGGGTACCTTTTGTCTGTCGTATACCTACCCATTACGTCACACGTACCTACCCCTTGTAGGTAGCGGGTATCAGGTAGATAGGTATATGTGGGTGGCACACATTCCGCGCTATAATATAACGAAGGGTGTGTGACCTACCCCCTCAACACCGCCACCCCTCCGATGGCAGGACAGCCTTAAATATTCAATAGTCAATCGACACCTCTCAAACCCCAGGAGAAGACGGGAAGGTATGCCCAAAACTGGCACAAACAATGCTGAAACCAATTCTGATTTTATTTTCTTTATTAATACTTTTTTTTTGTTTTGCATTACCTCCACTGAGGAAATCAATATCCCTAAGGGCCTAAAGGAAGGAGAAATTTTTAATACCACACACGTGTAGCAGCAGGTTCCAGAAAAACCAACGATTCCTGAGCATATTAGAAGTAAAAAAGTAGGTGTCATTTTGCTTTCCCGTGATTTCCCGTGATGAAATTTTTTAAAAATCAATCACGCGTCACCACTGATCACACCCCAACACGTCACGACGGGATCACTTGAAACGAACGCTGTTTCGTGTGTTACCGTGCTGCTGGAAAGAGACGGAGTGCTAATCACGTGACCAGCTGAGCTATACTCGACGTGTGATTGAAAAATGTTTTTAATTGAAATATTAATCGGACAGCAAAATTACATCTACGTTTTTTTACTCCAAATATGCTGGGAATCGCTGGTTAAAATCCATCAGGTAATTTCTGTTATACTCCGTAAAACGCAACTCTTTAAGGCGAATTTTGGTGGCTAATATTTCAATTATTACACATCATCATCATCACTCTTGGCTCTACAACCATTGGTGGGTCTTGACCTCCTCAAAAGTCTTTCTCCACTCATGTGGGTTTTGTGCCAGCTCTCTCCAGTTTAGAAGCTCCAAGGTAGATACGTCTTTGAGGACGTCGTCGCTCCATCTTAATCTTGGCCTTCCCAGGCTCCTTCGCCCTATTGGTCTTGGGTTCAGCAGGGACTTTGGTGCTTGATACTTGGTCATTCCGTGACATGAAAAAGCTCGACAAGGCTGCAGGCCCAGACGGAATACCCCCTAATATAATTGCTCATATGTCAAAAACCATTTGTCAACCGCTGAGCTATATATTTAATCTTAGCATATCGACTGGGTGTTTCCCTCATTCTTGGAAACTCACGCGTGTAAGCCCAATTTTCAAGGCTGGAGACAAGTCTGATATAAGGAATTACAGACCAGTAGCTGTACTGTCAACTATACCAAAAATATTTGAAATGATTATTTACAAGAAATTACATCACCAAATTATGCCATTTCTAGGAGAAAACCAACACGGTTTCATGCCAAGAAAATCCACGGTTTCAAATTTGTTAACATTTTCGCGATTGGTGGCCGTCGGACTGGACTTGAGACACCAAATAGATGTAGTGTATACGGATTTTGCCAAGGCTTTTGATCGAGTTGATCATGATATTTTACTACTTAAAATGTACAAACTTGGTTTCGATTAACAAACACTTATATTCTTCGCGTCCTATTTAAAAGCTAGAAGTCAATATGTAATAATAAATGGACATGAATCTAAACAATTCCCGGCGTTATCAGGTATTCCCCAAGGTTCAAACCTTGGTCCTTTGCTGTTCCTTATACTTATAGATGACATCCAGGTTTGTGTAAAATATTGAAAATGTCTTCTATTTGCAGATGACCTCAAACTTTTGATGGAAATAATCTGTTACTATGACTGCTTAAAAATGCAATCTGACCTTGATGCTATTGCAGAATGGTCAGTAAAAAACAAATTAGAATTCAATATAAAAAAATGTGTAACCATGACATATACCCGCTCCCAGAAGCCCATAGTTTTTTAATACAACATTAAAGGGAAAACATTATGCCGAGTCAATAGCTTTAAAGATCTCGGTATCGTCTTTGATCCCAAACTGACATTCTCGGATCATATATCACGGCTCACTCCAGCATGCTACAAACTCCTGGGTTTCATCATCAGAATATGTAAGCAATTTGATGACCCAGATGCAATGATAGCCATGTTTGATGGAGTCATAAGAAGTAAGCTGGAGTATGCCAGTGGTGTGTGGACTCCGCACCAAGCGAAATATATTAATATGCTAGAACAAGTTCAGAAAAAATTTCTTAGGTATGTCTATATGCGGATGAATGGAACGTACCCGAGATTCATGCACCATATGGAATTACTTGAGGCAACAAATAGATTTAGCTTGGAAACTAGACGTTATGCAAATCTTGCAATTCTTAGTTTTAACATAATCCATAATCGTATTGACAGCCCATTCCTCTTGGAATGTTATGGCTTATACGTGCCTGAAAATTTCAGCCGTAGTCGTCGACACGACTTGTTCAAAATACCATACGGCAGAACAGATTTTCTAGCACAGCATAGCATGACAAGAGGAATGGTGCTGTTGAACGAAATATCGGAAACACTAGATATATATAACTCTTCTTTAGATAGCCTTAAGATTTTTTTTGTATATTAATCATCTTCCTAGGTGTTAAGACTGTTAAAATGAGAAAATTGTACAGTAATTGGATAAAAATCTGTTGTACAATTAAAAAAAAAAAAAAAAAAAAAAAATGACCCAGCCACCGAAGTTATTATACTTTATTTAAAAATGAATCCTCATTTCCACTCATTTTGATTCCGATATGGACGGTTTTGGGCCTACGCCTCCGCCGTGGGCTATAAAACCCCGTCATGTCCCTTAGGTCAGGCGACCAATCAGGGGTCGGTCCGTTTGAAATTGGAATAATTTTTTATCCTGGGGCCCGTCTTGGGACGTTGGGACGTTGGGACGTCGGGACGGTGCCACCTGGTTAATAATTAAGGTAACTGCCGCAGGGAAATCGACGGCGGCAAGGCCGGGCCGTAAATTTCCCGAGCAGCGCCGGGACCGATTTTTCAATGTTTAATTTTAATCCGTCGATGTTTCATTATTCGTTTTTTTTACATGTGACAAATTTTAATAAATGTCTAACAGTCCGCAATGGAGTGCTGGTGCCTACCCTGATGTATGACAGTGAGGCATGGAACTGAGAGAGGAAGGATGAAAGCAAACTGAATGCTGTTGAAATGAGATCCCTGAGGCGTATGTGTGGTAAAACATGAAAATGTGGAGATCCGCAAAAAACGCAAGGCTGATGTAAGCGTAATGAGTAATGAGTAAGATTAAGAAAGGGACCCTCAGATGGTTTGGGCATGTAGAGTGAATGAACGAAGTAAATAGTGTAAGAATAATATATGACGCAGATGTGACGATAGAAGAAGTCGGGGACGCCCGAGGAAGACATGGCACGATCAAATGAATCAGATACTTCAGACGGGCCATGTCAAGAGTCAGAATAATAGAAGATTATGTATGAGACGATGTATGAATGTGATTGAGGCAAAGAGTGTGTGCCAAGACCAAGTTGTTTGGCGGTCCGTCCTCTATGCCTACCCCTGCGGGGAAACGGCGTGATGCAAACATTGCATACTTAGGATTGTTTGTTCATCCACTTTGGGAGGCGGGAATGGGTACCGCCGCCTCGGGAACCTATATTGGATAACCAACACCTCTGCCATAGGTCACCCCAAGTAGTTCGCTAAGTTTGGTGATTTAGCAGGGATGCCCGGATTCACGAGGTGAGGTTTGTCTGGGTCTTGGAGGCAGATGAGCAGGCACTGAAACCCAGATTCCTACCCATTCCTTAAACCCTCTTCCTTCCCAGAACTCTCCTCTCCTTCCTATCCTTAAAAAACCCTCCACAGCATCCCCAAAGATGACATAGGGAAATTATTTTCCTCAGGGCCTCCTGTGTGGAGCTCATGTAAAAAAAAAATACGTAGGTAGGTATACTCCCGAATGTGATGTCCTTGTGAAACATCACTGTGAAACGTCACTGTGAAACATCACTGTGAAACGTCACTGTGAAACATCACTGTGAAACGTCACTGTGAAACATCACGTCACTGTGAAACATTACTGTGAAACGTCACTGTGAAACAGCTTTTTGCGTTGCTTGTTGTAACGAAAGGGACAGATATTAGGTTTGGTTCCGCGACTTTTCAGCCCGCGACTAAATATCCCCGACATAATTTCTTACGGATATCAAAACATCCCCCAACAACATATCTAACCTAAACCTAACCTAAACTAACCTAACGTAACCTTACCCAACTTTACCTAACAAAACATCCCCCAACAACATATCTAACCTAAACCTAACCTAAACTAACCTAACGTAACCTTACCCAACTTTACCTAACAAAACATCCCCCAACAACATATCTAACCTAAACCTAACCTAAACTAACCTAACGTAACCTTACCCAACTTTACCTAACAAAAAATGGGATGAAAATAATACAGACATCCTGTAAAGACAATAAATTATTGTTCAAAAATAGTAAAATGTAAAATAAGGTTAGGTTAGGTTAAATTAGGTAAGGTTAGTTTAGGATTTAATACTTAGATATTTTGTTGGGGGATGTTTTGTCCATAGGATATTTTTTCGGTGATATTTCGTCGCGGGAGTCCTATCTACTGGAAGCATACGTTTAATCGGATTTGAATACATAATATATATTAGGTCCTTACATATGAAATTGGCGTTTTGTATGGGATGAACATAAAGTCGATTTTTTTTTTAATATTATATATTTATTTAATCAAAGTATGTACCATTGCTATCTATGCACTTTTGCCATCTCATAGGTAGTTCATCGATCCCTTTACTAAAAAAACCATTCGGACGGGAATCAATAAAATCTTTGAAGGCGGTTTGGACTGCCCCATCGGAGTTGAATTTTTTCCCTTGCAAGAAGTTATCCAAATTTCGAAAAAAAATGATAATCTGTTGGGGCAAGGTTCGGAGAGTACGGTGGATGTCTTAGACATTCCAATTGAAGGTCCTCTAATTTGTTAGCCGTCTGTTGTGCAGTGTGTGGTCTAGCGTTGTCATGAAGCAGCAGTGGCCTAAAGCGATTAACCAACCTCGGTTGTTTAGCAGCTAGCTTTTCCATCATGGTTTGCAGTTGCTGACAATAGACATCTGCCTTAATCATCTGGCCAGATTTAAGAAAGCTGTAGTGAACGACACAAAAAAAAAACATTTCTGCAGCACTGGTGCCACGGTGGAACTCGTTCTCGAAATGACGCGATATTTTAAGTTTTCCATTTTGTAAACTAAGTGACGTGAAGAAAAAAAACAATTAAGGAAAAAACAAATGAATTATAATTTTCGAAACACAAATACATGAGTACAAATAGCTGTACAAATTTTAATTTGGAATTCCTAACCAAAGAGAAGATATTTGAGATCAAAGTTGCCAGTACGGCAAAACGCCAATTTCATATGTAAGGACCTAATATATCTATTTACACTAGTTCCAGTGAGAGCTCATACTGACGTCATCGACGTTCGTCCTCTTCCTTGGTCCTTCCTCCGCGTTTTGTTTGTAAACGAAGATTATAGAATAACGACATATACGAACAGATTGCTGGAACTAATATAACTTTAAGTTTTTAAAGAATCGCCTTTTATTCGAATCGATTTTTTATCAAGACTTAAAACGTCTGGAAATGTATATATACAATATACATGCAACACGACACCTGAACCTAAATCCTAAGCTATTTAACGATTATAACCTGCTATAATAAGAAGTGATTAAACCTATTCTACCGAAAACCAATAGATTGATTGATTTTATCGACTATTTTCAGATAGGTATATTCAGTTGATACTCGTATTATTATTTTTATTTTTACTTATTGTCCAGCATTTTTTAATATTTTAAATATGGTGATTTTTTTTTAGTTTACTTATTAAGTATTTATAAGCAGAATTTGGTAATTTTATTATTTCTAAATATCTACGTATTATTAAATAGACTAGCAGGACTACCTCTCCAGTAACTCCAGTTAGACCCAAGATTATTTTTCTACGCACTAGGAGGTAATTAAAACTATTAGGATGAAGCCATACTAAATAATGCAAAATCATATGTTTTTGTTTTGAAAATTGGATCGCTTAGAAGTATTATAGATATTTCAATTAAATACTGCATGTAGAAAATATCTTGGCCCTTAAAAATATCGGTCAATGTGTTAATAAGTCTTTTAATAAGCTTGGTAGAAGATGTCGGGGACGCCCGAGGAAGACATGGCACGATCAAGTGAATCAGATACTTGAGACGGGCCATGTCAAAAGTCAGAATAATAGAAGAGTATGTATGAGACGATGTATGAATGTGAGTGAGGCAAAGAGTGTGTGCCAAGACCGAGTTGTTTGGCGGTCCGTCCTCTCTGCCTACCCCTGCGGGAAAAGGCGTGATGGTCAGTTAGTTAGTTAGTTAATAAGCTTAGAAAAAAATAAAATATTAGGTCTCTAAAAAAACACTTTCAAGTGCAAACTCTCCTTATAAACCCCTTTTCGGATATGGTTTAAGTGTATAATATGGAAAATTCGGTTTCTTTTATAATAATCGCAAAAAATATATATTTACACCCGAACTTCACAAAATAAAATAAAATATGCATTTTCTCGTTGTTATTTTTGACATCAACCAACACATACGCGCCATAAGTGACCCTTATGGCACGGGCACAAGAACCACACCTATTTCGTCACGCCCCGGCCGGAGCGGGAAATGGACGCGAGACTCCGTGTCGCTTAGTTTCATGAAATCAATTTTAAATATCCGTTTTATTACAATAAACAAGCGTAAAAAAGAAATTCATATTTTTTACAGGTCTTTACGAAATCAACCTGTAAAAAAAATCTCAAAGACCTTTTCCAACCTTTCCAAAAGCTTTTACTCAAAAATTTGTAAACTCCGCCTATAAAGCGCGTGAATTCCAAATTCGATGTTTTCCTGGTCTATTGGATCGCCTTAATAAATGTTCTGTAACCTATTATTATTCTGTATCTTTATCTACAGATAAACTATTTAAATAACAAATACCTAAATAAAACAATTTTCGGCATGTCAAAAAAATCTATATAACCGACATTTTTTTCATTAAAATCCAAACGAAACACGATGTACGTGAGTTGTGCATCTGTGTGAGTAGAGTTATGAAGTCAAATAAGGATGACAGACCTGTACAACGAATCCTATTGATGCAACAAAATCAGGAAGCGAGATCATGAAATAATAATGTATTTAAAGCATTTTCCAAAGGAATTTCATGACGGGAACCTTGAGAATGCTTGCAACTTGTAATATTGCAATATTGACAAAAGCCCAGTAAACTATAAACTAGTTTATTGTTTTAGGGTGGGTACCTACAGTCTACAGTTGTAAAGATCACTGAGCCCTTCCTAATGTGTCGGCGGCCTTTGCGAGGGCGCTCAGAGACAGCGGAAGATAATAGCATTATTGTAGGTTATAAATAATATTTTATTATTATAAATCTTTACAAATTTAGTTCAGTTGTTTGAGAGTTTCCTTGAAGAATAATAACTATTAAAGTTTTAGAATTTTATGTGATGTTTTTATCACATTACGACGTAACACTTTACTTAAGGGATTTTATTATGTCGGTGTTTAATATTCCAGCTTAGGTAGTAAGGAATTATTTATTCCTAGCACTTACAATAAAAAACTTACAATGTTTCATCAAAAGATGTTCTGCAGTCATGATCTCAACCTTGGATTAGGAATGCGAATGATCAAATGCTACGTGTTTTCGATATTGTTTTATGGTATGGAAACATGGACGCTTACTGAAGAACTGTTAAGGCAACTTGAAGCATTCGAGATGTGGATCTACAAAAGAATACTTAAAATAAGCTGAATGGACAGGGTTACGAATGAAGATGTTATGGTTCGGATGAATAAAGAGAAAAAGTTTTAAAAACAATAAAAATCCATAAACTTCAACAATTTACACTTGTATATCTCTATGTTTTACACCCGTATTCTTGAATTGTAATATTATATAAAAACTTCCTACTTTTTCTGGCGCTAATCTTAATTGTAAATATGTGTGTTATTAAGTCACTAGTTTTAGGTTTGAATTTATATCTATGTCTTAGTCATAAGCCACTAGCTATAAGTCTTAGATGTAAGTCACTAGTTATAATTATTGTAAATCTTAGTTGTAGGCCAGTAACATAAGTAGGTATAAGTCTTAAGATGCAAGTCACTAGTTATAATTGTATATCTTAGTTATAAGCCAGTAATATTAATTCTCTAATATATTTATTTGTACAGCGCCTTTGAGGTGATTTTCCACGAAAACGGCTCTATATAAATTAGCCAATTATTATTATTATCTTAGATGAGACATCCAGAGAAGTACGAGATCTTGCATCTCATAATGCAGGGAAAGATTCCGGAAGACGGGGCCCTGGAAGAAGGAGAACATCATGGCTGAAAAACCTGAGACAGTGGTTTGGCCAGTCTATTAACTGTAGAGCTGTTCCGGGTTGTTCCTGTTTAAATAAAGTTCGCATAGCCAACATGATAGCCAACGTCCGTTGGACGGTCAGGGCATGAGAAGATAAAGAAAATGTTTCATCTTATGGTGGTACTTTACTTAGCTAGTAATGTATTTGGCAACAATTGCCATAATGCGTTTGGGGGGCATACATTAATTACGTGAGCACTTTTTCTTCCAATCTAGACCCGACCCCCCCCCCCTAAGTTTTAGATGTACCTAAGTCTAACTAACTAGTCTAAGACTCATGACTAGTGAAAATTTTCATCGTTTCTAAAAAAAATAGAAGAGGGCCCTTTTGTAAAAAAAAATCCATACGTGGCCCCATTGTGACTGGATTTTCGAACAGTTTAAGTGAATGCAAATCAAATGTATATTTTTCTAATATGTTGTCAACCAGGTTTAAAGCGGTAGTTTCGAGAAAAACGCGTTCAAAGTTTTGTTGAAGGATAATAATCAACATTCAATATTCAAACTGTTTAACACGGTTTCATATAAAATGTTGCATCTCCGTCAATTTTACGAATTTCCTTAAAATATTTGGTGAGAGCATTATTAACAAATTGATGCCATAGTGATGCATCGTTCATTCAGCATCAGAAAATTAAATAAAAAAATGACTTTTTTTAGTGTACTGGTGGCTTAAAGCTTTGTTTAGTATTTGATGAAGGGTACATGGAGGCCCCCCGGGACCAGAGGCCCGTGTGAACTGAATACAAAGCTTATAAAATTACATAAACTTCTTAAACTAGGGAGGGGCCTCCGACTGGCTTAGTACGGGCTTAGTCCGACACTGTGTATATGACAACTCTAACTCAAATTAGGAAGATGAAGGTTGGGAAGTTGGGACTGGATGAAAGTTGGGACTGAATGTTCGTATGTGTGGTAATACCATGTACGAAAATGTGAGAAATGTGGAGATCCGCAAATAAAGTAAGGCTGATGAAAGCGTAATGAGTGAGACTAAGAAAGGGTCCTTCTGATGGTTTGGGGATGTAGAGCGAATAAACTAAGAAAATAGTGTAAGAAGAACATATGATGCAAGTGAGAATGGTAGAAGTCTGGGACGCCCGAGGAAGACATAGAATCAGATATGATCAAGTGAATCGGATACTTGAGACGGGCCATTTCAAAAATCCGGATAATAGAAGAGTATGTAAGAGACGATGTACGAATGTGAATGAGACAAGGAGTGTTTGCCAAAACCGAGTTGTTTGGCGGCCCGACCTTTCTACGTCGACCTCGTCTACCCCTGAAAACCAGAAATATGTCATTTTTAAATCAGATTTTAGATGTATTGACTCTTTTGCACAAAAAATTATAAATTGATTTCGAGAGATTGTTATTTTGTCTAGTAAACGTATGTTTTAAATTTTGAGAAAAAAATGTTTATTTTTAGTATAATAAGGTTATACCATAGGTCGTTGGCAGATTTGTTAAATTTTCAAAAAAGATTTTGTATTATATAACACCCATATCAAATCATATAATCATGCTGTAAAATAAATCAATACATTATCTGGGAAACGTATGTTACAGAATTTTAATTTTAGTTTAAATAAAATCATTAAAAAATATATACGTATATGTGTTTCTTGATGAAATTTGGTCCGTTTGTGTATTTATTTGTGCACTCACAAACTAATATATTTCAGATTTTTTTACATTCTTAATTTGGTTAGACATTATTGAAAAATGATAAATACTTATGATCAAAAAATAATTACAAAAAGTACATAATTTTAATAGTTTTATCATCACGCCTTTCACCATTTTTTTAATGTACCTAGGTATAAATTAATGCAAATTTGGAATGAAATAAAATCGATTTTGAGTTATAATTTTAAAAAGCTGGTACGGAGAATAATTAATCTTTCTCATTGGAACCGCCCTGTACGACCGTAAGAACATCTTTCGACGAAATGTGGATTTTCGGCCGCTGGCTGGTTAAACTCCCTTTAGGCTGGGAAGTAGCTGGCTCTTTAGATCTGGTTAACAAAAACAGCTAAAGCCATTATTCTGAATGTTGGTCTTTCACCAGAGATGAGTAGGCATTTACCACTTACATGATTCAAATCGTCAAATGTCATGGGTTACAAAAAAACAAAACTTCTCATATTTGTCTAAAATAATATTTGTCCAAAAATATTTCAAAACAAAAAATAAATAAAGTAGCCGGCAAACTAAATAATGCATTAAACAAAAAAAATTGTACCTACCTTATTCGTCACACCTTCATACATAAGCAAAGTTATAATGTCTAAACATACGGATAGGCAGTCAGCAAATATAAATATATCTGCATGGGTCCTTTGTGTGTTTTGGGTCTCTCCGAGGGACCATGCTGGGTCCAGGAGGGACCCAAACCTGCGGCAAGGGTCTAATATAATAATTAAACAATTATTTCACATTTTTGACATTTAGAACATAGCTGTCGCTTGGTTTTTAAAGAGAAGCATAATAATTGTTTATAAAGATGGTTCAAGTGTATTTTGGGTAGATTGGAGATTATTTTCAGTGGCGTTGCGGTAAACTCCCGGACTCTGGGCAAACCAAAGATATAGAAATACAAAAGAGATATGCTATGTTGTCCGCGCGACTGTCATCGAACTACTACCACTACCTAATAAGAGTAGTTTGCATACGAAAAGAATTAGTTCATTTCGTTGATTTTTAAAGGTGTGCAGTAGTATTGGTGCGGAATGAATACGGAAAGAATTCGTTCATTTAGTTTAACGTTCGTTTAGTTTATTCGTTCATTTAGTTTATTCGTTAATTCCAGTAAAAACTGCGAATAGCACATCACTTATATTTCAATATATTTGGTGCAAACCTACAAATAAGGATCTACCTTCTCAAAACTGATTTAATTTTCATATTTTTCATTGTTTTGTTGAAAACTTTTTTTTGCATTAACTATTTATGGGCTATCTTTGGGCCTAGCACTGAATTTTTTAATCAATCCTAAAGAGGACTAGCTTTGACTCTTATTATATTATCATTAATTATTAACCTTTTATTAAATTGAATATTTTTTTCTACAACCAATTAATATAAACACATGATGAAAGAGAAAGGAGCCTTTTTGGCCCTGAATTCTGTATGCCAGTATATCAAAAGTAAAAAAGCTTCGACTCTACTGAAACTTGTCACCAATTTTACAATGTCAGTTTCAGCGCTCCAAACGAAAAATAGCTCCTTTCCCGACAATAGGAATGGATCAAGATGGTTCTAATTTTCTCCGGTGAAGTGTAGAATGTAATGGAATTCAATTGAATGTTAAGAACGTAATTCGATTGAATTAATGTAATGGAATATAATGAAATGTGCTGGAATTAAGGTATAGGAATGTAATAAATGAAAAGGAATGGAAAATGGTGGAATGTGATAGAATATAGTGGAATGTTACGGAATGGGATGTAATGGAATACAGTGGAATGTAATGGGATAAATAAAATGGAACTTAATTGAATGTTAAGAATGTAATTTGATGGAATTAATACACAAGAACAAGGAGGTCAACGAGGAAAATAATTTTCCTTGGGGCCTATGTCATATGTGAGTAAGCCAGGTGGAGAGCCTTTATAGGGAAAGGAATGAGAGGAAGTTCTGGGAAGGAAAAAGGTATGTGGGGTGAAATCTAAGGGTCAGTATGTCCAGGAGTGACGGACGTATAAATCCATCCCTCCTGCTGCGGTGCAAGACGATGGATCGAGAGAGACCAGCTAAAGACGTCACAGTGTCTCCCCGAACCATCCTCTACTGATCCGCCACTAAGACGTGAACACACAATGAACCCGAGCACCCCTGCTAAGTCATCAAACCACTCGGGGTGACCTATGGCAGAGGTGTTCAATGAATGGTTCTCGGGGCGGCGGTATCCATTCCCGCCTCCCAAATTGGGTGGATATAATGGTCCAGATACTGTATATTCCGTTTGTAACCTACCTTTCTGTTAGACGCTACTTTTTTATTTGAATACCGTTCGAATTGTCCGGAGGAGGTGACACTATGGCATTCCCAATACATTGTGTTACCTATTGTGAGGCTGTAGATAGTAGGAAAGAAAGGGAGATGGGCAAGAGGAAGATGGCGAAGTTCCTAGTTATCCCGATCTGATCCCCAAACACGGCTAAAGCTATTTCGAGCAACTTTTCGATTATGAACGGAGTGACATTTCACCAAAACGATAATGAAAATATCTCTACTACTGTGAAATAAATTCATACTGCTTAGGGGGCATACATTAATTACGTGAGTAGTTTTTCTTCCAGTCTAGACCCCCCCCCCCCCCCCTTGGTGAGATAAATTTGGGCCACTTCGTATATTCTATTCAAGTAATGTGAGATTTTGCTGGACCCCACCCCCTTTTTGAGCTCACGTAATTAATGTATGCCCCCTTACCTTAATTTTAACCACAAGGAGAGCGCTTGGGACTATTCGTATTACGCATTGTAGGAATACCTTCTTCTTCTTCTTGTGCCCTGTCCGTTCGACAGACGTTGGCTATCATGTTGGCTATGCGGATATTGTTTACTGCGGCCCGGAACAGCTCTACGGTTGACTGGCCAAACCACCGTCTCAGGTTTTTCAACACAGCTAAAGTATTGTAGCTAGGAATACCTAACTGCTGTAAATACCTCCAGATACATGTGGCCGTACATTTTTATAACAGAATCATATTTTGTACAAACGCATTTATATATTGGGCAGCGGTCCAGACTGCTCGGGCAGTCGCTACGCCAATGAGCCTATTTCATAACCGCAGTAAAATTAATTACCTTGCATTACCGCAGCTAATTACTTTAGTTTTAGTTAAGTTACAGTTTACTGCATACCCTTACCGAAGTTTCAAGATTGTAAAAACCTTTTTTGATGCTTTATTTTTATTGCAGTTGTAAAAATATATAAAACGAATGATAACATTATGGCCTTAGACACAAAACAGTTTACTGATCGTGTTATGCTAGTACAAACTTAACTAACTAACTAACCATCACGCCGTTTCCCTGCAGGGGTAGGCAGAGAGGACGGAACGCCAAACAACTCGATCTTGGCACACACTCTTTGCCTCACTCACATTCATACATCGTCTCATACATTCTCTTCTATTATTCTGACTTTTGACATGACCCGACTCAAGTATCTGATTAACTTGATCGTGCCATGTCTTCCTCGGGCGTCCCCGACTTCGTCGTATATTCTTCTTACACTACTTCCTTCGTTCATTCGCTCTACATGCCCAAACCATCTGAGGGTCCCTTTCTTAATCTTACTTATTATGCTTACATCAGCCTTACATTCTTTGCGGATATCCACATTTCTCACACGATCAAACATTGTTTTACCACACATACGTCTCAGGGATCGCATTTCAACAGCATTCAGTTTACTTTCATCCTTCCTCTGCCAGTTCCATGCCTCACTGCCATACATCAGGGTAGGTACCAGGACTCTATTGTGGACTGCTAGCTTCGCTTTTTTTGACAGTTTTTTTATTAGCGCCAACGGCATTCAGTCCACCATTAATGGAGTTACCGGCATTCACCCTTCTTTCAATATCTCTTTCAGCCTTCCCATCTCTCGTAAACATACTACCCAGATACACAAACTCATCCACCTGCTCCAAGTATTCATCATTCACAACTATGTTGCATACTGTTTTCGTACTCTCTCTTTCAAACACCATGACTTTAGTACAAACTTAGAGAATATTTATTTTTGAAATCAAAAGTTATCTCAAATATCTAGTAGGTACGGATGTGAGCTACTTTGTTTATTTTTGCTTTAAATTATAAGATTTTAATGTTTCTAGGATTTATAGGCGATTTGGGCAATTATTTGTGAGTAAATGTAAAACAATTAAAAAATTATTTTGCTATATTTATCGTATAAATATGATGAAATATAAAAGAAAAAATAAAATTTAAAAAAAAAAACATTTTGGTGGGTGTAAATTAATAATACAAATTACCTATTTACGGCGGAATAAAAAACGGTATTTTATATGTAAGTATGTCAAAATTAATACCCAAAAAAGCATTTTTAAGATTTTTTTTTTTAAATTTATACATGATATTTTAACCTACATATTATTTACAATAGTCGTTATTACTAACTTACACGATCTTTTAATTTACTAATTGAGCTAGAACTCCCTCACCAAACACAAGAGCATTGTCTCTTTATGGTGAGGAAAGGCAATTTTTTAATTTTTTTGTTAACCTTGTGTAACTGATGTAACTTTATATGTATTTTTAATAAGCATTGCCAATAATAATAAAAAAAAACAAAATTGTGTATTTACTTATTGATAATAATACTGATTTGTGTTTATTTCTTTATTATCTTACATTGTTGGAACATTTTGTAATTTAATCTTTTAAAAACGAAATTTTCCCATAAAACGAGCATTATTTAACTACTAGCGACATCTAGTGTAATATGTGAGACATATTTTCAAATGTGCTTCCATAGGTGTCTCTATATTATTTTTTTAATGAGGATTAATTTTTTTCTGAACTAGCGAATTCCTGGCATGCGTTACTATGCCACTTAAGAGGAATATAAACGCTAGAGATATTTCGATTCTCATGCCTGCAAAATTTAAAATCGAGCGTTTTAATTTGCGCGTGGCAAGTAAGCGAAAAAGTGGTTTTTATTTATTTTGTGCAAAATTTTATAAGAATGAAAAAAAGTTAGAACATACAAAACCTCAAAAACAGTCTTAGCCATTAAAGGGTATTTTTTTTAAATTGTTTCTTGTGTTACTTCATAGAAGTCATGAAAAAACATTTTTTTTAGTGGTTTACGCTTATTTTTTTTGTTATGTAAATAATAATTTTATTATAATTCCAATACATGGAAAAGCTAGTAAAAGCTTCAATTTATCGGTAGCATATTTTTTGATGTTCATACTGTAAACCGATTCGTCGTAAAGATGAATCTAAATAGTATCTAAATAGGATTTCACGTATAGCTTCATCTTAATAAAGTGTAGCGGTCACTTAACCCGCTCTGATAAAACCATCCCTGCGTGTCCTTTCCCATTCGTTCATTCCCCTTCGCCTCCCCTTCCTCTCACGCATCCCCTTCCCCTCACGCATTCCCACTCCGCCTTCCCTCTCCACACTCCCCTCTCCCGCTTCACCCATCCTGCGAACCCCCTCCCGAGTTCCCCTCCACACTCCTGCATTCCATACATTCAGTACTGGTACATTCAGTTTTCAAACAGCTCGCGTGCCACCTATTGCAATTTTTTAATACAAATTTCATAATGCCAGATTTAATACAAAAAATCATAATTCAAAAGCGACACTAAAAAGAGACAAACACATACATCTATAGGATCTAGCCCGCGAGAGAATGAAATTAATCGGTCTCCTCTTTGTGCGGTGCTTCGTAGCCTCCCCACTCTTGTCTACTTTAGTTTTCTGAAGGTTTCACTTCTACCACGTGTGAAGTGCATACAATTTTTTTTTCTACACAAGAGGCTCTGAGGAAAATAACTTCCCTCAGGGCCTATATTATCTTTGGGGATGCTGTGTAGAGGGTCTTTTTAGGAAAGGAAGTTCTAGGAAGGAAAAGGGTATGAGGGGTGGATAGGAATCTGGGAGTCAGTTTGTCCAGGAGCGACGGACGTATGAATACATCCCTCCCACTGCGGTGCAGGGCGATATTCCGAGAGTGTAAGGCTGGAGTCAAACGGACTCCCTCAACCATTCTCTCTCGATCTGGCCTGCGATGCAGCTGGTGGGCAGACGCATTCGCCGCCAAGACCCGAACAAACCTCTCCCCATGAAACCGGCCATCCTGCTAAGTCACCAAACACAGCGAACCACTTGGGTGACCTATGACAGGTGTTGGTTATCCAATAAATGGTTCCCGGAGCGGCAGTACCTATGCCCGCCTCCCAAATCTATGAAAGAGAATAAATTCTTTTAAGAATCACCTTAAGCCAGTAGTCATTTGCAATTTCACCCCTACTCAACCAGACTTATGAGATGGAGCTGCCGAACCAACTTTGAGTGGATCAGCATCAGTGTTACCAACCAAGGGCGGATTTAGGGGGACACGGGGGCTCGTGCCCCCCCCCAGACGGTATTTTTGTATACTGTGGAGATTCCATCACAGTACATACTTAGAAGCAAAAACTGTCTTTATTTTAAACATTTAATTTTTCTATTGTTTTGACACTACCATAAATCTTCCTAAAAATACTTAAACTTGTAGAAATAAACTTGAAGTATGTACTTCAATTTTATTTCTAACAGTAATTATTGATTTTCTTACCCGTCCGCCCTTTGTGCCCATCCCCAGAAAAAAATCCTGGATCCGCCCTTGTTACCAACTCATCGCAGGGAACGCTTAATTTATTGAACATGTCTTCTGAAGTATGAGAATGGTTTCGGAACAGTCGGAACACAAGGCTGGTTTAAGGTTTAAACCTGAGGGTGATTATGCGTAAGAGTCCACAACCTTAAATTATTGTTGCACTAGGAACGAGCAAATGGTTTCCCTACGAATTTTTCTGCAACCAGAATTTTATAATTTTACTCGGAACATGAGAATGGTTTCTCTCGAAATTAGACAGCAGATGAATCCACAACTGGATTTTTTTTGTATTCCGAACACAAAACTGGTTTTAACTTAATTACGATATATCACCAGTATTAATTTAAAGCATTTACAGCACAGGTTTTAACTTAAGAAAATCTGCATACGACTCCTCCAATTCACCAGCAAAAGATATAATATGGCTTTCTGATATATTTGTTATCCTGTTTCTTTGACAAATTGGCACTTCTCACTTGAAATTTTGCCGACCCCTGCCTTAAGCAAAGCTGGCAATAGAATAAGTAAAAATAAAAATACCTGAATATTTATAAATATTTATTCAACATGGCAACAAACTTTTTACAATAATACATACCTACATTGCGTCTTAGCGGCCACACCGCAAGTGTTACAATACTTATTTTTAATTAGTTCAGTAGTTTAACTCAATACTAAATACAGACACAGGATGTTCCTGGCAACACTGATTCCAAAATAGAGGGGAATATTTTTCAAAATTCTGTTTATTTTAACTATAAAGAACCAAGCCAAACCATAAATAGTGAATTCTGGTATTGTGAAATTAGCACAATTGTTTTCAGCTTTCAGTGTAATTTTCACTATGAGTTGGGGAACCTTCAAATGTGCAAATAATTTGATTTATATTTTTTAATGGTTTAATAAGAAGAGTGCCTGAAATGCCTTAAAAGCTGATAATTTGTTATAAAAAAGCAAATTCACGGTAATGAAAGTGATGCCATTTTTAGTAAAGTGTACTTGTAAATGTGTGACAACTGTTTTGCTTTCAAATCATTTTTATTTATATTGCGAAAAGGCAATTAATTCAGTCTGATTCAGTATGTAAAATGAATTAATTAAGTTTGATTCAGTGGGTAAAGTGAATAAATTCAATCTGATTCGATATGTAAAGTGAATTAATTCAATTTGATTCAGTACGTAAAGTTAATAAACTCAGTCTGATTCAGTATGTAAAGTGAATTAATTCAGTCTGATTCAGTATGTAAAGTGAATTAATTCAGTCTGATTCTGTATGTAAAGTGAATTAATTCAGTCTGATTCAGTATGTAAAGTGAATTAATTCTGTCTAATTAAGTTGTAAAGAGAATTAATTCAATCTAATTCAGTATGTAAAGTGAATTAATTCAGTCTGATTCAGTATGTAAAGTGAATTAATTCATTGGATTAATTGATTTGACGCACTTTCTTCTTTATATTCCTTCACATTGGAAAGAACGTCCCATCTAGGTGAAAATAAGCATTGATTTTAATGTTTCTTACAAAAAATAAACCATACTATTCATTCTGCATACAAATATCAATGTTTTAAAGAAACATCCTGTGTGTATGGACAGTTCCTACAAAAAAAATTCACCCACCTTTAATGTTTATCATTATAATAATGGAACTGCCCAAATAATTAATATACACAATAATAATTCTACATTTGCAATTAGGTATTTTTAATTATTTCATAAGTTTTTTTTTACATTTCTATTATTTGTTCAATACATATATACATTATTTTAATAAAGTAAAAAACAATTTTAAACATACATTTTTTTGTTGATATTGTAATATGTATGCTTTTATAAATTATTTTATTGTTTGATCGAAGGAACTACAATTTAACCACTTTGAAGGATGACTCTGTATATTTTGTGTTATCTTTTGCGTTAAGCCAGCGTTACGAGACAATTAAGATAAAAAGGCAAAATCTGTCAGATTTCGAAAGGCATCTGTTGTGCGTTATCGGTTGACAAATTTCTGCGATTCTCCATGGCCTTCAATGGCTTGTCTATGCCTGTTGTGTGTTAAATCGAACGTTATTAAAAGCGTAATGTCCGTACGGTTGAAATTTACGAATCCGTCTAAGAATGCAAATCTGATGCCAAGCCATCTTCGTACTTGAAGTTTGTTAAAAAGCTACCTTTGTAATTCGGTTTTGAATTAAAGAATTCATCCAAGGATGGCACCAATTACGTTAGCAGATCATACTAGGACACGCACCTGGCAATTATAAGTACTGCGGATTTGTAAATTTGAGTATCTCTCCAGATATGGACGGTAATACTTAGAGTTGTGAATAATAGTATCACGCGGCTATATATTACATATGACATAATTGCCTGTCACGGTTACTTTGTCCCGGTGACTAGCTGTCACTGGATCACAGTGGGTCTGAGGAACCGGCTATTTTTGAAACCAGTTCCTATCAGATTTATAAAATGGTCACCAACACTCAAAGTGGGCAAAGCCGAACCAAAAGCCGCCCGCAGAACCTAGCAGCAAAAACCTGTAAATTTTCCCGTGACCGATATTTCTTAACAAGGAGTATGCGGCAAAAGCGCTGTGATCTCTGGTGTTAGGGTAACTACTTTTAAGAGGTGGTGTCTTAAGCGCATTATTTAACTTGTTAGTGTGTTACAAAATGTCGCATTTAAGAAAACTGTCAAAATGTGTCGTATGTGGCCGATTTAACACGCATTACGCTGTCTCAAAAGATACAAAATCACCCTTCTGATCACAAGCTGTTGAGTCACATCGTGCTATATCTGTCACCAAATAACACATCCTTAAAAACTCCTTTTCTGTTATGGTTGGACATATAATATAAACAGATTTAGAAAGAGAGAACATCAATCTTTAAGTTTGCATTTAAAAGTTTACCGTCTATAGTCAAATTTTTTTAAATAAATGTCAAGCGGGAAAATTTCTAAATAAATCACTAATTTGACAGATATTTTAACTAACATGATGTCATATTGTCTAGACCAGACGGTTTACATACCAACAGTAATTTTAAGTTAATTTAAGTAATCATTCACCTAAATAATACATAGACACCAAAAATAATGAAGAAGCATCAGAAGAAAACATATAATAGTCATCAAAAGGTGCACCAATTTATGACCCGAAAGTTGATCCCCCGATATTTGGCCTCCCGAAATTATAAGAATAATTATTTTTTGTGCATTATTTACCAATTTCAAACCTGAAATCGACTTCAAAAATTTATTTAATAATCAGTTGGTATGAATACCAAATGACTTTTTTTACACTGTCGATTTTTTGTACTTTCATACTGGTGCATAAGTATAAGACAAGTAGTTTTATCCTTGATGCATTTGAATGAATTAATTCAGTCTGATGCAGTATGTAAAGTAAATTGATTCAGTATGTTTAAGTGAATTAATTCAGTATGTAAATAAGAATTAATTCAGTCTGATTCAGTATATAAAAATAATTAATACACTCATATTCAGTAAGTAAAATGAATTAATTCAGTATGTAAAAAGAATTAAATCAGTCTGATTCAGTATGTAAAATGAATTGATACAGTCTGATTCAGTATGTAAAGTGAATTAATACAGTCTGATTCAGTATGTAAAGTGAATTAATTCAGTCTCATTAAGTATGTGATGTGAATTAATTCAGTCTCATTGTACGTAAAGTGAATTAATTCAGCCTGATTATATATTTTTTGTTATTTGGCGGTACATCCTCACTGCACACCCCTTCGGCGACACTTAGTTATTTTTTTATTAGTGTGTATACTGTATTTTCTCTAAACTGACTGCATATTGTATATAAATATGCCTGGGGCCAACTTTCAGGGGATCAACTGTCATGGGATCCCAATTTATGTATTAATTAATGTTCAAGGAATCTTGATCAGGCAGCAAATAATATTATTTCTATGCCAGAACGCAATTATCATCATAATATTTATAAGTTAACTGCAATGAATGTGAAAATTTAAAAAACTTTTATGAAACTTTTTAAATTAGTTATGAATTATTTTTTGTCTTACATGAGATGACAAACAAGTGAGGCAACGATAACATTTATAACACATTTGTCTAATAAAATATGTGTTTTTATTTATTTTCATTATCAGTAACTTTTGTTGGAAAAAAAAGAAAGGTGAGCCATTTTAAAAACTTTTTTATGTTTGCATTTAATAAAATTAGTTTATTTCTATAATAAAATGTGAGGGCATATTCGGCGCCTTCAATTTAGACGTTTCATGTCGGACCGCTGCAGTGCCGAATTTCATTCATTCATTCCGTCATTTGTTTTCATACAAAGTGCACGGAGCGGCAACAGTGCGGCGTCGGTACCGAGAACGCTCGACGACAGGACGGCAACGTCGCAAGCTCCACGTGTTCATTTCGCTGTTGAATAGTGCGGTGACAAGACGTAAGAGCTAATTTCATCGAATTTTCATGTTTATTGTTTGCTTAAAATGGATGACATAAACGTGGAAGAATTTATAAATGAAATTCAAGTAATTCATAGGAATATTCTTTAGATATTCTTAAATAATTAAAAAAAATTGCTTGGATCTTGTTTTAACCTAGGATAAAGATTATGGAAACCACCAAAATTACATGTTAATGAAAACATTGGTGATGCTCTTATAGAGGGGCGTCGTTTTTGTTACTGTTGAATGTTTTTCAACTAGAGCACTAACAGTAATATTTCTTCATCAGAGTCCATGGCTTCACTGCTGTCAAATGAATTTAAAACATCAAACGACCCACGTCTAAACATCACTAGCATACAAATGCACGGCAGTCAGATACGATTTCAATTTAGGCGTTTGGTATCGGACTGCTACCGTACGGCAGCGGCACGGCAGTGGGTTATAACCAGCGGCACGGTAAACGTGCGGCAGCGGTCCGACACGAAACATCTAAATTGAAAGAGCCCTATTTCATCAGCTTTCAAAAACAGTTTTTGATTTTAGATATTCTATTTATTTCGATTTTATTACAAAGTGGAAATATTCTAACCTTCTAATAGAATATGCCTAATCGGACATGTGCTCCCAGCTGTCTAGTCTCTCTTCATTAACACATGTCATCCGAGATAATACAGTTGACTGTATTGTGACGCCAATTGGTATTGTGGTGTACGTTATTCTATTTCGGCCAATGGAATCAGCAGAAATCAGACTTCTGAATTTTACACATTTAAAAGAGTACCTACAATGGGATAGCAGACGACAATAATTGCCAGACCATCGAAAGCATCCTACCTATTGTGACATTTGGTACGACGCACAAGTGAATAAAATCGTTTACTTCGCAACGTGTTGCCAGTGTTAATCCGATTGTAATCCGCGACATGGAGCAGAACTCTTATCGCCATTATACATTGTTTGCTTTGTGTTATCACATCGAATACACGACTCAATCATGTTATCGCCGTTAGTGAGCGAACCATCAAAGTAGTTTATCGTGCGCCTTTGGGTTTAAATACGTAAATATTGCAAGTGTCTACATTACAACGGAAGATGCAGTACCTGCAGTTAGTACCAACTTATTTGTGTTATACCGTTTTCGTTTGGTGGTGTGGACATACTCGCATCGATACCCAAAAGGCGCTTCATCGCACAGAGTGGGCCGCCAGTGCCAATCCGACACAAGTGCGTTATCGCTAATTTTTGGTGCCGAAACAACCAGAGATTCGTATAGATGGGCATCCCTATATTATATTCTTTATTGTAATCGCAGCATCGCAACTAATATTCCGCCAATTCAATATCACATAAAGGTCCAATATAAAGAACGCAAAGATATTACATAGTATTCATATTGTGTCGTTAGAATATTATTTCTGTTGGATATATATAATTTTACCTATAAATTGCTGCACCCATTTCTGGTGCTTGAACATTATTTTTGGTGGCTAAAGGTAAGTATATGGTGCCAGATTATATATATACGTAGCCAATTTATTACAATATGTGCTTGGATGACAATAAACAAGAGCTGTATTATACAACTTGTCCAGAAACTCGTAGTACAAGCGGAAAACTAGTGAATCTACATCACGTGGAGAACCCAAAAACTTATTTTTTTCGATCTGGGCATTTCGATTTTTATATTATTTTTTAAATATATTTCCATTTTTTCGGCAACTTCCCCTAGTGACCGATATTTTTCAAATTTCAACTTTGGACCCGATTTACTCGAAAACGAAAGGTCAAATCAAAAAAGTTACATCACAAATCGACTCCAAATGTAATAAAGATTGATCAGTTTCCCGCTTGTACTACGAGTTTCCGGACACCGTGTATACTCCAACCTAACTCAAAAGCATTTTCACTGTCAATTAGAATATCATTGAAGAAGAAGCTAACACTAATAATCTTAACGAAAATATGAAAGAGAACAAGACACAGAAAAAAAAATTATATTAAGGGGAATAACCTTCAAAAGTTACAAAAAGAGAGTTGTTCTAATAAATACTGAATATTCATTTAGACTTTTATAAAAGTTCAATAGGTGTTCCATATAAATAAAATCGGATACATTTATCCGAGACGCTATCTAGGTTACAAACCAGTTCATCGAATGATTATTTTCAATGCAAAAGGTAGTTGCCAATAATATGGAAAAAAAAAATTAGTTGAAGATAATATTGTTAATTCTGAAATTTTAAACATGAGATTTACAAATATGACAGTTTAATAAGAGGTGGCAGCAGCCTAATTGGATAAGGCATTTGTCCCGGTAAGACGAGAGGTTCTAGGTTCGAGTCCCAGTTGCGACCGTTATCTTTTTATTTTTCTGTGCCTTGTTCTCTTTCATATTTTCGTTTAGATTATTAGTGTTATCTTCTTCTTAATGATCAATTAGAATATTTCAATACATTTTTTATTTTTTATTATTATGTACCAACAGCATTTTTGTAATATACATATGTAATTGAATTTAAATTTGATACACAAGCTGGTAATATAAAGACATTATTAATTTGTGACGATCTGTTTGTAAGATGTGGGTACATTATTCCACAGCAGATTATACTGACCGACTACTTCTTTGTGAAAAGCTGATTATTTGGTTAGTGAAAAGATCAATGTATGTATTGTTGCAATAAAATGTTTCATAGCTTCTACATTTTGTAATGTAGTGTTTAAAAATAAATAATAAAAAAAAACAAGGTTGAAAATAAATAAATAATCATTAAACTACCCATTCCAATAAAAAGAATTCTACAAAAACCAAAAATTTACGTAAAATTTGTTTTTTTACATACTTATTAAATTGTTAAAAACCGTTAAAGATTGTTCCAATCTTAAAAATCGAATTGTTTCTTAAATAATTATAAATTACATTTTGTTAAATATTTTTAAGAAATTTTGAGAAAAATAATGTTGATCTTTAGTTGAATTTTATAAAACTTCTGTAAACAAACAAGAAATCTACGAAAACTGATAAAAATTAAGTATAATAGTCATCAAACATAATATATTGTATAAAATAATTTTTAAATATTTAATTTCAGGCAAATCATTTTAAATCAGGCACACGTTTGAATGTATTTGTGTACACCGATAGTGGTTCGAATTGATTCCGTATAGTTTGGATCATCTGCCTGCACTCCCCTCTTGCTCCGCAGTAGTCCTACGATACAGTGCACCACTACGCAAGCAAGAATCTCTTTAAAATGATTCTGCTGCATAAAGTAAAGTTGGGCATGGTTAACTATGCAGTGACAACAATATTATGAATGTCGTTTTATATCAGTATGAAAAAATTTAACTGAAATATTTTTGAATAATAAAAAACATGTCTTCTTTAATTTTTCTTCTGGCTGGCTGCAAAGTTAAGCGAGTTAAACTGTCTTTGTTAGATAAAGGAATGAAATTCACAATGATAAATCTTAAAATTAATTATAAGTACATATTATAGTAGAATTAATACTCAAAATTATAATATTTAAGTAAATTAATTAATGGGGTAATTTGACACCACTGAATAAAATGTTGAGCAACTATTTCGTCAAGTAACTTTTCTTTTTTTTTACATTAGCTCCACATGGGAGACCCTGACAAAAATAATTTCCATCAGGGTTTATGTCCTCTTAGGTCTTTTCTTAGTAAGTAAAGGAAGGAGAAGAAATAACATCTTGCACAGTAGGCCATTATGCCATACTTTGTCGAAAGCTTTGCTTACATCAAGCGAAAGTATCACTGTATATTTTTTTTTATATTGAATCCTTCTGGGAAGGAAAAAGGTATGAGGGGTAGGTAGGAATAGGGGGTCGACGCGTCCAGGAGTGACGGACATATGAATCCGTCCCTTCAACTGCCGTGCAAGGTGCAAGGCGAAGGGTAGAGAGAGTTCGAATGGAGAGGTCAAAAGGCCTCCATCAACCAGTCTCTTTCGATCTGGAGCTCGACCCGGACAAACCTCACCCCATTAGCCTGGGCACCACTTGGGGTGACCTATGGCAGAGGTGTTGGTTATTCAATATATGGTTCCCGCCTCCAAATTGCAAACACAATTTAACTAATAGTTCTAATCGACAGTTTATTCAGAGGTAGTGAAATGCCCCATAAGTAGGTACCAATTTTAGCAAAAAAATAGGAACAAATATACATAAAAATATATATTTTAACAATAATTTCAAAATTTTGTGTAAAAATACTAAAAAGTTACATAAATTTACATTGTAAATAAAATAATTAATAATTTTGGTCTGAGCTTTGCAAGCAGTTAAAAAATATATATTAAAGGCATATTATATCAACCGATTTCTATCTATTCTAAAAATAGGTTTCCATCAATGTATACTGTAAACGATATTTAAAAAAAAAATCATTTTTTTATGTGATGTCACAAAACTGGTTACCGAAATTCTTTTTATTTTTAACAAATGGTTTCTGGAAACTCTTGGAAATCAATTTATATGACATCACTAATTAAAGATAAAATAAAAGAATACAATAATTATATCAAATAAGCAGATAATTAATAAAACATTGAATACTTTATTGCACAATTTTACTAAAATACTTAGCAATTTCATTTTGTGACAGTTTTTGTATTTTATAAGTACATACATACACACTACATAATACAGTAATAAATATATTATTAGCTTAAGGGGGCATTTTATCACCTCTGAGTAAACTAATTGTTAAGTAACTTTAATCATGTGATTAACATAACGGTAAAAACAAGCATTTACTTGACATGCTTGTTAAGTAACTATAATCGTAGGATTAACATGGCTGTAAAAATAGGCATTTAATTGACAAGCAGCGTTACTAAGCGATGGTGAAACGGATAATATAATGAACAGTGCTAATCGACAGTTTACTCAGAAGTGGTGAAACCCCTAATTGTTTACAATGAATGCTTTCATTTGATATCAGCGTAACATCATAACATTTATGTAGAATGGGACGGTCAACAATTATTATTCATTATTAATAAAATTTTCCGATCCATTGAACAAAAAAAGCCTTCGCAAATTTAAAAAAAATTATTCACTTTTTTTTTTTACCAAACCGAATACAAATATTTTTATTAATTAATTATGAATAAAGTACCCTATTATGACAGCCTTTCCACAATGTAATTTACAAGCATTATAATATAGTTGTGTTATATGTATGTTAGATTATTGTTATAGACGTTGCCCTTAAACCATAATACTAGCAAAGAGGTGGCCCTTAAATGAAGAAAACATAAAATCAAAAATACTGAAATTTTTCAAAGATAAAAATGAGAACTTCAACCATTTCCTTACGATAGCTGTTAAGTAATTTTTGTATCAAAATAGGATTGTGGACAAGCGGTAAAGATCTGTGACTCCAAATTCAGAGGTCGCGGGTTTGAAGCCCATATACTTAGATTTTATTTAATTTTTATGGTTATTTCACATTGTAATGAATATATTAAACGTCTAGTTGATTAGTCAGACATCTCTGAAAAATCGAAATTTGAGTTGAGTATGTAGTTATATGTAAAAGTGTACCTTCAATCTAGTACAATACACAGATTACTCACAAACACCACCAAAAACTTCAGAATTAAATTAATTTTGATGTTATCAGGGTCACTAGTGGGATATTTCAAAATGTCTAATATATACTAATTTACTGGATCGTTATGCCTCCCGGTGTTATTTTATAGCATATTTAATATGTAAAACACAGAAGTGTAAATAATATTTGATTTATGTTGAGAATTCGAATATTGCTTTCCTCGTTATCTCAAAACTTAATATTTGGAGATGTCTGACTAATCAACTGGACGATGGATATTATATAATATTTGAAGCATAGTTCAGATTGGTAGATACATGGTGAAAGACCACCATTCAGAATTAACACATTGCTTGAAATGGCTTTAGCTATGCTTAGTAATTGACCAGATCAAAATAGCCAAGTATTTTCCAACCATCTTCTTCACTTTTTTTTTTATATGAATACCGCACAAGAGTCCCAACTGCTCCCGTCTGAAGTCAGTGGGACTATGGCATCCCCAATTGGGGAATGTTGTGAGGCTGAAGATAGTGGGGAGGGGAAGGAGATAGGGAAGAGGAAGGTGGGGAAGTACTTGGCTATTCAGATCTGGTCACCAAACACGGCTAATGCCATTTCAAGCAACGTTTCAATTATGAATGGTGGTTTTACACCAGGGCGATACTGAGAGTATCTTCCACTCTGGAACGTGCCACAAATATACTATATATTATTTTAAATGAATAAATTGTGAAATAACACAAATTAATCAAATAAAATTTATTTGACACGCCGTGATTCGATCCCGCAACCCTCGGTATGCGAGTCAAGAGCCTTACCGCTGGACTACGCCGGCCGTCACTATGCCATCTCTGGTGATGCTGTATGGAGGGTTTTTTTCACAAAGGAATTCAGCAAGTTCTAACCATTTTATTATTAACATCTGAAGGTAGAATGGATTCAGAAAAAGATATCGTTAGTAGGTAATTAATAATACCAGAACTTAAATAATAATAATAAGAATATGACATTATATCCTTTTTGGCTACCTCTAAGGCAACAAGCCTGCGCCTGCTGGTATATACAGCAATTAATAGCAAATCAAATAGAAATCATTACCAAATATTATACATAATATACTATGAAGCAATGTGTTACTATAGTATGTCAGGAATGATATTGTGGCGGTCTATCCACTCTGCCTGCCCCTACGGAAAGGCGAGAGTATGTTTGTTTGATGTATTATGTACACATTATAACAGAGTGAAATTAATAACATTATTTTTAAATGATCCTTAACATTATTGTGAATACAAATGAAACGCCGATTACAGAAATCAATGTCCGAATATAATTCACATTTAGATACTGTATATTCTATGTTTCTTTAGAAACTTTAGTTTGTTCAATACATTCTGAAACATTCACCATGAAACATTTCCCACAGTGAGAATTATTTGGAAGTGGATTTTTTTACCAAAATAGTTTAGTACAAATAATCACTTTGGGGCCTTCACTCATGGAGAGACCAAAAACTGGTTGGCTACTCAATTCACGGCGCAACTCAATTAAATAAACATCAAAAAAACAACATGTGCGAAACAAAACAACAACCGAAAAAACTGCTTCTTTCCTGTCCCGCTAAGCACTTACATACTGCTTACTAACAACGTATGCAGGGAAATTGGAGGTCTAAATTCGTTCTAAACTAAATGTAGCTTCGTTCTTTATAACAGGGCGGGTAAGTGGTCGATAACCTCCAATGCTTCTTTCCTCTGACGACTGCTGAATGACGCAAAAAGATTTTTAAAATCAAAACTGTGAAGTCGGTATTGTAGGTACGTGTTCCAAAACTTCGACAAACTACGCGCAGATGTCCATAGATGCCACTACAAGCCAAATATTTTCATTAAATATGACGACATTTGAATAATAGCCGCGAACGCCACCTTTCAGCCATACTCTTCTGGGCATTTTTTCGCTTCGCCATACCGTTTCGGCCATACTCGTGGAGAGGTTAATATATAATAATAATTTATCAACCTCCTGAACAAAATCGATATTTTCTGACACATCGCAAATTACTCGAAAACTTGAGAGACAGGTCATAAGGCACAACCAGGGCAATTTGGCAACCTGTCAACCTGGCAAATGATACGCACTGGCCGCGGCGACTAGCAATGCGAGTTGCGGGTGACTGCTTGCGTCGCCATTGACAACTGGTCTTTGAGAAGTTGCCTGTACGGGGACCACCAATGAAATTCGCAAGTTGCTTTCCTGTGGATAGCGATTGAGTTGCCAACTGATTTTTTTCAGTTGCCCCGTGAGCGGATGGACTTAGTTCTAGAAAATAAAATCTTCATACGAATTACTAGACCTTTTAACAATGGCTCGCAAATTGTTGGCTGCATAAAAAACTTAATTACAAATCTAAAAACGGTTAAACAAAATTTTAGATTTGTTTCCAAAATCCAATATTTTGTTACTCTATTTAGTTTGACACTTTTATAAAAGTGGTATAACTTACTTTCCTCACTCATTTTTCAATCGCTACGCAAGCTTGTACATGATTGAACATGATTGATAAAATCAAACATTCAAACCCTGCGTAAAAAAGTCCCACAATGGAGGACGATGCAAACAAAGTCTTACTTTTCTGCGCAGGGTCTGGTTATTTCAATGTGAGGTCTTCGGCGGTCAACGTGTGATTGATGTGGTAGTTTATTCTAAGCATGCTCGATCTCTCCTGCCAAAAATATGGCCAGATGGTTTCCTCCAGTTCGCTAATCAATTTGGTTGTCTATGATTGTAGAAGGTGAATTGGGGAGGATCACTAAATGTATTATGTTTCTGTTTTAGATAGATTAGTTCTTCAGATACGGCAGTTTGTTCGTTACATTCGAATAAATTTCTGTTAATCGGCATCCCACGGCTAAAATTACTTTTATAAGGCTTCTCTTTCCTAGTACGCAAAGGCAATAGTTATAATTGGTTGTCCGATGGTTTGGTTGGAGGTTTGGTCCCCGGCGACCCCTAATACCTGTAGTAGTTTGGCTTGAACGGTCCCACCTTGTTGAGGCCGAGGTACTTGGCTTGGTCGTCTGTCAGTTCGGTGAGGTGCGCGTCAAAGGTGGGCAGGTGCAGGCTCGCCACGTACTCGTCCATCTTCTTGGGGAGGAGGTAGACGTCGGCCTGGAATGGAAAACATATCCATAACTGTTATTTCATTGATATATTAGGTGGTCTAGCTCAGTAAAATCAATAACTTTACAATAACGAATCATTAGAAGTAACTACCGATGACTTTATACCGTTTTCCCGGGCATGGTCACGATCATTTCTGTCTTTTACTCCACCTCTTTCACTCGGAGTGATACGTATGAACAAGAAATGAAACAAAAGCGCTGAATGAATTCATTAGTGAACCAATCTGACATTGTTGGATATTGGCATTTGGCATCTTTCATCGCAATGAAAGCAAAATGAAATGTCTGAACATAAGAGTGAACGCTCGTTCAGTCTGTCTCGCATCCTGTACTGAGAGGATGTGATCACGTCGCAGGCAAAACGTCACAATGGTATTCGTTCAGCTAATTTGTTCACTTTTTAGAACAACTAATCGTCACTTCATTTGGATAGGGTTCTACCTTCGCTTCACCTTGTTCTGAAATATGGAGGTGTCAAAGTTTGCAAATCTTTCATAATCTATGTACGAATTTCCGATTTTGAGGTTGAATCTTCTGTAAAGTATTTTAATTGAACATATTTTAAAGGAAGGTATTAAAATAGGACGTATACTTACCCTTTTGGAACATACCTAAACATGCAAATAGAACCCTGTTCAAACAGCATCATAATAATTCTTCATAATAATAATTCCCTGTTCATCATAATAATTCATTCCACAAGGTTCTAATTACATTTCCCTAATGCAATTCTAAGCTGGGGTCACGTCCTATTTAAATATTTTCTATTAAAATATGATACATAGAATATATGATGAAGAATGGTTTAATAATCAATGCTAAAAAAACAAAGCTTGTGCACATCAGATCCCCTCATGCCAACATCACCATAACTCCTAAAATTGTTTCTCATGATTTTAATTGCATCCATAATTCTGTGATACAACCATGCTCATGTAAAAATATTGAACTAGTCTCTAAATACGTATATCTAGGCTTAACAATTTAATGTAATTTTAAATGGGATATACATATACAAAAAGTTTGCACACGGCTTAGAGCTATAGTGAGCAAACTTTATAGACTGAAGTTTTTTGTTCCACTAAATACTCTTAGATTAGTATATCTGTCATTGGCGGAATCCCTAATAAGATATGGAATAACCACATGGGGACATTCAACAAAAACAAATCTTCTTTCAGTGCAAAACGTACAATATTCTTTGGTAAAATTATTATTAAAAAAAACTGAATACGAACAAAGACATGATATACCAAAATCATTACTATACAACTCTGTAAATGTATTATCTGTTTGTGCTATATTGTGGCTTAAAATTGCGAGTCAGCATACATCTCAATCTGAATACAATAAACTAGTGGTTCATGTTCATAATACAAGACTAACTGCAAATGATGGACTTATAATTCCCAGATACCTAAATAAATATGGTCAAAGAACTCTAGAATACCTTGTTCCAATAATTTACAACATGTTACCCAACGCAATAAAAAGCTGTGAATTGAGTTTGAGAAGGAAATGGTTAAGTGAAAGAACTTTTTTGTACTAATTTCTGTTATTTCCGCTTTTCGTTTTAATGTTTTTTCCATTATTATTTTCTCTTGTCTTTTCTTTTATTTCTTTCATTTTCTCTGTTCTGTATTTCTTATAAATTTTATTAACAATTTTTTTTTCATGTACCTGTATATTTTATGTACCTGTCTCTTCGACTTGGTCGAAGACCTGTCTCAATTTAAAAAAAAGTAATTGTCAAAAGAACCCGTTGACAAACTGATATCAATCAGTTTAACGGGACTTAATTTAAAAATGTAAAAAAACTGTAAATAAATAATAAAGGAATTTTATTAATAAAAAAATGATGAATGTAAGTAAGTCTAAAGTCATGGTGTTTGAAAGTGAGAGTACGAAAACAGTATGCAATATAGTTGTGAATGATGAATACTTGGAGCAGGTGGATGAGTTTGTTTATTTGGGAAGTATGTTTACGAGAGATGGGAAGGCTGATAGAGATATTGAAAGAAAGGTGAATGCAGGTAACCCTATTAATGGAGGACTGAACGCCGTTGGCACCAACAAAAAACTGTCCAAATGAGATCCCTGTGGCGTATGTGTGGTAGAACCATGTACGATCGTGTGAGAAATGTGGAGATCCGCGAAGAATGCAAGGCTGATGTAAGCGTAATGAGTAAGATCAAGAAAGGAACGCTTCAATAGTTTGGGCATTTAGAGCGAATGAACGAGGAAAGGAGTGTAAGGAGAATATATGACGCAGATGTGAATGGTAGAAGAAGTGGGGGACGCCCGAGAAAGACATGGCACGACCAAGTGAATCAGATACTTGAGTCGGGCCATGTCAAGAGTCAGAATAATAGAAGAGCGTGTATGAGACGATGTATGAATGTGAACGAGACAAGGAATGTGTGCCAAGACCGGGTTGCTTGGCGGTCCGTCCTCTCTGCCTACCCCTGCGGAGAAACGGCGTGATGGTTAGTTAGTTAATTAGTTAAAATATGATAAACTAAAATACTTTAACAAAAATTGTTAAATAGATAACGAAAATTCGTCTTTGGAAACTTAGAAATCTTAGAAAATGGTAAGGCGTAGTTAAAACCCTATCCTAATGAAGTGACGAACGTGGAGCGAAGTGAACCTCGTATTTAAGATCAACTGTCAGATACAAACAAAATAGGGAGTGTAAGTGATGTTAGAACCTTGTAAAATGAATGATTATTTAAAATGCTTGATAGAACTTTGTTATACATATATCTACGAAACTACAACACAGATGGTTCTGAATAATTATTTTGGGTACAGAAATGAGCAAAAGAAATGCTTTGGCTTTCAAAGATCATTTTTGGAAAAAATCGCAGTTAAAACCTTATCCAAATGAGGTGACGTAATATAGATCTAGATAGAAATCATTGTCTCCCTTACTACCTAAGTAAGAAATATAATCTAAAGGGTGTTGGAAAGAGATAACAACACACTTTCATTCAAATCTAAAAGTGGATCACAAAATTATTTTTGATGCCCCTTTATGAAACCGAAGTTTCCGACTACAAATTAAAAAAAATTATGAAACTCTAAATTTTTTATGAATTATTTTTACATGAAACAGCAAAAGAGAGAGGTGATGATAACATTTAAAATTCATTTGTCTAATAAAATATGTGTTTTTTTGTTTGTTATCAGTAGACATCGGATTATATGCACTAACAAAGTGCCAAAATATGCATGCAAATATGCACTAAAAAAGGCCGAAATATGCACTAAAAATCTTGATTTGCCCAAAATATGCACAATGCAAAATCAAAAAACCATTTATATTTTAATTAAAGACCGTACAAAAACAGCGAAATATTCTTAAAATTATGCATAGTTTTTGTGATAATAATATACAACTAAGTATTTTTCCAAATTTTCAAGCTCAAATTTGTGACGTTTGTCACCCAGTATTAATTTGTACGCCGAAAACGACCTCTCTACGTCAACTGACGTCATTGGACAAAATTTAAAATTTGGCGCCATTTCTGGAGATACCCGTTTAGACAGGGTATGACCTGTGCCATTGATGTAGGCATTAATGTTCTTCATGTCTTCAAGACTCGGGTTTTTAAGCAACATAGAGTCTAACTTTTTACGAATCTTTTCTGATATTGAATTAGGAAGAGCGCTGGCGAGTTCGATCATTGTTTCCAATATTTCTGTTGCTTTAAATAGAGGAAGGTTTTTGTTTCCAATTTTTTGATGGAAATGTGTTGAGATGAGGGCAATATTCTGTTTAACCTATTAACCGCTGGGAGGCCGGAGACGCGCCGGCGCGCGCGTCATATGCGCATGCGCGAGAAAATAATTCAAATATTTGAATAATACTTCCGATAAAAAACTTTTGGTTTACGATTTTGGCCCTTCTATGTACACAATTTGTATGAAGAACAGTGTCAGAATCGCTTGCGCCGTCATTACTCTCGGAGACGCTACAAGTTTCATTCACCTTGTCACCCTGGAATATTTTTAAAACGATTTCTTCTATGACAATCGGCTGTCAGAATTTGCCGCGAATTTAACGGTCGCAATTAATGGGTGTATCGCGAATAAAACCTATTAATTTACGTAATAAATGCAAGTAATGTGGTTTTCGTAGATAGTTTATTGTGATGTGAACGTGTTTCAGTTAATAAAATATACAATAGCTCAAAATTTATCAACAAAACATTCAATTCAAAATTCAAAGTGGTGGTTTTTTAGTGTTTTTTTGCGAAGTTCCGCGAATTTCCGCTAAATGTCATGGCCTTTGACCGGTTAAGGGCCAGGGTTTTTTTTTTTTTTTTATGGAAATTACCTCCCTTACACTTTTGCTTATAATCGGTAAAATTTTTTTTTTTTTTTAATTCTGTTTGCTAGATAATGTATCTTATTATTCATATTTATTACATTATAATATCATTACAAGTTTTCCTAGAATAGCTAACTTAAACAAAAAAATGATGTAAAAATATGTATGTAAAAATATGTATAAAATATGTAAAAATATATATTTACGAAAATGAACTTTTCTGACTTTTTTATTTCTACACAAACCTGAATAGACACCTTACATGAAAAAAAAACAATCGAAGGGTGTTTTCGAAGAAGTTATGACATTGGCGCTTCTTTGAAAATGAAAAATATATTCATCTTTTCAAGAAACTTATTATTAAAATTATTATGTTGAGACTAGAACTTTTTCATGTTCCCACTACTTCGAGAACGATAATGGCGGAAGCGTTTCTGACCTTGTTCTTGGTACAGTTTCTTTATACGAAAGGGTCAAAATCGCATCCAAAAATTTTTGTTTGTTGAAATTTGAGCCGCGCGCGCCGGCGTGTCTCCGGCCTTTGACCGGTTAATGGATGCGTCTTCAAATGCTAGCTTGCTTGAATGAATTGCAATGGCCTCAGAACTGTCAAATTGCCCAACTACTTGTTTTACGGCCTCAAAATGTTCAGCATGACGACCTCCGTAGTCCAGTGGGTAAGACTCTTGACTCACAATCCGGAGGTCGCGGGTTCGAACCCGGCATGCGCAAATAAATTTTATTTGATTAATTTGTGTTATTTCACAATTAATTCATTTAAAATAATATATAGTATATTTGCGGCATGTTCCAGAGTGGAAGATACTATCAGTATCGCCCTGGTGTAAGACCACCATTCAGAATTGAAACGTTGCTTGAAAATGGCTTTAGCCGTGTTTAGTGACCAGATCTGAATAGCCAGGTACTTCCCAACCTTCCTCTTCCCCACCTCCTTCCCCTCCCCTCTACCTTCAGCCTCACAACATACCCCAATTGGGGATGCCATAGTCTCACTGGCTCCAGACGGGAGCAGTTGAGATTCTTGTGCGGTATTCACTGTAAAAAAAAAAAGCATAGAATAATACTGCCTTTAGCCAAGTACCTCATTGAGTAATTATGGGTTCTGGCGGCAATGCTAGATTTGGCAATTGCTCTTGACTGCACACGTGACGGTGCTTTTAACCGGTCAAAGGCCATGACATTTAGCGGAAATTCGCGGAACTTCGCAAAAAAACACTAAAAAACCACCACTTTGAATTTTGAATTGAATGTTTTGTTGATAAATTTTGAGCTATTGTATATTTTATTAACTGAAACACGTTCACATCACAATAAACTATCTACGAAAACCACATTACTTGCATTTATTACGTAAATTAATAGGTTTTATGATCGTTTTATTCGCGATACACCCATTAATTGCGACCGTTAAATTCGCGGCAAATTCTGACAGCCGATTGTCATAGAAGAAATCGTTTTAAAAATATTGCAGGGTTACAAGGTGAATGAAACTTGTAGCGTCTCCGAGAGTAATGACAGCGCAAGTGATTCTGACACTGTTCTTCATACAAATTGTGTACATAGAAGGGCCAAAATCGTAGACCAAAAGTTTTTTGTCGGAAGTATTATTCAAATATTTGAATTATTTTCTCGCGCATGTGCATATGACGCGCGCGCCGGCGCGTCTCCGGCCTCCCAGCGGTTAAAAACACTTTTTTTGTAGAGGAAATCAATTTATTAACATTCCCATACTCTTGCCGTATCTCTTCTGCAAGGCGATGAAACCCGTGAGCTAAGCAGGTAATGTGTAGTAAATTTGCGTAGTCGTAGTCGTTTGCGTAATTTTGTGTAGTCGCTCGCTCGGGTCAATCAGTTCTCAGTTCAGTCAGCCACCGCGCTCGTGCCCTACGCGTCATCGTCACCTATCTCCCTATACGTAGATGATACCTCCCGCTATTAAACGAAATATGCACTATTTGGGAAAAAAGGCTGAAATATGCATACTTTCTTGCAGGGACTTTTTTCCATTAAAAATAAAACACGATATTGAATAAAATCGTCGTAATTAGAGAGTTATATGCATTTGCATATAATCCGACGTCTAGTTATCAATAATTTTAGTTAGAAAAAAGGGTAAGGTCAGCCATTTTTAACACTTTTTTAAGTTTGATTAAAAAAAAATTTAATTTTAAAAATTACATGATTATTTCTAATAATAAAATTGGAAAAGCGTATTCCATCATCTTTCAAAAGCAGTTTTTAGTTTTCCGATATGTTCACAAATATTCCATTTATTTGGATTTTATGACAAAGCGGAAATATTCTGATCTACTGACAGAATATGATCGAGGCCTGAGAGGTTGTTTATGCAGGATGTGAACATGATGGCTTCTAAAATAATTTTTTTAAATGTATGTAAAATTTTATTAATCTGTAAGGAAATGTTCCTAATAAAAAAGTAAAATAAAATTGTGTTATGGTGACATGAAAAAAAAAATAGGTTTATTATAGGTTGTTCCGAAAACTGAACAAATAGACTTCAAGGATTGTGTGCATTGTAATCAGAGAGGTTGGTTGGTTACCTTGTATCTATTGGGCGGCGCGTTGAACAGCTCTGTGAGTGCCAGCGCCTGCGTGGCCGCCGTGATGGACACCACGAAGGAAGGCAGTGAGAAATAAGACAGTTTGGATGGTTGGTTACCTTGTATCTATTGGGCGGCGCGTTGAACAGCTCTATGAGTGCCAGCGCCTGCGTGGCCGCCGTGATGGACCCCACGAAGAAAGGCAGCAAGGAACAGGACAGGTTGGTCGGTTGGTTACCTTGTATCTATTGGGCGGCGCGTTGAACAGCTCTATGAGTGCCAGCGCCTGCGTGGCCGCCGTGATGGAAACCACGTAGGAAGGCAGTGAGGAGCAGGACAGGTTGGTTGGTTACCTTGTATCTCTTGGGCGGCGCGTTGAACAGCTCTGTGAGTGCCAGCGCCTGCGTGGCCGCCGTGATGGACACCACGAAGGAAGGCAGTGAGGAACAGGACAGATTGGTTGGTTACCTTGTATCTATTGGGCGGCGCGTTGAACAGCTCTATGAGTGCCAGCGCCTGCGTGGCCGCCGTGATGGACACCACGAAGGAAGGCAGTGAGGAACAGGACAGATTGGTTGGTTACCTTGTATCTATTGGGCGGCGCGTTGAACAGCTCTATGAGTGCCAGCGCCTGCGTGGCCGCCGTGATGGACACCACGAAGGAAGGCAGTGAGGAACAGGACAGATTGGTTGGTTACCTTGTATCTATTGGGCGGCGCGTTGAACAGCTCTATGAGTGCCAGCGCCTGCGTGGCCGCCGTGATGGACACTACGAAGGAAGGCAGTGAGGAGCAGGACAGGTTAGCGAGACGTCCCTCCGCCAGCAGGACTATCCGCTTGCCGTTCTCCCAAATCACGTGATCCACCTGCAACATGACAAATCATCAAACATGTAATACCTATTGGTTGGAAATGAATTAAAAAGACTAGATAATTTTTAAGCTCTAGAATAATTAATTTCTAAAAATCCAAAATTGAGTGGTTTTGTATATAACGGCATGAACAATTCGAGTAAGGGCTTCTCAGATTATTATTAATTATGTGTGATAAGACAGCTAATTCCTAAACACCACAAAAAATGTCAACACGACCCATCTCCTCATTCCGTCCATGTCAAGCCTACCATAAAAAATATATTAACAAAAATAATACAATAAAAAAGTGTAAATAAAAAGGGTAATAAATAAAGAACTAAAAAAGGTGTCATAGATTGGGATGAAAGGGAGACGCCATAACATATAAACTTTAATAAAATGAAGTATGATTGCTCTATAGAACATACCTGTGAGCCAACAAACTGCATTCCAGTTTGGCGGGACAAAAAATAGTTAACCTATTTAAACAAATACCTCTGAAAGAACACTGACACAATCCAAACAATTTTTTATTTATAATTGAGCCCTTTCCCGGAATAATGTTGTATCCAAAAAAACCATCAATGTTGAGTTATTGATAGAATAGAGCAGTGTATATTATTATGCACCTTTTAAGGTAGGGATTATGGTAATGAAATATTTTTAGGCCTGTGGCAGCATTTTTAGTCATTTGTGGAAGTACATTGTACAATGTTGTTCATCAAAACCACAGAGCATGCTTTAATTCATGTGAATAAAGGGATAAAATGAACATCTTATGGCTTCAGACAGAAAGACTTCAAAGTCAAGAAGCGGAAGGATGCAGGAAAGTAGTATTTGTCCAGAAAAAATAGTATTATCAAGCCTGCTTTTAAGCCTTTGCAGGTACGTGGAATAATGTTGTAAGTTGATCTCATGACAATATCTCAAACGTAAATGATTTGATTTCTTCACATCGTTATTTGCCTTTTAAGCTCAAATATATCAAAGACACATGGAATTTTAGATTAGGAGAACATTTTTCTTTCTGCAAGATACGAAGAGTAAAAAATATATATTTTTTGGAATAATGTTGTGTGTGAAATTTTCAATATTTTTTCACTAACTCAGCATAAATTCTTGTAATTAATGCAATATTAATTGCCTTTCTTCACGACTTTTTATTTAAAACTCTTAAGAATAGTATTTTAAATATTAAATGTTATGAAACACAACTGGTTTATTTTTTCCATTTTTCTCAGAACAAGAATATAGTTGGATACAACCTTTTTCCAGGCAAGGGCTCAATTATGTAGAAGTCTTTTTGTTGTGTCAGCTGTCAATGTCAAATTTCAGGGGTAGGTATGTTATTTCTATGGAGCATATAATAATATTTATACACAGTCAAATTTGTCTACTAGTATGCAGAAAAATCTCTGATAAAAATCATTGAAAAGGCCTTCATTATAAGTGTTGGTAAACTCTGTTGTCATAAACAAAATAGACTATGCATACATTATAAAAGCATTTTTTAATAGCGATTGTGCATGCGATCGGTTAATTCAGTATGTCAGCTTGTATGTTGGCTACAAATTAAAAATAAATAATATTATATTGGCACTAGAGTCCTTGCCCGGAATAATGTTGTATGCAAAATATTCTTGTTAAGAAAAAGTTTGAGAAAAACGAAATTAGTTATATTTCTTTACATTTTTAAAATTTGTAAACACAATAAACATACAATTCTTAAGAGTTTTTTAGGAAAAGAAGTAAAGAAAAGCAATTATATTAGTATTTCATCAATAACTCAAAATTAATAGATTTGTTAGATACAACATTATTCCGGGCAAGGGCTCAATTGATGACAGCGAGGGAAAGGTTGAAAGAGAATGTATCACTATTCTCTTGTTGCCTATGACATTGAAATGGGGAATGAGAAATGAGAATGGATGGACGGTGAGTGGGGAATGGGGGGCAATGAATGGGGAGACAGTGAATGGGAAACAGTTGAAGGCGAATGGAGATAGGGGAATGAGAAGTGGGTGTGGGGAAAAAGGAAAGTGAAATGGGAGAAGGTGAATGAGGAAGACAGGACGGTGAATAGTGATAAGGTAATGAGAAGTGGGGATGGGGACAGAGAGTGGGGAACAGGGGACAATGAATGGAGAATGGGGAGACGGTGAATGGGGAATACGGAACAAGGTGAATGGAAAAAAAGGGAATGGGAAGTGGAGATGGGGAAACGATGGGTGGGGAATGGGGAACAGTGAATGGGGAGACAGCGAATGAGGAACAGATGAAGGTGAATGAAAATGATGGAATGGAAAGAGGGATTGGGGAAAGAGGAAATCAAAATGGGAGAAGGTGGATGGGGAACAGAGGACGGAGAATAGTGAGGAATGGGAAGTGGGGATGGGAACAGAGAGTGGGGAACAGTGAATGTAGAATGAGGAGATGGGGAATGGGGAGACTGTGAATGGGGAATACGGGAAAAATAAAGGGAATGGGAAGTGGGGATGTGGAGAGACGAATGAGGAAAGTGTTGGAGAAGCGTCTACATACCTGAGAGCGGACCCTCTCCCAGACGAGGTCGGGAGTGCGCAGGCTGTGCACGTCTATCTCGGTGTTGGAGTGGCCCATATTGCACACCACGCAGCCGTTCTTCATGCGCTCCATGTGCTCCCGCGTCACCACTCCCTTGTTGCCCGTGGCCGTAATCACCAGGTCCACATTGCGGATCACCTGCAACATTTTCGCAAATAAAATGATGTTGAGATTGCCTCAGAACAGCTACGCTATTAATTTCGCACAAGATTTCCAACTGCCTGGAGCCAATAGGACTAAGGCATTCCTGTGGCGAGTGGGGAGGAGAAGGAAATGGGGATGTTGAGAAGTAGGTTCTGAATGGTGATCTTTCAACAGGGCGGTACTGAGGGTATCTACCATTCTGGCATGACAACACAATATTCATAGTCTTTATTCGTTATTACTACGTAATCTGATAATTTTTTAAATATACTAACCTCGTTAAGTTTGACTACTCTGCATCCATCCATGGAACCTTGTAGGGCACATATTGGATCGATTTCTGTTACATACACCTGTAAACCAAAATTATATCCATTAGTATTGTCACATGGTTACAGTACAGGGATTTAAATAAAAAAAATTGCGGCATATTTATTCGTTTTGCCGCCTAAACATTTTCTTCCAATGGGTAATTCTGTCAGAAGACACTGACCTGGTGAAGTATTCCCTATTCATTGGAGAAGGTTCAGAAAAAATTTCTGAGATTTCTCTACCCGAGGGAGTTTGGCCACTACCCGTGGCTCTATCCTAGCGACTTTCTCTTAGATATGCTCGGTATGAACCATCTACGAGTCAGAAGGGAAATGCTCATTGTAAGACTGACATTGTAAGACTTCAGACTGATTCGTGGATGGTTCGAAAACTCGACTATCATGGAGAGCATTAGTTTCTACGTTCCCGATAGTTATCTCTGTCACCGACAGCGTAGACTGTTTTATCTCTCGGCTTGCAGAACTAACTTGCCAATGGTCATTCGGGAGATCATGTCTTGTTGTTAAATAGAATCACTTTGAATATCGATACGTTTAACATCAATGGAGCACAATTTAGACGGCAAAATTTGTTGCTGTTAGTTTAAATCTGTTTATCTGATCTTAAACATTTTCTCTCTTTTAAAAAAGCTTTGAAGTGTTAATTTTATAATGTTTTTAAAATTAATAAATTGAATTGAATTGAACACAGTGGGCATGTATTAGAATGCCATAACATGGACTTAAAATACTGAATGCAATTCTAGAGAGAAGACGTCCAGTCGACCGCTCCAGACAAAATTAGGGAAAACAACTCGTGAGTATTTGCGAGGAGAGGCTGTTTTGTATTATTACCCTTCTCTAAAACAGGCATTATCTAGTGAGGCAGGTCAACTTGCTATATCATATTTTATCTCAATAAATGCCAGAGTTGCCGGTTTATTTATTTATAAATTCCAATATGAGTTCGAGTTATGCAACCTAGATATCGATGCCACTATTGTCAGTTTCGCCGATGACACTGTCCTACTCTTCCAAGCAAAAGATTGGCTTACCGCATATTCCAAAGCGGAGGAAGGAATTCAACAGGTAAAATATTGGCTTGACTCGAACATATTAACTCTAAATGTACAGAAAACCAAATACTTACTGTCTAGTCTCACCAATATCCCAAAGTCAAACCCAGCCCCGCCATTAAAAATACACAAATGTAAAAATTCATCTCTAAACCGAAACTGTGACTGCCCATGCCTAGAGCAAGTAAACATTATCAAATATTTAGGAGTAACCTTCGATACACACCTGAATTGGAAGCAACATATACATAATACTACAAACAAAATCCGAAAATCTATATACTTTTTCAAACAAACACGCAATTTCCTTCACCTAAAACTTTTAAAAACAGTATATTACTCATTGTGCCAATCTCACATCGAATACGGAATTCTAGCCTGGGGTAATGCATATTCCAATGCCCTTGATCCCATCATAAAAGCACAAAAACTAATCATAAAAATAATTCTTAAAATGCCGCTTACTACCAGCACTGATACTATCTTCAATTCCTTCAATGTTATGGACATAAAACAGCTCTACTCAAGATCCATATTACTTAATTTACACAAAAACAACAAAACACCATACAAAGCTACACAAACAATACACAATACCCGAGCCAAAAACAACGAACTTCTCCAAACTCCTTTTTTCAAAACCACCTTCGGGCAAAGACACTCTAAATACATAGCTTGCAAACTATACAATACACTACCAACTACGATCAGACAAAGTGACTCCTTTACAAAATTCAAACAAGATATTAAAAAATGGATTATAAGTATTGGACGCCACACTATCACAAATATCTGTAAAATAAATCACACATAGACATAAATAACTATTCACATACAACCTAACCCATATAAAACAAATGAAAATAATGGAATCCTGTCAAATTTAACCTATAAATAGACTAGGCAGAATTGATTTCATTACTCCATCTCCAACATTTATAAAATAACTCTCTTTAAAAGATTTATTACCCTTCCAATCACCCTTCTGTTTTAATTCTATTCATAATATGTATTTTACCTGAAATATCCTTGTAATTACTATATTCATTTATATACCTGTACGCCTGTCTCGACACAGGTATACCCTAGTGAGACAGGCATACAAATAAAACCTTTGTAAACATATTTTATTATAGATAAATAAATAAATTAAAAAAATATTGAGGCTTGGTGAAAGTGGCAGTGTTGAGGTTTGGTGAAAGAAAAAAATACTGCAGGTCCAACATTCGATCCTTGTGGTACACCACTTTATTTAATGTAATCAAATAACAAATAAGACCAGTGTTGTTTAGCAGAGTGATACTTACAACACATCCAAGAGCCCGGAGTGCCTGACAGCAGCCTTTTCCCACCTCTCCGTAGCCGCAGACCACCGCCTGCTTGCCCCCGAACATGAGGTCAGTGCTGCGCTTCAAAGCGTCTATGATGCTTTCCCTAGACAAAACAATTTATGAGTTAATTTTCATCGTTGATAAATTTTATCGAAAGACGGCAACATCTATAATTTTTTTTTAATAAAGCCTATTTTTACAGTCCTCAATACTTGCTACTGAATCTTCCTTTTATGCTTCATAACACCTAAAATACCAAACAATTTTGGAGGCAGATATGGGTACCTCCGTTCCGGGAACCATTTATCGGATAATCAACACCTTTGCCGTAGGTAACCCCAAGTGGTTCGCTGCATCTAGTGATTTAGCAGGGGTGCCCGGGTTCATGAGATGAAGTTTGTCTAGGTCTTGGGGGTGGATGCGTCTGGCCATCTTCTGCATGTCAGGACGGACCGAGAGCGATTGGTTGAGGGAGGCCTTTTGACCTCTAACCCAGTTACACTACAGTAGTGATGGATTCATACTTCTGTCGCTCTCTTGATTTTTTTGTGATGTAAGTATTTTTTCAATGTAATATATCAAACAATAATAATCTAAACGAAAATATGAAAGAGAACAAGACACAGAAAAAATCTCCAAAACTTATAAAAAGAGTTTTTCTTATAAAAATTGAATTTTTTCAATGTTTAATTTATGTTCCCAGATCCCTGGGGCGTATGTGTGGTAAAACCATGTACAATCGTGTGAGAAATGTGGAGATCCGCGAAGAATGCAAGGCTGATGTAAGCGTAATGAGTAAGATTAAGAAAGGGATGCTCAGATGGTTTGGGAATGTAGAGCGAATGAACGAGGAAAGGAGTGTAAGGAGAATATATGACGCAAATGTGAATGGTAGAAGAAGTCGGGGACGCCCGAGGAAGACATGGCATGACCAAGTGAATCAGATACTTGAGTCGGGCCATGTGAAGAGTCGGAATAATAGAAGAGTATGTATGAGACGATGTATGAATGTGAACGAGGCAAGGAGTGGGTGCCAAGATCGAGTTGTTTGGCGGCCCGTCCTCTGTGCCTACCCCTGCGGGAAAACGGCGTGATAGTTAGTTAGTTAGTTTAATTTATGTATATTTTTTTAAATTGAATAAAATGTAATATTTCTGATATACAGAGTAAGATTTGTCATTTTGTGTGAAACACACCCCCTGAGATCTAATGTTCTTTCAAATTAAAGTAGTGATAACTTCACAACTGTTGAAAAAAAAAACAATAACAAATTATTCAAATAACTATACCAATTGTCATCAAGCATCAAATATGTTCTACCGCTGTCAGTTTTAATTCAGGTCTGAAAGGGTTAACCTCTTATTTGACGGAGACGCGCCGGCGCGCGCGTATTGTGCGCATGCGCGAGAAAATAATTCGAAAAAAATTCGAACAAAAAATGTTTGTCTGCGATTTTGGCCCTTCTATGTACAGAATTTGTATGAAGAACAAGGTCAGAATCGCTTGCGCCAACATTACCCCATACGATGGGTAAAAATTTCATTCACCTTGCAACCCCAGAATAATTTTAAACGATTTTATCTGTGTCATCGAAATGTCAGATTTGGCGAGAATTTTAACGGTCAAACTTGATGCGTGTTCCTCGACTAAAACATCGTAAAACCTATTAATTTACGTAATTAATGCAAGTAATGTTGTTTTGGTACATAGTTTATTGTTCTAGGAATGTGTTTCGGTCAATAAAATATATAATAGCTCAAAATTAATCCACAAAACATTCAATTCAAAATCGTGTTTTGTTACGAAATTTCCGTATTTTTCCTGGAATTTGCTGGCCTTTGACGGGTTAACTCATTCTGCACGTAATTAATAAATATATTGTTAGCAATAATAAAACGCTAAGTGAATATTTAGAATGAAATATATTGTCTCCACGGTAAATGACAATAATAACATCCAACAATCGTCAACATTATGACGCGCCATTCAAATTCCCAACCTTGGCTTTCGGTAGAAAGGGCAATCTGCAACCTGCAGGAATTAGTAGTTCCAGTCAATCCCTTCTTTACCGACCGCAGCAGCTGGAGTAGTTTCCCTGTTGGCCACCAGAGGGGCAAGCATTACCTCTGACGGCGGATGAACGAACCAAACGTGTGAGGCGGCAATATTTAAGTATGCTGCTAACAATATATATATATATTTGGGCTTAAGTGTATAAAATGAATAGATGTCTTACCTACAAGAGTAGAGGTTGTCAAACTTGGTTTTGGTGACAGAATCGTTAACATTCATAGCGGGAACGCAAAGTTTTCCCGCTTTGCTGAGCTGGTACAGTCTGTGCACCCCCGTCACACTCTCCTCCACAATTCCTGGAACAGAAGCCGAAGAAATCATTGCTTAATCCAAGGGCCAACATCAAAACTCACTTAAACCTTTTTAACATAAGTCAAGTTATGCTTTGTGAAAGGTTCTATACTATAAACCTAAGGCATAGATTCTCAACGTGAGCGGTAACGCCCCCTTGTGGGCGTTTGAGACTTTCAGGGGGGCAGTAGAAGGCCCAGAGAAAATTGGAGGGCGTTGAGATGGCACAGTGAGGGTGTGGGCAGGTAAAAAAAATATGTTCTAAAAAAGACAAAAAAACGAGGGTGCTTTAGATCACACAACTGAAGTAAAACTTCACTAACATATATCTCCTTCTCAACTTCCGTTCACCTCGCCCGACCGTTTGCCTCGCCCGATCACACTTTTCATAACGCTCTCGTCACGCATTCACCGGCTTACTCCCCAAGTCAAGCGTGTTTGAAGGCCCGACCGTTCGCCTCACTCGATCACACTTTTCGTAATGCTCTCGTCACGCATTCACCAGCTTACCCCCCAAGTCAAGCGTGCGTAAAGAAGATTTACTTAAAAAAAACATGCTAATCACATACTAATAATCTTACGTGTATTATTATTATTAAGAATTGACACTATATCATGAATACAAGAAGGAAGGAGGTAGCAACCCGGTACAAAAGAATTGCTTTTTTAACTTGCTAAACAAAAAGATATAACAAATAATTGAATATATTTTTAGTTGAATAATTGATCGCATTACATTTGATAGACTTGCAGCCGACCTACCCTTGATGGCCTTGAAGGCGGCCGGGTGCTTCTTCAGCATGAGGTGAGTGGCGTCGCCCCCGTCGTCCAGGATCATGTTTGGCTGCCAACCCTCGGCGGCTATGCAGCGGTCTATGCACCACCAGAAGTCTTCTTCTGTCTCTCCGCGCCACGCAAATACACTATAACCTGAAAATACAATAATTTTATTCAATATTTTAAAGCCGCCTTTCCTTACGTAAGTTTTTCCCGTTAAACTAACGGCAATATTAACAATGTAAACGGCACCGTAAGTCACCTACCGTAATTTATAACAAGTTACAGTAGTCATTCTTACTTAAGTTTTTGACTGGTCGTCGCCCCAGTGCTAAATTGTACAAACGATCATTTTAGTTTTTGATCAATCTCCATTTTTAAATTAATAATAAAGTATCAAAAATGATAATTTATCACTAAGAATTATTTAAACTAATGAGACCTTTACCTTATGGAAATAGTTGTATCTTAAACATCTATCATAATGATTCATTAAAATAATTAAAGAAAATCTCTTCTTCTTCTAAAATTTGCTAATGGTCATTTGGACAATTAAGAACTAAGGCGACGAGGTCTTATTGCATCAGTGCTAGATTCGTATACATATATTTTTTTGACAGTTTGTCACCTTAGTTCGTATTTGTCCAACAGACCATTAGAAAATTTTACGGGAGGAGAAGGTTTTCTTGCATTATTTCAATAAAACGTTATGCTCGGTGTTTAAGATAAAGCTATTTCCGTTAAAGTAAAGGTCTCATTAGTTTAAATAATTCTTAGGTGATAACTATCATTTTTTATACTAAGAAGAACTGAGGCAACGATTTGTCTCCGAAACAGGAGAATATGTATATTTTTAAACAAAGTTAGGTATTCTGGAAAATGTCTTATTATATAAACATGAAATAAATGTAAGTGTACGGCCTGAGTGGTTAGCGTTCGGCGTGGCGGTCAGCGGGGCGGTGGAGCTGTCAAGAGCGTGCTCACTGAGTTGCCTCAGTGCACGCTCAGCGTTGACGGTCACCGCTATTGTTTTAATCTCTGCGTCATACGATATTGTTGATATGTACTTGGAAGAAAGTTTGTGGTAAAAATATAATTTTGAGTCAAGACAAGGTCCCAGTGATATTGTTATGCAAGGGGTTTGGAGAGTTTCATACATTGTTTGAAACATTAAGATTGAAAGGAGATAAATTTTATGAGTATACGAGGATGACAGTGGCAAATTTTGATTATATACTGCAGAGAATTGCTATAACTCTTTTATTCTTTATAAAGAATGAGAAGATAAACATATTTCAGGCTTATTCTGTATTTCTGAAATGATTTCTTCAAACGACATTGTGCCCACGCTCTTGTCACCGCTGCAAAATCACAAACTCGTTTGAACCTGCACGTTACGCCCCGCTCGACGCAAACATGCACGCTGCTGCCACCGCGCCGCTCGGCCCCCACTCAGGACGGTGCCATAGTATTTGAATTATGTATTATGCAAAAACATGTGTTTGACATGAACGCTGCACGCTCCGCCCTGCCCCACGCTCGATTTAAGCGTGCACTCAGGCCGTACACTTAGTTCTGTACTAAAAATAAAATCCATTATATGGTAAACAGAAAACAATCACAAAAAACTAGTTTTTATACTGATATATGAATAAAACTCAACAAAATAATTGGCGCAAGGTTCTGAAAATTCTCACTCAACATTTTTCTACTCCGATGTTCGATAGGTTCATTTTCTAAACACATATAACTTACTAGGCACATTTTTAAAGTGAAACGCATGTAAAGCGTGGTGTTTCCTCATTCTAACACCGTTTAGACCACATTTCTCACCATGATAGTAAGGGAGACAATGACAATGACAACAATTTCTATGAGATCTATATGAGTTGTTCTTAAAAACGAACAAACTAGCCTGAGGGGTTAAATATTCAATATTTAATGCACCGTGAACTTAAATCATTGTAATACAATCCTAACAATGTAGATTTGTAAAGGTGTACGGAAAGAATGGACACAGGACTCGTTGAAAGGCAAATTAACTCTAATGATGGTGTTGTGACATAAGTAACGAGCATTCAATTACGCAATATTACATATTTCACATACGCAGAATATTTACAAAACAAACTACCTGGATAACAACAGGAAATAGTTTTGCGAATGACAAATGAATACAAAATTATGCTTCCCATAGCTAATAATACGCTATGAACTAGATTTATAAATAAATTAATATTGTGACACATTTCTGACAAAACATTGGTTCTGTACCCGGGAAGCACACGGATGCAGGTCCAAAAAGGTAAATGTTCAGGAGAGCCAAAAAAAACATTTTTCTGTAACTATGGTCTCATTAGACTCATTATTACACTTCTTTAGTAAGAAGCCAGGTAGAGTATAATTCGCCCATTTGGTCCCCATTGTATAAAATACATTCCGACAATATAGAAAGGGTACAGCACAAATTTCTAAGATTTGTTAACTTTAAGCTGAATATTCCAATTAAAAATATTAACTATGTCCTTTTGATGAAACAACTCAACTTAATTACGCTGTCAGATAGGCGGATCATCTCTGACCTTGCACTATTAAATAAAATCATTAATAATTGCATTGACAACCCTGAAATTCTCGCCAAAATAAAATTTTATGTACCGACCAGAAATACGAGGCAAAGTGCTACCTTCTTCGGTGACAATTTTAAAACAAACTATGAGGCTCGTAGACCTTTAAATAGCATCATTTTGGCAATAAATTTGGGAATATTGTAGACATGTTTGCAGATTCTGTATTTGTTATAAAACAAAGTCTTTATAATTACTTTAATGAAATGTATGATTTTAATATTAATTAATTTTATTTTTTAGTATTAATTTAATCATTATAATTGTGTACTACGTACCTGCCTAACTATTATTATCTATCTTTGTAAAAGCTCACTAGGGCGTAAATAAATAACTTCTTCAGATATCCATGCTGGTAGAAAACAAAAAAGTTATTATTAAATCAATTAGTTTTGTTTTAAAAACTAGCATATTTAACTCATCTTTTGGGAGGCGGGAATGGGTACCGCCACCCCGGGAACCTTTATTGGATAACCAACACCTCTGCCATAGGTCACCCCAAGTGGTTCGCTACGTTTGGTGATTTATTTTGGTGCCCGGGTTTATGGGGTGAGGTTTGTCTAGATCTTCGAGGCGGATGACCAGGACACACTGAACCCCAGATTCCTACTCACCCCTTAAACCCTTTTCCTTCCCAGAACTCTCCTCTCCTTCCTTTCCTTAAAAAAAAACCCCTCCACACAGCATCCTCTAAGATGACATAGGGCCTGATTGATTTCGGTCCAAAAATGGATCACATTTCCCTACCATACGTAAAACATTTATTGTAATTATTTAAAACGCTTCCTTGACCAGCCATTTATTTTAAAACGTAGCTATTGAAATGCTTTATCTATTATGGCCATAGATGTCGCAAATCCGAACTTCGTAGACTATTTTAGAACGATGAATACCTCACAAGAATTCCAGCTCCCGTTTGGAGCCAGTGAGACTATGGCATCCCCAATCGGGGTAAGTTGTGAGGCTGAAGGAAGTGGGGAAAGGGAAGGAGATAGGGAAGAGGAAGGTGGGGAAGTACCTGGCTATTCAGATCTGGTCACCAAACTCGGCCAAGGCCATTTCAAGAAACATTTCAATTCTGAATGGTGGTTTTACACCAGGGTAATACTGAGAATGTCTTCCACTCAGGGACCAGCCGCAAATATATTATATACACGGACATATGAATATATGGACCTGCCCTAAGTGATAAAAACGTATTATTTCCCCCTCCACATGGCGCCGGCTGGAGCTCCTCCTTGGAACCGGCTCGCTCCATGGGGAGGGGATAGAGCCTCGCTTGAATCTAAAATGTGTGACGTCATCATTCTTGCCGTGAACAGCTAGAAGGTAACATCCATACATTTAACGAAATACAACGCCAAAACGGTAGCGTATTCTATACAATATATCTACATATCAATGTGCACATAGCGAATGTGGGCGGTTCTCAAGTGTGCTCATCGGTGGTTACAGGGGTAAGTAAATTATGAAACATTTGTAATAGTGTTTTAACTAAACACGGCAACAAAATATTGCTATGTGTATTGGGGCGAGTCTTTTTGGGGCGAGCATTTGGCCTTAGCAAATATGTTATTATCATGGCAAGCAATTCGCGCTCCCATGTAAAAAGGTCTATTCATTCAAAGCAGATTTTGCTTTTAAGAACTAAATGGTGATATTGTAATGCGAGATGCCTATTTACTGTCAGATTGATTGTATAACGAATCACAGTCATCTTTCCCCTCTTCCCCCTTCATAGTTTGGTTTTACCCCCTCGTCTGTATCTTCTGGTCTATTGAATTCTGATGTCTATGATTATATATTATTTTAAATTAATTAATTGTGAAATAACACAAATCAATCAAATAAAATTTATTTGCCCACGCCATTTAATCAAGCAATAAAATAAGGAGGAAGGTTGAGAAGTACCGCGCTATTTAGATCTGGTCACTAAACATGTCTGTTGACATTCCAAGCACTGTTTCGAATCTGAATGATGGCCACTCACCAGGCCGATACTGGAATTATCTACCACTCCTGCTAGGTTAGGTTAGGTTAACCTCCATCCTTGCTACATGTTTTACCCAACGGAGTATTCTTCATTATGTATATAGAGGTTTTTTGTAAATAATTACATAGTAACTGTTGCATCTCTTAATTTCCAATATGAACCCCTCCGAATTTTCGAGAATATTAGCTTTTGGTGTCTTAAACGAAATGACATTTTACGAAAACTTTCAGTTATAACCGCTTCACAATTAAAGCTCTATAAATGAAACATTTCTGAATGTAGCCGAATAGTAAAAACTGTTTTAGAAAGGTTACAAAATAGGCTTTCAAATTATTATATTACAAATAAATATTAACATTTGTAAATATTAAAATTTAGAATGCAAACATTAAAAATAGGTAAAAATGACTCACGTGATGTTTTTATGTGAAAACGGTACTAAAATCACAGATTATGCAAACAACAATACTTATTCTATTGTATATATGTGTAATAAACACTTTTGTCACCTCACTTTTTTATCATTTCATATAAAAATATTTAATAAAAATTTAAAATGTGGAGCGCAGTGGAGCTGCCGGTAGCAAATTTGCGCGGGTAAATATTTTTGTCAACTACACGATTGACAGCTGATTCCTGTTATGTATTTCCATAGACAACTTGATAGAAATGTGCAGCTTGATCTACTATCAACCTTTGACTTTTTGTTTTAGGGATGTAACTAAAACAATAACGGAGTTATAACAATTTCTATGGAAACACACGCGCTGACGTATAAACACGCTTATTGTACTTGACTGCTGTCCTATTTTTAACGCTTATATCTGCTTACGTTGCGGAGGGGTTAATACAACTTAAGATGAGTTGGGTATCATCTAAATATGTTTTAGGTTCATGTGATTTCTAGTTCTAATATTAAACGGGACAGACGTCCATACTAGACTAGGCTCTAAGTAATTCTACTGCTCCCGTGAATGGACTGAAAGTGCTCGTCCAACTCTCCAATGCTTCGGCAATCATCATAACTGTTCATACCTAAGACACGAACAACGATAGATGGTACTCTTCTGATATCATACTCAACTGCCATCTGTTGGGATATAGCAGAACTTCGTAATACTAACTAAGCCATCGACATCTATTGAAGGAAGCTGAAACTATATGAATAATCAATACACTACTGTAGTAGACACGAACGATGATAGAGGGTATTCTTGTGATATCATACCCAACTGCCATCTGTTGGGATATAGTAGAACTTCGTAATACTAACTAAGCCATTTACATCTATTGAAGGAAGCTGAAACTACGTGAATAATCAATACACTACTGTAGTGGTGATAATTAAATAAAATTCACAATTAATTTATGGTAAACATTGTCTTTCGTACAATCAATTTGCAAATATGTCACCATTCAATAATAGTAAAACAGTACAAAACTAAAACAATAACTTTATGGGATAACAATAAATAACCCAAAGGAACTAATTCCCTCAACTGCTCGTTAAAACAAACTGTAAAAAAAAAAAAAAAACCTTTCAACAAAAGGCTTATGGAAGATGCGCGGGCAGAACTGTAAGGCAACTCAACTTTCTCAAGATCTCACATGACCTTATATCGGTCAGACCATCTGTAAGCCTGAGCGGCAGGGTGCAACCTCTAACCAATAGCATCCCTCGTCCCTAACTAGTAAAGGACGAAGCAATTCGGGAAAGAGAAGGTATTCGAGATTGAATACTTATAAATATATTGACGGCCGGCGTAGTCCAGCGGTAAGGCTCTTGATTCGCACTCTGAAGGTCGCGGGATCGAATCCCGGCGTGGCAAATAAATTTTATTTGATTAATTTGTGTTATTTCACAATTTATTAATTTAAAATAATATATAGTACATTTGCGGCACGTTCCAGGGTGGAAGATACTCTCAGTTTCGCCCTGGTGTAAGACCACCATTCAGAATTGAAATGTTGCTTGAAATGACTTTAGCCGTGTTTGGTGACCAGATCTCAGGTATTCATGTAATAATTTTTTTTTTTTCAAAACACACTCGAAATAATAATACATATACCTATATATAGCCACTGGAGCGATTATGGTAAAAAAAATGGACCACTTTTATTTTTCTGCGATTGATAGCGGTCCAAAATTGGACCACATTTTCCTACCATTCCTAAAACATTTATCGTAACTATTTAAAACATTTCCATGGCCAGCCATTTATATTTAAATTAAGCTATTGAAATGCTTTATCTATTATGACCATAGATGTCGCAAATCCGAACTTCGTAGACTATTTTAGAACGATGTTAAAAATAAATTTTTAAAATATTTTTTTCACGCCCAATTTTTGATCAGCTGTTAACGGTTAAAATTAAGTCCTTTTTCCATAGATACGCACCTTTCATTATCAAATATACAACAGAAAACATACAGAATCGAAAATATTCTATGTTGACTAGAATAAGTACCCCTCACGGCAGTTTCAAAATAACAAACACGCAGGATTCGCACAGTTATAAACTTTACGATCTTTTTAAATTTTTTTTATATATCCCACAAATATGAGATAAATGGTAAAATTCAGGTTAATTCATTGGCTATATGTAGGGAATGCAATCCCGGTATACCGGGATCCCGAAATACCGAGATCCCGCAGACATTTTGCGGGACTAATCTCGATCGAAAATTTTGCAGGAACCCGCTGGACTGGCGGGATTACAGAGAAGCGTAGTTCGTACGGATTTCAGAGCGGCGAACTAACTTGATAGCGGTTTTATTATACTTTCATGATCCATATAAGTGCGAAGAAGACAGAAGTCAATTAACGTTGGTGACACATTTAGTCTACCTTCAAAAAGTGTAATACGCAAGGCAATCAAAACTATAGTCGAAAGGCTAGAGTACACGGACACGGGTAACAACGCAGTAGCCACTGCTCCTGCTGACGCTGATGATCCTTACGATGACAATGACGATACTCCTCTCGCTAATCTGGAGACATACGCAGCAGCAGCAGCAGCAGCAGCAATGTCACTTCAAGACGAACTCGAACTTACTTTGATTAGTATGAAGAGTTCGAGATCAACAGCCCAACAACCTAGATCTGGCAATATGAGCAACCTTGAGGTTTTGATAAAGAAGGAAATGAATTACTTTGATTCCGGTGGATTAAAAGGCACATACCTTCAATTCACTTTCAATGTGCTAATGAATATTGTGCCAACCAGCGTGGAAGCTACACGAGCTTTTTCAGCCGGCATCAGTGTCCAATATCAGAAGCCGTTTATCAGACGACACAATTAATACTTTAACTTTTTTACGAAGCCATTTCCAAAATAATGTTAAAACTTATGATGCTTATTGTACAAGAATATTGTTTATCGTGTGAACGTTATTATTTAAATTTAAGTTGTTATGTAAATTTATGTCTTATCTTATTCTTTGCCAATTTATGACGTAAACTTTACCTATGTCTAACTAAAGGTATATTAATAAACCATTTAAAATGTCCCAAAGAACTTGTTTGATTAGATATGAATTTAAAACTCTAAAAACAAGGTTGGTAGATCAAGGTATTAGGTCCTTATTATACGATTGATTACATATTTAAATACCTGGATCCAGCGGGACTAAGATTGTTCAGTCCCGCAAATACCTGGATTGACATGGTCTTGCGGGATTGCATTCCCTAGCTATATGGCACTATAATAAATTTTTATGTCTCCATGTTAAAATTCGAAGGTATGATTTTTTTAATATTGGCGAAAAATTAAAAAAATGATCTTCTGGGAAATCTCAAGCAATTGAGGTAAATTTATTTATTTCCGTGGTGGCTCCAGTGGCTAAGATGGTTTTGTTACACTACAGTAACTGTAACAATAAAGTGTTTCCTCACCAGCTTCAGCGAGGGCAGCGGCCACCTCGTTCTGTGTGGAGTAGATGTTGCAGGCAGCCCAGCGCACCTGCGCACCCAAGGCCACCAGGGTTTCTATCAGGACCGCGGTCTGTGCGTTTATGTGAGTGCAGCCGACAATCTGGAAATAATAACAATCATTCAAATGGGTTTGTCAATGTGATTTGTGAGGTTATTAATTGATCGTAAACCTCCTTGCAATCCCAAGAAGATATGGCCAGTGTAACTTAACCCCGATTGTCGAAAGTGATTTAAAAAAGAAAGAATAGTAAGAAACAGTCGCGGGATCGAATCCCGGCGTGGCAAATAAATTTTATTTGATTAATTTGTGTATTTAACAATTATTCATTTAAAATAATATATAGTATATTCGCGGCACGTTCCAGAGTGGAAGATACTCTCAGTATCGCCCTGGTGTAAGACCACCATTTAGAATTGAAACGTTGCTTGAAGTGGCTTTTAGCCGTGTTTGGTGACCAGATCTGAATAACCAGGTACTTCCCCACCTTCCTCTTCCCTATCTCCTTCCCTCCCCACTACCTTCAGCCTCACAACATACCCCAATTGGAGATGCCATAGTCTCACTGGCTCCAGACGGGAGCAGTTGGGACTCTTGTGTAGTTTTCATGTAAAAAAAGAAAGTAAATAAAACCGGTAATCATTTACTTGATATCAATAAATCATTATGGTGATGCGTAATCAATCCTACTAATATTTTAAAGGCGAAAGTTTGTATGGATGTATGGATGTATGTATGTTTGTTACCTACTCTTTCACGCAAAAAATACTGAATGGACTTCTTTCACTAATAGAAAGCTTTTTTGCGAGTAATATAGGCTGTATGTATTGGTAAGCTCTGGCGTTATGAATAAGCTCTGGCATTATGAAATTATTTATTATACGTTTATTTTCCAGACCAAAGATATTCAAATACAAAAGAGATATGCTATGGTGTCCGCTCAACTGTCGGCGGACTACGCCCTAATTAGAGTAGTTTGCATACAAAAAGAATTTGTTCATTTTGTTGATTTTTTGAAGATGTGCATTAGTATTGGTTAACAATATAGTTTGAATACGGAAAGAATTTGTTCATTTAGTTTAACGTTCGTTTGGTTTATTCGTTAATTATTCGTTCATTTAGTTTATTTGTTAATTGGTAAACAATATCGGCGACACCCGGAAGCGCAGTCCCACATAGTAAAAACTGCAGATAGCACATCTACTTATATTTCAATATCTTTGGCCCAGACCAAAAGCAAAAAAAATCGTTGCTTGGTAACTGATTTTCAAAAACCTTTCACTAATAGAAAGCTACTTTATTTGCGAGTATTATAGGCTTTATATATTGGTAAGCTCTGGCGTTATGAAGTTATTTATTATACATTTATTTTCCAGACCAAAAGCAAAACAAATTAAGTAATTTATAAGTAATTTATTATTTAATGTGCGCTGTCATTTTGTTATTTGTTTAGGTTACTATGGAGATCTCTTTCGGAGTGGGGATAAGGAAGGTGGAGGAGGCGCAGTGGGAACCCCCCTAATACTATGCGAGCGAAGCCGGGGGCAAAAGCTAATATATATTATAAAAGAAAGTCCAAAAAAACTCAGAAACGAATCCCGGTACGATCAAGGGAGTTATAAGGTGTGGTAGATCTCTATCCCTTCTTCAGGATGACGGTTCCCGTTTTTACCTAAAGGGCGTACTTTTGAAGGTATAAGAGCTGGAAGTTTCGCCCTCTTGAAATTTCTAGAAGAGTCTTCCGGAAAGTTCTAGAAGGTTCCATAGACCTCCAAAAAGTTAAATTTCTGGAAGGAGTGGCGGAGTATATCGTGGAATGTTCGGGAATAAGGAATCGAGAATTGTCCTGAGCGAAGCCGAGTAACCCAGCTAGTATTATTATAAAAGTGTTTTGGTTGATTTTGAGGTTGCATTTTAGTTTAATTTGGCGTTAGTTTAATTTTTTTTCAGATGGTCAAAATAATTCCGCTTTACAATAAAATGCATACATATTTTTGAACGCATCCGAAAACTAAAAACTGTTTTTGAAGAGGTGATGAAATACACTTTCAAATTTTATAATTCAAAATAAACATTTAATTTTTAAATATACAAATTTTGCACGCAAACATAAAACAGTTTTAAAAATGGCTTACCTACGTTTTTTCCAACTAAAATTACTGATAAAGATAATAACGGGCTAGTGAAACTATGGCATCCGCAATTATGGGATATGTCTCGAGGATGATGGGATTGGGGAAGGTTGGGAAGTACCTGGGTATTCAGAGATGGTCACTAAACTCTTCTAAAGCCATTTCAAGGAACATTTAAAATTCTAATAGGAATAAGAAGTTGGGAGAACAAATTGTTTAAGTTGGAGGTTCCAATTTTGAAAATTAAATGATTGTTGAATTTTAATAATTTTATGCAATATGTAGGAACATTTCACATCACGCATGAATGCACCGACAACCGAAAATTATGATTATAAAAATGTGATACCTGAGGCGTATGTGTGTGAAACCATGTATGATTGTGAGAAATGTAGAAATTCGCAAAGAATGCAAGGCTGACGTAAGCGTAATGAGTAAGATTAAAAAAGGGGCACTTAGATAGTTTGAGCATGTAGAGCGAATGAACGAAGAAAGGGTGTAAGGCTGAAGTCACACGGTTCACTCGGATGAAGGTTTACTCGATGAAATGTTCCATTCTCGTTTCACCGCGTGTTCAGACGGTTTCTTTGAAAGAAGAGTTCACTCGACATTCTCGCTACGAAGTCGTCGAGCGTAGTCGCGTCGCGCATTGGAATTCGTTTGGAAGTCGTCGAAATAAATGGAATATTTATTAACGTATCCAAAAACTAAAAACTGTTTTGGAAAGGTGATGAAATATGCTTCCAAAATTCATTATTAGAAATAAGCACGTAATTTTTTAAAAAGAATAATTTTTAATGTAAGCTTTTTAAAAGTTTAATTTTTTTTATTCTAACTAAAATTACTGGTAACAAAAAAAAATAAAAACATACACTTATTTTGTTAGACAAATAAATTATAAACATTTCTGTCACCTCACTTTTTTGTCATTTCATATAAAAATAATTCATAAAAAATTCACAATGTTTCATAAATTTTTTTTTCAAATTCGATCAGAAACTTTGGTGCCATAAAAGTGTACATTCGTATTATTTTGTGGTTAATTGTTATATTGGATATATAGAGCATTATTTTCTCTTTCCAATACCTTTTAGATCATATTTTTCACTATGATAGTAAGGGAGAAACAACAATTTCTATGAGACGTGTAGGAGTTATTTCGAAAAGCGAACTAAACGGAGCATTTTGACGTCTAAGCCGCTCCGGCTACTCATCCTCACGCCAGAACCTTCTCGGCCAACTAATCGGCCAACTAATTCGCGAGTGAAAGACTGTTCACTGAGTGTTCACACACATCATTCGCGTCACGTGATGTTAAATTCTGGTTGCGAGTGAACAGTGCCGAAGGAAGCATTCCAACATTGTTGGATTCAGAGATGTGCTTTATTTCAAATAAATCCATTTCAAATGGAAATGCAAAATGGGTATTTTCCATTTTGCATTTTAAATGGTTTTTCTTTTCACCCATTCCCATTTTCATTTTAAATGCTTTTCTGAATGCATTTTCCATTTTAAATGCATTTTTGCAACATTCTTCCTACTATATTCACTCTGTCGGTCCATTGGTCCTTAACCTCGATATGAGAAATATTTACGTCCGTCAAGTTGCTCCCTGGTAGGAGCCCTGCCAAGCAGACGCTGTAATATTAAATTTTTGATAGAAGCTACTATTTTCTTACGCTGGCAACATTAGTCCCGCATAAATTTTTTGCGGTTTCGTAATCTGTCAAACTTTTAATTAAACTGTAGCTTTTTTCGACTTGTTTCTTTTTCGCGTCTTCATTTATTGCGTGGTCGTGGTGTTTTTGGTTTTACTTACATTAATCATGTAAGTACTGTAATTAATATTATTATTAGATTGAACTGTCTAGGTATGCACGCTTCAAAGAAAATCAATATGCTAGAATATTGTAGAATGCTATGTTAGTTTATTCACTTTGATTATATAAATGTCTAGATATAGCGCTCGAGTGACGAAGCGCCAAAAAAAAATATCTGCCAAAGGTTGGCAGATAAGCTCGGCCTGTCCGCTCAGTGGCGACACTATCGTTGTGAGTTAAACACGTGTTGTGTGACATTTGAAAATGACGATTTGCGCTATATCACTGTGCAGGAATTACATAGGACGATTGAAAACAACTAAAAATGTTACCTATCATCGGTAAGTTACCTTTAAATAACCATTTAGTTAAAGAAACAATTCAGTTTTAATAATGTAATTTGGTCTTAGGACAACGCCATTTGACGCCATGTTTACAGGGTTGCCTGTTCTTCAAATTAAACTTTCCCGATAATTATGTCGAAGTAAAAACTGATCATATTTACGGTCTTGTGCATCAAGTTAATTTGATAAGATATCACTATAAGACAAAATTGGATAATATTAACCGGGATGTAAAATCTATACGAAAACTGTTTAAAAAACAAATTCAAAGGGAAGGTCATTAAAAATAAATAATAACTATCGATAGCTTTAGTTTTAAAAAGTTGCATTGTCTTTTTTAGTGTGACATGTTTAGTGTGACATGTTAGTGTGACCCGGCGATGCACTGTGTACTGATAGGTGGACAACAGTTCTGCATCGAATACAGAGGTTTGCAACCATGTTTCAGTTAGAGCAATAACTTCAGTATTTTGTGAAATAACATTGTTCGAAAATTCACCTATTTTCATATTTAAACCACGAACATTTTGGTATTTTAAAGATAGTTTTGCCATTTTTAGGTAGGTATAGATTTACCTGGAAGTGGGCCACCTTCTTTATTTAATCATGATAAAAATTTAAATTTAGACACAGCGATACCTGCCAGTTGGCAGCGTCTAGGAATGTATCTTTCTTATTTTCCATATTTCTTATTTATTTGTTAAAAATAATCAAATAAAAATAAATCTCTTTTAACAATGATTTTCTTTTCATTTATATCATTATATGTAGAAAACTATCTTACTTAAATGAATTCAAAATTAAACGAATTATAGGTCCCGCAAAATCGAAACATATTTTTTACCCACTTTTATGGGAAATACTCGGGAGCTGGTATCACTCGACACGCCTACAGTGACGTTAAGCGCTTGACATCAACAATATAAGTTACGCATTCTTGTGTGCGTGTCACGCACACAAGTGTTTCAAATCTGGCCTGTTCTTTTTGCCGGAATTACAGCGCAACACTCTATCTAGACATTTATATAATCAAAATTTATTCAGTATTAGAGTTTTCTGTGACAATCTATAGTCAAATAATGGGTGCGCACTAGAAAACCTCATATTATATTGTCTCACTGTCCTGTATTTCTTTATTGTTCACAGGTGAATGTCCCCTCACTTGAGAGTTACTACACAAATGATGATGGCCCTAAGAAAAATTCCTTAAAAATGACATTATTCAGTTAATAATAGATACTAATATATTCCACTCAAATTCAAGATTTTTTTACACAGTACGTATAAGTATCTATGATTTTTTTTATTCCACAAGTTGATGGCCATTATTAAATAATAAAGTTGTTTTAAAATTCAATAATTGTTTTAATAGAAGGTAGAAGGCTGTTAGTTTTTACTCTCGTTTGACCTGAGAAACCATTTTGCATTATCAATGCATTTTGAAAATAGGTATTTTGCATTTTGCATTTCAAATGCTTTTCTAAAAACCATTTTGCATTTTCAAATGAAAAAGTTTTGACCCATTTCCATTTTGCATTTCAAATGGTTTTGGGTACCCATTTTGCACATCTCTGGTTGGAATGCTTCATTCGGTACTGTCTCTCTTCACTTTCGTGTTCACACGGATCATTTCGGGGGAAAGAGGCGGAATGAAATCACGAAATGAAAGATAAATGAACCGTGTGACTTAGCTTTAAGGAGAATAACATATGATGCAAAAATGAACGATAGAAGAAGATGTGGCACGATCAAGTGAACCAAATTCTTGAGTCGGGTCAGGTCAAGAGTCAGAATAACAGAAGAGTATGAATGAAACAATGTGCGTATGAAGCAAGGAGTGTGTCTTCTCTGCCTACCCTTCCGGTGAAACGTAAGATGAAAATAAATAAACTATGGACACGAAAAGAGATTGATAGCAGCATTAATAAAGAATTTTAGAGAAGCATCTTCGCTCGAACGGCACAATATTTCAACGCGTCTATCAACAAACTTTGCTAAAACTTTGTCAGTGCGCAGGGATGCGTGGTGGGGTTCACTACTCGCCCAAAAAAATAGAACGAAATGGATTGACTCTACTAAAGAGCTGACTAAACTACTCTACTAAAATTGTAGTGTTCAGACGCTTTTAGTTACTAATACACTCGATACTCGACTAAACTACTCTCCCAGTGCGAACGGCTCTTAAGAATTTGTGGAAAGACTCACCTTGGCATTTTTGAGTGGTTTATCCTCGCTGGCCCTTGTCCTCAGTGCGACGATGCCCGGCATTTCCTGCTCGGCGATCTCTATCTCGCGCCGCCCAAACGCGTGCTGCGCGATGTTACGCACGCAGAAGTCCGCAAAGCCCTTGGAGGACTTCTGCTGCTTCTCGCGCGGTGGCACCTCGTCCTCCGAGGAACTGGACCCTGCAATTATTAATCAAATATTATTTATTTACAAATTACGAGAGTTACAAAAGATCACGCCGACCTCTCAAGTAAACAATATCAGATTTACTCTTTTTGTGGATACTTTTTATTTACATTAGCTCCATACGGGAGGCCCTGAGAAAAATGATTTCCCTCAGGGCCTATGTCATCTTTGGGGGATGCTGTGTGTAGGGTCTTTTTAGGAAAGGAAAGAGAGGAAGTTCTGGGAAGGAAAAGGGTATTAGGGTGGGTAGGAATCTGGGAGTCAGTGTGTCCAGGAGTGACAGGTGTATGAATCCATCCCTCCCACTGCGGTGCAAGGTGATGTTCCAAGAGAGTACGGCTGGAGAAGTCAAAGGGACTCTCTCAACCATTCTGCCATGCAGCTGGTGGGCAAACGCATTTGATGCCAAAACCCGGACTAACCTCACCCCAGGATCTGGGGACCCCGGATAAGTCACAAAATATAGCAAACCACTTGAGGTGACCTATGGCAGAAGTGTTAGTTATCCAATAAATGGTTCCCGAGGCGGCGGTACACATACCCGTCTCCCAAATTGAGAACTGATATTGCACAAAAATTCCAACTGCTCCCAACCATGTGGAGCCAGTGAGACTATGGCATCTCCGATTGGGATATGTTGTGAGGCTGAAGGTAAGTGGGGAAGGGAAAGAGATGGGGTAGAGAAAAGTGGGAAAATACCTGGCTGTTCAGATCTGGTCACTAAACACGGCTAAAGCTATTTCGAGCAACGTTTCAATTCTGAATGGTGGTCCTACACCAGGACGAAACTGAGAGCATCTTTCACACTGGAACGTGCCGCAAATATAGTACATATTATTTTAAATTATTAAATTGTGAAACGGAGGCTGTCTCTATTTGTGTCGAGAAATAATAATTATTTATTATTATTATTAACTAAATTTTGATAGGTTAAAAAAAATTATAAAATTGTAGTCAAGATCCTGGAGTGGGTAACATAGCAGTTATTGACTTGAATATCTATCTATCCATGTTTCAAGAACATGTCATTCCCTAAAATTTCACCACCTCTAATTAAACTATTGAGTAACTACTCACCAAGTAAGTTTAATAATAGAATTAGCATGAAGATAAAAAAAACATAGACAGATTTTCAGACATAATCAATCATTAATTATTTTTCTTTTCTTTTTGTCATGTATACGGGGTGTTCAGGGACATACTTGACTTACTACTTTGGAGTAAAAAATATAAAAGAAATTTTGTTCTCAATGACATTTTTGATTTTTTTTTTCTACAAAAATTATAAAAAAATACTAGGTGCCCGACAGTTGGAGGTGGTGTAATTAATTGATCGGTTACTCGGCTGAGTGACCAGTGACGACATGCGAAAAAAATATTTTGATTTTGAAGAAAATTTTTTGAAAAAAGTCATTAAAAAGTCAACGGAGACCAAAATTTCATTTCAGAACTTGCTATAATAATATCAATGGAGCGACCGATCGACTTTATTTTTTTAAACAGAGATAATCGGAGGACTGGGAAATGACACAGGCTACTTTTTATCCCGGAAAAAACATTTTATTCCCGTGGGAAAATTCTTTATACAGTAATTTCCCCCTAATACCATGCGTGCGAAGTTAAAAATAAATATAAATAAAAAAATACAAATAAAATAAATAAAAAAACCGCATCTCATGAACCCGGGCACCTTTGCAAAGTCACCAAACATAGCGAACCAATAGGAGTGACCTATGGCAGGGATGTCGGTTATCCAATGAAAGGTTCCCGGGGCGGCGGTACCCATACCCGCCTCCCAAATTGGATTATACATATTACGGTAAGTTGAATATAACATTCGAGTGTATTTAGTAACCTAATCTCAAAATAAATATTGCGAAACTCAAACCAAACACGAGCATATTCGATCGCAAGTAGTAATACATGCACCATAAAACCGCATGATACAACTTTCGGACTAAATCAATTTATTGCAGCACGTGATGCTTTCTCTTTCACTCTTCTTGCACGGAATAACGGTGTGCTAAAGCGAGAAGGGGCATTTCGGCGACCATGACCTAGTTCGCTGTTCGCTGAATGAACGATTGCGCGACACGAGAGTCAATTTGATTAGCATTATTTTTTAATTGATCCTAACATCTGTATGTATGAAGTTAATTAATTCTCAGGAGCACTCCCTGGCCATTAAATGCAGCCTTCGTTAGTCCCAGCGAGAGGTATTACGTATGTCATCGACGACTGTTCTCTTAAGACCGTGCTTCCCGCATTTCTACCGATTTATTACTAAGTTTTAAAGCTCTCAAAAATATATATGTTATTCTTGAAGATAATATCTATACATTCTCGACGCCAAAAGGGTAAATATATGAAATTCCCTCAATAGAAAAAAATCGCAAAGTATACTCGAAAATGATTGAAAACACGATTTTTTCAGTTATTTTACGAGTTACATGTGTGAAAAAATTCACAGTGTTTCTTTAAATGCTGTTTTAGACAATCTACGACGACGACGTTTTTGACGACCTCCGTAGTACAGTGGGTAAGACTCTTGACTCACAATCCGGAGGTCGCGGGTTCGAACCCGGCATGCGCAAATAAATTTTATTTGATTAATTTGTGTTATTTCACAATTAATTCATTTAAAACAATATATAGTATATTTGCGGCATGTTCCAGAGTGGAAGATACTATCAGTATCGCCCTGGTGTAAGACCACCATTCAGAATTGAAACGTTGCTTGAAAATGGCTTTAGCCGTGTTTAGTGACCAGATCTGAATAGCCAGGTACTTCCCAACCTTCATCTTCCCCACCTCCTTCCCCTCCCCACTACCTTCAGCCTCACAACATACCCCAATTGGGGATGCCATAGTCTCACTGGCTCCAGACGGGAGCAGTTGAGATTCTTGTGCGGTATTCACTGTAAAAAAAAAAAAAAAATCCCCACGAGATTTTTGCTAAACGTTATTTTTGTTAAACGAGTCGTGTTTTATTAAACATTCTTTACAGCGCTCTTGAGGCGATTTTTCGCAAAAACAGCGCTATATAAGTTGTCCAAATTTATTATTATTCTCACAATTTTCGCTTAAATATTATCGTTTTTAAAATTAGCGCGCTCTCTCTAACATTCGTATTTACATATCTCTCCATCTTCTTCTTTTTGAAAGGGTACACCGCGCTCGTCTCGCATGAAAACGAAAAAGACCGAAGATACTAGAACCACGACGTCACGTACGACCTCTCGCTGGGACTATTATAAAAGTTACTGGCCTCAAAAGTAGGGAGATCGCGGGTTCAAATCATTACAAAGTTTAAACAATAACATAAAAATCAGATCGATTTTTCAATCAATAATTTTTTTGTAGAATTGCGCTCGTATGATGATGAAACGTTGATTGAATTTACTTTAGCCGTGTTTGATGACCAGATAGACCAGTTTGGTGACTAGAATAGCCAGGTACTTCCCAACCATCATCTGCCCCTTCTGACTCCGGATAATTTATTTATTTATTTATTATTTATTAACGCCCATTTTAAGGACTTTTACACATGAAAAAAATATGCAGTATTTATTATAAATAACTGAACTGCCTTAGTAACAACATTTTGTATATGTTTTGTGATTAATTGAAGATGTCCACTGACTTGGTATAATTATTTCCCTCCGTTAGTATTCTGGGCAAAGAGGAATGCGTATGGTAGTTAGTCCCAGATTTACTTCACTGAAATAAATCCCGACTTTAAGTATTACGTAGTGGAATTCGAAAGCTTATCAATGCAAGCAATTCTGGAATATCAACTTCTTCGATGGCACTACAGCCCATATCGAGCTTTGGCCTCCCGCAACATTCGCATCCAACTCCTCCTGTCCTCAGCGGCTGACTTCCAGTTTGTTACCTGGAGAAGATGTGCTGCATCCCTCTTACCTCGTCTTCCTACCTCAGTCTGGGTCTTCCCACTATTCTCCTTCCACCTGGGTGTCCAGTCATAATTCTTATTGGGACCAAGTACGTCATTTAAAATTTTATCTAGATATACCAAGTGAGTGAAAATCCAACTGTTTGACAATTTAGTATTTTGGACTCTTGGAGGTATTCACATAAAATAAAGCATTCAAGAAAAAACATATAAAACTCACATCTATGCGACATGCTGAACTCGATGTTATTAAAGTTTTTATTTTCCACTGTTTTCACTTGTACATCAAACAAAACTTAGCACTTTATGAGTTAAACAATCACATTATTTAATTGTTATAAATATCTGTTTTCCATAATAATTTCAGAAGAACACTTTAGCTACGAATGTAACCGGTTTGGTTTCGATAAAAACTATCAGCGTATAAAAATTGTTCATAGCCCCTCCAGACTCACGGCGAGAAGCCCCGAGAACACCCGAGAAGCGTGAATGTGATGAGTTTCTTGCATTCTCTTTCTCGGGCTCGCCTGTTCTCGGATAGCTGTCGGTAAATTTGGCCGCTTCAAAGGATTTCTCGGGCGAGAAGCGAGAAGACTACTACACTCACGTTTTGTCTCAATGTTGTTTAGTGAGCGGTTGAGAGTAGACGTGCGTCATATTTTAGTTTTTGTTTCGAAAATTTTGTTTCCTTGTGTTAAAAATGTGTAACAATCAACAAGAGTTGCAATTTATCGCACAGAGCCAAACCAGCAGCATTTTGAATATCGTCTGTAATGTCGTCCATACCGGATGGGAAACAGATCACGAGTGAGAAAAATGAGAGTGAGGATAAGTGCTTGTTCTCGCGAGAAGTCTCGGCGAGAACTTCTCGCCGAGACTTCTCGCCGTGAGTCTGGAATCGCCTTTATAGTTCTTTTAAACGTATCAAATGTATTTGTTAATCTGCGGCGAGATTTTTTCAAAGAACTTTAAACTGGGGTGACATTGATCACTCTGGGGTGACATTATTCACTTTGGGGCGACATTTATTATTCTGAGGGTGATACTGATCACTCTGAGGATGATTGATAAAATTGATCTCTCTGGACAGACAGAGATCTCTGAGGGTGATATTAATGACTCTGGGGTGACATTGATTACTCTTGGGTGAAATTGATCACTCTGAGATGACATTGTTCACTCTGGGGTGACATTGATAGCTTACATTGATCATTTTGAGGGTGATATTGATCACTCTCGGGGTGACATTGATCACTCTGTGTGACATCGATAACTTCAGATAACATTGATCATTCTGAAGGTGACATTGAACACTCTGGGGTGATTTTAACGACTCCGGGGTAAAATTGATTACTCTGGGGTGACATTGATCACTTTGGGGTAACATTGATAACTTGAGATAACATTGATCACTCAGAGGGTGACTTTGATAATTCTGGGGGTGGCATTAATAACTTCGAGGTAACATTGATAACTTTGGGGTAACATTGATAACTTGAGATAACATTGATCACTCAGAGGGTGACTTTGATAATTCTGGGGGTGAAATTGATAATTCTTGGTGACTTTGATCACTCTGAATGTCACTGACGAAGACCGTTTTATTTTTATTTGGTTAATATTTGATAATTCTGGGGGCGGCATTGATCACTTTGGGATAACATTGATAACTTGAGATAACATTGATCACTCGGAGGGTGACTTTGATAATTCCGGGATTGACATCGATCACTCTTGGTGACATTGATCAGTTGATCACTCTGAATGTCACTGACGAAGACCGTTTTATTTTTATTTGGTTAAAAAAAATTGTATTGCTGGAAATAAAAAAAATGATGTCGTAGATTATTCAAATCATTTTCCAACCCTCCTTGTGCCAAAAATACAGTCACGTGGTTTTCCTCCAGCTAGTCGAAATGATACCCAGATTTCACGTTAGGACACGTTTATAAATGCTTAAGTCCTTTATACAAGACAGGACACCAAAGAATTATGAATCAGATTATCAATGCTTAAGCCATTTATACAAGACAGGACACCAAAGAATTATGAATCGGATTATCAATGCTTAAGCAACTTATACAAGACAGGACACCAAAGAATTATGAATCGGATTATCAATGCTTAAGCAACTTATACAAGACAGGACACCAAAGAATTATGAATCGGATTATCAATGCGAAAGCCTTTTATACAAGACAGGACACCAAAGAATTATGAATCGGATTATCAATGCTTAAGCCCTTTAAACAAGACAGGACACCAAAGAATTATGAATTGCATTATCAATGCGTAGGTAAGCCCTTTATACAAGACAGGACACCGAAGAATTATGAATCGGATTATCAATGCTTAAGCCATTTATACAAGACAGGTCATCAAAGAATTATGAATTGCATTATCAATGCGTAGGTAAACCCTTTATACAAGACAGGACACCGAAGAATTATGAAAAATTGGTTTATGCGAGTTTGCAAGTAATTTGAAATATTATCTGTAAAGTCATCACACTTTTAAATATGTTTTAATTATATAAACTTGTTTTTTTCTCTCCAATTACCCTCCGGATATGATTATTTTATGCTCGCAATTTTAAAACATTTAAATAAAAAAAATACATTTGAGTTTATCACGATTTGTGTTCTTTTTATGATGTCACCGGTTTAAGGTGTGTATACTTATATGGTCATATCGCGTAATGGGCAAGATACGCGTAATATTGTAATTCATGTTTTATTTTATTTTTTCTAGTTTATATAAGTATTTTTAAGACCTTCACTATATTACCCATAATGCGGGAATCTGTTGGTCTGAAACAGCATTCGAACAGTGGTATCGTGATTAATTTTTGTTTATTATGTCGTATAGCGCTGGCTTCTTCTATAGCCAACGTTTCGGACAGCATTAGAGTAATCATCAGGGCAGTTGTGATGATGGACACTGTAACGATGGCTAAAGAAGGAGAAAGCGCCACATAACCCAAACGGTGACCGGACAACTCAGAAAGAAATCAACTCAACACCTCCTTTAAAAAGTCATTAAAAGTAATGAAAAAAATACATAAGAAACTAGCGAGTTTCCGGAATTTTTTTTTTTTTTTTACATGAATTCCACACAGGAGGCCCTGAGGAAAATAATTTCCCTCAGGGCCTATGTCATCTTTGAGGATGCTGTGTGGAGGGTTTTTTTTTAAGAAAAGGGAGGAGAGGAGAGTTCTGGGAAGGAAAAGGGTTTAAGGGGTGGGTAGGAATCTGGGGTTCAGTATGTCCTGGTCATCCACCTCCAAGACCTAGACAAACCTCACCCCATGAACCCGGGCACCCCTGCTAAATCACCAAACGTAGCGAACCACTTGGGGTGACCTATGACAGAGGTGTTGGTTATCCAATAAAGGTTCCCGGGGCGGCGGTACCCATTTCCGCCTCCCAAATTGCGTTGCAATGAGACTTAATAGAGAAATTGTTTCTCCCTGCATGTCCTTTCCCATTCGTCCCGTTCCCCTTCCCTTCACACAATCCCACTCCACGTTCCCTCTTCCCTTTGCCGCTTCCCTCGTCCCGCGAACCCTCCTCATTCCCATCGCGGGAATGCGCATATCAAATCCCCAACGTTTCATCGCAATCGGGTGAATGGTTAGCAACTCATAATTTCGTGACGTCAGAACTCACTATTGTATATAGAATCCATCGCGGGCATGCGCACATCAAATCCTCAAAGTTTCATCGCAATCGAATGAATGGTAAGCAACTCATAATTTCATGACGTCAGAACTCACTATTGTATATAGAATCCATCGCGGGCATGCGCACATCAAATCCTCAAAGTTTCATCGCAATCGAATGAATGGTAAGCAACTCATAATTTCGTGACGTCAGAACTCACTATTGTATATAGAATCCATCGCGGGCATGCGCACATCGAATCCTCAAAGTTTCATTGCAATCGGATGAATTTATTTATTTATAAAATACATGTTACATATATATTAGACATTTAAGTAGATTAGATTTATTAAATCACCATACTAGGCGGCTTTAGTAACCAAAGATAGTTACTTTTTAGTGAAATCTAGTGTAAACACATGGTACTAGTATGTAACGATGTTGAAAATTGGTTAGTTATAATAAAAAATAGAAAAGACAATATAAGAAGTGCGTAAAATAAACATGTAAATAAAATAAACAATGTAAACATGTGGTACTAGTATGTAGTGATGTTGAAAATTGTTAAAGTTATAATAAAGAATAGAAAAGAGAAAAAGCAGTGCGTAAGGATAGAATGGTTCAGCAATGCATAGACAACTCACATACATACATAAAAGCAAAATAATTTGATTTTTATAAATATATATATAGATTGATTAAATAGGTTACGTTAGGTTAGGATATATGCTATTTTTCAAATTATTTTTTCATAGCTTTTAATTACTCTTCAATATATAGGAGGTGTTGAGTTGCCTTGATTCTGAGTTGGCATGGAACCAACCCAAACATGGCCGTGAAAATCTCTAATCATCATTTATTTATCCCGAACGGTGATTTCACAGCATTTTCCGCCTGCATTTCACCAAGGTTTGGATTCATACTGTAAAGCTCCGTAGATACAAATAGCTAACAACCGAGAATTTTTACTGATTCATTCAATCATACTTTCCCTTTAATGTAGAGGTTACCTCTTTAAAAAATTAACACGTAAAAAACAAGTTTTTTTTAACTATAATACATCCATTTTGAAGTGAAAACTTCTTCAGCACAGTTGTGATTTGAAACTCGATGAAGCGGAAACGAACAATACTAAAAAGAGACAAACACATGTATCTATAGGATTTAGCCAGCGAGAGAATGAGATAGCAATAAACTATTTATTTAATTCGCGGGTACTCTGTTCCAATAAAATAAGATAAATCCACAGTCCCATGCAAATCTAGATAGTAGATATGAGAACAAGACAATAGAGAACTCCTGTCTAATTTTTTTCGTTTTTTTTATTGACCTTCTAACTTAAATAACTGCATACTTTTTTTTAGAGTTAGTTTTAATAGTTAAAATAATTGTCAAATTTTTAATTTTTCAAGATCCCCCGAAAACTACCGCATATTGTGTTGTGAATCGTGTGACGTCATCACCCCTGATAAGTTATTTTTATTTTCAACAGGTGTTGCCATTTTGTATGATAATTATACGGAAGAAAGATGATACTATTCGATAAGTTAAAACATTATTTAGGTGGAATTATTTATTCATTATATTATATTTATTATAATTTTGAATATTATTACGGGAGAGTGGTATAAAAATTGTTTGAAATTATAATTTTTTTAGCTTTTAAAATCAATATTATCAAAAACGAAACATCACCCACAAAAGTGTAGGCAAACGATATCAGCTGTTCCAAAGCGGCCATTTTGATTTGGCCGTGGATTAGTAGGTAGCATTATGATATACCTAGTATATTTATTCGATTTTTTCGTACAGTTTAAAGTTTTTCAATATTTTAATAATAGAGATAAACTAATAGATACCTCTATTTTCGATACTGAATTATTTAGGCCTGAATAATGTTTCAATAAACAAAATAACTAAATCTCTATAAACAGTATGTAAATAAATGAATAAATTAAAAGATGGCTTGTGTCATTCCTACATTCCCGTATATTTCCCATACAATGGCTTTAAGGTGACGTCACGACACGAGGAACAGTGACGTCACCACTAAACATTTCAATAATGCCAATTTGACGCTGTATTTTGACGAGATGTTTAAAAATGGACTTTTTAATAATTTTTTAAAAACTCTGCGTTTAATATTATTAATAAAAAATTATATATTCAGAATCAGCGTTTATTGGTCATTATGAAGATATTTTTTTAAAACCACAATATTTTTCATTGGAGTTCATTATTTCCATTTTTTTTTTAATTTTTATATTTAAAAAAAAATGTTCTGTCGTCGTATGCATATTTAACAAATATTTTGCATTTCGCAACTAAATGTTTGAAAGGTATTTTACGGTATTCGGAATTACCAATGTTGACATTATGGCTGGTAATAATGGTAATGTTGCCGCGTATGGCGCTATTAGACAAATGTGCAGTACCTAATTAACCTCTATTGAAAATGTCGGAGGAATATCACGTGGATAACAACTTTGTTAAGTCACTCTTGGCAACATTGAAGTATCATAAAACAAATTACAAACTATGACATACAGTGGACCCGCGGTGATCCGGCCCCTGGCTAATCAGGCGCCCCCTGTAATCCGACACATCAGGATCAGAATATTATTCAGTTTGTCAAGTAAGATTATTTATTTATTTATTTATTTACGGACGTACGTCCAATTTATAACAAAGTATCACGAAGTATAGAAATGAACAATGTAAGGATTCGGATGGTACATGAAAGCAAAGACAAACAGTGAAAATAGAAGAAAAAATAAGCGTCAAGTCACGTCAAGACCTTGCAAAAATTAGGGTGAATATTACATATCTTCATTTGTTTAAAGAGCGACAGAAATCATTTAAGCTAATACCAAAAAAATCAAGGTCTTGACGTGAGTTGACCAGTCTACACATTTTGGACAGTGGTGAGTTATAACCATAGTTATAAGAAAAACCTACTTCTGAGAGCCGTATCTAAGGACCGGCCTATAGAAAGATAGATTCTCCTATGTTAACAGATGGATTGCAATCCTTTAGGATAGGCGCATAGGCCTATCTATATAGGGCGGGAATGCTATCCTTGTTCTACCGGTATTACAATGGAAGATGCTCCGAGGAATTAGCGTCATTGATCCCTTCGGCACCGGTGCATAGTCGGGAAACACGCCAAACGCGTGCCCAACATTTGTACACGGTTGACATTTGTCACATGAGAACGGGTCGCTTCTTCGACTCGTTCTTGTGTTCAACAGCTCGGCTGTGGAATGATTTGCCAGCCTCTGTGTTTCCTCCTTCCTACAACATGAGTCTCTTCAAGACCAACGTTCATTCCTTCCTCTCCTTAAAAAGTCCCTCCACACAGCATCCCAGATGACATAGGCCCTTAGGGAAATTATTTTCCTCAAGGCCTCCTGTGTGGAGTTAATGTAAAAAAAAAGATTTATCAAAAAAATTGCTCGATTATTTCCAAGGCCGAGATGTGTTCTACTCGCTGTATTAAATTGCTCGATTATTTCCAAGGCCGAGATGTGTTCTACTCGCTGTATTAAATTGCTCGATTATTTCCAAGGCCGAGATGTGTTCTACTCGCTGTATTAAATTGCTCGATTATTTCCAAGGCCGAGATGTGTTCTACTCGCTGTATTAAATTGCTCGATTATTTCCAAGGCCGAGATGTGTTCTACTCGCTGTATTAAAATGCTCGATTATTTCCAAGGCCGAGATGTGTTCTACTCGCTGTATTAAATTGCTCGATTATTTCCAAGGCCGAGATGTGTTCTACTCGCTGTATTAAATTGCTCGATTATTTCCAAGGCCGAGATGTGTTCTACTCGCTGTATTTAATTAAAGCATCTAAAATATTTCTAAGCGATCAAATTTTCAAACCAAAAACGGATGATTTTGCATTGCTTAGTAGTGCATCGCCTGAAGAGGAAACCTGGTCGTCGAGAAATTTGAATAACAGGTATTTTACCAAACTGTTGCTTATTCGCTTTCTCAACCAAGAGGGAATCCGCCCTGTTATCCCAGACGTTAATAAGTTTTCCACACAAATGATTTGGAGGAAAAAATCGCATTTGTAAATTGCGTGCTAGTTGGGTTCCCAAATTGCTGAAGAGCAAAATCGTATGGAAAGCTCTCGGATCTCTTCAAACCGTTTTTTCCAACCAAGGCGAAGTTTTTTTGGGTGGAAGTTAAAACATGGGTTCACCACCTAACCCCGGAATCAAAAAGGCAATCAATGATATGATTTGCATTTTTTTCTTCACCTGAAGCAACATTTAGCAAGAAAACCTTCGGAGAACGATTAGGACGCGGAGGGAGAAATGATAGCATATTTGGCGGCGGAGTTCAACGATAAGGAAGTCAAGGACCTTGTGCCACGGCTCACCAAGTGCATCGATCATAACGGGGAATATGTCGAAAAATAGTGGGGATATGTACCTAAAATTTCATACGATCTTCTTGTTGAATTAGAACGGTCTGTAATTCTTGGACAACCCTTGTAATCAATCATTGAGAAAATGTTTAATGCGTATCATGCAAAGTTAAAATTAGAATAATGTTATATAGGGAGAAAAATCAACGTCTTATCGTGTGGTATCGCGTTGTTTGCTGACTTTGTTTAGAAGCTGGGAAGCGATAAGAAAATGATGATTGTTCTAGAAACTAGAGTTTTTATAACTTATTAATAGCTTTAGATTTACTGTTCAAACTGTAATATAAATAATATGTATTACAACAACATCCCATTACGCGCCACGTTACGGCAACGATAAATTTAACAAATCTTGGGAATGCAAAAGAATAATTAAAAAATTGTAAAAAGTACCTTCTCTAATATAATTGACGAGTATGAAGACACATCTACCGGATCTGCCGGATCTGCCCTGATGATGGACACTGCAACGATGTCCGAAACGTTGGCTAAAGAAGGAGGTGCGCAACACGGCATAACACCCCAAAAACAAATAACGAAAATGCTTTTGGCCGTGAAAATCTTAAAACTTATCCGAGTATGAAGAGTATTATATTTATTTATTTATTTATTAACGCCCTTTTTCGGGACTATATATATACGTGAAATCCTATTTAGATACTATTTTGATTAATCTTTACGACCTATTGGCTTACAATATTGACATAAAAAAATATGCTGCGGATAAATCGAAGCTTGTACTAGCTTTTCTATGTATTGGAATTACAATAAAATTATTATTTACGTAACAAAAAATATAAGCGTAAACCACCAAAAAAATGTTTTTTCATGACTTAGGGAACGTACCCATACTACGTGACCAATTTTTTGCACTTTTTAACCCCCCCCCCCAAACGTGACCAAAAACCTAAGCAACTCGCTGCTCATTTGTACCAAGCGTGACATTTTGAAGACCCCCCCCCCCCCCGAACAGGTCACGTAATATGGGTACGTTCCCTTAACTATGAAGTAATACAAGAAACAATTTTTAATAAATACCCCTTTATTGCTAAGACTATTTTTGAGGTTTTCCATGTTCTAACTTTTTTCGTTCTTATAAAATTATGCACAAAATAAATAAAAACCACTTTTTCGCTTAATAGCCTCGTGCAAAAAGTCGCTCGATTTTATAATTTTGCAGGCATGAGATTCATAATATTTCTAGCGTTTATATTCCTCTTAAGAGGAATCTATACAAAAGTACCTATTCCTCAGTTTTCCCTCTGAATTTTGACATTGCTGTAAATATTTTGTTAATATAGAACATTGATTTTCAAAGTGGGGGGCGCGCCCCCCTATGGGGGCGCCAAGACATGTACAGGGGGGCGCATTCCAGTCGCCCGCCCGCGCCCGCGCTACCGTACGCACCTCACTTCCCGCACCGAACGCGCCTAGCGAACACGTGTGTCAGAGTAGTGAGTGACAGGTTATTACTTCTATTTCGCCATGAGTTCGACGCAAAAACGCAAATATATTGATGATTATATTAAATACGGTTTTTTTTTCTATGAATAAAAGTGGTATCTACCAGCCGCATTGTGTTATTTGTTATGGGTCGTTCATTAATCACGTTATGTTTTTTAGCAACTTTTTAACCCCTTTTCCCCCTCCTGATGATATGTGGTGAGGTTTTAGACTATCCCCCCCCCCTTGTCAAAACATCTTTTCAAAAACATGCAAGCTCATCCGTCGCATTGACTTTTCTTATAACAAGTGTGTAAAAGAAATATTTTTATAATAAAACATCTAAAAATGTATTTTTGGACTTTATTACCTACTCTTATTTTATTTACAATTGCTTGGCGAGCCCACTTGCTTCTACTTGCTGGGCCCTGGGCCGAGGGGGGGGGGCACAGGCATATTCATTTTAAGCAGTAGGGAGGCGTGATACTTATAAGTTTGGGAACCCCTGATATAGAAGGTATTCATGAAAAAAAAAAAATTACTGGAGTTCTTTATTGTGAGCTCTTAAATATGAAATAGAAGTTTTTAGAAAAGGACAAACAAAAAAACATTCTGTATGTAATCTAATGTTATTAAGTTCTGCAAGTATTTTAGTTTTTATTTTTTGACAGCTGTTTCGACTTAAAAGGCCATTTTCAAACTGTCGACAGCTTGAAATGGCATTGTAAGCCGAAACAGCTGTCCCAAAAATAAAAACAAAAGTACATGCAAAACAATCATAACATTATTAAATTAAATTTTTAAAAATAAATGGAGTTCTACTTATTAAAGGCACAAAAAATTAATTTTGTATGTAGTTGACTTTAACTGATTCGGCGGTGACCTCTGAAGTGTGAAACAAAAGTTTAACAAAAAGGAGAAATAAAAAGACAACTTGTGTGTAGATGATTAACAGTTTCGACGGAGAGATCTGAAGTGTGAAAAAAACAGCACGGAAGGGGAAAAATAACAATGAAAAACCGTTTTAATGATGTTTATTTACATGGATTTAATTAAAATACCAAGAATCGTGTAGCTATTGAGAGATCTAAGAAATTGCAGATAATAAAATAGGACTATTTGTATTGATCTTAGAGAGGAGTTTATACTCTCGGTATCGCTTTGGTAAAATACCACCGAAACGTCAGTTTTCAGTGAGCTAGAATGCTAAGATTAAAAAATACGACATTACTGATGTAGTTGTAGCAGAAAATGAATTTATTTTATTTTTTTATTTCAACTTTTAATTTCAACTGCCGCCCCCTTTGACTGAAAGAATCCTGAATTCTTCATACAAAAAGTTGAAATTAAAAAAAAAAAAAAAAACATTTTCAGCTACAACTACATCAGTAATGTCGTATTTTTCAATCTTAGCATTCTAGCGCACTGAAAACTCACGCTACGCCACTGAGTGGAAAACTTTTTTACCGTCGGGGGCCATTTCATTTCAATTATTGTAGTATAACCCGGATAAGATTTTCAGGCTGAGGGGGGGGGGGGGCGTCGGAAACCTCAATTACTATGACCTCATTTTACAATTTTTTTAAGCAAAACTTCTTTACGCACGATCGACTCGGGGAGTAAGCTGGTGAATGCGTTACGAAAAGTGGTGATGTGTTACAAAAATGGTGATGTGTTACGAAAAGTGTGAAGTTACGATAAGTTAGTGTGATGTTACGAAAATTATGATGCGAACGGTAATCGATGCGAACGGTGATCGATAGCGAGGCGAACGGTCGGGCCTTTACGCACGCTTGACTTGGGGAGTGATAAGAATGAGGATGGTCACCCCAAGTTCGTAGGTCACCCCAAGGTAGTAGGTCACCCCAAGGTCGTAGGTTACCCCAAGATCGTAGGTCACCCCAAGATCGTAGGTCACCCCAAGTTCGTAGGTCACCCCAAGATCGTAGGTCACCCTAAGGTAGTAGGTCACCTCAAGGTCGTAGGTCACCCCAAGATCGTAGGTCACCCCAAGATCGTAGGTCACCCCAAGCTCGTAGGTCACCCCAAGATCGTAGGTCATCCCAAGCTCGTAGGTAACCCCAAGTTCATAGGTCACCCCACGGTCGTAGGTCACCCCAAGGTCGTAGGTCACCCCAAGATCGTAGGTCATCCCAAGGTCGTAGGACACCCTAGCGCTGGGCTTTTATTCACTGATATCTATGATTGACGCATTTTAAAGGTTTCCGTTTTATAAAATAGCAAAAGAAGAAGTTTTCCGAAAGATGAAAATAAATTAATAGTTGCCCAAAATTGCAAGTAAGTAGGTATTTTAATACGTTCTTTAACATTTCAGAAGGATTAAAATCAACAGGCGCTTTGTTTCTTGCGTTAGACAATAAATATCTATCCTATATAATTATTTTATTAAACAAATACGGATAGGTTTGCGACGCCACCGACGGCAAATTTTAAAATATCAAGGGATGGACAATTGAATATCCTTGATATTAGCGTAAGAGCTTACCCAGAGATGGCACTAGCCATTAGGTCACTCATAGATGGCGGTTAGCTGTCGATATTGTAGAGACCGAGTCTATAAATAAATAAGGTGGGAACCTCTACGTCAGGATCTACAATATTCCAACCCCCTGTTAAATAACGATCCGGCCTGAAACGATAAGTGCGCCTAATCCAACCGCCGCCAAAACCTAAACAAACCTCACCACATGAACCCGTGCACCCTTGCTAAATCATTAAACATAGCGAAACACTTGGGGTGACCAACGGCAAGAGTTTTTTTCGTTATTTGTTTTTGGGGTGTTATGCCGTGTTCCGCTACCTCCTTCTTTAGCCAACGTTTCGGACATCGTTGCAGTGTCCATAACGAAAATGCTTTTGGCCGTGAAAATCTTAAAACTTAACGGCAAGAGTGTTGGTTATCCATGGTTATGGTTCCTCATATGAATGGTTCCCGGGGCGGCGGTACCCATATAAGCCTCCCAGATTGAGACAACCTCAGAGTTAATTACAACCTACTCGAATGAAAATGGATAAATTCTGGCTAAAAAGGTTGATCATCACTGCTCTAAAAGTACATCCACACAGCAACATTAAAGATGACATAAAGCCAGAGGGAAATTGTTTCCAACGTGCAGTAAATACATATTTTTTTAAATAGCACCACATTTTTTTCAGAAGAATTAAAAAGTATAAAAAACGAGTGTGCTTTAGAACACACGACTGAAGTAAACATCTTTGGCTCCATCTGTATGTTAGGAAGAGAGAAAGAAAATGTGCGCGCGCACTGTTCTCTCTTGCTCCTACAGTGTGAAACAGACAATAGGCCTGCACTGTGTCTTAGATATACGAAACGTAACTGGCTATGAGAGAAAGAGAGAAAGAAAATGTTTGTTCGCACCTCTCTCTTGCCCCTACAGTAATATACGAAACGTAACTCGCTCTCTCTCTTTCTATCTTCACTAACTTATATCTCCCTCTCAACTACCGTTCGCCTCGCTTTTCGTAACGCTCTAGTCACTCATTCACCAGCTTACTCCCCAAGTCAAGCGTGCGTAAAGAAGTTTAACTTCAATAAATGATTTTATTTGAATAGTTGAAGCATGCTACGTGCTGGTATCATTGTGGAAGCTACCTGAACCACCTTGATAAATTGCCAAGGTTGGGCGCAAAAAACCTTAGACATGAAAATGCGGGCATCGTAAAGCCAGGCTAAGGCGGTCGTAACTCTCTGCGGAATATTTCCTAAGCACTATTTATCTAGCATTTACATTTTGTGTACTTAATAATATTTAAGAATTCTGTATGTGAAGGGACAATTATTACCTGTACAATAGAGGAGTTATTATACTGGACGGGATCAATATTGGCTTTTTGTTGGTTTCTACAGCGGTAGATTTTTTTTTTTGGGAATACCTCACAAGTGTCCCAACCGCTACTTTCTGGAGCCAGTGAGACTACTGCATCCCAAATTGGGGTATGCTGTGAAACTAAAGGCAAGTGGATGGAGAGGAGGCGGAAGTACCTGGCTATTCAGATCCACGATTGTGAGACCGCACAAGAACGGGAACGCGTGAGGGAAAGAAGAGAAAGGAGAGGCGGAAGGGGAACGGGATGAATGGGAAAGGACACGCAGAGAGAAACTATTTATTTATTAAGTGGCATTGCAACGCATGCCGGGAACTCGCTAGTTTTTAACAAAACACGAATAGAGCAAAAACCTCATGGGAAATGTCTTAGATAGAATTTAAAGAAACATTGAATTGAACAATTAAACATTAAAACAAACGTGAATTTAGGTTTATACATATATGAAACTTGTAAAATAACTGAAAAAAAACGTGTTTATAATAATTTTCGGAGCATACTTTGCGATTTTTTTCTTTCGAGGGAATTTCATATAATTACTGTTTCGGCGTGGTAAATGTATACATATTATTTAAACTTATTGTAATATAAAGAAAGAAATAAAAATATATATATTTTTGAATGAAGCTATCACTTTGTGGTTACCCATTATAGATAAATGGGCGATTCAACTTTGTTTGAACCACTTATATAATGAGTAAATCCGACCGGTTTCAAAACAAACGTTTGTCCTTCAGGGCAAGCGTATACGTTTTCTTTCGAGGGAATAACATATAATTACTGTTTCGGTGTGGTAAATGTATACATATTATTTAAACTTATTGTAATATAAAAAAAGAAATAAACGTATATATTTTTGAATGAAGTTATCACTTTGTGGTTATCCATTATAGATAATGGGCAATTCAACTTTTAAGACTTAGGAGACCAAAATTTAATGTACATTTTTTACTCCAAGAATCACTGGTTAAAGTAAGTCAAGTACGTCCCTTAACATCCTGTATAATGAGTATACGTATACGCTTGACCTGAAGAAGGAACGTTTGTTCTGAAACCGGTCGGATTTACTCATTATATAAGTGGTTCAAACAAAGTTGAATTTTTCATTTATTTAGAAATAAATATATTTTTCAGAAACTTAAAAACTTAAAGTGTTCAAGATAAACATGTTATAAAAGGTAGGAATTCGGAAGACATGATGTAGATATTTCGAAATAACCAAACTTCCCGATTAAGGCTCCGCAACCGGGCTCAAGAAGAAGAAGATGTAGAGATATGAAATTGCGAATATTAGAGGAGAGCACTAACATTAACAGCGACAAAATCGATGCGAAAATTGAGAAAATGTTTAATAAAACACGACTCGTTTAAAATAGAGCAAAAATCTCGCGGGCATTGTCTTAAGCAGCATTTTAAAACAGTGAATTTTTTCAAACATATAACTTGTAAAATAACTGAAACAAACGTGTTTATAATAATTTTTGGGGCATGCTTTGCGATTTTTTTCTATCGAGGAAATTTCATATAATTTGCGTTTCGGCGCGGGTAATGTCTAGATACTATCTTCAAGAATAACACATATTTAAATTCGGGTTGTGGGCCCTTAAGCGCGAAGTCATAATGAAATACCTAATCTAAACACAACAAAAAAATAGAAATAATAAAAAAAAAACTTAATAGAACCCTGAGGTAGTTGGTATTTTACACATAACGGGGCCTCAAAGTTATAAAACTCAATAAAATATAAAAAAGGTGAGAATGTCTTCCCATGACTCCCGCGGCCTTCACGGTTCGGCAAATTATAGTACGGTTGTAGATTTCCGTACAATATCGCCAATAGGAAATTGAAAATATGCGGAACCTTAACGCAGTAAACGAAAAAACAGTTTTTCGATTAAAATTACAAATGCATGACGGAAAACTATTACGAAGGTAAAGCGCCAATTTTTTTTTTCACAATAACTCCACACAGGAGAGGAAATAATATGGGAAATTCCCCGAGGGGGGAAAGGAAGGGAAGGAGGGGTGGGTAAGAATCTGAGGGTCAGTGTATCCAGGAGTGGTGGACGCATGAATTCATTCCTCCCACTGCGGTGCAAGGCGATAGATCAAGAATCCGGCTGGAGAAATCAAAAGGTCTCCCTCAACCAGTTTCTCCCAATCCGACCCGCTACACAGTAGATGGGGTAAACGCATCCGTCGCCAAAACCTAGACAAAACTCACCCCATGAACCCGGGCACCCCTGTTAAGTCACCAAACGTGACCTATGGCAGGGGATGATCAGACAACTCAGAATCAACTCAACTCAGCACCTCCATTGAAAAGTCATTAAGAGTGAAGAAAAAAAGGTATTAAAAAAATTTGTTAAATGGGTTATGGGCATAGACATCAGAATTCAATTCATATGTCCGTGGTTATGGGCTATTTTTAATTTTATTTTTTCATAGCTTTTACGGACTTTTCAAAGAGGTGTTGGGTTGAGTTGATTCCGAGTTGCCATGGAATCCCATACCCGCCTTCCAAATTGGTGTAATAATTATTATTACTGTACAACGAGCAAAAACTCTCGAACGTTGGGCTATGGCGTTGCGAAAATCTTACTGTTTTTTGTGTTGTATGGTTGCGCTAACTTTTTTAATGTGAATGCCGGACGAGTCCCAACTGCTCCCAGCGGTCAGGAGACAGTGGGACTGCGGTATCCCCAATTGAGGTATTTTATGAGGTTTAAGTGAGGGGAGAAGGGAAGGAGACGGAGAAGATGGAGGTTGGGAAGCACCTGGCTATGCAAATCTGGTCACCAGTAGGGATGCAAGGTTTTTAAAAATATCGATATATCGGTCGGAAGTAAGTCGATATTCATATACCGATATATCGGTCTAGTAGCCGATATACCGATATTTCTTCTTTTTTTAAAAGCTTACAGAAATCCAATGTAGTTATATCAAACGTTTATTGATTGTGTATATAATTTTTTATTCTTGCCTATTTGAATAATCACAAAACTTGGATAGGTATATAAAATGTGTTTTTATTTCGTAAATTTAATTTTTTTAAATTAATTCTAGTGTTTTGTATCAGCAGCTATCGATATTGGCTGATCGTTGATATCGATATTTTTAGGGGTCGATATATCGATATTTATCGGTTTTCCGATATATCGTTGCATCCCTAGTCACCAGACACAGTTAACGATGTTTCAAGCAACACGTTTTGATTATGAATGGAATTCGCTTTCACCATGGAGAGTACTTGCCACTCTGAATGAATATGAAGTATGAATGTGAATGAAGCAAGGAGTGCGTGTCAAGACAAAGTTGTGTGGAAGTTCATCCGCTTTGCCTACCTCTGCGGGAAACGGAGTGATAGTTGTTTCAGTATTAAATCTTCTCTACATATTACAAATTAAAGTCCCCCGCGTCGTCTGTCTGTCTGTTCGCGATAAACTCAAAAACTACTGAACGGATTTTCATGCGGTTTTCACCAATAGATAGAGAGTGTTTCGTGAGGAAGGTTTAGGTATGTAATTTGTCAAGGATTTGTGTAAATTGGTTGAAACATAACGATAATTATTAGAAGTGTCGGAAAAAGTCAAGCCGCCTGGTAGCTTTCATCGAAAACTCTGCCAAATCCTTTTGGGATATAACAAAACAATGCGTGGTAGGATATTCCTCTTTTATAGATCTACAAAAAAGTCCGCGAAGGCATATATCTATCTTTTACGGATAGCTTACTACACCCATTCTATTTTCTAAAAAAATGATCACGTACATTGCGGTAATTGAAAAGTTATTTAGAAGGATAAAGTATTAATCCTTATTAACTTAAATACGTTAGTCACCCCAAGCATTTCATGCACATTATTAATATCTTTCATACCATCTCTACGTATTATAAATTAAAGTCCTCCGCGGCATCTGTCTGTCTCTTCGCGATAAACTCAAAGACAGCGGTGGTTATAAAGGTTGGACAACCATCCAGTAGATGACGTTGTGTTTTATTAGCAACATCAACGCGTGGCCGGGTCAGCTAGTATTGAAATAAATTGCGACCCAACCAAGCACGAATTTAATGTAGCTTTTTTTATTATTAGCTGGTCCCCGGCATGCGCTGCAATGCCGAAATAAATTGATTCTCCCTGCACGTCCTTTCCCGTGCGTCCCCGTTCCCTTCCATCTTCCCCGTCTTCCCCCTACCTCGTCTCTTCACTCTCCGCGAACGCCACCTTCCCCTTTCCTTTCCACCCTGCCGCTAAAATATATGAAATACACATATTTTCATTTATACAAATTTCATAACGCCATTTCTTATAATTAAATTATAATATGTAAATGCCTCAGCACGGTAGATCCCAGTGAGGATATAATTATCTCTACTGTTACTAAGAAATGAAGACAATAAATCATTATTATTATAGCTTACCATTATATTATATAACCTATGTTACTCGCTGATAATGAAGCTTTCTATTGGCGAAAGAATTTTTAAAATCGGTTTAGTGGTTTAGGAGTGAAAGCGTAACAAACAAAAACACTCATTTTCGCATTTATAATATTAGTATGGATAAGCGTAAACTACAAAGAATGTATTTTTTCATTAGAAATGTATGAACGCATAAAAGAAACAACTTGTAGCTAAAATTATCTGTGACAGTTTGCATTGATCAACATTTTCTCACTCTTATAAAATTACTCACAAAATAAATAATAAAAAAAAAAACACTTTTGTGCTTGAAACCGTGACCTCCAGACTCCGTTTGCCAAGCGATTTTTCTGCCTATTACCTATTCTAGTGGCGATATAAGACACACTAAGAATACGTACATTTTTGGCTTGTGGCTTCCCTCTGGGCCCGCATCCCGAATTTCTACCGATTTCTTACATATCTCCCTTAACCCATTCATGACGAAGGTTCCATATGGAACACGAAAAAGTATTGGCATTCATTTAGTCACATCATGCCGATATGTTGAAATAGCAGTGCCAAATATATTTTAATATAGTCTACAGGCATGTATGAACACGTTAGTCTTGGTTGCGATCAGTTCGTGTGTGTGTGCCGACGTGGACGGACGTGTCTTTATTGAGTTAGAAAAAAAGTACAATTTTTTCAAAATTTCAAAACAAGTGAAGTAAGTAATCCATTAAATTTGTATAGTAGATTTGATTTTTTTCTCCAAAACTGAATATGATTTGTAGAGAATGAAATTCTCGGCCTATTTACAAACATTTTGTTAGAAAAATAATCATTATTATATTAAAATGGGTACTGTGAATTAAAGGTTTTGATTTTTGGTTCCATATGGATCTTTCGGCAGATCTCACTATACATAAAATGTAATTTTTCAAAGATTTCATTGGACCATTCAAAAGTAGGGGCCTTTGGGAAAATTAGGAGTGCTGAGGCCACCTCTCTGGACTTTCTTCACGGGGCCTGCAGGTGAAACTAGGAGGAGAATCCGTAGAAAGGAGAGCTGAGGTCAACTCCATGACCTCTCCTCTTTTGTAGGTCCTTCAGGGAACCAAGGGGAAGTGCACTCTTCCGGCGTGGGGCCTTCGGGGAGCCAAGGAGGAGTGAAGTGGAGAGATCCCACATGGGGCCTTCAGGAAACCACGTAGGAGTGAAGAGGAGAAATGAGGCCACCTTTATGAGCTCTTCCCTGGTGGGGCCTTTAGGAAACCACGGAGGAGTGAAGATGAAGTCCTCTTTCCTCCTGGGGTCCTCGGGGAACCAAGGTGGAGTGGACTCTTCCCTTGTAAGGCCTTTAAGGAACCAAATGGAGGAGAACTCCCCATTGTGGAGTCTTCGGGGAACTTAGGAGTGGAGAGGAGAGATGAAGCTTCAGGGAACCAAGGAACCTTCTTTTCGGCGGAACTGATAGAATGGACCAAAACGTTCTGTATTACCGCATTGTTCGTTAATAGAAATGGTGGTGGTCCATTTTTACCTGGGTCATCGTAGTAACAATTCAGAATTGCTGGCTTCTGAAGCGCGAAGTCACTAGTAATTTTAAATTGGGACAGTTGGGATTCCGTTAAGAGATATCATAGCATTATTGCGAGAGGTATGCTACGAAGTACCACTTCAAGGCACCCGACAAACTCACCAAAATAGGTCAAACGGCGATTCAGTATGACACCTCGTCCCACATTATCCTGGGCCAATTTCAATTACGGAAACTAACAAGTATGGAAAAATATTTGTGCATCGTGTGTAAGGTTGGACTATGCGTGAAATGCTTCGAGGGTTACCTCAATAAATAAGTTTTTCTTTCTGTACGATAAAGTTGAAAAAAATAAATTTCCGACTAGTTATTTGCCGAAAGTGCCATATGGAACTCACCCTTCTCTAGCTTCCTGGAGGTTGAAGAAACCATTTTTTTAAATTCTGAGAAAAATGTCCGTTTTCTACCTCCAAAACCAACCCCCCTGTGAAATTTCAGCACGAAATTCGAGAAAAAAATAGTTCGTCATGAATGGGTTAAACATTTGAAGTTTTTAAGCTCTTAAAAAATATATGTTACTTTTGAAGATAATGTCTAGATGCTGCCCGCGCCGAAATGCAAATTATATGAAATTCCCTCGATAGAAAAAAATCGCAAAGTATGCTCCAAAAATTATTACTAGCTGGTTCCCGGCATGCGTTGCTATGCCATTTAATAAAGAAATTGTTACTCCTTGCGTGTCCTTTCCCATTCGTCCCGTTCCCCTTCCCCCCTCGCATTCCCACTCCGCCCCCTCCACCTTCCCTCTCCCCACTCCACTCTCCCCCTTCCCCCCTCCCGCGAACCCCTTCCCGCGTTCTCCCCCCCCCCCTCCAGAATTCCATACATTCAGTCCCGGTACATTCAGTTTTCAAACAGCTCGCGTGCCACCTATTGCAATTTTTTTATACAAATTTCGTAATGTCAGAGCTCACCAGAAATTTTATACAAACCTTGTCCTGACAATAACGAACACAGATATAAAAGAATTATCCAAATTGGTGCAGTCGTTCGGAAGTTATGCGCGTACATACATTTCGGCGATTCATTTTTATTTATATAGATAAATTATATTTGTGAAAAAATTCACAATGTTTCACTTAAAATGCTCACCGCGAGATTTTTGCTCTATTTTAAACGAGTCGTGTTTTATACATTTTGGCAATTTTCGCATCGATTTTGTCGCTGTAAATGTTAGCGCTCTCCTCTAACATTTGTAATTTCGTATCTCTCCATCTTCTTCTTTGCGAGCCCGGTTGCGGAGCCTTAACGCTTTATACATAGCTCTATGATTGAGGCATTTTCTACCAACCAATCCGTGTTTACGTCGTTATTCGAGAAAGCTTTGCTGAAAAGGTTTTGTGTCTTGGAAAGGCCTTTGTATACAACATAAGTGTGCCTTTTAACGCATAAGCAACGCATTTAAAATGGTGCTAGTTTTGTTGTTTTACGTTTTTGCTGTGTAGTAAAGGCAGTAAAAGGTTCCGTTATCTACCGAAAGGCTTCAATTTTACACGTTCTAACCCAGAAGCATAACGATTTAATCTTGAAGAAAAATTATTTACCGTCGTTAGTTCGTTACACCGTATTTATTTAAACTCTTACAAATGGTATACAGAATACCGGACTAATCGGATCAACATCAATTTAGACAATGTCACCAGTTTGAGATACACTTTATAGGTTCAATCTTACACAAGTTTAAACTAGATGGTTAAAAGTATTCGCAGTTATAGGCCTTGATTCGTCGATGTAGCTTCAATCTTACACAAGTGTAAACTAATGGTTAAAAGTACAGCTTCGCAGTTATTAGCCTAGCTTCGTCAATGTAGCTTCAATCTTACACTAGTGTAAACTAGCAGTAAAAAGTATAGCTTCGCACTTATAAGCCTAGCTTCGTCGATATAGCTTCAATCTTACAAAGTGTAAAACTAGCAGTAAAAAGTATTACTTCGCAATTGTAGGTACACGTTATAGCTTCAATCTTACAAAGTATAAACAAGAAGTTAAAAGAATAGCTTCGCAGTTAAAAGCCTAGCTTCGTAGGTTCACGCTATATCGTAAATCATACACAAATGTAACTTCGTAGGTACACGTTGTAGCTTCAATATTACAAAAGCGTAAACAAGAAGTTAAAAGAATAGCTTCGCAGTTATAAGCATAGCTTCGTAGGTTCATGTTATAGCTTCAATCACAAGTATAAACTAGTAGTTAAAAATAGAGCTTCGCAGTTATAGGTCTAGCTGCGCAAGTTAACGCTGTATCTTAAATCTTACACAAGTATAAATTAGTAGTTAAAAAAAGAGCTTCGCAGTTATAAGCCTAGCTTCGCAGTTATAAGTCTAGCTTCGTAGGTTCACGTTATATCTTAAATCGTACACAAATGTAAACTAATTGTTAAAAGTATAGCTTCGCAGTTATAATTGTAGTTTCACGTTATAGTTGTAATCTTACACAAGTATAAACTAGTAGTTAAAAATAGATCTTCGCAGTTATAAGCCTGGCTTCATACGTTCACGATATCTTACACAAGTGTAAACGAACAGATAAATTTTGGCTTCGGAGGCACACGTTATATCTTCAATCATACACAAAGGTAAACGAATAGTTACATTTTATTGACGCAGTTATTAGCCTAGCTTCGTCATTACATGTTATACAATTAGACACAATTAGATAAATTTTACACAATTTACCCCAGTAGAATTTCAGAAAAGATCAATATTTACACGGTATAGCTTCACATTTACACGATTCCACCCAGTAGTTACAAGATGAGCTTTGTAATTACACGACAGCTTCAATTTTACACCACTTAACCCAGTAGACAAAATTTTGCTTTTATTTACACGATTTAGTTATTAAAAGCCATTACCAGCAGTTACAAGCGCAGCTTCTAAGCTACACGCGACGCTTGGCTCCGTGTACCACCTTATTTTAGATCTTTAAGCTTCAAAACGAACCAATACAGTTACACATTCCACCATCAACCTAACGTATTACGTTTTAGCTTAACATTTACATACTTAGCTTAACATGCATGCGTTTTGGCTTAACATTTACACGATTACCTCGAAACATGTACGTTTTATTTAGAATACAGTTCTTTTGAGCGTTTTGGCTTAACATTTACACGGTTTACCTCGAAACATGTACGTTTTATTTAGAATGCAGTTCTTTTGATCGTTTTGGCTTAACATATACGCGAATTACCTCTGAACGCATTCGTATGTATTTAGAATATCGCGACGCTAGATCTACCCGCAAACTAAATAGTATTCGACGGATGCTGTGGAAAGATCGGTGCGAGCGGCGCTAGTACAAGTACAGTACATAGGTTGGTAGTACGACTAATACATATGCATAATATGTATTGCGTAAGGCGTTGAATACTAAACCAACCAGATCAGGGGCACCCGACCAGCGGCAGGCGTAACAGACGCATAACATTTGTGGTTTTTTTTTACACTGATTTTACACTGAATCGCAACCATAAGTTGGTGTTATAGGTCTTGCAAGTTAAGTTGACTTCATCACAGTACTCACACAGATGCAAAACTTTCATACAGCGTGTTTCGTTTTGGGCTTTTCATAAAAAAGCAATTAATAATTATTTCACAATTGAGAATTCGAATCCAAAGCGTGTTTAAATCGGTAACATAAAACTAATGTTGTTTTACAACATTTTTATAGAAATACTGAAGGTTTAGGAAGAAAAATAAGTTTATTAACTAAATGCGATAATCTTCAGGATTGAATTCAAAGGGGTATTCATAAATAACAACAAGGTTAAAAAAATATTATGTTATTTAAAAAGATTAATTCGGTTTTCATTCAAAGTTAAAAATTTCCCATATAAAACATCTCCATTGCCGCCATTTTTTTTATGGATTCGACATTTGTAAAGTTTCGTATAAAACTCAATACGCATGAATTACTTGGTTTACCTAAACTAAGAACCTAATGATTTATTTATTTATTTATTTATTTATTTAATACAAACGGCATAAGTATGCCATAAACATTAATTACATGTCACAAATTCATATTCAAAATATTAGTAATGGTAAAACAGTGTATGTATAACAGTTAATTGTGACGATACATTGTGAAGTGACACCAGAGATACATTTACATGCAAAAATCTATAATACAAATAAAATTAATAGTCATTAAAAAAATATGATAGCATAGCCGTCTTGTACCTATGTTCCGTGCAGTTAAATAGATCTATCACATCAGCATATCTATTAGTAACTTCATGCAACCTAGGTAAAAGTGAGTGTTTCGTATACTCAGTCCGATTATTGTTACATTTAAAAAGGATTTTAGAACGAGTAGTTCTCGTGGGAATATGAAATTCAATGAGCTTAGTTAGATCAGGACTGTCTATTCTACCATTTACAATTTTGAACATTAATATTAAGTCGGATATAATTCTTCGATCTGACAGTCTTAGTAAATTTAATTCTTTCATCAAGTAATTATAATTTATGTTTTCAATGGGAATACCGAGGTTAAAATTAATGTGTCTTAAGAATTTGTGTTGAATTTGAAATGAAATGTTGAAATGAAATGTTGAATGAAATTTGAATGATGAAATGAAGTGTGATTTCCAAAACCTGGGCTTACAAATTTGGCTGCTTATGGGTTATTTATTTTTTTATAATTATGTGTTAGCAATCATCAGCAACACTAATTATTTAATTATGTACCAGTCATCATCAGCAACTATCTATACGTATATTATCTAAAATATAACAGATTACTAACACAAAGGTACAAAAGATTAACTGTTGAATAGGTACTAGTCTGTGATACTCCAATTGCCTTAGACGTCAAATCATACAAGTCATTTATGCTTAAAAGTGGACCACCGTTTTTTTTCATTATGAATAAGTAAAATAATTAAACATACGCATTAAAATTTCACAATTTGGTCCATTCAGTCATTAGCCACGTTCCGTTTCGTAACAGGACTCCATGATATCGTAATAAATATTAAACTTGCACACTTTACAAACACTATTTATTATTTCAAATTTATAAATTTGTCATTATTTGTCACTTGTGAAATGTAGATGATAAATTTATTATTTCAAATTTATAAATTTGTCATCATTTGTCACTTGCGAAATGTAGATGCACGTATGTTTAAATCAAATTACGAACCGAATGAATACGACATCCTGTAAGTACAGCCTCAAAAGGGTGTCGTTAAACTTGCCTCTCTTCTAACTAGTTACAATAAGTGGGCGTAAGCAAGACAGAGAGCCTTATCGGATTTGTGGGCGTCGCTTTACGTTCACACAGATAGACCAATACATCAATACTAAGCATTTTTATTGCTTCCAACTTAAAGTGTTTTACCTATAACACCATCATTTGAATTTTGTTGTGTTGATTTCACCAAAATAAACTCATAACACAGCAAGAAATTGAAACGCAGCAAGAAACCAGCAAATCTTTATGAAAACAACAACCCAAAAATTTGAAACCCAAATACCTACATAAATTTAAAAAATTATATACTGAACTAGCTGACCCGATAAACGTTGTTCTGCCATATAAATTATTTTTAGTGAATATTTTGGTTGTTAAATAAAAAATAACAAATGTATTGTAAGTGTGTGGGGATGGGATCTATGACAGAAAGAGGAATGGAGCGCTTTAGACGATGACCGCCGATAAAAACAAAAAAACACCAACTAAAGTAGGAAAATGAAATAAAGAAAATCAATAAGAATTTCGAAAAGCATTTTTTTTTGTCAGTCCGTCTTTAGCCAACACAAATAAGCTCGATTGTTTACCCACGCGAGAACATGATGCCGAATGAAATATCAAAATGACGCGACGCTTCTCATGAATGTCTTGCGCATGTGTGGATGAAATTTCGATGAGGCGGACGTAGCGCCATCTGTCATTCAACAACATAAATAATTTCGTTCTGTTTGAAATAAGAAAGACGGTTAAATTTGTTCATACAAAAATACTAAAATCGCGATTAAAAAATGAGAGGGTAGGGTAGGAGAGTTAAAATTTGGGGTTATAGTTATTTTTTGAAGCCAAAAAAAGTCTTTTTAAAAATAGATTTTTTTTCTGAATAGGGACACCCTAATCACCTAGCGGTATGAAATATACTTTTAAACCTTTTCTCATACCTACCAAATATACATAAAAAAATTATAAAAATCGGTCAAGCCGTTTCAGAGGAGTGCGACCACAAACACCGTGACACGAGATTTTTATAAATTAAAATATCATGAATCATGACCGACCGGTTGGTAGTGTGGTAGTTTTTGGTTCGCACTCGGTAATACCTTCTGGTTAGATCCTCTACTTGCTAACTCTTCCTCATTACAGAAGCCACATTTTCCACATATAATGATGGAAGTGGGTGGATTTTCCACATTTTGAGATAATTTTTGTATATATAAGCACGGCAGCACAAACCGGAAGAGTGCCGCAGGCGAAAATTTTTTCACGTGGTCATTACATGTTTTGAAATATCACTAAAAACTGGTTAGTAACTATGTACAGTTATTGAATTCTAATCGAGCGTTGCTCGTTCTTAAAAACCTACATTTATTGTTGTCTTCATCCATACTTAATATTATAAATACGAAAGCGCGTGTGTTTGATTGTTGCGCTTTCACGCCTAAATCACTAAACCGATTTTTAAAATTCTTTCACCAATAGAAAGCTACATTATCAGCGAGTAACATATTATATAAGGGAACGTACCCATACTACGTGACACGTTTAGGGGGGGGGGGGGGGGGGGTCTTCAAAATGTCACGCTCCATACAAATGAGCGGCGGGTTGCTTAGGTTTTTGGTCACCGGGGGGGGGGGGGGGTTTAAAAATTGCAAAAAGTTGGTCACGTAGTATGGGTACGTTCCCTAATGGTAAGCTCCGGCGTTATGAAATTTGTATAAATGAAAATGTGTGTATTTCATATATTTTAGCGGCAGGGAGGAAAGGCAGGGGGGGTGGGATTTGCGGGGAGGGAAGAGACGAGGGTGGAGGAAGGTGGGGAAGGTGGAAGGGAACGGGGACGCACGGGAAAGGACATGCAGATTTCTTTGAATGGCATTTCAACGCATGCCGGGTACCAGCTAAATGTTAAGAAAAACTTATGATTGTGACCGATGGTGCGCAAGTATGGTGGGAAGGGATAATCGTCTTTTCAGAGACTATCCCCTTTGGCCTTGCGGGCCAAAAAAAAAACCTTCGCGGACCGCCAATAGGCCACTTGCACCACATTATTTAATTTTTTTTATCGGTTTAGACAAATATTATAAGACATTCCGTATTTTTTTAAATCGTATTTTTTAAACCCTGGCGATTTTTTGAAAATTTCAATCCGAAAAATCAGACTATTTTTGTTTAAACCGGAAAGATGGGACATAACTTTATGGATACGAAAAAACGATAATTAAAAGCCGAAAATATATATAAAAAAAAAACGACGTCTCATAAATATTTTTTTCCTTGATCCATCTTATTTATCATTAATCATTATAATGTTCAACGTCTATATATATATGACTAAAACCAATGTAATAAACTTGTACTTGTAAATTATAATAATAAAACATTATAAAATTTGATTTTGTTTAAACCGTCACCATTAATTACCATTACGCTTCTAAAACAGGTACAGAAGGCATAAAATGTACGGGGTTCACTTCGTAACATCTGTCAAAACGTCAAACCAAACGATAAGTTCGCAGAGAACAAACAATAAATGTAGTGAATGTTAAATATCAAATTCAAAAATTCGCCGGAAATCAAAGTGTTGCCATATAAAAAAAGAATCAGTGTGGAATTTTACAAAATTAATTGAATATTAGAGGAGGCGGAACATTTTCTGTAGTGATGCCACGAGCACAAAATAACGGATTTATTTACTCAAAAATAAAAAATAACTGTAAACTTCTAAAAAAAATTTGTAACATCTTCGTAATCTTAGTAAAAAAAATCTATCATTATGAAATCCACGCAAGTGGCCTATTGCCGTAAAGAAAGAATAAGGAATAGAAAGTTTCAAAAGGAATCCTTTAAAAAGCAGCACGGTTCACTGAAGTTAATCTGAAGAGGTAGGATTGGAGAATCATTTTTAGATTAAGATCAGAATATGCAAATAAAAATATATGGAAAGAATATTGGGTTTAATAGGCCTCTCCTATTTTTCAATGTGCTTGATATACAGGATGTTAAGGGACGTACTTGACTTACTTTAACCAGTGATTCCTGACATTATTTGGAGTAAAAAATTTAATTGAAATTTTGGTCTCCGCTGACTTTTTTTGATGACTTTTTTCTTTCGAAAATTTTTTCTTCAAAATCAAACAAAAAAAAAATTCTTCCACATGTCGTCACTGGTCACTCAGCCGGGTGTCCGACGAACCCCTTACCCCGCCTCCAACTGTTCAACAACTACCATTTTTTAATGTTTTTGTAGAAAAAAAAAACGTCAAAAATGTCACCGGAGACCAAAATTTCATTTACATTTTTTACTCCAAATAATGTCAGGAATCACTGGTTAAAGTAAGTCAAGTACGTCCCTTAACACCCTGTATATAGAAATTGAAGATTTTTCTGGATCGCGCGTAAAATCGTTCCTCGCGACCGCAGAACCATGGAGACCTTATTTTACGGACAGCCCTCGTATCAAATTACAATGGCCATTTATATAAAAACATGGGTTATTTATTTATTTATTGTAATACCTCACAAGAGTCTCAGCTGCTCCTGTCTGCAGCCAGTGAGACTATGGCATCCACAATTGGTATGTTGTGAGGCTGAGGGTAGTGGGGAGGGGAAGGAGATGGGGGAGAGGAAGGTGAGGAAGTACCTGGCTATTCAAATCTGGTCACTAAACACGGCTAACGACATTTCAAGCAACGTTTGAATTCTGAATGGTGGTCTTATACTGAGAGTACCTTCCACTCTGGAACGTGCCGCGAATATACTATACATTATTTTTTACCCCTCTTGATTATCTGTTATTTTCTTTGCTTCGCAAAAGACAAAAAACGGTCGCTTCAGCGGCTTACAAAACCTACATTTCTACGATAGAATCCGGCATACAGCATAATGTTAGAAAAATATGGTCATATGTCAATTCTCAAAGAAAATCTCCTACCATCCCCGATCATAATATGATTTATGGTGAAACCTGCTAATGACAGTAAAGGAGTAGCCAATTTATTTTCCAAGTATTTTGGTTCTATATTTTCGAATGTTCAACCTGCTCATACAAGCAACGCCAGTGACTGTTTTAATTCAAATAGCGTTATTAGCTCAATCGAGATCAATGAAGACAACTTTCAAATACCTTAAGTCCATCGATATCAAAAAGGGACCGGGGAACGACCAACTTCCAGGAATCTTTATAAATTATTGTAGTAAACAACTGACACCCCCCATTTTTGCCATTTTCAAACTATCGCTATCTGAAGGAACATTTCCTGACAAGTGGAAAACAGCCTTGACTACCCCAATCTTTAAAAATGGTAGTAAAAATGATGTCTCCAACTATCGACCTATATCCAAATTACCCATTCTAAGTAAAGTTTTGGAAAAAAATGTTTACGATCAATTATATTCTACCATCTCACCTTCACTCTTAACTAATCAACATGGCTTTATGAGAAATCGCTCCACAACCTCGAATCTTGTGACTTTTATACATTTTCTTCATGCTCAAATGGATATGCGATGCCAGGTAGATGCCATCTATACTGATTATTCCAAAGCATTCGACCGTTTTAATCACTATATTCTTTTACAGAAGTTATTTACATAGTCTAGGAATTCACGGTGATCTCTATAGATAGATTGCATCATATGTCAGTAATTGGCACCAAATCACGGTTGTCAACGGTTTCGCATCCTGTTTAACGGAAATCGTCTCGGGTGTGCCCCAGGCGTCGCATCTCGGACCACTCTTATTTAATATTTACATAAATGACATCTATGTATGCTTTCAAAATAGTTACTTTGTGTTATATGCGGATGATATGAAAATTTTTAAACCTGTACAGTCTTTATCTGATTGTATAGAATTACAAAGCAATCTTGATCATTTGTGCGCGTATTGTGAATCAAATTTACTGTCCTTAAACATTTCTAAGTGTCACTCAATTACATTTACTAGAAATAAAAATAAAATCATCTATTCTTACAATTTGATTAATAAACCTTTACAATCTACGTCTACATGTAAATATCTAGGTGTTTATTAAGACAACAAATTAATTTTTGATAAGCATATCGAACACATAATATCAAAATCCTACAAGATGCTAGGTTTCCTATTAAGAATATGTAAAGTTTTCAAAAGTGCTAAGACTCTTGAAATGTTGTTTTGTTCATTGGTCAGAAGTCCACTGGAGTATGCGTCCCCGGTATGGAATCCTCAATATAAGGTGTACATAGATATAGTAGAAAGTATACAGAATAAATTCTCTAAATATTTATTCAAGAAATACAACCAAACTAAAAATAACATGTTAAGTTTACAAAAAAGACGCACATTATCAGATCTGCTGTTTCTGTATAACCTGCTAAATAATAAAATAGATAGTCCTGAATTGCTATCCACTATTGGTTTAAATGTCCCAATGAGGCGTACCAGGCACACTTCTCTTTTTCATATAGAATCCAATAACACTAATGCAGCGAGTAACTCACCAATTACTCGCGCAATCATAATTTATAACCACTATGAAAAATTACTACACTTAGACATTTTTCATGATTCCTTGCAAACATACAAAACTAATTTATTAAATTTATTGGCGTGATATAATTGTTTTAAAATTACTTACACTTAACTTTTCATTAAACTTTAATCAGTCAATTACAATTAGTGAACATATAATTCTTGATTTTAAAATGTCTCCTTATCCCCCCCCCCTTTTTCTTCCTTTTTATTATTATTACTTCATTCATTCAATAATTAAGTTTTAAGACCGGTTTCATATCTCAGGCGTAATTACCAAATGACATTTTATGGACTTACGTAATAGGTACATAACCATGTAATAATTTAATTTAACATACCTTATAATCTGTATTATAATGTACTGTGTATGTCTTAATAAACAAAACAAAAATAATAATAGATATAATAAATAAATCTCCTGTTCGACTCCGACCCGGATGGTTGACGTCCTCTATTTTATAGCAATGTGTACCGCTGAATGCGGTCAGACATTAATATTGTACATACAATCTAGGCGCACACATATAATAGGTGTGTAGGTACTGCGAGTGCGAATGTCAAGATATTTCTACGACGATTATTATTGTTTTTTTCTGCAAGTGCAGTCGAGCGCGATCATGATGTTCTGCCGCTCGATTAAAATAGCCTGCGGCGCATCTCCAACAGGTGACACCGTAAATACTCGATTATCCGAACACCCAGTTATATTTATTATAATTTTTAATTTGCAGAATTCCATCTCATTTTAAGTTTTTTATATTTAAGGATGATGAAATACGCTTCCAAATTTGATAAATCGAAATAAAGAAAAGTTTTAAAAATGGCTCATGTTACGTTTTTTCTCACTAAAATTCACAAAGGCGTACATTATTTTTTTTTGCTAACTATTAGATTTGAATATAATTTTCTCGTTCTAACACCGTTTTGATCATATTTTTAACCATGGTAGTAAGGGAGACACAACAACGATTTATTACGCCGTAATTATTACGCGTGACATCTGTTTCGCCTTCCAAGACATTATGAAACTGTCCGTTTGATAATAAACTGACTGCTTTATAATACTTTCGGAAGGCAAAACTTGTTTATAAAAATATAAACAAGATTGCAGTTCATATATACAAATCCAAGAGTACTTACGCCTGCCAGCCGACGTTCCTCGTGCTAGCTGTTAACGCAAGAGGCGCCATCTTTTGGAATTATTAGCTGCTCGCCTTAATTCGGTTCAATTACGATAGCACCTTAAGGGCCCGCAACCCGAATTTTTACTGATTTCTTACATATTATTATTAACACGTTTGTTCCAGTTATTTTAAAATTTATATATATGAAAAAATTCACAGTGTTTCTTTAAATGCTGTTTAAGACAATGCCCGCGAGATTTTTGGTCTATTTTAAACGAGTCGTGTTTTATTAAACATTTTCGCAATTTTCGCATCGATTTTGTCGCTGTAAATGTTAGCGCTCTCCTCTAACATTCGTAATTTCGTATCTCTCCATCTTCTTCTTTTCGAGCCCGGTTGCAGAGCCTTAAGTCACAAACTTCAAGTTCACAGAAGGTTTCCATAATATGGCGCGGCATCAGGGTTGTACTCGGAGTCGGATTCTTAAATTTCAACCGTTCAGTCGCTAGGGTATTAATACTGTCAGATTTTTTTTTAAACCAAACCTATTATCTTATGACAGGGTGATATTTGATTATTCGCGAACACCATTTATTTATTTATTCAATTATTGTTGTGTATCTAAAAAGCTTCCGGCTTTTAGTCATAGATGGCGGTGATATGAACTGTCAGTAAATTCCGCTAGGTGGCAGGTAGCTTAGTACCTAAGTTGTTCGACAGAGGGTCGGGGGGGCTGAGAGTGGGTGTTTTCTGTAAACACTTGCTAGGACGACTAACGAGGTCAATATTGTAATACGCGAAGTATTGAATAAAACCAGATAAACGAACCAGAATCCATTTATTCCCAAGAAGTAATCTCCATCCAAAGTGTGTTGGAGAATCTGTTAGTGTCTGTCAAATAACAGAACACTACAATTATGTACTATTAACCAGGTATTCGACTATCCGCGCATCCGATTAGCCGATTATCACCCATTTTTATTAATCTATTCGATTACATTTCAGCAACTGTTTAAAATATCAGTGGAAACTGCTCAGTCCCGAAAGTGCAGAGCCAGTGATCTATGGCATCCCAGCTTGGGGTAAGTTGTACAGCTGAAGGGAGTGGAGAGGGGAACGTGATGGGTAAGACGTAGGTTGGGAAATAGCTGCCTATTCAAATTTGGTTACCAAACACGGCTAAAGCCATTTAAAGCAAAATTTAAAAAAATACGTTTCGATTCTGAATGATGATCTTTCATTCACCAGGGCGATACTGAGAGTATCTTAACAATAATTCTCTGAATCTGACATAGTTTGTAAACCACTGTTTTTCATCTCAACGTTATCGGAGCCATTATTATTCTTATCGTATTGTCAATGTAATAAAACACACTAGATTGTGCCTTATGCAACGCAAAGAAACCCGGTTTTATTTGTGTTTCGTATATTTGCAGCGAGAAAGACATGGCACGACCAAGTGAATCAGATACTTGAGTCGGGCCATGTCAAGAGTCAGAATAATAGAAGAGCATGGATGAGACGTTGTATGAATGTGAACGAGGCAAGGAATGTACCTATGTCAAGACTGAGTTGTTCGGCGGTCCGTTCTGCCTACCCCTGCGGGGAAACGGAGTGATGGTAGTTAGGTAGTTAGTTTTGCAGCATTAGACACCGATTAGACACCGATCGCACAATAAAGAAACGAACTTCGCTGGTATGACCAAATTCTCTTAAAAATATTTCAATCGAAGATTTTTATTTTTTATCATTTTTTTTTACATTCGCTCCACACAGGAGGCCCTGAGGAAAATAATTCCCCTCAGGCCCTATGTCATCTTTGGGGATGCTGTGTGGAGGGTCTTTTTAGGGTAGAAAGAAGAGGAAGTTCCGGGAATGAAAAGGGTATTAGTGGGGTCAGTGTATCCAGGAGTGACGAACTTATGAATCCTCCTACTGCGGTGCATGGCGATGTTCCGAGAGAGTATAGCTGGAGAAGTCAAAGGAACTCCCTCAACCGTTCTCTCCCGGTCCGGCCTGCCATGCAGCTGGTGGGCAGATGCATCCGCCGCCAATAAACCTTGGCGGAATAAATAAACCTTACCCCATGAACACGGGCACCCCTGCTAAATAAATAAATAAGTCACCAAACGCAGCGAACCACATGTGGTGACCTATGACAGAGGTGTTGGTGATCCGATAAATGGCTCCCGAGGCGGCGGTACCCATACCCGCCTCCCAAATTTAATGATGAGATTTTATATTTATCTTTCATAGTCTCTATAAAACAGTGGTACACCAATATTTCAACCAAGCAAGTTTGAAACCGCACTCTAATTGATTGGGGACTTGATTTTAGCCATAATCATTAAAAATATTTTTTGTACATAACGTCTCAGACTAACTTGTTCGCTTTTGGCAACAAGTTGGAACAACTCATATTTCTATGAAACCATAGAAATCGTTGTGTCTCCCTTACCTTCATGGTGAGAATGTGACCTAAACGGTGTCAGAAAGAGAAAACACCATGCTTTATATTCAAATCTAAAAGTTAACCACAAAACAAAAATGTACACCATCATGAAACCAAAGTTTATAATTCTTACTTATAGTACTTCAAGTAAATTATTTTTTTAAGTTTATTTGAAAATTGAATTTTGATTGAACAATCGATGGTTCGCAAAATGTCATTCGCAAATGGAGACATTTTTGATAGTTTCGTAATGATTAAAAAAACTATAAAAAACATCCATCTTCTTATATTCTTTAATTTATTTTATCATTTAAAAAATTACAAACCAAATTCAGAAATAAAATTCTTAGGTCTTGGTAGGTCGGGTATTATTTGCGGGTGCACATCACAATATTACAGTGACAATATAACTTTTAATGTTTTTTTTTTAAATTTTATACAATAATTAATTACACAATATATGTATTTGATGTACCACCATAAATAAGCAGGGCTTGTGTGTATGGGGGGTGGCTTGTCTGTATGGGGGGTGGCTTGTGTGTATGGGGGGTGTAGGGGTACCATAATTTTCGAAAAAAATAAGTGAGGCACAAGAGCGTATCTGGTGTTTTCTAATTCAGTGTTGAAATGTCTTCATTAAACCATCTACATAAGTGATAAATGGGATGTTTAAAGTCTCATCGTTTGTCATAAAGAAACATTAAAATGTCAAAATAAAACAGTTGCGTGACATTATAAATATTTTTTTCTGGGAAAAGATAGGTGGACATGAAAAGAGAAATTAATCCCCACTCCTATAAAATGACTAATCTATTTTTCTAGATACACTCAGTATCGCCCTGGTGAAAAAACACTATTCGGATTAAAAACATTCTTTCAATGATTTTAGACACGTTTGGTTACCAAAATTGGATAGTCAGGTTTGAATCGAACTGTTAAGACTAAGCCTGGCCGCAGATATCAGGTTTTTTTGGCCGGCCGGCGCGGAAAGGCGTGGCCTATTTTCATTACCGCGGCGCCGGCCGTCCAATCCGGTCCGACAACGGGCGTGGCCCCGGTATTATAACCAATCCGGTTTACGAATCGATTTTTGTCTGATCAGACAATCGGATGGAAAAACAATCTGATGTGTGCGGCCAGGCTAAGGACTCTTGTGCGGTATTCACATAAAAATGACAAGAAACATGCAGGTAAATATATACAGGATAAGAGCATTAGTCTAGTGACCGACCGAAGGTTCAGTTTCGGCAAGTTCAAAAAACAGATTCCGATGTACCCCACATAATACTTCTATAATACGTCTAATGTCTCAATTAGTTTAACCGGTAATAAATCAATTTAGACATCTTAAAAAATTGACATTTATAATCGTATAAATAAGTCGTCTCAAAGTGGTTTAACCACAGTTTGAAAATGGCCTTGTAAGTTGAAAAAGCTGTAACAAAAATAAAAATAAAAACTCAAATACTTGCAGAAATCGATAACAACATTATTAAATTTGTTTTAAGATTTTCACGGCCAAAAGCATTTTCGTTATTTGTTTTTGGGGTGTTATGCCGTGTTGCGCTACCTCCTTAAAAAAATTACACATCTACCGGATCTGCCGGATCTGCCCTGATGATGGACACTGCAACGATGTCCGAAACGTTGGCTAAAGAAGGAGGTAGCGCAACACGGCATAACACCCCAAAAACAAATAACGAAAAATTATTAAATTTGATTTAAATTAAATAAAATTAAAAAAGCGGTAAAAATAAATTCAATTTTTATTTTTTAACGAAAAGTCGAGCATAAGAAATATCAAGAAGACGGTCGTAAATTTTTCCTGTACAATCTAGAAAAGATAAAGTATAAATAACTTAAAGACGGGGTAAACAACGCATGGAAAAACTGGTGGTTAATTTGGACAGAATTGAGTTCCCTTGCAGATAACAATGTTAACTTTGGCTCCCCGTGTGGTTAGGCGGAGAAGATAAAAAGCTTTATTACTGACGTAGAAATTGACACGACTTCGACTTGGTTTTTTCCAAATTCAGACACTTATCTTGGAAAACATCTTAGTCGGACCAGTTGTTGTAAAAGCGCAAGGCGACGAGACTCTCTACATACTAAAGTAGTCTCAGAGAGCCCGAACATTCTACTAGAATGATCGCGTTACTGACGACCTCCCTCTTGGACTACTATAACTGCAAAGTTTGCCGGCTATAACGTAGAGAATGTCGAGTCAAAGTACCCAGACAGCTGTATTGCTCGCATACAGCATATTTCAAAACATACCTCAGAAGAGTCAAAGCTGCTACCGTCTGGAGCCAGTGCGATTATGGCATCCCTAATTGGAGTATGTTGTGAGGCTGAAGGTAGCGGGGAGGGGAAGGAGGTGGGGGAAGGGGAATTACCTGGCTATTCAGATCTGGTCACCAAATAAAGCCATTTCAAGAAACGTTTCAATGGTGGTCTTACACCAGGGCGATACTGAGAGTATCTTCCACTCCGGAACGTGCCGCAAATATAGGTACTATTGTATATTATTTTAAATGAATTCATTGTGAAATAACACAAACAATAAAAAAAAAATGCGCATTCCGGGATTCGATTCCGCGACCTTGGGATTGCGAGTCAAGAGACTTACCCCTCGATCATGGAGGCCGTTTTAACATTGGACTTCAGTTCAGAAAGTTCATAATATCTACGGTTTGGAAAAAACACACCGCAAAACTTTTAGAATATTTGCTAAAAATAATACACAAAATATTGTTTCTGAGTGAAGTTTCGCATGGACACCACTATCGAAAGCGAACATACATAATAAGTTGAGAGGTTTAATTCCTTTCTATTAATTTGTAAATAAAACACTTGTGTTGCAAAGTTTTTTTAACAAAGAAATGACATTTATGTTTATTTATATCACTTTCCTTTGAATTAGTCCTGGGTCGATCGATCGTTTTACACGACCCGGTTAGCTCACGACACACTGGCGTCATGAGCGGGTCGCGAAGACCCGCTCTTTTCGCGACACAAAATATGAAACTCGATTACGCTTCACCCAGCTACTTTCTACTACCTGAGTCGAGAGAGAAGGTGGCGAAACCCGGGTGTTGACAACCCGCTCGCTCTCTCATATTACATCATCTATCGTCGCTCGCCCCGCCACTTCCGCACCCGAAACCCAGGTAGCAGTAGTAGAGCGGATGCGAGAAGTGGGTCGCGAGACCCGGGTGCTGACGAAAAAATGACCCGCTCGCTCTTTTGTGGTCCGTGAGCTGGTTTCAATGAGCGGGTTATTCACGACCGACCCAGGACTACTTTGAATGGTTTCTTCTAACAAAGACTAATTTTACAATCAAATAATAGAAAAACAAAAGAAGTGACAATTGATGATTGCATTCTAACTGAAACTATAGGATTCAAATTTAAAGGGAATATATTTCCGTTACACATATTTATATAAGACTAGCTTTTTACCGCGGCTTCGCTCGCATGGTATTAGGGGGATTCCCACTCCGCCTCCTCCACCTTCCCTCTCCCCACTCCACTCCCCCCATCCCCAGGTTTTTTTTTATAGTAAGTAATACATCACAAGAGTCTCGGCTGCTCCCGTCTGGAGCCAGTGAGACTACGGCATCCCCGATTGGGGTATGTTGTGAGGCTGAAGGTAGTGGGGAGGGGAAGGAGGCGTGGAAGAGAAAGTTGGGGAAGTACCTGGCTACTCAGATCTGGTCACCAAATACGGCTAAAGCCATTTCAAGCAACGTTTCAATGGTGGTCTTACACCAGGGCGATTCTGTGAGTATCTTCCACTCTGGAACGTGCCGCAAATATACTATTTTTAATGTTTTATAGTTTTATATTTACATATAAGTAGTTATATTTTATTATATTTACATAGTACATTGGACAAGAATATATATTTTTTTAATAATTATCATTAATTTACTAAAAAAACAGTCGAAGTTGCCTCCAAAATCATCAAAAATTTAATATTTTGATTGCCTATGATTATAATTTTTGCCTCAAATCCAAATTTTAGTTTTGTATGAAAAACGCCGCGCAGACGTTCCTTAGTTTTTAATATTGAAAGCGGTCGTAAAACAGTTTTAACAAATACTCAGCCACCGCCACTCCTAAAGCAACAAATACAGAAGATACACACGTATCCACTTTACCGATAATCTCCCCACCATGAATATACTTGTTCAACTGTAGGTACCGCACGGGTAAAACTATAACGATAAAATTTAATAATCTATGAATGATAACTACTGCGTTAAAATTCACAGACTCTGTGCTAAATATTTATCTGCTAACTGTTGTCTAACCTTAACCTTGTCACTAACATTCTAACTTCTGACACAAATCTATCCTAGTACGTAATTTCCAGAGAGATTTTCTCAAACATTCCATGAACACAAAACCAGAATTTTACAAAAAAACCTCAAAGCTATCTTCCCAATTTGACCCCAATGCATAGCAATTAGAGTACACAATGACTCACCACTTACCACAAAGATCGTGGAGCCGATGGCATCGCTGCCAGAGTTGACACTCACAACTCACAACCCAGAACACACACTTGAATTGCTTGCAAGTTATTATTCCATTGATAGTTCGGTGATCGTGCTTCCAGAGTGTCAGGACCTAAAGCCTGGAAAGGACTGCCGCAAGATTTAAGAATTATCAGACGCGGCGGAATTTATGTAGAACCAAACTTAAAATTCACCTTTTCAGACAGTCGTAACCATAAGTAAAAAATGAAAACAAATTCTTATCTGTAAGCTTTTGTAAACGACATTTCATGGAAATTCTCCATTTCTAAAGATTCCAAAAAGAGTCTTTCAAAATAAATGTTAACTCAACTTTGGCATTAATCTTATATACAAAAATCTCGTGGTGTTTGTAGTCGTACTCCTCCGAAACGGTTTGACCAATTTTTATGAAATTATTGTAGAAAGCAATCACTTTGTGGTTTGACATATTTAATAAAATAAAATACTTTTTTGTTTAAAACCACGATATTTATTATTTTTTTAACCGACCGGTTTCGCTTAACTTAAGCATCTTCAGGGTACAAATTAATACAGTATTAATTTGTACCCTGAAGATGCTTAAGTTAAGCGAAACCGGTCGGTTAAAAAAATAATAAATATCGTGGTTTTAAACAAAAAAGTATTTTATTTTATTTTATGAAATTTATTATGTACATTTGGTAGGTATGAGAATAGGTTTTAAAGTATGTTTCATACCGCTAGGCTAGGTGATTGGGGTGTCCCAGAAAAAAAACCTATTTTTTTGACATTTTTTTGCGTTTTTTTTTTATTGGGCATCAAAAAATACCTTTAGTGTCCGACCGAAACTAGTTTTTACGGCCGAAACCGAAACCTAAACTTCCATATAAGGTCATGTTTTCGTGGAAAAAAATTGTCAACCTTAATCAATCAGCCTTTATTTTAAAATCATATATTAATCATTCAGTCGCTAATATTTGAACTAAAAATAAACATTACATAATTATCACACCTTATTTCAAATAAATTATTTACGTTTTTTGAAATCGTAATCGTAAATCGCTTTGTAAATAATATTAAAAAAAGAAATAGTATGTATTACCTATTTGAACATTATTCACAAACAACATAAAATAAAAGGTAGAAAATAAAATTACTTTTTTTATTTGTTTAGGTACAGTAAACGAAAAATACTCTTTCATCTAAAGTACAAAATAATTTGGGAGGCGGGAATGGGTACCGCAGCCCCGGGTAACTTTATTGGATAACCAACACCTCTGCCATAGGTCACCCCAAGTGGCTCACTACGTTTGGTGATTTAGCAGGGGTGCGATGAGGTTTGTCTATATTTTGAAGGTGGATGACCAGGACATACTGAATTCCTACCCACCCCTTTTCCTTTTCAAAACTCTCCTCTCCTTCCTTTCCCTAAAAAACCCTCTACACAGCATCCCCAAAGATGACATAGGCCCTCAGGGAAATTATTTTCCTCGTGGCCTATCATGAACTAAATCATTTCAATAGCGAAATAAAACTAACCTATTTCGAAATAATGTTAAGTATAAACACCTCCAATTTCACAACAAATAAACCAATCTACCCAAGGGCGGATTTACCCCAGACGGTATTTTTGTGTACTGTGGAGATTCCATCACAGTACATACTTAGAAGCAAAAATTGTCTTTATTTTTTTTTTTCAATTATTTCTGGCTTTCACCCTTCAAGGGTGTTCTAGGCCATCATTTATAATTACAGAGAAAGGAAAGGTGAATTTATATATTAATTTTATTTAAGACTGTCATACCAGCAAATCATAATTTCGGTTCCGACTATAGCGCTCACACATCAGCGGTCGTGAGCGGACGTTTTTGGAACTAGATTTCGTTCCGCAGCAAGCTTGGTTTCGCGTATCTACTAGGACTATCTCACGCGGAGCTAGGGCTGGCTACAGTATGGGTCAGGTGAAGATGTTGAATTCTCGTTTCCAGAATTTTAATTAGTAGTAGGCAGTTATTTGTAATTTGTACATCGAAGTACATAAACACAAATATATACAAATGAAATGCGTAAACACAGTAGGTATAAAGTAGATGATATAATATAGACATGAATAAAAAATTTGTTATAATTTTTAAATATTTTGTTTTTTAATTGTACTTTAATCAAATTAACCGAGTAATATTCAGTTGGATTGTAAAAAATGTCTCATTTTGAAATATTTATTCGTGTGCACAATGGCATTATTAATAGATTAAAACGGAAAATAATATGAAATATATTGATAATAGACTAATATAATAGTGACTTAGTCATTAGAACAGAAATTATTAACAAAAACACAATTTGAATTACACAATCACAAATTAAAACTGTCATTTTGACGGGAATTTCAAGCGTATGGTGTCTGGCCTCTCTTTCGCAGTCCGTTAATGAAATTTTTTATTATTAATAGTTCAAAACAGAAATGTTACAGTATTTATTGTGTGTAACTATTTTTTGATAATTTTTTACAACGTGCTTACACCATATACCTACTATAATTGTTTAATAGGCCAATTACATCACTTTTTTTTTTTTAAATTCCGGTTTAGGCAAATATTCTAAGACATTCTGTATTTTTTTTTATCGTATTTTTGAAACCCTGGGGATTTTTTGAAAATTTCAATCCGAAAAATCAGACCATTTTTTATAAACCGGAAAGACGGGACATAATTTTATGGGTGCGAAAAAATGATAATTACATGGTCGAAAAACATTTAAAAAAAAATAACGTTTTCCACAAGAAAGGGCACAGGAGAATAACGAGGCATACCAAAAATATTACATCTCATAAATATTTTTTTCCTTGATCCATCTTATTGCTCATAAATCAATTATAATGTTCAACGTCTATATTACTAAATACAATGTAATATACTTGTACTTGTAAATTATAATAAAAATAAGAAAATTATAAAATTTGATTTTATTAAAATCAGCACCACTACCATTGTACCTCTAAAACGCGTACAGACAGCGTAAAATGTACAGGTTTCTCTTCATAACATCTGCCAAATCAAATGATAAGTTCGCAGAGAGGATATTCCATGGCCCCCTCGCTCCCCGGTTTGACCCCGAGTGACTTTTTTCTGTAAGGATACGTCAAAGTTGAGGTAAACAAACTTCGATCATGAACCATTGAAGCTCTGAACGAGGCGATTGAGGGCGTCATCGCTGGAATTCCGCAAGATATGCTGGGAAGAGTGGCCGAAAACTTCTTTCAAAGGGTCAATATGTGTATTGCTCGCCAAGGCCGCCACGTCAAACGATATCATTTAAAAAATATCATGAAAAAAAACGGCATCATTTCCCCGACGTAACGGCACCCGCCCTGCTCCTCTGCTCAGTCTGGGGAGCCTTCAGTGATTTTTTGAAATCAGTAACTCCTCTCTGCCCCACCCTGTATTATCATTTTTTTTTTAAATATTTTTTTTTTTTTGACAAATTAGAGAGGAGTCAGTAATTTACATTTCGAATAAACGCCGTTAGTAAGCTCGAAAATCATCTGTCAAAAATTTAAATAAAGCAAGTACACATTTGCAACCAGATGCAACGAGTTCAGGTACATAGTTTATATCTTCTGTATCCATATTTTGTTTACAGAAATATTTTGCGCATTTCGAATGCTCACCAAATACGTGTTTGGAACTATTTGAAATATCCCCATAAAGTAATTTAATTTTCTCACTGTTAGAATAATTTTCCGATAGTCTATAATTTACCGCACATCTTACTGCAGTTCTTAATCTCAGTAATCGCCCGGTCAAAAGGCGGCGCTGACTTATTGGGAACCTCGTATCCGCTGTCAAATTACGAAGTTTTGTGCAGTAATTACGTACAACTTTCTCAACTGTGATATCCGCATATGGCTGAGCATCTAAAAATTTTTTGTAGGTACTTGAATCCCCATCTGAAATTAGCCTTGAATATATCAGACCGTACATATCTATTGATTTTTTAAAACCTTCCACGAGAATACTGGACTCCATACTCGTAGAACTTCCGGAATGATTTTTGAAACAACGATGTTCCTGCGATGTTACTACCTTTTTTACTGCACGTGCGCACGTCATACAAAATTTATTTCGTACCTGCATGTATAAAACCTCACCAAAGTGATGTCCTACTATTGCAGCTACGCCTGACAAGGCAGAGTAATTGGTACGATATGATCTTTTTGACCAACAACCATCGGCGACAACTGTTATTATAGGAATTCCACCTTTTGAGACGTTTCCCAGAGATCTAGCATATTCTGCTTCACGTTTTGCAGCAATTTCCATTCGGTCTGTGGCACCTTTTGACCACCAATCACAAACAGTTTCATGTACTTTAGCATAAGTTTTAATTCAATAGAATTATATTAAAAAAAAAAACTTTTGTTCACAAATTATTTCTAATATTTCAATAACGTCCAAGTTAAATTTCTGTGTTAAAAAATTCTGAGAGAAATGAGAGCGTGCGCAAAACAAATCAACAAAGTTTCACGGTAATCGGGTGAATGGTATAATAGAATATATGTATATATAATTTCATAACGCCGTAACCACTTTCTCCAGATCCGACCTGCCATGCAGCTGGTGGGCAGACGCATCCGCCGCCAAGACCTGAACAAACCTCACCCAATAAACCCAGGCACCCCTGCTAGTCACCAAACCTTGCGAACCACTTGGGATGACCTATGGCAGACGTGTTGGTTATCTAATAAATGGTTCCCGGGGCGGTGGTACCCATACTCGATTCTCGTGTTTGTTATTTTTGTAATACGAAAAATGGATATAAAAAAGGTCTACCCGCCCACCCCCTCTCAACCCCCCCCCCCCCTCATACCCTCCTTCCAATCCCCGCCTCCTTTACCCCTCATCCCAACTCTTCTTCAACCTCCCTCCCTTGGGAGCTGTTGGACTCTTGTGCGATATAAACATAAAAATTATTTACAATAAAAAAAAATCCCATCCCCGTCCCCATCCCCCATCCCCAGCCTTGCAACGCATGCCGGGTACGCGCTGTATATAATTTCTTTTATTTATTTACGGACAAATAGTCCATTAACAATATAATAATAACACGAATAACAAGCGAGCCTAAAGGCCCGACCCGCCTAGCAATTGATCACTGTTCGCATCGATTACCGTTCGCATGTCATTTTTTGTAACCAGCACCACTTTTCGTAATTATCACCACTTTTCGTAACGATTCACCAGTTAACCCCATGTGTCGAGCATGCGTAAAGAAGTTTTACTTTTAAAAAATGGGGCATTTGGGACTCTTGAGCAGTCGGGCCTCTTGTCTCTTGTATCGTATAATGAGGGACAAATAAAAACATTTCTTTTTAAATATAAAACTTTTTGCATAAAAATATTCAATGAAAATGAAATTCGGTCAACCCTGTTGATTTTACGAACGTGAAACAAGGAATTCGTATGTATTTACAGTTTCGTTCCCAAAATATTATTTCAAACTGTTGTGATTCAGAGCGACGTGGACACGTCCTTGTCGGGCCACTTTTCGGGCCGTAATGAAGTGTGAAATTTGTGTTACGGCGCTATGATAAAAATCGTGAAATGCGAAGCTGTAAATTAATTAATATTAAATACTTCCTAAAATTATTTTTCGCTCAAACTTATTTATGATTTGTCAATAATGTCTTAGCACAATAAGTATGTAAAAAAATCTGAAATATATTAGTTTATAAGTTCGCAAATAAATACACAAACTGACTAAGTTTCGTCAAGAAACACATGTACGTATATATTTTTTAATGATTTTATTGAAACTAAAATTAAAATTCTAAAACATGCGTTTGCTAGATAATGGATTGATTTATTTTAATGCATGATTATATTATTTGAAATGGCTGTGGTATAATACAAAATCTTTTTTGAAAATTTAACAAATCTGTCAACGACCTATGGAATAACCTTATTATACTAAAAATTTAAAAAAATTCTCAAAATTTATTACATGCGAATGGTAGATAAAAGAACAATCTTTCGAAATCCATTTATAATTTTTTGTGGAAAAGAGTCAATACGTCTAAAATCTGATTTGAAAATGACATATTTCTGGTTTTCTCTGGTAATGCCCTCTTAAATGTGCAAATTTCATAATTTTATGGAAGATTGGAGTAGAGTTCAGACTTAGAAGAGATGAGATGTTGAATGGAGGAGAGGCAATTTTTGATAACGCTTGATAGAAGAGAGGATATTTATTTAGAGAGGGACAATCAAAAAATATGTGATCTAAAGTTCCCACATCTAGACCACAGAACGTACAATCTGGGGAGTCAAGCACATGAATTTTATAAAGGTGAGAAGGAACGGAACAATGTCCGATTCTCATACGAATAAGGAAATTTCTTTTTTGGAAAAATGGGGGAATTTTTGAAACCACGGTTTTGATGGGATAGTCCTTTGTATTGAGGCGTAGCGGGCACCCTCGGATTGACTAGCAATGTTCCAATACTCTCTCCAAACATTGCGGTATCTATGTTTGATGATGAAAAATATCAGACAGGGGAATATGGTTTACGAGGGTATCGGTAGGGTTAGACGCTCCTTGTTTTGCCAAGGAATCAGCAATATCGTTACCCACTATGCCAACATGTCCAGGAATCCAAATCAGAGTGACAGTTTTTCCAGAGCTTTGAATGGAGGTTATCAATACTCAAGACATACAAGTGATCATAAGGATGAAGAAGACTGGTTTTAAGTTTTTGAAGGGAACTGAGAGAGTCAGAGAGAACAAGAGAATGTTCAAAATTATTTTTTATTATATATTTGAGAGATTCAATAATCGCAATGCACTCGGCAGAAAATATTAAAAATTGGTTTGAAATTGAATAAAATATTCTTTCATTAGAATTATTGTGGTAAACGTTAATACCAATACCACAGTTAGGAGAGTCCGGAGATTTAGAGCCATCAGTAAATAAAAGAGAAGAGTTGGGCCATTTAGAAGAAATAATGTCATTGAACATATTATTGACAGTACGGGCTGGGAGATTGGAATGACTTTTAAGGAAGCCGATCCCTTCTAAAATCGTTGGGGATAGGGTGACGTGACTATATTTTAATTTGTACAAAGGAAGAAGATCATTTTTGATAATTTAAAGCTCTGAGAGAGAGCGAAAATTTTTGCAGATGGCAGGGAGAGGTTTAGTTCGAGCTCTGATTGTAGATGAATGTGTTGAGTCGTTGAACAACGAGACTCTGGGAATAACCTGATGACTTTTAAAATTTAAACATTTAAGAACAAATTTGTCAGCAAATAGTTGACGCCTTAAATAAAGAGGAGGATCAGAACATTCTACTTGAAGGGAATTGATGGGCGACGATTGCATCGCGCCAGTTATTATTCGCAATGACTTAGATTGAATTTTGTCTAATTTACTGAGTGCATTTTTGGATGCAGTACTAAAAAGTGGGCAGGCATAGTCGAGATGCCTTCGAATAAGTGCATTGTAGAGCAACTTAATGCAGATAGGATGTGCACCCCACCAAACGCCAGTCAATGATCTGATGATATTTTAATTTTTTTCACATTTATTAAACATTTAATTTTTCTATTGTTTTGACACTTTCATAACCCTTCCTATACATACTTGAACTTGAAGTATCATACTTCAAGTTTATTTCTAACAGTAATTGTTGATTTTTTGCCCGTCCGCCCCTTGTACGAAAAAAATCCTAACATTAATTGTTGATTTTTTTTGCCCGTCCGCCCCCTGTGCCCCCCCCCCCCCCCCCCAGAAAATAATCCTAACAGTAATTGTTGATTTTTTTGCCCGTCCGCCCATTGTGCCCCCCCTCCAGAAAAAAAATCCTGGATCCGCCATGAATCTACCGCAAAGTTTGCGGAGCGAACACAAACAAGTGAATCAAGTCCTGACACGACCACGAGCGCGGACGCAGCAAAATGACACTTCGTGGCTCGCAGTTCAGTTCACCGAACATGTCCGATCGCAGAACGAAACCTCCCAAATCCAGTTTCGGGTGGGTGGTTTGGCCGAAACTAGGCCAAAACCGAAACCGAAACCGAAAGTTCGGTCTATAAACCCAAATTTAAACTCTCCTACCCCCACCCTCCCATTTTTCAATCGCGATTTTAGTATTTTTGTATGAACAAATTTAACCGTCTTTCGTATTTCAAACAGAACGGAATTATTCATGTTGTTGAATGACAGATGGTGCTACGTCCGCCTCATCGAACTTTCATCTACACATGCGCAAGACATTTTGATATTTCATTCGGCATCATGTTCTCGCGTGGGCAAACCATCAACCTTATTTGTGTTGGCTAAAGACGGACTGACAAAAAATATCGTACACTCAATTGCTTTTCGAAATTCATATTGATTTTCTTTATTTAATTTTCCTTCTTTGGTTGGTGTTTTTTGTTTTTGTTTTTATCGGCGGTCATCGTCTACAGCGCTCCATTCCTCTTTGTCATAGATCCCATCCCCACACACTTATAATACATTCGTTATTTTTTATTTAACAACCAAAATATTCACTAGAAATAATTTATACGGCAGAACAACGTTTGTCGTGTCAGCTGGTCTTCTTATAAATATAATAGCAATAGTGATAGGGGTAGCCAATGTAAAATCATGCAAAGTCCAGTGTTTTAAATATAATGTCCTCCGCGTGCAAAGTCGTATCTTCTCCAAGGATAAGCTTTCTAATAAAGTGGGTTTATTAGAATAGGCCACTTGCATCACATTAAAAAAAATCCGGTTTAGGCAAATATTCTAAGACACTCTGTATTTTTTATGGTATTTTTGAAACCCTGGCGATTTTTTGGAAATTTCAATCCGAAAAATCGGACCATTTTTTATAAACCGGAAAGACGGGACATAATTTTATGGATGCGAAAAAACGATAATTTCATGGCCAAAAATCATTTAAAAAAAAGAACGTTTACCACACGAATGGCACAGGAGAATAACGAGGCATATCAAAAATATTACATCTCATAAATATTTTTTTCCTTGATCCATCTTATTGATTATAAATCATTATAATGTTCAACGTCTATATTACTAAATCCAATGTAATACACATGTACTTGTAAATTATAATAATAATAAGAATATTATTAAATTTTGTTAAAATCAGCACCATTACCATTATACCTCTAAAACACGTACAGACAGCATAAAATGTACGGGGTTCTCTTCATAACATCTGTCAAAAAGTCAAACCAAATTATGAGTTCGCAGAAATCAAACAATAAATCTAGTGAACGTTAAATGTCAAATTCAAAAATTCGCCTGAAAAAAAAGTGTATATATAAATAAATCAGTGAGGAATTTTACAAAATTAATAGGAACATTTTCGGAGACGGGACATTTTCATAAAGCGACGTCACGAGCCCAAATAACGAATTTATTTATTTAAAAAAAAAAAAATTTGTACATTTCTAAAAATTTTTACTAACATTTTCGTAATCTTAGTGAAAAAATCTATCCACACGATTTTTTCCAAGTCGTTATGAAATCCATGCAGGTGGCCTATTAAGGCGCATTGGCGGAATTGGCAAACCTATACCCGCCTACCAAATTGAACTGGTGGAAGTTTACCTATGAAATTATAACTAAGAAATACAATAATTAAAAATACATAGCTTCAGTATGACAAAGACCAAATCATATTATAAACAATGATTTGTGTAGGAGTCGCAGCCCGACTACTAAATCGTTCTAACAGATTATTACAACAATGCCTGTTAAATCGGATAATTATCATAATACGATGTCTGTTAAAACAATTAAGTTCGTGTGTACTAGACCGCCATAATACCGCGGGAAGAGATTTACATCGGTTACGGATCGAAATAATGTATGAATGTGGCTGAAACAAATGGTGATTATATCAATCCATCGTCGCAGCATTGTGTTTAATGCTAATTTTGAATTTACGTTCAATCGCTTTGTCTTTGAAAACACGTGACCGTAAAACATAAAATAGGAAACACAAAGCATCTTTTTTCACGAGGGAAGGAAAAATTCCGCGTCGTGTTTGTGGCAAATTGTTTTGCCAAAGGATTTTTTGCTAAAAATGCGGCCTGATTTGTCCGCCATGTTCATATTTTTAGGCCGCGGTATTCAGAATTTCTACCATTTTATAACATACTTGCTGGTACCCGGCATGCGTTGCAATGCCACCTAATAAATAAATGTTTCTCCATGCATGTCCCTTCCCATTCGTTCCGTCGCGCTTCCGCCTCCCCTTCCCATGTCTCTTCCCCACAAGCGATCCTCCTCCACCTTTGCCGCTTTCCCTCACCCCTCTCCCGCGTCCAGTGAACCCTCCTCCCGCGTTCTATATATTCATACCCGGTACATTCAGATTTTCAAACAGCTCGCGTGCCACCTATTGCAAATATTTTTTTATAAATTTTCATATAAAACATTCATTCATCATATAAAACATCAATCAAATTCGATACCTACCATAGGTAACTATGTATTTAAAATATCTATAATTCTTGATTAGATTCGAAGTTTTCGATTTTTATTAAGGTGAGTACTTCGATTAAATTCGTTAATTTAATCGAAAACTGAATTTTGATTGAACAATCGATGCTTTGCAAAATGTCATTCTCAAATTGTGACATTTTTGACAGTTTCGAAAGAGTTTTTGCAATGATTAAAAACCTTTTCAGATGTACTGTCATGTGGTTGTAATAATCCAGCAACCTAATAATAAATAAAGCGAGGGTGGAAAGAAGGTATTTGGAAAGTCTCAGAGCGAGAGTTGATGCGCACACAGTATCGACTCAAACGTATGCATTGCTTGCATTTATTACATTTTCAAATGTTTGTTATCGGAGTTCAAAAAAGAACAGAGAAGAAAAATACATTGTAAAAACATAAATATTACCCAACCGAAAATGTCAGACCTCAACTAATAAGAATAATAATATTTGGATAATTTGCATAGCGCGGTTTAGGTGAAAACTCACCTAACTTCAGCATGTACAGTTTTTACTTAAAATCATTCAGTAAGCACCTAGACAATAAAAAACGCTCAGTAAAATCGCTAGGCTACAACTGAATCGCGAGTCCCGTTGCATTCAAAACACGATGGCAGAAAATGTAACGCGATGACTCCTATTGCGAATGAGGCTATAAATTCATAATACGGGCCAATCAACGTGATCGTACTTGCGTCATCCTCCGCAATCTATAAAATAGAAAAATATCCCATGATTATTTATGGTTTTTTTCGAGGTTAGTTTGTAGAGTCATAATGGTAGATTTATTTCTTTAATCCGTGGTTGATAGTTGATACTTTTAGTACCGCCATGGTGAAAAAACACCATTGGTGAAAAAAAAGACCGAGGTGGTCGAGCGGTAAGGCTCTTGACTCGCAATCCGAAACACTATTTTTAATAAGCTAGAGGCTAGAGAAATTGGCCAAAGGGCGCGAACGCAATTTTCACGTAAAACCAGGGCATTTGAATAATGTGGCTTGAGCAATACATCAAAATAATACATAAATAAGTAATAACACAGCCGACATGACAGATGTCATAGTCACGTCATTACCATTACGCAAATTACAGGGGAGATGTTTTCGTGTCATGGTTTCACATTACTGTACGATGGATGGTAATTTATCATGGAAAATGTACCAAAAAATTGTAATACTCTTATGACATATTATAGCAGGTTTTCTTTGGCATTGGAATATAAAACACTGTGGCGGAAAAGGTATAGAAAAGAATCAATGCTGTAGAAATCACAGAACTTGAATAGAACTTACACAGAACGTGAAGATTAACTTCAAATATTTGATGCATTGTTCAATTATTTTTAAACAACCCGTCCTAAGATACATCAATATAATACATCAATCTGTAGATCTGTACCTCAGAAACCAATGATCGGATACTATCACTGTTTCAAGTGAAAACTTCATTAGCACCGCTGTGATTTGGAACTCAATGAAACGAAAAATAGCGACACTAAAAAGAGACAAAACACATACATCTACAGGATTTAGCCGCGAAAGAATGAGATAGTAATAAAATATTTCTCTTAAAAAGATGTCTCATATCAAGGATGTGGGTATCGTATTTGATGAAAAATTAACATTTGTTCAACATATTAATGAAGTTAGGGAACGTACCCATACTACGTGACCTGTTTAGGGCGGGAGGTCTTCAAAATATCACGCTTGGTACAAATGGGCGACGGGTTGCTTAGGTTCTTGGTCACCGGGGGGGGGGGGGGGGGGGGGGGTTAAAAATTGCAAAAAGTTGGTCACGTAGTATGGGTACGTTCCCTTACTAATAAGGCTATGAAATGTTTGGGATTTATTTTAACAGTAAAAGATTTTACGTCACTTTATTCATTTAAAATTCTCTTCACTGCTTTAGTAGGAAGTAATTTAGAATATAATTCCTATTTGGTCTCCATACTATAAGGCACATAACAAAAAAAAATGAGAAAGTTCAACATAAATTTTTAAGGTTCATTAATATCAAACTCTCCATACCCATTGAACAAATTAATTATGTTAACTTAATGAAAATACTTAATTTAACTGACCTATCTTGTAGAAGAACCAAGAGCGATTTGGTTCTTTCATTCAAATTGGTTGGATCACTTGACGCACCTGACTTAACAAAACTAATAACATTCCGAGTACCCAATGGTGACACGAGACTTCCAGAGTTGTTCTTTGTTTTTCCGTCTAAAACTAACTATTTCATTAACTCCCCAATCCAAAGACTACATAGGCTTGGAAATAAATTCAGTTCCGTTGATATTTTCATTTATTCCTTACCTAAATTTATGTCAGAAATTTAAAAAATTCTGATCTAAATTTTATTATTATTCTTCTAACATTGTTTTGTTATTATTTCTATTTAATTCTGCTTCCTTTCTGTTAGTGTAAAGGAAGAGAAATAACAATTGGTATTTTATTGTTTCTATGTTACACGATTGATGTAAATGCTCCAAGGGCGTAAATAAATAAATAAAAAATAAAAAATTATTTCACGGGTACTCGGTTCCAATATAATACGATATATCCACGGTCCCACGCAAATCTCTTTGGTCACACCACGGACATATGAATATATATGGACCTGCCCTAAGTGATAAAAACGTATTATTTCCCCCTCCACATGGCGCCGGCTGGAGCTCCTCCTTGGAACCGGCTCGCTCCATGGGGAGGGGATAGAACCTCGCTTGAATCTAAAATGTGTGACGTCATCATTCTTGCCGTGAACAGCTAGAAGCTAACATCCATACATTTAACGAAATATAACGCCAAAACGGTAGCGTATGCTATACAATATATCTACATATCAATGTGCACTTGGCGAATGTGGGCGGTTCTTCAGTGTGCTCGTCGCTGTTTACAGGGGTAAGTAAATTATGAAACATTTGTAAAAGTGTTTTAACTAAACACGGCAACAAAATATTGCTATGTGTATTGGGGCGAGTCTTTTTGGGGCGAGCATTTGGCCTTAGCAAATATGTTATTATCGTGGCAAGCAATTCGCGCTCCCATGGAAAAAGGTCTATTCATTCAAAGCAGATTTTGCTTTTAAGAACTAAATGGTGATATTGTAATGCGAGATGCCTATTTACTGTCAGATTGATTATATAACGAATCAGTCATCTTTCCCCTCTTCGCCCTCCATAGTTTGGTTTTACCCCTCATCTGTAACTGCTTGTCTATCAATTTGGATGTCTATGCGTCACACGCAAAGTGTAGTGGTATAAAGCGCCTGACGAACCAATGGCCAGATTTTCAGCGGACCAAGGGTCGAATCCTACTAAATCCAAAAAAAATATGTATATCTTTATTTCTGTAAAATCAATATCCAATCTTCAGACCACTCCAAAATTAACAGACAAAGAAAACACAAAAAGCGACATCTAGCGACTCCGAAGAAGAAAACAAAAATACTAATAAGATGACCAACTGTATTGGAAAAGATGCACTGGAATTCGATAATTCAAAATCATCCTTCATATTGATAAAAAAAGGTGCTTCGTAGTTTCTGTATGGAACGTGTCGTAGGAATCCGTGTGCATCTAACGAGTGCGCGAAAGCTTTTGACAACCATGGAAATTCAAGAATGGAATTTACGCTCCCACAGAGTACCATGCCGCCAGCACGACAATCTGAGAGCTGCTATTGGCTAGCGGAATTATGTGCATGTGGTTCCCCTTCCAAATGACTTGTCTATAACGCTATTATGTCCTTTAACTAACTAATCAATTGAAAACATAAATGAAATTGATAATGAATACATGCAGCAGCCTCATTGGACTGGAAAACACATCTGAATAACCACCTAATGCTTCCACAAGGGACTCCAGACAGCAATGATCAACGCCAAGGAAATGGCTGACTATTTACGTCACCCCCACCATGCGACCAGCCGAGCCACTATTGGTCAATTCTGAACAAAGGAAAAATCGGAATCGTAAATATTTACGACAGCGAATTCATCTTCCGAAAAATTTGGAGCTCAATTTCGAGAAATTGGGAATAATTTGGATCAAGAAATAAACATCATCACCTAAAAATGAGTATGTACTACAAAAACAACCCAAAAACTGACGTCTATCAGTGATTGTTGCACTTTAAGAAAAATATTTACTGTTTAAAATTGTACCTTATATCACATATGTATACTTGTACCTTTTCTTGTAAACACAATAAAAATGATGTGAAGCTTTGGGATCCTGAGTTGGTAAAATCTTGGCAAAAACTATCACACATAATTTTAACACAGCTGACTTCCAATCGTAGCGACCAGGGAAATTACCTAAAACAAGTACCTTAGAAAAATTAAGGAGGTTCTGTCCCCCAAACATCCGACCTGAGTTTGCCCTATAAAAATAGAAGTCAAACCGGTAGGAAGTCAGTTCAAAACTATCAGCCAAGAAGAAACAATACCTACTCAAGATACCAACAGTCTCCAAGTTCAAACCTCTTTTCAAGTGTTTTAATCAGTCTTAGATTCAGTTTACCTCTCCCAGTATCCCAGTAACCTAAAATCCTAAAAACCCCAGTCTCCCACAGTCTCCAAAGTGAAAAATATTTATTTTAATCCAGTACTCAAATCAGTTTTGCCATTATACCTAGAAGCATTTTTTGTCAAAGTAGTAAATTCATTTAAAAGACCAGTGGCATTCCAAAATCCACTGGCGTACCAAACTCCATTGGCGTGTCATTGTGGCCAGCTCCCTATTATATTTAGTTTATGTACAAACGTCTAGTACATTTGGTCCTTCGAGCCGGATCTACACATAACACGCCTTCAGTCTTACCCAGTGGAAATGCCGTCTCTTCGCAGTGGCCGTAAGACCCCGACATCTTCCGAAACATCGCTGTCTAAACCTAACGCCCCGGGAACAAGCCGAAACATGCCAGTGGCACCCCGTCGGACCCCGGGCCCACGCACCGTAGACATCGATGAGACGCCATCCAGCGGAACCCGCCACGATCTATCTGGTGCGAACCCTGCCAGGAACCCTGACCTCATCACTCTTGACCAACCTGCTCCAGAATGTGTCGCCAAGAGCCTCCACGGATCCAACAGTAAAAGCAGCGAAACAACTTCTGAATCAACTGAAGACTCCCTGCGATTGCTGCGCCGAGAGATGCGCATCCGGGACAGACGTCACGCCAAGCAGACAGCCAATCTGCTCGCAGCCCTGAACGCTGCAACACGCCAAGCAGTCAGCCAACCTACCCAGGAGCCCGCACCAACCAGCCCGACCCTGCGAGCCAACCTCGGTCAGGCAGTAATTCAAACCCAGGCACCAACCGGCCCGTCTACGAACGAGTTCGCAACGAGATATGCCACTCGAGTACACACGTCAGACGGCCCGTCTACCGGAGAGTTTGCAACGAGATATGCAACAACTCAAGTGCACGCACCAACCGGCTCTTCTACTAATGAGTTCGCAACGAGATATGCCACTCAAGTACACAAGCCAGCCGAAGAGTTTGCAACGAGATATGCAACTACTCAAGTGCATGCACCAACCGGCCCTTCTACTAATGAGTTTGCAACGAGATATGCCACTCAAGTTCACAAGCCGGCCGAAGAGTTTGCAACGAGATATGCAACTACTCAAATGGACACACCAGCCGGTCAGCCTACCAATGAATTTGCTGTAACCGATCCAACCGGATACGCCGCCGCCGCCACCCAAGAGTACACACTACTGACGGGCCCTGCGAAGAACATCCCTACGGCCGAATACAGCCATATCGGACCCGAGCGCCCACTTTACAACACAGCAGGGTACCAGCATCAGCCAGCCTCCTCCGGCCAGGATTCCCCATTATTTACACCACCGCACACAGCCAATCAGACAGCACGGCACACCCGAGAATGGTTGCAGCATGGCAACGACCCACTGGCCCAGATCGCCTCTGTGATGGCAGAGGCCCTTCGCTCTTCCAGAACGCAAGATAGCCCCCGCACATTAGAAGATGATTCAAGAATGGCTGCCCTCATTGCCAGGCAATCCACAGCAAAAGATTTGCCTACCTTCTCCGGAGACCCCCTTGAGTGGCCCACCTGGAAGGCACAGTACGCTCAATCCACCGCCACCTGCCAAATGACTCCGAGCGAAAATCTCATTCGGCTGCAGCGCGCCCTCAAAGGCAAGGCACGAGATACCGTGGGTCCCCTACTAATGGATCCTGCGCAAGTCCCAGAGATCATCAGCGTCCTCGAGCAGCGATACGGCAGCGCTAACTCCATAGCAAAATTTATGCTAGACAAGGTTAAAAAACTACCTTACCTCACGACCGAGGTATCACTCGAGGACCTGGCAGATTTCTCCGGAACGGTACAAAACCTGGTGGCATCTCTCCGGATCCTGAAAACCGAAGGTTATCTCACCAATCCTGCATTAATGAATGACGTCACTGACAAAATGCCAAGTTCCCTGCGTCTGGCATGGCTAATCGAGATCCGCAAACAACACGCTCCGGCCACCATAACCCAGCTCGCTGCCTTTCTGAAAGAGGTGTCAAACGCAATTCCAAACAGTGGGATGGTGGACCACATACGATCTCGACCACGCCGTGAACAAATACATGCCGGGTACCAGGAGGAAGAAGAGAGTGATCGCATGCGACTTCTACCGAGCCATGAGCAAATACATGCCGGACATCAAGAAGAAGTCAGGGATGGCCCAAAAGAAAAGATTGCCCCCATAAAACGCAAAGTAAACGAGGAACATACTTACCCTGGACCAAGCCGAAAAAGAAAAACTGCTGATGAAAGCTGCGCCCAATGTGGCGGCGATCATAAAACCCGCGAATGCAAAGAATTCGCAGCCAAAGATGTTGAACTCCGATGGGAAACTGTACGCACGGGAAGATTATGCCGCAAGTGCTTAGAAAAACACCACTCACGAAGCTGCAAAATAAACCAATGGTGCAAAGTAGGAGATTGCAGATCCCCACACCACCCCCTGCTACATAATCCCGAGTTCGTACGAAAAAGCGCCGTGGAAAATGTCAATTTGTGACGCCAGGACTCCGGACAGAGAGTACTATTAAAAATTGCGCCAGTCATATTAAGCGCTCCAAACAAAGAAGAAGTGTCAGTGTTCGCTCTCCTGGATGAAGGATCCACAGTAACACTTGTCGACGCTGACACCGCAATACAAGTCGGAGCAAACGGCCCAGTTCACGGACTGCGAATCCACGGCGCGAAAGGAATGTGCACCTCCGACAATCTCTCCCAACGAGTGAGACTAAGAATACGAGGTGCAGGCAACAGTAATACATTCCACATATCTGCCAGCACAATAAGCAACCTCAACCTGCCGGAGCAACAGACCCAAGGAAGGTCGGTCGTCCCGAAGCTGCTAATAGGCCAAGATAACGCTCACCTGATCGTGTCAAGGGAAGTTCGTGAATGCAATGATACTACGCGAATAGCATCACGCACCGCACTAGGATGGATCGCTCATGGGGGAGTCAACCCCAGAGATAATAACACGACCACCACTTTGGCACTACAACCAGAAACGGCCGCAGACATACAGTTGAGGGAGCTAGTAAAAACCAACTTCGCCATCGACTCCCTCGGAGTAACATCAGCCACCAGAGTCAATGCAAGCGAACAACAGGCAATTGCACTTATGAATGCAACTACCCGTCCTCTTCCTGTAGGAAGGTGGGAAACCGGTCTACTATGGCGCAAACCAGAAGCCACGTTACCTGACAATCGGCAGTGTGCGCTGAAACGACTTCTGTCCCTGGAGAAAAAGCTCGAAAAAGACAAAAATCTAGCAGTGGCCTACAACGACAAAATAAATCAACTTATCAACAAAGGCTATGCCAAGAAGTTATCAAGCCATGAAGCTTCCACCACCACACCTCGCAAATGGTACCTGCCCCACTTTGCAGTAATCAACCCAAATAAGCCAGGAAAAATCAGAGTGGTGTTCGATGCCGCAAGCCGATGCCGAGGAACCTCCCTCAACGACCAGCTGCTTACTGGTCCTGACCTGCTGTCCTCCCTCCTGGGGAATATAATACGCTTCCGGGAAGGAAACATCGCTATTGCTGCAGACATCAAAGAAATGTTCCTGCAAATAAAAATAAGGCGAGAAGATCAGTCGTCCCAGCTATTCCTGTGGAGGACATCACCCCATCACGAACCAGACACCTATCAAATGTCATCGATGATGTTCGGAGCCACCTGTTCCCCAAGCAGTGCCCAATTCGTCCGAAATAAAGTGGCTGAAACATACGAGCACGAGTACCCGGCCGCCGCAAAAGCCGTACGCACCAAGTTCTACATGGACGATTACCTAGATGCAGCAGACACACCCAATGAAGCTGCTGCACTCGCCCAAAGTGTAAGTGCCCTGCTCGCGAAAGGAGGGTTCCACTTGACAAATTGGGCGTCCAACAGCCCGGCGGCCCTAGCTAGCGTACCTATAGAAGACCGTGCCAGCTCCACGATACAAATCAGCAGCGGAGGTCCGGAAACAGAGCGAGTGCTTGGTTTAATCTGGGACCCCACCACAGACCGCTTCCTGTACTCATTTCGTGAGGCAATCTCCCACGACACGGCCACACAACCTACCAAGCGGCAACTATTATCTATAGTAATGAAGATCTTCGACCCAGTCGGCTTCGTTGCCTGCCTTACCATCAGATCTAAGATGCTACTGCAAGCAGTGTGGCGCTCAAGCGTCGGCTGGGATGAACCCATTGCCCCTGAACACGCCCAGAGATGGACAGACTGGCTAAATCTGTTGCACACGAACAGCATCTCAATCCCGAGACGTTGCCTCTACAACAAACTAAACAACGTAACACTACACCTTTTCTGCGATGCATCGGAGCAAGCTTGCTGTGCCGTGGCCTACTTCACCGAAAAAGTAGATGGATCCTTACGAGTAACATTCCTTGCAAGTAAATGCAAGGTAGCGCCACTGAAGCCTCTCTCCATTCCACGCCTCGAGCTTCAAGCCGCCCTCATAGCAGCGAGACTAGCCCAGACGATCCAAAAAGAAAGCAAAGCCCTGATATCCCGCACCTGCTTCTGGACAGACTCCACAACTGTACTATGCTGGTTACGCACCGACCCACGCGCCTACTCAACCTTTGTGGCAAACCGATTGGGGGAAATAGACGAACTAACCAACATACCCGACTGGAAATGGGTACCCACAAAACTCAATCCCGCTGACATAGGAACACGAGACTTAGAGGTACCAGACTTAACACCAGAAGGAAGATGGTTTACTGGCCCAGCCTTTCTCACTTCCCCGGAGGGTGCGTGGCCAAAAGAACGGGCACCCGCCCACAGGCCTGACGACCTGACACTAGAAGTCAAACCTCACTACGTTGGCCTTGTGTCCACCAGGGGCGAAGCACTCCCATCAGTAGAGCGGTTCTCCTCATGGCACCGGCTGATTCGCTCCACAGCTTGGATCCTCCGATTTATCAGACGATGCAAGATGGGGCCCAATAAACCAGTAGAAGGCCCACTACTAGCCGATGAGATAAAAGCAGCAGAACACAGATGGATCAAAAGGTCCCAGGAAGACGCTTTCACAACTGATCTACACATCATCCGACAAGGTCAAAAACTGCCTGCTGGCAGCCGCCTCAACTCCCTGAACCCATTCTTTGGACCAGATGACCTACTACGAATGGGGACCCGACTACAAGCCTTGGAAAGAACAAAGAGTGTGGCCCGAACTCCCATAATACTGGACGGCGACGAACCCTACACTCGACTTCTTATCAGTCACTACCACAAAAAGGCGGATCATCCTAGTACTGAGAAAACAGTAGCAGAAATACGCAATCATTTCTACATAATACGACTACGCACAACAAGCAGGAAGATAACGCACGCCTGCCCCACTTGCTTCATACGACGCAGCAAACCGACTCCACCTCTGATGGGCGCATTACCACCACCCCGCCTGATGCATCACGTCCGCCCATTCACACACTGTGGGCTTGACTATTTCGGCCCTATGGCTATCACGGTCGGTAGGCATCGAGAAAAACGATATGGAGCCATCTTCACCTGCCTCTCGACACGCGCCATTCACCTAGAACTAGCCGCTTCACTAACTGCTGACTCGGCCATCATGGCCCTACAAAGAATGACCGCCCGCAGAGGACAACCAGCAGCCATGTACTCGGACAACGGGACAAACTTTCACGGAGCTGACACCGAGATGAGGGACGCCCTGCTGTCAATAAGTCAAGACGCCAGAATGATTGACGCAATAGCTACCCAGGGCATCGAGTGGCACTTCATACCACCACTAAGTCCGCACATGGGGGGAGCTTGGGAAAGATTAGTACGATCAGTAAAGAAAGCCCTAAGCGCTACACTAAAGGAAAGAGCACCAAAAGAAGAAACGCTACGCACCGCACTTGCAGAAGCTGAGTTTGTGGTAAATAATCGTCCACTCACCCACATTTCAGTTGACCCACGTGATGAAGAACCTCTAACACCCAACCACTTTTTGCTAGGGTCAGCCGGGAAGCGACCTCAATTATCCTTCTACGACAAAAAAGAAGAGGAAACATGCCTACGCCGCCAGTGGCGCATCGGACAACAACTTGCAGACACCTTCTGGAGGCGATGGCTGCGGGAATACCTACCTACCATGGCTGTCCGGCAAAAATGGCACCATCCAACTACACCAATTAAGAAGGATGACCTAGTGATCATCATGGACCCAGCACTGCCTCGAAACAGTTGGCCACGTGGCCGTATCATCGAAGCAATACCTGCAGCTGATGGACAAGTCAGAACTGCCCGGATCCAAACCAGCACTGGGATATACGTAAGGCCGGCAGTCAAAATCGCCGTCATTCTGCCTGCCACGCCAGCAACTGATGAAACTGTACACTCTGCGAAGACATCCGACTCAAAACTCAGACATCGGAAAAGGACACGCCCCACGAAGTAGCTGAGCACAGTCGAGACTGCACTGAGGGGAGTGTATGGAACGTGTCGTAGGAATCCGTGTGCATCTAACGAGTGCGCGAAAGCTTTTGACAACCATGGAAATTCAAGAATGGAATTTACGCTCCCACAGAGTACCATGCCGCCAGCACGACAATCTGAGAGCTGCTATTGGCTAGCGGAATTATGTGCATGTGGTTCCCCTTCCAAATGACTTGTCTATAACGCTATTATGTCCTTTAACTAACTAATCAATTGAAAACATAAATGAAATTGATAATGAATACATGCAGCAGCCTCATTGGACTGGAAAACACATCTGAATAACCACCTAATGCTTCCACAAGGGACTCCAGACAGCAATGATCAACGCCAAGGAAATGGCTGACTATTTACGTCACCCCCACCATGCGACCAGCCGAGCCACTATTGGTCAATTCTGAACAAAGGAAAAATCGGAATCGTAAATATTTACGACAGCGAATTCATCTTCCGAAAATTTGGAGCTCAATTTCGAGAAATTGGGAATAATTTGGATCAAGAAATAAACATCATCACCTAAAAATGAGTATGTACTACAAAAACAACCCAAAAACTGACGTCTATCAGTGATTGTTGCACTTTAAGAAAAATATTTACTGTTTAAAATTGTACCTTATATCACATATGTATACTTGTACCTTTTCTTGTAAACACAATAAAAATGATGTGAAGCTTTGGGATCCTGAGTTGGTAAAATCTTGGCAAAAACTATCACACATAATTTTAACACAGCTGACTTCCAATCGTAGCGACCAGGGAAATTACCTAAAACAAGTACCTTAGAAAAATTAAGGAGGTTCTGTCCCCCAAACATCCGACCTGAGTTTGCCCTATAAAAATAGAAGTCAAACCGGTAGGAAGTCAGTTCAAAACTATCAGCCAAGAAGAAACAATACCTACTCAAGATACCAACAGTCTCCAAGTTCAAACCTCTTTTCAAGTGTTTTAATCAGTCTTAGATTCAGTTTACCTCTCCCAGTATCCCAGTAACCTAAAATCCTAAAAACCCCAGTCTCCCACAGTCTCCAAAGTGAAAAATATTTATTTTAATCCAGTACTCAAATCAGTTTTGCCATTATACCTAGAAGCATTTTTTGTCAAAGTAGTAAATTCATTTAAAAGACCAGTGGCATTCCAAAATCCACTGGCGTACCAAACTCCATTGGCGTGTCATTGTGGCCAGCTCCCTATTATATTTAGTTTATGTACAAACGTCTAGTACAGTTTCCCCACTCCTGTCTACCTTAGTTATCTGGAGGTTTCACATCTACCGCTTGTAAATTACACTCTGATTTATTAAATATATTTATAACAAAATTCACCGTAAAATAAACAAATAATTTTCATCGATACACGTAGGTATAAACGCCGTCACAACATGAGGCAGGGTGGCTATAGCAAACCAATACTGTACAAACATTGCGTAATCGTATACTGCAGAGTGCAGGCCACTCCACGGGGTTGCAACCCCCCCCCCCCCCCCCCCCTCCCCCACTCATAAACCTGCAATAGTATAACAAGACATGATTAAAGGAACGAGGTTGTCTCTCAAAGGGTAGAGAAACGTTTGAATTATACAGTTAAATATGATCAGAGAAAAAATATCAAAGTGTGCAATTCACACGCGGTAGAAGTGAAACCTTCAAAAAACTAAAGTAAACAAGAGTGGGGAGACTACGAAGCACCGCACAAAGAGGAGACCGATTTAGTAGGCTAAATCTTTTAGATGTATGTATTTGTCTCTTTTTGAAGTGAAAACTTCTTTAGCACCGTTGTGATGTGAAACTCGATGAAACGGAAACGAGCGACACTCAAAAGAGACAAACACATACATCTTTAGGATTTAACCTGCGAGAGAATGAGATAGACTAACCGGTGTCCTCCTTGTGTGGTGCTTCGCAGCCTATTGGCGTTCTCTTTGTGCGGTGCTTCGTTGAATAAAATGTATAATAATTTTTAAACTTGGTAACAATATTATAATAAATAAACCCTACAATTATCCTACTCCTGACACTCTGCATTCGTCTCATTCTCTCGAAGTTTAGTTTTCTGAAAGTTTCACTTCTATCGCTTGTTTTTTTAGTGTCGCTATTCTGTCGCTTCGTTTCATCCAGTTTCAAATCACAACAGTGCTAAATAAGTTTTCACTTCAAAACCACTTTTGGGAACAAAATTTTTTCTTCCATTTAATTTTTTTATGTGAATACCGCACCAGAGTCCAAATTGCTCCTGTCTTTACAGCCAGTGAGAGTATGGCATCCTCAACTGGAGTACGTTGTGAGGCTGAACGTAGTGGGGAGAAGGAAATGCTATTTTTTTCGAGCATTTGACCGGAAATCAGAAGGACGGGGGTTCGAGTCCCGTCGGCGGCATGTATCTTTTCTCGGGAGATTTTTTCAATGTAGATGAGTGTTTCAGGCTAATAATTATTATAAATGAAACAATTCAACTTTCTTTGAACCACTTATATAATGAGTAAATCCGACCGGTTTCGGAACAACCGTTCCTTCTTCAGGGAAAGCGTATACTAACTTGACAGTTTCGAAATATGGATGGGAACAATGTTTTATTATGGTAGGGGCCGTTAGAATGGAATGAATTTAGAATTTTGGAATGGCGTAAAATTTTGTACATTAATAATTTTTCAGTTCAATGTTGCAAAAATCTCTCTTCTAATACTAAACCAGCTTTTTATACAAGAAATAATATCGGTAATTTTTTGAGAAACGCTAAAGATAAAGACCATAAATTGACTAATTCCGGAATATATAACCTCAAATGTAATGATTGTCCCTCATTTTATATTGGAAAAACAACTCGTATTTTGAAAAATCAGAATCAAAGAACATAAGGTGTTTTAATAATAGTTCGCTAACCATATCATTGAAAATAACCATAGTTTTGAAAAAAATAAAGAGATAAATATTCTTCATATTAATCATAAAGGAAAACGTTTAGATAACTTAGAAGCCTTGGAAATTAAAAAAATCCCTTAAAAATAATTAATCTATTATTAACAAACAAAAAATATTGTCTTATAACCCAATCATGGATTTGTTCCCCTACCCTCCCATTCTACATTAATATCTAGCAACGGCCCCTACCATAATAAAACATTGTTCCCATCCATATTTCGAAAATATCAAATTAGTATACGCTTTCCCTTTAAGAAGGAACGGTTGTTTCGAAACCGGTCGGATTTACTCATTATAGGTCTGGTTTAAGTGGTTCAAACAAAGTTGAATTGTTTCATTTATCTATAATGGATAACCACAAAGTTATAGCTACATTCAAAAGTATAATAATGATTACTTAAAATAATTGTTACCATTTGTGCTATGCGTAAAAATCTTGTCTTAAACATATTTTTTTTTATTGAAAGAATAGATAATACGAATTAAAATCAACAAACAAGTCCTGCAAAGCCAATTGTGTTGGCTTGTCAACAGGTGCTTATATTTTAGTTACATATAGATTTTTTACATTTAAAATTTACATCTTATATCTTCAACATTCAACATTTTTTCATACATATCAATATCAATATAATTTTTTTTTTCGATAGCCATTTTTTCACCAACCTTATTCTTAGAATTATATTAGATTATTCATAGAATTATATTCATAGAATTACATTGCTTTATAGTGTCAGGTAATAAATTAAATGTTCATTAAAATGAAATCCCTCTTCTGCAATGACAATATCAGCTTAAAACTAAGGCAGATAATGCTAAAATGTTATGTGTGGTCGGTCTTGCTCTATGGATGTGAAACATGGACCTTGAAAGTAAATACCATGAACAGGTTAGAGGCTTTTGAAATGTGGCTTCACCGGAGAATGCTCAAGGTCCCATGGACCGACATGATCACCAACACAGAAATTCTCAGGCGGGCTAGAGCAGATAGAGAACTGTTTACATTAATAAAAATCAGGAAAATTTCATATCTGGGTCATATACTTCGAGGGGAGAAGTATCACTTGCTCCATTTGATATTGAAAGGCAAGATAGAGGGTCGCCGAGGGCCTGGTAGGAGACAAATGTCTTGGCTGCGTAATATACGAGAGTGGACCGGCATTAGAAGTGTGGAGGAGCTATTCCGGGCAGCGCAGGACAGAGAGACATTCTCAAGAGTGATCGCCAACGTCGGGGGGACCTGATACGGCACACAAAGAAGAAGAAGAAGAAATAAATTAAATATCTTCGGTATTTTTTTTTCTACATGAATACCGCACAGGAGTCCCAACTGCTCCCGTCTGGAGCCAGTGGGACTATGGCATCCCCAATTGGGGTATGTTGTGAGGCTGAAGGCAGTGGGGAGGGGAAGGAGATAGGGAAGAGGAAGTTGGGGAAGTACCTGGCTATTCAGATTTATGATGTATTCAAACGTTCTCTGTCCGTACTTATTGTTAAATTTCGGAATTATTAACCCGTCGTTGCGCGTGAATCTAGTGCTTTATGTTCTAATTTCTCTTTATGCTGCGGGGTAAATATATGTTGAATTATAATTTTGTGCCATAGATGTTGGCACTCTGAAACAGCAATGGTGTGTTATGTCTCTGTTTAGTTTAACAATTAAAAATAATAATGGCTAAAGTCAGTTTGTGCTGTACATTATACAATAAGCGGAGTTGCAACGTGTAAACCAGGGAGGAACGTCATAAAAAGGCGCTAATGCGTTAAAAATATTTGTTTATTAGTGCCATCTTTCAACACAACGCATAAACTTCAGATGTTTCTTATGTTTATTTTATCGCATCAATGCCATCTAATGAAGAATAGCTTCAACAGGGCGGGATTGGGGCATAAACTATATCTTAAAACTAATAGAGCGCTAGGAGCCTAGGCTTGTTGAAAAAGTATCGATATATCGATGTATCGATATTTTTAATTCAATACATCGATATTTTTAGCCGATATATTTTGATCCGATATATCGATATAAAATATCCAATATCGAAAATTGTATCAAATACGATATTTTTATTTGTTTATGCTAAAGTTACTAGAATCCAAAACCGTATAGAAACGAACGGAAAAAAGTAACTGTATTGGTTCATGACATCTGGCAGTTGATATTTTAACTATTAATAGCTTACAGATCTGTTGTCTTTGCATTAGTATTTGTGATCACTAATACTATCTCATATGTGTAGGTACATACATAGAAATGTAAGCTATTTTTCGCCATTTTTTTCTTTCTGTCAAAGTCGATGCGTGTTACTTGACGAAAACATCGTAAAACCTATCAATTTACGTAATTAACGCAAGTAATGTTGTTTTGGTACATAGTTTATTTTTCTAGGAATGTGTTTCGGTCAATAAAGTAAACGATAGCTCAAAAATTAATCCACAAAACATTCAATTCAAAATTCAAAGTGGTGCTTTGTTAGGAAATTTCCGTGTTTTTTATGGCCTTTGACGGGAGGAAAACGACCTAAAAGAAATAACTTAGAAGCTTTTTATCCATATATTTTAATCTGGCAACCACATTTTTTGTCATAGACGACAGCGCCCTCCCTTTTCGCCAAATTATACGTGTTGCACTGTACTGTTCAAAATTAATTAGAATGTTCGTGAGTTGTTAGCTGAGATGATGCTTTCACCGATGAATAATATCAATAGATGGTAGTGAAACGTTTGCAATGAAATTAGCAACAATTAGAAATATACCAACATAGTTATATTTATTTTTTTATGGCGGTGTAATGATCGTGCGAAAATCCCGTAGATGTTTATTTTAGGCAAATTCTGTTATTATATATATCAACTAGCAGTTAAAAACCCGCTCCGCAAGTTTTTGCTGCTAGGCACTGCGGGCGGATTTTGATTCGGCTTCGTCCAGTTTAAGTGTTGGTGACCATTTTATAAATCCGATAGGGACTGAATATTTAAAAATGCCGGTGTCTCAGATCCAGTGACAGCTAGTCACCGGGACAAAGTAACCGCGACAGGCAAAGACGTCATATACAGGGTTTTAAGGGACGTTCTTGACTTACTTTGACCGTTTCCTGACATTATTTGGAGTAAAAAATGTAAATGAAATTTTGGTCTCCGGTGACATTTTTGATGTTTTTTATTTTATTTTTTCTACAAAAACATTAAAAAATGGTAGTTGTTGAACAGCTGGAGGCGGGGTAAGGGGTTCGTCGGACACCTGGCTGAGTGACCAGTGACGACATGCGGAAGAATTTTTTTTTTTTTGATTTTGAAAAAAAAATTTTGAAAAAAAAAAGTCGTCAAAAAAGGTCGGCGGAGACCAAAATTTCATTTACATTTTTTACTCCAAATAATGTCAGGAATCACTGGTGAAAGTAAGTCAAGTACGTCCCTTAACACCCTGTATAATAAATACATCGACGCGTGGTACTATTATTCATAATTTACAACTGCCAGGTATAATAATAATCATATTACCATCAATCTCTCCATACCCGGAGAGATTCACGAAATTAAAAATACAATGGTACTTACGGCTACCAGCGGACGTTCCTCACACTAGCTGTTAACGTAAGTGGCGCTATCTTTTGGCGTTACTTGCTTGAATTATGTTCTATTAAAAAAGTATATTTTTAACAAACTTCAAATACAAAGATGGTTTTGTATAAGGCGCGGCGTCAGAAATGTATTCGAAGTCGGGTTCTCAAATTTCAACCGTACAGTCGCTAGGCTATTAATAACGTCCGGTGTGTTAATAAGGAACTCCAGTGAAAAATATTCTGGCTTTAAAAAATATGTTCATATAGACCAGGGATGGCGAACCAATGACACGCGTGCCATTAATGGCACGCGACACAATATTTTGGGCACGTCACTGATCAGTGATTGATAAATTAATGAATTGAAATGTAGCTGATTGATTACCAGTTTAGTTCAATATGGATCCAAAAATTTGTTGAAACAAGGAGAGAGTGAGAATTAATTGAAACAGAAAGATTGACAGGTAATATAAGTGAAAATGCTAATAATAAAATTTTGGAAACATGGAATGCATTACCCAACACATTTAAATGTTAGAAAAAGCTGGCTCATGCTATTTTAACAAATTTTCATCAACCTATGCCTTGCGGGTCATTATTTTCAGAGATGAATAATATTAAAAAGACGGTTATTAAAGAAACCGTTTGACAGATGACTCCAGTTCAGCATGCATTCTGCTAGAAGTAACATCCTACAACCCTAACATATGTTTTTTGTCATCTAACCTGCAACTACGGAAGTCACACTAATTTTACTTTAATTTAAATTATGCGTATAATGCTAAATGTTCCCATTTTTGTAGTAAATAAAGAGTTTTTAATATTTAGTAAGTATTTATTATTATTATTTTCCCAATAATCACAAAGTCTAAATTATTTATTGTAACGTCTATGACCTCATTAAACATTTCTTTAGAAAAATGGCACGTTGATACGTAAAGGTTCGCCATCCCTGATATAGACCAATAAACGCTGATTCTGAATATATAAGTTTTATTTAATAATATTAAACGTGGAGTTTTAAAAAAATTATTAAAAAGTCCATTTTTAATCGGGTCGTAAAACACGCCGTCAAGGTGTCGTGACGTCACCGTAAAGTCATTGTACGGGAATGTATGATATGACACAAGCCATCGTATTAATTTATTCGTTTATTTACATACTGTTTATAGAGATTTAGTTTTTGTGATTATTGAAACATTATTTAGGCATAAATAATGTTTCAAAAATAAAGGTATCTCTTATTAGTTTATCTCTATTATTGAAAATATTCAAAAACTACTGTACAAAAAAATAGTAATGCTATTTCTAGGGAGGATACCTTGAACAACGGAATTCAAAATGGCGACAGTAGATCAGCTGATTGCCCGATCCTTTATTAAAAATTTTCAGTAATGATGATGTCGCACGATTCACCATACATACGGTGGTTTTCGGGGATCTTGAAAAATTAAAACTTTGACAATTATTTTAACTATTAAAACTAACTCTAAAAATAAAAATAAAAATGCAGTTATTTAACTTAGAAGGTCCATTATTCATTAATTGTTTTTTTTAAATTGGACTGGAGTTCTCTATTACAGAATTCTCTGCCTATTTAAAAATATTTCAAAGTCAGAGGAGAAGCCGTGGAAAGGTCATAGACCCTCACCAATGAAGAACCGACTTAGAAGAAATGACTATATTCAAAGGGTACCCCTATATTTTAATTGCTATCGTCATTATTCATTTCAGATTGAATGTTATGGTTATGAGGATTGTAACGATTGTTGAAAGAATATACCAGATAGGATTTTTTATGAGTTTTATGGGCGTGAGCATTTATCCAGTAAGTCGAAGGTTTAAGTGCAGTAACTATGGGAGGTGATTCTGCACGATGATATTAGATACATAAGGGGACATACATTTAAGGTTAAACGTAAGTTACGTTATAATCTACGCATTCACAGATGGCGCCAATTAAAATATTTTAGGTTTTTAATACTTTTTGCACGTTTTGCTTTAAAATATTGAGGTGAATTAATTGTTTGCGCCCATACATATTTAATACGAATATAAATAAATAGTTTTGTTTATAAACAAACCGAAATTTTTCAAGAAAGGTTGAAAAATACAATATTGGATTGAGTCACCGATACAAATTGAATTTTTCAGCCTCTCTTGAAATATTTGGATTTGTTTATGGACAAAACTGTGTATTTATATTCATTTTAAATATGTACAGGCGCAAACAATTAATTGACCTTAATATTTTAAAGCGTTACGTGCAAAAAGTATTAAAAACCTAAAATAATTTTATTGGCGCCATCTGTGAATGCGTAGATTATAATGTATGTGACGTTTAACCTTAATTACGTGAGCTCAAAAAAGGGGGGGGGGGGTCAGCAAAATCTCACGTTACTTGAATAGAATATAAGAAGTAACCCAAATTTATCTCACCAAGAAGTGAGAGGGGTCTAGATTGGATGAAAAACTGCTCACGTAATTAATGTATGCCCCCTAAGATAAATACATTATAGGGTAAATGTGCAAATAGTTTAATTGCTTAAACATAGATGTGCGAAGTTGATATTCTTCACTCACGAAATATTTATCGGTTACGTTCGAACAAATCCTGGCCCTCTAGCACGGTCGATCGATAAAGAATAAGGATTGGAAGGAACTTTTGGTAACTTCTCATGGCTCCCTAGCATGACTGCAGATCGCAAACAAATAATTAACATTTCATAATGACTAAGTGTTCTTAATATACTCAACTGTTGTTTGTACGTTAGCGATCTGCTATTTTCCTAGGGAACGATTAGAAATTACCGAAAGTTATCCTACCAATTTTTTTTAAAAAGAAAGACAAATATTCCCTGGTTACAAATTAACCTCACAATATTCGAAAATCTCCTACGACCATCACAGTAAGCCGAAAATTTTGCTTTAGTAGTGATGGAGGACTTAGCCAGCCGAGGAATCGAATGCCAGGGTGGGACCCAAACACGATGCCCACTCAACCACTGACCGGTCATACTCCTTATCGATCGACCGTGCTAAGGGGCCCGGTGCACACGAGCAACTTTAGTTGCGGCAACATTTGTTGCGTCGCTGTATCAAAATCCAATGGAGATGTGCACACGAGACGACGCAACACTAGGAAGACATTTTTGATTTTGTATGGATTTTATCCAAAATCACCTCCAGAAGAGAGGTACTGCGCTTTACCCTCGGACGCTTTGTGTATTCTATGTATAATACACAAAAGTTGGTCAACTTTTGGCCCTATTTTGTTAAGGTTAAACGTCACGCGCGTCATGATCTACGCATTCACAGATGGCGCAGATTAAATAATTTTAGGTTTTAATTACTTTGCGCACGTTACGCTTTAAAATATTAAGGTAAATTAATTGTTTGCGTCCGTGCATATTTAATATGAATACAAATAAATAGTTTTGTCCATAAACAAACCCAAATCTTTTAAGAAAGGCTGAATAATACAATAATGGATTGAGTCACCGATACAAAATTGAATTTTTCAGACTTTCTTGAATAATTTGGGTTTGTTCGTGGACAAAACTATTTATTTATATTCATATTAAATATGTACGGGCGCAAACAAATAATTTACCTTAATATTTTAGCGTAACGTGCAAAAAGTATTAAAAACCTAAAATTATTTAATTGGCGCCATCTGTGAATGCGTAGATTATAACGTACGTGACGTTTAAGAGCCCGCGAGGGATTTTTCAATATTTAATGTTTTTTTTCGTATTTTTGCGTATTTTTGCATATTTTCGAAGTCATCTGTGACGATAACAGCACCTCAAAAAAAAAGTTTCTTATTATCTTTTTTTAGATACATGCATTTTCGATGCCCCAAGTTAATATTAAATATTTTAAAAAATATTTTTTCTTACTTTATAACTGTTTATAAAAGATCAGTTTTCAAAAAATCGTTCATGTACCACTGATTTTTTTCCATCTGTCGTCATATACGAAAAGAAAAAAAATATTGAAAAATATTTTTTTATAGGAAACATATCATCCTATACCTCTACATTTATATTTTTTTATAAAATGCGCAAATAATGATGTAAAATTATTTTTAAAAACTACGTTAATCGATGTACTTTGAAATCGATTTTATGTATTAAAAAACAATTATTTGAAAAAAATAAAAATAATGTGTATGAAAACAATATTTAAACTATAAAAACTGATAAATAAATAAAATTAATTTTGCGATTTATTGTGTAATATTCCATTTTTATCTGTACCCAAAACAGATAAATGCGATCCCATTTTCAACTTCTATTCATTGCGCGAAAGTCAGTCGCCACGAGAGGTTGTCTCCTAACGCTCTGTTCCGTAAAGTAGTGTGAAGAATATTTGCATGTGTTGGTTTTTGTATAGAATACGTATACTCTGGAGGGAAGAAATTCGACCACTGAATTTGTACGGGGAAAGTGAATGAAGTGTGTCAAAAAGATATATTTTAAAACGATTGTGGCAAGGATTGACTGTCATATACTTGTACCTTCTTAAGCTGATTCCAGACTCACGGCGAGAAGTCTCGGCGAGACTTCTCACGAGAACAAGCACTTATCCACACTCTCATTTTTCTCACTCGTGATCTGTTTCCCATCCGGTATGGACGACATTACAGACGATATTCAAAATGCAGCAGGTTTGGCTCTGTGCGCCATGGCATATTATAATTTTGTGAACGTTGTAACTAAAAATAATTCCGGTAACTAGCAAAAAGGGAATATTTTTTCTTTTTGAGTTCAGGTACTTGCATCTCCATTAAGTCTGTTCCACGCATCGTGGTTCAAATTTTTGTCTTTATAATTCCGATGTTTTGCATCCCATAACACCGGTTCAGATTGAAAGTCATCATCATCATTACATAGTATAAAATGAAATCGCTCAAAATGTATGTGCGCATAGATCTTTTAAACTACGCAACGGATTTTCATGCGGTATTCACCAATAGGTAGAGTGATTCAATAAGGAAGGTTTATATGTATAATACATGCTCATTTTAGTAGAGAAAAGCCGAGAAATTCAAATATTCAATTCAGGCAGTGGGCAGCGGGCAGCTGGCAAGCGGGTGGTGTGGATTTTATAAAGGTTGGGTAATGGCGTTGTGTTTCGTTAGCCACAGCAATGTGTGGCCGTGTCTGCTAGTATTCTATAAATTGCAACTCTTGTTGATTGTTCCACATTTTAAAGTAAACAAAATTTTCGATACAAAAACAAAAATATAACGCACGTCTACTCTCAACCGCTCACTATTCTCACTAAACAACACTGAGACAAAACGTGAGTGTAGTAGCCTTCTCGCTTCTCGCCCGAGAAATCCTTTGAAACGGCCAAATTTACCGACAGCGAGCCGAGAAGAGGCGAGCCGAGAAAGAGAATGCGAGAAACTCATCACATTCACGCTTCTCGGGTGTTCTCGGGGCTTCTCGCCGTGAGTCTGGAGGGGCTATTACATATTGCCCTGTTCGTAGACCCAAATATGAATACAGTGATCACTCGGTTTTACGAATCAATTTTTAACTGCTTTTATGTTTATTTTTATACGTGGGATTTCGAAAAATATTTTTAATGTTATTATTGAAATCAATTACTGTTAATTAAGTTCTGCTAGATATTTTTAATGATTTTAATTATATGCGTACCGGCAACAATTGTTGATTTGGCGATGACTTTGGTAGGCAAAACTGCCATTAGGTACTTGTAAACAGTAATAAATGAAATTTGAATTATTTTCAATTAGCTTTTATTATTCGGAAGTTTTATTCGTTTTGACCATTTTTACTTAGTTTATTTAATTACGAATGCATTACAGAGCAGATGAATGAAGAAAATAGTGTAAGGAGAAGGAATAAGGTGAATGTGTAGGTATGGTAGAAGAAGTCGGGGGGAGAATGGCACGATCAAGTGAAACTGCGTCCTAGGGGTGATTTTTCACTAATACGGCATTATACAAATCGTCCAATTATTATTATTAAATAGTTGAGATTCAGAACTGTACCTAGCTGTATAATATTTCTCGATATCTCTGTATCTGGCAGTAAAACCACGTAAAAATTAAACATTTTGTAAAAGCCCATCAGTGCTTTTACAAGAAATAAATTTCCGTGTTGTCTTACTTTTTCGAAGAAGGCATGTATATCATCCGTCATAATATTATTTTATTTTTCATAAGCGAGTGTCAAGTTACACACGAAATAGGGCTGTCCAAATAAATGGTTAATTATTATTATTCATAATTTAACTAACAAACCATCACGCCGTTTCTCCACAGGGGTAGGCAGAGAGGACGGACCGCCAAACAACTCGGTCTTGGCACACACTCCTTGCCCCGTTCACATTCATACATCGTCTCATACATGCTTTTCTATTATTCTGACTCTTGATATGGTCCGACTAAAGTATCTGATTCATTTAGTCGTGCCATGTCTTTCTTGGACGTTCACGACTTCTACCATTCACATTTGCGGTTGTATATTCTCCTTACACTATTTTTCTCGTTAATTTGCTCTACATGCCCAAACCATCGGAGCATTCCTTTCTTCATCTTACTCATTACACTTACATCAGCCTTGCATTCTTTGAGGATCTCCATGTTTCTCACACGATCCTACATGGTTTTACCACACATACGCCATACATCTCAGGGATCTCATTCTATAACATTCAGTCTACTTTCATCCTTTCTCTGCCAGTTTCATGACTCACTGCCATACATCAGGGTAGGTACCAGTACTCCATTAATAGAGTTACCTGCATTCACTCCTCTTTAAATATCTCTATCAGCCTTCCCATCTCTCGTAAACATACTTCCCAAATACACAAACTCATCCAATTGCTCCAAGTTTTCATCATTCACAACTATGTTGCACATTGTTTTCATATTCTCTCTTTCAAATACCATGGCTTTAGACTTTACTTACATTCATTATTAACTCATTCTTCGTACACCCTAGATACGAGAGACTGTAGATCTTCCATACTGTGAATATCTCAACCCATCGCCTTGCACTGAGATGGATTCATACGTTTGTTACGCCTGGTTCGATACACTGACCCCCAGATTCCTACCAATCCCTAATACCTATTTCCTTCCCAGAACTCCTTATTAGAACTTCGTCTCCATATTTTAAAAAAACTTTAAAAAACTTTTTAAAATCCTTAAAAAACCCTCCACACAGCATTCCTTAGGATGATAGTGATGATGACAGTGTGATATAATAAGTCATTATTATACATCAGCTTTCACAGGAGAATACCTTTATTTCATAGGAAATAATAACAATGTTAATAATAATACATAACGACTAATTAATGTTAAAACCTAAACTTTTAAATAAACAAATATATTTTTCAATGGTGTTTTATATTTCCGTGTGTTGTGACGCCCTGGGGATTATTCAACTGGCGGGCGCAGACATCCATCGCGAAGACTTGTTGCAATGCAGGTGTTCTTCTTGGGTGTTGACAGTTAGCCGAAAAAAATCCCGTATTTTTGGAAAATTTAGTTTGCTTGTAAAATTTGGGAATATCGATTCTCATGTAAAAGAAATCAATATGTCGCAAATATTTTTCGTATTTAGAAGATACAGATTTTTATAGAACTTCTATAACTTTTTGTAGTTTATATTTTTTAAATAAAAAATATATATATATATATAGATTGAAGTGTTAAACCAATAAACAACTCACGATTTGCTTCTAAAACCATACCAGTTGCATAGTGAATTTCCGACAGTTTTTAAAAAGTTGTTCAAATAATATTTTTTTAAATAATTTTCTTCGAAATAGGAATCTTAAGGGAAATTTTCCCACGTTATGGGGAAAAATAGAAATCCAACGTTCGAAACGACCGGCCAAGATATAATATGCCAATATTTAATTTGTTATCGGGAATGATCGTGTAACTTCGGATTTTTACGAGCGGATACTATTATCAAATCCATTTTTAGTAACCATTTACAATAAATTTTGATAGAATTGAGTTAAAAAGCGATGAGGGCGACACAAGCGACAAACAATTAAACTATTTTAGCAAATTTCGATAAAACCGATTGTCCTGCTAGGCTCTTAACCTTAATACAGTTTTTAACCATAATTTACATATTTTTTTGGTGTGAGTACATATTTTATCCCATGCGAACCCGAGGAACAATTTTACGCGAGATCCAGCAACAGTGGCGTGTAGCCTGCTTTCCCTACGCCAAATCGCCACCACGCTGCACTCACTGCGATACTTAGTCTCGGCGTCGCAGCCATTCGCGATGGAGCTTCCGCCCGTCGCACCCACCAGGTGTGAATTACGCTGTATAATTAGTTTTTTTGTGCAAAGAACAAAACCCCGGTAGAAATTCATTTTCAGCTACTTGAAGTGTATGGAAAACAGTGTACGAGTGCGAAAATGGTGCAGAGAATTTAAAAGCGTGCGGACGGACATAGATTTCGGACGAAAAATTGCCAAAGTGGAAAAACCAATGATTGCAGATTGACGGGTGACGGTTCGGGAGCTCTGTGATATATATATTTTTTTTACATGAGCTCCACACAGGAGGCCCTGAGGGAAATTATTTCCCTCAGAGCCTATGTCATCTTTGAGAATGCTGTGTGGAGGGTTTTTTTTTTAGGAAAGGAAGGAGAGGAGAGTTCTGGGAAGAAAAAAGGGTTTAAGGGGTGGGTAGGAATCTGGGGTTCAGTATGTTCTGGTCATCCGCCACCAAGACCTAGACAAACCTCACCCCATGAACCCGGGCACCCCTGTAAAATCACCAAACGTAGCGAACCACTTGGGATGACCTATTGCAGAGGTGTTGGTTATCCAATAAAAGTTCCCGGGGCGGCGGTACCCATTCCCGCCTCCCAAATTGATATGATCCCCGATGTCAGTAAGACCACTATTGACAAGATTTTGACAGAAAATTTGGGAGACCACAAAGTCTGCCCAAGGTGAGTCCCAAAATGCTCACCGAAGGTCACAAACAACAACGGGTTGAAGCAGCCCGCGAATTCCTTGAGTGCTACGACATCGATGGCAAAGAATTCTTGAACTGAATTGTGACTGAGACGAGACCTGGTTATACTACATGACACCATAGACAAAAGAACAATCCCAGTAGCGTCATTCAGATTCACCGAAGCAAAGTTTGAAAACGAATTACAGAGCGTAAATCACGCCTGCTGCCTTTGCGAACGGCTGCCACGCCGACACACACGGACAGCCCTTGTACTATCTTTCGTCAGCTCAGCCACTTTTTAAATAGCAAGACAATAAGGAACTCCAGTGAAAAATATTCTGGCTTTAAAAAAATATGTTCATATAGACCAATAAACGCTGATATTGAATATATAAGTTTTATTTAAAAATATTAAACCCTGAGTTTTTAAAAAAAATATTAAAAAGTCCATTTTTAATCGGGTCGTAAAAATACGCCGTCAAGATGGCATTATTGAAATTTTAGTGGTGACGTCACAGTTCGACGTGTCGTGACGTCACCGTAAAGTCATTGTATGGGAATGTATGATATGACACAAGCCATCGTATTAATTTATTCGTTTATTTACATACTCTTTACAGAGATTAAGTTGTTATGTTTATTGAAACATTATTTAGGCCTAAATAATGTTTATAAAATAAAGGTATCTCTTATTAGTTTATCTCTATTATTGAAAATATTCAAAAACTACTGCACAAAAAAAAATAGTAATGCTTCTTCTAGGGAGAATACTTCGAACAACGGAATTCAAAATGGCGGCAGTAGATCAGCTGATTGCCCGATCCTATACTAATTTTTCAGGAATGATGACGTCACACGATTCACCACACATAGGGTGGTTTTCGGGGATCTTGAAAAATTAAAACTTTGACAATTATTTTCACTATTAAAACTAACTCTAAAAATTAAAATTAAAATGCAGTTATTTAAGTTAGAAGGTCATTATTCATTAAAATATATTTTTTAAATGGACTGGAGTTCTCTATTGCTATTTCAAGGTGCAATTTAAGGGAGCAAGAAGTTTCAAGTTCATCCCTGGCACAGTTGCATGGATAACAGATGCCATTAACATTGAACAGAAGCCATTAAATTATTTAATGGCCTCAATGCGGTAACGCCAATGCGTCTGTCTACCTAGTAACTGCTGAAATATTCTATTAATTTTCATAATCACTTGTCGATATTAATCGTTCGATTGGAAAATATGGTTGTTTTAGGTTAACCCGCCTCCCCGGGAACCTTTATTGGATAACCTACACCTCTTCAATAGGTCACCCCAAGTGGTTCGTTACGTTTGGTGATTTAGCAGGGGTGCTCGGGTCCTTGGGGTGAGGTTTGTCTAGGTCTTGGAGGCGGATGACCAGGACACATTGAACCCCAGATTCCTACCCACCCCTTAAACCCTTTTCCTTCCCAGAACTCTCCTCTCCTTCTTTCCTTAAAAAAAACCCTCTACACAGCATCCCCAAAGATGACATATGCCCTGAGGAAAATAATTTTTCTCAGGGCATATGTCAAAAAATAAGTTCTGAGATTTCTCTCCAGGGCTACGTCATATTTGGGAATGCTGTATGGAGCGTGTTAACCCCACAAGTTAATTTGTTCACTTTTCGGAATTTGTTCACTTTTCGATAGGTCTCATAGAAATCGTTGTGTCTCCCTTACTCTCATGGTTAGAAATATGATCGAAACGGCGTTAGAAAGAGAAAAAAATCGAGTGCAGTATACGCGCTAGAAGCGAAACTTTACCAAAACAATTTCAACCAATACTTAAAAAGTGAGGTCATAATCAAAGCGACCAATGAGCGCAGGCCTTTAAAAGTGACATCATAATGATGCAGGTGCAGTATTCGTCATTTCCCTTTCATCCGAAATCCAAATCACGGCGGGGCTATAGAAGTTTCACTTCAAAAACCAAGTTTAATTTAGAGCTGGGACAAATTTGGTCTACTGTGATTAAACGGGTTAACTTTCACGGCAAACAACTTGATTTTAATTTCGGGTGATTTTTAAAATCATTACATATTTACTAAACGCAACAAAATTGTTTCAAATTATCAATCGCAGATTAGGTACATGCTTCAATTAAATAACAAATTCACGGTAGGTAAAAAACGCGTGCGGTTAGGACGATCTACTTCAGTTTACTAAAAATTAACCATCTGGACTAAGAAGTTTCGATCGGTCTATATTTGGATATTATCCCGTATATATACTATACATATAGGTAAATCAAACGCACCTTTTACACGTATTATAATATTGTGCAATTTTATAGGTCATCCCGAAATAAATACAAAGGTTAGCATGGAGGATGTTAGAAGAGGAGTGGGTGCTTATGTTTTAATTATTTTCTTCTAAGTTCACATATAATTATAACTTTAATTTATTATTATTATCATTTCAACAACTACGCTAAACAAACCATGGCTATTTTATGTTTTAATTGATTATTTCATTTTTATTTTATTCTTTCTCTTCTCTTTTTTTTTCTTTATTTTCTACATCACATGTATGTAGGACTATAATATGCAAAGCATACATAAGTTACCTAAATGTTTTAATCCTCTTAATTCCTCTTAAGTTACCTATATGTTACCTATATGTACCTATCTACTTTTTCTTTTTAAAATTAATATTATCTTCTATGCTAAACAAATAACAGTTACTATGTTTTAATATATTTTTTTTAAATTTAATTAATATTCTTTCTTATTATTTTTTATTGTTAAACTAACGTTTAAGACAAGATTTTTATGCATAGCACAAAGGGTAACAATTATTATAAGCAATAATTATCAGCCTGAAACACTCATCCACATTGAAAAAATCTTCCGAGAAAAAATACATACCGCCATAGCTCAATTGGGAGAGCAGCTGACCGGCAATCAGAAGGGCACGGGTTCATGTCCCGTTGGCGTCATGTATTTTTTCTCGGAAGATTTTTTCAATGTGGATGAGTGTTTCAGGCTGATAATTATTGCTTATAATAATTAATATTCTTTCTCTTTTTTTATTTCATCAATTTTCTTTATTTTTTTTGTACAAATCATGTTCCACATGTTCATACCCATAATATTTTGACTGTCCTAAAACGGGAATACTCCTAGTTGGGCAGTCAAAATTTTTTAATAAATTATGTATATAAATGTATAAGCTTGTGCTAAATAAATAAATAAATAAATTGTCGTTTTTTCTGGAAGAGGCATAGATTTAACATTTTTTCTGAAAGCAGCATGAAATTACTTATTAACTTTTTTCAAAAGGAGGATTAGAATTAGAAATTTTGTGAACGAGTCTAGCAAGTAATTCTAAAGTAGACATAGTAGTATGATTTTTGTGTAAATAAATATGATGCAGGCATAATAATATTATCACATTTCTAAAAAATTGTGACTATTTTTAGTGTTATGATCGGCAATCTCCACGCAATTCTACCTTTTCGACTATCTACACCTAGCAGGTATGGGAGAATTCTCGGAGTAACTATTAATAGAGCGGCAGTAGCCATCTAAATTAAGCGTAGATTTAAATAAATAGATGGGTCCATAGAATTAGGTGGGCACCCATATTATTGGTCGATGGTAACCCATAGACAAAGATCGATATTATCTGCGGACCAGTGAGCCATACACAATATATACATACATATAATATATCATGCCCACATAGTAAGATACGCGAAATGCAAATTGATCATTCAGCTGATTATCTGGGACGCAGCATAGTGCTGACTTTAGATCATTAGGTTAAAGGTTCGATTCATGAAATTTAAAATACGTACCGAAGTAAACGTGTATAATATGAAATACGAACCCAGAAGGATATTTATAAGATTTCTAATATACATATTTATAGATTAATTCGTGGTGAATACCTGCGATTTATGCTTCACATGGATTTGCTCTCTGAAACGCGATACGAAAGTCTCCAATCTAAGAGGAATGAGGCCCTTACAGTAACAGGCGGAATTTGGGAGGCGGGTATGGATACCGACGCCCCGGGAACCAATTATTGGATAACCAAAACCTCAGCCATAGGTCACCCCAAGTGGTTCGCTACGTTTGGTGCTTAGCATGGGTGCTCGGGTTCATGGGGTGAGGTTTGTCAAGGTCTCGACAGCCGATAATCTGCCCACCTGCTTGTGTGTCGGGTCAGATCGAGAGACTGGTTGAGGAGGTCTTCTACGTCCGTCACTTCTGGACACACTGTTCAGATTCCTACTCACCCCTAATACCCTTTTCCTTCCCAGAACTTCCTATCCTTCCTTTCCTAAAAAGACTTATTTAAAAGAATTATTTTCCTCGGGGCCTACTGTCAGGGCCTGTTTGGAGTTAATGTACGAACAATTTATATCACTCCTCCTGGAATGATATAAATTGTTCGTACCGAATAACTGCCGCCAGGATCGACACAAGTACTGTATTAAAATATAACTAGCCGTTGGAAACAATAGTTATATTATTTCAACGTCCAACGCTGTTGAAAATAATTAGCGCCAACAGTTGAAATATGATATCTACCTACATGCGAATATTATTCAACGCAGTCAACGATTCAACTGCCTAATAAATAAAAAGGGTTAAGAGTTTGTACTTCGTGAACAACATTACTCGATATTTTAAATGGTCTTTTGGTTATGTACGTACCTACTGCACGTTTTTTTTTTCCCATCCAATACGGCCGATACGCAGCGCCATGGAACAATCAAATTTATCAACGACAAGCAAAAACATAACCTATTGATAATTGTCAATGTTTTGTACCTATTGTTTTCAACGGTGTTGGAATGATTAAGTCAAAAGGGTCAAGAGATCACACTTCGTGAACGATATTATACCCAATTACACAAGGTTTTTTGGTAATGTACATACCTACTACACGTTTTTTTTTATTTTCCCGTCCAATACGGCCGATACGTAGCGCCAAGCAACAAGCGAATTTATCAGTGACAAGCAAAATATGTCTTCAACAGGATAATATTTTCAACACCGAAACCAACGTCTTCCAACAGTTTCAACTTTCAACGTTATTATAGGATTATTATTGCGTGTGTGTCGCGTGGGGCATAGAGATAATAATAATTAATAATACATCAATGATTCGGGGAACCACCCGTTAAAAGGGATTCCTTAATACGATTTTGATATATTTTTTGTTCGTATCATGTCGATCTCCTATTATAGTTGCGTTAACGTCGACGTTATTTTCAACAGCTATTTTCAACAGTTGAAAATTGCCAACGATAACGACGTTGGCGTTGGATAGAATTGTCAACGCCCAGTACTAATCGACACCACGAACTTCTCTGTATTCCACATGACAGCACGGACGTTTTGGCCCAGCAGAGCATGACAAGAGGTATGGTGCTACTAAATGATATATCTATGTCTCATGACATTTTCAACGTTGGTCTTGAAGGTTTCAAGAGTCATTTTGAAAAAGAACCCTAAAATATATTCATTTATTTATTTAAAGTTATGTAAATTAAGACATATGTATTGTAGTAGGATTACATCAATCTGTAAAAATAGAAGATATATTTGCTTATTACTATAAATACTAGTCACTGCATTTCATTTCTCGATTTTTTTTATTATTATTAAGTTAAAAGAAATATAATATTTCGTTTTCTTAACTTAAGTACAGAGTATAGTAGTATATGTATATAGTATTGTATAGTATACTAGCTGACCCGACAAACGTTATTCTGCCATATAAATTATTTCTATTGAATATTTTGATTGTTAAATAAAAAATAACGAATGTATTGTAATTTTATTGGGATGGGGTCTACGACAGAAAAAGGAATGGAGCGCTGTAGACAATGACCGCCGATAAAAAGAAAAAACACCAACTAAAGTAGGAAAATGAAATAAAGAAAATCAATATGAATTTCGAAGAGCAATTGAGGGTACGATATTTTTTGTCAGTCCGTCTTTAGCCAACACAAATAAGCTTGATGGTTTGCCCATGCGAGAACATGATACCATGATGCCGAATGAAATATCAAAATGACGCGACGCCTTTCATGAATGTCTTGCGCATATGTGGATGAAAGTTCGATGAGGCGGACGTAGCGCCATCTGTCATTCAACAACATGAATAATTTCGTTCTGTTTGAAATACGAAAGACGGTTGAATTTGTTCATACAAAAATACTAAAATCGCGATTAAAAAATGGGAAGGTGGGGGTAGGAGGGTTAAAATTTGGAGTTATAGGTATTTTTTTATGCCAAATAAAAAAAATAAAAATAAAAATTGTCAAAAATTTTTTTTTTAAAATTCTGGATAGTCCCTATCTGGGTGTCCCACCCTAATCATCTACCGGTATGAAATATATTTAAAAACCTATTCTCATACATACCAAATACACATTAAAAATTTCATAAAAATCGGTCAAGCCGTTTCGGAGGAGTGCGACCACAAACACCGTGACACGAGATTTCTATATATAAGATTAGTAATATTTTTAATTTTGTTCTGACAATTTAAGTTTAAATAGTTTTTTTTTAAATAGGTATTTACATTCTTCTCCATTTTTAAATTACCTGGGAGGAGATTATGTATGCCTCGTGGCCTCGTTTTCGATTCCGAATGCTGCTCTTTCACCATCCACTACTCCGATCTATCCTCTCTGTATACCCTTTCGGGGTGACCGTTGTGCGGTGCGCGTGACCGATTAGACCTAGACCTACAAATCATGTAGTGATCTACACACATCGCTGCACAAACGGATTAATATTGATAATGTAATTTTACGGATTAAACTTGAATTATTGATAAAAAAAAAAAATTAACTGATAGCGAGCTCACTGTCTAGCCTACTTTATGTACAGATTTATGTTATCTGACTCTGCGCTTCTCAAACTAGTGACCACAGCCCTTTCGCTTACCCTAAAATCATAAATCTCAGCCAAGCGGTATGCTTCGAGTATGTTTGTAATCATGTTTTTTTTTTTTTTTTCATTTACTAGATTCTTATATTTCTTGAAGATGAATCATTTAAATTTACTGAGTTTAAAGTTAATGTTCTTTATAAATAGAAAGGCGTCATTTGCGCCTTGCAATCTTCACCTCATGTGGGTATTTTTTTATATTTTTTTTATTTTTTTATTATTAAGTTAAAAGAAACATAATATTTCGCTTTCTTAACTTAAATACAGAGCATATATAGTACAGTAGTAAGAAGTAATATTTTTAATTTTGTTCCAACATTTTGAGTTTAAATAGTTTTTTTTTAAAGGTTCTTATGTTATTTTCCGTTTTTAGGCTATCTGGAAGGAGATTATATATATGAACTTCCTCGTGACCAATACTTCTCTTGCCACTTTCAGTCTTGACAGTATTTGTGTACAATTTATTGTGTTGTCTAGTATAATGTTCGTGTACTTGTGATGTTTTTATAAATGTTGTGTTTGTGTGTATAAGTCCATTTTGTATTTTGTAGATTAAAAGACATATGTCAAATATATCTACTATGTAATTAATTACTGTATAAAATTTATTTGTAATTTATGTACCTTTTATTACTAATAAAAAAAATAAATAAATAAATAAAAAAAAATAAAAATAAAAAAATGTTATATTCGTACAATGTTCTTATTTTCAAAAGGTTAATTTCCTGCTATAGTTTTTTTTGTGGGAGTGTCTGGGTTATAGTTGAAGAGTTTTTTAATAACTTTGTTCTGTATTATTTGTAAGTCGTTTAAGTACGTAATGTATGTGTTTCCCCATATTTCTATTAAATAATTTAGGTGGGACTGGATTAAGCCAAAGTATAAGCCCCTCTTTACCTTTGTTGGTAGAAGATGAGCAATTCTACCAAATACACCAATTAATGGGATGATTTTTGTTTTTAGTTTTTCTACGTGTTTTTTAAATGTTAAATGTTTATCAATATATAAGCCCAGGTATTTTTCGCTATCTAGGATATGTAGGTCTCTTTCTTCTATTTGTAATGGTTTATGCGATGGTATTATTCTTTTAGGTGAGCTTAAGATCATGTAACCGGTTTTATTAATATTTATTGTTAATATATTTTGTATTAGCCAATCGTTTAGTACATTAAGATCCGTTTGAGATTGTTCTAATGGACTTTCTAAGTTTTTGCCGAAGTAAAAAATTGCCGTGTCATCTGCGTATAAGAAAATTTCACCATGTAGTTTTAGCTGACAGATGTCATTTATGTATATTTGGAATAAAAGTGGCCCCAGTATTGATCCTTGTGGAACTCCGTAGTTTATACTCTCGAGTTGACTGTTTTATCTCCTATGTTAACACATTGTTTTCTGTTGGACAGATAGGATTTTATTAGTTTGATAGCTGGACCGGTTACACCTGTTTTTTCTATTTTTTTAATCAGTATTTCATGACTTACTTACTAAAAATGTTACCTGGCTATAAAATGTTATCTGTCTTAAAGGTCTCGTGTTTCATCGGTAGGGACAAATTGTTATCTAAAAACCATACTTAAATTGCATGTTTCATCCAGACTCAACACCAATCTTCATCATCAAAGTAGCAGCGACCGGGGCGTCTGGTAGTTAGGAATACCTACTGCTCGCTTAGTCGTCCGCGTCTGAAAATCATGTTTTGTGACAGTAATTTTTGAAACTACTATAAATAGCCTGTGCTCAAGTATGAATATGCTGGTTGAACTCCTTTGTTAACAATCTACTCATCGAATGCTCATACCTACTTGTGTTGTGCCAACTTATGTCTTTAATGCTCTGTTTACTATTTTATGTACTATAAACTTGTTGAGATTCTACACACTTTTTTTTTTACATTAACTCCACACAGGAGGCCCTGAGAAAAATAATTTCCCTCAGGGCCTATGTCATCTGGGATGCTGTGTGGAGGGTCTTTTTGAGGAGAGGAAGGAATGAACATTGGTCTTGAAGAGACCAATGTTGTAGGAAGGAGGAAACACAGAGGCCGGCAAATCATTCCACAGCCGAGCTGTTGAACACAAGAACGAGTTGAAGAAACGACCCGTTCTCATGTGACAAATGTCAACCGTGTACAAATGTTGGGCACGCGTTTGGCGTGTTTCCCCACTATGCACCGGTGCCGAAGGGATCAATGATGCTAGTTCCTCGGGGCATCTTCCATTGTAATGCCGGTAGAACAAGGATAGCATTCCCACCCGACGCATGTGCTCTAAAGATTGCAATCCATCTGTTAAGATGGGAGAATCTATAAAACGGATCGCCCGTTTCTGCACAGAGTCGAGGGTATTTTTCAGGTATTTTGGAGCTCCAGACCAGAGATGGCTGCCAAATTCAACCGTGGGGCGTACTTGTGATTTGTACAAGGTTAGCAGTTGTGTACTATTAAAGTATCTGCGGGCCCTGTACAGTACGCCCAGTTTTTGGGAGGCTAACTTTACTCTGGCTTCGATGGAGCCCCCATACCTGAGCTGGTCACTTAGGGTTACACCAAGCATATCAATTAGGGTTACACCAAGCATATCAAGATTGCTTCCGTTGAAAGAGACTAGATTTTCATTTCGATCCTTTTTAGACGTAATCAGAGAAGATTGGGTCTTTGAAACATTAAATTCAACGAGATTATTTTTACCCCAAGAGAAAACACTCTCGAGGTAACCGTCCATTCTTTGCTTCAAAGCCCTACGAGCTGTTGGAGTTTGTGAGCCCTTTGGGGGCTTCTTATAATGCTCCTGTACAATTTACCTTACATGTAAAAGCCATCAAGGCGTAAACAAATAAATAAATAAAATATCTGGCAGTGAAACAAAATTATTCTAAATATTATATTCACACAAAATTCATTCCTTCATTCAAAGAAATTGTTTCTCCCTGCGTGTCCTTTTCTATGCGTCCCCCGTTCCCGTCCCGCGTCCTTTTTTTTTTTTTTTTTACATGAATACCACACAAGAGTCCCAACTGATCCCGTCTGGAGCCAGTGGGACTATGGCATCCCCAATTGGGGTATGTTGTGAGGCTGAAGGTAGTGGGGAGGGGAAGGAAATAGGGAAGAGGGAGGTGGGGAAGTACCTGGCTATTCAGATTTGGTCACCAAACACGGCTAAAGCCATTTCAAGCAACGTTTCAATTTTCAATACTGAATGGTTGTCTTACACCAGGGCGATACTGAGAGTATCTTCCACTCTGGAACGTGCCGCAAATAAACTATATGTTATTTTAAATAAATAAATTGTGAAATAACACAAATTAATCAAATAAAATTTATTTGCCACGCCGGGATTCGATCCCGCGACCTTCGGAGTACTAGTCAAGAGCCTTACCGCTGGACTATGCCGGCCGTCCCTGTCCCCCTCCTTCGTTTCCCCCCTCCCTCCTGCCTTCCCACCCCGCTAACTATATGATCTACACAAATTCTTCAAACTCGCGCGCCACGTATTGCAATTTTTTATACAAATTTCATAACGCCGTAGCTCATCATTGTATATAGTAAACCTTCGCGGGCGTACGCACAACAAATCACCAAAGTTTCACCTTCATCGGATGGACGGTAGAAGAACGCGTACGGGACAAACAAAGAAACATTCATTTTTATAAATAAAGAAAATTAAGTATCAACGCCCTGGAGAATGGACTGGACTTGGGATGAAACCATTACAGTTTAATTGATTCTGAGGTTAAAGTGGCCTTGCAAGGCATGCCGGGTACCCGTTGTATATAATGTAGCTTTTACACAATTTTTACATTTTACAAATTTGGTATTGATTTGTCAAGATTTCAGACTATCCCGTAATTTTGCATGTGTCTGCCGCTAGTTTTAATAAATGTTATAATTATTATTAAAATCGGATACTTTCATCAATCAAGGTGTGCGAACGCTAAGTATTATAAAAATTGTTCCATGCCAACTCAGAATGAAACCAATTCAGAAACACCTCAGAAAGGTCATTAAAAGCTATGAAAAAATAATTTTAAAATTGCCGGTAACCCTAACCTAACTTAACCTATTTAACCAAATTTTATATTTTTTTATCATCACTCTTAATGACCTTTCTGAGGTGCTTCTGAGTTGGTTTCATTCTGACGCGTAATATCGCTAGAAAAACGGCCGACTCAAATGACGAAATGTTTCTACGTTTGTACTCTACCTAGATCTTTCAGAATGAAAATATTGCTTTAATTTCTTGAGCGATGTTTAATGACTAGACCTGAACATCCAGGTTCTTTCCAATTCCAAATTCTTCTAATCCAATAACAATTTTCTTCGAAAATGTGCATTCCCATAGACGGCTCCATGCACACTCAGAATGAAACCAACTCAGAAACACCTCAGAAAGGTCATTAAAAGCTATGAAAAAATAATTTTAAAATAGCCGGTAACCCTAACCTAACTTAACCTATTTAACCATTTTTTAAATATTTTTTATCATCACTCTTAATGACCTCTCTGAAGTGCTCCTGAATTGGTTTCATTCTGAGTTGTCCGGTCACCCCCATAGACATATTTGGATGTCTTACTAGTTACCGGGACAAAGGAACCGCGACAGGCAATGACGTCATATGTGATATATATATATATATATATATATATAGTGTTATGTTCGCACATACGACAAAACAGTTAAAGAAGCGTCGCCTCTCCCACAGGTTGACAATCAAGTGTTCCTGTCGATGGATTCGCAAATTATCGTAATGGCGCGACCATCTCCTAGCAATACCGGAGAAAGAAAGCTATAAAAGGGCTAACGCACTTAAATACGCCCTCTTTCCTTCCGCCTAGCTCATACTAGTAACATCGTGTACCTAGTTCTCGCCCGAGGCGATAGCCTCGCGGGCACCCCGTTTGGGTAACCTGAGACAATGGCGTTGCATTGGCCTTAGATTCGGTATATTAAGTGACTGTGATCCTGGAGCCCTGATCCTGGAAGTGGAGCAGCATGTCCATCTTTGCCCTGGTTGAATGCTGGCCCGCGATGTCCAGCGACTGATTCCTGTCTCCGGCTAAGGACTCTGCCCGGCAGGCATGAGCTTAGCCGGCACCTTCCACCGCACAATCCCTCAAGATGGCCAAGGTAGTCTCCTAATTATAACTCTAGATATTCGAGCCATTAACTTCCAGTTTAGTATCATTTCAAGTACCTATCTTCCGTTCTAAAAGCCTTTAGTCATTTAGGCCTTAAATCGTAATGTCCTATTGTACAAATTGAACCCCTTTATTGTAATAAATATGCTATGTAAAACCGACTTTCAATTACATTCATTCATCTTGTCAAGAGTGCACGAACCTAACCCTGAGAGTTTTAATATTACACTGGCGCTTGAACACTTTACAAGAAATGAATAATGTTATTGAAAAATGAATATATATTTCTTTATAATATGCTAGAAAATTGTGGTTGTATTGTGTTTTTAAAAAAAGATAAATGTAAAATGTGTTAATAAGTTCGTTTAAATAAAGCCAAACATATTCAAAATATAGTTATTCAGTTGACGCGGGAACAATGTACAGATTCTAGGGCGAGTCCATTGTTGATTTGAAATGTTGATTCAAATAAACCATAAATCGGGTTAAATACTAATTCAAAACAGTTATTTGTGTAATTTTGATAAAATTAACGAGAACAATTCTATTACAACATAATTAAATACGGTTATTTGAATAAAATAGTTCCAAAATACAGCGGCGTAATTGAATTGGACCCGTCCAAGTCAGAATATTTCGGTAGAAGCACGAAAGAAATAACTCGTAAATTTGCCGCGAAAGCAATATAAAAGAAGTTTTGAATTTCAATACATTTTAAAATGCATATTTCGTTGTGAAAATATTAATAACTCTTCTTGTTATTTCAAAACTAATTAATAGGTAATTAACTAAATATAATTCCTAGTGTTGAAAGTGAATTTAGTTATCCCGCGCCAAAAACGAAATCGTCATGTAGGTATTCAAATTGGCAAACGGTCAGCAAGTCGAAACAGAACGAAGACGCGTGCAAGCGGTAGCAATAGAATTGTATAGATTGGTCACCGTAAATAATAAAGTCCATAAGAATTGAGCCCACGGAATAAAAACAAAAAAAGAAATAAAAGACAAATGAATACATTTTATTAAGAAATACAAAAGATTTAAAATAAAATAAATTTCAAATGAAAAAAATTATTATATTGTTTCAAACAATGCATTAGAAACGGCCGTTAAATTATTTTAAAAAGAATTGCACGAAAAAATAAGAAAAACATAATTTATATTCTGTAATAATAAATTGAAAGCAAAATAAATAGGAAATGAATAATAATAATCCTTGTAAATTACAAAGAATAACAAAAAATTAAATGTTAAACTGTTTAGAAAGAGAAATGTTTTATATGCGCTAAAATTAATAGGAGGCCTCTCTTGTAATACCCACGGAAGGGAACACGCATGATCCTCGTGATAGGTACCTTACGGGCTAGTCCAAGTTTTGCATTTTTTCGAAGCGCGTCGCGTGCACAGAACACAAAATCCAATGAATATTAAAGTGTGAGGTAAAATTTGTCGGGAATAATTTTTGAATTCTTATTAGATTAAAACGAAACATTGTTAAATGAATTTTTACATTATCAAGGAAGTGAAATAGTTTTAAATGCTTGAGTTAATTACGGAATGAAAATTTTATAAATTTTTTTTTTTTTACTCTTTCCTGGTAGCATGTCTAGTATTGTTGGATAATAATAGATCTAGAGAATTGAAAATGCTTAAGAGGATAGTACACATTGAGATTTAAAAAGAAAATATGCAGTTCATGAATAATATGGTTTCAAATTCGAGTGAAAATTGGAAATAAATTAAAATAGTGACTTGTATAAAATCGTGTATATGATAAAAGTTAATAACTTGACGGTATCACCTGACTAACGTATCTTGGAATTTAGATGTAGTCCAAAAAAAAAAAAATACAGTCTAACAAGCATACCTACGGCAAGTTATATAAAATCATGATCCTTTAACAGCGACTTTTTTACTTAAAGATCTATTAGACTATGGAAGGCAAATGCGACCCATAATTTAACCTCTAAGTGATTAAGTATGCTCGCGCAGTCGTATATCTCTGGAATCCAAACTCTGTTGTGGAGACGATTTTAATCTCAGAAACCGCTTAGCCCGGACAAGGAAGATTGCGAACGTAAAAAAAAAAAAACCCCTCCCTAATACAAGTTAAAGAGAAAAACATATATAAACATATGTATATTTCCAAAATATTGCTTGACGTTATTATTTAGAAGCTAATTTTCCTATAAAAATAAAATAATAGTGGAAAAAAAGTTAGGAACAGATTTCAACTAGTAAGATCATGTGGTAGAGAAAAAAAAATCAAATCAAACTGGTTTTTTAGTTGCAATGTTTTTTTTGGTGGAATAAATCAGAAACCACAAAGAAAATTGTAGTTGAAATACCCAAGTTGTAAAATCATTATCATTTTGAAGGCTAATCTTATATATCATGAAAAAAAATAGTGATGGTAAGTAAGGCGGATGCGAAATTTACTGTCACAATTCAATATATAAGACAAGCCCGGGTGTAATTAATTGAAAAGTAATCTGAGATTGTACATCAATCAAGTGCCGTAATAGACCCCAAAACAAGTTGAACAATATTGCAAGACGCATATATGAAAATATATATGTATTTCCACGAATTTTTATTTATAAAAAGAGGAAAAAGTTGAAAACAGAATAGTTAAAAAGATTTAAAATAATGAAAAGTAAATAAATACTAGAGAATTTAAATTTAACGGAAGTAATAAAAAGTAATAGGAAAAGGTTAAAATTTTAATTAATTACAAATTAAAAGGTAAAATTCGTTCATGAGACATAGAAAGTAGAGAAAAGTTTGAGAAATAACGAATGCACGCGCGTTATGCATAACAGCAGACATAAGTACCTACGCAGTAACAGATGGCCCGGCTAGGAAAGAAATTTTGTATATGAGAGAATACGGTACCTATGTAAAGCGTTGTAGAAAACGGCAAAAATTCAGAAAAGGTATAATTTGTATTGAAAAATTTTTTTTGTAGAAAAATAATTAAATTCTTGTATAGTTCTTTTTAGCTCTCTTAGTGATTCTAATATTAATTATTTGAGATTTAAAAATGTTGATTTAATCTGAGATCAGAGTAGCTAACTGAAATCTAGTTGAAAAAACAGGAGAGAGTGCAATTGAACAAGCTATTACGAAATAAACAGAATTCGGTCAGGAAAATATTTTTTCTTTTTGTGTTTTGGAAGTTTAAAATAAATATTTTTCATAAGAAAATAATAAAGAATTAAATTAAAATGATACGTTTCTCATTCGTATAATAATAAAAAATAAGGATCATACCTGGTTTGAAAAAAAGGGAAGTAGGAATACTTGACTAATGTGGTTTGCTATTAAAAAAGGCGAGAAGGAAAGAAAAACAAAAATTTTGTATATAAAGGTAACCATTTTTGTATGAGATTATTATAAATAAACTATACTATAAATGTTATGTATATTATTGTATATAAAGGTAACCATTTTTGTATGAGATTATTATAAATAAACTATACTATAAATGTTATGTATATTATTGTATATAAAGGTAACCATTTTGTATGAGATTATTATAAATAAACTATACTATAAATGTTATGTATATAATTGTAAATAAAGGTAACCCATTTTGTGTAAATATTTATGTATATAAATTTTCGGTGTTGTTTATAGAATAGGTATATCTCTCTTTAAATTTCTTTTTCAATAAAAGTTGTGACAAATAATACAATACGTCGAAAAGTAAACAAGAAATCGAACAAATAAGTACGAAAATAAATTTTCAAATAAAGTCAGATTGTAAAAAATAAATTGAATTTGAAAAAAGGTAGAGAGATTCTGCATAGTTATAACAATTGTCCTGAGCTAGTATTGAAAAATAAAATGTTGAATAATTCAGTTAAAAAATAAAACTAAGTCTCTTGTAACGATGCGGAAGTAAAAAGGCCTTCGTTAATAAAAGCTGTTTAACACAAAACGGAATATGTTTTACATATTAAATAAATAAAAGTAATAAAAATAAATGTTTTTAATATTTTGTCAAATAGATAAACAATTTAGCAAGAACGAAATAAAGAAAGAATAAATCACGAGCATTCGTAAGGATTAATTGGTGACATTCGTAGAGATTTTTTAGTGTCCATTTTAAAAAAAATAGAAAAGTAGTACACGAATTTAAAACAAAAAAGATAATCATTTCTTACTTAAGTTTAAATGAAAAGGATTTTTAATGAATAAAGTTTTATTCTTCTTGACTTGTGTTACAAAAAAGACAACGTGGATCGTTGTTCGGAAATTATATTGTGCTTTGCGCAGATATTGAGTTCTAAGTGAGGTCAAGAAATGTAATACGGGTACGGGTACCAGCGTATACATTTCTAGTTTCAAAACATTATAGGAAAGTCTTCCTTAGAATTAAGACAAGTGGGGTTGCCAAGAGAGTAATCTTGGGCAATAAAAAAAAAAAAGAGAAAATTTGTAATACAAGAAGAGATACGAAATTTTTTTTAACACTTCCAAGTGAGTTTTGAGTAATAGTCGAATAATGAAATTTAAATACTTAGTTTGGGTCTAACTAGAAAAAGACCATGGCGCCCAAAGTTAGAAAGGAACAGAAACATGTATTTACATATTTTAAATAAAACAAAGTTAACATTGTAAGGAAACAACGTAAAGAAAACAAAACATAGATATTGAAAAGGGAATATTACATTGAGATGTATTGTGAGGTCAAAAGGTCCGTGACGTCACAATAGAAGGAGTATTAATTGGACTTAATGTTGTATTATATTGAAATTGAAGCAAAAAAAATTATATCAAGTTGTGAGAATAAGTTGAAAATTCCTGTCAAATAATCTTTAATAAGAAAGTAATACTAATTAAAAGGAATTTGGAATAAAAAATTAAGAAACAGAAAGAAAAGAAGTTTTTGCTAGCAAATTCAATTATAATATAGCGTTCAAATGTATATAATTGTATATATCTTTTTGTTGTTAATTTAAATGTTTATATCTCTCTGATTTGCTTTCAAACAAATAAAGTCGTTCAGTTAACTAACAAATATTAGATTTGGAAAATAATTTTTTTTAGTATTTTGATTGATTGAAGTTTAATAATAAATTTCTGTATAACCTGTGGAGTTATCCTGGGGTTAGTGTTGGAACATGTAGGTGTTTTTGAATCGGGTATGTACCCACCCTAATTGGGAATACAGAGAGATAAAATAAACTTTGGTTGTTTAGAGTATTTGAAAGAGAAAAACATAAACAGGTTCGAAAAATTGAGATTTGTATTAAAATCTAAAAGTTCATGGAAATTTTGTAATGAAGAGAAAGTTAATTGGTATTAATGTTCAAATCTTAATAAAAGTTCATGGAAATAATTGAGTTTGGTAATAAAAAGTTGAATTTAATTAAAAACATAGTCAAGATTTTTTTTTTTTTAAAAAAAGAAAATAAATTTTAAAATAAAAAATTAAAGTTTCGTTAGCAAATTCAGTTATGCTTAAAAAAATTGAAATGTATATAAATTGTTAGCTTGTAAGATTGAAATGTTATAACATGTAAACACGCGAATTGGATACTTCGGTATTTAAGCGACGAAAGTCAACGTGTAATTCACCGTATATCGGTGTTGTTGTAAAAAAAAGTCTGTGTTATTGGAATTTAAAGCGTATTCGGTTGAAGATGAAGTTAAACAACTTAGAGAGAATATATATTATATTGAAAACTATCATAGATCTTAATTTTCTAGTGATGTTCTGTTTTTTTTGGTTATTTGTTTTATATATGTGTCTGTCAAGCGCAATCATTGAAAAGGATTACTATGTGTTCGAAGGCGTTTTCATTTGATTTGGTCAGTAAGACAGGGTCATTGTTTTTTAACATGACGTGAGGAAGGTGTGTGTCACCTTATTGTTTACGCCGAGCACAATCATTGGAAAGGGAGTTTCCTGTGGATTGGTTAGTGAGGCAAGATCATTGTTCTTTAACATGATAGTGTATGCATACAAGGGATTGGATCTCTATAAAAATGATAGGATTTAAAGTATAGCCTTAGAATTATACCTACGTTACAGGATTTAATATATGCCTTATAATTATATTATAAACATGATAGGATCCGTATAGCCTCATAATTATACCCATTGTAAACTATGAAAACAGAACTGAAGATGGCTTAAGAGAAATTCATCAATAAAGTAATAGGGAATAAATCGCAAGTTACAATAACACAGCAAATTTAAAAAATACTACTCTAATTGGTGCATGTATTGTATTGTAACCTTTTAGTTTAGGTTGTAAAATGCGAATATGTATCAATTTCGATTGATTACATGACATTAAGTCGGCATTAAATGTCCATTTAATGGGCGAGAGAAAAAAAAATGTAAATAAAAAGTGTAAATATTCAAGAGGTTCACGTCTTGTATTGTCCTCTACACAAGGTGTAAAATGCGAATATGTATCAATTTCGATTGATTACATGACGTTTAGTCAGCATAAATTTTTGAAATTTTTTTTATTATTTTTATTATTTTTATTAAACATTACATAATGAATATAACTGACAAACGATTGGTATTGGCATAAAAATTTATGTAAAATGCGAAGGAATTGACCTCGGTTGTTCAGAAAAAAATGAAATCGCGTTAAAATATCCATTGAATGGATAAGATAAAAGAACAATGTATAGAATCCTGTACCAAGATTCATTTCAGCAAAGTTTTTTTTAATTATTGCGAGGAAGAAGGTGATGATTTGCTGCTACAGCAAATAATTTAACAGTTTATGTTAAAAAATTTGGAAGATCAGCGTGTTTTGTATCGCGAGAGTAGCGTGTTTTGTATCGCAAAGGAGAAAAGGGAAAGGTACAAGTTCTTTTGAAATAGGGTTGTTTAGCTTGGCTCACAGGTAGATAAATTCGTTCTTGGCTCAGTAGGTAGGGAGTGTTAAATTAGTTGTGATAATGACAACTCTATGTCTTATAACCTACAGCACATCCAGAAATGTCTGCAAGAAACGAGAAAATATCTTCAGGGTACAAGGAACAATTTTTCAATAGAACTTAAATGGAAACTTACGATGACACAAATTAGAATGGATACTTCTTCAAAGAATTAAAGGAACACTCTTCAACAGTCCTGCAAATTCAATAATGCTGCGTTTACAACATACCACATTTTTGGTAAATGCCCAAGTCAAGCCAGAATAGACCTTACAATCTTCTTACATTATATTGGACAGAGAAGGCAGTGTTATGTTCGCACATACGACAAAACAGTTAAAGAAGCGTCGCCTCTCCCACAGGTTGACAATCAAGTGTTCCTGTCGATGGATTCGCAAATTATCGTAATGGCGCGACCATCTCCTAGCAATACCGGAGAAAGAAAGCTATAAAAGGGCTAACGCACTTAAATACGCCCTCTTTCCTTCCGCCTAGCTCATACTAGTAACATCGTGTACCTAGTTCTCGCCCGAGGCGATAGCCTCGCGGGCACCCCGTTTGGGTAACCTGAGACAATGGCGTTGCATTGGCCTTAGATTCGGTATATTAAGTGACTGTGATCCTGGAGCCCTGATCCTGGAAGTGGAGCAGCATGTCCATCTTTGCCCTGGTTGAATGCTGGCCCGCGATGTCCAGCGACTGATTCCTGTCTCCGGCTAAGGACTCTGCCCGGCAGGCATGAGCTTAGCCGGCACCTTCCACCGCACAATCCCTCAAGATGGCCAAGGTAGTCTCCTAATTATAACTCTAGATATTCGAGCCATTAACTTCCAGTTTAGTATCATTTCAAGTACCTATCTTCCGTTCTAAAAGCCTTTAGTCATTTAGGCCTTAAATCGTAATGTCCTATTGTACAAATTGAACCCCTTTATTGTAATAAATATGCTATGTAAAACCGACTTTCAATTACATTCATTCATCTTGTCAAGAGTGCACGAACCTAACCCTGAGACGAGTCCATGTGAGATGTGAGAGGTACGTAGTAAGGCGTTCGAGCCGCTCACCGTACAGACTGTATTCACAATCATACATTACAATATATATATATATATCCGCGTAGTACTATTATTCACAACTGCCGGTTACAATAATATTCATATTATCGTCATTCTCTCCATATCCATATTTTAATTTGGGAGGCGGGAATGGGTACCGCCGCCCCGGGAGCCTTTATTGGATAACCAACACCTCTGCCATAGATCACCCCAAGTGGTTCGCTACGTTTGGTGATTTAGCAGGGGTGCCCGGGTCGATGGGGTGAGGTTTGTCTAGGTCTTGGAGGCGGATGACCAGGACTTACTGAACCCCAAATTCCTACCCACACCTAAAACCCTTTTCCTTCTCAGAACTCTCCTCTCCTCCTTTCCTTAAAAAAACCCTCCACGCAGCATCCCCAAAGATGAAATAGACCCTGAGGGTAATTATTTTCCTCAGGGCCTCCTGTGTGGAGCTCATGTAAAAAATATATATATCCGGAGAGATACACAAACTTCCGAATCCCTAGTACTTACGCCTTCCACGGGATGCTAATCACGCAAAATGTTAACGTAAGTGGCGCCATCTTTTCGCATTGCTTTAATTCCGTTGTATTACAAAAGTAAATTTGTATACAAACTCCACGTACGAAAACGGTTTAACGTAAGACGCGGCATCAGAGTTGCATTTTTAGCAGGATTCTTCAATTTCAACCATACAGTCTCTAACCTATTAATACTGTTTGATGATGATTTTAAAGATCTTAAAAATACCGTTGATGACATTTTTTTAAATTTCTCAGATTTCGGGTAGTGAAAATGTTTGCAAAGGATTGGTCTAACACCAAATAAACATAAATTTAAAAAACGTACGTATCTATCTCTTGACTTAATGACTGTATTTGTAACAAAGGATTACCGATATTATAGCATTAGTGAATATTATTTATGAATCAATTACCTTTACGACAGTTACTAAGCCTAATATTTTCTGTATGAATGTAACAGCACGTACCCGAAGAATTAAACCAGCGATTCCTGAGAACTTTTGGAGTAAAACACGTAGATGGGTTGTTCTTCTTTTTAACCTACATAACTTTTACCGCTCTGTCACATTTCTACCCTTCCGTCACATTTGTTTTTACTATAAATGAAATCTCTCGGGATCTCAGAGGGGAAATTGTAGCTAGGGGGAAGGAGGCCTAAAATGCCTATCGGGGGTGATAAACACGAGCTGCGTGTATACCTATTTCTAATGACAACCCACGTGACAGAGTTGACGTACGACTTAAAAATTGCAAGAGACAGGTTTTTGAGATTTAAAAAAATATTTTATTAAATATCATATAAAATAATAATAGCTGTTACTTGATAGGTATACCTTTTGGAGTTTAAAAGTAGTTGTATATTTTATGTCATCATATCATTTTTTTTGTAACATTATAGAATATACGCAAGTCGAGGTGGCGGGAGACAACGGTGATTTGTATGAAATACACTTCCATCACGAGGAGTTACAACTCTGTCACGTAAAATTACTACAAAAATATAAACATATATTTTTTTAAAACGCACACAGTCGTTAGGTATTTAGTACAGTAGATTTTAAAGTAATTATGAAATAATAATATTGGTTATTCTGGTGAATTTTTCTCCAATCTCTGGTGGTTATGTAGGTTAAAAAAAGAACAATCCAGATGTCACTTTGCCGTCCAATACATTTTTTTTTGTCAATTTAAAACCAAAAATATTTTTTCCCATCACACGTCGCCGTCACTGGGTAGGTGTACAGCCTATGCCAGTGTAATCAGTGGCGACGTGTGACAGAAAAATATGTTTTTGTTCGTTTTTAATTAATTGCAAAAATCATCGGACATAAAAATGACATCTACGTTTTTTAATAGAAAAATGCTCAGAAATCGCTTGTTTAAATCTTTCGGGTACGTGCTGTTACATAATATAATTATAAAGAACACTCTGTAGCGGTGAACAGTGCGGGAGGGAGAGCGAGCGGGCAGCCTGACTTTGTTTTTTATACAAATCTACACTTTTATTTCGAGATTGATGAAATTTTACGCTTTTTTCGTTATTTGTTTTTGGGGTGTTATGCCGTGTTGCGCTACCTCCTTCTTTAGCCAACGTTTCGGACATCGTTGCAGTGTCCATCATCAGGGCAGATCCGGCATATCCGGTAGATGTGTCACACATGTGTGAAGAAAGAAGGAGGTAGCGCAACACGGCATAACACCCCAAAAACAAATAATGAAAATGCTTTTGGCCGTGAAAATCTTAAATCTTATCAAAACTTATCCAAATTTTACGCTGTTGACCTGAAAAACAAAAGTAACGTCTATATGAGATTTCGAAAAACCATCACATCTACTTTTTCCGCTTTCCCAGAATTTTGATACTACCCGATGAAATTTTGCACACTCAAGATAAGAAGAAAATTACCGTCAACATCTGATTTCGAAAAACTCTGCGTAAAGCCCGGGCAAGACCGGGGATTTCAGCTAGTTATTTATAAATTTCATAAAAAAAACGTCAGACTGTAAATTCCCGAGAATTAAATCATTTTAAAAATAAATGCCTTTGACCAACAAAACTATACCGGTACTCAGATCTCAGATCCAGGACCTCTGGAACCAAGGCAAAGCGCATATAACATTACACCACGGAGACCATCATCAAAGAACTGTAGATAGTATAAGTGGCAACGGCATTACGCGTGATTGGTGACAGGATCTGAATAGCCAAGTTATCACGATAATAATTATTAATAATAATAATAATAATAATAAGCCTTTTTATTCTGGACTTCTGTTAGGTATGTATTAGACATGATCTTATTTGTTATAGTATATCCCGAAGCTCAGTTTGCCTCTTGGCATAGGCCTCCTCTAACATTTTCCATTGGGACCTGTCACGCGCTACTCTTCTCCATTGATGTCCAGCAGTGAGTTTTAGGTCATCTTCCCATCTCATGTGTTGACGTCCTCTACTTCTCTTGCCATCTCTGGGATACCAGTCAGTGACATTTTTGCACCATTTCTCTTGTGGATCGCGTATCATGTGTCCTGTCCATCTCCACTTTTGTTGGTCTATTCGGGTAACTACATCGGCAACTTTAGTTTTCTCCCTTATTGTGCTACCTCTCACTCTGTCCTGTTTCCTTGTTCCTGTCAAACTTCTCTCCATGGCTCTCTGGCAGCGTTCCAACTTTTCTCTGTGGCGTTTGGTGAGTGCCCAAGTTTCACATCCATAGGTGATGACTGGAAGTATACACGTGTTGAAGACTTTCCTTTTTATTTGCATACTTAGCTCCTTAGATTTCAAGACTTCTTTCAAAGACCAGTATTTCTTCCATCCATTTGCCACTCTTCTCTCGATTTCTTTAGTGGTTTGATCTTTGTGAGATATTATCTGTCCTAAATAGATGTAATCTGACACATATTCGAGTGGTTGGTTGTCAATTTTTATAGTTACTGGTTCAGAGTTTGTAAGCAATTTTGTTTTGTCTTTGTTCATGCATAGGCCGACTTTCACACTTTCCTCGTTTAGTGATTCTATCATTCTAATTAGGTGCATTGGGTTTTCCTCGAAAAGGACTATATCGTCTGCAAATCTTAAGTGGTTAAGTTTTACACCTTGTACGTTGATACCATATTTTTCCCAATCTAGTTTGCGGAAGATACTTTCCAGAGCAGCCGAGAACAATTTTGGTGATAGAGGGTCTCCCTGTCTTACTCCTCTCTCGATCTTGAACTTTTTTCCCAAGGTTTCTAGTTGGATCCTCGCTTCGCAATTCAAGTATATGTTTTTTATAATATTGATGTAGTTTAAAGGTATCCCCTGCTGTTCAAGGCTATCCCATATAGCTATGTGTCTTATGCTGTCGAAAGCTTTGGAGTAATCGATGAATGCCATGTATAGTTTCTTATTATACTCATTATACTATTACACTAGTAATAATTATTGTCCTGACTTGAAAAACCTCCGCCTGGCTGCATATTTAATTGTTGATTCGCATTTGTTTTCGTTTCTTAGACTGGCAACTCTATCAACACGATTTCCGGCAAGGTACTTCTTGAATTACCGCCGTGACGGGAAGCGACGGGAATTCGATTTGTCGCCTAACATTATAGTTTGTGATTTAATATGGTATAATTCCTAGTTTGAATTATGGGAATTGACACCGCGTGCCGGATCTTTTAGTTTGTGATCTTAATAATAATAAAACTTGTACAATGTGTCCTTAGAACGGGGTACCCCAGTTAGGACACATTTTCTCTAAAAAACTGTAAAAAAAAATATATAAATAAAAAATAAATAAATAAATAAAAAAAACACGAGCCCTTGTAGTTATTTGGGCATTATCGTTAGCAAGTACGCTATCTTATTTAATCAATTACGCGATCTTATTTAAATAATTATTTAATCAATTACCGGCTGATATGCGAACAGAAAAAAATTACAATAAATTTAAAAAAAAAAAATCTTATTTTGTTAGTTCCACCATATAATTTTAACTTTCTACTAGATATGTTTTTGACTGTTTGTTATTCCTAATGTTTTATGTACATTCTATATACATTTCTTGTTTAATTAACCTTATAAACTTTAAAAATATGTTAAGTCTAAATCCCTTCATAAGTTAAATTCTTAAGTTTGTGATAAAGATTTTTTTTTAAATAAGTTATTAACAAGTTGTCCTCTCCTAAACACAAGCATTTGCTTTATTAGGAGAGTGAATAAATATGTAAGCTGTATTATGTTATATTATGTAAATGTAAAAGAAAAAAATATTAATAAAAAATAAAAATCTTGACCTTGACATGGCGTGTCCTTGTGTTTTTTGAAACTCCATATGATCGTGGCTTGTTTTGCATCAGTCTTTCGCGATCGGGCATTTAAATGGCCTTGGCCGGCCCAACCCATCCGTATTTTAAGAGCGACGGAATCCCTGCGGTTTTTCCCTTGGTGAGGGATCACACTGAATGTCAGCGAAATCTTGACCAGGTCGCCACGGCGAAATCCTGACGATTCCTCATACGCACGGCCTGGAACCTGGAGGCGGTTCTGGTTGAGAATCCTGCAGCTAGACAACGAGATGGTGGCGGCTGCCCTGGAGTATTCTCAGAATATTCCCAGCATCCGACACGTAATTTACGTGTTTACGGGTTGATATCTATAATTTAGAATATCGCATGGTCCACAGGTATTTATTATTTGTTCTTTAGTAATTTCTCCAATATTAATTATGCTTTGGTTCACAAAACCGTGTCATTATAACAATGGTCCTACAATATTCAATGCTACAATGTTCCTTTTAGTTAAATATACTAGCATCTGTTATTTTGAAATCTAATCTTTTATTTCATACTAGCTGACCCGACGAACTTCGTAACGCCTCAGAATCAATAACTGTTGAATTAAATTAAGTTTTTTTATTAAGTTAAAAATTACACAATGAATCAATTATCGATGCCCAACTGTCCGAGTTTTGTTTTTGTCAGTAGGTATCAGAGATGGCGTTGTGAACGGATTAATATTTTTTTTGATTTTCTTACTTTTCCACTTACTTACGGGAATTTTTGAAAGGAAGCGGGTACGGGTGCCGCCGCCCCGGGAACCATTTATTGGATAACCAACACCTCTTTTTTATTTGTAGTTTTAACGCCAAAAACCGCCATATCGCTGACTTTTGTGACAAATTTGCAGATGTATTTGATTGACTTCCATCGTCACGTCACAATGCGCCTTGAATGTTTTGAAAAGAAGTGGCTGTTTTCCTGGAGTTGTGCAGACATACGTTCACCATTTGTCCGCTTTACGACTGTTGACATTTAGTGTGTAAGAAAGAGAGGCAGCATTATATGTTTAAGAACAAATACACAACAATCAGCACATTGACATTTGACGTTTTTGAATTTTTGGAATTCAAGCAAACTGCAATATTATACCTACCTACCGCAATATTCCTTCAGCTCTTTCAAAAGATGAAAATTCGTTCCATATTAAATGTATGAGGAAATGAATTTTCGTCATAACTTTCTTTTTCGTGAATTTTTGCGATGTTTTAATAGTTATTATCCTATCCGGGGCGGAGACAAATCCAACAAATCAAAGATCATCAAAATCGGTTCAGCCGTTCTCGAGTTATAAATAGTGTAACTAACCCGACTTTGTTTTATATATTAAGATTCAATGCTCACAAAGAAGGAACCTGTTGCTTTTCCACTATCCTGTTGAGAGTCCCAGCTCTGCGGTTAAAAAAATAATAAAAATAAATAAACTATGCTACAAAGTTCTTCCCAACCCACACTCCATGCCCTCAACGAATAGTCATTATTGTGAAAGTCAATCATTAGAAAAATTTTATAATATAAAAATTTTGTTATTATTTATTTATTAGTATTAAATTGTAATTTTTTTTCTACATTTGCTCCACACAGGACGCCCTAAGGAAAAAACCCTCAAGGCCTATGTCATCTTCAGGGATGCTGTGTGAAGGGTATTTTTAGGGAAAGGAAGGAGAGGAAGGTCTGGGAAGGAAAAAGGTATGAGGGTAAGGTAGTAATCTGGGGGTCAAAGTGTCCAGGAGAGATGGACGTATGAATCCATCCCACCCGCTGCAGTGCAAGTCGATGGGTCGAGAGTCAGGCCGGAGAGTTCAAAAGGTCTCCCTCAACCAGTAGCCCGACACGCAGTAGGTGGGCAAACGCATTCGCCACCAAGACTAAGACAAATTTTTTTCATATAGAATCCAATAACACTAATGCAGCGAGTAACTCACCAATTACTCGCGCAATCATAACTTATAACCACTATGAAAAATTACTACACTTAGACATTTTTCATGATTCCTTGCAAACATACAAAACTAATTTATTAAATTTCTTGGCGTGATATAATTGATTTAAAATTACTTACACTTAACTTTTCATTAAACTTTAATCAGTCAGTTACAATTAGTGAGCATATAATTCTTGATTTCAAAATGTCTCCTTATCTCCCCCCCCCCCCCCTTCTTTTCTTCCTTTTTTATTATTATTACTTCATTCATTCAATAATTAAGTTTTAAGACCGGTTCATATCTCAATGACATTCTATGGACTTACGTAATAGGTACATAACCATGTAATAATTTAATTTAACATACCTTATAATCTGTATTATAATGTACTGTGTATGTCTTGATAAACAAATAAATAAATAAATAAATAAAATCTCATCCAAGAACCCGGGCACCACTGCTAAGTCATTAAACGTAGAGAACCACTTGGGGTGACCTATGGCAGTTAGTAGTGTTGATTATCCAATAAGCGGTTTCCGGGGAGGCGGGAGCCATACCCGCCTCCCAAATTTTTAATTATAATTACATACGATAAATTATCTTAGCCGTATGTGGGTCTCTCAGACATGAAACCAATATGCACCACTGTTTCTATAAAAAATACGCAACATTTGAACAAACACATCACACGAGATTAGTAAGTTGATCTTGACAAGTTAGTTTAATTGAAGTAGATTAGTTAGATACATTCCAGTTAGTTCTTGATAGAACTAATTCAAGTGATACATAATAATAAAAAATACGTTAGTGAAGGGTCAACAACAAGATGGAATAATGTACGTGTATTGGTTCGATTGAAACATTTAGTGGACAATGACAAGAGGGGTAATGTTACGAAAACTAAGCTAATCGGCAAAACAGTTCCCTGGCGGGGTAGGCAAAGAGGATGGACCGCCACATAGCTCTGAATTGGCACAAGCACCTTGCTTCATTCGCTGAACAGTATCATTAATAATAATAATATATCTTTATTGAACAAAAATTTTTAGATTTATAACTACAAAAACAAAAGGTACATCATAAGTACAGTTTAAAATTTGCCTAAGTACAAAAGTTAATAACAGAAAACAAAATACATATGCAGTAGGTACTTAAAGAATACAGATTTATAATTATAAATTTAGGTTTCTCGTAAGGGAACGTACCCATACTACGTGACACGTTTAGGGGGGGGGGGGTCTTCAAAATGTCACGCTCCATACAAATGAGCGGCGGGTTGCTTAGGTTTTTGGTCACCGGGGGGGGGGGGTTAAAAATTGGAAAAAGTTGGTCACGTAGTATGGGTACGTTCCCTAACCTGCCTCACTAGGCTAGCCTGTGTTGAGGCAGTAATTTTATGCCAATTTATTATACTGTGAACATACTTACACTTATATTAGAATAAAATCACACAATAGAATGGTTGCATTAATAATAACAATAAAATTGGTACAATAGCATTGGTTCAATGTTCATTCGTGCCTATTCTTTTGTTTTTTTTGACTAAATTCAATTTTTGTTTACTTATTTATTATTATCTTTAAAGAAATATACATTTTTTGCTTTTGTTAAAAGGTTAAGTTAGTTATCTTCTTATATATAAAAATCTCGTGTCACGGTGTTTGTGATCGCACTCCTCCGAAACGTCTTAACCGATTTTTATGAATTTTTGTATGTATATTTGGTATATATACATAAAAAAATTCAGGTACCGTTTTTTCGCACCTATAAAATTATGTCCCGTCTTTCCGGTTTATAAAAAATGGTCTGATTTTCAGATTGAAATTTTTAAAAAATCGCCAGGGTTTCAAAAATACGATTAAAAAAAAAAATACGGAATGTCTTAGAATATTTGCCTAAACCGGAAAAAAAATTAAAAAATGTGATGCAAGTGGCCTATTGCTCTTCGAAATTCATATTGATTTTCTTTATTTCATTTTCTTACTTAAGTTGGTATTTTTTTTTTTTATCGGCGGTAATCGTCTACAGCGCTCCATTCCTCTTTCTGTCATAGATCCCATCCCCACACACTTACAATACATTCGTTATTTTTTTATTTAACAACCAAAATATTCACAAGTAATAATTTATATGGCAGAACAACTTTTGTCTGGTCAGCTAGAAACTATACAAAATTTTATTTGGTTACGTTTTTTCTAACTAAAATTACTGACAACGAAAATAAATAAAAACACATATTTTGCTAGCCAATTTTAAACGTTATGAACTCACAATTTTGTAGTTTCATGTAAAAATAATTATGTAATTAGTAATTATTATTATAAGCAATAATTATCAGCCTGAAACACTCATCCACATTGAAAAAATCTTCCGACAAAAGATACATGACGCCAACGACGCCAAATTTAAAAAATAATAATTAATTATGTAATTAATAAAAAAATCCCAAATATTCATTATTTTTTTTCCGAATTATGGTCGGGAAATTTGGATTCATTTTAGTAAAGAGTGGTGTGTTTTCTCTTCCTAACACCTTTTTTCATTGTAAGTTTCATTTCAGTTTAAGTTTAGTAAAGACACTTAATCCGCGCTCAAAAAGAAGAAGATGGAGTGATATGTAATTACCTAATTACTAAAGACCGGATTATATGCAACAAAAACAGCCCAAAATATGCAAAAAAATAGCTAAAATATGCACGAAATTCCATAAAAAGGGCCAAAATATGCAACATGAAATAAATAATAATAACAAATAAGATACACAGATTTAGGAAATGAGATTAAAAGAATTTGGCATTCTCGGAATATAAAAATATTACCATTTGTTATTTCGGCTACTGGCATTATACCTAGGTCTCTGATTCAAAATTTAGGCGTATTAGATTTGTCAAAGAATTTATATATAAAAATGCAAAAATCGGTAATTTTAAATACATGTAGGATTACAAAAGATTTTTTAAATATTTATATTGAGGGATCAGTAGGATTTATAGGTTCAATTAGAAATTCCACAGAGCCGAACCCTCTGATATGAAAATATCTGGAGTCGGTGAATTATTTTCCCATCTGGTCTCTGGTAGGTTGACATGTTGTTCTTGTATTGTTTTGTAATTATAATACATACAGTGCAATTGCATGACGTGGATTGACCAGATGATCATTTGGGAAGTGTGTGAAAGGGTTTAGTTTTTCCTGTGGGGAAAATTAAACCCGGACATTTAAATCTGGTGAATTAAAAAATATGATTCGCCCATTTGGTCCCCATTGTATAAAATACATTCCGACAATATAGAAAGGGTACAGTACAAATTCCTAAGATTTATTAACTTTAAGCTGAATATTCCAATTAAAAATATTAACTATGTCCTCTTGATGAAACAACTCAACTTAATTACGCTGTCCGATAGGCGAATCATCTCTGATCTTGTACTATTAAATAAAATCATTAATAATTGCATTGACAATCCTGAAATTCTCGCCAAAATAAAATTTTACATACCGACCAGAAATACGAGGCAAAGTGCTACCTTCTTCTGTGACAATTTTAAAACAAACTATGAAGCTCATACACTTATAAATAGATTACATTATTTTGGCAATAAATTTGGGAATATTGTAGACATGTTTGCAGATTCCATATTAGTTATAAAACGAAATCATTGTATATTGTGTACTACATACCTGCCTAACTGTTATTATCTATCTTTGTAAAAGCACACTAGGGCGTAAATAAATAAATAAATAAATACCGTAAGTCGTATTATTAAATTTTTTATTTTATTTTAGTAAGCTATTAGTTCTCAAGGTTAACAAATGTATTTAACAATGAAATTTACCGACGTGACAGGACAGAATTTAAATTTGGGTGCGATTTTTGAACTTATTGTGCCTTTACCTGCCCCGTTGATGAAGCTATCAATTTGGCACAAGGGTTCAAACTCTGGGTTATTGTTCACTAAGTTTTCAAACTTTTCTTTGAGTTTACTCGGGAATAGCTTTGGCAACGAGGAATTCATAAGGCGAATTTCCTTCATAACCTGAATAGAGCGTAAATATGCAAGATCTCAATTTTTTTGCTAAAATATGCAACTGTCACTGAAAAGGGTCTAAATATGCAATTGCATATATAAATATGCATTTGCATATAATCCGGTCTTTAATAATTACGAATGTTAGAGGAGAACACTAATATTTAAAGCGATAAAATCGATGCGAAAATTGTGAAAATCTTCAATAAAACACGACTCGTTTAAAACAGAGCAAAAATCTCGTGGAAGGCGTCTTAAGTATCATTTAAAGAAACATTGTGATTTTTTTTCACAACTATAACTTGCAAAATAACTGAAATAAACGTGTTATTAATAATTTTCGGAGCATACTTTGCGATTTTTTTCTATCGATGGAATTTTATATTATTTGCGTTTCGGTGTGGAACGCGTCTAGATATTATCTTCAAAAATAACGTATATATTTTTTTAAGAGCTTAAAAACTTCAAATGTTTAAGGGAGATATGTAAGAAATCGGTAGAAATTCGGGTAGCGGCGCCTTAACAGTAAGCCAGAAATTTTGCATAACGAACGACATATTTAAATAATATATGTGTATTAGACGTGGGCAGAATGATTCCCAGGAGTGAATCGATTCAGTCTGATTCCCATGGCCTTTTGAATTGATTCCTTTAATTCATTCCTTTAATTCATTCCTTTAATTCAATTAAATCCCAAAAAAAAAAAAAAAAGAAAAAAAAAAAAATTGAAAATTAAATGAATGGGGAGGCTAACACCGCACACGAGACCGGGAGGCCACGGAGTACCCGGAGTACCGCGAAAGAAGAGACTGATAGGCTACCAAGCATCGCACAAAGAGGAGACCGATTATTCTATCTGATTATCTCGCTAAAACCTATAGATTAATGTGTTTGACTCTTTTTAGTGTCACTTTTTCGTTTCATCGGTTTTCAAATCACAATGAGTGGGGAGGCTACGAAGCACCGCACAAAGAGGAGACCAATAGGCTACGAAACACCACACAAAGAGGAGACCGAACATTCTATCTCATTATCTCGCAGGCTAAATCCTATATTGTTTGTCTTTTTTTAGTGTCGTAATTTTTCGTATGTAAAATGTATTTATTGCTAGCAATTATATCTTAAAATTATACAAGTTTTCGTTTCACCCTTAAAATTTTATTGATTTTATTTTATTTATTAAACTTATAATTTTGTTCTATTTCACGTGATCTAATATAAACATACATTTAACATTAAGATGAGTATTTTATGACAGCTAACCACAGCTAATTGGCCTTATAATATCTGCAAATTTACATATTATATCGACCCAAGATCTACGTCTAAAAGTAGGTAGGTACAATATCTTCCGTACGTACCAAAAAATAGATAAGCATCATTTTAGCTTCTCACTGCTGATGTTCAGATTCAAAGTCGAAAGTTTTCGACTAACTATGTAATGAAATTGACGGCTTGGCGCGCGGGGGAATAAATGAACCGCGCGGACGGATTAAGGGCTGGCATTGAGGAATGAATTAGTAACTTTTGACTAATGTTTTGTGTCTTACCTAGCAGTGACTTGATTTACTCGCGAGCTGCGGACCTAGGACTGGGATGCGTTTGGGACATATCGTGACATTGACGTGACGATGACGCATGACGTCACAAGTGAAAAAGACTTTTGTTTTAATTCCTCTGTCTGTCGGAATCGGACAATCTCGATTTCGACAGACTAGATACGTGGGACGCGGACATTGAACACGGACCTGGGACGGCGGGGACCTTAGTACAATCTCAGGACTATTGATTAGGATGAATGATTAATTCATTGCGTGAAAGAGATGCTCGGGCAACCCGGATGAATCGCGGCCGCGTTTTGGCCATTTTGGGACATGGACTTTGATGATGTTCGGGTGTTTTTAGAATGGCGGCGCGGCGGTAGCGGAATACAATCGTAATAGGCGAGTCGTTCACAATACCGTCCGTCGACCACTTCGCGGCGCGCGGCCCGTTTAATAATATTTAAATACCTATGAAACAATATAATATTTAAATCGTTTACAGAACACATTATTCATTGAAATAATTTAACAGTAAAATAAATGGAAATTAAAAATGTATGGTGTCATTAAAAATCGTAGGATGCAAGGCCAAAGATAAGGAATGAAGAATCAATTCCTTTTGAAATTGAGAATTAGATTGAGTGTGTCACAAGATTGAATTTATTCATTTAATTCGGTCATTCAATTTTGCCCACGTCTAATGTGTATATTAATAGTTGACCGAAACTTATCTGATAGTATGGAGGCCGTGCTAAAATTTATCAATCGACAGTTGGAATATGTGTTAACAATCGTAGACCGTGCTCACAAATATTGATAGCTGACCATAGATGACGGATTTGGCCTATGTCGTATAGATATTAGATATAGGGTTTTATCTGGATGCAGCAGATTTTTGTAAACAAAACGCACACACAAATTTACAATTTTTTTAATGCGTATACCTCACAAGAGTTCCAGCTGCTCCCGTTTGGAGCCAGTGAGACTATGAAAACCGCAATTGGGGTATGTTGTGAGGCTGAAGGTAAGTGGGGAGGGGAAGGAGGTGGAGCAGAGGAAGGAGGGAAGTATCTGGCTATTCAGATCTAGTCTCCAAACACGACTAAAGCCATTTCAAGCAACGTTTCAATTCTGAATGGTGGCCTTACACCAGGGCGATACTGATATTATTTTCCACTCTGGAACGTGCTGCAAATATACTAATATATATATATATATATATATATATTTTTTTTTTTTTTTTTAAGAACAACTGTCTTTTTATAACTTTTGAAGGTTATTCACACCAATGTAATATATAATTGTAGAAGAATATAACACTGATAATCTAAACAAAAATATGAAAGAGAACAAGACACAGAAAAATAATAACATAACGGTCGCAACTGGTCCCAGTTATTAGTGTTATCTTCTTCTACGATATACCTACTATATATTATTTTTAATGAGTCAATGGTGAAATAACACAAATTAATTAAATAGAATTTATTTGACGACGCTGGGATTCGATTCAAGAACCTTACCCCTCGACCACGCCGGCCGTCAATAGACGAAAAGGAAAACGGTCGAGTTAAAACAGTACAATGATGGTGGAATTATGATCACAATCAAGGATTTTTCAACGACCATACGTAAATAGCGCTAACATAATACAAACACTCCATTATCTTTTTATGATTTCGAAAAATGATACAATGTAGGTACCTAACCACATGATTTTTTTTACAATAACGACATCGTAAATATGGAACCATAAATGAGCGTAGTTATGCAGAAAGCAACCAGTCCACAAAAAGCACATTTTTAGAAACAAGCACTTTTGTGAAAAGGGGTATTGTTTATATCTACATAACACCTAATAAACTATAGATGGATATTTAAATAGGTACACTTTTCAAATATGGATTTATGAATTAATTAAATAAAATCAAAAAATTGGTAACTACTTACCGCTCGTCTCACAATCAGTTACAATTTTGAAAATGACGGGTTGTTTCACAGAATAGGCCACTTGCATGGATTTTGTAATGACTTGGAAAAAATCGTGTGTATAGATTTTTCTACTAAGATTACGAAAATGTTTTTTAGAAATTTATAAGTAGTTTTTTTTTTTTAATAAATAAATCCGTTTTTTTGGGCTCGTGACGTCACTACTTGAAAATGTTTCGTCTCCGAAACATTCAATTAATTTTGTACAATTCTATACTAATTTATTTCTTTTTATATGGCAACTAGGGAATGCAATCCCGGTATACCGGGATCCCGAAATACCGAGATCCCGCAGACATTTTGCGGGACTAATCTCGGTCGAAAATTTTGCGGGAACCCGCTGGATTGGCGGGATTACAGAGAAGCGTAGTTCATACGGATTTCAGAGCGGCGAACTAACTTGACAGTGGTTTTATTATACTTACAAGATCGATATAAGTACGGAGAAGACAGAAGTCAATTTATTAACGTTGATGACACATTTAGTCTACCTTCAAAAAGGGTGACACGCAAGGCAATCTAAAACTACCTGTAGTCGAAAGGCTAGAGTACACGGACACGGGTAACAACGCAGTAGCCACTGCTCCTGCTGAAGCTGATAATCCTTACGATGACGATGACGACACTCCTCTCGCTAATCTGGAGACATACGCAGCAGCAGCAGCAATGTCACTTCAAGACGAACTCGAACTTACTTTGATTAGTATGAAGAGTTCGAGATCAACAGCCCAACAACCTAGATCTGGCAATATGAGCAACCTTGAGGTTTTGATAAAGAAGGAAATGAATTACTTCGAGTCAGGTGGATTAAAAGGCACATACCTTCAATTCACTTACAATGTGGTAATGACTATTGTGCCAACCAGCGTGGAAGCTGAACGAGCTTTTTCAGCCAGCATCAGTGTCCAATATCAGAAGCCGATTATCAGACGACACAATTAATACTTTAACTTTTTTATGAAGCTATTTCAAAAATAATGTTAAAACTTATGATGCTTATTGTACAAGAATATTGTTTATCGTGTGAACGTTATTATTTAAATTTAAGTTGTTATGTAAATTTATGCCTTGCTCTTTGTCAATTTATGACTTAAACTTTACCTATGTATATTAATTACCTAAAGGTATATTAATAAACCATTTAAAATGTCCCAAAGAACTTGTTTGATTAGGTATAAATTTAAAACTCTAAAAACAAGGTTGGTAGATCAAGGTATTAGGTCTTTATTATACGATTGATTAGATATCTTAGTCCACCCTGCTGGATCCCGCAAATACCTGGATCCAGCGGGACTAAGATTGTTCAGTCCCGCAAATACCTGGATTGACATGGTCTTGTGGGATTGCATTCCCTAATGGCAACACTTCGATTTCCGGCGAATTTTTTAATTTGACACAAAGTTCACTAGATTTATTGTATGTTACCTTGTGAACTTATGTTTGGTTCGACGTATTGACAAATGGTATAAAGTGAACATTGCACAGATGCTTTCCGCAGCGGCTGACTTAGGAGCGTAATGGTAGTAGTGCTGATATTAAGAAAATCAAATTCTATAATATGTTATTATAGTTACAAATTACAAGTACAAGTTTATTACATTGGATTTTATCGTATGTAGATGTTGAACATTGTAATGATTAATGATCAATAAGATGGATGAAGGAAACAAATATTTATGAGATGTTATATTCTTGGTACGCATCGTTATTCTCCTGTGCCATTCATGTGGATAAGTCTTCTTTTTTTAATGATTTTCGACTATGTAATTATGTTTTTTCGCACCTATAAAATTATGTCCCGTCTTTCCGGTTTATAAAAAAATTGTCCGATTTTTCGGATTGAAAGTTTCAAAAAAATCGCCAGATTTTCAATAATACGATTAAAATAAAATAAAAAAATTCGGAAAGTCTTAGAATATTTGCCAAAACCGAATTGTTTTTTAAATGTGATGCAAGTGGCCTATTAGAACAATTTATCAAATTTATAAGTTAATTATCAAGTTTTGTGAAAGTTCTATGTAGGTAGGTACTGTTAATATTTGCAGTTCTGTGAAGCGACTGGGCCACAATGATATAATAACAGAACTTGAAAAGAACTTCCACAAAACTTGAAAATAGACCCCCTAGGTACCTACCTACATTCAGTAGCGGACTAAGCACGTCAGAGGCCCGGGGCGGCAAAGCTGAATGAGGCCCCCCCCTAGTTTAAAAAATTGATGGAATTTTACAAGATTTTTATTCAGTTCACTCGGGCCTCTGGTCATGGGGGACCTCCAAGCGCCTCCGTGTTCGCTTGATCAAATCCTAAACAAGGGCACCAGGGCACTGTAAAAAAATTGTCTTTTTTTTTCATTTTCTAAAAGATGCATTTGTTAATAATGTCATCACCTAAAGTTTTAAGGAAATTCTAAGAAAATTTAAAGATAATTTTAAACAGTTTGTATGATGAATTATCCTTCAGCAAAACCTTCAACGCGTTTTTCTCGAAACTACGTTTTTCAACCTGGTTGACAATATATATTAGAAAAACTATACATCTGGTTAGCATGCACCAAGTCTTAAACTGTTTGAAAATCCTGTCACTATGGCACAACATAGGCATTTTTTTATAAAGGGCCCCCTTCTATGTTTTTTAACAACGCTGAAAATTTTCCATTAAAATCGAATATTAAATTTGCTGGTCCGCCATTTTTCCTTTTTATAAGATATCAAAATTCCTCTACGTGGTTTTTAGAACAGTTTAAGACTTGGTAGATGCAAAAGTAAATGGAAATAGAATAAAATGCACACATGCGGATGTTTAGTTTTTTTTTAATATGTTGTCTACCAGGTTGAAAAACGAGTTAAAAAAGTTTCGGGAAAAACGCATTCAAATTTTTGCTGAAGGATAATTCAACACACACACTATTTCAAACGGTTTGACTTAAAATGCTATAAAAAACATTTCGTGAGAGCATTGTTAACCTCAGAAAATGAAATGAAAAAAAAGTACAAACATTTTTTTACAGTGTCCTTGTGCCTTAAATCATTATTTAGGATTTGATCAAGGAAACGTAGAGGCGTTTGGAGGCCCCCGGGGACCAGAGGCAGCCCCATCCGCCCCCTCAACCGGATCCGCCACTAAATCTTTTTAATTACTATCTTTATTATCTGTAATGATAAGATAGCCTTAATGATAAGACGTGCATTGCCTAGGGGCCCCGCATTGGGTAGGGGATTCTAGGGTAAAGGGCCCCAAGACGCGCATTGCCTAGGGGCCCGCATTGGGGTAAAGGGCCCCGAGACGTGCATTGCCAAGGGGCCCCGACATGTTTAAGCAAGCCCTGGCAGGGCCGTTTTGTCCACAAGGCGGTGTAGGCCACTGCCTAGGGGCCACGCATCGGTTAGGGCCCCCTATGGTAAGGGGTCCCGAGACGTGCATTGAGTTGGGGGCCCGACATGTTTAATCCGGCCCTGACTATGATACCAGACGAGGAAAATTTACCATAAAAAATAGAAAAAAAATTCCTTTGAAAATAAAACGCATTAAAAATTTGCTGAAGTATAATTTAACATACAAACTGTTCCAAACGGTTTCACATAAAATGCTATATCTGCGTCAATTTTTCAAATTTCGTTAAAAAATGGTTGAGAGCATTCTTAACAAGTGCATCTATCAAAAAACGAAATAAAAATTACAAAAAAAAAATACAGTGGTGTCTTAAAGCCTTGTTTAGGGTTTGATCAAGGGAACGTGGAGGCGTTTGGGGGCCCCCCAAGGCTGGGGGCCCGGGGCGGACCGCCCCCCCCCCCCCCCCCTTAGTCCGCCACTGCCTATATTTGATCTAAAGCAACTGGCCCTTAAATTCAATCCAAATTCTAGGGTTCACTCAACAGGAGTTACATACAGAATCACAACTGACATCAGCATTTTTTTTATTATGACCTACTTATATTCTTTAAATCTATGTATGTAAAAGTTTAAATAAAATAGAAAATATTATAAATATTCCACAATGGAGTGGTGATATCAACACAAGAGGCTTGGAACTGGCAGTGAAAGAATGAATACTGTAAAAATTAAATCCCTGAGGCGTGTTGCACTACCTACCTACCTCCTTCTTTAGCCAACATTTCGGACAGCGTTACAGTGTCCATCATCAGGTTATTAGATGATGGACACTGTAATGCTCCACTGGGCAGACACTGGGGGAAACTTGTAGTTAACATGAATAAAAAATCATTAGGTACCTAGGTATCTACTTTCAATTATTATTACCCACTTTCATGGATATACAATTAATTAATAGTAAGATGTGTGTATCAGTGGTACACAAATATTTACATTATTTTCCTTGTAAAATAATTGACAATGGATAAAAGGAAGAAAAATGTTTAGAATATCACTCTCATTTCAGAACTACTTTAGTAAGTAAATGTCTACTAATTTGTGGAAATCAACCACTGTTTATGAGACGAGCCCGATAGCAGGGGGAGACAACAGAACAATTCAGAAACCACCAAAAGAAAGGTTGAGGTGTTTGAGATGAGTGGGTTGAGTGTTTCATAAACAAATTCTGTATTTATAAAAATAAAAAATTCAAACCTGTATAAGATGCTGAGCTGTAAGAATCGGCAGATGAAGCCGACAGAGACCTGCTCCTGTATCGTGCCGCCTTTTTGAGAGCCCCAGACTTGTCCATCTTGTTCCTCCCGGCGAAAGCAGCGGACCCGTCCATACTCTTGACGGCAGAGCCCGGGTCCGTCACCGGGGAGTCACACACCACAGCCAGATTGTTGGCCGTTTTCTCCCCCAAACCCACTTCAGCAGCCTCGGCCATGATCTAATGATAAAAGCCGCACGAAAACACTAAACAATCGAGTTATTTTTAGATTCCAAAACTTCACAATAGCGCCGGAAAGCGGGCCCAAACATTGACAATTGCACAATCTGATTGATTGATCGAAGGATTTCAGTGTTATTATGAATGTATAAACCCGTTACGTATTCACAAATCCGGTTCGCTGTCAGCGTAATAATAATTAAATTGATAAAACGTGTAATAATGAGAATTATTATAGAATTTACGACGCTATAAGTTCAAAAGGTAAAATGCAGATCGATCCAGTGTTATGGTGTTCTTCGCTCGCGACGAAATGTCAATTTTAGTTACGAAACACGACTACAGAGTACAATACAAAAACAGGGTAGAGACTAGAGATGGTCGATATTTCTGTCCCGGTGACTATCTGTCACTAGATCGCACGATATTATTGTTCCGAGAAACTAGTTACTTTTGGAACCGGTTCTTTTAGAATATTTTTATCAAGAGGTGTCTAAAAATAACACTCGAAAAAATATCACATATAGATAGATAAATAGAAAAATTAATACAGTTGTGTGGTTTCCCCGTTTTTACCTACGGTTTTTTTTTAATATGTGGGGATAACACAATAGGCTTGATAAGGAAAGGACGGTAGGACGGCCGAGTCTTTATGATGTCTTTAGATGCGGTGTCGGCTTCAGAAATATTGTGTCAGGCAATGCAGTCACTGCAATACCCAGTGTTTTAAAGCACTTAAAACACTGGGTATTGCAGTGACTGTGATACACCCGCGCCTTACGGCGGGTTCAAACTAAAACTATAAACTCAAAATTAAGGAGGAACAATTAAAAAAGCTACTGGTTTAAGAAACGACACATTTATTACATTAGGATACAAAAGGCGGGTGTTAATTATTAATCTAGTGTTAGTCTTAAAACTACTTAATTAATTCGTCTTAAATTTAGAAAGTCTGTTTGCTTAATTCTACGGAAAAGTCTTTATGTAATTGTTCAGAATCTAATCACTTCGGGGGTTAAAATAAATAAAATGTTCAGTCACTTCCCTTTGGTTGCTGATGATGGAGTCTCCGCGTAAGCACACAGTCACTAGGCACTTTAAACTTAAGTTCTATTTTTTTCACTTGTTATTGCACAGGTAGAGTCGCGAGAGTTCTTTGTTGTGAAAATTTGTGCACAGTGTAACTTGCGCAAATTCCTGGTCGGAATATTTCACGGTCACTTGGTTGGATTTTCTGGCGGAAGTTCACGAACGTATCGGCGGTTCCTGGTCGAAATCCGCGAGCGTGTCTGTTAATTTCCCTGGTCGGGAAATTGCGCGCGGTCGCGTGTAGTTGGAGAGCGTTGCAGAGCCCTGGCCGGGATTGCAAAAAACTCTTAATTTTTTATCCCTGGTCGGGACACTCCGTTGGCGAAGTGGAGTACCAACCCCTAGGCCGGGCAAATGGTGACTGCCTTCGTGGTGAAATTCTCGCTCGAGTCTTCCTTCCTGCTCTGGGGTAGATCTCCAAAAGTAATTCCATCGGCGGCAGCGGCTTTGTGGGCCAAAGGAAAAGGTTTATTGCCTTCGCCCGACGCGGCGATATTGGGTTTTATTTTATCCTTGCCGAAAATATCCTGGCTTTCCAATTTTTATTGCGGTCCAGCTTTGCTTTCGCCGCTCTGTGTTCGCCGCTAGGTACAAATGTTATTATTATATTATCCTGCGTTCGTAAAAATGATCTTAGCTCATCCTTCGTTGCTTTCTAAAACTATATGACTATTTCCGGTACCTTGACTGACTAAGCTCTTTGTGTTTACCGCCTACTCCCATGCTGGCGACCCTATTGTAGATGGTGCACATTTGTTAGTTCCGTGAATTTTTGACATTAAAATACCTAAAGGTATATCAATTGCATTGCCTGACACAATATTTCGGAAGAACCGTACCCAGAATTTTGCTAGTTTCCTCTCCCCCTTTTCAATGAAATAAAAAATTAGCACACGAAACAACTAGTGTCAAAAGTAGTCTAGTGTTCGGTACCTGGAACCGCAGGGCGCAGTGATAGCCTACTACCGTCACTGTTGCAGTGCACAGCTTCGCGTTCCAACATAATGCTACGTTTCCACGCTTGCCAAGTCTCGGCAAGCGTCCACAAGCGCAAACGTGTAAACAGGTCGTTTGGCTTGGCTTGCGTAGGCTTGCAAGAACTTGCGAGAGTTTGCCCTCCAATCCAGTCAGGGTCGGATCTTACGGCAAACGCTCAGTCAGGGGGGTATAACTCCGATCAAAATTTTCAACCAACACAAAAGATAGATAATATGTATAGACTGTGTGACGACAGAGTTGCACAGTCCATCCAGTGATGCAAATGGAAAAACTTTGAATTTAAGCTTTTGACAGCTGGGTGAAATAATATATCAAAATGGTTGCTCGATTGCTTTCAACGGTTTATTTACATGCGACGGGAATTCAAAATTTGCTTCCTAAACAAGTGAAATAGAATTGAATACGTTTATTATCCAATTTTGAGAACTCGTGCATATGTTTGTGGTTACTAGTATCGCAAAACGTCTCATTTCGCGATATGATTATGCTCGTTAAAACCATTATAACCTGCAAACAAAAAGGTACAAACATTTATATGAAACATTTCTGCATTTATCTTGTTTTGTTTTTATCTGTCGGTCGGCTTGATGTATCTCATGAGATGTTTTCTTTAATATTTTCATCTCGAAACACCAAATCCTATCCTTACAGCTGACAGGCCGGTGGAGATTACTGGTGTCATTCCCCTAGAGAAGAGAGCATGTTCCATGAACGATGGCCTGCGCCTACTGATCTCTGGGTTTGTTTGCATTTTACCTTATTATAATAAATAATAATACATATAAAAGCATTAATTTAGCACCTTAATAATGACATATGATTGTTGTAGGTATGTGGGACAGTAACGTTGTGGTTTCATGTCAGGAGATGGGGCTGACGTGTTCCACCACTCTCTTGCACCGCTGTTCTTGAGCGAACATAAGAAGGAGGAAGAGTACTCCATGGACTGGACCAGGATGCAGCAGGAGAAATATATTCTCAGTACGCTTAGCTTTTCTAAATTTGTTCTATTTTTATCGTTAAAGAGAGTACGAACACATTGTGCAATATAGTTGTGAACTTGGAGCAGGTGGATGAGTTTGTATATCGTGGGAAGCATGTATATGAGAGACGGCAAGGCTGATAGAGATATTGAAAGAAGGGTAAATGTAGGTAATTCTATTAATGGAGGACTGAATACCTAAAGAAGTGAAAAAACTGCCTAAAGAAGTGAAACTAGCAGTCCACAACGGAATGCTGGTACCTTCCCTGATGTATGGCAGTGAGGCATGGAACTGGCAGAGGAAAGTGGACTGAACGCTGTAGAAATGACACCCCTGAGGATGTGTGGTAAAACTACGTATGATACTGTATATTTTCTACCTGTACAGAGTATAAATAATATAATATGTACATTTTATATGCAGCAAAGCGTTCATCGGTCAAATCGTTGTACGTATAGGTAGTTTCATGTCAATGATCGATGAACCGGTGGATGCAAGTTTTATCCATAAGTTGTTATAATGGATTGTCTACTTTGTAGTTGGAATTAGATTGCAGAAACATAAGTTTGTGCAGAGCACCTTTGAGGTATTTTTTTACAAAAAATGGCGCTGTACAAATCATCCAAATATTATTATTTATGATCAAGCAATGCAATGCAAGGCTGATCATAATGAGTAAGATTGAAAGGGACCCTCAGATGGTTTGGGCATGTTGAGCGAATGAACGAAGCGTGGGGTGTAAGTAGAATATATGACGCAGATGTGAGTGGTAGATGAAGTCAGGGACGCCAGAGGAAAACCTGACACGATCAAGTGAATCCGATACTTGCATCGGGCCACGTCAAGAGTCAGAAATAGTATGTATGAGTCAATGTGTGAGTGTGAATGAAGCAAAGAGTGTGTGCCAAGACCAAGTTGTTTGACGGTCCATTCTATCGGCCTACCCCTGCGGGGAAACGGCGTGATGTTTAGTTAGTTTTTCTTGTATTTCCTGTTTTTAATAAAATACTAAAACGTTTAATTGAGTTTTTCATTTTTCTGTGGAAACCAGAGAAATGTCAAAGTCGATACTATCGTAGGAAAGCTAAATCTTATTTGAAATTGTTCTTCCCCTTTTGAAGGGATTGAAATTTCAAGTAATTTTAGGTTATTTTTACGACAGTTGGTTTCTTCGTAGGGCAACGGGTTTCAATCTGACAAAGCTCTGTCCGGAGAAAATGAGCAGTAAAGAAAAGTAAGCTCATTTTCTCAAGGCAGCGATCTGTCAGATCCAGCTCTGTTCCCTGGGGAACATTTTGACATTTAATTTTATTTTTAAAATAATATTTTAGGCTAATAAATTGGGCAGGTACTGAAAGAAAATTATATTGTCTATGGTCGAGCCTTTTATTTTGTTTCCTCTATCCCCGTGTCTATGGTATGTGTGACGACAGAGTTGCGCATATCGAATAAAAAGTCAAATATAGGTATGTATATTATGGTAAAATAGCGTTGACACTTGGTCCATAGAAAAACCATGAAGTTATCAATCTAATGACTGGTTTATTTATGCGCTCAGTGGAACTTTCGAACTGGCGGCGAATGCACGCCGTTTTTGCTCCATGCGGTCTATGATAATATTTATAATATTACGAGACATATGTATGACGTATGAGGCATGCCAGACTTATTAAAATGTTTAAGTATATAATTTTCATGCACTTATGTTATGTAATTTATTGCGACTGGATTTATCTAAAAAGTCAAAATAAATAAATAATATTTTATTGATGATTTACTATTTATTATAGTAAAAAATATATGATTTTTGTTAGAATAAATTTTTTTATAATACAAAATAATTTTATATAAGACAAGTGATCCTCGAGTTCGGGTCCCAATTGCGATCATTATTTTTGAAGCGAAAACTTCTTTAGCACCGTTGTGATTTGAAACTCGATGAAACGAAAAAGTGGTACTAAAAAGAGACAAAAATCTATAGGATTTAGCCTGTGAGATAATGTCTCCTCTTTGTGCGGAGTGACCTGGGACGATTTTTATGAATCTGTATCATCCATCATCTTCGTGGTCGTCGAGCTTTCCTTGTTTTTGTTACACTTTGCTTGTATTTCAAATAAAAGTTTGATAAACCAAACGCAATAGCCGACACAAGTTCGGCATCCGCCATGCTCGGGTGTAGGTAGCGCACTGACGCATTCACAAGCATGTAAACGACTTCCAAATGCCAAGCGAGATTTGTGGACGCTTGGAGCTTGTGGAGGCTTACCAAGCCTTGGCAAGCGTGGAAACGTACCATAACGAGCTGCTACAAGAACATTATGCTACTTCCACACCGAAGCCAACTTAAAAGTTGGCCGATAGTGTGGTGGCTGCGGCCAACCCTCCAACTCCAAACTCTGAACAGCTGATTCGGCGCCGTATTATAAGCCTGGATCACACGTACCGAGTAGATGGGCGAGACAGTGCTCTCGGCCGAGTACTCGGTACGTGTAAACCCACCGAGTGCTCGGCCGATTAAAAGGGCGAGACAGTAACTCGGACCCTGTTCTATTTACTAAGCCAAGTGCCCACCCCCGCACTTCCCCGCACTGACTCGCTTGCCCACTCGGAAGGTATAAACATTCACTTGCTGCGTACTCGCCACTCGACACTTTTACGTCGCTCGCACCACGCTACCGTTTCCCGCGATTGACTGACTGACTCGGGGCCAAATAAAAAAATATATGTAAACACCTACTCGTCCATCCAACTCTCTCGGCCTCTCTTTTTACTGTCTCGCCCATCTACTCGGTGTGTGTGATTATCAGTGGTCTACAATTGTGCAGGCGGGTCTTCGATTTCCATAATATTCATTTCGATTCGTAGAGCTAAAAAATTATAATTTCAAACAATTTTTATACAACTCTCCTGTAATAATATTGCGCAGACTAATTTGTTGGGCCAACTCACACGAGCCATCGCCGATCGCCTCAGATGTGATCCAACTACCAACTCGAACTACAACCTTCCATCTCGAACTTCCAACCCCTCCATACAATCGTCCAAACGTTTGAAGTTGGAAGTTGACCGCAGTGTGGCCGTACCATAAGATGACCTGGGGCATGACCTGCCGAGCGATTTTATATCTTTTGTGGGAACGAGATCTCCTGACGGACGAGATCTCCTGCCAGATTTGTGTGATTTGTTATTTGCTTTCTCTATGGGTATCAGGCCAGCTTCACTGATTTTAAACGATCTATGCAAACTAAAATATGTGACAGCTCGCAGTTGAAATTTGTAATCGGCCCATAGAAAAAGCAAATAACAGCCATAGGAAATCACACAAATCACAAATCTGACAGGAGATCTCGTTCGTCGGGAGATCTCGATCCCACAAAAGATAAAGAATCGCTCCGCTGGGCTATACTCCGCTAATGCAAGAATTACTAATAGCTAAGTCAGACGGTTCATTTGTCGTTCATTTCGTGATTTCATTCCGCCTCTTTCCCTCTAAATGACCCGTCCATGAAAGCGATGAAACGAAAGTGATGAGAGCATAAATATACCAATCCCGAAGAGACAGAGCCGAATAAAGCATTCCAACCATAGACATTCCAACCATAGTGATTCCAACGGTGACCGGACAACTCAGAATGAAACCAACTTAGAAGCACCTCAAAAAGGTCATTAAGAGTGATTATAAAAAAATATTAAAAAATTGGTTAAATCGGTTAAGTTAGGTTAGGGCTACCGGCTATTTTAAAATTATTTTTTCTTAGCTTTTAATGACCTTTCTGATGTGTTTCTGAATTGGTTTCATTCTGAGTTGGCATGGAACCCATTCCAACAATGTTGGATATCGGTGTAACTTAAGTAAGAATTTTTCATTCTGTCTTGAGGATAAAAAAAATAACACCTTTCACAATTTTTATGACTTCTTCAAAAAATGCAAATTCGCTTTGTGGCTTCGTTTTATTTAAACACTTTGTTTTATTTAAATAATTAATACGAATGCATTTTACAAATGGATTTGTAGGTCCGTCCCTCCTATCCTTCACACTATCTCCTACATTCCTACCCACCTCTATAATTTTCCTTCCCAAAACTTCCCCTCTTTCCTTTTTTATAAATACCTTCAACACAGCATCCCCAAAGTTGGCATAGGCCCTGAGGGAAATTATTTTCCTCTGAGCCTCCTGTGTGGGGATAATGTAAAAAAAAAATCATTTAGCAAATTATATATCAGGTATCTATTATGAAAAATACACAAGCTTACCATTACTAAAATGCAAACTCGAACGCGATTTTCTTTGCGTTGACAATCTGCGCGATTGTCGAAAATCGGGGGTAAACAGCAATAGTTTCTGCCAAAGAACGGAAGTTCTAATTTCCTAATCATAAGATTTTATTAAAAAATATACAAAAAAAACTTAGCGCCCAATGAAAATAGTGAGTTTTCACAACAAATGATAAATAATTTTGTCATATTATTTATAGTGTCCGACCGAAACAGGACTTTTCACCGAAATCGAAACCGAATCTTCGGTATCAGTCTCAGTTTCGGCCGAAACCGAATTTTTTTTTAGACATGTTATAAATCTATTTTTTTTACTGAAATTTGGTTTATTTTTACACTTTATGCAAACAGTTAACACGTGTTATATGAAATAAAAAACAATAATCGAAGTATGTGAATAAAAAAACATTATTTTTTATATTACTGCTACAAAACAAACAAAAATCATATAAATGGGGACTATTTCTTTGAATAAAAATTTGCTAATAAACTTACATTATAAAGTATTAATTGAGTATTTTAATTTTATTGAGTTTACAATCACAACATTCTTATTATATTGATATTACTGCTATAAAATAACCAAAAATAATAAAAATTAACCAACATGTTAACTACTTCTTGGAACAAAAATTTTGTCATAATAATCAACATTTAAATTATAAAGGAAGGATCTCATTAATTAAGTATTTTATTTTTAATTTCGTTTATAATCACTAAATTCTTATTACACGTGTTGAATGGAATAAAAAAAACAATAAATGAAGTAAGTATGTAAATAACACATAAACTCACAACACAATCACGCCGGACCATTCGAAGTGAGCCGAACGACGCGCGATAAATCACGAACGCAGAGTTTCGGTGCGGCAAAAGGTATGCCGAAACTAGATTTTTTTGCCGAAACCTAAACCGAAACCGAAACAGAACCTTCGGTCGGTCACTAATCATTTATTGAATGATTTTTCAGTTAACCACGGAATGTTCTTTTGCAATTCATAGGAATAATAAAATTTAAAAATGTATTGTTTTTATATAATAATACAGAAATAATTTTGTGCTGAGGCTCAATAGTGACTTGATTTTATTTATATACTTGAGATGTTGTTGACTGCGTTGACACAACAAGCCCTGGTTTACTTATAATTACATTATTACTTTAAAATAAACCATTATTTTGGCTTCATTATTTTCATTTGTGTTGTTATTAATATAAGATTTAAAAAGTAAATAACCGTTGTTAATCCAACTGTAATGGATTATTCAGAAATCAAAACAAAAATAATAACGGAAATTATAAAATAGTTCAGCAAAAAAAAATATTCTGAACATGCAATTGAAAAGTAAACATTATTAAGTATTGCTATCTATCAAGCAGAAAGTAAATGAACAGTACAAGGGTGTATTTTTAAAAATTTCGATTGTGTTTTTCACAGTTCTACTTCTTACCGCAACGATCGCTACGGCAAATATTTTTCTAATTTGTGAAACTGTTTCACATCGGACATGTTTTTGTGGATATTGCTGGATTGTTGCCCTGTTACCAAATCGGAATCCGTCGATCGCCATTTTCGATATTCCTGGCAGCACATAAATTTTAACCTTCATTGAGTATTTGACGTTTACATTTGTTATCGGCGCTGGAATTAATGAATAAACTAGTGAATAAGGTAAATTTATAATATTATTATGTATGTATAATCGAGAAATCTCAGCATTGTAAGCTTGGCATTTTTTATATGGCTTGCACCTGTTTTGCGACCTTAACAAATGATTTAGCCCTGGAGTTATTTGATTTACTTATTATTTCATGTTTGTTTATATTTTGAATAACGCTTATCTTTCAAAACTTCACATTGAAAGTTTAAAAAAGTGGTTTATTTTAACAAATGAGTTTTTATGAGAATCCTTTGTTATTCGTGATCATGAATTACTTCAAAAAATGTAATTTCTTTCTTACCAAAATTATAAACAACAGAAGGTAACTAACCTATCGACTGTAAATGCTACAATTTTTTTAATGTTGGTGTCGGCTCACACTTTTGAAGATTGGAATTGATGCATTTATATCTCACCCTTTGAGCAAATTATAAATGCCCAATTAAAATGAGAATGCATACAAGTAGAATTGAAATGCCCCATCACTTCTTCGTATGGCGGAGGAGAATTGCTGGAGAAGCTCAAAGGGGGATGCTGAGGTTATTCAGCCAGTCAACTTTAATCGGGAGTCACTTTGTTCAGCACAGATGTTCGACCAAGAAAATAGTGAAGGGGAAATCTTCAACAATGTGTCAATGAACTTTTCCGTGTTCACACAATGCAGATTTCTTTAAACCCCATTTGTGCATCATATATGCACTGCGACTGTGACTGCACTGGGTGAGCTTTGGTTTGATCCATGTCCTCGCCAATTTGGAACCTTCTGTACATAAATAGCATAGAACATATTCAAAACAAATTTATAAAACATCTTACCTTCAAATTCAACAATAACTTTGAATACACTTTTCAAACTTTGCAACAAAGACGAGCAATAGCTGATTTAACGTTTATACACAAAATTTTAATTAATATCGACTGTACCAAACTTCTTTCCCTAATTAATTTTAACTACCCGACGTACATGCCATACAGAATATTCCACACGCTTATTTACAAAACAAATGCAGCAACTAATTCACCAATTAACCATGCTCTTCACACATTCAATATTATTTGTAGTGTCCAACCGAAACAGGACTTTCTACCGAAACCGAATCTTCGGTATCCGTCTCAGTTTCGGCCGAAACCGAAACTTTTTTAGACATGTTAAAAATCTATTGTTTACTGAAATTTGACCTATTTTTTACACTTATACAGACAGTTAACACGTGTTAAATAAAATAAAATAAAAAATAATTGAAATATGTGAATTTTTTTTTTTATATTACTGCTATAAAAGAAACAAAAATTATAAAAAAAACAAGATAAAACTACTTCTTGGAACAATAATTTGTCAATAATTCACACCTAAATTTATTATTATTTTTTTTATATGAACACCGAACAAGAGTCACCAACTGCTCCCGTCTGGAACCAGTGATACTATGGTATCCCCAATTGGGGTATGTTGTGAGGCTGGAGGTAGTGGGGAGGGAATGAGATGGGGAGAGGAAGGTGGAGATGTACCTGGCTATTCAGATCTGGTCACCAAACACGGCTAAAGCCATTTCGAGCAACGTTTCAATTCTGAATGAAGGAAGGACCTCATTAATTGAGTATTTAATTTTAATTGCGTTTACAATCACAACATTCTTATTAAACGTGTTAAATAAAAAAAAATAATATTTTAAGTATGTGAAAAAAATGTTTTTTTGATATAACTGCTATAAAAGAAACAAAAATTATAAAAAATAACAAACATGTTAACTACTTGTTGGAACAAAAAAATTGTCAATAAACAGCACTTACATTATAAATGAAGGACCTTATTAATTGATGACGGGTAGCTACGAACTCACCCGAAGTCAGCCGAACTACGGGAGATAATTCACGAACGCAGAGTTTCGGTGTGGCCGAAGGTTCGGCAGATTTTCTGCGGAAACCGAAACTAATGCCGAACCTTGCCTTAACCGAAACTGAAACCGAACCTTCGGTCGGTCACTAATTATTTGCCTAAATACTAACATCGATATTTTCTCCAATTCACTCCCCAAATTTAAAAAGAATCGTGTCAATAATATAAACTGTTCAATGGCGCATCCATATCCCTTCACTCATTACCACTTCTCACATCATTCTCACACATACATACACGCCTACCCACTACGCACATCACCCGGTAATTACTTAATACACATACCTTAAATAAGACACTACAAAGTAACATATCATAGGTACCCACCATAAAATATTACTTAATATCTGTAAATATTCTCATCAATGTAACCAATCCGTTTGTTTTATAAAATAAATAAAAATGTTTTCCGAATGAGAGAACCCTGAAATTTTAATAGTTGTGTCCACAACTAAGGTTTTGTTTTGCTTGTCTGATATCTGCCACTACGAGTTCGCTACGACTTGAGAAGATTGTTGTGACTGAAGCAGGCTCTTAACCCTTTTTAGACGAGCCTCATGTATACATGCTAACCGATCGCATGCCTAAAAGACGAGCGTCATCTATACATGACGCAAATATATGAGAATTTAAAATACCAGTCCATGGGTATCGCAAATTCTTTAACGACATAGTCTTTAAAAGGTTAATATCTGGTAATATCTTTTACACCGTTGCTTTGTTCTGATTTTGTATATGAAACATCAGATTCAATCCATAATTATTGCTCAAGCAACGCTTCCCGCTCAATGATAGGAGTAGGGGAAATTCAAATATTGTTAGCTTATTGTTACCGATACATTCCGACAGTAATATTCTCACATAGAAAGGCATCATTGTGAGTAATAATTTTTTTAAAATTCTAGATTCAGATGTGCTCCTAGCTGTGAAGATGTCGAAAGCCAACCTAGTAATTTGTAATCGCGACTCTGCCGGCGAGGACAGCGGTGAGGAAGGAGAGAGCTTCAGCACACAGGATGGAGAAGGTAAGCACCACCTTGTTGTGGCCAATATAATACTTATCCTAAGATCTTTTTAAAAAAAAGATCAGCACCTGAAGTTTGGCAGTAATATTTAGAGTGATAGTAATTTGTAACTTTTTGTCAAATGGTGTAGTTCAACAACGGTATTTAACCCTTTGAGCAGTGTGGCCGCATGTATGCGGCGGCACTCTAATGATCGATTTATCGTATCGCCGCGTATGTGCGGCCTTACGACTTTATTCCAATTTTTCTATTGCCATGTTTGTAATTTCGATTAAATTATGATTTATAGATAATACAAATATATTTGTCAAACATTTTTACATATTTTAACAAAATATAAGTAAATATAATAAAAAAAATTCACTAATCAAAGGGTTAAAAGACATTTCAATTAAAAATGTCAGGATATGTTGTGCCCGTTGCCCGCTGCCGCTTGGTCAGATATATTATATATTTCAACCAATTTACACAAAACCTCGACAAATTATATACCTAAAAACCTTCCTCATGAATCACTCATCAAAAGATCTAAGGGCACAGACAGCGGGAGCGACTTCATTTTATACTATGTAAGGATAAGGATAGGCCATTAGCCCACTAGCCACAGAATTAATGAGCTAAAAAGTTGGCCTTCACCACTGAATTAATTTTGTACCAAAAATTGAAAACTTGCATTGGTGTACTAAATCTATTGTTACTTTTGAACCGTGTATTCAAATGAATTAATTTCTTTAAATTTGTTTACATATTGGATTAAGGTAAAGAAAAACATAAAAATACAAATTTTAAAAATATTAAAATATGTGTAAATAAGGATACAAATATAACCTTCTCTTTTTTCGTAAGTTTTGTTCCACATTTTTATTCAAAAAGTTACAAAAAAATAATATTCATAAATGGAACAATAATAATTTTAGATTTTTATATACATGTATACTAATAACTAATAAAATAATTGTGTATGATAGTCCTCAAAGTAATCAGGAACGTTCAGGGTCACTACCAAAAGCCTACAACCACTCGCAATTTTGTAGAAATTAAATGGCGGCTGGCTGTATACAAAACTCGGAACACAAATATCAAGGAAAAAATATAAGAAACATATTATTGCCAATTCTATGAAATTAATGATTAGTTACCTACAGAGCGTTCGGCATTTAAAATTTTATTGAAAAATGTCATTTGTGCTCGTTTTCCGTTTTTTGACAGACCTACTCTAGCCCGTCAGCGTGCCGGGGTTTGTGGTTAAGTACCTGAGTTGCACACCCGGCAGGCTGCTGGGGTTTGTGGCCAATGGGTTAAGGGGCGGGTAAGGTTTTAAAGACGAAAAAAAGGCATATTTTCATGATTTTTTTTGGAGATATGAATAATGTTGGTTTAGTTTTTTCATATATACAGTATAGTATAACATCTGAAGTATCTTTGAAAAAAATTTAAATTAAAAATATCAATAAATAAGTCCGTGAGAGCGAATCTCCGGAGGCGCCTCGATAAAAAGTTGTTATGCTGTGAACTCCATAACTCGTTACCGGATCATTTGAAACGAAAAAGTCGAAATGCGTTTAAAAAGTGATATGTTTTTCTAGGAAGTAAGAGGGCGTTTTTTTTTTCGATTTTTTTATTTTTTGAAGTGAAAAACTCGAATTTCGCTAAAAAATTTCAGTAAATTTGTTATTATAAAATGAAAAAAATTTATTAAAAAACTCTCCGATTACCTGTTGATTTATGTGTAGAAATAGTGTACAAAATTTCAAAAGGATCGGTCAAGTAGATTTTGAGTTATGATGTTCACGAACTTCAAAAATTTGTTTGCGAGAAAATCGATTTAAAGTTTTTTTATACTCGAAATATAGTTGAATCGAACATGAGGGCCGGTCACTTGAAACACTGTATCTTCGTTAGTTTTGCTCCGATTTACTTGAAATTTTGACACAATACTCTCGACATGTTGTTCATTCAGAAAAAAATGATTTATTTTATTAATTAATATTTTATATTTCATCATATTTTTTTAATAAATATAGTAATTTTTTTTTAATGTTTTTTATTGACTCACAAATAATTGCCCAAGTTGTCTAAAATCATGAAACACAATTTTTTTTAATAGCCTTTATCTTATAATTTAAAGTTGTGAATGAAATGAAATTAATTTCTTATACGTCTGTTCCAGTGGTAGAGCAGTGGGAGTGCGCAGAAGAGGAAGAGGGACAAGTGGAAGAGCAGCCCCTTGGGCAGCGACACCGCGATGAGATCCGAGCCGCCCTGTCGGCGGGTCAGAAGACCATCACCCTCTCGGCGGACGACACCAGTCTGGAGGCCAAGATAGCCGAGATAGTCCGCCAGTCCAGGTTTCATGAGCAGGTAAGAACCAATCATCACTCACAACCAATTACTAATAGTAAAGGGTTGGAAATCTATGTGACCAGAACAAGTGTTGTAGCTGCAATTGACGGCCTCCATGCTCGAAGGCAAAGGTTCTCAACAAGTAATATGGAGGTTGCTGATTCATATCACGGCGTGCCATAGACATCCAAATTGATAGACTTGCCCTAACATAAAATCTGAGTGTCATTTCATCATCAATCACCAGTTACAACTTGGTAACACAAATTACTAACAGGAAAGGGTTGGAAATCTATGTGACAACGACGATCGGCGTGGTCTAAGGGTAAGGCTCTTGACTACCATACGAAGGTCGCGGGATAGAATCCCGGAGTGGGCAAATAAATTTTATTTTGGTTAATTTGTGTTATTTTACAATTAATTAATTAAAAATAATATATGGTATATTTGCGGCACGTTCTAGAGAGGAAGATACTCTCAGTATCGCCCTGGTGTGAGACCACCATTCAGAATGGAAATGTTGCTTGAAATGGCTTTAGCCATGTTTAGTGACCAGATCTGAATAGCCAGGTACTTCCCCATCTTCCTCTTCCCCATCTCCTTCCCCTCCTCATAACATACCTTAATTGGGGATGCCATAGCCTCACTGGCTCCAGACTGGAGCAGCTGAGACTCTTGTGATGTAATTCACATAAACAGTTGTAAATTATCAATAGCTACAATTGATGGCCTCCGTGGTCAAAAGAAAAGGCTCTCCACTAGCAATACGGAGGTTGGGGATTCAAATCACGGTGTGCCATAGACATTCAAATTGATGGACTTGCCCTAACATACAATCTGAGTATCATTTCGACAAGCTAGAGGCAAAGCACATGACCATATTTTTGACACCAGGAGGGTTCGAGAATGCTTTCAATAAACTACATCATCAGTCGTACGTTAACCATCGAAGGGTGCACATTGAAATAACCAGATACTGTGTAGAAAAGTAAAGTTCTCTAAAAGTAAGGTAAATTTTTAAACTAACCGCCTGGCGTAACGACTCTAAAATTGAGTGAGGTGGGTAAATTATAATACAAACAGTAAAAGTGTGTAACTAAATAGTGTTATCAAATATTAAATTTTGGAAACAAGCCCGATCTTTTGTTTACCAGATTTGAGATTTGAAGTTAGGTTTTTTAAGCAGCCAGCAATTTGTAAGTCGTAAGTCGTAAGCAACACGTAAGTCGCTGAAGTATGTGACTTATGGCAAAATTATCATTGTGAACAATGCTATAAGCCACTTACCGTAATTTATGGCAAGTTACAGAAGTTGTAAGAGGTGTAAGTTTATGACAGTTCGTGCAAACTTACAGCCTTCTCACTTTTCGAGAACTGAATAGTGATATTGCAATGCGAGTTGCCTGTGTACTGTCATATTTATTTATTGAAAAATCACTAAAAGAGAAGACGGTCACCCTGCCTCCTGCGCTCCGCACAACTTGGTTTGTTCCCCTTTCCGTGATTGGCTGGTCTATTAATTTGAATGTCTATGCGATGTGTGTAATTTTATTTCATTGATTGTATGAGGTTTGTCTAGGTCTTGGCACCAATGCCAACGCCGTTTGTCCACCTGGCCGGATTGAGAGAGATTGGTTGGTTCGTCTTGCACCGCAGTTGGAGGGATGGATTCATATCTCCATCACTCCTAGACCCATTGACCCCCAGATTCCTACGTACCCCTAATACCCTTTTCCTTCCCAAAACTTCCTCTCCTTCATTCTCTAAAAAGACCCTCCACACAGCATCCCCAAAGATGACATAGGCCCTGAGGGAGATTATCTCCTCAGGGCTTCCTGTGTGAAGAACATGTAAAAAAAATGGCTTTAGCCGTGTTTGGTGACCAGATCTGAATAACCAGGTACTTCGCCACCCCCATCTTCCCCATCTTCTCCAACAACCCCAATTGGGGATGCCATAGTCGCACTGGCTCCAGACGGTTGAGGGCAGTTGGGATTTCTTCCGGACAGCAATATGAGAGATTTTGATTTTCTCTTTAACACTGTTGCTGGGGCAAAATGCAGTCCAGGAATGAAATTCTTCAGAGGTGACTTTTTGCTGCAAGTTGTCATCTCTAGAGTAGGAATATCTTTCGTCATTTGTTCCAATTTTTGTCTGTTTCAGGGCAATCCAAGTCAACAACAGCAACAATTCATAGAAATAGTGAATGGATCAGAGGGGGGTGATGAGGTTCAGGGGGAGGAGGGGGAGGGGGGAGGCCAGAGGGTGGTGGAGATTGACCTCATGAACTTCCGACTTGTCAGGTGAGAATGAGCTTAAAATCAATCAAATAAATAAATTAACCCTAGAGACTGCACCCCTTCATTTGCAGTGTCGAAAAATCGTTTCCGCGGTACCATACCCTGCAATTGAAGGGTAAAGCTTGTACATAAACATACTATGTAACATTCCATTTTTAAAAACCAATAAGATAAGTAATTAACCCCTAGAGACTACACTGCTTCATTTGCAGTGTCGAAAAATCGTTTCCGCAGTACCATACCCTGCACTTAAAGGGTAAATAAAGCTTTTACGTAAACCCATTATGTAACATTCCATTTTTAAATGTTCATAAATAAATGATGTTAAGAATAGTGACATCTATGGGATGATTGCTGTAGATAATCATTGATTTAATCTTGTTAATTTCCCCTTTAAAACTGCCCGTTTATTGATTAAACTTTTTAATTTCTCCATCTTAAATTTTTATCTGTTGGCGACAATAATTCAAAAAAAGAAAAAAAAACAATCTATATCGTAGCTTATACGTAGTGGCGACAATACTCAATAACAAAAAACGCAAAAAAATACATTCGTTCCTTCGTTTGCTGCGTCTGTCCGATTTTCGATTGTCCGATTTTCGTCGGTCGATGTTGACAAGATTCTTACAGATCAAATAATAATTCAATTTGTTCAATGTAGTATTTTATTACTTGCAAGTTGAAGTTACAACTGTGATTTATTTTAATTATATTATGACTTGCATTTTTTAATTGTATTAAAGATAGGTGATAACAAAAACTGATTCTGAACTATTTTTCTTTCAAGAAATTAATTATTGAGATTGCTCTTTAGGATTGGGGTAGAAGATGATAAAGGGATTATGGGCACTTAGCTTTGTTTCTTGTTGACTTTCTTGATGCTCTGGATTGCTTTTTCGTTTTTTGGCTGCTGGTTTTTTTTATATTTGGTATTATTTTAGTCCAATTTTTGTATCCGGTTAGAAGGATCATGTCAATAACTTCATTTCATCGGGGTAGTGGACTTTTTTATTGTAAAACACTTTTTAATATGGAGTCGTTTTTATTTACAATCACTTTGAATTTACAACAATGAAATCAACACTTTTATAACTAAATTTGGCCCGGACCCCGCCTGGGGAAATAAGGGGACTGTACCCTAGGTATCGATTAATGCGAGAGAGAAAGTATTTTGAATAACACCCCTCTGATACTGCTAAAAAATATAAAATACCATCTTCAGGTTTATGAACATACTATGGGCATCACTTATATTCATTTTTACGTGTGGCATCACCGCCACCTCTCCGACAAAACATCTCGGGACCGCTCCGAGAATGACCGAGCAGATTAGTCCGTTCCCAGCACTCGATTCCACCGCTCGTTCGCGTTTTGTACCTCTCTACCCGTTTCATACGTGAACACTAAATCGTGTAAATTATTAAATCTTAAATAAATGTTAAATCACTCAAATAAGAGTACAGTGTTGTCAATCATCATCCAATATATTCTTTGAACACTGGATGGCGGCCTGAAAGTACCGTGATCCCCAGGAGCCTGACTATTCCTGATGCTAAAGTATTGATATACACTCGTCTGATGAGAAGACAGAGCACAGGTCAAACATCCTCCACCATCTCCTCAGCTCCTGGAAACAATCCTTTCAACATTGTCTCCGTCTTCTGGTAGACTTCCAGAATTTTATCGGCTGCTGACGCAAGTTGTAGTAGATTGTCGTCTGGCAGTGCAGTCAATATGGCCTGTACGTGTTGGGGAAGCCTTTGAAGCCATAGCGTGCGTATGATTGCACTCTCAGCCAACCCCGGGCCGGCGAGCTCGTGCATCAATCGAAGTAGTCCGGATGGTTTTCTGTCGTCCAACTGCAATCCGGTTAGTAGACGGGTGAGGAGTTTTTCTTCAGAATCTTGCAACCTCGTGGAGAGTGCAGTTTTTAGGGCAGAGTACTTGTACGTTGCCGGTGGTTTTATGACGACATCGCTGACGGTTCTGAGGGTTTCGATGTCCAGGGCGGCAACAATAATGTTAAACTTCGTGGTGTCATCCTTGATTCTGGAGTTGGAGAACTGGCTTTCTGCCTGAGCAAACCAGAGTGCTATATTGTCACACCAGCAGGGGGGTAGTTTGACTGATACGACGTTTAATGTTAATTAATAGGGTCCATTTTAATGTTAGAAGTGTTATTAACGCTGGTTCCTGAAGCAGTTTCCAATGTTGGAGTGTCTTCCAGCGGCATATTGTCGTTGTAATATAGCAGGTAATAGGCAATGGCAAAAGCAGTAGCAGTCGTAATAGACCATGTGGGTATGCAGATAAAATTATCGAAATTGCAAATGAACGAAAAAAGAAAAAAAAATAACAATAAATCTAATCCGGATCTGAAAAATTAAATTGATGGTATCCAATATTTTTACAAATCCCTTATCGTTACTTTGGAATCTTAATAATGATTTACGATGTTGTTATTCCTTTTACGTTGAGTGACGATTGGTAATGCGTAGTGTGTAACAATATTTCTATGTACTTATGTACTACCAATGTTGGAAATGCAGAATTTCGTTAAAATGTTCGGGTTAGCAATAACTGAAAAAAATCACTGTCAAAAGTTGAGTTTGCGTTACTTGCTGTACTGTGATCTGCGGTGGATGCTGTTGGGCCTGATGTTTGGGCATCCTTGGGACTGTCTGCCAGATGATCCGCTGAAAGTCTGGCCTGCGATGTTCTTAGATCTGCGGGCGCGATCTCGTCTGTCGCTGGGGTATTCGGCATTCGCTGCAGGGCCACTTGTTTATCTGAAATTGATTTTTACCGGCAATATACTATCTACATAAACAAGTCTTGTGTTGCGAGGGAATAGGTATTTTGTGCAATACGGGATTTGGTCGACAATAATGTTATTTACTGATTTATCTTCATATGATTCTAATGCACATATTGGACCTACTGAATTTAAATTAAAACATTGAAATGTAACTCACAAGATTTGGGTGTCCAGGATTCCGCTTTCCAGCACTCGATCCTCCGTTACGGCTGTGTCCATCATCATCCATAGAAATTCTCGGTCACTAATAATAATAACAACCATGGCGGTCGGCACCTACTGAGTCACGTGGCCTATTTTAGTTAGTTGGTAACACTAGCTTCAATAAAAATCACCCAGATGTCTCTAGTATTCATTATATCTTAATAACCTGAACAAGATTAAATCAATGATTATCTACAGCAATCATCCCATAGATGTCATTATTCTTAACAAATGATGATTTAAAATATGAAAAAAATTACAAATTATTTTGTTGCTTTGTGAAGAAAACAATTTTAAATCAGGTTATTATTTATTAGTGACCGACTGAAGGTTCGGTTTCGGTTTCGGCAAGTTTCAGCAGAAAAATCTAGTTTCGGCATTAGTTTCAGTTTCAGCATAAAATCTGCCGAACTTTCGCTCGCACCAAAACTTTGCATTCGTTAGTTGTCGCACGTTGTTCGGCTGACTTCGGGTGAGTTCTTGGCTCGTGTGTCACTCGCCTGTGTCATTGTGTTGTGATTTTATGATTGTAATATAAATATAATTTTTGTCTGTCAGACTAGCTTTCTCCTGCGGCTTCGCTCGCATGGTAGTTCCCATTCCGCCTCCTCCACCCTCCCCCCCATCCCCTCCCCTCCCCACACTCTCCTCCACCATCCCTTAATAAATCCCTTCAAAGTGGCCAAGTTCCCTTGCCTTTACACTGTAAAGATAGGGGTCACATAAGTAAATTACAACACAAAGCACTCTTTTTAGGGTGAATTACCTATTTAAAAAAAATATTACAAAGTTTAGATGAAAAGTGTAAGTTGTTGATGTTTTGGCAGATATGACGAGGAGGGTTCCGGGCAAGTGATGACCACGGAAGAAGTAAACGAGAACAATGAAAGCGAGCATCAGGAAGGAGATAGTCCGCACTATGTACAATTGACAAATAATGTAAGTATTTTTCATTGGGTGTACAACAAAATGATCCAATTTCTTTATTTTTTCTATTTAATTCCCCCTAACTCAGTACTCCCTCAATCGGGACCAGAATTTTTGACGAGTGAGAAAACAATGGTCGAAAAGAGATTATTTTGGTAATCAAAAGAAAAACATAAGGTTTTGCTGCTACAATGTGCTCATGGAGAAACTGAAGAAAAAACTAATTGTCGACGCAATTGCAATCAACCTCGCCAACAAAATCCATATTTTTCTGATCCGATATGTCAAACCATGACAAAACTTGATAGTTTGTGAGCTGCTACCGTGGCAACCTGACAACAATGAAACTGAAATGCGACAGCCGCGGCAGCGGCTCACGAACTGTTAAGTTTTGGAGTAATCTGCGATATGTTAGATCAGAAAAATATCAGTTTTGTTTGTTTATTTGTTTACGCCTTGATGGCTTTTACATGTAAGGTAAATTGTACAGGAGCATTATTACAAGTGTGTAGGATCTCAACAAGTTTATAGTACATAAAATAATAAACAGAGCATTACAGACATAAGTTGGCACAACACAAGTAGGTATGAGTATTCGATTCAAAGGAGTACAACCAGCATATTCGTATTTGGTCTTAGGCTACAGTAGTTTCAGAAATTATTCTCACAATATTACACAAAACATTATTACAAACATACTCGAAGCAAACCGGTTGGCAGAGGTGTAAAACATTTTTTTGCGGTTAGTATAAAAATCAGTAAATTTCTTGTAATAATTTTTTTTTGTGCTATTATAAATGTACGTAAGTTTGTGAAAAAATTAAATAAAAGGTACACAGTAATTTCATATATACATAAATAAGTAGGTATATACTATGGCTGATTGCGATTGCGTCGACAACTGAAGAGTTATTCTCTATCTTTTGTGGAATCGTTGTCAAGATAACGGACGTGATCTCCTGTCAGATTTGTGTGATTTATTTGCCTTTTCTATTACAACATGCGTTAAATGAATAAATAATCATGCATACTTGCAGGAATTCATGTTTAAAACGATCTAAACTAAGTATGTGACAGTAAATATGTGAAAATTACACAAATCTGACAGGAGATCACATCCGTTATCTCGATAACGATCCCATAAAAGATAGAGAATAACTCTTCTAGTTTGTTTTCAGTTTCTCCATGAGCGGATGGCCTAATGCTTAATTTTCATGGTTTTTATATTCCAGTTTTTCGTAAATTTCGGTAATCAGACATCTTCTAGTTTCTTATAGTGACAGATTACTGAGAATCACGAATATTCTCTGAAAAGTTACCAGCAAACTCTTTATGTTTGTGCTTTTCTTTTTTTGCATGTATATAACGTGTACCCATTATGCATTGCAGGAAATAGAAGAAGAGGAAAATGAAGAACTCCAACGTTCGGATGATGGAGGAGTGAGAGTTCATCGGCAGCCACGCCACATGCAACCAAGTGAGGGAAATTTAAAATATATTATACATTTACAGTAGAATCCCGTTAAATTGAAATTCTTTGGAAAACCAAAATCAAATTTTGAATTAACGAATTTGGGTAGATTCTTCAGAGTTAATTCGTGATAACATGACTCAATTTGTAAAAATACGACATGTTTCCACATTAATGGAAATTTTGCATTCGATTACTGTCGTCTTGAAATTCAGATATTTCAGAGGTCGAAGTAAAAAAGTATTAAATTTTTTATTTGGTTTCTGTTCCTTGGGTTTTGTGCCAAATAAATGGCTGTCCCGATAAACCGGTTACCAATTAAGCGGAATCGACTGTTTACCCAAAGCAACGAAGTATATTTTTCTTCATTGTTCTATCTTAATTAATTAAACAGCGGCGCCCAAAAGGTTGGGAATTTCATAAGCAGGCATCCAACTATTGGGTGGTACATGTCCTTTAGGATTGTGAGGTGGAATGGATCCCCATTACACTCTGCATTACTGTTTGCAAAAGATGATGTCTCGGTGATAATTATGAGTTAAGTGGTTAAACTTTAGTGGATGTTGTTGTTTGCAGATATGCAGTATGTGGTTAAAGTTTAGTGGATGGTGTTGTTGTTTGCAGATATGCAGTATGTGGTTAAAGTTTAGTGGATGTTGTTGTTGTTTGCAGATATGCAGTATGTGGTTAAAGTTTAGTGGATGTTGTTGTTGTTTGCAGATATGCAGTATGTGGTTTAAGTTTAGTGGATGTTGTTGTTGTTGTTGTTTGCAGATATGCAGTATGTGGTTAAAGTTTAGTGGATGTTGTTGTTGTTGTTGTTTGCAGATATGCAGTATGTGGTTAAAGTTTAGTGGATGTTGTTGTTGTTGTTTGCAGATATGCAGTATGTGGTTAAAGTTTAGTGGATGTTGTTGTTGTTGTTTGCAGATATGCAGTATGTCCAGGTGGTGGAGCGAGACCAGGTGCCCCTGGTGTATTACACGGCCACCCAGCCCACTCCCCCCTTGCCGCACCACCACTCGCAGAGCAGCGTCATTCGCCCCGGGTATGTCAAATACAAGACACAACCGTTGTAACAATTGCTATGTACTGGTTTACCATATACAACTAAATTACATATTACTAGTGCAGACAGATAGTAATAGGGACACCATTGCCTACTAATATCGCATTGAAACATGTTCCACTATTATCACGAGTAGCAGTGTGCGGGGACTGGATTCGGTTGTTTCCGGTCATTCGGAGGTCAAATTGAACTAATTGGATGTAAAAAGTGGAACCAAATTTTTCACTTCGTGTTTCATCTGCGTGTAATAACATAAATGTGGATAGTCTGAATTTCAGAATAAATCAGTTACGATTTTGAAAACGGCTATTAAAATAATTTTCTTTTAAAAATATTATATTATAGCTAGATACAGTTTGTCAATTAAGAGTAGAAACATAGGAGGACTGTTTTTCAAATAGCAATACTAAAAATATAACTCATGGTGAATATGTAAAGCTGTGTAACCTACATTTTTGTAAAAAATTTAAAGGAAAAAAGAAGAAAAAATATTTTTTAATTACACACTGATCTCAAAATTAGAATTGCCTATAGGAATATTATACCTTTGAAATTTTGTTTTAACGTAATAAAGAATAACGATGTGGTTGTAAAATAAAAAACACAGTTAGGAATTGCTTTATTTAATAGTACCTAGCGTTGCCCGGGCTTTAGATCATGTCTAATTATAGATTTGAATACTTTTAACTCATTCAGATTTCAAAGTAGTGTAACTAAACTCACCATTAATAATTCTTTCTTTCTTCCTACTGTTAATTTCAAATTTATGTTAGATTAAATGAAAGCAAATCACTTTGTAAGACCACCGATTTAATCAAATTTATGTCATTAACCACTCAGATACGTAAGTGGATATACACGATAATATAACGGAAAGCAGTCAAGTACAATAAGCGTGTTTTCACGTCAATGCGTGTGTTTCCACAGAAATCGTTATAACTCTGTTATTGTTCTTGTGACATTCCTAAAACAAAAAGCAGAAGGTCGATAATAAATCAAGCTGCACATCCCTATTCAAGTTGTCCACAGAAATACATAAAAAGACCTATTCGTATCGCTCGCCATGTATTCCAATTGGGAATGTACCGCAAGCGATATGCCGAAATACGCTATCCCACGCATATTATAGCTGTGTCTGAAAACGCTCTTAGAGAAAAATAAGCAGTGCGTCATCAGCATACAACTGGTTTACTGTTACACAATATGTACATGTTATTAATTGTATTTGTAATAATTGCAGAAGGAGAAAGCGGGGTGAGTTCATCATACCGATACAGTCCCCCAACTTCAAGCTTTTCCTCTACAATTGCAAGATGTGTGACTTCAAATGCAACGCCATTAAAGAACTTACTGCTCACAAGGTAAAATATTCATGCATTACTGTTGTATTAGATACTAGCGAGTTCTCGGCATGCTTTGCTATGCCACTTAATAAAGAAATTGTTTCTCCCTGCGTGTCCTTTCCCATTCGTCCCGTTACCCTTCTGCCTCCCCTTTCTCTCCTGTGTCCCTTTCTCCTCACATGCTTCCCCTCTCCCCACTCCCCTCTCCTGCTTCCCCCATCCCGCGAACCCCCCTCCCGCATTCCCCTCCCCCCTCGCGTGCCATCTATAATGTAATTTTTTTAATACAAATTTCATAATGCCAGAGCTCACCAGTATATATAGAAACCTTTGCAGGCGTGATCACAACAACTCACCAAAGATTCATCGCAATCGGATGAATAGTTTGGAAAATAATTTCATGATGCCAGAGCTCACTATTATATTTAGAAACCATTACAGGCATGCGCACATCAAATCCCCAACATCGCAATCAGATGAAATGTTTAGCAACGCATAATTTCATGACGTGAGAGCTCACTATTATGTACAGAAACCTTCACGGGCATGCACACATCAAATCCCCAAAGTTTCATTGCAATCGTATAATTGTTTAGCAACGCACAATTTAATGACGCCAAATCTCACTATTTATAGAAATCATCGCGGGCATGCGCACATCAAATCCCCAAATTTTCATCGCAATCGGATGAATGGTTTAGCAACGCATAAGGAACTAACATACATATGTGCAAGCAAGCAAATATACATTCATTTTTATATACATAGAATAACTCTTTAGCTCGATGGTATCCCCTTGGCTGTAGTTTAGTTAGTAGTATGATGGTGACTGTAGGACGGTGTGTTACATTTCAGGCCACCCACCCCGGTCTGGGCAGCGGGCGCTACAGGAACCTGGCCAAGCCGCCAGTGGAGAAGGTGGTCAGCGAAACTCCCACCACGCAGTTCCTGGAGCACTGCGACCAGTGCTCCTTTAAGGCATCCACCAGACTACAGGTAACAAACAATATACTAACTAACTAACACACAACTCTGTCTTGGCACTCCTTGCTTCATTCATGTCTTCCTCGGGCGTTCGCAACCTCTCGTCTAACCGGGACGTGCGCTTCTACCAATTTTCTGTGTCTTGTACTCTTTCATATTTTCATTTAGATTATTAGTGTTATCTTCTTCTTCAATGATATATTACATTGATGGGAATAACCTTCAAAAGTTGTAAAAAGAGAGTTGTTCTTATAAAAAATTAAAATAAAGTCCACCAGTTGGAAATCCCTAAAGTTGGTACATATTCCCTTATATTATTTGGATTGTTATTATTTTTATTAGAGTTTACGTCAACGTCAGTTATTTCCAACAATTGATGATAACAGTTATTTCCAACAATTGATGATAACCAACAATATATCGCTGGCATTTTTTCAAATTGTCATCAATGCCCAACACTTGTTTGTAATGCTGCAAATAATTTGTTACAGATGAATCGTCACATCATGAAGCATCACACCACGCAGAAATCTAAAGCCTCAGTGGACGGTAAGCCTTCTCGTATGTATAAATTTATATTATATTATTACATAATGTATAAGAAACTATGAATGTGAAAACCACTCACCAAAATACTTACTTGCTTTAGTTGGGTATAGTGTATAGTGATGTGCACTCAAGAATATTCCCCAACCTAAGGGACGACTGAGATCTCGGTCTCGGCATTCTCGGCTACAAATTCTACCGAGAACTCTGTCTCGGTTCTCGGTGATTTTTCGCCGAGATTCTCGGCCATAACTGAGACCGTTTAAGTAGGTACGGTATAGGATAATGGGATTCAAATCTACCGCGCGCGTCCACATTCGTCACTTGGTATCATTGCGTGAGAGAGCTAACTTATGGGCAGCTCATGATTTCATAGACTTGGGAGACGAGCCATTGACCAGTGACGAAAGCAGTACAAGTGCTGTGATAGAAATAGAGCTTGATAGCTTTCTTGGAGAGCCAAGACTGCAAAGAAATGCAAATATTTTTGAGTATTGGTATTCGTCACCATATCAAGTACTTAGGCCAGCAGCAAAAAAGTTTTTATCAGCACCGCCTACTAGTGTAGTAAGTGAACAGCTCTTTAGCAGAGCTGGTCAATTATACGACATGAGGCGACACTCTTTGAAGGGTGAAAACGCAGAAAAATTGCTTTTTATGTGCTACAACATCATGTTGTTCAATTTTGATTATTAAAACTATTTAAAACAAATTATTATTACATTGTTAAATATACTATATTACGCAAAAATAGCGCATTTTCATTTCTTTTCTTAATTTATCTATTCTCGGTCTCGGCCGATATTTTAATTTATTCTCGGTCTCGGCCGACAACGAAAAACTTGTCTCGGTCGACCCTTACCCCAACCTAATGTAAATTTCCTTAATTCGGGAATTTTTTTATTGAAAATTTCTTTAGCACCGTTGTGATTTAAAGTTAAATGAAATGAAAAAGAGACAAACACATCTGCCATGATGATGAACTCAAAGAAGGAGGTAGCGCAACACAAACGTCCCAAAAATAAATAACGATAATACTTTTCGCTGTGGAAATCTATGATCGTATCAAACACATACATCTATAGAATTTAGCTTGCAAGAGAATAATCGGTCTCCTCTTTGTGCGGTGCTTCGTAGCCTCTCCACTCTTGTCTACTTTAGTTTTCTGAAGGTTCTACTTGTACTGCGTGTGAACTGCGCTTTTATTTTTTTATTTACGCACTTTGAGTGGGAAGGATAGTCCCACCTTTTACGCCGGTTCTGCTTCAATGATTGGAAAGGCTTTGCTGTCAAATATTTTTATGTGAATATTGTACACCTATCTCTCTCTAAGGGTCCCCATGTCTTAACCCCTCCGAAAATCGCCATTATGCCCTTATAATGTCTAACGAAATGACATTTTACGAAAAACTTTATGTTATTACTGCTTCACAATTAAAGCTCTATAAATGAAACATTTCTGAACATAGCCGAATAGTAAAAACTGTTTTAGAAAGGTTACAAAATAAGTTTTCAAGTTGTTATATTACAAATAAATATTAACATTTGTAAATATTAAAATTTAGAATGCAAACATTAAAAATATCTCGTCATTTGCCTTGACAGCCCATAACAAGTCAATGTTTGTCATCAAATATTGTCAACTTTTGTTGTGTTTCGAGTTTTGTTGTGCTTCCCATGTTCGAAGGAAAACATTTCCTCAACACTCCATCCCGGGTGAAGCGGGAAGGCAGGCGGGAGCCGGCGGGGGGGGATTCATTTTTTGACATATGCCACGCAATGCGGTCGTGTGGAGAATCAACAGAACGGAAAGTTTGTGTAAAAAAAAACGCTTTTTAACTTTTTTTTTATTATTACAGAGACTGGTTTCCTATCCTCGGCGCATGGAAAGTCGTATCATACCTACGAGGCCCACACCAGTGATGGTTTCCAGACCTACTACTGCTGCAAGACGTGCTCCTTCAAGACCACCAGTAAACACCTGCTCAAGAGGCACAACTGCAAGGAAACTGAAGGAGAGACTCAGGAGTTCGTACTATCCTAATCGGGATGGGCGCCACTTGTTTCCATTGTGATTCCTTGCGACGGAGAAGTTCATTAAAAAAAATCACCAACTTCCCCGCCTTTGTGTACGGAAATGAAGGAAATCGGCGCCTGGATAGCCAGAGTTTTAGATACTCTCAATGTCGTTCTGGCGAAATGCCACCTTCGTTTTTGGTGACCAGATTTGAATAGCCGAGTACTTCTCAACCTTCTTCTTCCTTTCCCCACTGCCTTCAGCCTTACAACATACCCCGTATGCCATAGTTCTGCTGACTCGACACAGTTGGGATTCTTGGGCAGTATTAATATTTTTAAAAAAATCTGTGAAAAAGTGTACATTATTTTTTAATATGTGTTTATAATTATCATTTGCAATTACGAATTGAACCCACTTGCGGAAAAATTTATATGAAAAGTATTTTCTGAGTTATTCATTTGACTGTGACAAGCATAATATTGAAAATCAATAAAAATCCTGTAAAATGTATTTTAATCAATTTATTCAAATGTTTTGTGTATAATAAAAGTAAAACAAAAACAAACTCGACTTCACTCCTACTCCGACCGTCACTCTCTGTTTGTACTACCTTATGTGGTTGACGTATATTTTTTATAATTTTTGGTCATTCGAAGAAGAACTTTAGTTGACTATCTGGGCAGGATGCATCTATATCTCAACGGCTTCTATCTTCTGTATCGATGCCTAGTGTAGTATCCAGGTTTCAATGCCCTCCTGAAGAATAGAGTAAAGATAACAACGAATCATTCTTATTTAGGCACTAGCTGAAGTCCCCGGCAGGTTACATGTGCAAAATTTCATCAACCTCGGCATAAAACTGTAGATTTCCATACAAATCAAATCCACACCGCCCGCTGCCAGTCTGCTCGTCCACCACAATATACCTATTATATATTTCAACCAATTTATGCAAAACCTTGACAAACTATATATTTAAACCTTCCTCATGAATCACTCTACCTATTGGTGAAAACCGCATGAAAATCCGTTCAGTAGTTTTTGAGTTTATCGCGAACAGACAGACGACAGACACGGCGGATTACTTTAATTTATAATATGTTGAGATAGATTTCAGTTACAGAAGAATTATAAGGTTATCGCACACATATAACAGTGTTCTTTGCATGAAACTTTATACTGCGACGCACACTGATCAGCTCCGTAAAGGCATCACCTCGCTAATGCCGGCGCCAGACATGAGTTCAAAGAAGTGATCAAATAAGTATTCACATGTATGGCACGGGCATTTTATACTGTTGTCACACATTTGATCACTTAAGTGCGCTTTACCATTCATTGTCGGTTTTTTAGCGCACATCAAAGGGATCAAAGTACAAATGTTTGTGTGCCTGCCACACTGCGCGAAGCCCAGTTGCGAGAGCATGTGAGAGCGTCGCCGTGGAGAGATGTTGTGCGTGAACAACCAAACGAACTAACGATGGAGTGGAATAACTAGAGCGTTTTCGAGTTTATAGAGTTGATGCAAGATTTGACGACCTCCGTAGTCCAGTGGGTAAGACTCTTGACTCACAATCCGGAGGTCGCGGGTTCGAACCCGGCATGCGCAAATAAATTTTATTTGATTAATTTGTGTTATTTCACAATTAATTCATTTAAAATAATATACAGTATATTTGCGGCATGTTCCAGAGTGGAAGATACTATCAGTATCGCCCTGGTGTAAGACCACCATTCAGAATTGAAACGTTGCTTGAAAATGGCTTTAGCCGTGTTTGGTGACCAGATCTGAATAGCCAGGTACTTCCCAACCCTCCTCTTCCCCACCTCCTTCCCCTCCCCACTACCTTCAGCCTCACTGGATCCAGACGGGAGCAGTTGAGATTCTTGTGCGGTATTCACTGTAAAACAAAAACAAAAAAAGGAGAGCCAGATATATGGGTTCCGAAAAGTAAAGGGCATAAAGATCGAAATAACATCAAAATAACAAACTGTGTTGACCAATTCATCGTCCACGTTTTGTGAAGTCTATTTGAAAACTGTGAGCTCAAAGGAGTGATCAAATCTTTGAACACATATCTGGCAGATACAACAATATGTGACCAAATGTGTGAGCAAAGTCTTCAAAGAAGTGATCACTTCTTTGAACTTATGTCTAGCGCCGGCATAAGGACAAGCTAGTGAATGGCTTGTGGAGCACGGTCAACTCGCAGTCACCACTACGCCGTATTGGCGCTTCGGTACCATTATCGCGGGAATGGCGCACAGTGCGTAAGTATATTCGCACCGTAGCCGCACCGATACCTGCTCCGGTGTTGTGCCCGTATTGCTTTGACAGCTATTTGAAAATCTTTAGTTGGTAATATCTCAAAGACAAGATTTTATATTCAAAATCGTACAATAAAGAATTACACAAGAAATACAACATGGGTGCTTTTCATTCTCTACAAGTCTGACTATTCTTTGTTTAAATTTCAACTAGATAACTGTGTTTCATCATCATTATTAAGAAATTTTCATTTCAATCAAATGGGATGGCACACAGCCTTCTGGATTACTACTAGCCGCGCTGTTGGAAGTCTTGCAACGTTGCGTGTAGTCTTACAATTCTCAGTAATTCGTTCACATTCCTATACAAATGTGAGCATTTTTTATGTTGCGTTGGTGGTTTTTATTAAAAATATTGTGATTCTGTTCTCAGTTTGTAATAATTGCTAAATGAAACATCAAGGTAACGTTGATACACATTTTTTGCAGTAAATATAACATTTAATATGATGTACAATGTCCTTTTACACGTTTCAAGTATCAACACATAACCTATTATGTTGTTTTTTCAGATTCCCTCTTTACAGAATACTCGTGGTTCATGATTAAAACATGTTGTGATTATGTTCATAATCAAAATTATTCATTTTATCGTAATCAGTTTTTTATGTGTTTTGAAAAGTTATTTAATAATGTACATTTTTGACTAATACTTCTTATACGGAAATACTACAAATAAGTTCAAAAGTTTTTTTGGGGTTTCCCCATGCCCACACAGACAATCCTCTTCAAGTTCTATGAATGTAAAAATCTCCAGAGCAGAGTCTAAGCTTAAAAATGCAAGGTGGCAGAGAATATTACCATGTACCATATAATCACAAATAAATTTGAGAATCCTCAATATTGCCTATTCTTTTTTAATGAATATGGAACTATTTTTATTGACGACCTTTATTTCTAAATTTTCACAAACAGTTATCCTTTTGGCATTTATATAAAATAAATAAAGGTTTTAAGTGATAAAATCTAACATTAAAATATGCAGGTAATTTTTTTAACTGTTACCCAATTCATTTAATAACTTTGCTCTTTTAAAAGACAATTGCTTTCTTCCATTACAATGAATAAATATAAATTGTAATGCTAGAAGTGCCGATGTCCAATTTCTGAATGAGGTTGGCACAAAAAACGCTGAATCAATATTTTGACTTATACATTAGATAGGCCACAATTCCATCACTATATATCCAGAGCACCTAACAAAGGTATTCAGAACATTCAAATAAGAGTACTTTCTGGTACGTAAATCAAATTACCAAAATTGGCATAGGCAATTCTAGCATTAACGACCAGAAATATACATTTCCTCTTTAAAAATCCTACTACAAACACATGAAATACAATAACAGTCTTCCACCTATCAAATATAACATCGGTTCACACCATAAACAAAATGCAGTGTTGCTAAGTCTAACAGCATGGCTTGTTTACACTTAAGATTGGCTATGGATGGCAATATACAATATAAGGCAAGTGTAAGAGAGACAGAGTGTGTGCTAAATGGACTAGAACCAAAAGGTACCAAGTCAGTGACAACATTGGCTTTCATCTAAATGTAAGGCATTTCTAATGTGTAGTATCGATTCAGTATTCAAAATAAAATGAATTGTATTAAATACATTCTTAAATCAAAAATCTTAACAGCATAATTATTGTTTATACATAAAATAATTTTTTTCTAATCATGTACACAATATTTATCCATAAAAGGTAAAAAATGCCTCAGTATCTTAACCCATCTAATCACAGGAGACCCAAGTTGTCCCAAAACATCATATGCCGTTATAATAACAGGAGACCCAGATTGTCCCAGAGCGACAGTGCATTATTAAAAGTTAGATATCTCTCTTCCTGTCATGCGAATATTTGTGATTTCTTTTATGTTAGAAACGGAATGAAATAATGCTTCTCATTGTCTTAGAATTATATGAGCTAGATTTTTCAGATATTTTACAAACCCGATCAAAAGTGACGGTTTAATTTTTCGCCAATTTGTGACTTATCACACATTTATTTTAAAATAAAATTGTATTGAAGTGATAAAAAGGGAGGTGACAGTTTTATTACAAATTTTATTTAAAAAAGGAGTCTGTATTTTAAATGTTAAGTTTATTCTATTTTAATTCGAATATTCGCAGGTATGCATTTTTTAGCCAATTTAAATTTCCAATATAAAATTTTTAATATTTAGAAACAAAAATGTTGATTTCTAATAAACACACCGTAAAAATTATTTTATGTAGATTTTAGAACAATTTTTGTTTTTGCAAAAGCATTAAAAAAAACAGTAAATACGAACATTTAAAATGCATGGGAAGAACCAGGAATTTTGCGCGCAAACCTTGATAGGCAAAATTTGACAGAAAATTATTTTCTTATTATTCGAAGGGTTAATTATTATTTCCAATCAGTAATATTTATGTGTGCTAAAGGAAAAGGGGTATGAGTCAAGATCATTTTTGAGTACACAAAATCATTATTTCGTTACATAACCTCGGGCTAATTTGTTCACTTTTGGGAACAGCTCATATTGGTCTCATAGAAACTCTTGTGTCTCCCTTACTACTATAGTCGGAAACATGGGCGCCCTCAGGGGGAGGGGGGGGGGGGGGGCAAGGGGGGCACTTGCTCTCCCCTGGATTCACTTTGTGTTAGGGAATGTACCCATACTACGTGACACGTTTAGGGGGGGGGGGGGGTCTTCAAAATGTCACGCTTGGTACAAATGAGAGGCGGCGGGCTTAGGTTTTTGGTCACCGGGGGGGGGGGTTAAAAATTGCAAAAAGTTGGTCACGTAGTATGGGTACGTTCCCTTAGCATAAAGAAAGTATGGAGAGACAGAACGTTGGCCGTACTGGAAAATATAAAAGTATTCGGATTTTTTCTAGTAAATTTGAAGATATTTATTGTCAACTGGAAGAATTTTCATTGCAAGCAAGTGGAAATACACGACAGGCTGCACATCAGCTATATTGTTCATCAAAGTCCAGCAGGTTTTTATTTTGTCTCAATATTATTTGGCAGTACTCTGCCATACTGGAACCAGTTACTCAGGCTCTTCAAACCGTTCCAAGTTGATCTTCCAGAAGTCCAACTGCTTCTTCCAGAAGTTCAAAACCTACTCAGTGTAGTAAAACTTCACCGAGGTGATTCCGATAACTATTTTAGGGATATTTTCGCACAGAAAGTGGATATTGAACTGATTATCCCAAGACAGTGTGGAAGACAAAAGCATCCATGTAATCCGGGAACCATAAGTGTTGAAGAGTAGTAATTCAGTCAAACAGTTTACATTTCATACTTAGATTCTCTAATAAACTCAATGGAGAGTCGATTTTGTGAAGCCAACAGTGCACAATTTAACTTAAAATAGCGTTGCTACATCCTTCGAAATTGTGCAAACTGAATCGTCAACAGATTGAGGATATAATGTCTACTATTAATAAGGTACACCACATTGATAATTTTGAAACTGAAGCCATGAGTTGGTTCGAGTTTTGGAAAATGGGAGAATACAAAAGTAGCCAAGATTTCATTGACTTGTTACCTTTTACAAAGTTTTATCCGAGTGTCAGGTATGCCTTACTAGTTTTGCTAACATTACCGGCAACAACATGTACGATGGAGCGATCGTTCAGCACATTGCGTCGTGTAAAAACATGGCTTAGATCTACGATGCCAGATAAACGTCTGTCTGGATTGTGCATGTTAAGCGTACACAGAGGCAAAATGAACTGCAACAAAAAAGACTTTATGGACAAAGTTGTAGATATGTTTGGTAGCGATAACAGACGACTCCAGTTCTTGTTTAAAGAATAAATTTTATTTTATATTTATGTTGTAATATTTTTTATGTATGTTTGTATACATATATTGTGTTAATAAAAAAATTGTTGCTTCAGTATGCCCTTCATTACTATAGTGTTCTGTCCATTCGTTCAACATACAAATACGCAACAGTAAATTAAAACTACATTAAAACATTACTAAAAATATTTTGCCCCCCCCTAGAAAATTTTGTGCGGGCGCCCATGGTCGGAAATATGATCTGATCAGTGTTAGAAAGAGAAAAAACTACGCTTTACATTCAACCTAAAAGTTAACCACAAAATAATTAAAAATGTACACCTTAATGAAACAATTTGAAAACAAATTATGTACTTTTGTTAATTTTTTATTAATTAGTTTTACATGGAATGACAAAAAATTCAAGTGTTGATAACATTTATAAATAATCTAATAATATATTTGTGTGTTTTTATTTTTTTCATTATCACTAACTTGTTCGAAAAAATGGTAGGTGATCCATTTGTAATTTTTAAAATAAAAAACTTTTTTATGTTTGCATTAAAAAGTTTTATATTTAAAAAATTACATGTTTTCTCCTGATAATAAAATTTAAAACTGTATTGCATTGCATTTCAAAAACAGGTTTAATAATAGGTTTTCGAATATGTTCAGAAATATTGTATTCATTTGGATTTTATTGAAAAGTGGAAATGTTCTGGCCTTCTGAAGAATGTGGCCGAGGCCTGAGAAGTTAAGGAAAACTGAGATGACTGAAAATAATGGAATATGTTACGACTTAGTATTTCAAAAACATGGCAAAGACATTAAGGACAAGATGTTTCACAGAAATTCAAATGTAACATTGTGATCAAATGGCCATTCAGCGCCATTTTGTGTTTTTCACAGTTGAAGTCCCCGATGAATGCCGATTTTAAGTCCGTTTCAGCGCTGAAACAGATTTTATTGTAAAGCAGAAAAATTTTGACTCTGACAGAATATCGTCGAGGCCTGATTAATTTTTTAAATGTGAATACAACACTTCCCAAATGCTCCCATCTGGAGCCAGTGAGACTATGGCATCTCCAACTGGGGTATGTTGTGAGCTGAAGGAAGTGGGGAATAGGAAGGTAGGGAAGTACCTGGCTATTCAGATTTTGTCACAGAACATGCCTAAAGTCATTTCAAGCAATGTTTGAATTCTGAATGGTGATCAACAGGGAGATACTGAGAGTATCTTTCACTCTGGAACGAGCCGCATATATACTAGATTTTATTTTTAATTAATAAATTGTGAAATAACACAAATTAATCAAATAAATTTTATTTGCGAGGAGGATGATATCAGGAAGGATGCAAGAGGATTACTCCATGTTGTAGATTGGAAGACGACGGCCGAGGACAGAGGGCGGTGGAGGCTTATTTTGAAGGAGGCCAAGGCTCGAAATGGGCTGTAGCGCCATTGAAGAAGAAGAAGAAATTTTATTTGCGCATGTCGAGATTTGAACACTCAACCTTCGGATTGCTAGTCGAGAGCCTTACCCTTCAGCCACGGAGGCCATCATATGTTGATGTTGTGAAGCCATTTTAATAAGTTTTATTTCACTGGAGAGATAACACCGATAGAAATGTGTTGTGAGTGTATCGTGAGTAACAATTTTTCCTTTCTTCTGGTGAAATTGATCAAAAAATTTCAAATATAGAACATCTCAGCCACCTCTGGTGTGGAGCCCCAAGGTACTTGAAGAAAACCCTTGACTCTGTGATTCTACGATTCCCCTATCTTAACAAACATACTGCAATCTTTAGACAAATTTAAATAAAGAATGGATACCTATTAACTGACATGACAAGAACAATAATAACTCCCATTCTCAAATCAAAATCGTTGGACTCTACCTCCCAGGGTAGCTACAGACCGATTTCAATTGCCACCACCATCGCACGATTATTCGAACGTCTACTACTAAACCAGATCGGTCCCATCTTGGAAACTAAGGACAACCAAATGGGCTTCAAAAAGCAAACGTCTACCGATACTGCTATATTTACTGTGAAAAGAACCCTGGAATACTACAGGAATAAAAAGACCACCACGTACGCATGTTTTCTAGATCTGAGCAAGGCCTTCGACAGGGTTTCTCACCCTCTACTATGGGGTAAACTAAGGTAAAGAGGCATATCACCGGCGGTGATACATATCCTCGACTCGTGGCATAGACAGCAGGAAAACTTAGTAAGGTGGAAAGATGGACTCTCCGAACCTTTCCTCCTGAAGAGCGGCGTTAGACAGGGAGGATGCACGTCCCCGATATTGTTCAACCTGTACATGGACGAACTCACTGACAGGCTAAACAATGCAGGGGTAGGCTGCCAAATTGGAGGACAGTTTCTGAACAACATCAATTATGCGGACGACATGGTATTGATGGCACCATCCATAAGGGGCCTACGTATTCTTTTAAAGATCTGCGAAGAGTTTGCTGAAGAAACAAACATGCAATACAACCCCACTAAAACGGCTCTACTGGTCGTAAGATATGGACAAGGACCAAAAAATATTCCTCCAGCTACCCTGAATGGTGTGAACCTGCAGGTGACTGAAGGAACTAAATACCTTGGACACATAATCACCAGTAATCTGATGGACGATGACGACATCGATAGGCAAAGAAGAGCTCTCAGTGTAAAAGCTAACATGCTCAGTAGAAGATTCCGCCTTTGCAGTACTGCTGTAAAAAGGACGCTCTTCCTTTCCTTCTGCGCAATACTGTATACGTGTGAACTCTGGGCAAACTACAAGAAGAGTAGTATAGAAAGACTTCGGGTTCAGTATAACAACGCCTTCCGCATAATGTTTGGTCTCCCCAGATATTGCAGCGCTTCCCGGATGTTCACGGAGGGGCGAGTTCCTGGCTTTGCAGCCCTTATTAGATCCAGGGTGGCAGGAATTAGGGAAAGGATAACCAGCTCTGGAAACATCCTCGTCATGGAAGCCCGCCTCAGTCCATCATCCAGTATTGATGCACACTGGAGAAAAGTACTGGCTCCTTACGTGCTCACAGAATCCTGAAAGCTTAATATTATTATTTCTTTTTTTTTCCTTTTACTACTATTAGCTTATTATCTTTTTTTGTTTCATGTACATTCATATCCACCTTCTTTTTCTTTTTTTCTTTTCAAATACTTTGTACATGTATGTGTATATTACCCTTATGGAATGTGTGGGATTGCACTCTCCTCCCCACATACTGGAATAAACACTTATTTATTTATTTATTTAGAGCACCGGCGTCAGCCTGGAATGCTGTCATTTAATGCTGTTCTAGTATTAAAGGTCAGCATTCACAGCTGTAGTATACTAGTATTTTAATGAGAGATGCTCCGTGGAAAAAGGACATAGTTAATATTTTGAATTGGAATATTCAGCTTAAAGTTAATAAATCTTAGAAATTTATGCTGTACCCTTTCTATATTGTCAGAATGTGTTTTATATGGGGACCAAATGGGCGAATTATACTCCACCTGGCTTCTTACTAAAGAAGTGTACAATATTTTCAAACTTTCTAGTGACTTAAAATCATTTGCTGTGTATGAGTATGAGTGAGACAGCATGAATAATGCATAAAAGGGTGTGATTGTTGTCCGCTTGTGCTATCTTTGCACATAGGCTTCCTGGAAGAACCCATTGTACATATTTCGTAAATAAGTAATAAACTTAAATAAGACTACCCACGGAGTATTATTGTTTCCACCTCAAAGTAAGAAGATCACCACATAAAGGAAACTGGATCCTCACATATTGGGCACTGTCTGGGGCCTAGGAGTCGAGGGGGGGGGGGGTGTGGTGTCCGTGGCTGCCCAATAGTAATGGCAGCGCCAATTTGGATATGCGGACTCACATATGTTAGGACGAAGTATTGTGACGGTAGTACACAAATGAAGAGAGTAACAGTATACTGTACAGGTATTTATTTGGGAGCTGCCTAAAGCAAAAGAGGACGTACTTCTAGCACGCATCGCCTTTTATAGATTCTCGCAAGCATACTATCTCGCTTGCTCTCATACACATTCACACAGACATTACAGGGGGGGAGATCCAACACTCCTAAACTATTCTTTTAGTTTAACCTTTTCCTCCTCTTAACCTTTTCATCAACACCGGGTTGCAATTTTTCAGGGGATTTCATTTTTTACATTTTAGCAATTTTGGGTTCTGCGATTGCAAATATATAATCCGAAATCTGTAAGTGCCTAATATAACTTTTTTTGTATTTGTAAATAGAAAATAAATTTATAACTTTGTTTTAACACTGGTAAAAATTAAAAACAATCAAAAATATTATTTCATTGTGTTTTATTTTTTCCTTATATTATGAAACATGGTTGGTACCGCAAAATAGGACACGCTCAAATCGACTCTAACACTACATACTTAGGATTGTGTGTATTGGTGCATATTTATTAATTTCTGACATTGATATTCTTGTGAGATGTCACCGATAAACAGCCATTTATCTTGCTTACGCCTTATTGTTTTTATCGAGAAAGTGATGAAAAAATTAGTTTTTTATTTAACTATGGAGAAACACTTACTACAATCGATTCTATCAATACCACAAACATCTCCACATATTTAATTTCAATCTAAAAATGACACCACCTTAGAGTAATTTCATAATACAAACCCCCATCTTGTTGCACAAGCTTCTAAAAACGTACCCGAAACCAGCGAAGATCATTCATTTTGTGGCAAAAGTGTTGTCGTAATTTGTTGCATGATGTAGGAAACCACCTGTGGTGTTGCACATAGGGCTAGTAAGAAGATTTTTATCATATGTTACATTTATCGAAGCTATCTATTTATCTATCTTCTATATAAATAAAAATGAATCGCCTAAGTGTATGTACGCGCATAACTTCCGAACGACTGTACCAAATTGGATAAAAAAAAAATTGTGTTGGTTATTGTCAGGACAAGGTTTATATAAAACTACTGGTGAGCTCTGGGATTATGATATCTGTATAAAAAAATTTGCTATAGGTGGTACGCGAACTGTTTGAAAAATGAATGTACCGGGACTGGGGGGGAGGAGGGGAACTCGGGTAGGGGGTTCACGGGAGGGAGGAGGGAAACCTGGAAGGGGGGAGGGAAACTCGGAATGGGGGTTCGCGGGACGGGGGAAGGGGGGAGTGGAATAGCGAGAGAGAAGGTGGAGGAGGCGGAGTGGGAAAGCCAGGGAACGGCACGAATAAGAAAGGACACGCAGGGAGTAACATTTTCTTTATTAAATGGCATAGCAACGCATGCCGGGAACCAGCTAGTCATGAATATATACAGGGTGTTAAGGGACGTACTTGACTTACTTTAACCAGTGATTCCTGACATTATTTGGAGTAAAAAATGTAAAAAAAAATTTGATATCCTTTGATTTTTTTGATGCTTTTTTTTTCTACAAAAACATAATAAAAATGGTACGTGTGGACAGTTGGAGGCGGGGTTAGGAGTCGGTCGGTTACTTGGCTGAGTGATCAGTGACGACATGCGGCAAAAAAAAATTGGTTTGAATTTGAAGAAAAATTTGAAAAAAATGGCCATCCAAAGGTCACCGGAGACAAAATTTTCATTTGTATTTTTTACTCCAAATATTGTTAGGAATCACTGGTTAAAGTAAGTCAAGTACAAAGATATTGAATTACAAAAGAGATATGCTACTATGTCCGCGCGACTGTCAGCGGACTACTACCTAATGGGAGTAGTTTGCAAACGAAAAGAATTTGTTCATTTAGTTGATTTTTTTAAGGTGTGCAGTAATTGGTTAACAATATATATTTTGAATATCCCTTTCAGCACTGGCTGATACGATCGTCACGATCGATACGATCGAAAGAATTCGTTCATTTAGTTTAGTTTAACGTTAGTTTGGTTTATTTGTTAATTATTCATTTATTTAGTTTATTCGTTAATTGGTAAACAATATCAGCGACACCAGGAAGTACAGTCCCACCCAGTAAAAACTGCAGATATCTTTGGTCAAGTACGTCCCTAATATATATATATATTTTTTAAATTTTATTTACATTTAAATCTGTTGAACTACTTATGTAGTTTGTCAGCAGAGTGAAGTTGATGTGATTTTACAAGTTTTTTATTCAGTTCACACGGATCTCTGACTCTGGGGTGCCTCTAAACGCCTTCATGTTCCCTTGATCAAATCCTAAAACAGGCTTTAAGGACACTGCAAATTTTACTTATTTTTTTATTTAGTAACAATACATTTATTATTCTAAGCTTTGGATAAGTTTTCAGCGACTTCTATGGTTTAACTTATTGTTTGGATAAGGTTTTCCAGAAACATCTATGACGATGTTTTAAGTATACATGGAAGTTCATTTTCCGATAGTTCCTTCAGCCAACATGTAATGTCCTTAATGTAGCTATTTTTTGTTTTAATTTGTTTGGTACTAAGTGGGAGTTTGTTATATAACTTTACTTCTAAAAATGCTGAACTTCTTTGTCCAAATGAAGAGTTACACTTTGGTATATTAAGTATGTCTGTTTGTTTGGCTCTGGTTTTATGAGGATGTGAGGTGTCTGCCTCTGAATAATTTTTGTGGTGATGTACTAGAATGTTTTTGGCGTAGATTTTCTGTATTTTATTTTTATTTTTTTTATTACATTTATTACATACAAGATATAACAATATAAAAGGAAGCTTTGACTGTCCAACTAGGAAGGTTTCCCGTTTTAGTACAGTCAAATTGGCAGGTTGCGTGTACATAATTTCACATTAATGGATTCGATAATAATTAACAATAATGGTACATATAGGGGGAGTTACTTAGATATTAGGTACAATATCAGATATAAGTTGTGTTATTCTAGGTATACATCAGTAATAAACAATAAAATCCAGGTAGATACATGTAAAATATAAAATAAAATAAAAATATAACATATAAATGTAAGAAAGAAAAATAAACTAAAGTATTTTTTTAGGAAAATACAAATTAGCAGTAATAAACAATAAAATCCAGATAGATACATGTAAAATATAAAATAAAAATATAATATATAAATGTAAGAAAGAAAAAAAAAAAATATATTTTTTAAGAAAATACAAAATACAAAATCGAAGAAATCAACTCAGACTACGTTTTTTAATAATTTTTTGGAATCTGTCCTACCTAAGTCTAATAACCATTTTGTAATTTTAGTACCGAAGGATGATAATTCACACAGTTTAAATTGAGAGGGGATTTTGTTGTATATTTTTGGTCCCAGGTATGAGAAAACTTTTTGATAAGCCGCAGTATTGCTAGTTGGAATAGAAAGGTCGTTTCTGCTCTTACTTCTGGTTTGATGATTATGATCGACTGTTATCGTTTTGCTTATATTTTTGTGGACGCAGATTGTTATTTTTTTTTATGTAACACTGTCGAACATCAAGCACATTACTCCTTGAAGAGAGCGTCACTCGAGTATCTGAAGGGTTTCTTCATAATGACGCGTAGAATGGATTTCTGTGCCTTCAGTAGCGGGTATAATAGTGTTAATCCTGTTCCACCCCATCCAATGCAACCGTAGGTTATGACGGAGTTACAGAGCCCTTAGTATATTTTTTTAATGTCTTGAGTTTTTATAATTTCCCGCAATGCTATAAATATATAAATAAGCTTGCGCACTTTATTAGCTGTGTTTTCAATTTGTTGTTTCCATTTAAGGTGGTTATCCACTATTATACCTAAATATTTAATAGATTTAACACATTCAAGGGTTTCGCATTTACAAGTATGGTTATTATTTCCAAGGCTACACTTAATATTATGTATTGTGAGGTGATGAGGTGTTTTGGGTTGCCCTGCAAGGGTAGCGTTAAATGTGAGATATTTTGTTTTTTGTATGTTTAGTGTAAGCAAATTACTGTCCAGCCACTGTTTTACTCTGTTTATACCTGTGTTCGCAAGGTGGTGTGTTTCTTTCCAATAATCTCCTTCAAACAAAATAACTGTATCGTCAGCGAACGTGATAATTTTGCCACCAATGTGTTGGTTACAAAGTTCGTTTATGTATATAATAAAGAGAAGGGGCCCAAGTGTACTTCCTTGTGGTACCCCAAAAGTGTATTTTAGTGAAGTGCTAATAGCCTCGTTAATTCTGGTTTGTTGAAATCTATTAGATATATAACTTTCTATCCATAGAAAAGCTTTTCCCTTTATTCCTATATTTCTAAGTCTCTGTAAAAGAATTTTATGAGATATTGTGTCAAATGCCTTGGCCAGGTCCAGGAAAAGGGCAATAGTTTTCTTGCCACGGTTCATATTCCCTGCAATAGTTTCCGTGAGACATGCGATGGCATCATCCGTTCCCTTACCCGTTGTATGCTTGGAACATCAAACTGTTTTAAAATTTCTGTTGTTGACGTCCTTATGGGGACCTTCAGTATGGTCTTTATGATGCAATTCTGAGTTACCTTAAGTTGTTTTATGTGATTAGATGCTGCTGCGCCCCATCCTATTACTCCATATTCCAGTCGAGAGTGGCATAAAGCATAATATACTCTCTTTAAATCCCTCATTGACAAGATGTAATTATTATGAGATGTTGTTATTTTTAATTCATTTTCTGAAAGATGCATTTGTTAATAATGCTCTCACCATTTGAGGAAATTTTAAAAATTGATGGAGATACATCATTTAATATGAAACCGTTTTAAACAGTTTGTATGTTGAATTATCCTCAGCAAAACTTTGAAAGCGTTTTTCTCTAAACTACGTTTTTCAACCTGGTTGACAACATATTAGAAAAAAATATACCTATATCCGATTTGCATGCACTAAGTCTTACACAGTTAGTTAGATTTTTTTATGAAGGTCTATTTTTTATGAACAATGAAAATTTTCCATACAAAATTGACAATAAAATTCGCTGGTCCGCCATTTTTAATTTTTTTTTAGATATCGAAATTCCCCTATGCCATAGAGTAGACACAGTAGATTTTCGAACAGATTAATACTTGGTGCATGCAAATCGAATGTATAGTTTTTCAATATGTTAAAAAAACGTGTTAAAAAAGTTTCGGGAAAAACGCATTCAAAGTTTTGTTGAAGGATAATTCAACATAGGTACGAACTGTTTCAAATGGTTTCACATAAAATGCTTTATCTCCGTCATTTTTCGAATTTCTTTAAAAAAATTGGTGAGAGCATTTTTAGCAAATGCATCTTTCAGAAAATGAAAAAAAATACAAAAGTGTTTTTTACACTGTCTTGGTGAAGTAAAGTAGGGTTTTAATGGCGAAATAAAGGCATATTGTCATGATTTTTTTTGAGATATGAATAATGTATGTTTTATTTATTTCGTACACACTTTATAGTATAACATCTGAAATATCTTTGAAAAAAATTTCAATTAAAAATATCAAGTCCGTAAGAGCGAATCTCCGGAGGCGTCTCGAAAAAAATTTGTTATGCTTGAACTCCATAACTCGTCACTGGATCATTTGAAACAAAAAATCGAAATGCGTTTAAAAGGTAATATCAGGGGTAATATTAATGTTTTCCTAGGTAGTCAGAGGGAGTTTTTTTTCGATTTTTATTTATTTTTGGCAACGTTTTGGCAAAAATTTCCGTGAATTTGTTATAATAAAATGGTAAAAAAACTCCCTCTGACTACCTGTTGATTTATATGTAGAAATAGTATACAAAATTTCAAAAGCATTTTCAAGTCAAGTCAAGATTTTGAGTTATGATGTTGACAAACTTCAGAAATGTTGTTTGCGAGAAAACCGATTTAAAATTTTTTATACTCGAAATATACTTGAATCGAGCATGAGGGCCGGTCGCTTGAAACGCTGTACCTTCGTTAGTTTTGCTCCGATTTACTTGAAATTTTGACACGATACATTTTTACATTCAGAAATTAAAAAAAATAAATTAAACCTTACCCCCCCCCCCCTCCCCCTTAAAGCCTTGTTAAGGATTTGATCAAGGGAACAAGGAGACGTTTGGAGGCCCCTTCAATCCCCCCCCCCCCCCGTAAGTCCGCCATTGGTAAAGGGGCCCTGAGACGTGCATTGCCTAGGGGCCTCGACGTGATTAATCCGGCCCTGCATGGGGCCTTAAAGAGTCGGCGATGTGTGAATGCGGTGCGCTTCAGACCACCGAACATGTGGTCAACGAATGTCGGCTCCATTCATTCCCCGGCGGAATTGTTGAGGTCCACAGAGCAACGCCTGAGACCCTAGACTGGCTGGCAGACCTAGATGTTCCCCTCTGACCCCCACCATACGAAAGAAGAAGAAGAATGAGGTCCATCCTTGACGATTTTTTTAAAATTCTTCTTTTGGAAGTTTTTTTGATTGATTCATGTACAGACCATGATTCTTGATAAGAATCCGAAATATCAGCCGGATCGGTGCCTGGGCCGAAGTCATGACCGACCACAAGTGTTGTTACACAGCGCACGTACAACGAAGAATTATTTAAAACTAGCTGGGTTACCCGGCTTCGCTCGGAAAACATTCGACAGTGTTCTAGAATGTTTCACATTGATGTTCCCGATTCCCTATTCTTGAACATTCCACAATTTTCCAGAAGGTTCCAGGATGTTCTGGAACGATGTGGAATGCTCTCAAATACTCTGACTGGGGTGTCCGACATCGCTCATGGAGTTGATGTGAGATTGAATTGACGTTCGAATCCACGACGGATCTTGCTTTATATACCCCATATGGGTAGCCTCATACAAAAAACAACTTCAAATGTTCCAGATAATTCCACAACATTCAGGAGTGTTCTGGAATGTTCCATAATGATCTGGGCTGTTCCGGTATGTTCCCGAAGTTTCCTCCTATTCTCTAACATTCCAGAATGTTCCGAGGTGTTCTGGAATGTGGTGGAATGCTCAAGAATACTCTGGAATTTTTTGAACTGTTCTAGAAATTTCAACAGGGCCAAACTTCCAGCCCTTATATTACCTTCAGGTAAGAATGGGAACTTTCTTATGGATGGAGGATAGAGGGCTACCACACAATATAACTCGTCTTTAAGCTTGAGCGGCATGCAAATTATTTTTTTAATAATATAATTATCCAAACTTCTAGAACTTTCCAGAACTTCTAGAATCACTAACGCTCTCCGTCACTCATTTCTGAAAGCTTCTTGAACTTTCTCCTTCCATAACGTCCTAGAGCATTAGGTAACCTTTCAGAACTATCTAAAACCTTCTACTCACCGACATAATCCATCGCTCCTTTCAGAAATTCCATTTATCGAAATTTCTTGAATTTTTCGGAACTTTCTACACTCACCAACATACTTCGCCACTCCTTATAGAATTTTCTACAGCTTTATCAAATTTCGTAGAAGTTTTCGGAAACTTCTAGACTCACGCCACTCCTCTCAGAACTTTATACAGCTTTACAGAACCTTCTAGAACTTTCCAAAACCTTCTAAACTCACTGACGCGTTCTGTAACTCCTTCCAGAACTTTTTATAGCTTTATCGAACCTTATAGAACTTTCTGAAACCTTCTAGACCTACCGACATACTCCATAATGCCTTCCAGAACATTCTACAGCTCTATCAAACCTTTTAGAACTTTCACTTCATATTCCGCCACTCCCTTCAGAACTTTTTGCAGCTTTATCGAACCTTATGAAACTTTATCGAATCCTCTGGATTTTTTTGGAACCTTCTAGACTCACCGAAATACTCCGCCACTCCTTTTAGAACTTTCTACAGCTTTATCGAAACTTGTAGAACTTTTCGGAACCTTCTAGACTCACTGACATACTCCGCCACTTCTTCCAGAATTTTCTATAGATTTATCGAACCTTCTAGATCTTTTCGGAACCTTCTATAGTCACCAACATACTCCGCCACTCCTTTCAGAACTTTGTACAGCCCTATAGAACCTTCTAGGACTTCCTACAGCTTAATGGAACCTTCTAGAATTTTTCGGGACCTTCTAGACACACCGACAGACTCCTCCGCTCCTATCAGAACTTTCTACAGTTTTGCGGAACGTTCTAAAACTTTCTACAGTTTTATCGAAACTTCTAGAACTTTCCGAAAACTTCTAAACCCACCGACATATTCCACCATTCGTTTCAGAAGTTTGTACAACTTTATCGAATCTTCTAGAACTTTTCGTAATATTCTAGACTCACCGATTTACTCTGCCACTCCTTCCAGAACTTTGTAAAGCTTTACAGAACCTTCCTGAATTTTCTACAGTTTTATCGAACCTTCTAGAACTTTCCGAAAATTTCTAAATCCACCGACTTACTCCGTCACTCCTTCCAGAACTTTGTATAGCTCTATCGAACCTTCTAGAACTTTCGGAATCTTCTAGACTCACCGTCATTTATTTCTGAAAGCTTCTAGAACTTTCTCCATCCACAATTTTCTAAGCATTTGTGAACCATCAGATCCTTTTAGACTCACCGACTTACTCCGCCAATCCTTCTAGAACTTTGCATGGCTTTATCGAACCTTCTAGAACTTCTTACAGCTTTGTGGAATCTTCTAGAATTTTCCGGAACCTTCTAGACACACCGACATCCTCCTCCACTTCTTTCAGAACTTTTTACAGCCTTACGGAACCTTCTGGAACTTTCTACGAACCTTGTAGAACATTTCGGAAACTTCTAAGCCCACCGACATATTCCACCATTCCTTTCAGAACTTTGTACAACTTACCTTACATCGAACATTCTAGACTTACTTACTATTCCGGAACCATCTAGACTTACCGACATACTCCGCCACTCATTCCAGAACTTTGTACAGCCCTATCAAACCTTCTAAAACTTCCTACAGCTTTATGGAACCTTATAGAATTTTCCAGAACCTTCTAGACACACCGACACACTCCTCCACTCCTTTCAGAACTTTCTACAGCTTTATCGAACCTTTTTGAACTTTCCAGGACCTTCTAGACTCGCTGACATACTCTTCTATTTCTTCCAGAACATTCCAGAGTTTTATCGAATTTTCTAGAAGTTTCCGGAATCTTCCAGACTATTCTTGAAAATTCTAGAGTCTTCTTAGAACTTTCAGCCCTTATATCTTCAAAAGCAAGCCCTTTAGGTAAAAACGAATACCCTTATTCTCTAGGGGGGATAGAGATCTACTATACCATATAACTCTTTTGATCGTACCGGCACTCGTTTCTGAGTTTTTGCGTTCCGCGCGCTTTTTTGGACTTTCTTTTATAATCAATATATGTATTATATATTGATGAATGCATAATAATTTTGGAAGATTTTTTATTCATTCCTGTACAGACCATGATTCTTAGAACGAATTCAAAATTTCAGCCAGATGGGTGCCGTAGGGCCGAAATTATGACCGAACCCAAGTGCTAAAACGACCGACCCCAGGTGGTAAGACGACCGACCCCAAGCGTTAAAATGAATGATTTTTTAAAATTTCTTCTTCTGTAAGTTTTTTTTATTCATTCCTGTACAGACCATGATTCTTAGAAATTTTTTAAAATTTCAGCCGGATCTGTGTCAAAGGGCCGAAGTTATGACCTACCCCACGTGTTAAAACTATCGACCCCAAGTGCTAAAACGATCGACCCCAAGTGTTAAAATGAATGATTTTTTAAAAATTCTTCTTTCAGCAGTTTTCTGATTGATTCGTGTAAAGACCATGATTCTTGTTAAGAATCCAAAATATCAGCCGGACCGATCCATAGGGCCGAAGTAATGACAGAACCCAAGTGTTAAAACGACCGAGCCCAAGTGCGTAGACATCCGACCCCAAGTGTTAAAATGAAAGATTTTTTAAAAAATTCTTTTTGGAAGCTTTTTTATTGATTAGTGTACAGACCATGATTCTTAGAACGAATTCAAAATTTCAACCAGATCGGTGCCGTAGGAGCGAAATTATGACCGAACCCAAGTGCTAAAACGACCGACCCTAGGTGGTAAGATCACGTTAAAATAAGAAGCGTTAAAATGAATGATTTTTAAAAATTTCTTCTTCTGGAAGTTTTTTTAAATTCATTCCTATACAGATAATGATTCTTAGAAAGATTTTAAAATTTCAGCCGGATCTGTGTCATAGGGCCGAAGTTATGACCTACCCCAAGTGTTAAAACGATCAACCCCAAGTGTTAAAATGACTGATATTTTAGAATTTCTTCTTTTGGCAGTTTTTTTTATTGATTCGTGTACAGACCACGATTCTTCATAAGAATCCAAAATATCAGCCGGATCGGTACCATAGCGCCGAAGTAATGACAGAACCCAAGTGTTAAAACGACCGACCCCAAGTGCTTAGACAACCGACCCCAAGTGTGCTGCATGATTTATTAAAAAATTCTTCTTTTGGCAATTTTTTTATTGATTTTTTTGATTTTTAATTTTTTTGAACAGACCATGATTCTTAGTAAGAATCCAAAATTTCAGTCGGATCGGTGCCATGGGGATGAAGTTATGACCTACCCCAAGTGTTAAAACAATCGACCCCAATTGCTAAAACGATCGACCCCAAGTGTTAAAATGAATGATTATTTAAAAATTCTTCTTTTGGAAGTTTTCTGATTGATTCGTGTACAGACCATGATTCTTGATAAGAATCGCAAATATCAGCCCGATCGGTGCCACAGGGCCGAAGTCAAGACCGACCTCAAGCGTTGTTACACAGCGCACGTACAACGACTAATTTTTTTAAATTATAATTTTGGAAGATTTTTTTATTCATTCCTGTACAGACCATGATTTTTAGAAAGAATTCAAAATTTCAGTGGGATTGGTGACGTAAGGCCGAAATTATGACCGAACCCAAGTGCAAAAACGACAGACCCCAAGCGTTAAAATGAATAATTTTTTTAAATTTCTTCTCATGGAATTATTTTTTATTTATTCCTTTGTAGACCATTATTCTTAGAAAGATTTTTAAATTTCAGTCGGATCCTGTGTCTAAGGGCCGAAGTTATGACCGAACCCAAGTGTTAAATCGACAAACCCTAAATGCTAAGACGACCGACCCCAAGTGTTAAAATGAATGATTTTTTAAAAATTCATTTTTTGGAAGTTTTTGATTGATTCGTGTATACAACGTGATTCTTGATAAGAATCCAAAATATCAGCCGGATCGGTGCCATAGGGCCAAAGTTATGACCGTCTACAAGTGTTGTTACATAGCGCACGTACAACGAAGAGTTATTTTAAATTATAATTTTGGAAGATTTTTTATTTATTTGGTGCCATTTTTATGGATTCGGTGCCATGTGGATGAAGTGATGACCTACCCCAAGTGATAAAATGAATGATTTAAAAAAAATTCTTCTTTTACCAGTTTTCTGATTGATTCGTGTACAGACCATGATTCTTGTTAAGAATCCAAAATATCAGCCGGATCGGTACCATAGGGCCGAAGTAATGATAGAACCCAAGTGTTAAAACGGCCGAGCTCAAGTGCTTAGACAACCGACCCCAAGTGTTAAAATGAAAGATTTTTTTAAAAATTCTTTTTTTTTAAAGTTTTTTTTATTGATTCATGATTCCTAATAAGAATCGAAAATATCCTCCGGAACGGTGCCATAGGGCCGCAGTTATGACCGACTACAAGTGTTGTTACATAGCGGAAATACAACGAAGAATTATTTAAAATAATAATTTAGGAAGATTTTTTATTCATTCCTGAACAGTCTATGATTCTTAGAACGAATTCAAAATTTCAGCCAGATCGGTGCCATAGGGCCGAAATTATGACCGAACCGAAGTGCTAAAACGACCGACCCCAGGTGTTAAGACGACCGACCCCAAGCGTTAAAATGAATGATTTTTTAAATTTCTTCTTCCGTAAGTTTTTTTTATTCATTTCTGTACAGACCATGATTCTTAGAAAGATTTTAAAATTTCTGCCGGATCGGTGCCATAGGGCCGAAGTAATGACGGAACCCAAGTGCCAAAACGACCGACCCCAAGTGCTTAGACAACCGTCCCAAGTGTTAAAATGCATGATTTTTTTTAAATTCTTCTTTTGGCAGTTTTGTATTGATTTGTTTGCAGACTTAGTAAGACATACTTACATGCTTAGTGACATACTTAGTAAGAATCCAAAATTTCAGCAGACCATGATTCTTAATAAGAATCCAAAATAACAGCCGGATCGGTGCCATAGGGCCGAAGTAATGACAGAACCCAAGTGTTAAAACGACCCACCCCAAGTGCTTAGACGACCGTCCCCAAGTGTTAAAATTTTTAAGAATTTAAAAAAATCTTCTTTCGGCAGTTTTTGATTGATTCGTGTACACACCATAATTCTTGATAAGAATCCCAAATATCAGCCCGATCGGTGCCATAGGGCCGAAGTTATGACCTACCCCAAGTGTTAAATGATCGACCCCAAGTGCTAAAACGATCGACCATAAACGTGTTAAAATGAAAGATTTTTTAAAAATTCTTCTTTTGTCAGTTTTCTGATGGATTCGTGTACAGGCCATGATTCTTGTTAAGAATCCAAAATATCAGCCGGATCGGTGCCATAGGGCCGAAGTAATGACGGAACCCAATGGTTAAAACGACCGACCCCAAGTGTTAAAATGTATTATTAAAAAAAAAATGCTTTTTTTGGAAGTTTTTTTATTGATTCTTGAATTCTTCTTTTGGAAGTTTTTTTAATTGATTCGATATAACTAAGGTAAGAATCCAAAATATCAGCCGGATCGGTGCCATAGAGCCGAAGTTATGACAGATCTCAAGTGTTAACACGACCGACCCCAAGTGTTAAAATGAAAGTTTTTTTTTAAATTCTCTTTTTGGAATTTTTTTTTTAATTGATCGTGTACAGACCATGATTCCTAATAAACATCCAAAATATCATCCGGAACGGTGCCGTAGGGCCGCAGTTATGACCGACTACAAGTGTTGTTACATAGCGGAAGTACCTACAACGACGAATTGTTTTGAAATAATAATTTTGGAAGATTTTTTTATTCATTCCTTTACAGACCATGATTCTCAGAAATTCCTGAGCACAAAACTAATGTGCTCACTGCAATAGTTCAGCATAAACAATCGATCCTGAGTGAACTGGCTCAGCGTATATCCATATGGGATAAACTTTTAAGGATTGTAGTTTATGTCTTCCGATTCGTAAAAAAAGTATCAACTTCCTCTAAAACGGTTAACAATCTTAGGACTGCTAAAAAGGCTATGATTCGTTCTGTGCAGAGTTTTCATTTAAAGAAGATATTGCTGAACTCCAGAAAGGCAAATTGTCCATATACAATTCAAAAAACCTTCGGAATTTATTAGTTTTTCTCGATGAGGATAATTTGTTACGTATTGGGAGGCGGCTTTCTAAATCGGATTTACCATTTGAGTTTAAACGTCCGGTTTTACTTCCTAAACATGACTGTGTTGTGGATCTTATCATTGATCATTTCCATATCATATACTTTCATATAGGCTCTGGACTTCTTATGTCCATCTTACGGCAGCGCTATTGGATATTAGATGCCAGGACTGTTATTAGGGCAGAAATGGGGAAATGCAATTGCTGCTTCCGCTTAAATCCGTCGCATCCTACACCGAAGATGGCAGATTTACCTTCATATCGTGTTGTAGAAGCAAAGGCTTTCGTTCACACCAGTGTAGATTACGCAGGTCCTCTATGTATCACGCTTGCTCGTCTGAGAGGACAACATTCACAAAAGGCATATATCTGTTTTTTTGTATGCTTTGTAACCAGGCAATTAATATTGAGTTGGTCTCTGACCTAACTTAAAATGCTTTCTTGGCTGCTTTCAGCCGTTTTATTTCTCGTCATGCTTGTATTCAGATAATGGCACCATTCATTCAGATGATGGTTCATCCTGGTACTGAAAAAATCATCCACGTTGCGACGGTAAACACAAGATATGGATTTTTCAAACATCCTGTTGTTAAATTATATCCCATCCCAACGCAATAATTTTATCATTGATTTATTTTATGTTAACATTTTGTTAAAGTTTAGTTATTTCGGACTTAACCATGACATTCAGCCCTATCGGTTTATTTAACACTTAGTTGACTTAGCAATATGATTTTTATTTTATTTTGAAAACATTTTTCAATTTAGTGATTTTATCCTTATTTATTTTAATTTAAACTTTGTTTTTTTAAAGTTCCGCGAACGTCCAAGGCCGGGAGCATGGTTAGGCATTACAATATGTTTATTTTGTTTATTCGAAAATTTAAAAAGGTACCTATATTTATATCACAAGGATGACAGTTAGGTACTCTTTGGATTTAACAGAGACACTTTATGGTTTGAAAAAAGAATTCAAACAAGTGAATAACTGACATCATCTGTTTTATGGAAAATTTTCTTGTCATTGTGAAAACTTATGAGTTGTGTATTAATTGACAAATCTCATCTCTTGTGCAAGTTTCGAGTCACAAAAGGAATTACAGATCTGAATTTTAAGCGGATAAGATAACGGAGGCCTCCAAGCTGCATATAACTACAAAACAAGGTTGGTGGATTTGTTATTTTCCCTGGAGTTGTCTGATTGTCATTCCTTGTGATATTTTGTTCTCGCAAGTAGATTTTCATAATCATATCTTTGGGTATTAAGCCCAGAGGGTCTGGGGTTATTTACACACGCCAGGCTCGCATATTATAATGCATAATTAACAAGTGTTGTTACATAGCGTACGTACAACGACGAATTATTTAAAATAATAATTTTGGAACACTTTTCATTAATTCCTGTACAGACCATGATTCTTAGAAAGAATTCAAAATTTCAGACGGATCGGTGCCATAGGGCCGAAATTATGACCGAACCCATGTACTAAAACGACCGACCCCAGGAGGTAAGACGACCGACTCCAAGCGTTTAAATGAATGATTTTTAAAAAATTCTTCTTTTGGAAGTTATTGATTGATTCGTGTACACACCATAATTCTTGATAAGAATCCCAAATATCAGCCTGATCGGTGCCATAGGGCCGAAGTTATGACCTACCCCAAGTGTTAAACGATCGACTCCAAGTGCTAAGACGACCGACCTCAAGTGTTAAAATGAATGATTTAAAAAAAATGCTTCTTTTGGAAGTTTTTGATTGATTCGTGTACACACCATAATTCTTGAAAAGAATCCCAAATATCAGCCCTATCGGTGCCATAGGGCCGAAGTTATCACCGACTATAAGTGTTGTTACATAGCGCACGTACAACGACGAATTATTTAAAAAGAATAATTTTGGAAGATTTTTTATTCATAGACAAGATATTTTTTATTTACAGACCACGATTCTTAGAACGAATTCAAAATTTCAGACGGATCAGTGCCATAGGGTGTGATGATTGGTAGCCTCCAATCTACGAGAAAGCCTACGAGAAAAAAAATTATTCTAAAAGGAAAAGCGCAGCGCAAAGACATCTGTATGATCAAATACAAAACTTACTCGAAATGGAGGTAGTGTAAGGTTGGTTGATGATTTAAAGTTGTTTTAGGTTACATACAGATGGTGATAAAATCAATATTTATCGGGAGTCCCTAGGGACTCAGGGCCAATTATAAATACGAGGATTGAAACAACCAATTAAATAGCAGGAAAAGCAATTAAAAATCAAGTCGGCCTATCAGCAAGAAGAGGGCCGTGCCCATTTTTAATACAAAGGCCTGGACTTTGACCCGAGTGATTAGTGAGATAATTAATGGGTTTGACGTTCCCACGGAGAACGGGGGTTAAGGCACTGAGATGTAAATAACGAACAATTCAAGGATTTTAGTACGATGAACTCAAGGAATGTTATTAATAACGGGTACATTCAAGAGATCGGGAACTTTAGTTCTCGAATGCATTGGAGCCTTTTAGTTGCGGAAAAACACACTTGGATAACGATGGAAATTTTGTATCTGTAATATATTGAGTAGAAAACGCAGGGATCGAGAGGCACGTCTGCCGGAGGATTTTCAACTATAGAATAACTATGTATGACGGCCGAGATGCCAAATTCGAGGAAAAACGTACGAAAGGAAAAATGAAAAACGTATGAAACAATGGAAGATTATTGTTATTAATTTCAGATGAAGCGGAGATATTAGAAAGACGACTTTTAGAAGAAAGCTTAATAAAAAAATGGTGGTTTCGTTGGGGGCATAGAGCATGCGAGAGCATGGCTCAGTGTGCTAATTGCAATCTCAAAGGGAATACAATTAGTATTGTTAAGTGTCTGGGGTCGAGTAACAATACCGGACAAATTACGGATGATTTTATTCAACAGAAATGGTCGTTTTATGTCATTTGTGCCGTTGAAAGGATCACATAATTGAGCTTGGTTACTGACAAAGTGGACGCAGGAAATGGTTGTCGACCACACATGTATTTTGTTTTCAAAAACAATGAAGATCCGAACATGCCTTTTATTTACACAAGGCCCATTATCGATTAAAAAGGTCCATAAAAATTAACATTGCTCTAACGTAATGTTTAGATTATAGAATTCCTATAAAACTTAATTACAAACACATAAAAAGGAATTTATTACCAAGTATGTAGAAATTATAACGTAAACAGATGTCAAAGCTTATGGTTTATGAGATTTTGAGTAAGAGTGAGTTGGAGAATTGGGCGGAATTTGACCGAAGTAGTTAGCTTGACAGATATTCCAGTATGGAAATGGGTAGTGGGCAGAAAAAAAAAACCATAAATAATATATCAAAAGGGAAAAGGGGTTAAGCGTGGGGATGGAATCACGACATAAAAGGCAAACGTCAAATTTCAATAATGGATCATGAGTTAGGGAGGGGGAAAGAACGAAAAACCGACATAACCGGAAAACTCAGGTAAGGAAATGAGAAAAACTCAAAACGTTAAAAGTAGAGTAGATATGGAACCAGGATATGGTTCCTTACGAACAACGAAGGGAAAATCATTTAAGAATAGTTGCTAAAACACCGTTACTTGAAGGAAATTCGGGTGGGAAAAGGGAAAAGTTGAATATGCCACAAAAGGGCTGAAAATACGGTTCTGAGACATAATTGCTTAGGTAGACTAGGGGTAAAGGAAGAACTTCCGTGAAAATTCATACAGGAAAATTAGCGTTTAAAACTAGGAGACCGAAGAATCTACGTTTCGCAAATATGTATGCCAATTTAAAATATAGTTTTAGCAGATCACTTATGGGCCTGTTTCAAATTGAGAAAAAAAAAAACAAGATTAAAACCATGTTTATAAAATATATTATGAGGACAGAAGACATGTGAAAAATGGGCAAACTGGATGGCAGCTTACTAAGTCTGGGACTATAAACCTTAGAGAAGCGAGAAAAAATTGTGAGACGAACCATAACGAAAAATCGAAAGGTCTTATGTATGAACAAGGGAAAGCGAGAGGAGATTTTAGAAAGATTTCGAGCTATTTAGGATTAAATTTTCTTGACAAGGAAAATACGATTACGACCTTTTGGAGATGTGTTGGGTATAAAAAAGCACGTTTGGAGGCATTCGAGAGGTCTTTCGACAACTGGCAAGGTTGCTCAAAACGTCGCGCATGTCGTGAGAATTACCCTGGTAATTAATTAATAGAGTGTAGAATCAGTTTTATACTTTAAAAAAAATATATACAGTGGAAAAGAAGAGTCAGTTTTATACTTATAAAAATTCAGTGGTAAAATAGAGTCTAGAATCAGTTTTATACTTTAAAATTACAGTTTTATACTTATAAAAAATTCAGTGATAAAATAGAGAGTGGAGTGTCCGGATAGGGCTAATCGTGCAATTTAACGGAGTGTTATGATCATTTGACGGCCTCCGTAGTCCAGTGGGTAAGACTATTGACTCACAATCCGGAGGTCGCGGGTTCGAACCCGGCATGCGCAAATAAATTTTATTTGATTAATTTGTGTTATTTCACAATTAATTCATTTAAAATAATATATAGTATATTTGCGGCATGTTCCAGAGTGGAAGATACTATCAGTATCGCCCTGGTGTAAGATCACCATTCAGAATTGAAACGTTGCTTGAAAACGGCTTTAGCCGTGTTTAGTGACCAGATCTGAATAGCCAGGTACTTCCCAACCTTCCTCTTCCCCACCTCCTTCCCCTCCCCACTACCTTCAGCCTCACAACATACCCCAATCGGGGATGCCATAGTCTCACTGGCTCCAGACGGGAGCAGTTGAGATTCTTGTGCGGTATTCACTGTAAAAAAAAAAAAAATAATAAATCTAAAAATCAGTGTTTGCAATAATTTCCGATTCAATAAAATCTAATAATTAATCAATTAATTATAAATTCAATGCGGAAGGGGTTTAATAGAGTGTGTTTGAATTGATTTCAATCTGCTTTATGAAGGTTAAAATAAAGTTATTTAATCCGAGGTTAAATAAAGAAAATGACAGTCTAATAAGTTCTATTAAATAAAAAGTTAACGTTTAAGTCGAAAGTTGGAAATTTTATTACGAGATATTAATTATCGTTAGATGACAAAGTAATAATAATAATTGATCCGAAATCGGGAAAATACTTAACCCGAAGTGCGAATAAATAACCAAAATTATTAATGTGTTATAAAAGAATTATAATTTAAATTGAAAAAAAAAAAAACTTTAACTTTGTTCTTAAGTGGAATAATTCGAATTGAAAGAAAATCTTTAGTTGTTATAAAAAAAAAAAGAAAATTATTATTTAAATTGAGAAAAAAAAAATAAAAGTTAAATATTTTCATAAAGTGGAATAAATCAAATTTAAAGAAAATCCGAATTAATAAATTAATCCATTAAAGAGTAAATAAGTATAGTTATATATCAAATAATAAAATAATATTCGAGTGAACGATCATTAAGAATCAATTCTCCTCTTTAGATTGAAATAAAATATGGAAGAAAAGGGGAGGGAGGTAAGGATCGTCGGGGTTAATTAGATAGAACCGTTCTTCTTCAATAATAACGACAGATATCAAAGGGAAACGTGAGTATTTTATACATCAGGGATTCATCCAAAAGGGAAAGGAAGGAAATGAATTACGGATCTTGTAGGATTAAACCGTTAAAAGGAGGAAATTGAAATAAAGTGCGATAAATTACACAGGTAGTCTGGATGTTCTAATAAATTTCATACCGATAATAATTACCCGGTGGAGCTGAAATTAAGGCATTAGAACTTTGGTGAGTTTTAACAATATTTAAGGTTTTCCAGGTTCCTGCGGGTAACCTGACACTGATGAATGTGATACCAAGTAAGTGTAACTAAATAACTAACCAAATTATTACCATTCGCATGTCACTTCACCCATACAGAATGAAATGTTGTAAAGCAAATACTTAACAAATAATTAGATAGAAACGCATCACTAAACCAATTTTGGCATCCTAGCGTACTTGTAAAACAAATACCTATTTAGCTTCCTTTCACCAGCATGATTAGGGTATGTTTATATGACCTTCGACTGTGTATCTAAAAATTCGATTGGAGTTCAATGTCATCCATTGACACAGTCACCTAGATTCCATCAACAAATAAACAAAACCAATCATTTATGTCAAGGGGCAGGTTTATCAATTATAGCTTACGAAGAAATCTGCATTCAATATGTGATAGCAACATCGACGTTAAATTCACTCAATTCTAAACAACTTGATTATACTAGAGCGATCGCCAATAGGTAGCATTGTTACAGCATGCAAAATTTCGCAAAGTAAAGTACTGCGACTAGCTTCAAACTCAAAGAGAGCTCATCATAATTATTCAGGAGGTCATTGATTCAATGACAACATGATTTATCTCATTTTTTTAAATTTCTCTTATAGGAAGTAGGTATCCAAGAATCCATAATCACTCGCAATCCTAAATACCTAACACACGAGGAACTAGTGACCTCATTTAAAAAACACTGGTGTTCAAATACTCATACAGTCCTAAATCCTAAATTTGCACACGCATCTAGATTTCAAGGCTGCTGTATGTGAGTATGAGCTATCCGGAAATGTAAGTGTCAACCTTTCTGGTCGGAGAGCTTTGATCTTGTGACGGTATTGTCGAGATGGGGCATGCGGCGAGGAGGAAGGACGTATGCGGACGGACGCGGCATTAAAGCTACAGGTTATTTGCATACAGTAAGCTCTTGTCAAACCTGACAGCAAACATAAGGCTCACGAGGTGCGTTTTATGTCAGCTAGTCAGAGGTGGAGTGTAACGCTGGGTCGGTCACGTGGGAGGATGGATCTGCCTGTCACAAGCTTACGCCACATTCAACGGATAGAGACATGATAAGGGAAGACATGAAATACCCCTTCTAGACTCAGTAGAGTTAAATTCAATCCGGAGGAGATGGAAGTCGGAGTAGGGCAGGAAAACGGCATGAAGACCTGGTATTCCCCCTGCTGGCGTGAAGGGCCCCTTTCATAGCATGAGACGCCCGTTGAAGAGGGTAAAACTCGGATATAAGGATAAGCCTAGCAAACGTACTGGGGAGAATCCGGTTTGTAATTGTTGTTCATCGGTCTTCACTTGGATAGCGGAGGAGACGACTTTTCAGCAAACATATTACCCCATATCCAACCATGTCCATCCATTCCTACTTTTCCTACAATTTTGCGAGTACTAACCATGAATACTAACCATGAATACAAAACACTATGTTAGGGGAAGTTGAAGACAAGGACTTCGAGTGATAAAACTGGACCTTCAAATACGACCATCCTACAACGGTAAGGTAAACTTCTCTACCTAAATGTTGAATTTATTAACTGTTGTTTTATGTTATCGACGCATCAGCGGTGATAGGAAGGATTAAATAAACAAACAAAATTCCTACGGAAATCAAGTAGACACGAGGTTTAAGGGTGAGGTTAGTTTATCAAACTCGGTTTAATATACTAAAATAATAATAACTAAATAGATCGGAAAATTCTCACACTTTCTCTAAAAGAACCTAGGGGTTACCACACGTAATACATTATCTTCTCTACATATGTGTTCATACTAAGTATGCAAACAGATGTAAATTCTAAAAAAAAAGTACACAACGAAGAATATAGAAATAATGTGAACAAAAAATCTTAAATCTTGTTTACTGCGAGAAAATCGCAGGGATTTGAGAAAATAGGGTAGGTTCAGCTAGATTATAAAGTATAGGGGTTAGAAAATCACGAGCCTGAGGTAGGAACAAATCGAATGGGGGGGGTTAAGTCAGGCCATCATACCTAGGGGTGTGATCAGTAGGACATAAGGGTAGAATTATGAACGTAGCTACGAGATTTGAACTACGAGGTAGAAGCTTAGAAAAGTTAATCAATTAGGTAGGGTTCATCACAATTGGTGTCAAAGCCAGGGGTGTCGGACCATTACAAGGGCCAAAATTATGACCGAACCCAAGTACTAAAACGACCGACCTAAGGAGGTAAGACGACCGACCCCAAGCGTTAAAATGAATGATTTTTTAAAATTTCTTTTGGAAGTTTTTTTATTCATTCCTACTGACCATGATTATTAGAAAGATTTTAAAATTTCAGCCGGATCTGTGTCATATGGCCATAGTTATGACATGACCTGTCTCAAGTGATAAAACGATCGACCCCAAGTGCTTAAACGATCAACCCCAAGTGTTAAAATGACTGATAATTTAGAAATTCTTCTTTTGGTAGTTTTTTTTATTGATTAGTGTTCATAAGAATCCAAAATATCAGCCAGATCGGTGCCATAGGGAAGTAATGACATAACCCAAGTGTTAAAACGACCGACCCCAAGTGCTTAGACGACCGACCCCAAGTGCGCATGCATGATTTATTAAAAAATTCTTCTTTTGGCAATTGTTTTTTATTGATTTTTTGATTTTTTGTACAGACCATGATTCTTAGTAAGAATCCAAAATTTCCGCCGGATCGGTGCCATAGGGCCGAAGTTATGACCTACCACAAGTGTTTAAACGATCAACCCCAAGTGCTAAAACGATCGACCCCAAGTGTTAAAATGAAGGATTTAAAAAAAATTCTTCTTTTGGCAGTTTTCTGATGGATTCGTGTACAGACCATGAGTCTTGTTAAGAATTCAAAATATCAGCCGGATCGGTGCCATAGGGCTGAAGTAATGACAGAACCCAAGTGTTAAAACGACCGACCCCAAGTGCTTAGACAACCGACCCCAAGTGTTAAAATGAATGATTTTTTAAAAAATTCTTTTTTGGAAATTTTTTTTATTGATTCGTGTAGAGACCACGAGTCCTAATAAGAATCCAAAATATCAGCCGGATCGGTGCCATAGGGCCGAAGTTATGAACGACTACAAGTGTTGTTACATTGCGGAGGTACAACGATGAATTATTTAAAATCATTATTTGGAAGATTTTTAATTCATTCCTGTACAGTAGTGGTGTAGCGTGGGGGGGGGGGGGGGCTGCCCCGGGCGGTACTTTTAAGGGGGACGGCAAATTTTTACAATAAATAATAATATTATCTTGGAAAAATTTAAACCATTTCAAATCATTATTTGAAAATGTTCTACAATCATTTCGTGAACGAATCCAACCCTTTTTTTATTATTTATTAAAAACTAGCTGACCCGACGAACTTCGTACCGCCTCAGAATCAATAGCTGTTGAATTAAATTCAGTTTTTTATTATGTTAAAAATTACGCAATGAAGCAATTATCAATGCGCAACTGTCCGTGTTTTGTTTTTGTCATTATCAGAGATGGCGTTGTGTACGGATTTATATTTTTGTGATTTTCTTACTTTTACAATTACTTACGGGAATTCAGGAGGCGGATACGGATGCCGCCGCCCCGGGAACCATTTATTGAATAACCAACACCTCTGCCATAGATCACCCCAAGTGGTTCGCTACGTTTGGTGATTTAGCAGGTGTGCCCGGGTTCATAAGGTGACTTATGTCCGGGTCTTGGCAGTTGATGCGCCTGCCCACCTGCTGCGTGGCGGGCCGGATCGAGAGAGACTGGTTGAGGGAGGCCTTTTAACCTTTCCAGCCGGACTCTCTCGACCCATTGCCTTTCACCACAGTTGGAGGGATGGATTCATACGTCCGTCACTCCCGGACACACTGACCCCCAGATTCCTACCCACCCCTCGTACCTTTTTCCTTCCCAGAACTTTCTATCCTCCCCATTCCTTAAAAAGATCCTCCACACAGCATCCCCTAAGATGACATAGGTCCCGAGAGAAATTATTTTCCTCAGGGCCTCCTGTGTGGAGCTTATGTAAAAAAAATGCGTTTCATTTCAGAGATTTGTTATAATTATTGTATTTTTCCTTTGGAGGTGTGCAGACATACGTTCACCATTTGTCTCATTTTCGACTATTGACATTGAGTGTGTAAGAAAGAAGGGCAGCATTATATGATTAAAAACAAATGCACAACAATCAACGCATTGACATTTGACGTTTTTGAATGTTTGGAATTCATGCACAGTTCAATATTATACCCCTCACAATATTGCTGCAGTTCTTTCAAAATAGGAGAATTCGTTCCATACAAAATGTATGGAGAAAATAATTTTATTTATAACTATTTATTTCGTTAACTTTTGCGATGTTTTAATAGTTATTATCCTATCCGGGGCGGAGACAAATCCAACAAATCAAAGATCATCAAAATCAGCCCAGCCGTTCTCGAGTTATAAATAGTGTTACTAACCCGACTTTGTTTTATATATTAAGATATCAATAGTAAGGAACTCCAGTGAAAAATATTATGGCTTTAAAAAAATATGTTCATATAGACCAAGAAACGCTGATTCTGAATATATAAGTTTTATTTCATAATATTAAACGCAGAGTTTTTAAAAAATTACTAAAAAGTGCATTTTTAAACCTCTCCTCAAAATACAGCGTCAAGTTGGCATTACTGAAATGGTTAACGATGACGTCACTGTTAACCTGTCACCTGGTAATAGCGTCCGTGTTGAACGTTGTATTGACATTTTAAAATTGACATGTATGCAATTCAACATTTCGTGTTTTTGGTTTATTTTCATACTGTTTATAGAGATTTAGATAAATAATAGTTATTGTGTTTATTGAAACATAATTTAGGCCCTCGACAATTTACGAAAAGGGCTATATTTGCGGTCAATCTGCAATAAATTTTGCCTATTTGAGGTTAAAGTCGTGTCATATTTGACATTGTATTTTCAAATTGTTTTTAGTATAGGGCTATATACAAGTTACTACACAATCGTCATGATCAGTGTATTATAAATACCAGTGTTTCTGTATGTGTTTCTGTATACATAAAACAATTTACAAAATCACGCCTGAACACAAAATTGAAGAACGATGTCACTTTTATTTGCAATGAAAAAGATGATTTATTATTTTTATATTGCACTCTGTTAAAATACAATAACAGTAGCGGTGAAATGTGGACATTTTACCAATGTTTTTCTATATTAAAAGCAGTTAATCTTAAATAAAAATCGCCTCAATTTCTCACACAAAAGTCATTGAGACATCCTATATTCATTTTACTCCGCCATTTTCTTAAATTCAAAATCAGGGATGCTCTGTCCAAAAAAATTATTTCCCTAGATTTCGAAGTGAAATTTCCCTAGAATTTCACATTTACGCAATTACCTAAGTAGCCACCTGATTGTGTAACACTAATCCTGTTATATGTTAATTAATATGATTAATTAATTGGAAAGATATCGGAACTTGGTAAATATACTTATAATACTGTGCTTTTCCAAATAAAACAATTTTTGGCTACGTGAAGTAAAAATTTAAAGGTACGAATACACTCACCACTGAATTAGAAACTGAATTCCAAATAAAAAAAAAACACTTTGCAAAATAAAAATCAACCGCAATCACCGAAAAAATAGAACTTAAAACATAATTTTTTTTTTTTCAGAGGTCCCATTTAAATTTTTAGATACATATAATATCATTTTGAGTTGTCAGTGTTAAAAATAACATTGCATGGTAAGTACAACAATAATTAAGATTCATGGGAATTCCAAAAAATATATATTTATATATATAAATAATACCAGTAATATTGTCATATGTAATAAAAAATTTGCTAGAGTTCGAAATTTCCCTAGATTTTGTCCTGATTTCCCTTATCCCTAAAAAATATTTTTCTCCCCTAGATCTAGGGAAATTTTCCTCGACATAACATCACTGATTCAAAATGACAACTTAAAAAGTAAAAAAACTATTGGTGGGTGAAGACCACCATAGATACAGTGCGTTTCTGGGAGTCTTTAAAAATTAAAACTTTGACAATTATTTTAACTATTAAAACTAACTATAAAAATAAAAATAAAAATGCAGTTATTTAAGTTTGAAGGTCTTTATTAATAAAAAAAAATAAAAAAATTGGACTGGAGTTCTCTATTGTATTTTTTTAAGCTGCAAATTTCGCAATTCGTAGGAAAACCGTACGCATATTATGAGAGAAATACTAATTAAAGCTGATAACTCGCAAATAGATTCACTCTTAATTAAAACCAGAAATATGTTCACAGTGTAATAACGAATGAATTTCAGTTGTGTATTCATCTGCTGATACATTTCGAAAGAGATCATTATTTTATTCGAAGTGCAGTTATAAAATTCTAGTTGCAGACTATGTATGTGCTGCCAGAATCAATCAAAGAGAAACCATTTTCATATTCTGAGTGTAGTTTGAATTCGCCAAATACAGTATGGGCATCACTTTTATTTATTTATACGTGTGGCATCCCCACCACGTCTCTCACAAAACATCTCTGGATCGCTCCGGCGATGACCGAGCAATTTATTCCGTCTCCAGCGCTCGATTCCAACGGCAACTCGCGTTTTGTACCTCTCTACCCGTTTCATACGTGAACACTAAATCGTGTAATTTACTAAATCTTAAATAAATGTTAATCACTCAAATATGAGTAAAGTGTTATCAATCATCATCATTGAACACTGGATCACGGCCTAGAAGTACCGTGATCCCCAGGAGCCTGACTATTCCTTAGGGTAAAGTATTGGTATACACTCGTCTGATGAGAAGACGGAGCACAGGTCAAACATTCTCCACCAGCTCCTCAGCCCTGGAAACAACACTTCTAACATTGGTGACCCCGAGAATTTCTCTGGATGATGATAAACACAGCCGAAACGGAGGATCGAGTGCTGGAACGCCGAATCCTGGACACCCAAATTTTGTGAGTAACATTTCAATTTTTTAATTTAAATTCAGTAGGTCCAGTATGTACATTAGATTCATATGAACATACATCAGTAAATAACATTATTGTCGACCAATTCCCGTATTGCACAAAAATACCTATTCTCCCGCAACACAATACTTGTTTATGTAGATAGTATATTGCCGGTAAATATCAATTTCAGATAAACAAGTGGCCCTGCAGCTAATGCCGAGTATCCCAGCGGCAGACGAGATCGCACCCGCAGACCTAAGAACATCGCAGACCAGACTTTCAGCGGATCATCTGGCAGACAGTCCCAAGGATGCCCAACATCAGACCCAATAGCATCCACCGCAGATCACAGTACAGCAAGTAAATAACGCAAAATCAACTTTTCACAGTGATTTTTTTTAGTTATTGCTAATCAGAACATTTCAACGAAATTTAGCATTTCCAGCATTGGTAGTACATAAGTACATAGAAATATTGTTACACACTACGGATTTCCAATCATCACTCAATGCAAAACGAATAGCCACATCGTAAATCATTATTAAGATTCCGAAGTAACGATAAGGGGTTTGTAAAAATATTGGATACCATCAATTTAATTTTTCAGATCCGGATTAGATTTATTGTTATTTTTTCGTTCATTTGCAATTTCGATAATTTCATCTGCATACCCACACGGTCTATTACTACTGCTACTGCTTTTGCCATTGCCTATTGCTTGCCATATTACAACGACAATATGCCGCTGGAGGACACTCCAATATTGGAAACAGCTTCAGGAATCAGCGTTAATAATACATCTAACATTAAAATGGACCCCGTCATAAACGTCGTATCAGTTAAACTACCCTCCTGCTGGTGTGACAATACAGCACTCTGATTTGCCAGGCAGAAAGCCAGTTCTCCAACTCTAGAATCAAGGATGACGCCACGAAGTTTAACATTATTGTTGCCGCCCTGGACATCGAAACCCTCAGAACCGTCAGCGATGTCGTCACGTTATGGCTTCAAAGGCTCCCCCAACACGTACAGGCCATATTGACTGCACTGCCAGACGACAATCTACTACAACTTGCGTCAGCAGCCGATAAAATTCTGAAAGTCTACCAGAAGACGGAGTGCGGAGCGATAAACAAAAACCAACGTAGAAATACCAATTACAGAGAAGATCCCGACATCACTTCCGTTCTCCAGAGCCTACGTGAACAAATTTCTGCACTCTCTCTAGAAGTCAAACAACTTAAGTTTAGTCGCAGAAACAGTCATAGCCCCGCACATTCTTTTTATAAACAGCGCAATCATAGCCCCCGCAGAGAATGGCGTCATCCACAAACATCGTACTCAAATTCCCACCGACAGTAACGCTCCCGGTCACAAGAGAGAACGGACAATAATGACACTTTTGATAATGCAAACGAATACTGCAGATTTCATAAAAAATCGAGGAGAAGTCATACAACTGCATACAACCATGTACTTTTAAATCTTTTAATCGCAACAAGTCGGGAAATGCCAAAGGGAACCTGCAGTAGAGACATACGACCGTTCCCGGAATACTTGCCGTCTCTTCGTTCATGAACTCGTGACACGACAAATTTTTTTGATCGAAACAGGCGCTGACGTTTCAGTCCTCCCCAGGTGGTACAATTCGACTAAAATTTCAGTCACTTCAGACTCAAGTCCTACCACACTTTACAGTGCTAACGGAACCGCCATAAAAACCTACGGTACCAGAACCATTCAACTACAACTCGGACTGCGACGTGAAATAAAGTGGACATTTATCGTCGCGGACGTCTCGAGAGCGATTATTTGAGCGGACTTACTAAATCACTTCAATCTGATCGTTAAACTGAAAAACGCTACTTTGACGGACCAGACCACGGGACGTCAGATCCAAGGAGCAAAGTCACAAGGACCCTCATCTGGTATTTCGACGATATCTACAAACCAGAAGTATCGGGATATATTAAATAAATACCCGTCATTAACTCGCCCCAATATGCAAATACCAATTGTCAGAAAACGTAACGTCACACATGTGATCGAAACACGGGGACCGCCCGTAACAGAACGAGCCCGCAAGCTGGCACCAGAACTCCTAGAAGCTGCAAAAAAAGAGTTCAGATACCTCATGGAGCACGGAATCTGCCGCCCGTCCAAAAGTGTCCATTGCACATGGTTAAAAAACCCAATGGAGAGTGGCGTCCGTGCGGGGACTGCGGACGTTTAAACGCAAGCACAATCCCCGACAAGTACCCCATTGCTCAACTCCATGATTTCTCACACAAATTGACCACGGCGAAAATATTTTCAACAATAGATTTGAAAAAAGCCAATCACCAGATCCCGGTAGAAGAAGCTGACATCCATAAAGCGTCGATGACACAGGGCTAGTTTACAAGCTACTATCTGGGAAATTCACTATCTATTAGTAAACTCGCCCAGTGTCATCGTGTCACTTGCTAACTAGCAGATTGTTGACAATCTACGAAAAAAAGTTGAAAGGTCGTCAACTTTACTCGCCTACACGCTTGCTCCGCTTGCTCGTGATTGGTTTATTTACGTTTCCAACATGGCTTCCAATAAACAGCTGATTTCGACTGTCAAAAATCTGAAGAATTTAGTTCACGCAGGCGTCGTTATTCTTGTTACTGGCGCTAAAAGCGACCTCAGTTTCCTACGCTTCTGAGCGAGTGGACAGGTTTGTGTGTCATCATGACAATCTCACTCGCCGATTTACCCGCTTTTAAAACTTAGTAGATAGTAGCTTGTAACTTGCCGTATGTCATCGAGGCATAAGACTGCAATCATCACACCATTCGGATTATACGAATTTACATCTATGCAGTTCGGACTGTCAAACGCAGCACAAAGTTTTCAGAGATTTATGCACGCTGTGACGCGTGACTTAGACTACTGTTTCGCCTACCTGGACGAAATACTTATAACATCCGAAAATGAAGAGGAACACAGGAAACACCTTGACGCACTTTTCCAACGCCTTTCCGACAACGGTCTAATAATTAATTTAAATAAATGTAAATTCGGCTTTCCCGTTGTTGATTTCTTGGGACACATACAATATCGTCGGACGGTATTACTCCCGTCAAAGAGAAAGTGAAAACCATTGTAGATTTTCCTCTGCCTAAGACAGCCAAAGGTTTGTGACGTTTCCTCGGGATGCTGAATTATCACAGAAGATTCTTGAAGAACTCTATCAATACACAAGCCAAACTTTTCGACTTCACGTCAGGATACAAGAAGAATGACAAGAGAATTCTCACTTAGACTCCGGAACTGACGGCCGCGTTCGAAGAGTGTAAAAGTCAGCTGGCCAACGCCACCCTACTAGCGCACCACGACCCCAAGGCCAATATAGCCATAATGGTAGACGCCTCTGACCTAAAGATCGGCGCATCCCTACAACAACTTAAAAACAATGAATGGCAACCCCTAGGATATTTTTTTCGTAAATTCACTAACTTACAGGAGTTTACGAAGCAATAAAATATTTTAGGAATGATGTAGAAGGCCGGAATTTCACAATCTATACCGATCATAAACATATAACATCAGCATCAGTGCAATACTTGCTTCAAAGTCAATCCCAAACCGCAATTCCCAATAATGGGAGATTTACCGCATGCCGCGTCCGCGAAGCTAAGGCTTTTCTTCACACAGGGGTTGACTATGCGGGCCCGCTTCAAATAATCCCTTATAGACGTCGGGGGGTGCGAAGTCAAAAGGCATACATTTGCTTATTTATTTGCTTGGTGACCCACGCAGTTCATATTGAACTCGCTTCGGATCTTTCCACCGAAGTCTTCCTCAACGCTTTCAAGCGTTTCCTTGCTCGTCGAGGTCCTGTGAGTATAATGTACTCCGATAACGGGACGAACTTTGTGGGAGCTAAATCCCATTTACGGTCTTTATTTGAACTTATAGATTCACCCAATTACAAAAAGGAATTCTCAGACAATCTGTTGGAGAATCGAATTGCTCAAGCTCCTCACTTTGGTGGGATCTGGGAAAGTAACATTAAATGCCTGAAAGGTTATTTAAATAAAATAGTAGGCAGTACTGACGTATGAAGAGATGCAAACAGTGCTTTCTCAGATTGAAGCAATTCTAAATTCACGCCCGCTATCTGTACTTAGCGTTAACGACGTTTCGGCTCCATTGCCGCCAACCCCCGCGCATTTTTTAACGCTCACTCTCTTAAAATCTTTACCCGCTGCTGATTTGTCAGACGAGCCAGTCAACTTGGTACAACGCAAACATCTCGTGGGTCGTCTTGTTCAGACGTTCTGGAACCGATGGCGAATTGAGTATTTGAATACTTTGCAAGCTCGCCAGAAATGGAATACAAAAGCGAATCCGGTAACGACAGGCACTGTAGTAATGATTAAGAGTGACAACATCGCGCCACTTCAATGGCCTATTGGGTTAATAGTCAATGTCTACCCCGGGGCAGATGGGGTGATCCGCGTCGCGGAAGTTGAAACTAACTCCGGAATATACCGCAGGGCAGTCGTTAAACTCTGTCCCTTACCGTCACAATAGATTTAACAACATGTTATAAGTTAGTTCTTAATACTTTTATTCTTAAAATCAATAATAATAATAATAATTTTTATTTTAGTAATTTGTACATTTAAGTTTACAAATTTCTTATTGATTATAATATTTCATATTCACTATATTTTTTCAAGTTTTATGTAGCTCCTACAATAAATCTTGAACTTTCCAATTGGTGTGGACTTTAAAGTTTCTGGTAGTGTGTTATACAACTTCATTCCCTTGTACAGTAGACTGTTCTGCGTATTCGCTTTGTCTTTTTTTTGTAGCCTAATTTCCTTGCACGTCCTTGTGTTATATCTGTGAATGTCTTTATTGTATAAAATTTTATTTGAGAAGTATTTTGGTAACGTGTTGTTCAATATTTTGTGAATAAATACCATCGTGTTCAAGGTCAGCATCTGTTTCACGGTCAACCAATTTAGTTCCTTTAACATTTTAATTATTTTCTAAAATCTGTTTCGTCGAAGAATTAATCTCATTGCCCTGTTTTGGAGAATTTGTAACTTATTTTTTTCTCTTTCGTTACATAGGAAAAGTAAACTTGAGCAGTAGTTGAAGTGTGGAGCAATAATTGAATTGTATATGGTGGTTGCAGTTTTTCTAGAAATTTTTGGCCGAATTCTTCCAAAAAAAGATATCTTTTTGCCAATTTTCTTTTGGGTGTATTCAGCGTGTCTATTGAAGTTTAGTTTGGAATCTAATATAACTCCTAAGTATTTCATTTCAGTAACATTTTCAATAATTTCACAATCAATTTTAATTTTGCTTTCACTGGATGTCTTCTTGTATCCATTCACCATACATTTTGTTTTTTTTTGTAATTAATTTAAGCTTATTTATTTTTAGCCATCTTGATACATCATTTAGTTCATTATTTAAAATGTGTATTAGTTCTTCGTAGTTATCTCCAATTAAGTATATTAGTGTATCATCGGCAAATAGTCGTACTTTGCATTTTGAAAATATTTTCACCATGTCATTAATATAGAGTATGAACAATAGAGGTTCAAGGACCGATCCCTGTGGTACTCCTAACTTATTTTCCATTGGTTTTAAAAATTGATTATTTATTTTTGTTACCTGCTTTCTGTCTCTCAAATACTCTTGTATTAATTTAATGGCTACAGATGAGAAACCAATTTCTTTAAGCTTTCTTATTAGTATGTCTCGATCTATAGTTTCGAATGCCCTTTGAAAATCCAAAAATATTGCTAAGATAAATTTATTATTATGCATTCCTTCCTTCCATTCTTCGACAATTACGTTTAATGCTGTTTCATATGAGTTATAACGACGTTCTCTTCATCAGGACATATAATGTACTAAAAAAATGATCGAACATAGAAAGACAGGCATGGGTAGAAATGGAAGTAGTGCGGGAGGAGAGAGATGGAAAGGAGAGGTGCTTAGAATATCTGATAATATTTAAAAAAAAAACAATCGAGAAATATTGTTTGTAAATCATCAAACCTCCAATTTAATCATGAAAAAAAATCCTAATACAATACAGCCTGCCTTTTATACGAATAATAAATTAAAAAATTATATCTTAAATAACAAGGACAAAGACCAAAAAATTAAAAAAATCCGGAGGTTACCAATTGAATTGAAATGACTGCAATGATTTTTACGTAGGTAAAACTTGCAGAAATTTTGAGACGAGGATTAAGGAACATTTGAGATGTCTAAATAGCAATAATTATTCGGAATTTGCTAACCATCTAATTGAATTTAACCATTCATTAGATATAAATACTGGTTTTAAAATTTTACACACTAACGTTACTGGTTTTCACTTAGATCTTTTAGAGATATTAGAAATTAGGAAAAATGTCAATAGAAATTTAAATATTATTAACAATCAAATTAATTTTGTGAATAACCCTATCTTAAACATATTTCCATTGTAATTTTTGTCTTTATTCTTCTAAGCACCCCCCTTTCCACCTCTCACCTCCCCCCCCTCCACCTTGTTAATCTTCTAAGCACCTCCCCTTTCCATCTCTCTCCTCCCCCACTACTTCCATTTCTACCCACGCCTGTCTTTCTATGTTCGATCATTTTTTTAGTACATTTTTTTTTCATAAGTTTTTATTCCAGTAAAAAAGAAAATAACATTTTCACTTACTTAACTAGAATATTGAATTATGTACTTTTTACATTATATTACATAGTTTTTACATTACATGGTTTTTACATTTCATAACCTTAGATTACATTAGATTGCAATACTAACATTTACATGATATTATATTACCATACGATATTATTCACTATCACTACTTTGTTTTTTGAACAATTTATTTTTGAATTTGCACACACTTTTTTCGTTTTTGATATCATCTGGAAGGCAATTATATAAATTGGCCCCTCGTAACTAATTGATTGTTTACCGTAGTTAGTATGAATGGTGTTTAAACGTATGTTATCGTGTTGTTGTGACGTTTTAATGAATTCTGTGTTTGTATGTATGAGTTTATTATTTATTTTGTATATAAGGACACATATATTGTACTCGTATAGTTTTCTTAATGTTAGCAGTTTTGTTTCCAAATATAATTTTTTTGTGGATGTTTTGGATTCGTAGTGAAATAGTTTTTTGATTATCTTATTTTGAATTACATGTAATTCATTGATCTATGTTTCATAAGCATTTCCCCAGATTTCAATCAGGTAATTTAGGTGTGAGTGTACGAGACTATAGTATAAACTTTTTTTAAATCTAATTGGTAATAGATATGATAACCAGCTAAAAACGCTAACTAAGGGTGTGATTTTATCTTTTACATTTTGAATGTGTTGTTTAAAAGTTAAATGCTTATCGATGTACAGCCCAAGATATTTTTCCTGTTTCAGGATTTGCAAATCGTTATTTTCAATTTTTAATGGTACATGTGGAGTAATTATTTTACGGTTTGAACTTAAAATCATGTATCCTGTTTTTTTTTTATATTCATTATATGTCCTGATGAAGAGAACATCGTTCTTGAAACATGTTGACTATTTAATAAAGTTTATTGTGTTAAAAACAAAGTGTTTTTAATTATTGCATTTATTTAAATTTTTGAATAAAGAAAATAAACATATTGTAATGCCTAACCAACAACTGTCAATTAATCTTACAAATATCCTTAGTTTTCCATAACATTCTTTCTTTTTTTTTTAAATACACACTATTATCAAAATAAATACTGCAGCTCACATATATTTATGTATAATGAATTATTTAAGTACTAACTAATAACATTTATGTACACTCCCCTTCAAGCAAATGCTTTCAATGGAAGGGTAGTAAAAAAAACCTGAGATGTAAAATTATCATGTAAATACCACGTAAAACATATTATCAAAAAAAAAATATGTATATAAAAAAAAAATTAATTCTACTCCATTAATACCCATGTTTTTTAACTTCTTGAAAAGTTTTTCGTGTGAGATTGTGTCGAAGGCTTTACATAGATCTAAGTAAATGGAAATAACTTTTTTCTTGTCGTCTAGATTATGTGTAATAAAGTCCGTTACAGTAGCTATTGCATGTTCTGTGCTCCTGTTTTTCCTGAAGCCATGTTGGTTCACCGAGAGTATTTGTTTTGTTTCTAGATAGTGTTGAAGCTGTTTTTAATAGTTTTTTTCAGAATTTTCGAAATGGTATTTAGTAGCCTAATGGGTCATATTTGTTAATATTATTTTTTGTCCAGATTTGAAAATTGGAATAATAAGGCCTTTTTTAGTAAGTTAGGAAAAATTCCTTTTTTTAAACTCCAATTAATTAAATATGTGAGTGGTATAAGTAGTTATTGGCTTAGTGTTAAGATGGTTTTAGAGTCTATACCATCAGGACCCGTAGTATTGTTATTTTTTAGTGAATGAATTATTTTATTGATATATCTTCTAGTGTAATATATCGGAATTTGAAGTGTCTGTAAAAATGTTAATTGCTGACGTTAGATGTATTGTTTTGAGGTTCCTGAATATCTTGGGGAGGCTGCATAATTTTGATATTTTCAGCTAGGCTAACTCCAATATTTGTGTAATGTCTAAATTGACCATAAGCTTTTAGGGTCATGGTTTGATGTTATCAGTTTGTTACGATAGTATCATTCTTTGGCTTTATGTATTGTTACAGAACAGATGTTTCTGTGCCTTTTGTAGAAGGAATAAAGCGAAGTATCATATTCAGTTTGATTTGTTTGTGTAGTTTGTCCCTTTTTAATGCTATTTATGATGCCTTGGGTAATCCATTTTTTAAGTCTTACTTTGCGGTGTGGAATATGTATGTAAATCGTTTTGGTATTTTGGGTTGAGAGAGTTTGTAGATATGTTAAAAAGAAATTCCAGGCCTCTTCTGCCATGTTAAATTTGGTAAGATGTTCCCACGTTTTTTTTTTCTAAACATTGATTTAGGTTAACGTAATCAATTTTTTTTGCGGTGTTATTTTGGAAAGTTGAGTTTCTAGTTGGCAAAGTTAGGCCTATCATAATTGTGTAGTGATCTGTGGTTGTGGATTCGTATACAGCACTACATATTTGACTTTTTGATTTAACCATAAAGTGATCTATACATGATTTTGAGTGTTTGCTTACTCTGGTAGGAGTGTTAATGGTGCTTATAATGCCGTGTTCCAGAAGCATCAGTTGGTAATCAATATTTTGAGGATGGCCATTAGGAAGTATGTTTATGTTTAGATCACCAGCTATGATGATGTTTTTGTATGAAGTGAGTTTTTTTAGGTGAGTATCCAAAGCTAATATAAATGGTGTAATGTTATGTGTGGATGGTGATCTGTATAGGGCGAAAATACACGTATCTGTATCAATGATTATTTGTATACAGTTAGTATTTATTAAGTCAATTTCTGAAACAGAGGCGTTAAGACTATCATGTATGTACACAACAATCCCATCATTTTGATTTTTATTTTTTAAAGTATGATACGCAGCAATGGCGTAACCATAGGGTGGCAGGGCTGGCAAAATGCCACGGGCCCCGGCCCGAGAGGCCGCGAGCTCAGAAGTAACCTAACATTTTTAACAAAATTTAGAAAAAAATATAAATTTTACATTAGTACATAAAGAGCATATACAAATTCAAATATATTACATATTATTTATTAAACTCTTATCCTGACGAAGAAAACATTGTTTTTGAAACATTTAGATAATGTTAATAATATAGTGGTGCACACTAAGTTATTTGTTTTCATTATATACATTATTAAGATTTAAACGCATTCCTAAGAAAAGGATGGCAATCAGTAGTTTTAGATCGCTCCCATTGGTTGCTTAATTTTTGTTGCGGTAGTTTGGTGGCGCGGGCGAGCTGGTGACGCTCGGGGTATTCCCGTATTTTGTTAACCAAGACAATATTTTTTTTGTTGCGCTAGCGAACTAGCGACGCATGCTGTTGGCGAATCCTGGATTTCTATTTTTTAATTAAGAAGGAGGTTCTATTACGCAGTCTTCGACTGATTGTTACGACAATTGGTTATTTGTATCTTTGATTTTTCATAGTTTGTGTTCTATTGTATCTGCAATTACAAATATGTAATACCCATGCTCTTGAAAATTAAATTTATTTTGTATTTAACAAAAATGCACATAATATTAGTAAAACTGTTGGGTAACTTCTTACGTGATTTATGAAAATTCAATTACAACATGACGATTTTTCCTGGGGGGCCCCATTTAATGAATTTGCCACGAGCCTCAGATAGTTACGCCACTGATACGCAGTATAATTCTTTTAATGCTTTGTTGTAAAAGCGGATGATATCCAACATTCCGTTGGGACCATAATTTTGAAATCTGTTTTAAAGTTGTGTAGTAATGTCAAGTTCGTCATAGTTATGATTAAGTGATTTAATATTTTGGTTAAGTAGTATAAGAGAGCCTGGAATGTTAAAGATAGAATCACATAGTTTTGTGTCATTGGTTGTATGATGTTGGTGAGAGCTACTTTTTGGTAAAACATCGGCTATTTTTTGGTAAAATATTTCATGTAGGTAGGTACCTACCTAGGGTGACTGGCCAACTCAGAATGAAACCAACCCAGAACCCTCTCAGAAAGGTCATTAAGAGTGATCATAAAAAAATATAAAAAAATGGTTAAATAGGTTACATTAGGTTAGGGTTAAAACAATCGTTAACAGGGTTAACGGGTATTTTAAAATGATTTTTTTCACAGCTTTTAATGACTTTTTAAAGAGGTGCTGAGTTGACTGGATTCTGAGTTGGCATGGAACCGGTACCTAGTAGACTTCGAAGTACAACATGATAAATTTTTTTTGCTGATTTAGGCATTTTTAATACTAACACCTAAATTTATGCGTAAATTTTTTAAAGTTTTTCTTCTTTGTATGCTTTATCAGGTCCTCCTGATGTTGGCGATCACTCTCTGTCTCTCTGTCTCTCTGTCTTGCGCTGCCCGGAATAGCTCCTCCACACTGCTAATGCCAGTCCACTCTCGTACGTTCCGCAGCCAAGACATTTGTCTACTACCAGGCCCTCGGCGACCCTCTATCTTGCCTTTCAATATTAAATGGAGCATGTGATACTTTTCCCCTCGAAGTATATGACCCAGATATGAAATTTTCCTGATTTTTTTTAATGTAAGCAGTTCTCTATCTGCTTTAGCCTGCCTGAGAATTTCTGTGTTGGTGATCATGTCGGTCCATGGGACCTTGAGCATTCTCCGGTGAAGCCACATTTCAAAAGCCTCTATACTGTTCATGGTATTTACTTTCAAGGTCCATGTTTCACATCCATACAGCAAGTCCGACCACACATAACATTTTAGCATTCTCTGCCTTAGTTTTAAACTGATATTGTTATTGCAGAAGAGGGATTTCATTTTGATGAACGCAGTTCTTGCTGCTTCAATTCTGCACCTAACCTCTACATCTAGGTCAAGAGTCTCCGTGAGAATACTGCCGAGGTATCTAAATCTTTCCACCTTTTCGACATTGCAACCATTTAACTGTATCACTGATTCAGAGTAATCTAGTCATCCAAATGTCATCAATTTAGTTTTATTGACGTTGATTGTTAGGCTCAGTTACTCACCAGTATTATTAACAAGATTTAACAGGTCTTGGAGGTCATCAATACAGTCAGCTAGTCACGGGCGTAGCCAGGTTTTAGTATCGGGGGGGTTTAAGAAAATAAAACTACTGAAAGTGCATGCTTTTTTTTTTTTTTTGATTCTACGGATTCTTTCATAATCCTCTAACTAGCTAGGGCTTTGCAATGCCCTTTCATGTTCTAACTGACTAGTTTTACGGCTCATTCGGCCTTATAACTATTACCTTCTGAAGGTGATTATTTACTCGACTGAATTTACTTTTACATTAGTGTTATCGTGAGGAAAAAAGTCTTTACTGGATAAAAACCTCACACAAATTTTCAAAGAAAATGGGGGAACATAAGTTCTGAACTTTTTCTGGAATTTTACATTTAACAATAACCCCTTTGTATTATATACCACCACCTTGTCAAATCAAAACTCGTTTCGGGAGGGGGGGGTATGGTCGAACTTTGTAATTTGTAGACTTTTTATATTGATATTTTTTATTTTCTATTTACATTGGTTACTTAAATTAAAAAAAACAACTTTTTTTTAATAAAATTAAAGTATTGTTATATGTTTATTAAACACTTTTTGCTAAGTGGAATAATAATTTCAATGTACGTATACACTTACCGCTGATTAGAAACGGAATTCCAAATAAAAATCACTTTGCAAAATAAAAATCAATCGCAATCACCGAAAAAACGGAACTTACAAGTTAAATTAGTTTTTTCTTTCATAGGTCCCATTTATCTTTTTAGATACATAATATCATTTTGTTTTTCAGTATTAAAAATAACATTGCTTGACAAAATTGTTTGTAAGTACATCAACAATATTTGAGATTCATGGGAATTCCTAAAAACATATAGGTATATGATACCAGTAATATTGTCATATATACGATACAATTGTACCACCCCAGCCAGGAGCACTACTGTCCCGGTGAGACCGGTACACCGGGGGGCACTGCTTTGTTAGGACTTGGAACACATGCTTATGTAATAAAATATTTACCAGTTCGAAATTTCCCTAGATTTACTGCTGATTTCCCTTTTCCCTAAAAAATATTTTTCTCCCCTAGATCTAGTGAAATTTCCCTAGACATACCATCACTTGTGTGGGGATACATAACAATACCGTACCGATATGGCACGAAAATATACGAAGGTTACCGAATGCGATCGGATAATCGACGACGGCCAGCGGTGGGTGGTAGAGAGGGCGAATGCAAAATACATTATTAGTGTAATAATTAGTAATAAAATAAGTTATGCCGCTCGCCTCTCCTTATTTTAATATTATTGATGTTGATATCTTAACTTTTCGGGGGGGGGGGGGGGGGGGGGGGGGGGGTTGAACCCCCAAAACCGTGCAGCTAGTAATACAGTATCATCTGCATATCTTATGTTATTAATGACAACTCCGTTGATCTTCAGACCCTTCTCAGTATTAGGGCTCTTTTAAAGACGTAGCTGGAATAGAGATTAAACAATAGTGGCGACAGGATATAGCCTTGTCGTACTCCAGGATGAACGGCAATTGCATTAGATCTCTCATTCCCATATCCCATATCTTATAACGTTACAATCCGCAAGTATTTTCATTAGGTCAGCATATTTCACCCTGTCAAATACCTTTTCGTAGTCAATAAAACAGGCAAAGACTTCCTTTCTTTGGTAACGACTCTTTTTCGATAATGCTTCACGCGTCCCAAACGCGTTTCTGAAGCCAAACTGAGTGTCATCTAAGTCTTGCTCGCACTTATTGCGTATCCTGGCATGTATTACTTTAAGAAATATAATTTAAGGACATGACTCATCAGGCTTATTAATTGATTGTCACTGCACTTCTTAGGGTATTGCTTTTTATGAAATGTCACAAAGGTGGATTTTAGCCAATCTATATGTATATTCCATGTGTCATATATAGAGTTAAATAACCTCAACAGGTAGTCAATGTTTTCATTATTAAAGAGCTTCAACACCTCAACTGGAATATCGTCTGGTCCAAACGCTTTTCTATTGTCTGAAGTCTTTATCGTATGAAGAATTTCTGATTTTAAAATCGATGGTCCATGCAATTGATCGTTAGGAATATTAAAGTCGAGTCTTTGAATGAATATACTTTTTCCATGTTTGTAAAATATCTTTTTCATCCAATATTAATTTATTGGAATCGTCAACTAAACATGATGGAGTAATTCTTCTAGAAGTGCCTGTAATTTCCTTAAATTTTTTGTGAAGTTTGAATGCATTGTGACTACTACTGTACGACTTTAGTTCTTCACACTGTGACTTCATCCATTCTGACTTTTTTTTAAATTTCACGTCCAATCGCTCTTTGTAAGTTTTTATATTGTGTCTCATTATGTTTGTCTTTACGTAACTCAACCATTAAGTTCAAAATGTGGTCAGTCATCCAAATCTTTTTTCTAATTTGCTTATCAGCTTTTAAATTTGATTCTATCACAGCTTTCACATATAACTGACTTAAGTTTATCCGATTGTGTTTGTATTTATATCGATGGATCACAAGGGATTAGCCTAATATTATTGTTCAAAGTCTGAGATACCCTATTTCTGACCACCTCTTCGTGGAATTTCGAGATATCCATTTTAATTTCGTTTTTGGACTTTTTTTATTTGTTTTAACACTAGAGTACACGCGTGGGCTACATATGTAGCCCAGGGTATTATTTTTGTTAATTATTTCGTAAAATCGCGTGATTTAACTTCGAGTCTCTAGCTAAGCTCCGATTGGTTGTTGCTCGACGCATTCTGTGTGGCGTAAGCGATGGACGTTGGCGCAAGTGCGAAAAAAAATAATTTAAAGTTGTTGGGCTACGTAGTAGCCCATGCGTGCACTGGCGGAACACAAGGAAAGCTTGCTCGAAATGCTACAAGCGTATATGTAATGATCATCAAATTTTAATTTGTCCTTATGTAATGATCACCAAATTTTAATTTGTCCTTCGTGTAATGAAAATTTAAAAAAAAAGTTAAAAAAAAAATGTAAGAATTAAACCAAAAGTTGATTAATCTCAGAACCAATGTCCGCACTAGGGTACGTGGTGACTCTCGTTACCGAGTTCCTGAATCTATGGTCTACTAACACATAGTCAATTTGGTTCCTGACAATATCATAGATTGTTCCATCCTGAGGTGATCTCCATGTATAAAGCCTTCTTTTCGGGAGTTTAAGCCAGGTATTTAATACAACCATATTTTTATCCTGGCAGAATTAATATAGTATATCACCTTTTTTTGATTGCTTATGCCTAAGCCATATTCACCAACTATATGAGAGCGGCGACCTTCACAAATTTTGGCATTTAAGTCTCCAACGACAAAATTGACTTCTCCTGCTTTCAAACTTTGCAATATACTGGCTAGAGAGTTATAAAAAGATTCCACGTCACCATCATATCTCACTTCCGCTGTTGGTGCATACACTTGAATAATATTAATGTTGATGGGTTGACAGTGTAATTGTAATAATATTATTCTGTCCGAGATGGGTACAAAAATCTTAACAAATTTTACATACTTCTCCATGAAAAATATAGCAACTCCGTTTCGACGGTTTCTGTCCTGTGGGTCACTTCCTGAGTAGTATAGATTAGTGATGTAACGAATGTCATTTTATGAGCATTCGCGAAAGCGAATGCGAATATCTGCTACCGACATTCGCGAATGCGAATGCGAATATTGAGTTTTTTTTTTAATTTGACGTCAATTATGTACGGCTTAGCGGCTCACGTTTGCATCTTGTTCCGAGAATTTCCGAGTTTTTTTTATTTATTTTTATTTATTTACATTTAAACCCGCTAAACTACTTATGCAGTTTGTCGGCAGGTACATAACGACAACATTGGTACATTTTCACACATTGTATATACATAAATTTATAATTTTGATGCTAAATATCAAATAAATAAATTATTTAAATTATGGAAATAGTATATACATATGTAAATAGCACTATAAGCCTTATATAATAAAAAAGTACAAATGTTGATCCGAAAAAAGCCGATCGGTTGTTTTATTTCATTTGTCGTCTGCTCGTAAACAAAAACAAATGAGTAAATCAAATTCTAGTGAAATTTGGACTTATTTTACAATTTGCCACGCTGAACGAGCTAAATGCAAGCTGTGTAACAAGGAATATTCTAGAAAAGGCAAAACTAAAACGGCTGTGAGAAATCATTTGAAGGCAATGCGTAAAACAAAAACAGAATGCATCTAAAACACTTGAAGTGACATCATCTTCCTATCAAAGTACCAAATCCGATATGAAACAGATATCGCTTCAAGAATGTGTCGATAAAACGAAACAGTGGGATAATAAATCTATGAAGTCATTGGCCGTTGATAATTCAATACCTAAGTGGAATGGTTGCCTTGGAAGATTTGCCATTTTTCGTGGAAAGTGTTGAATTCGTAAGACTTGTCTTATGAAGCATTGTCCACCCTATAATTTAAAGTCTTGTCTCTTTTTTCTGATGTTCATATTCGCAAAACATTCGCTCGAACTTTGCGAATGCGAATGCGAATGTACAAAAATATGCAAATGTGAATATTCGTTACATCACTAGTATAGATTTCCCTTCTCATGTTGGTGTATGCCGCTGTCAGTCCATCTCAGTTCACTAACTCCAAGAATATCTACTTTTAATCTTTCTATTTCCTGTATCGTATTATCCAATTTACCGCTGTATAAACTTCTAACATTCCATGATCCTAATCTTATCTTTGAATTCACTATTTTGAGCAGGGAGATTCTTCGCACCCCTGGCCCATTTCCCACCGGGACTCGGGGCCATTGATTGGTTTCTCTCCATAGTGATATGCTTGGAAAGGATACTGGAGTGGTTTCCCGTTGCCTTCTCCAAAGGATTTTTTTGTAGGGGTTACCTTCCCTTAGCTAAGCTTTTTACGTGAGCTCCACACAGGAGGCCCTGAGGAAAATAATTTTCCTATAAGGGCCTATGTCATCTTTAGGGATGCTGTGTGGAGGGTTTTTTAAGGAGAGGAGAGTTCTGGGAATGAAAAGGGTTCAAGGGGTGGGTAGGAATCTGGGGTTCAGTGTGTCCTGGTCATCCGCCTCCAAGACCTAGACAAACCTCAGCCCGTGAACCCGGAAACCCCTGCTAAATCACCAAAAGTAGCGAACCACTTGGGGTGACCTATGGCAGAGGTGTTGGTTATCCAGTAAAGGTTCCCGGGGCGGTGGTACCCATTCCTGCCTCCCAAATTGTAAAGGAGTTGATCCGGTTTTAAAGTTGTATTGTAAAAAACCTGACGAAATTACTCAATCCTCGAATTCTTCATAATTATAAGTAGAATTGCAATATTTTATACCAAAATATCACCGCTTTCGTACCTACATACTTCAAGTTTTTTAAAATTAGTTTTATGAATTTGTTAATATTCACTTTTATGTCTCCTGTGAAGTTTTCATTTTGTGGCTTGAAGGGTTTTATCAATCTCCAGTTGATATTATGTTATATATTATAATAAATTTCGTCGAATGGTGAAGAAAAACTTGTCGAAGAAAATGGAAAATAAAAATAATAGGGTTGATATTACTAATACTTTTTGCGTGTTTGTCCAAATCGGTACATTTAATAGTCAAAATACATTTCATAACCTTATAATTATTATTAGTTTTAAAATAATACGGTGTTGAAGTCTCACAAAAAGTGACCGAAGACCTCGAAAGTGCGCCATTTTGAATTAACTGTCCCTTCACGTACTGCAGCTTTTGATGTCGTGCATAATAAGTCCAATATGTTCTACCGTCAAACCAACAAAGCCCTTAAAACGTATTAATTTATATAGGACACAAAGCTCATTTTAGCTTGAACGAGGTTCAATGTAACTGTTGATTCCCGCCAACAACCTTACTTTCATAATCTAAAGATTGCAACATTTACTTGATGATATTTGCTGCATCGTATATTTGGAGCTGCATCCTTTTTAACAGAAATGCTTAATGATAGGTAGTAAGCTAGTAATGCCGTAAGTAAAAATGTTACATAAAGCAGATAAGCCAGTGTTCCCCGCTGCGAAATGGCGCGTTTCTTTTTACTTGGGGTGTTAAAATATGTTTTTAGTTGTAAAACCAGTTTCGAAAAGCCGGGTCCAAATGCTTGGCGAGCCTCGGCAAGCGTCCACAAGTCCCAACGTCTGGAGCGCGCGTTTGCGTAGGCTTGCAAGAGCTTGCGAGAGCTGGGGTTTGGTTTTTATCCAGTAAAGACTTTTTTTCCTCACGATAACATTAATGTAAAAGTAAATTCAGTCCAAGTAAATAATCACCTTCAGAAGGTAATAGTTATAAGGCCAAATGAGCCGTAAAACTAGTTAGTTAGAACATGAAAGGGCATTGCAAAGCCCTAGCGAGTTAGAGGATTACGAAAGAATCCGTAGAATCAAAAAAAAAAAAAGCTTGCCACCGATCCGGCGAGGTCGGATAATTTGGCCACAAGCGGCAAGCGCTCGGTCGCGCTCAGTCATAAATGAACTAATACCTAGATCGATATCTTCCGGCTTTTTGTTCCCAACTGGTTTCAACACATAAATATACCATTTCAACACTATTTTAACTGTCAAAATGAAAATTTTATTACTCTGACGTCACATACCATCGACAAGAATGGTGAAAAGTAAAAAAAAAAAAGGGTACTACCATAAACAATATAAATCATTACCCACTACCCAATTTATCAGCCTAAAAATTATTTTAAAAATAAAATATCCAAGATGTTAAAAGTATTTATTTATTAATCTACATATGTATAAATTCACAAAATAATATACAAACATATTTTAAAGGTGTTGAAAGATATTCATTACAAAGCAGTCTTTTTAGGATAATTTTATAGGATTGCTGATTTCCAAAAAAAAGATGTTCATTGTGATGTCTTATAAATAATAAATAAGAACAAGACAAGTAAGATAAATGAGGACAACAATTTCATCCTATATTGAGCATACTTTAAATATATGCATTCAGAGAGAGCCGGAAAGAAAATCTTCAATACTCGTAGCGATGCGTTCCGTTGCATTATTTTGTTGGGTGTATCTCAATTGACGCCTGGTCCCCGCCATTTGCAACTGCATTCTCCTCTTTCTGGGTGTTGAGTTGATAGTTGAGGGAGTTGAGACTTCCTCTTACCTAGAAAAACACAATATTTCAAACAAATTACCACATTATTCAAAACAAAAACCTATAATTGCACCGTGTAAAAAGGTAGTCCAGTTAAATGACCAACTTTACCATCATGCTGTTTCCGCAGGGGTAGGCAGAGAGGACAGACCACCAAACAACTCAATCTTGGCACACACTCCTTGCCTCGTTCACATTCATACATGGTTTCATACATGCTATTCTATTATTCTGACTCTTGACATGGCCCGACTCAAGAATCTGATTCACTTGGTCATGCCATGTCTTCCTCGGCTTCTTTTACCATTCACATTTGGAACGTGTACACTATTTTCCTCGTTCATTCGCTCTACATGGCCAAACCATCTGAGCGTCCCTTTCTTAACCTTACTCAGTATGCTTACATCAGCCTTGCATTCTATGCGGATCTCCACGTTTCTCACACGATCATGGATGGTTTTACTACACACATGCCTCAGGGATCTCATTTCTACAACATTCAATCTACTTTTTTCCTTCCTCTGCCAATTCAATGCCTCACTGCCATACATCAGGGCAGGTACCAGCAGTCCATTACAGACGAGGTGATTTTTCACAAAAACGGTGCTATACAAATCATCCAAATATTATTAAAATGTACTTATAAACGTACCCAATCTCTGATTTCATCATCTGCCTCTTCTTTGAAGTCGTTGATTTTGTCCTCGTCAAAGGTAAAGCTTGTGGAAGTCCTCCTTGTATCACTGATATTACATTCTGGTATTGATTATCAATTATTTTATCTAGAAAAACACAATATTGCAGGTCAATTATCACATTATTCTAAACAAAAGATACCAGACGCCGATTACCAAGCGAACGCTTACCCGGGATGCTTTTGAGGATCGAATTGCTGCTGCCGGGCTTCGTGACACTCCTTAAGTGGGTCGGTAACTTATGTCGAATTGAATCAATATCTTCACAGCCTTCGACACCGCAGTGATATCAAGGAATCATTTTCACAAATATTTACGCCGGCGTTGGGAGGTTAGGAATATTCGGTTCGAACAATGTGCTATCTCTATTTGACATATAATACCATAGATATCCTACTTAGATATACTACTCAGTTCTCAACAGTCTTTCTATGGAAATTTGGACCAATAAAATGATATGGTCATTAATCATACGTCACGACACAAAAAAGTTCGGAGTTATACCCCCCTGCGCTCAGTGGAACTTCCGAGCTAGCGGCGAATGCACGCTGTTTTTCCTCCGTGCGGTCTATGGTAATATAATATTACGAGACATATGAATATGAATGGCGTTTGAGGCGAGCCTGACTTATTAACATGTATAAGTACACAAATTGAATGCACTTACGTAATTTATTGCGACTGGATTTACCTAAAAAGTCAAAATAAATACATAATATTTTATTGATGATTTATACAATATTATAAACAATAAAAAATACATGATTTTTGTTAGAAAAACTTTTTTTTTGTAATACAAGACAATATGTATATTATATAAAGACAAGTGATCCTCGAGTTCGGGTCCCAATTGCGATCACTACCTTTGGAAGCGAAAACTTCTTTGGCACTGTTATGATTTGAAACTCGATGAAACGAAAAAGTCCCACTAAAAAGAGACAAAAATCTATAGGATTTAGCCTGCGATATAATGTCTCCTCTTTGTGCGGTGATTCGTAGCCTCCCCACTCTTTTCTACCTTAATTTTCTGAAGGTTTCACTTTACCGCGTGTGAGCTAGACATTGTATTTTTCTGTCTTGTTCTTTTTCATATTTTTATTAGTATTATCTTCTTCAATGGTATAAAAAATATATTTTCCCCTTGTCTTTTGTTTCACGTTAAAATAAAGGTGAAAGGCCAACTCAGAATGAAACAAACTCAGAAAGGTCATGATAAAAAATTGATTAAGTTAGGTTAGGGTTACCGGCTATTTTAAAATTATTTTTTCGTAGCTTTTAATGACCTCTCGGAGGTGTTTCTCAGTTGGTTTTATTCTGAGTTGGCATGGAACCAAAATAAAAATAGATTAACGCAAACATAGTTTAGCCTAAGTAGACGTCCGCCGCGCTTGGATGCTCCGAACACACTGGCGCGCTCGCAAGTGTGTGGAAGCCAGCCATTCGTTTGCCAGAGCTTGCCTGAGCTTGCGGCAAGCCGTTTGTCGCAAGCATGTAGCGGTACCAAAAGAATATTATTTTGACATTTGATTCAAACCGCTTCGAGCCGTCGCGTCGCGTGCTTTCGATTTAATACAACAGAAAACGGTTAAAACCGTTAAAATACAGTTATTAAATAAAGTTAAAATGTGTTGTGAAGTTAACAATATGTTTAAAAGTAGTTTAAATTGGATTCTAATAGGAATATGGACCATGTTATTGGCTGAATTTGCAACTTCCCTCACAGGTAAACTGGTTTATACTAATAAATAGTCACTAATCACTTCCTTATAAGTTCTCGACGGGCTAGGCAGAAAATTCGCCATATTGAATCATAAACAAGTCAATAAAATTAAATAAAACAATAACCTTGCGTATACATTGTTAAATATTTCATACAATAACGGTGCTTTTAACTTTTACTCCAGTTAAATGAAAGACAATGACGGATAAACTTAATTGGATGATGATATGAAATATTCTTGTAAGAAAAATTACCTTAATTTAATTAATTATTATTAATTTAAAAATATTTTTTTTAAATAAATATGTACTTAATGAAATTTGTCGACTGTTAATTTTATTAAAACGATTATACTCTTGTAGGATAATATTTAAGATTGAAAAAATAATGATATTTTTTTAATTAGCCGATTTTTTTTTTCACAAGTTTCAGAAAGCTTTTGTTCCTGATGTCCAAAATCGTAATAGTTTTATATAATTTAAATGCATTAGTGGTTTTTATAAATTCAATCTTTGCCAACACAACAAAAATGAATTGATTGTTCCTTTTTTAAAAGATTTATTTAATTTACATAAACTCATCTCAGGAGGTCAACAGGAAAAAAAATCCCTCAGGTTCTAAGTACATATTCTCTTCAAATGTGATTTCAAACGATTCTTTTCGATTTTTTGTATTTCTTGGGAATTAACTATTTCTAGACATTTTGTTTTGATAGATACTTTTCATTACTTTTCATCCCGAAGGTCGCGGAATCGAATCACGGCGTGGCAAATAAATTTTATTTGATTAATTTTTATTATTTCACAATTAATTAATTAAAATAATATATAGTATTTGCGGCACGTTCTAGAGTGGAAGATACTCCCAGTATCGCCCTGGTGTGAGACCACCATTCAGAATTGAAACGTTGCTAGATATGGCTTTTAGCCGTGTTTGGTGACCAGATCTGAATAGCTAGGTACTTCCCCACCTTCCTCTTCACTATCTCCTTCCCCTCCCCACTACCTTCAGCCTCACAACATACCCCAATCAGGATGGCATAGTCTCACTGGCTCCAGACGGGAACAGTTGGGACTTGGGACTCTTGTGCGGTATTCATATAAAAAAAAAACGTGCTTTAGACTTTAAACCACACGACTGAAGTAAAACTTCACTAACTTCACACTTTTCGTAACGCTCTCGTCACGCATTCACCAGCTTACTCTTCAAGTCAAGCGTGCGTAAAGACCCGACCGTTCGTCTCGCCCGATCACACTTTTCGTAACGCTCTCGTCACGCATTCACCAGCTTACTCTTCAAGTCAAGCGTGCGTAAAGACCCGACCGTTCGTCTCGCCCGATCACACTTTTCGTAACGCTCTCGTCACTCATTCACCAGCTTACTCCCCAAGTCAAGCGTGCGCAAAGTAGTTTTACTTCAAAAATAAAAATAAAATTGTTATTAAAAATCACACCTACCACCACCACCCAATTAAATCTAATAATTTCTGTACATGTATACATTTTTAAAGTTTGTTTTAAGTTTGTTAGTAAATGGCATTGATGTGTCGAAACCGGTAGCAGAAAAAATAAAATGTACATTAAAAGTTAAACTCTTCAAAACAAAAAGTTTATTTTTGAGTTTAATTGCCGGATGGGTACCTCCTATTTTTTTTACAAAATTTTAAACCCCAGGTAGGTGGGTACTATTGCCAATGGAACTATAATTTGAAAAAAAAAACGCGGACCTAGGTACCTACTTACCTACCTGGAGTTTTTTTCAGTTTATTGTAATGTTGTACCTGAGCGACGATGGTTTTTTTAGACCAGAAAAAACACATCGACGTTTCTCGGCAGAGCATCACTATAATTTTGTAGGTACCTACTTAATAATATTAATATGACTGTTGGTATATCTGTTTTTCCTGACATTTTAAATATATCTATTCGATGAAGCAAACCTTTCGTGATGATCGGAGTGAAAACTAAAATAATAACTCAATTATAAAGCGAAAAATTTATATGTGTTACCCCTGGCGTCATGAAAATTGCACAGCGTTTTCTCTTCGGAATTTCTAAATCAATGCAAGTTATTTGCATCTAGTTATCTCATAAGTTACAGAACTTTTAAATTGTTTATTAGAAAATTTTCAACTGCTAACAAGAAAAAAATAATTCGAAAAGATGTTAACAATTCATGAATATCACCGTTCGGAAATTATTTATATTCATACACACATTATTACAGACAACATAAAATAATAAAACATACATACGTTAATACCTAGGCTCCTTTATAAAAAAAAAACGACAATAATACCACAGAGGAGATCCAGAAGCGCATAGTGAACGCAAATCGCTGTTATTTCCGCCTACAAAACCAAATAAAATCCAGAGCGCTGTCCAAATACACCAAGATATTAGTGTACAAAACACTTATCAGACCAGTACTCACATACACAGCTGAGATTTGGGTACTAACTGAGAGGAATGAGCGAGCACTGGAGGTTTTTGAAAGGAAAATTTTGAGACGTATCTTCGGACCGGTTTTAGAAAATGGATTTTGGCGCAGACGTTACAATAATGAGCTATATACTCTGCAAAACGTCACAAAATTTATTAAACTGGGAAGGCTTCGGTGGCTGGGTCATGTAGAGAGAATGACCGAGCATCGAGCACCAAAGTCCCTCTGCTGAACTTAAGACCGATAGGGCGAAGGAGCCTGGGAAGACCAAGATTAAGATGGAGCGACAACGTCCTCAAAGATATATCTACCTTGGAGCTTCTAATCTGAAGAGAGATAGAAATGAGTGGAGGAAGACTCTTGAGAAGGCCAAGACCCACCAGGGGTTGGAGAGCCAAGAGTGATGATGATGATGATGATGACATACGTAATACATCAATATACGAGTATTCAACTGTAATTCATAACATTTGGGGATTTATTTATTTTTTGTAGGTTTTTTCATTATTATTTCAGCGCCCTTGAGGTGATTCAGCGCCCTTGAGGTGATTTTTCGCGAAAACGGCGCTATATAAATTAGCCAAATATTATTATTATTATGTCTATGTTTTTTCATTATCGCCTTTATTATTGTATTTAATAAGCTTTGTTGAGCATCAAATGGACGACCAAAATAGGAACTTACGAATGACCAATTTTTTTTTACACTCACTTGTTGCCACAATATCCATAAGCGACGCCTCTGGGTGCACAGTACATTTGCACAATTGCACATTATACCTGTGTACCTACGCCCCTTCTCCTTAATTGCCCTAGGTCACTAAATCTCAGCAAGTTAAGAAAACAGAATCGGATCTGTATCATATATAAAAATGTAAATAAATTAATAGATACAAATATATAGATACATATTTCGCACCCCGTGCAGAAAGTATAAATTAATGGTGCCCTCCCTGTACCTTCATTACTATTGGTTTTGTCTTGTCTTGCAAGTACCCCTCTGGACGCAGAAAGTATAGATTAGTGGGCCCTCCTACATTATTATTGGTATTGTCTTGTCTTGGAAGTACCTATCTGGACGCAGAAAGTATAGATTAGTGGACCCTCCTACATTATTATTGGTATTGTCTTGTCTTGCAAGTACCTATCTGGACGCAGAAAGTATAGATTAGTGGGCCCTCCTACATTATTATTGGTATTGTCTTGTCTTGCAAGTACTTATCTGGACGCAGAAAGTATAGATTAATGGTGGCCTCCTACATTATTATTGGTTTTGTCTTGTCTTGCAAATATCTATCTGGACGCAGAAAGTGTGGCCTCCTGCATTATTATTGGTTTTGTCTTGTCTTGCAAGTACCTTTCTGCACGCAGAAAGTACAAGTATATAAATGGTGCCCTTCCTGTACCTTCATAATTATTGGTTTTTTCTTGTGTCGTAAGTACCTATCTATCTTCACGCAGAAAGTATAGATAAATGGTGCCCTCCTACATTATTATTGGTTTTGTATTGTCTTCCAAGTAGGTACCTATCTGCACACAGAAAGAATAGATAAATGGTGCCTATTAGTTTTGCCTTATCTTGCAAGTACCTATCTGCACACTCTTTACTTTGCCTTTGCTGGATTCTTCAAATTTGTATGTGTTTTTCTTTGAATTACTCCATTTCCTTTTTTTCTTTTATGGATTTTCACTGTTCTTGTGTTTATCTTTGGATTACACCACCTTTACATTATTGTAATTTGTTACTACGTTGAATTTGTAGAAATAATATTTCGTAGAAATAATATTAAATAGGTAATGACATTTCTTTAATTGACCCTTGATAAACAACATGTGAAATAAATTACATAATCAAAATCAAATAAAAATTAACCTTTAAAAATTAACTGCATAATAATTTTTAAATCTGGAGAAATCATGATTCTTTACTCTCGTCTACCCAAGTTTATTTGAATGGAAAAAAATGCATAACTATTCACTTATCTCGGCAATTTCAAACTGTGCTTTGATAATGTGGTTTTCACATGTTGTCAGACGGCATTGCATATCAATTAACACCGAACACTGAAGTCAGGGCCGGCCCTGAGCCAAAAGGCGCCTGGCATAGTCCTGAATTTGTCAATAGGCCATATAGGCCGCGGCCTGGGGGCGGCAGCCTACAAGTGAGTGATTATGATTGGTGGCAACTTCTAAGGAGGGAGAAGAGGCGCAAACAAAGTGGCCTATACTTATAAAAAGTTTAAATCCATCAGAGGCCTGGCGCTACTTAAAACCTCAATGACGCTGTGTTATGATACGCTCAGGGCCTTGACTAATTGGCTCTTTGGCGCAAAAATAAGTCGACACCCGGAGCGGACTGTTCCAATTATGCCTGCGCAGGACCGCCCTTGTTTAAAGTTGCTGAAGGAAAATAATTTTCCTCTGGGCCTATGTCATCTGAAAATACTGTGTAGAGGGTCTTTTTTAGGAGAGGCGGAGTGAAGACCCATGTTGTAGAAGGAAGAAAACACAGAGGCCGGCAAATCATTCCATAGTCGAGCTGTTCTCATACAACAAACATGTCAACCATGTACATATCTCCACAGTACACAAAAATACCGTCTGGGGGGGGGGGGGGGGGCACGTGTCCCCGTATGTTGGGCGCATAACATATGTTGGGCGCACTTTTGACGTGTTTCCCGACTATGCACCGGTGCCGAAGGGATCAATGTAGTAATACCGGTAGAACAAGGACAGCATACCTACCTGACGCCTGTGCTCTAAAAATTGCAATCTGCTTGTTAAGATTGGGGAATCTATCAAGACCGCCCGGTTCTGCACATAGTCAATGTTTTTTTCAGATAGCTGCCAAATTCATTAGCGAGGCGTAATTGCGATTTGTACGGGGTCAGCAGTTGTGCACTATCTGCGGTCCCTGTACAGTTCGCCCAAGTAAAATATGGTCATAATAGAAATGGGAATGGTGTCCACAAGCATTTTGAAAGAAATTAACATAATCCGATTGCTTTTTACTTCATTCTACACAAATATATTCAGTTTCATATCCACAAACCTGCAGTTGATTCGGCCCTGAGCGGAGAGGAAGCAAGCCGACACAGTACCTACTTCTCGAGTGGGATTTAACTGTTCCCACACATGTGTTTGTCCAACGGCCCAATTCCATAAACGCCCGGCTATCGACCTCCTCTTTTAATATAATATAATTCACTGAAGAAGAAGATTTTGCTAATAAATCTGAACGAAAACATGAAGAACAAGTCACAGAAAAATAAGATAACGGTCTCAACTGGGACTCGAACCCAGGATCTCTCGTCTTAACTGATAAAGCGCTTCAACCAACTCGGTCATTGAAACCTCAATAAAAATAATTGGGCGGGTTTTCATTCGGCTTCTCCCAGTTTAAGTGTTGGTGACCATTTTATAAATTCGATAGGAACTGCTTCTAAAAATAGCCGGTTCCTCGGATCCAGTGATAGCTAGTCACCGGGTAAAGAAACCGCGACAGGCAATGACGTCATATATAATATATAAAGGCGTGGTAAAAATCACAACGTGGTATTATTATTCACAACTGCCAATTACATGGTATGTAACGTAGTATCACAAATTCCAGATACAATAATATTCATATAATCGTCATTCTCTCCATACCCGGAGAGATAGACGAAAGTATCGATCTAATAGTACTTAAGCCTGCCATCCGACGCTCCTCACGCTATCTGTTAACGTAGGTGGCGCCATCTTTTCGCACTGCTTTAATACGGTTCTATTACAAAAGTTCATTTGTAACTCACTCCACGTACGAAAACGGTTTTCAGTAAGGCGCGGCGTCAGTGTTGTATTCGTAGTCGGATTATGAAATTTCATCCGTACAGACGCTAGGCTATTAATACTGTCAGATTCTGAATTTCATAGGTTCCGCGTGGGCATGGCATATCACTGATAAATCCGTTGTGAGTTGTTGTGACCTCATTCATTCTCAGAAACAGTTTTATTCAATATATAAAATGAATGTTCCTTTATTTGTCCCTTATCAGTTCCTTAAGAGGGTATAACCAGAGAAAACCGGAAATATGTCATTTTTAAATGAAATTTTAGACGAATCGACTCTTTTCCACAAAAAATTATAAATTGATTTCGAAAGATTGTTTGTTATTTTATCTAATGAACGCATGTTTTAAATTTTGAGAAAAAATGTTAATTTTTAGTATAATAAGGTTATACCGTAGGTCGTTCGTAGATTTGTTAATTTTTTAAACGAAAAATCTTTATTTACAAGCCATATTATTTCATACCATGTAATCATACATTATTGGTTATCTAGTAAACGCATGTTTCAAAATTTTAATTTTAGTTCAAATAAAATCATTACAAAAATATCCGAACACTTATTTATGGCGAAAATTTTTCTACTTTGTCTTTCTGTTTACGGTCTTAGAAATTAATATATTTAAGATTTTTTTTACATTCTTATTTTGCTTAGACATAATTGAAAAATGATAAAGACGTATGATCAAAAAATAATTACAAAAAGTACACAATTTAAATAGTTTTATCATCACGTCTTTCAGCATTTTTGGATGTAGGTATAAATTAAAGCAAATTGGAATGAAATAAAATCGTTATTGAGTTATAATTTTAAAAAGCTGGTACGGAGAATAATTAATCTTTCTCATTGGAACCGCCCTGTACGATGGTAAGAACATCTTTCGACGAAATCTGGATTTTCGGCCGCTGGCTGGTTAAAGGCCCTTAACCATTCAACCGATTGCGATAAAACTTTGGTGAGTTGTTGTGCGCACGCCCGCGAATGTTTCTATGCATATATTGTATATGTTTCTATTTGTATAGGGAAGGAGGGAGGGGGGAAGCGTAACGAAGAAAGGGGGTTTTCACGGGAGGGGTGACGAGGGAGGTAAGGCAGAGAAGGTGGAAAAGGAACGCGGGAGGGTAACGCGTGGAGGATGGGGGGAATCGCGGGACGAGGGGACGCGGGAGGGTGAAGATGGGGAAGGTGAAAGGGGAACGCGGCAGGAAAAGGGAACGCGGGAGGGGAATGTGGGCGGGAACGAGAAAGGATACGAAAGGACAAACATTATTTTTCTTTATGTGGATTTGCAACGCATGCCGGATACTCGCTCTAGAAGCTCTCAGTGGTAGCCGATAGTTGATTGGTGAGACCTCGAGACAACGCAGAGATGAGGGGAAGGAGAGGGGGGGGGGGAGAGGTTTGATTCATTATGAGTGTCTGCGTTACTGCGCACTCCTTCAAGGTCTAATTAATTATTTAAACGGTCGATTAAATAGATTACATAACTGTGGAGGATTTGCATCACCACCAATGTTTTCCAACGGCTGCAGTCGCGCCCGGACTTAGAGGCCCAAATCTACTTGACACTTGAGTTCAGTTCCCCCTTTTTTGGAAATTTACTCTGCTTTTTTGGGAATCAAAATTTATTATTATTATTTGTATGAGTTCAATTTTGTACTGGGGATGTGTCACAACCTACTAGAATTTTTTTTTCTTCAAATCTACAAAAAAAAATTCTTCCGCATGTCGTCACTGGTCATTCAGCCGAGTAACCGCCCAAGCTCTTACCCTCTTACCCCGCCCCCAAACTGTCCAACAACTTATATGTTTTATGTTTTTGTAGAAAAAAAAAACATTAAAAATGTCACCGGATACAATTGACTTTAACTAGTTAAAGTAAAGTAGGTCCCTTAACACTCTGTAGGTATTGTTTATTTGTTTTTCTTTTTTAATACGGTTTTTACTAAGTAGGTCAGTAGAGACATGTTGTAAGTTGAAAGTTGAACAATGGCGTAAGTAGGAGTTAGTCGCATGCCGTCCGTAAAGCGGGAAAAACTAAGAAAAACTAAACAAGAATAAATAATAGAAAACAAATATAAAAGGCCACAAATTAGTGATTTTTAATTTTTTTTCAACAATCGTGTTGCCTTCTTGCGGGTCCCCGGGCTAGGTGCCAAAATGGTACACATTGAAAACAAAGGACTCGCAAAATAATATGACAATTGTTTCGATTTTTTAGATGTCCTTTAAATTTTTTTTTCTTCAAAATCTAATAATTTTTCTTACTTCCACGTATCATCACTGGTCATTTAGCCGAGTAGCCAACCAAACCCTCAGCCTGCGCCTAATTGTCCAATACCTCTGATTTTTTTATGTTTTTAGTTGAAAAAAATATCATCAAAAATTTCATTTACATTTTTTACTTCGAATAATGTCAGGAATCACTGGTTAAAGTAAGTCAAGTACGTCCCTTAACACCATTCATCGTTGTAAGCTGAACAATAGCGTAAGTACGACTAAGTGGGGTGCATATACAATTATTTATTTATTTATTAGTACATGTTACATGATTAATTAATTTATTTGAGAATATACATTAGGTCACCATACTAGGCAGCTAACTGTATCATGGTTATCCAATAAATTATCTATATTATCTGAGTTAATAGCTTAGGGAACAAATGCGTTAGTTTCCCACCCTGGCCTCGGAGGTTCAATCCTCTGCCTAGCCAAGCACGTCATTCCACAAGAAATATTTTCCGCATATAGTTTACAAAAAACAATATGTGTGCAGTTCCCAAGCGGTACAAGTCAAACCTTCATAAAACTAAAGTAGACAATAGGGGGGAGGCTACGAAGCACCGCACAAAGAAGAGAAAGATTATTCTATCTCATTCTCTTGCAGGCTGAATCCTGTAGATGTATTATGTATTTGTCTCTTTTTAGTGACGCTTTTTCGTTTCATCGAGTTTCAAATCACAACAGTGCTTCACTTCAAAAATCATGTGTGCAGTTCACATGCAGTAGAAGTGAAACCTTCAGAAAACTAAACTAAGAAGAGAAAGTATCAGGAGTAGGATAATTGTAGGATTTGTTTGTAATAATATTGTTACCAAATTATTTTTAATTTTATTCCACGAAGCACCGCACAAATAGGATACCGATTAGTCTATCTTATTCTCTTGCAGGCTAAATCCTATAGATGTACGTGTTTGTTTCTTTTTTTGCCGCTCGTTTCCGTTTCATCGAGTTTTATATCACAACGGTGCTAAGGAAGATTTCAATTCAAAAATTTCTTTTCATTTTGAGGCAACGAGTCTCCCACAGTTCTTGCATCATTGGTCCGATGCGATGTTGACCAAATAACTTTACTCTATAGATATGATGGTTATGCTTTTGCCAAATGTTCGCCGTCGCCCGTCAAGGTTTCTATCAATGTTTTCTTTAAAAATTCGTTACAGCAAGTGTTTTTACTGATGGTTTAAAAAGCTACAGTTGATCGCCACCGTTTGGTTTTTATACACGTTTAATAGTTCGGTACCAAAGCAAAATGTAGTGAGTAGTTTATTTAACGAACCGGAACGTTAACGTTTAGAATATTTTGACAATTTAGATTTAGGTAGATCACGAACCGGAATATAGTTACGGATTTACAGAAATTTTAAAGAATCTCTTTCGTAGTTTTTAAAAAAATTCAAAATTCGTACGTATTTCGTTAGTACTTAATAATATTTTCGCTTTGCAATAAAATCCATATAAATGGAATATTTGTGAACGTATCCGAAAACTAAAAACTGTTTTTGAAAGGTGATGAAATACGCTTTCAAATTGTATTATTAGAAATAACCATATAATTTTTAAAATACAAAAATTTTTAATGCAAACTTTAAAAAGTTTAAAAAATGGCTCACCTTACCAAAATTACTGACAACGAAAAAAATACCCACACACACACATATTTTATTAGACAAATGATGCATATAAACTTTATTGTCACCTCACTTTTTTGTCGTTTCATAAATTTAGGAAACATTTACTCAAGAAATACAACAAAACTGCAAATAATATGTTAACTTTACAAAAAAGACGCACATTGTCAGATCTGTTGTTTCTGTATAACCTGCTAAATAATAAAATAGATAGTCCTGAATTGCTATCCGTCATTAGTTTAAATGTCCCAATGAGGCGTACCAGGCGCACTTCCCTTTTTCATATTGAAGCATTAATGCACTAATGCAGCAAGTAACTCACCAATTACTCGCGCAATCACAACTTATACCCACTACGGAAAATTTGGTTTTAAAATGACAAAGTTTGCAAGTGAATTCCAATGAACTCAAAGGATTGGACAAAGGCATCAGATCAATGAGAGGCGCACACAACATAAGATCCACTTCACTTTTATTTATATTTTAGTTAATGGGGAAGATGTTTATCTTACCTTGGATAGTCATCCGTCAACATAAATAATGAAACTTGGAGAGCATAAAAATCTTTTGCATAAGCTTTTATGTTCTTTTCCAGTCGGCCTTTATTCGTTATTTTCAGGATTTGTTTATTTATGATGGCATAACTGGCTTGGGTAGGGGTGTTCACAGGGTGCTACTAATTGTTTCTGATTTCGGTTTGCAGCACTCGGAGGCTAGGTGTTGCGATGCCCCGGAACTCGATATTTGAAGAGTTGACGGACATGGATCGCAAGTGATCTCGTCTTATAGTCCAGTCAGTGGGGAGTTTTACCTTGCAAAAGGTCATGTAGTGGCGATTTTGATATATGTTGTTTAGTTTGAGACTCTAAAGAAGAAAAAAAAAGTTTTCGACCACATTTAAACTACATTTAGACATTTTCCATGATTCCTTGCAAATATACAAAACTAATTTAAGTATTAAATTTCATATTTTAATACATATTTTAAATTAAAGTCCCCCGCGTCGTCTGTCTGTCTGTCTGTTCGCGATAAACTCGAAAACTACTGAACGGATTTTAATGCGATTTTCACCAATAGATAGAGTGTTTCGTGAGGAAGGTTTAAGGTTTAGGTATGTAATTTGTCAAGGATTTGTGTAAATTGGTTGAAACATAACGATAATTGTTAGAAGTGTCGGAAAAAGTCAAGCCGCCTGGTAGCTTTCATCGAAAACGCTGCCTAATCCTTTTGGGATATAACAAAACAATGCATGGTGGGATATTCCTCTTTTATAGATCTACAAAAAAGTCGGCGAAGGCATATATCTATCTTTTACGGATTGCTTACTATACCCATTCTATCTTCTAAAAAAATGGTCACGTACATTGCGGTAATTGAAAAGTTATTTAGACGGATGCAGTATTAATCCTTATTAACTTAAATACGTTAGTTACCGCAAGCATTTCATGCAAATTATTATAATCTTTCACACCATCTCTATGTATTATAAATTAAAGTCCTCCGCGGCTGTCTGTCTCTTCGCGATAAACTCAAAGACGGCGGTGGTTATAAAGGTTGGATAACCTCTAGTAGATGACGTTGTGTTTTATTAGCCACAGCAACACGTGGCCGGGTCAGCTAGTATTATATATTTAAACATTTCACTCAAACTTAATCAGTCAATTACAATTCAATGAGCAACTAATTCTTGATTTTTAAATGCCTCTTTATGTCCCCCCCCCGTCCCTTTCATTCTTTTTATTATTATTATTACTTGTTAATTCACTAATTAAATTTTAAAACCCGTTATTACATACGTCAGGCGTAACTATGAAATGACATTCTATGACTTACGTAATAGGTACATAACCATGTAAAAATTTAACATCTTATAACTTGTATTATAATGTACTGTGTATGTCTTAAGATGAATATACACGTGCAATCCTATTTAGATTACTCTTTACGACAAATCGGCTTACAGTATGAACATCAAAAAATATGCTACGGATAAATCGAAGCTTTAAATAGCTTTTCTATGTATCGGAATTACCACCAAATATAAGCGTAAACCACCAAAAATAAAGTTTTTTCACGACTTAACTTGAAGTAATACAAGAAACAATTTTTAAAAAATACCCCTTTATGGCTAAGATTATTTTTGAGGTTTTCCATGTTCTAACTTTTTTTGTTTTTATAAAATTATGCATAAAATAAATAAAAACCACTTTTTCGCTTACTTGCCTCGTGCAAAAAAACGATCGATTTTAAAATTTTGCAGGCATGAGATTGGAAATATTTCTAGCGTTTATATCCCTCTTAATAAACAAATAAACAAAATAAACAAAAAAAATCTCTAAAAAATACAAAGTTTATTTTTTTTTTTAAATTGCGGTGGGAAACTTTGGTTTCATAAAGGTGTTCATTTTGATTATATTGTGGTTATCTTTCAAATTTGAATCGTGTTATTTTCTCTTTCTAATGACGTTTAGACTAAACGTCTGACTATGTTAGTAAGGGAGACACAATGATTTCTATGAGACCTGTCAGCTGGGACAAAAAATATGGTCCTCCTTTGATTAAACAGTTTTAGTCTGCGATTTTGACCTTGCCTCGAGAGGTTGAGGGTTCAATTCCCGTCGCATTCGTAAAAATATTTTGCTACTCCTTATATGGTTACTAAAGCTACAACTTAGGCCCTCATATTTCAAATGGTAAGGCGTTGTAAACAGCTTCAACAATTTTTATGATAGTTCTGTGAACAGTTGTATATCTCGCATCTGAAAAAAGGATGTTCTAATTTTCTTTTAAGTATTTAATAAATCAAAACGAAGATTTCCTGTGAAATCGGGAATTAGGTACCTATTTAAATACCTGCTTACTTAATTATAAACCACGCAACATATATTTTACGTAATGTTTTTTTTTTATTTCAAATAAGGAATTATACAATTTGTTCCAGGAAACTTCAATATCTCAATGACAATTCTTTTTTTTTCAAACTTTTTTTAGGCAGGGAGATACCATAATGTTGAAAAAAAAATGCGAAAAGGAAAATCCAAATAAACCATAGTCGAAGTTAGCATCTATTCAAAGTAAGGCTTTTTGAATAATAAAATGGATGGTGCAGATTTTAGAAAACGTAAACGAAGCACACAAATAATTTTATAGAGAGATAAAATACCAAACGATTTCGCTACGCTCAGTCGATAATTTTATACTGCACAATATCTATATATTGGAATATAGAATCTCGGTTTCTTGGAAAAGGAAGGGAGAGGGGAGATAAGTAAGGCTTTAGAGAACCTAGTAGCCTGTTTTCTATGTCATTTCAAGCAACTTAATAGAAGTCTCTAACTAGGGCAATACTGAATACTGAGAATATCTTGCACTCCGTAATGAGTTGAAAATCCCTTTTGAAAATATATTTTTAAAGTAAAACTTCTTTACGCACGCTTTACTTGAATAGTATCATTTTGGTTTTTTCGGGGTGCAGAGAATTTAATCTCTATTTCTCGAGAACTGAGGGTGTAAATGTACCTGGGGGATGGTTTTTTTCTACCCGAAGTGTGGGCTGCCTATAGCAACGTATAGGGCTTTAATACTATTTTTTTTGTATTTTGTATTTTTTTTTTGGCTCCAGGTATTAATAATTTTTGTATGTATTTTTTGATTTGTGATGATTTTTTGATTTGTAATACTATATTTTTTGTATTTTTGGTTGCATTTTATGTTTTTTATTTGAGTCCACACTTCAAAGGGGGAAGGTAATGGAGATGGGATAGGGGAAGATTGGATTTTAGACAAGCTGTGGTTATAGGAAGTTTTGCATAGAAAGATTTGACCAATTCTGCCATATGTTTTTTCAGGGGTGGGATATTTGTATCGGAGTTAATAATTGAGTTACGGACAAACCAGGGACTTTTTGTAAAATTTCTAAGTGTGAAATTTTGTTACGATTCGAGTTTGTATTTGTTTGGTATTTCCTGTAAGAGCGTTATGAAAAGTGTGATCGGGCGAGGCGAACGGAAGTTGAGAGGGAGATATAAGTTAGTGAAGTTTTACTTCAGTCGTGTGATCTAAGGCACACTCGTTTTTTTTATTATTTATTTAAATTGTTATGAGAAGAGTTATAATAACAGAAGAATATGTATTTGACAATTTATGAAAGAGATTGAAGTAAGAAGACAGAGTTGTGTGGCAGTCTATTCTCTCTGTCTATCCCTGCGTGGAAAAGGCGTTATGGATAATTAGATAATTTGTGTTTTAAAATTGTTTATGTAGCTTCCAGATTTATCAAAATTAAATCCGATATAACCGGAGCAGTAGGTAGAGACGTAACGGCTGAGCTGTATTTACCCGGAACGCTGTTTACAACTATTCAGGTACAGTTAAATCTAACCACAGCTTACAAGAGGAAAAACAATTACCAAAACAATATTTTCAACTTACCGTTAAAGCTATACTTTCTAAAAAACAAATAAACTCAACACAAATGATAAATTCTAACGGAAATTTCGTGGTTTTGACAAATTTCCAGATCGTAAATGCGACATTGCGGTTACCGTTATCGTTGTTTGTACAAAGATAAATGCATTGAAATTGACTAGCCTAAATTTATAAAACACTCGAAAAGACATTATATCTGATTTTACGCCTTATTTCATTTTAATAAATGGCAAGCGAGGTCTACCGTGTGTTAACAAAAGCTAGAAATTTTATAAAATGGAACTAATTTTTTTCATCAAACTGATTTTAGAAGAATTTTTTTTTAGATTCATTTGTGAGGTTATGTTTGTCTTCCGAATCTGACAGGTTGAATGGACATGAATAAGGGTATACGCTATGACATTCACATGGGAGGGGGTATTATATTTTATAGTTGTATTTTCCAGGAATTTAATCAAATGAATACTATTCTCTATTTCCAACGCAATACTGAGGCCGTTAGGGTGGGGGGGGGGTATAACGCGGGTGCGGTGGGTGGTAAGGTGGGGGTGGGGGGGGGGGGGGGGGGGGGTTATTAAACCCCAAAAACCCCCCTTATAGCCCGTGACCTTAAAAAATTACATACTATCACAGTACATTTTTTGAAACTTTTTATAAATGCTAAAAGAGTTGATTTTTCCACGCAGTTTTCGTTTTTTTATCCAACATATAATAAATGGCTTAAACATCTATATAGGATATATATTGATAACTAGCTTTTGCCCCGGGCTTCTGACGCGCCACTCGCCCCCCCCCCCCCCCCAACCATACCCGTTACATTCATTTTTCAAACAGCTCGCATGAAAATAATTAAAACGTAACAATCAATCACGCGCCGTAAATTTTAACTATCTCCATAGTAACCTAAACAAATAACAAAATGACAGCGCACGTCAAACAATTACTTAGCAACGCTTCGCTTTTTGCCTGGATAATAAACATATAATAAATAATTTCATAACGCCAGAGCTTACCAATATATATAGCCTATAGTACTCGCAAATAATGCAGCTTTCTATTAGTGAAAGAATTTTTTAAATCCGTTCAGTAGTTTTTGTGTGAAAGAGTAATACAAACTTTCGCTTTTATAATATAAATTTTTGCAAAATATGTTTATTTTAAAATGTTAATTTGTATCCCATTTCAGTAATTCTAATTTCTATTTCCGTTTGACATTAAAGTGAAAATATTCTCACAAATCAAAGTGTTTTTTTTTTTACATTAACTCCACACAGGAGGCCCTGAGGAAAATAATTTCCCTCAGGGCCTATGCCATCTGGGATGCTGTGTGGAGGGTCTTTTTGAGGAGAGGAAGGAATGAACATTGGTCTCGAAGAGACCCATGTTGTAAGAAGGAGGAAACACAGAGGCCGGCAAATCATTCCACAGCCGAGCTGTTGAACACAAGAACGAGTCGAAGAAACGACCCGTTCTCATGTGACAAATGTCAACCGTGTACAAACGTTGGGCACGCGTTTGGCGTGTTTCCCGACTATGCACCGGGAAACACGCCAATACCGGTAGAACAAGGATAGCATTCCCACCCGACGCCTGTGCTCTAAAGATTGCAATCCGTCTGTTAAGATGGGAGAATCTATCAAACGGACCGCCCGTTTCTGCACAGAGTCGAGGTTTTTCAGGTATTTTGGAGCTCCAGACCAGAGATGGCTGCCAAATTCAGCCGTAGGGCGTACTTGTGATTTGTACAGGGTTAGCAGTTGTGTACTATTAAAGTATCTGCGGGCCCTGTACAGTACGCCCAGCTTTTGGGAGGCTAACTTTACTCTGGCTTCGATGGAGTGTTTTCAAGTAATATTATTTAATTATTTTTCCTTTCAACCATCTTGGTGTTAGCATTTAAAACCATTTAAAACATCGCACCGCTCTCCATCGTAGTCTAGTAATTGTCGACAGTATGTATGAGTATACCTGATAACTCGCTCGTCCATTTGATTAGTCATACACCTCCAAAATCGAAATGGCAGTAAATTTTGAGTTTACAGTTATATGTAAAAGTGTACCCTCTATCTGGTACAATACTCTTAAACATTGATTACTCATAAACACCACCAAATCAATTATAGTGCAGAAAAACTTGTAGTCAATAAAAAAAAAAAGTTTTCTCGGTCACTAGTAGGATATTTCAAAGTGTCATACTAATGTACCGGACAGTTATGCCTCTCGGTGTTATTTTATAGCATATTTAATATGTAAAACACAGACACGTGTCAATAATATTTGTTGTTATTTTTTTAATTGATAAACTAACGTAAATAAAGTTGGTTGTTTTCAGGTGGAAAAAATATAATAAACAGTAATTATTGAATGAAACACTAGTATATATTGAATTATTTGGCGGGTATTTGATAAGCCCCCATAGCTCAGTGGTCAGAGCACCTGACCGGCAATCAGAGGGACACGGGTTAAGCCCCGTTGGCGGCAAGTATCTTTTCTCGGAAGATTTTTCAATGTAGATGAGTGTTTCAGGCTGATAATTATTGCTTATAATAATTGTTAAATAATATTTGGTTTGTGGTGAATATACGAATATTGCTTTCTCATTATCTCAATATTTTGATGTTTAGCAAAACGGAGTATATTTACCTAGTATTTAAAGATGTCTGGACGATCTAATTATTGACTTTTCTTAGCGGGTTTTTATCTTGTCCGTACGTCGATATATTTTCTATCAATGATTCACTTGTTTTATTGTTAGTTTGTATTATCTATAATAGATTGTAGTCGATAATATGGGTCTCTCTTTCAACATGGGCCTCTTCAAGAGACAGGTTTGCTCTTTCATTTCCACAAAAAGACCCTCCAGACAGGATCCCAAAAGACCTCCAGAGAGGAAAAAGATAAATTATTTTCCTCGGGGCTTCCTTTGTGGGGTTCGTGTAAAAAAATACATGTGAATTTTTTATTATGTTATAATTTTTTTAAGAACAAGTTCGCTGGATCGGCCTCCGTGGTCGAGTAAGATTCTCGTGGCAAGACTCTCTACTTACAATCCGAAGGTCACGGGTTCGAACCCGACGTGCGCAAATAAATTTAATTTGATATATTTCTGGTATTTCACAATTAATTAATTAAAAACAATATATAGCATATTTGCTGCACGTTCCAGAGTGGAATATACTCTCAGTCTCGCCCTGGTGTAAGACCACCATTCAGAATTGAAACGTTGCTTGAAATGGCTTTAGCCGTGTTTGGTAATCAAATCTGAATTCCCCTTCTTCTTTCCTTCCCCACTACCTTTAGCCTCACAACATACCCCAATTGGGGATGCCATAGTCTCACTGGCTCCAGACGGGAGCAATGGGACTCTTGTGCGGGGTATTCATATAAAAAAAGTCTGCGGAAGAGTTAAAATATACTAGTAAATCGTAGAACATCAAAACTTCTACATACTATGGTTTTAAAGCCCTGAATTAAATGTCACTGAAACAATTAAATACAAAAGATGTACGCATTCAAAAAACCAGGATAATTTTACATGGACAAACTCGTACCGATTCACAAGATCTACGTTACAATATACATTCCACCACCTTCAACTAAAACGACTTTTGGACAAAGAAATATGCAATACTTCTCTATAAAATTATTTTATTTAAGTACTCCCCTCTTGCAATAAAAACCATTAAAAAAATAACCGACTTCAAAAGAAGCATTAAGATATGAATTATGGAAATGGGAAGGAAGAATATATATACAATTTTGCAACCCTAACAAAGATTAATGCTTTCTTCTAGATATAACTTTATAATTTTCCTCTTGTAATATTTTAACACAGGTACTTACTTATAATTCAAACATGTAAAGTGTGACCTTAGAACGGGGTACCCTAGTGGGTACCCTCGACTCTGTGCAGAAACGGGCGGTTCGTTTGATAGATTCTCCCATCTTAACAGACGGATTGCAATCTTTAGAGCGCAGGCGTCGGGTGGGAATGCTATCCTTGGTCTACCGGTATTACAATGGAAGATGCTCCGAGGAACCAGCGTCATTGATCCCCTTCAGCACCGGTGCGTAGTCGGGAAACGCCAAACGCGTGCCCAACATATGTACATGGTTGACATTTGTCACATGAGAACGGGTCGCTTCTTCGACTCTTTCTTGTGTCCTTATTTATTTAATTATTTCCTCAGGGCCTCCTGCGTGGAGTTAATGTAAAAAAAAAACGACACATTCTTTTCTAAATTATTGTGAAAAAAAATTCTAATTTGTTCCTGATGTCAATTAGTAAAGCATTGTTTATTGTTTCCACATTGTAACAATATTAATTGAAATAGTATATCTAATTAAAATTAGACTGTTAGCAATAATTGTTATCTTCATCATACAAAGCTCTAATTGCTCACTGACTGGAATGTGGAAAGTTGGTAAAGTGAAGTGTAACGTAATCGTTTTTATTACATTAGCTTCCAGTGCATTGACCGATTTTATAATATATTGTTCATCATACGCAGCCCGTTGTGGACTAGTACTGGGCGTTGACGATAATTCCATCCAACGTCAGCGTCGTTATTGTTGGCGATTTTCAACTGTTGAAGATAACGTCGACGTTGACGCAACTATAGATTAAATAGACGTGCGACAAGCCAGTACAATCAAACATCAAAGATCGACACGATACTAACAAAAAACAAACAAAAAATAGATCAAAATCGTATTAGGGAATACCTTTTAACGGGTGGTTCCCCGGATCATTGAGGTATTATTATTATCTCTATGCCCCACACATGTAATAATAATCTTATAATAACGTTGAAAGTTGAAACTGTTGGAAGACGTTAGTTTCGGTGTTGAAAATTGAGATATTGAAGATATATTTTGCTTGACACGGATAAATTCCCTTGTTGCTTGGCGCTACGGATCGGCCGTGACAGATGGGAAAATCCAAAAAAAATTGTAGTTTGTAGGTATATTACCAAAATACCATTTCAAATTAGGTATAATATCTTTCACGAAGTGTGATCTCTTGACCCTTTTGATTTAACAGGCCAACACTGTTGAAAACAATAGGTACAAAACTTAGCTGTTAGGCGGCCGACATTGATAATTAAAATTATCAATAGGTTATCTTTTCTTTTCGTTGATAAATTTGATTGTACCCTGGCGCTGCGTATCGGACGTATTGGATGGGAAAAAAACGTGCATTAACAAAAGACCATTTGAAATATCGAGTAATGTCGTTCACGAAGTGCAAACTGTTAACCCTTTTTATTAATTAGGCAGTTGAATCGTATAATACCTACATGCATATTCGCATGTAGGTATTATATTTCAACTATTAACAGCGTTGGACGTTGAAACAATATAACTATTGTTTCCAACGGTTAGTTATATTTTGATAAAGTACTATTGTGGACTAAACAATAAGTTTTATTATTGTTTTATGCGAATACGACATACGACACTATGACTATTACATTGAAGTACATTGAAGTGTTAGCCACTGGAGCGATTATGGTAAAAAAATGGACCACTTTTATTTTTATGCGATTGATAGCTGTCCAAAATTGGACCACATTTTCCTACCATTCGCAAAACATTTATTGTAATTATTTAAAACATTTCCATGGCCAGCCATTTATTTTAAAACGAAGCTATTGAAATGCTTTATCTATTATGACCATAGATGTCACAAATCAGAACTTCGTAGAATATTTTAGAACGATGTTAAAAATAATTTTTTTAAATATTTTTTCACGCCGAATTTTCGATCAGCTGTTTACGGTTAAAATTACGTCCTTTTTCATTAGATATGCACCTTTCATTATCAAGTATACCACAGACAACATAGAGAAATCGAAAATATTCTGTGTTGACTCGAATAAGTACCACTCACGGCAGTTTCAAAGTAAAAAAACGCGCAGGACTCGCGCGGTTACAAACTTTACAATTTTTTAATATTATTTTTATAAATCGTACAAATATGAGATAAACGGTAAATAAAAACAGGTTAATTCATTGGCTATATAGCACTATAATAAGTTTTTATGTCTCCATGTTAAAATTCGAAGGTATGATTTTTTAATGTTAAAATGCAAAAAATTTAAAAAATGGTCTTCTGTGAAATCTCGAGCAATCAAGGCAAATTTATTTCGCGTGGTCACTCCAGTGGTTAGATACTCTCAGTATCTCCCTGGTGAATGACAACCACTCATATAGGTCTTATAGAAATCGTTGTTTCTCTTACTAGGTATAATGATTAGAAATATGATCTAAACGGTGTTACAAAGAGAAAACATCACGCTTTATACTCAAATCAAAAGTTAACCACAAAATAATTAAAATTAATACAAAAATGAAACCTTGGAATTTTTACACGAAACGATGAAAAAGTGAGTTGACCACAATGTTTATAATCCATTTGCCTAATTAAATATGTATGCATTTTTATTTTTTCGTTATCAGTAATTTTAGTTAGAAAAAAACGTAAGGTGTGCTATTTTTAAAACTTCCTTATGTTTACATTCAAAATTTTTATATTTCAAGAATTATAAGTTTATTTCGAATCATTACATTTGAAAGCGTATTTCATCACCTTTAAAAAACAGTTTTTATTTTTCGGATGCATTAGGAAATATTAATTTATTTGTATTTTATTGCAAAGCCGAAATATTTTGACTTTCCGATAAAATGGACCCGAGGCCTGAGTGAGCCGGAAAGAACCAGATGGGTTTTTTTTAATAATTTTCAGAGCAAATTTAGCGATTTTTTTCTGTTGAGGGAAATTCTTATAATTTAATTTTTCAACTCGGTAAATATGTAGATTATCTTAAAAAATAATACATATTTGGAATTTGGAATGGGGTATCTTAATTCAACTCATTTAGTAAGAGTATTAGTATTTCCTATTAGTTAATATTCGTTTGTTGTTGTCATTGTATTCTCATATTCGGAACACGTAGCTCAGTGGTACGAAACACCCCCACTGTGAAGATATTGAACCCGTTCCACGTCCGAGGATATCCATTTGCAAATGAGATGTGTTATGTGTCGAAACCAAACAGGAAAACACTGGCAGCTACTGAAATTTATTAGTTTTATGCAAAGATATTGAAATATAAGTAGATGTGCTATCTGCTGTTTTTACTATGTGGGTCTGCGCTTCCGGGTGTCGCCGATATTGTTTACCAATTAACAAATAAACGAAAAGAACAAATAATTAACGAATAAACCAAACGAACGTTAAACTAAATGAACGAATTCTTTCCTTATTCAAAATATATTGTTAACCAATATTAATGCACATTTTCAAAAAATCAACGAAATGAACAAATTCTTTTTGTATGAAAACTACGCTAATTAGCGCGTAGTCCGGCGACAGTTACGCGGACACCATAGCATATCTCTTCTGTATTTGAATATCTTTGGTTTTATGCGATCAACCATAACTGATTTAAAATGGCTTGAGTTTTGCGAGCAAACACGCATTTAGAGCATTGCAAGAAATGTTTGAATTTTGTGAAAGAACATACATAACTAAAGAAAATATATTTTGGTAGAAAGCACTTTGTGGTTTGACATATTTAATGAAATAAACAATTACTTTGTTTGTAACCACGATTAATTTTTAATTTTTTTTAATACCGATCGGTTTCGCTTAACACAAGCATCTTCAAGATATAAAATTAAACTGACAGTGTAAAATCAACAGTTTAATTTTATACCTTGATGCTTGTGTAAAAAATAGCTTGAATTTAACTTACATAATTGAAATAAAATAGGTTGAATTTTGTGAACAAAAACACGTAATTGAAAGAAAATAGATGGAATTGTGCTAACGAAGAGGTACAAAAGAAATTGATTTTCATGAGACAACATACATATGTAATTGAAAGAAAATTGCTCGAGTTTCATGAGCAAACATATGTAATTGAAAGAAAATAGCTCGAGTTTCTTGATCAAACATATGTAATTGAAAGAAAATAGCTAGACTTTCTTCATCAAACATATGTACTTGAAAGAAAATAGCTTGACTTTCTTGATGAAACATATGTAATTGAAAGAAAATAGCTTTAGTTTCTTGAGCAAACATATGTAATTTAAAGAAAATAGCTCGACTTTCTTGATGAAACGTATGTAATTGAAAGAAAATAGCTTTAGTTTCTTGAGCAAACATATGTAATTTAAAGAAAATAGCTTGACTTTCTTGATGGAACGTATTTAATTGAAAGAAAATAGCTTTAGTTTCTTGAGTAAACATATGTAATTGATAGAAAATAGCTTGAATTTCTTGATATGTAATTGAAAGAAAATAGCTTGACTTTTTTGATCAAACATATGCAACTGAAAGAAAATAGCTTGAGTTTCTTGATCAAACATATGTAATTGAAAGAAAATTGCTCGAGTTTCTTGAGCAAACATATGTAATTGAAAGAAAATAGCTCGAGTTTCTTGAGCAAACATATGTAATTGAATGAAAATAGCTCGAGTTTCTTGATCAAACATATGTAATTGAAAGAAAATAGCTTGAGTTTCTTGATCAAAGATATGTAATTGAAAAAAATAGCCTGAATTATGTGGACGAACTTACAATAATTGAAAGAAAATTGCTTGAATTTTGCGAACGAAGAGGTACACATGAAATTGAAGGAAACTGAATTGAATTTCATGATCCAACCATACTTCAAAGGTAATAGCTTGAGTTACTTGAGCGAAAATGCAAATCAATTTAATGGAAAACAGCTTGAATTTCGTGAAATTCTCGTGAAAAAAACTCAAATGGAACACTTGACAGAGTTTAGTCTTCTGTGGTAGTTGCTTTCGAATAGCGTTCATATTTGCATAGAAGTAAACTGTTTTGTATCAGACAGTACGAACATATAATTAAATATATTATGATTCATAACAGCAAATTTGATTTTTTACGTAAAATCATATGTGTTACCGATAATAACAGGCTTATCATTTTGCTCATTTTTAAATTATATCATTTTAAGCGTTCCCATGCATTCCTGTGTAGATAATAATATTTACCCTCTATTATCGCTAACTTCAAAAATAATAAACTGTTGCTGGTGTGATTCGCTCGACGAGTCAATTATTTGCTAACCAACCTTCTTACCCGTCACTATTTCATTTTTAAACCTCACCCAAGAGATAACTGGTGACTGTCCTTTAGTAATTTAGCTGAAGTACCCGGTTTTGCCCGGGATTTACGCAAAGTTTTTAGAAATCTCGTCTAGACGGTGAACTTTCTCTTGCTTTGACGGTCAATAGTGCAAAATTTCAACAATGTCAGAATAAAGCTGTAAATTTGTATAAAAGCAAATTCAGGCTACAAGTCCGCCTGCCCGCTACACCGCATAGATTCTCTTCTTTATAAATACACTTTCAGTACTGGGCAAAACATGTGTTAATTTGCACGGAAATACCAACTATTATTTACCCACATAATATATTACATAAATGAGGGAAGCGTTGCGTGTGTTACGGTGGTTTTACGGGGTGGTTTGACATCACAAAATGTGTCAAGCAAGGCTGCGTAATGTCACCATGGTTATTCAATCTATACATGGATAATTGTATGCAAGAATTGAAAGAGGCGGGATTGGGCGCGAAATTGAGTAATCTGAAAGTATGTTGCCTGTTGTATGCTGATGATGCGGTGCTGATTTCTAACACTATGGAAGATCTACTGTCTCTCGTATCTAGGATGAACGAATTATGTATGAAGAATGAGTTAATGATGAATGTAAGTAAGTCTAAAGTCATGGTGTTTGAAAGAGAGAGTATGAAAACAGTATGCAACATAGTTGTGAATGATGAATACTTGGAGCAGGTGGATGAGTTTGTGTATCTGGGTAGTATGTTTACGAGAGATGGGAAGGCTGATAGAGATATTGAAAGAAGGGTGAATACAGGTAACTCTATTAATGGTGGGTTGAATGCCGTTGGCGCTAATAAAAAACTGTCAAAAGAAGCGAAGCTAGCAGTCCACAATGGAGTCCTGGTACCTACACTGATGTATGGCAGTGAGGCATGAAATTGGCAGACGTATGTGTGGTAAAACAATGTATGATCGTGTGAGAAATGTGGAGATCCGCAAAGAATGTAAGGCTGATGTAAGCATAAGGAGTAAGATTAAGAAAGGGACCCTCAGATGGTTTGGGCATGTGGAGCGAATAAACGTAGAAAGTAGTGTAAGAAGAATATACGACGCGAATGTGAATGGTAGAAGAAGTCGGGGACGCCCGAGGAAGACATGGCACGATCAAGTGAATCGGATACTTGAGTCGGGCCATGTCAAAAGTCAGAATAATAGAAGAGAATGTATGAGACAATGTATGAATGTGAGTGAGTCAAAGAGTGTGTGCCAAGACCGAGTTGTTTGGCGGTCCGTCCTCTCTGCCTACCCCTGGGGGGAAACGGCGTGATGGTTAGTTAGTTATTTTATTACATAAATTTAATTTTAATTAACCTAAGGCTTCGACCAAAAAACAAAAAAAAATATCGCCATCTTTACCTACGAAAATATTATTTGGTGACCGGACAACTCAGCAATGTGCAACTTCATCACTCCTTGGAAAACCATTAAAAATGATGAAACAAAAAAGAACTTGGTTACGTTAGGTTAGGTTTTGGACTATGTTTAATTTTTTTTCGTCATGACGTTTCAAAGGGGTGTTGAAATGCCACTTTGTTGAGTTCTCGTGGAACTATTTTATTTAACATCTTTTCATAGAAATATATTAATTGACCAAGAAATACGACGGAATAAAGAATACTATTTCAATATAGAAGGCGGGTATGGGTACCGCCGCCCCGGATTTTTTTTTACATGATCTCCACACAGGAGGCCCTAAGAAAAATAATTTCCCTCAGGGCCTACGTCATCTTTGGGGAAGCTGTGTGGAGAATTTTTTTAGGAAGAAGGAGAGGAGAGTTCTGGGAAGGAAAAGGGTTTAAGAAGTGGGTAGGAATCTGGGGTTCAGTATGTCCTGGACATCCGCCTCCACGACCTAGACAAATCTCACCCTACGAACCCGGGCGCCCCAGCTAAATCACCAATATTGGATAAACAACACCTCTGCCATAGGTCACCCCACCCAAGTGGTTCGCTACGTTTGCTGACGTAGCAGGGGTGTCCGGGATCATGGGGTAAGGTCGAGGGAGACCTTTTGACCTCTCCAGCAGGACTCTTCCGGAAAATCGCAGTGGGAGGAATGGATTCATACGATCTTTACTCCTGGACACACTGACCCCCCTGATTTCCACCCACCCCTCATAACTTCCTCTCCTTCCTGTTCTAAAAATATTCTCCACACATATCCTCAAAGATGGCATAGAAATGAAAAAAAAATTCTTCAGTGCCTTCTGTGTGGAGCTAATGTAAAAAAAACATGATTAAATGTCCGCAATGTCGGGTAAAGTTCGGATTATGGACGAAATTCCTAAAAAATAAAACTAGTTATCTTTATACCAACTTTGGGCCGGGGAATCCGAATCTGAAAGAATTAGGTTGGGGCAAGCAAATATAAACTGAATTACACGACTTAAAAATTTTCGAAACACAAACAATCTGCAATAAATTAATGACACATCTTTTTATGGGCGATACTCCGAAAGAAGAAGTTTAGTTATCTTTATACTAACTTTGGGCTGGGAAATCCGAATCTGAAAGAATTAGGTTACACTCGGCAATATTAACTGAGTTAAACGACTGTACAATTTTGAATTCACACACAATATAACAGGCCATTTTGGACGCTTTCTGACAATAAATATCATAGAAAAAACCAAAGATATTACATATTACCACATAAAATTAAGTGTTGCCATTAAGCAATAATATCAATAACGTAAAAAAACATGTTTATAATTTCAGTAATTATTTTTTATAAATTTTATTCACTTTTGTATCACAAACCATGTTACACAAACCTAGCTTAGCCGCTAAACTACTTGAAAACTTGGATGTTTTCTTGCCTTGACGCGAGTAGGCGCTACGAAGGGGGCACTTTCTTTTGTATCACAAACCATGTTACACAAACCTAGCGTAGCCGCTAAACTACTTGAAAGCTGGGATGTTTTCTTGCCTTGACGCGAGTAGGCGCTACGAAGGGGGCACTTTCTTTTGTATCACAAACCACGTTACACAAACCTAGCGTAGCCGCTAAACTACTTGAAAGCTGGGATGTTTTCTTGCCTTGACGCGAGTAGGCGCTACGAAGGGGGCACTTTCTTTTGTATCACAAACCATGTTACATAAACCTAGCGTACCTGCTAAATTACTTGAAAACTGGGATGTTTTCTTGCCTTGACGCGAGTAGGCGCTACGAAGGGGGCACTTTCTTTTCTATCACAAACCATGTTACACAAACCTAGCGTAGCCGCTAAACTACTTGAAAACTGGGATGTTTTCTTGCCTTGACGCGAGTAGGCGCTACGAAGGGGGCACTTTCTTTTCTATCACAAACCATGTTACACAAACCTAGCGTAGCCGCTAAACTACTTGATTGGTGGTTATTGTGCCTATGCTTACTGAAAATTCATATAGATGTTGATTGTTTAGTTGGAATTTATATACTGCAGCGTCGACAAGCAATTATTTGTTAATAAACATTGATATTGGTGACCGGTCGACGTCACAACTTTTTAAGACTACGAATTTTCACACTTTTGGTCTAAGAATACGGCCGTTGAGATAGTCATAATTCATCAGGTTAATGTGAGTTATGAGATGAATTATCATGTGAGGAAGTATCGTGTCTGAAAGTTTTACGTTATTGATATTATTGCTTATAGCATCACTTAATTTTCTGTGGTTGAACATAAAATGTCTTTGGTTTTTTCTATGGCATTGTTGAGAGCGTCAAAAACGTCAAAATTACCTGTAAACTGTGTATGAATTCAAAATTTTGCAGTCGTGTAATTCAGTTTATATTTGCTTGCCCCAACCTAATTCTTTCAGATTCGGATTTCCCGGCCCAAAGTTAGTATAAAGATAACTAGTTTTATTTTTTAGGAATTTCGCCCATAATCCGAACTTTTTCCGCAATGTCATTCATGGCCCATATTGTTTTTTCGTTCTGGACTCCTTTTTACCAAGCCCATATTGAAAGATTAAAAAAAATTTAAAAAATTTGAAGACATCCATAATTAATAATATTATAAAGGCGAAACTTTGTATGGATGTATGTTTGTTACTCTTTCACACAAAAACTACTGAATGGACTTTAAAAATTCTTTCACTTACAGAAAGCTACATTATTTGCGAGTAATATAGGCTGTATATATTGGTAAGCTCTGGCGTTATGAATAAGCTCTGAAATTATTTATTATACGCTTATTGTCCAGGCGAAAAGCAAAGCGTTACTAAGTAATTGTTTAACGTGCGCTGTCATTTTGTTATTTGTTACTATGGTTACTATGGAGATTCCTTTGATGTAAAAATTCAAATATGTATAAAATAGGTACCAATCTACACTTTGATCTTAGCCAACAGCTATACTGATATTATAAATGCAAAACTGCGCTTGTTTGATTGTTACGTTTTGATAGGTGGCACGCGAGCTGTTTGATCAAATACTAGTGTTGAAAATTCTAAATAATGGCCTGGACTCACCAGAGCTAATCAACTTAATAAATTTTCATATTCCGTCAAGGTCAACCCGATAATCCGATTTATTTTATTTTCCCTCGTAGAACAAATGTTAGAAAAAATTCCCCAATTCCTCGTGTATGCACACAAAATTTCACAGCATTGACATTTTTAGTGATAACGTAAAGAAATATCGGTATGAAGTAACGCGTACGATCAATTATTATTATTATTTTTTTAATTGTGATACCTCACAAGAGTCTCAGCTGCTCCCGTCTGGAGCCAGAGAGACTATGGCATCCCCAATTGGGGTATGCTGAAGGTAGTTGGGAGGGGAAGGAGATAGGGTGGGGGAAGGTGGGGAAGTACCTGGCTATTCAGATATGGTCACCAAACACGGCTAATGCCATTTCAAGTAACGTTTCAATTCTGAATGGTGGTCTTACACCAGGGCGATACTGAGAGTATCGTCAAAATTAATAAGAGAGTATAGAATGTATCGGGAGCATCTCCTATCCTTTTCCTATATTCCTCTTCCTCTCCCCTTCCTATAACACAACATTTATTTTAAGATATTAAAACTTAATTTTCAATGAACTTCAGCATCAGAAACTTCTGCGGCTTGACTTCAGTTCACTCGTATATTTATCACTGTATATTATGTAAAAGCTGTTAGTTTCTTACAAATAAATAAATAATTTAATTGTTAATTGTCCTACATTGTGTATTTTACATTTTATAAAACGTAGTAGAATAAAGATGTTATAAGAAGAATTGATTGAACGATTGTGAGAGTGAGATAAACCTTGACTTTAAACAAGTCTAACAAGTGCTTTGTCGTATGCAGAAGGGAACGGTATTTGTCAGGTCGACAAAAGGAAATCTGCATTCTGCTTGGTTTAGCCATTAGTCACATGCTCACAAAAAAAACCACTGCCACCGGCACAGTCATCACGAAGTTCATTACGAATGGAAAGTTTGGGATAAAGCAAAAAGTCAGATACGGCCTCTGTCGTCATGCTTGGGGGACTTTGAGGTTGATGAATTGGATCGGAGAATATGCCACTTTTCTCCTTCTATAATTGTCGCCGATCTCCATTTCTACGGCCTTCTTGAGAGCGTTTAACCAGCCAGCGGCCGAAAATCCACATTTCGTCGAAAGTTGTTCTTACGATCGTACAGGGCGGTTCCAATGAGAAAGATTAATTATTCTCTGTACCAGCTTTTTAAAATTATAACTCAATATCGATTTTATTTCATTCCAAATTTGCTTTAATTTACACCTACATCCAAAAATGCTGAAAGGCGTGATGATAAAACTATTAAAGTTATGTACTTTTTCTAATAATTTTTTGATTATAAGTATTTATCAGTTTTCAATAATGTCTAAGTTAAATAAGAATGTAATTTTTTTTTAAATATATTAGTTTGTAAGTGCGCAAATAAATAAATGTCAAGAAACACATGTACGTATATAGTATTTTTTAATGAATTTATTTAAACTATAATTAAAATTCTGAAACATGCGTTTCCCAGATAATGTATTGATTTATTTTACTGTATGATTATAGGATTTGAAATGGGTGTTAAGTTTTGAGATTTTCACGGCCAAAAGTATTTTCGTTATTTGTTTTGGGGATGTTACGCCGTGTTGCGCTACCTCCTTCTTTAGTCAACAGGGCAGATCCGGCTGATGATGGACACTGCAACGCTGTCCGAAACGTTGGCTAAAGAAGGAGGTAGCGCAACACGGCATAACACCCCAAAAACAAATAACGAAAATGAAATGGGTGTTGTATAATACAAAATCTCTTTTGAAAATTTAACGAATATGCCAACGATCTATGGCATAACCTTATTATACTAAAAATAAACATTTTATCTCAAAATTAGATAAAAGAACAATCTTTCGAAATCAATTTATAATTGTTTGTGGAAAAGAGTCAATACGTCTAAAATCTGATTTAAAAATGACATATTTCTGGGTTTCTCTGGTAATAACCTCTTAAACTAAACAATATCTATTATTATAAGCAATAATTATTAGCCTGAAACACTTATCCACATTGAAAAATCTTCCGAGAAAAGATACATGACGCCAACGGGACTTGAACCAGTGCCCTTCTGATTGCCGGTCAGCTGCTCTCCCAATTGAGCTATGGCGGCTTATCTTATACCCGCCAAAGATTCAATATATACTAGTGTTTCATTCAACAATTACTGCTTTAAACAATATCTCCTTTAAAATAAATGCCAAAGAACACTAATGCAAGAAGGTGTCGAAAAAGTTAGCTACATCTGGCCCCCTAGATGGTCCATCGATATAGATTTTATCGAAAATGTCGGTACTTGCGATCGTTCCCGAGCACGACTGCAGGCCGCTAACGAATAAACAACAGTTTAGGTCAAATATATTTGGAACCCCTAGTCATTGTGAACTATTGTTTGTTCGTTAGAGCGATCGCAAGTTACCGACATTTTCGATAAAACCTATATCGATCGACCATGCTAGGGGGCCAGAGCATTGGAGTAATTTTATTCGACATATTATTGATATTGAGCGATAATTTTGGAATGTCCATTATATTGTTCATGACCCCGAGGGACAACAACGATGATTCACTGGCTTTTAATGTTTCAAGTGAATCATCTGAGGTTTTTTTTAATGGCAATGATGATATTTTTAACTTCGGATTAATTCCTCAGCCAATTTGATAAATCTCATGCCACACAAAGTACAATTTGTATTTGGTAATACTATCACCACTATTATATAGATGTATAAATTGTTGTCATTTTTTGTAAGACTGCTCCTTATGCTCCTCAGCTACAAATCCAGAGATATCAAGTAAATTTTAGTTTTTTTTTTTTTTACAGTGAATACCGCACAAGAATCTCAACAGCTCCCGTCTGGAGCCAATGAGACTATGGCATCCCCAATTGGGGTATGTTGTGAGGCTGAAGGTAGTGGGGAGGGGAAGGAGGTGGGGAAGAGGAAAGTTGGGAAGTACCTGGCTATTCAGATCTGGTCACCAAACACGGCTAAAGCCATTTTCAAGCAACGTTTCAATTCTGAATGGTGGTCTTACACCAGGGCGATACTGATAGTATCTTCCTCTCTGGAACATGCCGCAAATATACTATAAATTATTTTAAATGAATTAATTGTGAAATAACACAAATTAATCAAATAAAATTTATTTGCGCATGCCGGGTTCGAACCCGCGACCTCCGGATTGTGAGTCAAGTGTCTTACTCACTGGACTTCGGAGGTCGTAGTTGATTAGTTTAATAATGATACTGTTTTATTCCAGGATGTGGGGAGGATAGTGCAATCGCACACGTCTCATATACTTATTCATATTTACACAACAAATTTAAAATAAAGAATCAAGTACATAGAATAGGAAAAAAAAAACAAAAATTGTAATAAAAAATAAAATAAATGATAATTATTATGTAGGGCGTGGTCTGGGGTGAGCTCGGACCCAGCGCTCAAGGCAGCCGTCACCACTGTGTTGTCGGAGGCCATTAGCGCATCCTGGCTCCAGTGACGATGTCTCATCAGACCGGCGAATCCATGCAATCTCAGCTCCTTAAACATTGTCGATGCATTGTTATATCTTATATTTGCTGATGTCACTGCTTTGTTGTTTGAATGTAATGGAGACGTTGACGAATTTAATAAACATATTAACGAGACTTGTCAATCAATAGCAAAATGGCTGTTATCACAAAATCTGTCACTCAACACTAACAAAACTCAAGTTTTACAATTTTGTCCAGTGCAAGCTACACCTATAAACACAAATGTAAACTTCAATAATAATATTATCGAATCTTCCCAAACTTGTTCACTGCTGGAAATACAACTAGATGCAAATATAAACTGGAAAGAACATGTATCCAAAATAGTAGCCAAAATCAGTAGCTTTTCTTTTGTTCTAGGTACTCTGAGAAATATATTAAACATCGAATCGGTAATGGCCGCATACTATGGTTATGTATATTCAATAATAAAATACGGAATTATCTTTTGGGGAAACTCAGTAAACGCCAAAGATGTTTTTATCATCCAAAAAAGATGTATAAGAAAAATGACAAACTCTGCTAATCGGGATTCATGTAGACCTATATTTGAAAATTCTTACAGTCACCGACATATATATAATGGAGTTATGCATGTTAGTGCGATCATCTCCAGAAAAGTTTCCACAAAAAAACTCTACACATAAACACGCTACAAGGTTTACAGAAAATTTATTAATACCAAAAGCAAAAAAAACAATTTTCCAAAAAGGACCCTTTTACATGGCCATTAAAGTATACAACAACCTTCCACATGATATTAAACAAATACAAGATACACTCAGATTTAAGTCATCACTAAAACATTCCTTCTGAACAGGTCTCATTAGAATACCTCACATAGGTACAACTGTTTTTATATTTATGTTTATATAATAAATTAAAACACATTAACTTTGTATTACACCACTTTTATATTTATATTTCATTTGTGTTCATATCTGTATAACATGTTAGGTTAACTGGAAGAAATAGGATATAGGTACCTATAAGTTATACCTTTTGTACTAAATGAAAATTTTGTACAATACATGATTTTGATTTATATATCCCAGGGGCGGATCCAGCTTTGGTGCCAGGGGGGGAGGTCACATGGCGCCAGGGGGGGGGGGGCAAATAGCGCCAGGGAGGGGGGGGGGGGGTCATGATCAAGTCACAAGAAGTTATTATTTCATTTTGATAATAATAGATACAAGTAAAAAGTAGGTATGTAATTTTGATAATATGTATGTAATTATTATGTAATTGATGTCACCCTAGGTCCTGGACCCAGCCCAGGGGGGGGGTCATGACCCCCATGACCCCCCCCTGCCCCCATGATCCGCCTTTGATATATCCAAGTATAATTCTGCATGTATTCTTATATTGGATCTGGAGTCGTTCCATCGAGGTGGTTCGGTAGTGATTCAATGTTTCTCAGGTATGACTAGTGCAAAATGCATTGAACAATGTTTTTTTGAAGTGAAACTTCCTTAGCCCCGTTAGACTTATTTTAAATTCGGATGAAACGGAAATGACGCACTACGGCCCCTGCGAAGCATCAAACTGCGCTCAAGGCTACTATTGGTTGAAATATAAAACGGAAACGACGATAGGTCTGCGCTCATTGGCCGCTTTGTTTTTTTACGGGCCGTCGGAATATAATGCGTAAATACGCGCCTCGCCGAGCGCGTCCCATAGCGCAGCGGTATAGTGCGTCCAGCGAAATCCAGCGGACGGAGGTTCGAATCCTACGAAATCCAAAAAAATAAACAATTTTGTAAATCAATATCCAATCTTCAAACCACTTTAAAATATACAGGCAAAAGAAAACGACATCTAGCGACTTTCTAGTTTTACTAGTATCGCGTGCGAATTACAAACTCAAATTTTTTTTTTTTACAATTTGTGTTATTTAAAAAAATTATTCATCATTATCATCTTCTTCCCCTTATCCTATTTGGGTCGCGGGGAGGGGGGGTATCGACAAGGCTCTTCCACACGTCCCTGTCTTGTGCTGATTTATTGATTAAAATAATATATTATAGTATATTTGCGGCACGTTTTACACGAGTGGAAGATATTCTAGTTTCGCCTTGGCGTAAGATCAACTAGAATCGATACTTTGCTTGAAATCACTTTAGTCATGTTTGGTGACTACATCTGAAAAGCCAGATACTTCATCACATTCCTCTTCTCCATCTCCCTCCCCTCGCCAATATTTTCAGCCTCACAATATACTCCAATTGGGAATGTCTCAGTATCACTGGCTTCAGACGAGCAGTTGGGACTCTTGTGCGATACTCGCACAAAAAATTATCACTTCCATGGTACCAAAAAAAGAATAAATTAATATTTACATTTGTAATTCTTTTCAATAAAAGTTTGTAAAATAAGAGAAAGTCTGTAAAAATTACGAAATTCCCATATTCGAAGTTCCTCAAAAAATTTCGATAATTTTGTAAAAATATGAAGATTCAAGTAAATAATAAATTCATTGCTACAAGAAATTCTCCACTAGTTTGTATCGTGTATATTAAGTCACCAAAAGAAGAAAACAGAATTAGCTGTTTAAAGCGAATAATTTTTAAAATTTTGATATTGTAATATAAAAAATATTATTTACATTTTCATATATATATATTTTACAAAATATTATTTTTAAGGTCATTCATCATTGGTCATGAATGTATACCTTATCAGAAAAGAGGAGCTCTTGTGCCTGACAAGGGAACCACGATTCTTGGATTGTATGGTATAATATGTTTTGTATAGATTATTTACTTTTTAATATAAGTTTTTTTTAAATTTTTTTTTGAATTTTATTTATTATGTTCTGATTGATTGATGATACAGCACAATTCAGAAGGGAGGTTATTATAGTTTTTTTATGATTTGGTAAGTATAAAGATTTTGGATTTGAGTTGTTTTAAAGGATGACCGGCCAACTCAGAATGAAACCAACTCAGAACCACCTCAGAAAGGTCATTAATAGTGATGATAAAAAAATATTTAAAAAATCATTAAATAGGTTATGTTAGGTTAGGGTTAAATTTGTTTATTTTAAAATTATTTTTTTCATAGCTTTTAATCATTTTTCAAAAAGGTGTTGAGGTGACTTGATTCTGAGTTGGCAGGGAACCGTTTTAAAGTTAGGTGCAATAAATTGATTTCCATCGGTCATTAGTTTGTAAAATTCTTGATATTCTTTCCTTTATTTTTGTAAATATTACAAAATTCCTCTAACACAAAAGAGTAACCGTAAAAATCAGGAATTTCAAATAAAAATTGCGATTTTCCCGTTAAAAATACGAAGTTCCCCTAAAAAGTTTGTCAACTCTTTAAAAATGTTGAGATTTGTGTAAAATTTCGATGTATTATAAATGAAATTTTGTTAATGTTGCGAAAAATTATGAAATCATCGTGCCAATAGGGGAGTGCATTAGTACCACAAAAAAATTGAAAAATTAATATATTTTTTTTAAATTGACAATATCTCTGTAAATATTCGCTTCATTGCGATTTTCATGATTTAAACTCGGTAGTTATGAGCTGGTTGGGTGTTATGTATGACCGTCACGGTCCGTATTATTAATATCTCTCAATGGTCTGTGAATCACGTACATTCCATGTCGGCAGCAGGAAGGCGGTTTAAATACAATGACGAATAACCATTTTATAAAGTTGTTTGCACCATATGGAGTGATTTTACATTCCTTTTTGGTTTGCAAGTTTGGCAATACCTAATCGGTAATCCCCGTTCCGGGGTACTCATAACGTTTATGCACGCTAATCACAGCATGCGACGTGGCACATCTTTTTATGTTGTGAATATCGCACAAGAGTCCCAACGGCTCCCAACTGTCCGAAGCTAGTAGGACTCGAGCATCTCCAATTGGGGCGTGTTGTGAGGCTGAAGGGAACAATAAGGAGAAGAAGATGTTGTAGAATATCGTAGCTGCACGCACAAAATATCTGATGTGGATTTCAATTTGGGAGGCGGGAATGGGTACCGCCGCCCCGGGAACCTTTATTGGATAAACAGCACCTCTGCCATAGGTCACCCCAAGTGGTTCGCTACATTTGGTGATTTAGCAGGGGTGCCCGGGTCCATGGGGTGAGGTTTGTCTAGGTCTTGAGGCGGATGACCAGGACATACTGAACCCCAGATTCCTACTCACCCCTTAAACCCTTTTCCTTCCCAGAACTCTCCTCTCCTTCCTTTCCTTAAAAAAAACCCTCCACACAGCATTCTCAAAGATGACATAGGCCCTGAGGGAAATTATTTTCCTCAGGGCCTCCTGTGTGGAGCTCATGTAAAAAAAAAAGAACGTCAGGAGATAATAAAAAACTGTTTAAAAAAATATCGAGTGTAGTTCACACACGGTAGAAGTGAAACTTCACCCACACACACAATCTCAAACAATTAGCCTTAAAAAGTGAGCTCATAATCAAAACGGGCAATGAGCGCAGCGTGACGTTTAGGTACTGTAAGTAGGTAAGGTTTAATTTTATCTTTTCTCTCGCGGGCTAAATCCTCCTAATCCGTGAGTTTTCAATGAGCTAGAGTGCTAAGAGTGGAAAATACGACGTTATTGATGTTGTAGCTGAAAACGAATTTTATTTTATTTTTCAAAAATTTCAACTTTTTGTATGAAGCTTTACTGAAATGTGGATGCGATACAAAATTTTGAAATAAAAAAAATAATAAAATTCATTTTCAGCTACAACAACATTAAAACCATCGTATTTTTCAATCGTAGCACTCTAGCTCACTGTAAACTCACGTACGGCCACTGATTTTGTCTCTTTTTAGTGTCGTTTGAAATCACAACGGTGCTAAAGAAGTTTCACTTCAATTATGGAACAATGTTTTTGAAATGAAAACTTCTTTAGCATCGTTGTAATTTGAAACTCGATGAAACGAAAAAGAGACAAACACATACATCTATAGGATTAAGCCTGCGAGTGAATGAGATAGAATAATCGGTCTTCTCTTTGTGCGGTGCTTCGTAGCCTCCTCACTCTTTTCGACTTTAGTTTTCACTTACACCGCGTGTAAACTGCACACTTCTTGTATTTTTTTAACTTTTTGTGCACACTGTTGTTTATTGCATATAGTGTAGTAAACGTGGGAACGGCAGCGCGGCCTTTTTCACACGAATCTTAAATTTGGATTTGAAGCCAAAATACCCAACAAAACTGATTTTTTTTATCAAAAGGTATAGCAAATATCTAGTACGGATACGTGCTATTTTATCAATTTTGGTTTTAAATTTTGATAAATTGGTCAAATTCAATTTCGCTTGATTTTGAAAGCCACTTTGCCATTTTTTTGTTGTTGTTGTGAATTCATCATAATTATTAAAAAAATATTCTTGACATACCTGCAGAGTTAATAATATTAAATATTAAATAATAAATAAATATTATAAAAAAAATATTTATTTGACAATTTTTTATTTATTAGTTTTCATATATACATATACATGTAACTAGGGAATGCAATCCCGCAAGACCATGTCAATCCAGGTATTTGCGGGACTGAACAATCTTAGTCCCGCTGGATCCAGGTATTTGCGGGATCCAGCAGGGTGGACTTAGATATCTAATCAAACGTATAATAAAGACCTAATACCTCGATCTACCAACCTTGTTTTTAGAGTTTTAAACTTATATATAATCAAACAAGTTCTTTGGGACATTTTAAATGGTTTATTAATATACCCTTAGTTAGACATAGGTAAAGTTTAAGTCATAAATTGGCAAAGAATAAGATAAGACATAAATTTACATAACAACAAATTTAAATAATAACGTTCACACGATAAACAATCGGCTTCTGATATTGATATTGGACACTGATGCTGGCTGAAAAAGCTCGTTCAGCTTCCACGCTGGTTGGCACAATAGTCATTAGCACATTGTAAGTGAATTGAAGGTATGTGCCTTTTAATCCACCTGACTCGAAGTAATTCATTTTCTTCTTTATCAAAACCTCAAGGTTCCTCATATTGCCAGATCTAGGTTGTTGGGCTGTTGATCTCGAACTCTTCATACTAATCAAAGTAAGTTCGAGTTCGTCTTGAAGTGACATTGCTGCTGCTGCTGCTGCTGCGTATGTCTCCAGATTAGCGATAGGAGTGTCGTCATCGTAAGGATCATCAGCGTCAGCAGGAGCAGTGGCTACTGCGTTGTTACCCGTGTCGGTGTACTCTAGCCTTTCAACTATAATTTTGATTGCCTTGCGTATTACACTTTTTGAAGGTAGACTAAATGTGTCACCAACGTTAATAAATTAACTTCTGTCTTCTTCGTACTTATACGGATCTTGTAAGTATAATAAAACCGCTGTCAAGTTAGTTCGCCTCTCTGAAATCCGTATGAACTACGCTTCTCTGTAATCCCGCCAGTCCAGCGGGATCCCGCAAAATTTTCGACCGAGATTAGTCCCGCAAAATGTCTGCGGGATCTCAGTATTTTGGGATCCCGGTATACCGGGATTGCATTCCCTACATGTAAAATAATAAACATGCAACATTAATCAGAAACTGTAAAAACACATATATGTATACAATATATAACCTTTACGAGAGTGCAATTACTCGTGTGTAAAGTGAAAAAAACAAATATGTGTTAAGAACGTAAATAGGTGAAAAAGCTTTTTATCACTTTTATTTTATAATTTTATCATATTGTAAATAGAGCAAAATTATTTTTCAAATAATTACCACTATCTCGGAAATAATTGCAAAGTTATCTCTAAATACATGAAAAATTAACTAACCAACTAACCATCACGCCGTTTCCCGCAGGGGTAGGTAAAGAGGACGGATCGCCAGCCAACTCGGTCTTAGCACACACTCCTTACCTCGTTCACATTTATACATCGTCTCATACATAAAGTATATATCACATAAAAACAGACACCCACACCCATCACCACAAAATGCAGGATTTCATCTACTGAAATCACTGAAGGCCGCACAGTTTCATGTTGACTGTCGGCCGACTCCTCCCGGATAAGGTTTTTCATGGTTTCCTTATTCCCAAAGGCAAATGCGGAGGAGCTCCTAACAAAAGGACATGACCGACTCCTTCCCACTCCCAACATAACACAAACACACACGTATGTATATATTTCCCCTTGCTTGATGCCAGTTGCTTTGTTGAGCTATGCAAAACATGCAATTTTAGTAGGGTTTTTACATAACAATTTTTCCCTACCGACAAAATACATGACCTCTAAGTCTATAATAGCCAGGTACTATTTTTAAATACCCACATGAGGTAAAAATTGCAAGGCGCATATGACGCCGTTCTATTTGTATAAAGAACATTAACTTTAAATTCAGTAAATTTAAATGATTCATCTCCTCAAGATACATAAGAATCTAGTAAATGAAAAAAAAAAAAAAAAGCATGCCTCACATGAAAAATTGATTTGTAAAATGGGATTTATTTATTTTGGATTATTTAGGAAATCGAATAAAATATTGATTTGGGATATATTGTTTACAACGGAGAAAAAAATCCGAATGTAATTTTAAATAACTTGGTGTGCAGGAAAATGTCAAATAATAGTCTGTAATCTGTATATCACGGTTTATTGATGATTTCAACACAATTTGACATAACTAGCGGTTCAGTTCTGTTTTTCTCTCCCTCCATAAACGGAACTCTCCTTCCCATCGCAACCGGAATCCCCTATCTTCTTCTATTTCTGCTAGGCTGCTAATTCCGTCCCATTGCTGGTCACATATATAGAAATGGGAGTTACCATTGCTGGTCACATATATAAATGGGTGTTACACGAAAATAAAAAAATTACACCATTCGTTAAAAATTAATTTTCCAAAAACGTCACATGGAATTTTATATTGTGCATGCAATGCCGATATGGTTGGGAAGTTTTTGGCTATTGAGATAGAAAATATATATAGAAAAAATAATTATATAAAACAAAAAACATGTGGGTTCCGATGGTGAACCGACAGTTGGTCCCCTAAAATGATATTTACTATACAATTATATTTTTTTGTGCATTATTTACTGAATGCAAACGTAAAATCGACTTCAAAAATACTAATAATAATAAGTTGGTATGAATATCAAGCGAATTTATACACAGTGTCGATTTTTTTGTACTTACGCAGTGGTATATACAGTTTATAGATAACCAGATTTTTCCTTAAAGCATTTGAATGAATATATATTTTTTAAATGTCATGTATATTATCGAGGCTTCTTCTTATTCATTCACACAATGTTGTCATTTTTTGCCTCATCTATTTTTAAATTATAATATTATCATTATAATCTCTTTGACCGGTCAGTAGTTGAGTGGGCATCGCGTTTGTGTCCTTGGGTCGTTTGGGTTCGAATCCTCGGCTCGCTAAGTCCTCCATCACGACACAAGCAACATTTTCGGCTTTCTGTGGTGGTAGTTGGAGATTGAAACAAGAAAAAAGTTATTTAAGCGACTTTCCAGTACTTTGCGCAACTTAATTGTGAATTTCAGGTAAAAATTGTCACTTGGGCGTTGGGGGAGGGCGGGGGGGGGGGTACTTGAACGCCCCCTTCCGATGAGTTGGAGGTCATTAGTATTGTCACTCTCTGTTGCTCATATTTAATGCACTTCGATAATGTGTGCTCGACATCTTCAATTTGTTCACATATCGAGCACATTGGAGAATATGTTTTATACTTTTATAAAAAATAAAACAACACTTTGTATTTAACCACGAATTTATTATTTATATATCTACCGGTTTCGCTTCGACCAAGCTTCCTTAGGATAAAATAATAACTGACACAATACACAAGTAATTGCTTCATATGAAATATATATATATATATATATATATATATACTCTTGTTATTCGGCGGTACGACTTCTCTCCACACCCCTTCGGGGTCTTTTTTCAGCCCGATTCCGTATATCACTTTAAACTTTTTTTCATTCTGATCCCCACATCCAGAAACTACGAGTATATCGGAGCCGGTTCCAGGACATTTGGCCCCCCGGAGCGCGGCGTACTTATACAGGGTGTCCGGGGGTTAAGTGCATTAACTTCGGGAGATGATTCTACATGGTAGGAGTTCCGAAATTCCAACTTTTTTTTTCCCATAAAAAAAACGTACCTACTAAAAATCCTTAGTGTGACGTACAATCTTACTTGCTGAGCGCCCGCCGGGAACAATTGTGGCAACATTGCATGGTTGTGACTGGCCCGTAACATAACAGCGGAAAATAATAAATCTGACGGCACACGCTGGTCTATTTTTAACTTTTTACCACAAAACAACCCCTAAAAGTTGGAATTTCGAAAAAAGTTATTTATCTTTTTTACTTATAATATCTTGTAGAATCACCTCCCGAAGTTAATGCACTTTACCCCCGGACACCCTGTATACAATGTGCAGTAAAACGCCCATTAGTCCGTCTAAGATATAAAATAGATAATATATGATGTAGATAGGTAATTGATCTTATGAAGTGATAGCTAAAGTATTATTTTATATCGTCAATTAGGCAGGTGACTGTCTACTGTCTACTGACCACCTGTGTAGGTGGACAAACCTGATGTTCAGGGTCATTCAAATATTCCTAAACCGTTTCAAATTGCGATGATTGTGTGGGAATTAAACACTTTTTTAATGTGAATATCGCACTAGAGTCCCAACTGCTCCAATAATGTAATGAATTCGAAAATTTTCTTAATTTTAGATGTTATGTGAATTTGGAAGGGAAGGCAGTGCTTATTTATTTGTTGATTATGAATTAACGCCGATTAACGGCTTTTACATAAGAATTACAATAATTTGAAACATGGATACAGAATATACATAGATAAGAAAAATAGAAGTATAAAAAATTTTATATATGAGAAAAATACAAGTAGGAAAGTGCATGAGAGTTAGATGAAAAGTTCACGTGATAAAAATACAAGTAGGAAAGTGCATGAGAGTTAGATGAAAAGTTCACGTGATAAAAATACAAGTAGGAAAGTGCATGAGAGTTAGATGAAAAGTTCACGTGATAAAAATACAAGTAGGAAAGTGCATGAGAGTTAGATGAAAAGTTCACGTGATAAAAATACAAGTAGGAAAGTGCATGAGAGTTAGATGAAAAGTTCACGTGATAAAAATACAAGTAGAAAAGTGCATGAGAGTTAGATGAAAAGTTCACGTGATAAAAATACAAGTAGGAAAGTGCATGAGAGTTAGATGAAAAGTTCACGTGATAAAAATACAAGTAGAAAAGTGCATGAGAGTTAGATGAAAAGTTCACGTGATAAAAATACAAGTAGGAAAGTGCATGAGAGTTAGATGAAAAGTTCACGTGATAAAAATACAAGTAGGAAAGTGCATGAGAGTTAGATGAAAAGTTCACGTGATAAAAATACAAGTAGGAAAGTGCATGAGAGTTAGATGAAAAGTTCACGTGATAAAAATACAAGTAGGAAAGTGCATGAGAGTTAGATGAAAAGTTCACGTGATAAAAATACAAGTAGAAAAGTGCATGAGAGTTAGATGAAAAGTTCACGTGATAAAAATACAAGTAGGAAAGTGCATGAGAGTTAGATGAAAAGTTCACGTGATAAAAATACAAGTAGGAAAGTGCATGAGAGTTAGATGAAAAGTTCACGTGATAAAAATACAAGTAGGAAAGTGCATGAGAGTTAGATGAAAAGTTCACGTGATAAAAATACAAGTAGGAAAGTGCATGAGAGTTAGATGAAAAGTTCACGTGATAAAAATTTTTAAAAGTAATTATTTTAGTAATAATATAAAAGTACAAAGAAAAAGCTATAAAAAAATATAAGCATGAAGAAAAAAATAAAAGAAAAATACACCACGGGTACATGTATACAAGATTGATTTTAAGAAGTACTTTGAAAGTATAAAAACAACTTCGTAAAGTACGTATAAAAGATAAATTAAAAAATCTCGGAAGTAAACTGTGTGTTGAAGAATACAAAGATTCAAAGTATATTTGATTATAATCGAGTTGGGAAGCGCTGACAAACAGCTTTAATTAAATAATGTTTGTATGTTGATATTCTTTCAATATTTACAGCATCATCAACAACGTATTTATTACGAAGTATGTGCAAACGATTCATTGTGTAATTTAATTTAGCGTTTGATCCGGTATTGTTGCAATGGTAAGGTAATTTGTAACGAACTGATCTGCTCGGTACTTTGAAGCATAAACGAAAGAAGTTAGGGGAGTTCAACAAGTTGTTAACAATATAACATAAATGAAATAAGTCTGAAAAAATTCTTTTTTTAAATTATTTAATTAAATGAAGACAATATAAGTAAAACTCAATCGAAAATTCAGAAAAAAAAAACTCAGCAAGAGGTCCTGGGTTCGAGTCCCAGAGGCGTCAATATCTTTTTCTGATTTTTCTGTTTCCAGATTTTCGATTGAGTTTACGCACCAGATTTAAATGTCTGGGTTTAATTTTCCCCACAGGAAAAACTAAACCCTTTCACACACTTCCCAAATGATCATCTGGTCAATCCACGTTATGCAATTGCACTATATAAGTATTATAATTACAAAACAATACAAGAACAACATGTCAACCTACCAGAGACCAGATGGGAAAATAATTCACCGACTCCAGATATTTTCATATCAGAGGGTTCGGCTCTGTGGAATTCCTAATTGAACCTATAAATCCTACTGATCCCTCAATATATTAAATATATTATAATATAATATATACTTTAGATCACATATTTTTTTATTGTCCCTCTCTAAATAAATATCCTCTGTTCTATCAAGCGTTATCAAAAATTGCCTCTCCTCCATTCAACATTTCATCTCTTCTAAGTCTGAACTCCACTCCAATCCTCCATAAAATTCTGAAATTTGCACATTTAAATAAAATTAATATATAAATTCACCTTTCCTTTCTCTGTAATTATAAATGATGGCCTAGAACACCCTTGAAGGGTGAAAGCCAGAAATAATTGAAAAAAAAAAAAAAGATATTTTTTATGACAAACCTTGTCAAACGCTCTACTAAGGAGATATTAAATCAACTTGTTGTTTATTAGCAAGTGCATTTGAGATGAAATTTTCGTTAAACATTCCCCAATTTGGGATATCATGATATCACTATCGATGATTGGGATGTTAGAACAAATTCACATGATGTACCTACTTTTTAATACTCATATTTTTTTTCTTCTTCTTTTAGGTCCTACCCATGACAAAGTGGTGGTATGCTACGTGGGCACGTGGTCGGTCTACCGCCCGGGTAGGGGCTCCTTTACCCTGGACGACGTAGACCCCATGCTCTGTACGCATCTGGTGTACGCCTTCGCCGGATTGAACGAGACTTCTTCTTCTATTAGGTCTTTGGGTGAGTTTAAAGTAATTTATTTAATAATTTAAGAACAAGATAATACTAATAAATTAAAAAGAAACATGAAACTGATAAATAAACAAAAAATAATTAGATTTAATCATAATATGTGAGCCTGGGTTGTGTAAATAACGCCAAACTCACCGGGCATAAACCCTAAAAATTGACTGATGAATTTACTTTACAAAATATATCAACAAAATCGAAATCAGCAGATTTTAATGTACACCAAAGACACCAACCTTTAGTGACGTCTGTTGCATAGGTGGCCCTTTAGATCTTTTCCAGTCCAAGTTAGAATGACTCCAGATACTAATATATACAGCCTGTATGTCGGACGAATATCTACAGCTCATAATATATGTTGGACTAATATCTATGAACTTCAGAGTGAGGACTAATATCAATAGAGCTAAGGTCGGACGGATATCTATGACGGTCCCAGTGGTGACTAATATCTATGGAGCGTAGGTTGGAGTAATATCTACAGAGGGCAGCTGAGCAAGAGGTTGTACGGAAAGCATAGATTACTTCAATTACGTAATTACTAATTACATAAAGGCTTAAACGTTTAAAGTGCGTACATGAAGTTTTTGCATAATATTACGTATTTTGCTGTTTACGGGGACAATAATTTATTGAAAAAACATGGAGATCATAATACAAAGATATTTATTTATTTCGAAATACACGGCACCACAACCTAACCTAACCTAACTGACACAGAAATGGTCATGGTAACAGACTAAATAATTTAGAAGCACTCGAAATAAAGAAAGCTGTTAAAACAAAAACCCAAATCCTTAATAATCAGCTAAATGTGTCCAATAGTTCGATATTAGGGATTTTTACATACATACATACATAAATTAAGTTTTTAAACTGCATACGCAATATTACGTTATTCCAAAATGCTATACATAATTGCAAATCCAACCTCTGCCAGTGCTGTAGATATTCGTCCACACTTTGGTTCTCATAGATATTAGTCAGCAGTTTGAGCTGTAGATATTCGTCCTCACTTTGGTTCTCATTAGTCAGCAGTTTGAGCTATAGATATTCGTCCTCAGTTTGGTTCTCATAGATATTAGTCCGATTTGTTCAGTTTTTGGAATTCCTTTAGATATTAGTACTATTAGTATTCCTGTACCCCGTTAGAATCACACGCACAATTCAATAATATTTTGTAATATACACCGATTAGGTTATCAAGTTGATCCAGAGAGAGTAAAATCAACAATGGTTCAAAATTACAACGAATTGGCGGTTTGTGTTTTTTCATGTTACAATCGCATTTTGCATTTGCACATTTTGAATTGTACAAAGGTCACAATACATTTTAGTATCTCTGAAAGTACATAGAGACCGCCAAACGACCACTTTGTAATATAAATAGTTTTAAATTATAATCTAGATAAAAAAAACATATTATGAAGCCTAACCAAAGATAACGTTCGCTACTAGGAACTTTCCAGGAACTTGCATCTTGCATCTAACCACTCGACCATTGATTTTTTTTTTTTTTTTTTTTTTTATTTAAAAAAATACATACGTATACAGATTCATAGTAAAACATTTGGTTCTTAAGGCTAATAACAATATGTAAATTTCTTTTTAATGAAACTTCACAATTCAAAAGAGAAAATATTTCTCGTGCTTGAATTTTGGAGTGCCATTGTAAAATGCATAGTTACACAGAGTATGTTATTACAAGTACTTATATTAATAAAATATATATTCATGAAGACAAGTGGACATAATAACTGACAATATTGTCAGAGTAGGTACATATAATAAAGTTGTAACAATTTGGTGCCTGCAAATAATGCGTATGTACTTGCTTTCAATTAAATATGGTGATGAAATATTTTTAGAGATTATGTCCTAGTTTATTTTTTTTGTTGTTATTATTGTGATGGTGAATTTAAAACTTATAATTAGTGTCGGGTTGGTCTATTAGTGTTTTTATTTGGGATTTAAAAACTTTATAATTTTTTTCAGACTTGATTTTATATGGGAGAGCATTGAAAAATTTTATACCTTGATAAGCATAATGGTGTTGGGAAGCACTCGTTTTAAATTTTGGAATTTCTAAATTGCCCTGTGATCGTGGTCGGTTGTTTATGTTTGTGAATGTTATTGTTGATGAATTGAAATGATCTTTATGAGTTTGCAATAATGAGTTCTTTTTGAAAATTTTATTAAGACTGAGAACCCTAAAAGAGTCAAATAGCTGTGTTGTTGGAAATACAGATGGTTTTCGTAAGATGACTTTCAAAATCAACCTCTGTACCCTTTCTACAGGTAAGAGGTTTGTTTTGAAAGTCCCACCCCACCCGATTATACCATATTGTAGTATAGATTGGGCAAGAGAGAAATAGATAGTTTTGATCATATTAGATGATAAGATGTTTCTCAGTCTAATAAATATGTATATAAGTTTTCTTATTCTGGTTACTGTATTTTGGATTTGTTCTTTCCATTTTAAGTGTCTATCTACTATGACACCCAAATACTTTATACTATTTTTGCAAGTTATTGGTAGGCAATTTTCATCGTTGCATTCCTTTTTATTTTCACACTGTGATGAATGGATTTTAATAGTTATATTGTTCTCGACATTTTTTTCTTTCAAAGAAAAAGGAATAAAATAAGTTTTCTCCGTATTAAGTGAGAGACAATTTAGGTCAAACCATGTTTTGAGTATGTTTATATTGATATTTGCTATACTCATTGTTTCCTCCCATGATTTCCCTTTAGTGATAACTACAGTGTCGTCTGCATAAGATATGATATCTCCAACTATGGGAAGAGTGAACATTTGATTTACATATATAATAAAAAGGATAGGACCGATGACAGTTCCTTGTGGTATACCAAATGATGAGGTTTTAGGTTCACTTAGTGTATTATTTATTTTGACGTATTGTAATCTCTCTTTTAGATAGCTTTGGAACCATGACAGTACTGTTCCGTCCAATCCAATTTGCATGAGTTTCTCATTTAGTTTGGAGTGTGATATGCTATCAAATGCCTTGCGTAAGTCGATGAATATACCAAGACACTTTTCTCCATTATCTAATTTTTGTATTATTGTTGAAGTTAATTTAGCAATTGCATCTTGAGTGCTGAGATTGTCCCTAAACCCAAATTGGTTTGGGCTCATTATCTTTTTTTCTTTTATGTAATTGTTGAGTTGTTTTTTAACAATTTTTTCATAGATTTTTGCAATGTTTGATGTGAGTGCTATGGGACGATAGTTGGAGATATTTTTTTCATCTCCAGATTTATAAACAGGGGTGACAATAGTCTTCTTATAGTTGTTCGGGAATACACCCTTCTTTAGACTTACATTTATTATATGAGCAATCGGTTTGCTGATTATCTCATGAACGGCTTTTAATGTTTTTACGGTTATATTGTCATAGCCAGGGCTTGCTGATCCTCGCAAACCCATTACAGCGCTTTCGACTTCCTTTTCAGTTACTGAAGCAAATGTGTGGAAACCTTCTTCAATAGTTGAGTTGTGCTCTGGTTGTTGTGTTTGTTTGTTGTCTAGGATAATATTACGAGCAAGATTAGGGCCGACATTAGCAAAATATTCATTATAAATGTTACCACACAGTTTTGGATTTTTTTCGACGTCAGTGTTGATTCCGTGATGAGTAATTTCTTTAGGTAACTTTTTTTTCGTGCTTTTGTTGGTTATTGTATTGATGATTTTCCAAAACTCTTTGCTGTCTTGACCAGCATTTTTTATTTTATTACGAAAATACTTTTCTTTTGTCAGTCTAATTAAAAGCGCAAGTTTGTTACGGTATTTCTTGTAGAAGGTGTTGATTTTTTCATCATTAGGGAATTTTCTAGACTGGTGGTAGTATTTTTCTTTATTTCTGATTGAAATTACTAGTCCATGGGTTATCCATGGCTTTATCAATCTGTGTTTAGATTTTGGTTTAGAAACAATTATTTGTGTGGATAGGTTTATGTGATTTTGGAAAACTGTTTCGAAATTCTCAGCACAGGTATTTGGATTTTCCGATTCAAATATTGATGTCCAGGTTTCCGTTTTAAGATTTGTTCTTAAAATTTCCATATTTAAATATTTTTTTTCACATTTTTTCTTGTCAATTTTGTCAGAGTTGGAACTTCTTTTATCAATGTTGGTAACAAATATACAGGTATAGTGATCGGTTATGCTGGTTTTCCATAATATTGACATGTTTTTTTCATTGTTATTTGAGTTGCACCATATGTGATCGATGCAGGAAGGAGTTTGTCCACTGACATTCCGTGTTGCATTATTTATAAATGATTTATAGTTTAGCGATGTCATTACATTTATATAATCTTCCTTTACCTTACCCTTTGCCCCAATCAAAATGTTCATGTTAAAGTCGCCTGTGACAACGTTACAAGTACCTTTTAGTTGTAGCAATAACTGTTCCAATTCTATAATAAAACTGTTAGGGTTCGATCCGTGTGTGCGGTAGATAGCTATGATATTGTATATAACTTCATTCACTTTTAAGTTCAGTTTTAGACAGTTAGCAAGCTTCATGTTGATTTCAGTGATTGTGACGTTATTGTGTTTGTTTAAGATGAAAACAGCAATACCACAGTTCTTATTAATATGTGTTGTGGACGAATAATATGTATAGTCAGGGATCTCGTACAGTGCGGTAACATTATTTATATTTAAGTGTGCTTCTGTTAAAACAATGAGGTCCGGTAAAGTTTCAAGGAGATTTAATGTTAGTACAAATTCTTCGAAATTTTTTTGCAAACTTCTGACGTTTTGGTGCAGAACAATGAATGCATTTGGAACGTTTTTTAATAGTTTATTACATTGTTTTGAGTCTTCGCAAGTGTATTGTGAAACATCTGTTAATTTATCAATTTCCTCGGTTAGAAAATCATCCATATATTATTTGTATTACGAAATATAATCAAACAGCAAGATCTAAGAAAAATATATTTCGGATTATGCAACCCCATCTTAACGTATGGTTGTATTGGTTGGGGAGCGTCAGGTAGAACAATTTTAGATCCACTAGTGAAGGCCCAGAAATCCATAATTAGAGTTATTATGCGTAAACCCTATAGGTTTTCTAGCGATCAGCTATACAAAAAATTTTATGTACTTGATGTTCGTCAAAACTATATAAAAAAGGTTATTATCCACGTACACAAAAATCTAGAAAAACTAGATAAAATTGATCATAAATACATCACAAGAAGTCACACCAGAAAGGATCTTGTGGTCCCAGGGAGCAATACGTCGAAGTTCCAAAAGACATATACATATCTGGGACCGAAATTATATAATAAAATCCCTCCAGAATTAAATATTAAAACATGTAAAATGACATGCATCGGTTCAATAATAAATAAATGGTTGATTGGCTTAGGTAGGGTTGAGTCTGAAAAATTGTTAAATAACGTCACTTAAAACTTAAAATTTTAAATGCTTAACTATTAAATGCCACAATCAGTAAGAACTTAGTATATATTTAATCAACAAAAAAAAAACACTTTGTTTTTTTTTGTTCAGAATACATTTTTTGCATTTTTCACCAGCATTTGGTTCCTTAGAACGGGCAATCTGCCTAGCTAGGAACTAATATAGACAAACAAGACATAATAACGCTTGTACCCATTTTAATATTTACAGTTATTTTGAAATATTATTATTATGTTATTTTACTGTATAAATGTATCTTATGTAATAAATAAATAAATAAAAAATTAAAAAAATTATTGTAAACTTATTTTTTTACGTAATTTTTGTCGATTTCATACATCTTTTTATTTATTTGTGTGTCTTGTTTTATTTTCTGTTTGATTTATTAATATTATCTTCTTCTTTAATGGTTAAATATTTTATAAAGTGGAATAACTTATTGAGAAAGGCCTCAAATTATAATGTTTAATTATTGAAAAAAATATTATCAACTCTTAAGCAAAAAATGTAAACAATAAAAGACAGAAAAATAATTTGTCACATCTGAGAATTGAACCCAGGACCTCTGCCCTGTCGGGCATTGCTCAAAAGGGTGATTCTGTATATTTCGTGCGTATCGGCTGTTAATAAATTCATCTTCTAGAACTCATAATGAACCGGAGTCACAGACAGACGCACAACCGAATTTATCGTGTTAAACCCCTACGCCTCGACCGTATTTTGCCAGGGGGCCAAAATATTTCCACTTTACAATTAAATCCAAATAAATATAATATTTCTCAACGTATCTGAAAACTAAAAACTGTTTTTGAAATGTGATAAAATACGCTTTCAAATTTTATAAATCGAAATAAACATATACATTTTGAAATATAAAATTTTTGCACGCTAACTTATTATACTAGTTTTAAAAATAGCTCACCTTTTTTCTAACTAAAGTTACGCAGTTTTTTCTAAAAAAAATAAAAACACACATTTCATTAGACAAATGATAAACGTTATTATCACCTCACTTTTCCGTCGTTCCCTGTAAAAATAATTAATAAAAAATTCCCAAAGGTTCATAAATTTATTTCACACTAGCTTTTTTCCGCGGCTTCGCTCGCATGGTGTTAGGGGGATTCTCACTCCGCCTCCTCCACCTTCCCTCTCGTCACTCCACTCCCCCCGTCCTCTTCATCCTTCCGCTCAACCCACCCTTCCCCCCACTCCCTACCCATCCCCTCTCCACTTCCCCCCCACCCACCTTCACCCCTCTTTTTAGGGTGAATTGCCTAATTTAAAAATAACATCGTTTCCAAGGGAACAATTTGTTTGCTTTCGATTTTGTTAGGTACAGAAAACGTATGATAAATAATTTCACAACGCCAGAGCTTTTTCATAAGGCCAGAGCTTACCATTATATATAGCCTATATTACTCGCAAACGATGTAGCTTTCTATTAGTGAAAGAATTTTTAAAGTCCTTTCAGTATTTATTGCGTGAAAGAGTAACAAACATACATCCATACAAACTTTCGCCTTTATAATATTAGTAGGATAGCGATTCGAAATTTTGGTTTCATAAAGGTGTATATTTTACTTATTTTGTTGTTAGTTTTTGTATTTTAATATAGAGCGTTTTATAAAAAGTTTATTTTTCTTTCTAACACCATTTGTATCATATTTCTAAACGTAATAGTACGGGAGATACAGCGATTTCTATGAGACCTATATGAGTTGTTCTGAAAACCGAATAAATAGACTGTACTGAAGTCCCTTACTGCTTACAGGTGTGAAAGCATCTGATTCCCGCAAATAAGCGGATTTAAGTTATTTCTCTAATTCCAATAATCGTGTGATTCCAGACCCGTGGCAGGACCTGAAGGACAACTATGGAAAGGGTAACTTTGAGAAGGCCACAGGGATGAAGACCCGCTACCCGCACCTGAAGGTGACCCTCGCCATTGGTGGCTGGAACGAGGGTTCCCTCAATTACTCCAAGATGGCCGCCAACCCAAGCGATAGGAAGACCTTCGTAACCTCGGCTGTTGAATTCTTAAAGTACGGACATTTCTGATTCACAAGTTGTCGTAGTTTTAACCACGTCAAAGATTAGAAAACCGAGGTGGAAATCCAAATCACTTAGTTTCTTTTATCTACGAGAGCCTACATGCTAAAAATCCGCCAGGGCCCAAGAAGGAGAGATATGGAAATACGAATGTTTGAGGGAGCGCGCTAATATTAAAAACGATAATATTTAAGCGAAAATTGTGAAAAGGTTTAATAAAACAAGATTCGTTTAAAATAGAGCAAAAATCTCGCGGGGAAAGTCTAAAATAGTATTAAAATAAATACTGTGATTTTTTTCATAATATAACTTGTAAAATAACTGAAAAAACGTGTTTATACCTAATAATTTTCGGAGCGTACTTTGGGATTTTTTTCTATCGAGTGAATTTCATATAATTGCCGTTTTGGCGTGGGAATGTATAAATATCATCTTCAAGAATAACGTATATTTTTTAAGAGCTTTAAAACTTAAAGCTCCGCAACCGGGCTCGAAAAGAAGAGGATGGAGAGATACGAATATTAGAGGAGCGCGCTAACATCCACAGCGACAAAATCGATGCGAAAATGTTTAATAAAACACGACTCGTTTAAAATAGACCAAAAATCATTTAAAGAAACATTGCGAATTTTTTCACAAAAATAATTTATAAGATAATAGAAACAGACTTATTTTTAATAATTTTTGGAGCATACTTAGCGATTTTTTCTATCGAGGGAATTTCATATAATTTGCTTTTCGGCATGGGTAGCATCTAGACATTATCTTCAAAAATAACATATATTTTTTTAAGAGCTTAAAAACTTCAGCCTTACTTAAAAAACTACAGCACGGCCGATAACCTGTGTTGCTGTAGCAACATGAATAAAACAAAAATACACTAAAACACGATAACATTACTAATAAGATTTGTTCTTAAAACGTATTTTAAATCTGGCAACAATGTAATTTTTTATACTGTACATAATAAATTGTTTGTTTTCCTACAGAACCGCCAAAAAAAATTCACTCCGCGGATGTGTGTGTAATATTACACAAATGTGATCGTAATATCTATTAATATGACTAATTCACTTTTACATTCGTATAGTTGATATATTTACCGTGTTTTTATGGTTTTTATTAAGTTTTAGTCAAGTTATAATAACAATAATCACACTTTGAAAATTGAAATGTCAAAAAGTATTTTATGTAAAACATGAAAATTCAAATTAACATTTAAAGGATTTTATTTTACGAGAATTTCATAAAAGTGGTGTTTTTCTTAAATAATAATATCTAATACATGTGTTCCTAAACGTATAAAAGAAATTAACGTCTTTAGAGATGCAAAAAATCTGTTATAAAATAGGTATAATTTTTTAGGTTAGTTTTTTGGCAATAAAAAAACTTTGAAATTTTTTATTATTTTTTTATTGTATGCACGAGGAAAAAGTGAGGTGACAGTTTCGTTCCAAATTCATTATGTAAAAGCAATGTTTTTTATTTTGTTTTTTTACAAATTTCTCTACACTTTCATGAAATATGTTTTGGTAAAAAAAAAAAATTTTTTTTCGCGTTTGAATCTTAAAATATGGCAGTTTTTTTAAACTAAAGTGTATTTCAAGTACACAAATCTAAAAGGTACTTTTATCTAGTTTTCATAAATGGTATTTGTTTTTACGACACCTTCAAAAATAAGAAATATATAGAACATTCAAAATACTTTGGAAAAATTCCAAATTTCGTTCAGACATCATTAATAAAACAGAGATAAAACTACCCTCTCAGGCTATGTAAACCAAGTGTATTTTTTTCCATGAACAATTTTTTTATTAGTAATGTTTTCACATCCGCGGCCGTTTGTCAATTGAATAAAATTTTCCCTGGGTTTTTAAGTAAGGCTGCAAATGTTTAAGGGAGATATGTAAGAAATCGGTAGAAATTCGGGTTGCGGGCCCAAGTGTGGAAAATATGTAATAAATCGGTAGAAATGCGGAAAGCCGGGCCTCTGCCTTGAACAATGTTTTTAATTAACTAGATTTATGATCTACTTCACCTCACGTGACGGTCCTATATTGTTTGTTATACTACGTTGTACGGATTCTTGAAATGAGTGCTTTTAGGTATTGTTGTAGAGAGCGTTATGGGACAGGTCGGGGGTACCTATAATACAAGTAATTAATCTAACCGTACCAAATCCAACCTAACCTAATCCAACCTAACAACCTGAGCTTGAAGTTAGCTGAAGTATTTCAGGTATTCTACTCGAGCGTTCGCGTTAATAATTTGAAATACGCGTCCAGCGTCCGGGATTTCTGAGCATCCGATTCGGAAACTATCCCATCCTCATAAAAAAAAATACCTCTGAATTTTAATATGTAGACATATATACGGCTTATAGTGTTAGAGAAGTATTAAATGCACCTAACCGTTTATTCCATATTTTCAGGACTCAAAAAAATATTAAAAATTGTTAAATTTATAAACGCATGAATTCTGCACATTAGGTATTTAGTTTTAGATTATCGTACGTATTTGGAGAATATTATATATCGTGACTTCTATATGTTGTCTATAGCCGAGTTGATAAATCAAAGATATAAATTTAAATTCGAACATGCATTTTTTAATAAGTAACGCGTGTTCAAAGATTTGTAAGAAAATGTATTTCAATAATTTCGGTTGGCGAAATGTCAATAACAAATAATTTAGAAGAGATACAAGGCATCTCTTGTTCAATTAACGAAGATACTCGGTTATCTTTGTGATTAATCGAAGTATGTATAAATGTTTTAAAATATCTCTTCAAATTGACCACATTTTGGCCGGCGAACGCTCGAGGGTGTCTGCAAATTGGACAAAATGTGGCCAAAATGCTCTAGTGTTTACGTGCAACGACGTGCACGTGCGAAGTGGTGAAGAAGTCGAAGAGTTTGCGATGTTTATCGTCTGCTGCGTGTTTCATTAATAATTATGGCTTTTCCAGGCTCACAATCTCGAAATTTTATTACCCATCAATTTACAATAGACCTATCTATCAACAAGATAAGTTTTAAGATTTTCACGGCCAAAAGCATTTTCGTTATTTGTTTTTGGGGTGTTATGCCGTGTTGCGCTACCTCCTTCTTTAGCCAACGTTTCGGACATCGTTGCAGTGTCCATCATCAGGGCAGATCCGGCAGATCCGGTAGATGTGTGCACATCTACCGGATCTGCCGGATCTGCCCTGATGATGGACACTGCAACGATGTCCGAAACGTTGGCTAAAGAAGGAGGTAGCGCAACACGGCATAACACCCCAAAAACAAATAACGAAAATATCTATCAACAACATTCTCACCAAACATCCTTTAAACGATGATGAATCTCAGTAGGAGTCAATTTTTTCAGCAGTTAAAATTTTGATAACAGCACTCACATTGACATAGCACTAGAACACGCCTCCATACTTCCGCTTCTCAAAATACACTGACTGAATTTAATGACCTCAAACCCTGTGTATGCGTGTATAGAGGAAATGTCACTTCCACATTCCACCTGGCTCACTTCTGAATGTCATTTTGTTCGCGCTGTACAAGCATGAACGCATTATTTTTCAGCCTACCCTCGTACGTATAACAATTAGTGCAATGGGAACCCACAAAGGTGCCTCTGTGTAAGGTTAATTATTTAATTAGTTTGAAAAAATAAAACGTGAAGAATATAAGCGGTTACGTATCAAATAGGGAATGCAAATCTCGCGAGATTGGGGCTCAGGCGAGATCCCGCGAGTTTATGTATAACAATACTGCGAGATCTCGCCAATTTCGAGATCTCGCGAGATTGGCAGTTTTGTGTGTGTTTTTTTTTGCAAATAATCACAATATTTGAATAAATTAGGAAAAAAATAATAAAAATCATAAGTATTATAAGGATAAACATTTATTTTCACGAATTTTTCAATAGACTTTTATGCATCAAACATTGTATGACGTATTTGTCTATAATTTTTTTAATAAACTTCTAAGTAGTAAACTTTGACGTACGTATCATATCAAATAAAAAATAAAAGAAACAACCAGTCTTCTCTTCTAATATCAAACAAAAATCTTTTTGTACTAAAACAGTTCTTTTATAACAAACAAAACAACGAGAAGTAAAAAAAAAAAACTTATTTTATTTAACTTGAGTTGACTATTAAACTGAGATATTATTATCAATTAAATAAAACTATATCTACTCAGTAGATCCATTAGACATTGCAGATTAATTAACAAAATATACCAATTAGTCAGACTATTAGAAATTACAGCCTCACGCATACCGAACGAAACCGACAGATCGCAACTCCGTCCGTGTCAGTCCGCACTTCGAATAAGACGTTTTTATGCTCGAGTGCAATCTCGTTAAATTCGCGAGATCTCGCCCTTTTTTCGTCCGAGATCAATCTCGCTAAAAAACGCCGAGATCTCGCGAGAACGAGATTGCATTCCCTAGTATCAAATGCATATAATTATAATAGGTAACATCACCAAACTACAAACAAAAGGTTAAAGAAAATTATGACATATAAAATAGAATCAAGAAAATGCAATGATTCCATACCTCGGAGTAAATAGGATTAAATTTGCTATTTTATAACAACATAAAATTCCACAGTCGATAGGCCTTATTTCCATACTAGTGTTATTGATTTTCCAATGATCAGGTTGGTGGTGTCAGAGAGTTGATATCAGAGACAAGGTCGATTAAGACTACAATCGTTTTTCCGAGAGGCATTACTAATGTCTTCAAGGGAATTTTCCTAACATTGTCTGCAATGGATAGAAGGTCGTGACAACATTCCGGTTTTTATATTAATGGCTCTTTCTGTCTTTCCATATCTTCAACATCAGCTAGATCTGTTATTGGCCTTATTATTTTTATTTATACCCAAACCCTATGTTTTATTTTCAGGAAATACAACTTCGATGGTTTGGATCTGGATTGGGAATATCCCGCCAAGAGAGGAGGTGCTCCCCACGACAAGGAAAACTTTGCTTCTTTAGTTAGAGTACGTAAAATATAAATTAAAAAGTGCAATAGAATTAAAATATCAATTTAAAAAACCCGTCCACAACACCCTTTACTGTCCATTGCAGCGGGAAAGGGATGATGACATCACCGTGTGGGACGCGTGGATTGGCAGAAATTCTAACAGGTGGCGAAATGCGAAAGTTTTTTAAAGGTTATCTTAGAGCAAAATGGCGTCTATCTTTGTTATTCCAAGTAAGCTTACGAATCGCTGCGCGCTGGTTATCAAGGTATATCTAAAGGCTAATGAAGAAGATTCTATTCAGACCGATTTGATTTTCCAGCGGTGTTCCAAAAGTATCACATTTGGGACTTGTGATTTTTTCGCATATTATATCATAATTAATAAATATAGGTACCGTTTTTTGGATCCATGACAGCTGTTCGTCAGTAACGCCTTGTTACGCCATGTGTACCCGTTGAACACAGATTTATTCCCATTACAGGAACTAAAGACGGAGTTCAAGAAGCACAACTACATCCTAACCGCCGCTCTGGGCGCTAGCAAGGAGACTATCGACATCGGGTATGACGTGGTGCAGCTCTCCAAGTACTTGGATCTCCTGCACCTCATGTGCTACGACTATCACGGGGCCTGGGACCAGAGGGCGGGACCAAACGCACCTCTGCACGGGACTACTGACCAGGATGATTTGAGTGTTGTAAGTACACATAGATACCTAAATCATTATAAAAAATATATCTACCATCTTTTACGTGTTGTGTTTATGATAAACCAAGGAAACAAACGTTTTTTGCCACTTCTCTTAGTCCGCTTCTTTTTTTTTTTACGTTAACCCCACACAGGAGGCCTTGAGGAAAATAATTTCCCCCAGGGCCTATGTCATTTGGGATGCTGTGTGGAGGGTCTTTTTGAGGAGAGGAAGGAATGAACATTGGTCTTGAAGAGACCTATGTTGTAGGAAGGAGGAAACACAGAGGCCGGCAAATCATTCCACAGCCGAGCTGTTGAACATAAGAACGAGTCGAAGAAACGACCCGTTCTCATGTGACAAATGTCAACCGTGTACAAATGTTGGGCACGCGTTTGGCGTGTTTCCGGACTATGCACCGGTTCCGAAGGGATCAATGATGCTAGTTCCTCGGAGCATCTTCCATTGTAATACCAGTAGAACAAGGATAGCATTCCCACCAGACGCCTGTGCTCTAAAGATTGCAATCCGTCTGTTAAGATGGGAGAATCTATCAAACGGACCGCCCGTTTCTGCACAGAGTCGAGGGTATTTTTCAGGTATTTTGGAGCTCCAGACCAGAGGTGGCTGCCAAATTCAACCGTGGGGCACACTTGCGATTTGTACAGGGTTAGCAGTTGTGCACTATTAAAGTATCTGCGGGCCCTATACAGTACGCCCAGTTTCTGGGAGGCTAACTTTACTCTGGCTTCGATGGAGATGTCCAGTGCAACCGTTTGGGTCTCACCGAAACGTTCCAGGCATCGCCCCCAAACATGCGTCACATACGCGAGAAGATCACCGCACGAGCGGTTCCGCCGGAATCCGTATTGACGGTCGTTAATAATTTTGTTCTTCTAGAGGTATGTGAGCAGTTTGTCATTGATCACACGTTCCATCTAGTCCTGGGTCGATCGATCGTTTTACACGACCCGGGTCGCTCACGACACACTGGCGTCATGAGCGGGTCGCGAAGACCCGCTCTTTTCGCGACACAAAATATGAAACTCGATTACGCTTCACCCAGCTAATTTCTACTACCTGAGTCGAGAGAGAAGGGGGCGAAACCCGGCTGTTGACAACCCGCTCGCCCTCTCATATTACATCTATCTATCGTCGCTCGCCCCGCCACTTCCGCACCCGAAACCCAGGTAGCAGTAGTAGAGCGGTTGCGAGAAGTGGGTCGCGAGACCCGGGTGCTGACGAAAAAATGACCCGCTCGTTCTTTTGTGGTCCGTGAGCGGGTTTCAATGAACGGGTTATTCACAACCGACCCAGGACTAGTTCCATCACCTTAGACAGAACTGATGTGATCGCTATGGGGCGGTAGTTGGCCGGGTTGGAGCGGTCACGCTTCTTTGGAATAGGATGGATAACCGCTTTTTTCCAACCAGAGGGCACAGAGCCAGTCTTCAGGGACATTTTAAAAAGCTTCGTCAAAATTGGAGCTATTTCTGCAGCGCACCTCTGCAGTACCAGGGCAGGTATTCCGTCAGGCCCATTAGCTTTATTAACATCAAGCCCTCGTAAAACATGGAGTACTTCCCGATGCCGGATCCTCAGCTTTTTCATACGAAAACCGCAGTGAGGAACCGACGGCGGAACAGCACCTTGGTCATCGAGGGTTGAGTTATCCGCAAACATTTTACCTAATAAGTTAGCCTTTTCGGTGGCGGTGTTTGCTAGTGAGCCGTCAAGTCTGGTAAGAGGCGGCAGACTGGATTTACAGAAATTGCGACCTATTGAGCCCGCAAGCGACCAGAATTGCCTGCTGCCATGCGGGCATGCAGCCAGGTTTCTGCTGATCTGCTGGTCGTGCTCAAATTTTGATCTATTTATGATTCTCTTGGTTTCCTTTGCCATTTTGTTGTAAGCTGTTCTGTCTTCGGATGTTCTAGATGTATTGTAGGCTCGGTAAGCCGCGTTTTTTCGTCGCACTGCTTCAGCGCATTGTCGACTGAACCACGGCTTTGAGCCTACACCAGTTTCCTTTTTCCATCCTTTGATTGGATGAAGCCATCCATCGCGGATGTGATGACTTCACCAATTTCCTGGGCACATCTTGAGGGATCCGAAGTCCGAAAACAGACAGCTGACCACGGGAAAGCATTAAAATGTGCCCGCAGACCGAACCAACGTGCTGACCTATAGTGCCACACTTTTCTCTTCAGCCTCTCGTTTGGTGGTCTGAAGTTTACAGGGATTGATGTCGTCACCAGGCAGTGGTCGGACGATCCTAAAGGCGCTGTGACTTCAATCTTGTAACCGTGTGGCACAGTTCTCTTCTCCAAATACGTCAAAAAATTCACCAGGATTGTCATTACATATCCAGCGATCTCTCCTAGCTTAACACCGTGACTTTTGTGTATCTAAGAATCTCAGGCAACTTCCCCTCTAGACAGGATATAGGATATAGATACCATAGATATAGATGAATCGTTGTTTGAATATTGATGAATCGTTGTTTCTTCAAGCACACTACTTCCTCATAAAAGTATTATACATAATTATAAGCGTCTTTGGATCATTATCAGTATTATCACGGTTCAGCAAAGGACTTGTGATTTTTTTTGGATATTTGGATATAGTATTATTCAAAGTTATCAACCGCGTAAATTTCGTCTAGCCACTCCTTCAAAACTAACCTAACTTCTTTTCTTTTCATCTCGAAGGACCCCACACCTCAGCTTGCTAAACAATTGCTTGTTATGTTATTGTTGCTGAATGTTTTAAATTCGTGAGATTAAGAAGTAAGCCACTTTCTGACGAAGTCTTGCTGGAATCCATCTAACATGTTTATAATTTATTTATTTATTGATTAACGCCCTTTTTCGAGGCTTTTACATTTGAGTGGAAAGAAATATACAGTACTTATTGTATATAACTGAACTGCCCCAGTAACAATATTTTATATTTATTTAAAGATAAATTGAAGATGTCCACTGACTTGGTATAATTATTTCCCTCCATTAGTATTCTGGGCAAAGAGGAATACATATGGTAGTTAGTCCCAGAATTTCTACAATGAAATAAATCCTGACTTCTAGTATTAGGTAGTGGTATCCGGAAGCTTATAAAGCAAAATCTACCTATCAACTAAATCATTTAGAATTTTATATAGAAATACCAAGTCAATGAAAATTCTTCGGTCCGACAATTTGAGCATATTCGTATTATTTAACAGAGTATTGCAGTTCGACCCATTTTCAAATTTAGAAAACGAAAGAATTTTTTTTGTACGAGTTTTCTTTCTACAGCTTGAACATGTATATTATAATGTGGGTTCCAGACAGGAGAGTTGTATTCAATTTGACTTCTTACATAGGCAAAATGTAACAGTTTAACACACCTTGTATTGTTAAAATTTCTAGTTAGCCTAGTTATAAATCCCAACATTTTTAAGCCCTTTGCAGATTTGCAGATTTCTGTTATGTGGTTAACAAATGAAAGATTTGATTGAAAAGTGATTCCTAAGTCTTTAATTTGTGTTAATGTCTCAAGAGCATTGTTATCAATATAGTAATTAAAGATCACTGGGGTTTTTAACTAACTAACTAACTAACCATCACGCCGTTTCCCCGCAGGGGTAGGCAGAGAGGACGGACCGCCAAACAACTCGGTCTTGGCACACACTCTTTGCCTCACTCACATTCATACATCGTCTCATACATACTCTTCTATTATTCTGACTTTTGACATGGCCCGTCTCAAGTATCTGATTTACTTGATCGTGCCATGTCTTCCTCGGGCGTCCCCGACTTCTTCTACCATTCACATTTGCATCATATATTCTTTTAACACTACTTTCTTCGTTCATTCGCTCTACGTGCCCAAACCATCTGAGGGTCCCTTTCTTAATTTTGCTCATTATACTTACATCAGCCTTACATTCTTTGCGGATATCCACTTGAGATATTCAAGTAAAGTCTATTTTCATTACACCAAATTAATAATTTATTAATATTATTTTGAAGAATGTTGCAATGGTAAATATTTTAAATAGTTTTAAAAAATTTGTGGTCTACAGCAAAAAGGAAGATAGATACAACATGAAATATGTTTGTAAGATCATTTATAAACAAGATAAATAAGATTGGGCCAAGGTGTGAACCCTGTGGAACTCCACTTGTTGCATTTTTTCCGATAGGGAGGATTTTATTTTAACAATTTGTTGTCTTCCAGTAAGATAGATTTCAAACCAGGCTAATATACTGCCACGCTTTTCTAATTTTTCAAATGAGAATTTTATGGGAAACTGTATCAAACACTCTAAAATCAGTATAAACAGAGTCTATTCGTTTTTTTTTTCATTAAAAGCATTGTTTATAAAATTTTCGTATGTAATTAAGTTAGAAAGAGTACTTCTACCTGGCATAAATCCAAACTGGTAAGATGATATTACAGGTTTTATTTGTATAAAAAGTTTGTCAAGTATTAGGCTTTCAAAGAGTTTCGGTATGGTGGATTGGATGCATATTGATCTGTAATTACAAACATCACTTTTATCACCCTTTTTGAAAATTGGAGTCAAATAACTAATTTTCCACTTATCGGGAAAAATTCCACTGTATAAAGATAGATTAAAAAGGTTGGTTAATGGGAGAGCAATTACTTTGATACATTCTTTAAAAAATAATTTAGGGATATTATCTGTTCCCGCAGATTTGTGGATATCTAAGGATTTAACTTTAGCAATTACACCAGAGAGACTTATGGTACACTGTCAAATATCAAGAGTTTCATCTAGAGTTGTTGTTGGAACAGGAGCATTGTTTGAGTCTGTTGAATTAACACTTATAATTTTTTGTGTAAACAAGTTAACAAAACCATCAGTATTATTGCTACGGCTGCCATTTAGGTGTTTGATGCTCGGGAAATCAGAATCATCTTCTTTAAGAGATTTCGAGTAAAAAGTAATATTTTATTGCAGGAATTCACCGCTGAATACATGATCAAGCTGGGCGCTAACCCTGACAAACTTGTTTTGGGCGTGCCATTCTACGGGCGCACCTTCGTCAAGCAGGCGCCCGTCGTGCCCGACGTGCACATCGGGGCCCTCACGCAGACGCAGGGCTTTCAGGGACCCTTCACGCGCGAGGCTGGCTTCATGGGCTACAACGAGGTAAGTACTCTACCTTTACCTTACTCAATAATAAAAGAAAATACTTGTTTATGAAATAGCTAAGAAATGGGTTAGCATGGTGAACAAGGACGTTTTAAAAATTAGTAGATAAAATCGGATTGGATTAGAGGTATATCAAGTTTAATGAAGAGGAAATACGTTAGATGCTAATCAGACCGATTTGAATTTCTAATGGTGTTCCAAAGGGATCACATTTGTGACTAGTGATTTTTTCAGTAACTTACATAGATACCATTTTTTGATGATTTTGAGAAAAGTAGCTCTGTTTACTTCTTTCAATAAACGCTAAAACAATATTTTGACTTCTAGAAATATGCCACAATTTCATTAATCTGGAGCACCTAAAATAGGTATTCATAGCATTCCAATAGGGGAAATTTAGAGTATTTTCTGTAAATTGGTAAATTTTCAAAAACTGACGTGGGCACTTCTCGTACCCCCAAAACTAATCAATGGAAAGATGCTTGGAAAGCTAAACGTAAATATTAGAATACTCCCAGATAAAACAACGACTTAAAAATATGCAGAGTATAATATAAATGGCATTAGGTTATTGCAAATAGTAGGAAATATTGGAAAGATGGGAAAGAGATGTCCAGCAAAGCGTATACCGATACTAAAAAAACAAAGAATACCATTTTCATTAATTATTTGCATTTATAAAGGTTAAATAACTCCAGCGGTGTTCCACAGGGATCATATTTTTGGGACTCGTGTTATTTTATACATCTATAAAATACATTGATATTATCTTTCTGTATTTAAGTTGCGATAGATAGTTTCGTTGCGCTGATCTTGATATTTAAAAAAAACTTTACTTACCGACAACAACGACTCTTCTGTAATCAAATCATGTAATGTTGCCAGTATGATGCATTGGCAATGAACTGTTCCTAAATACGAAACATTTTTTTAATTAATTGCAGATTTGCCTCGAGCTGTCCAACTCATCCTCTGGTTGGACTGCCCACTGGGACGCCAAGTCAAAGACTCCTTACGCCACCAACGAGGACAGAGTTATTGTCTACGATAACCAAAGATCACTTGCTGAGAAAGTCAGGTAAACAAAATCATCATTTAACTTCTATCTATTGTCTCCCTGTCTTTACACAATCCAGGGATGAATTATATACTTTGCACATTTCCTGATCGAAAATCCCCAAGGTTTCTGGTCTTTGGCAGATAGGATAGCACTTTCCAACACAGTTTTTGCATACTTGACTTAAAAGCAGAATGAGGTCACCGTCTTTTATTCTATTCCCTTTTCACACCTCTTAAAGCATAATGTTGATACTGCCCAATTGACGTTAAAATAAGAGGAAAATTACTGTCTACATCCTGACTTCTAAAAACTCTTCGTAAGGCCCGAAAAATTCCACGAACATCAGCTAGTTATTAAGAAATAAATGTGCACTCTGCTAGGTACTTACAGTGATAGGCCGAGGGTGGATTTTGCGAATTTAGATCTCTTGTCGCTTTGTGTGCCCATCTCTTGAATACATATTTTTATTTGATTTAATGATTTAATAATAAATAACATATTTTACTGACTTTTCGTCGCTCTTATAACAGATTCGCCCTAAACAAAAAGCTGCGCGGAGTGATGATCTGGAGCATAGACACGGATGACTTCCACGGGGACTGCTCGCCGGAGACAGACACCTTCATCGACTACTTCAGCGACCTCAACGAACTCAAGCAGAATCCCTTCTACAAGGAGGCCTTCCCGGAAGTAGACGTCAGAAACAGTTAGTTACACCTAATAACAAATAATAATAAATGTCAGCAGTTTTAGAATGTGTTAGCTTTATGTCAACCCATTGACTCCAAGACTGAAAAATCTAGAAGCTGAAATAATGGTCACTTTCTGTGTGGAGGGTCCTTTCAAAGGAAGGAGATGCAGTTCAGAGAAGGAAATGAGTATGAGGGATGGTTAGGAATCTGGGGGTCAGTGCGAAAGACGTATGAATTCCTTCCACCCACTGCGAACGCAATCGCCGCCAAAACCCAGACAAACCTCACCCTATGAACCCGGGCTAAGTCACCGAACGCGGAGAAAAACTTGAGGTGACCTATGGTGTTGGTTATCCATTAAATGGCACCCGCCTCGCAAACTGTGTGCCAAAACAGATGGGGGTATCACCATTGTGACACTGAGAGTATCTGTCACTTGATATACCTACATACATCTTTTTTGTGTGAATACCCTGCAGTCATTTCGTGACAGGCTCAAACTAGTGCGATAAAAAATGAAACGTGGAAATAGTTATAAATTATTTTAATCAAGTGGATTCCTCCGTAAAATCTTGACAATATATTAATATGAACGTGTTTGCAGGTAACAACTCAATCCAAGGTGTCAACAACGCCTACAACATCCAAAATGTCGGCACATTGGTGGTGCCCATTCGCACCAACGCCAACTTCCCACTCCTCAGGACCCTGAACGAAGCCATCGTCCTGGCAGAGCAGGAGATCCTCATAAAGGAGGAGTTGGAGAAGACAATCAAGGAAAGGGAAAAGGAGAACGAGATTCTGTCCAACAACAAGAAAACGGAGATCAACGGAGCGGCCCAGCTGTCAGATTTTGGAGGGAAAATCGCCTTTTTAGTTATACCTTTCGTTGCTTCGTATTTTTTGTGATTTGATGTGATATAATGTTCTTTTTTTATATGTGTTTTAAAGTCTATTTTTAAATAAACAACTTTTTAAACAATGTAATTATGTATCTCTGTATCTATCCTCCAAAGTGGTGAGGAAAATATATATATATATATATAAATTAATCCCTGTTTCCCTCGGTCACGCCATAACTTCAGTTGTTTTTTTGTAGAAGGTTCTAAAATTAAGAAAATTGCGCAGACAATTGGATAATTTCCGAAAACTTAACAACTATCTTAACTTCGCACAGTTTGACGGTTCGAAATTGAATTTAGCAGGCAGCTGTCTTTTTTGTATTAAAAGTCTATGGATTTTTTTAAATAAAGGTATTTTAAATAGGTACCTATGTTAGGTACCGAATTTGATTGATTGTTCTTATAATATACAAAAATGAATATTTTTAATTTACGAAAAATGAAAATTTGAATAAAAAAATTGTAATAGATGGCACGCGAGCTGTTTGAAAACTGAATGTACTGGGACTGAATATATGGAACGCGGGAGGGGGGTTTGCGGGACGGGGGAGCGGGAGATGGGAGAGGGTGGGCGGGGAAGGTGGAAGGGGAACGCGGGAGGGAAGAGGATGCAGGAGGGGAACGGGGACGCACGGGAAAGGATATGCAGGGAGAAACAATTTATTTCTTTGAATATGTCATTGCAACGCATGCCGGGAACCAGATAGTTTCATATAAAAATACATTTTCTTCGCAGCAGTTTTAAAAACTATGGACATTGAAGAAATTTTTGATTGCTTTCCTTTTTTGATAATGTCGCCAAAGAGTCCCAACTGCTATAAATTGTCAGTAGCCAGTATGACTATAGCATCACGAATTTGAGTATGTTGCGAGGCTGAAGGAATGTCATTTTGAGTGGTGGTCTTTCACCAGGGCGATACTGAGAGTAAGAAAGAAAAAGAAATCACAATATAAACTATATGAAATTCATAGTTCAAATTTAGTTTCTCCTACTCCATACTAATTTGAGTGTTTAAGAGAAAACATCTCAACCTCATGAAGTCAAAATTAAAGAAATTAATAAAAACACGTTGTAATATGCAAATTGCAGAAAGTTTTTATTTTTTTCTAGAATCCATTTTTTACATTTTCTTAAAATGAACGGTATATATAGGTAAGTATTTTAAAAACCAAGTGTATTTTTTAGAAATGGCAGTTAGATGATGCCTTTGTTAGGCAAAACAGTTGTCAAGCTCAATAAAAATCAGTAATAAGCAGAATTAGTCGTTTATTTTTTTAAAAAAGCACAGACGAATTATTTTCGAAACATTTTTTTTGATTTGTTGATGTAATAAATCTATATTTACCAGCCTAAATAAAGAGTTTATTTTATAAACGAAAATATAGAATATAGTTTGTAAGAATAATAGTTTCTACGATAATTAATTTATTAATCTCCAATATTAATATTGTCAAGTCAGCCATTTTTGAAGTGTCGTTTATCCTTAGCGCGCCAAATTCAAATTTTAACCCGCCAATCGCCATCTTTAATACAATTAATTGCGTTTGCAATAATCTACCAAAACAGGGGTTGCAGCTCACCTAATAAATGGCAACACCGATATATTAGGCGCGGTAGAATCAGGAACTACTTACAGATGATGCTAAAAAATTATATTATATTTCAAACCTATTTTAGTATCAAAATTTTATGTTAGTTCCTGGTTTCGCCGCGGTATGTGTCTCGGCAGTCAGAATACAAAAAACTCGAGATATTTAAAAATCAAATCAGTAAAAAAAAGAACTGTTGTTTGAATTAACTAAAAGTGACTACTTTCAGAATGTATTTTCAGGTTGGTATAAATGTAAAATTCCATAGATCAGACCAGATTAGGTTATCAGATAGCGTCATGGCGGGCATTAGTGTGTTTTTTTTCCTTTACTTGTTTTCTTGTACGGGGAACCAGGATTGGCAGGCTTCGTTGGCGATTTCACACATGGCGGAGAGGGCCTTTCCAGCGGTGTCGTAGTCTGAAAAGACAATTGTTTTAGTTAAATACATATTTTTAATGAAAACGTCTTCGAGGGACCGAACCTGCAACCTCCCGAATCAAAGTCAAATGCGTAGACCACTGCGCAATAAGACCACGACCGAACAGGAGAGAACACGTGTTGTGCTTGTAAATATAAATAACATAGGTATATTATTACGATGCAATGCAGATATAAAAAAATACTAGAAAAAAATTATGCAAAGGTTAGCAATGGTTTTGACATGCGGATGTGTGGGTTAGGTTAGTTTAGGCAAGTGCTGTAGATAATTCTAGAGCAGAAATATAATGAAGTTAGGATAGTTTCGTATCGTATGGGTGTCCCCTAACCCAAATTCTTAGCCAAAAAAATGTTTTAAGATATTGCCTTTTTGTGTGATTACCGCACAAGAGTCCCAACTGCTCCTGCCTGCAGTCAGTGAAACTATGGCAACCCCGATTCGGGTATGTTGTGAGGCTGGAGGTAGGTAGTGAAGAGGGGAAGGAGTTGAGGAAGAGGAAGGTGGGAAGTATCTGACCATTCATATCTGATCATGGCTAAAACCATTTCAAGCATCGATTCAATTCTGATTGTCCCCAATGATTGTCTGAACGTGCCTGAAATATACTATGTATTATTTTTAATCAATTGATTGTGAAATAACACAAATCAACCAAATAAAAATTATTTGCGCACGCTGGGATTTGAACCCGCGACCTTCGAATTGCCAGAGTCTTACCCTCAAGTCAAATGGCGGCCTATTTATGGTTCTACACTAGGTACCTACATGCCGAGCTTGCAGTAAGTAAGGATAAGAAGCATGATAAGTGAAGTTAGGTTAGGTTATGAAGTAAGGTTAGGAGCCAGAGAGCTCCTTAATCCAAATTCAATGTCAATAAAATTATTTTAAAATTGCCGATGTAAGGCAGATATGAAATGTAAGATCAGAAAAATGAGTTAGGTTAGGTTCGTTTGGTAGGTACCGGAGGGGTTTCCTCGCTTTCCGAAGATGGATCCGTTGAAGGGGGGCTTCCTGTAGGTGGCATCTCCACCAGACACCAGGCTCAACACCACCAGCGTCACCAGCAGGCCGCACACCGCCAACCTCACAAAGGACTTGCTCAATCCGAACATTTCTGAAACACAACGCAACAAATTCAGAACGCAAACAAGCATTGGGAGGCGGGAATGGGTACCGCCGCCCCGGGAACCTTTATTGGATAACCAACACCTCTGCCATAGGTCACCCCAAGTGGTTCGCTACGTTTGGTGATTTAGCAGGGGTGCCCGGGTTCATGGGGTGTGGTTTGTCTAAGTCTTGGAGGCGGATGACCGGGACATACTGAACCCCAGATTCCTACCCACCCCTTTAACCCTTTTCCTTCACAGAACTCTCCTCTCCTTCCCTTTTCCTTAAAAAAACCCTCCACACAGCATCCTCAAAGATGACATAGGCCCTGAGGGAAATTATTTTCCTCAGGGCCTCCTGTGTGGAGATCATGTAAAAAAAAAAAAGCATAATATTGAGGATATTTTTGGTGAACTTGTATAATACCACCAGCCATCTTCTGAGAAAGGACTAGCCCGCTTAACCACAGGATACCATATTTGTCCCAGCTAGTAAGTAAGTATATCGTTGTGTCTCTCTTACTATCATAGTAAGAAGTATGAACTAAACAGTATTGGAAAAAGAAAACAACACGCTTTATATTTAAATCTGAAAGTTAACCACAAAATAATTCAAATGTACACCTTTATGGAACCAAAATTTAAAGATTTTTACATGAGACTACAAAAAAGTGAGGTGACAATAACGTTTATAGTTCATTTGTCTAATAAAATATGTGTGTATTTTTATTTTTTTCGTTATCAGTAATTTTAGTTATAAAAAACGTAACGTGAGGTATTTTTAAAACTTTTTAAAGTTTGCATTAAAAATGTTTATATTAAAAAACTTACATGGTTATTTCTAATAATAAATTTTGAAAGCGTATTTCATCATCTTCCGAAAACAGTTTTTAGTTTTTGGATACGTTCACAAATATTCCATTTATTTGAATTTTATTGCAAAATTGAAGTATTTTTACCTACTGACAAAATACGCCCGAATTTCGAAGGGCTGGACTCAAATTATTAGTTATTATGCCAATAATAATAGTAATATAGCACAGTATAAAAGTCTATAAATCTATCACAACCATCAAAAATGTAAATCAAAAACAACAACTTTTCCAATGAGGTTTTTTAATCCAGTTACGATTTTTTTCCGTGATATAAAAGCATTCAATTGAATACAACCATCAGATGGTGATAGTAAAAAGGCCAAATGAGCCGTAATACTAGTTAGTTACGATTGTTACGAACATGAAAGGGTATTGTTTATAAGTTATAAGCCCTAGCTATGTTAGAAGATTACGACAAAATCCATAAAATTAAAATTGACAACTTTTCAGGCGAGTGATTTCAGATTTATAAATTGTGATTATTTTTATTAGGTAATAATAAATGGGCATTAGTAAATATTTTGGGTTATAACAATTTCACTTTATCAGACGGTTAGGTATGAAGGCACAAAAAAGGTAAGCCATCACAGAAATAAAATTAAATAGATGACTTGTACCTACTGAACTACGTGTCTTCTGATCAACAGTATAACTTGACTTGTACTTTTATATTTTTAACTTTTATTCTTATACCCAGCATGATTGAAAGATCTTGTTTTTCTTGATTCAAAAGTCTGAACATTCTTTGCTTCATTTTTAAATGCAGAAATTAGCTTTATCCTAATTATGAAGGTTCCATTTCGATCAAATCTGATGGTGATAATATACTATGTCAGGCAGTGCAAGAGAGACGATAAGAGTTAGAGGAAATGTACTGGTAGGTGTCATTAGCAACATGGGCTGATGGTGATAATATACTATGTCAGGCAGTGCTAGAGAGACGATAAGAGTTAGAGGAAATGTACTGGTAGGTGTCATTAGCAACATGGGCTTATATTCTAATATATATATATATATGGAAGGCATTTCCAGAGGGAAGATACTCTCAGAATGGACCTGGTGGAAGAACGCCATTCAGAATCGAAACAATACTTGAAATGGATTTAATTGCCATCAGATACCTAGCTATCTACCTCTGCCCCATCTCCTCTCCCTCTCCCTACCTTCAACCACACAACTTATCTCAATTGGGATGCCTTAGTCTCACTGTCTCCAGAAAGTTGGAATAAGTTTTTCATGTGTGGTATACACATAAAAAATACCATGTTGGTATAAATGCGATCTATTCAGTCATGGTATTTGATTGTATTGTAACTTCATGCATTTACAGAGAGGGGTGAGCAAATCCGACAAAAAATATTCTATGACATAAAATTACCGTTTTAACAACGGGTCGAGTTGTCAAATCAATAATAATTTATTGGAGATTAAACTGGGAAATATGTCCTATGATATCCACAGAGACTTGCCTCAAGATAAGAAAAAGGATAAAAATAAACTTGTGTCAATTGATGAAAAATAAGTTATTTTTCTTCGAAATTTTAAGGAATTTTTCTACTTCGTGATTCAGAGCAAGAACCAAATGTTGAATTTATTTTAATTATTATTTACCTATAAGAAACATCAATGCAACAATACTGTTCTTTCAATACCTATATTATTTTGTGTTAGTTTTTTTACTTTAACCTCAACATACCTCCCGTGTCCCAGTGAGGAAAATACTGAATTATAAACAGTAATACCTACCCACCATCTAAGGAAACAATAAAAATAAAAATAAATCGTGTTTTTAACCCCCTTACTGAATTCACCCCGTTTTTAAATCCCTACATCAACCCCTTCAATCTCTGAGGTTCTACTGTTTGACATGAGTCTATTTGGTATCCGGAAATAAGTGGAACAAACCGGACACATTTGTTATTATAAATAAAATAAATATACCTTATTTTGATTTGTTTTGATCAAATTTAAATAAATCGATCACTCCGTTTATTGTATTTTAAAATGCGTCGAAGAAAAGACCCCGGTCCAAAAGTTTGTTAACCCTAAAGTTGCCGAAAAAGAAGAAGTTATAAAATTGAAATGCTTAGATGGAAAAAAAAGTTTTTTAGGTTCTTTGTGTGATTCACAAGTTTCCCACTAGCTTCAGGATATCGTTTATTAAAAATAATCACCCGGAATTTAATTTTACAATAATATTACCATTTTGTATTATTGTGTGTTCAATTATACAATATTTATAAAAATACTTGGATTTTTTTTCTTCGTTAGAATCAGTAGTAAAGGGTACAAAAAGCTTGGAATACTTCATATCCCTATTAATTAATAATAATAATAATTTTTTTAAATAGTTTCACCATAGAGGTGTTTTTTTACATAATAAAGTGAATACTCACTGATTTGTGTGTTGGGGGTTAGTTGTTTCGTAGAGAGAACCGTTGGACTTGCAAGGGCAGTGAACAGAAGAGAACTGATACTCCTGGAACAAGAGTTTTACTATTTATACCCTCAAACAGGGGAGGTTCAGTCACTTGGGAGTGGGTGATGCGGAGGAACCCCCCCCCCCCCAACCATTGTTCCATACATCTTGTGAACTATCACGAGTCCTAGATATTTTTTTTCTTTTAGGCCGTTCTTCCGTAATGTCTTTCGTGGTATCTATTGAATCTTAAGGTTAAACGTCACGTACGTTATAATCTACGCATTCACAGATGGCGCCAATTAAATAATGTCAGGTTTTTAATGTTTTTGCATGTTAAGCCTTAAAATACTAAGGTAAATTAATTGTTTGCGCCCGAACATATTTAATACGAATATAAATAAATAGTTTTGTCCATAAACAAACCAAATCTTTCAAGGAAGGCTGAAAAATTCAATTTTGTATCGGTGACTCAATCCAATATTGTATTTTTCAGCATTTCTTGAAAGATTTGGGTTTGTTTATGGACAAAACTATTTATTTATATTCATATTAAATATGTACGGGCGCAAACAATTAATTCACCCCAATATTTTAAAGCATAACCTGCATAAAGTATTAAAAAACTAAAATAATATCATTGGCGCCATCTGTGAATGCGTAGATTATAACCTACGTGATGTTTAACAAATATCCCAGAAAAAATCACGGGATATTATAAAAAAATATTGTAGGATTTGTAAAGTTAAAAATATTCAGATTTTATGAATTTTTTTGTATACCTAAGCTGCTCCCATCTGGAGGCAGTGAGACTATGGCATCCCCAATTGGGGTATGTTGTAAGGCTGAAGGTAATGGGTAAGTGAAGGCGATGGGGGGAGAAAAGGGTGGGGAAATAACTGGCTATTCAGATCTGTTCACGAAACACGGCTAAAGCCATTTCAAGCAACTTTTCAATTCTGAATGGTGATCTTAGACCAGGGCGATACTGAGAGTATCTTCCACTCTGGAACGTTCCGCAGATTTATTATTATAGACAATGTGTCAGTAACGTATATTCACGCTATTATTTCATCTTTCTAAGCATCTGAACAAAACAAATAATACCCATTCCGACATGTTGGTACCTACTTATCGCTTGTCTGATTTGATAAGTATATAGGTAGTTACAATAGGCCACTTGCATGGATTTCATAACGACTTGGAAAAAATTGTGTAGATAGATTTTCTTACTAAGATTACGAATATGTCAATAAATTTTTTTAGAAATGTACAGCTTTTTAAAAATAAATGAATCCATTATTTGGTCTCGTGACGTCACTACATGAAAATGTCCCGTCTCCGGTAATGTTCAATTAATTTTGTGAAATTTCACACTGATTTTTTTTATATGGCAACACTTTGATTTCAGGCGAAGTTTTGAATTTAACATTCACTAGACTTATTGTTTGTTTTCTGCGAACTTATCATTTGGTTTGATGTTTTGACAGATGTTACGAAGAGAACCCCATACATTTTATGCCTTCTGTACTTGTTTTAGAAGTGTTATGGTAATGGTGCTGATTTTAAGTTGATTAACAAAATCAAATTTTATAATATTATTTTTATTATTATAATTTACAAGTACATATATAGACGTTGAACATTATAATGATTAATGATCAATAAGATGAATCAAGGAAAAAAATATTTATGAAATGTAATATTTTCGGTATGGCTCGTTATTCTCCTGTGCCATTCGTGCGTAAAACGTTATTTTTTTAAAAATGATTTTCGGCTACGTAATTATCGTTTTTTCGCACCCATAAAAGTATGTCCCGTATTTCCGGTTTATAAAAAATGGTCTGATTTTTCGGATTGAAATTTTCAAAAAATCGCCAGGGTTTCAAAAATACGATTAAAATAAAATACGGAATGTCTTAGAATATTTGCCTAAATTGGAAAAAATATGATGCAAGTGGCCTATTATAAAAATGTACAGTTCATTGAACTTGAATAATTGTACACTTGACGCAGGAATATTTCACATTACTTGCTTACACTCGCATCAGCAACAGAAATTATATATGTGAATATCATGTTTAATAATTTATTAAAATACTAGCTGACCCGACGAACTTCGTACCGCCTCAGAATCAATAACTGTTAAATTAAATTAAGTTTTTTTATTAAATTAAAAATTACACAATGAAGCAATTATCGATGCGCAGCTGTCCGTGTTTTGTTTTTATCGGTATCAGAGATGTCATTGTTTACGGATTTTTTTGTGATTTTCTTACGTTTCCATTTAATTACGGGAATTTGGGAGGCGGGTAAGGGTGCCGCCGCCCCGGGAACCATTTATTGGATAACCAACACCTCTGCCATAGGTCACCCCAAGTGGTTCACTACGTTAAGTGATTTAGCAGGGGTGTCCGGCTTCATGAGGTGATGTTTGTCGGGGTGTTGGCGGCGGATGCGTCTGCCCACCTGCTGCGTGGCGGGACGGATCGAGAGATACTGGTTGAGGGAGGCCTTTTGACCTTTTCAGCCAGACTCTCCGTATATATATATATACGTCCGTCACTCCCGGACACACTAACCCCCAGATTCCTACCCACCTTTCATTCTCTTTTCCTTCCCAGAACTTCCTATCCTCTCGTTCCTTAAAAATACTCGCCACACAGCATCCCCTAAGATGACATAGGTCATGAGAAAAATTATTTTCCTCAGGGCCTCCTGTGTGGAGCTTATGTAAAACAAAATGCGTTTCATTTCCGAGATTTATTTTAATTATTGTATTTTTCCTTTGGAGGGGTTGCAGACATACGTTCACCGTTTGTCTCATTTTCGACTATTGACATTTAATGTGTAAGAAAGAGGGGCAGCATTGTATAAGAACAAACGCAAAACAATCAGTGCATTGACATTTGACGATTTTGAATTTTTGGAATTCACGCACAGTTCAATACCTATCACAATATTGCAGTTCTTTCAAAATATGAGAATTCGTTCCATACAAAATGTATGAATAAATGAATTTTCTTCATAACTTTCTTTTCCGAGAATTTTTGCGATGTTTTAATAGTTATTCTGTTATCCGGAGCGGAGACAAATCCAACAAATCAAAGATCATCAAAATCGGCCCAGCCGTTCTCGAGTTATAAATAGTGTAACTAACCCGACTTTGTTTTATATATTAAGATTAGATATGTTCATATGAAGCAAATACTTTGTGGTGTGATATTATAATTTAAAATGAAACATAAATATTATTCCTTAATATTTCGAAAGTAAGTCATGCGTTAATTAATAAATAATTGATCTGCAGGTACAAAGTCAAATTAATTTAAGTTGAGAAAGATTCACTCATTTACAATAAAGTTCTAAAATTTACAAAATGCGCAAAAGCAACCGCCCTTGTTGGGTAGTAATTGAGTGTTGACGGCCTCCATGGTGAAGGGTCGATTGCTCGAGTACCATACCGGAGGCCGCGGGTTCAGATCTTGCGTGCGAAAATAAATGTTATTTGATTAATTTGTGTTATTTCACCACTTACTCATTTAAAATAATATATACTATATTTGCGGCACGTTCCAGAGTCTCAGTACCATCGCCCTGGTGTAGGACCACCATTCAGAATTGGAACGTTGCTTGAAATGGCTTTAGCCGTGTTTTGTGACCAGATCTAAATAGCCATGTACTTTCTCATCTTCCTCTTGCTCTTCCCCATTTTTTTTTTTTTTAACAGTGAATACCGCACAAGAATCTCAACTGCTCCCGTCTGGAGCCAGTAAGACTATGGCATCCCCAATTGGGGTATGTTGTGAGGCTGAAGGTAGTGGGAGGGGAAGGAGGTGGGGAAGCGGAAGGTTGGGAAGTACCTGGCTATTCAGATCTGGTCACTAAAAACGGCTAAAGCCATTTTCAAGCAACGTTTCAATTCTGAATGGTGGTCTTACACCAGGGCGATATTGATAGTATCTTCCACTCTGGAACATGCCGCAAATATACTATATATTATTTTTAATGAATTAATTGTGAAATAACACAAATTAATCAAATAAAATTTATTTGCGCATGCCGGGTTCCAACCCGCCACCTCCGGATTGTTAGTCAAGAGTCTTACCCACTGGACTACGGAGGTCGTCAAAATGTTTTTTTTGTTTTTTTTTGTTTTTTCCTTCAAATCATTGTCTTTATATCTTTCAAATCATGGTAAAACATCGATTTTTTATACTTCAAATCACGTTAAAACATGTTTTTTTACACCTTGAACATGTTTATTTTATTTTAGGGACATGGCGTCATTGCAGCATGTTTTTTTACCCCTTGAACATGTTTATTTTATTTTAGGGATATGGCGTCATTGCAGCATGTTTTTTTACCCCTTCAACATGTTTTTATTTTTATTTTAGGGACATGGCGTCATTGCAGCATGTTTTTTTACCCCTTGAACATGTTTATTTTATTTTAGGGACATGGCGTCATTGCAGCATGTTTTTTTTACCTCTTGAACATGTTTATTTTATTTTAGGCACATGGCGTCATTGCAGCATGTTTTTTTTACCCCTTGAACATGTTTATTTTATTTTAGGGATATGGCGTCATTGCAGTATGTTTTTTTACCCCTTGAACATGTTTATTTTATTTTAGGGACATGGCGTCATTGCAGCATGTTTTTTTACCCCTTGAACATGTTTATTTTATTTTAGGGATATGGCGTCATTGCAGCATGTTTTTTTACCCCTTCAACATGTTTTTATTTTTATTTTAGGGACATGGCGTCATTGCAGCATGTTTTTTTACCCCTTGAACATGTTTATTTTATTTTAGGGACATGGCGTCATTGCAGCATGTTTTTTTTACCTCTTGAACATGTTTATTTTATTTTAGGCACATGGCGTCATTGCAGCATGTTTTTTTTACCCCTTGAACATGTTTATTTTATTTTAGGGATATGGCGTCATTGCAGTATGTTTTTTTACCCCTTGAACATGTTTATTTTATTTTAGGGACATGGCGTCATTGCAGTACCAATGTTTTTTCACCCCTTGAACATGTTTATTTTATTTTAGGGATATGGCGTCATTGCAGCATGTTTTTTTACCCCTTGAACATGTTTATTTTATTTTAGGGACATGGCGTCATTGCAGTACCAATGTTTTTTTACCCCTTGAACATGTTTATTTTATTTTAGGGATATGGCGTCATTGCAGTATGTTTTTTTACCCCTTGAACATGTTTATTTTATTTTAGGGACATGGCGTCATTGTAGCCTTCTATATCAGCGATAAAATCCATGTAAATACACAATAAAAATGTTTAGCACAATATTCAAAATGAATTTCGCTGTTATTCGTAACCCGGGAAAGTTTGTCTTTCTTTTTGAAAACAAATTAGGTATGTATTTAAAAATAAATATCTCCTCTTTTCAACTCTGCCACATTTTTTGAAATCATGGTTCTCACCTACAAATTAGACGCTTTTATAATATTACCGTGACGATTTACGGAAACGGTACCGTGACGGCAATAAACATACGTCCCTTAACACAATAATGCTGCAGATCTTTCAAAAGATGAAATACACAATGTACCTAGGTCTGTTTCCTTCAAAGGAAAAAAGTCATCATTTTCTTGCATCTCCCTCACACACCGCACCGTGACGTCTCCGTAGGCCCCTACCAACACTACGGAATATAGTTACGAATGTAATATTGAAGTGTGAGTCAATTCCAAAAATTCAAAAACGTCAAATGTCAATGCGCTAATCGTTTTGCTTTTGTTCTTAAACATATAATGCTGCAGCTCTTTCTTAAACACTAAATAACAACAGTTGAAAATGAGAGAAACAGTGAGTATGTTTATTGCCTTTTTGCCGTCACGGTACCGTAACCGTGAAACGACACGGTAATTATAAAAGCGCGCATTGTAATAATATGCATATAATTTTAAATTATCAAAAACACCTATCTAGTAGGTATCTACGTAGGTTAAAAAATTCCGCATTCCAGGTACAGATAAATTAATCATCGAAATAAAAAAAACGTCAAGAAACAAAACTATTACATCGATTAGTCAATATTAAAATAATTAAACAAAAAATATAAAAAGAATAGTCGCCCGAACAGGGACTTGAACCCTGGACCCTTGGATTAAAAGTCCAATGCTCTACCGACTGAGCTATCCGGGCAGATGAGTATAACGCCGTTATTTAATGTCTGCTGATGTTTTCCATTAGAAAAATATCATTTGGGTAACGAGATTCCAAACTTTTATGCATAAATATCAAGATTTTGCAAACAAACAGTCGAAAATGGGACAAACGGTGAACGTATGTCTGCACCCCTCCAAAGGAAAAATACAATAATTATAATAAATCTCCCTCACACTTATAAAGATAATGAAACGCCATTCCCGTAAGTAAGTGGAAAAGTAAGAAAATAACGAAAATTATAAATCCGTACACAACGCTTTCTCTGATACTGACAAAAACAAAACACGGACAGTTGCGCATCGATAATTGCTTCATTGTGTAATTTTTAAATTAATAAAAAACTTAATTTAATTCAGCCAATAAGTTAACTCAACAGTTCTTGATTCTGAGGCGGTACGAAGTTCACCGGGTCAGATAGTTTATTATAAAATTTTAATTTTTTCTGCTTTATTTACCAATTTCAAACCTATTCATATTAGAATATCTCGTTGGTATGGATATCAAACGAATTTATTTACAGTGTGATTTTTTGTACCTACGTACTTGTACGCTGGTATATACAGTATATAGACAATAAGTTTTATCCTTGATGCATTTGAATGAAAATATGTTTTATACTTTCGTTATTTGGTGATAGGTACATCCTCTCTGAACATCCCTTCGGGGACACTTAGTTATATTTTGTGTAAGTAGGTATACCGTATTTTTCATAAACCGACCACTTATTGTAAATAAGTATGCCGGAGGGGGAGGGGGGGGGGGGGTAACTGTCGTGGGTCGTGGGATCAACCGTCATGGAAATCAACTAAAAAGGTAGGTACTTACTTCTGTTTTATTTTACAAATCTGTAAAATCCCTAACATTGCGACTAACGGATTGGGAACCTCTGACTGAATAACGCTGGTGCCTGGTACGCCGATAATTTTGTTTATCTATTATTATTTTGTAAACAATGTTTCAGTAAAATAGCATTAAAATACGCTTGACCAACAGTCGTTATTTTACCAATCAATGATTTTACCGCGCTCAGCGGTCAGCATGCTAAAATGTTTGGATCTAAAGGTAAAAAAAAGATAATATGTATGTTAAGTATTTCAATTTAAAAGCTAAGAGAATCATTCAAACTGGTTATATGCTAGCGACACAAAATTCAGCATTATTTAACTTCTTTGAAAAATGGCGGTAAAACAAAAGAAAATTAAATGATGCCATGTTTTGAAGAAAATTCAATTTTACGGCCGTCGCGTTCCATTTTAATATTCAAAGGGTTACCAGCAGGCCAGCAGGTGATCCCATAACCTACAATGTTACCTGTTGAATCTCTATTAAATAGGTCCCGCCTCTCGTTAGGTACTTAAGTACCTGTTTACCCTCTACTGCGAATTCGGAGGTCGTGGATTCTAATGCGTGCGTGCACAAATAATTTTGATGCGTTTTATCACATATAATTTACTCGTAAGTACACATGTAAATATAATAATATATTTCTCATGTACACATTCGCGGTGCGTTCGGTAGAAGATACTCTCAGAACTTTTTTTGGCGTATAAATGAATAAATTCCGTTAAACTGATTGATATCAGTTTTAACATTTACTTTTAAAAAAATGAGACTGGGATATACTCGTACACTTAAAATATACACTACATATAAGTATACATAAAAACATATATTTTTTCTAGTAAAAGACCACAGTTTTCCTCCCGAGTCTTTGAGAGTTCATTAGAGTAGGTATGTATTTGGGAGGCGGATATGTGTACTGCCTCCCCGGGAACCATTTATTGGATAACCATCACCAAGTCACAAGTTTGCTATGTTTGGTAACTTAACAGGGGTGACCAGGTTCATGGGGTGAGGTTTGTCCGGGTCTTGGCGGCGGATGCGTCTGCTCATATAATTTCCGCAATCGGAACCTAAAAGTGAGGCGGTTAGTGGAATAATTACCTCTTTTTTCATGAATAAGAAGTCCTTATTCAATTCTCTTTGATGTTCCGGAATCATCTGGCATCCCTATCGGACTTCATACTTGGCATTTGGTAAGTAAAATTTGGTAAATTGCGATAGCTTTTGGACATAATCGTATTATGAAACAATAACAAAGCACGAACATGGCTACATCATCTTCTCTCCACCCCGACAGGCCGTGAGAGCTTCGTAATCGTATTTCACTTCGTCCACTTCTAGCACAGATTGATACAGAGACGCACCAAGGACATTTTAATCAGCTATTATTTTTATCGGACGGCTTTGAAGAATGCTAGAAAATGAACGTGCACTGAAAATACTAAGTTTAATTCAAATTCCAGAGGGAAGGCCCTTCCTCTGGATTTACCTTCACGGAAGGCGCCCAGTGGTACTCAAGGCAAATTTTTAATAATCTTCGATTGGTACTGCAATCCACGATTTATGTCCAGGATTTATGATCCTGGGCAAATCGAGAAGTTGGTGCACATACTCGTAATACACAAAAGCAACCGCAGAGGCATTCTTCGGTTTATATACAGAGGCATATTTCGGAAAATATTTCCCCTCAGGGCCTATTGGGGTCTACACACAACACTGCATGCTGGCCAGCAGGCAGTGACTGCAGAGAGCGTGGGTTTGAGCGAACTAACGCTGTCTCGTTTGTTAAAGGGCCGCTAGAACGAGACAGATGCATCTTTAGAGATGAAGAAGAGGAAGTTCTGGAAAAAATATGAGGGGTGGGTAGAAACCTTAGGGTTAGTGTGTCCAGGAGTGACGGACGTATAAATCCATACCTCCCCCTGCGGTGCAAGGCGATGTTCCGAGATTTTCTTGTAGGAGAGTCAAAAGATCTCCCTCAACCAGACACTACCGATCCGGCCTGCCACGCAGTTGATAGGCAGATGCATCTGCCGCCAAGACCCGGACAAACCTCACCCCATTAACCCGGGCACCCCTGCTAAATCACCGAACGTAGCGAACCACTTGGAGTGACCTAGGGCAAATGTGTTGGTTAGCCAATAAATGGTTTCCCGTGCGGTGGTAGGCATACCCGCCTTCCAAATTGGGATAGGTAATTTTTTCTCTCCTCGTGGCACATGCTGGAGACCACGAAACTGTGAAAAATAATACCAAACTTTTTTTTCTTTGGCTTTCTGGAAACTTGTCAATAAGTTGTAGATAGATAGGTAGGTACCTACTTGTTTATACTTTTGTTTTAACATGAATTATTTAAAGTTATAAAAAACACACGTTCCTTATTACATTGCTACATTACATTATTTCCTTATTACTTATTACAATGCTACAACTCTTTCTAAATATGAGATATACAATGTACGTAGGTCTGTTTCCTTCAAAGGAAAAAATCATAATTTTCTTGCAACAACAGTCTAAAATGCGACAAACGGTGAACGTATGTCTGCACCCCCTAAAGGAGAGATACAATCATCATCATGCATCTCCCTCACACGTATAAAGAAAATTAAACGCAATTCCTGAAGCAAAAAAGGAGTAAGTACCTACTTTGAAGGAAACAGTCACACGTAATTTGTGTGTCTTAGCATTATTCAATGTGCAAGAAAGAGCTGCAGCACTATAGTGATAAGGAACTTTTGTTGATTGCTTTTTTGCCGACACGGTACCGTAACCGTGAAACGTCACGGTAATTATAAAAGCGCACAATAGTTAGTCCCTTTTCACATTCCAATGGGATCTGCACATCGCTTTTGTCGCCATTTTATTTCAAGAAACAACAAACATGGAAGAACATCGACAGAATAAGTACGGTGGAATGAATGCTCGTGGAAATTAGAAAAAAATGTACGATACAAAATTTTCCAGAATGCGGCCCTGCCCTAGACCGATTCCTTCATCGGCCGTGCGGTCATTTCGGCGGGAAAAACTGACAGCTAATGTAATCTCGCGCGACAAATTGCGCCAGCCGAGCGCTAAAAGGGTTTGCGGGGACAAACTCGATTGCCTGGGCTGTTAATATCCAATGCGGGCAGCGGGCACATCCAATATGTCGGCCTCTCTGCCACTGCCTTCTGTCCTGCCCGGGGCCTGGTGATGTGGTGATGAGAGGCTGGGTCCCACGGGAATGCAGCTAAATGGACACAGCCATGACGCATTTAGCGGGAAATCTCTGTTGGACGTCGCAAATAAAATTGTATTTTTTAATACTGCGTACCTACAGCATACTCCCTTGGATTGTCTTTAACCCTCCCGCACCGGAGGGAGTAATGCACACACCCCCAAACGAGAGTTTTGTGCGATATCCAGTAGATTAAACTTGTCTAAATCCGTCTCACGATTAATACGGAATATTTTTTATTTAATTATTATTATTAATTTGGGAGGCTGGTATGGGTACCGCCTCCCCGGGAACCATTTATTGGATAACCAACACCCCTGTCACCCCCAGTGGTTCGCCACGTTTTTTAGCAGAGGTGCCCGGATTCATGGGGTGAGGATTTTCTATTTCTTGGCAGGCCGGATTGGGAGATTGGTGAAGGGAGACCTTTTGATTTATTCAGCCGGATTCTCTTAACCCATCCACATCACAGTGGGAGGAATGGATTCATACGCCCCTCACTCCTGGACACACTGACCTCAGATTCCTACCCACCCCTCATAAGCTAAATCTAACTATTTTTTTTGTTTTTTTTTTTACAATAGCTCCACACAGGAGGCCCCGAGGAAAACAATTTCCCTCGGGGCCTCCTGTGTGGAGCTATTGTAAAAAAAAATAGTTAGATTTAGCTTTATTATTACGAAAAGTGAGTATTAATGTCATTCAATTTGGGAGGCGGGAATGGGTACCGCCGCCCCGGGAACCTTTATTGGATAACCAACACCTCTGCCACAGGTCACCCCAAGTGGTCCGCTACGTTTGGTGATTTGGCAGGGGTGCCCGGGTTCATGGGTTGAGGTTTGTCTAGGTCTTGGAGGCGTGTGACCAGGACACACTGAACCCCAGATTCCTACCCACACCTTAAACCCTTTTCCTTCCCAGAACTCTCCTCTCCTTCCTTTCCTTAAAAAAAACCCTCTACACAGCATCCTCAAAGATGACATAGGCCCTGAGGGGAATTATTTTCCTCAGGGCCTTCTGTGTGGAGCTCATGTAAAAAAAAGGAGAGATGAAAAAATATGAATTTTATATTTTAATTTTTTTAAGATTAATTCACCTACACAAGTGTTTTCACGTCATGATTGTTCAAAAGAAGCGGACTTATACAACTTTACCAAAAGTATCCCGTTACTATTTTTCGAGATATTAAATAATATCTATCCAATTTAGGTGAAATTACTCCCTTCCCCCTATAATCCACCATCACTTTAGAAAAAAATTCCTCACCCCGAACAAACCATGCATGCGGTCGTAAAAAGTCCATTTTAATAGAAAGGGCTTTTTTTAATTGCTAAACACAGGAGTAAAAAATCCTCAGGGCCTAGGTCATCTTTGGATATGCTGTATGGAAGGTCTCTTTAGGGAAAGGAAGGAAAAGGGTATGAGGGTGGATAGGAATCTGTGGTTAATGTTTCCAGGAGTAACGGATGTATGAATCCATCCCTCTCCCTCTGCGGTGCAAGGCAACGGGTCTAGAGAGTCCGGCTGGAGAGTTCAAAAGCTCTCACTCAACCAGTCTCTCCGATCCGGCCCGCCATGCAGTAGGTGGGCAAACGTATTCACCGCCAAGACCTAGACAAACCTCATCCCATGAACCCGGGTACCGCTGCAGTCACCAAACGCAGCGAATCACTTGGGATGACCCAAATGGTTATTAAATTTAGAGGTTAGCGAATCACTTGGGGTGACTCAAGTGCAGCGGTACCCATACCCACCTCCCAAATTAAGGCTAAAATCTTCAATATGTATTTGAGTTAAGCTTGATTTTGTACCATCTCTCTTACCATTTTGCATTACTTAATGATTGACTGCTGGCGAAGATGGGCGATGTCCGGTTAATACAGTAGGTATAAAAAAATTGCAACTAATATCTGAGTGTTACTGGAAAGACCCAGAGGAAAAAAATGAGATACGACCACTCTACGATATACGGGGGTCCCTAGTGACCCCCTTTCGGGTGACACATGATTTTTGGTGACCGGATAACTGAAACATGCGACTTCAACTCCTCCTTTGAAGTCATTAAAAGTGATGAAAAAAAATGGTTAAAAGAAGTTATGTTAGGAGCTAATTTTAATTTTTTTTTCATAACTTTTCAAATGGGTGTTGAAATAATTGCGTGATTCTGAGTTGTCATGGAACGGTTCATAGGATTTCAGTCCTTGCTACATTTACATTATTTATACATTATCTTACCTATCTACAGAAAGCGTAGGTAAGTGGAAGATACTCTCACTATAGCCCTGGTGTAAGATCACCATTCAGAATTGAAACGTCGCTTGAAATGGCTTTAGCCGTGTTTGGTGACCAGATCTGAATAGCCAGCTACTTCCCCTCCTTCTACCCCATCTCCTTCCCCTCCCCACCACCTTCAGGCTCACAACATACCCCAATTGGGGATGCCATAGTCCCACTGGCTCCAGACGGGAACAGCTGGAACTCTTGTGAGGTAATCACACTTTTTTTTTTTTTAAAACATATATGTACGAAATTCTTAAATTTGGAAAAAATTCTATTGCCTTTGGGTTGGAATCAGGTTAAAAATCAAACTCGTATAATTGTATGTAGATATTTCTAAAGATTTGTAATTCAATACAATAAAATAATATATAATATTTATAAATTGCTTAGGAAGGTACTTAAAGATAAAATTAGTATATACATGTGTAAATGTATATTTTTAATAGTACTATAATTTCATTATAAACTTTTGCTAGTAATATAGTACATACTTATTAAACAGCCAGTACATTTCAAACGTAATTAAGATAAAATTATATTTTTATGATAAAAATATTTACATTACAATAAACTATATTTTTTTCAGAATTTTCTATGCTATAAAATAAAATATTGTTCTTCTGTTACCATACTAAACTAATTGGTCTATACCAGTGGTTCCAAACCTTTTTTTGACCAGAGACCACTATTACATTTATTTGTTCTCACAGGGACCGCAAGGTACAATAATGATAAACTGTTAATCGCATAATTAAACGCGTCCTTATGTTCAATGTATTCTTCTCGGACTTCTTCAGCTACCTCCCTATCATTAATACCAAAAGAGTTATGAATCAGATTTGGTTACCTTTCAATTCAGTTTTTGTAGTAAATGAATAAATTTTTCGTGGACCACATTTTAGATCTCGTGAACCACCTGTGGTCCACGGATCACCGGTTGGGAACCACTGCTCTATAGGGAGATTCGTGGAAATACTATATTTTTTGATTAGAAGATATTATTAAAAAAACAATGAACTTGGGGTGTTTCAAACTGTCATATTCGGTAGACAAATATGAGTATTAACAATCTATCTACGATCAGTGTCATTATGAACATTTGGCCTATTTCAGCATTTGATCCAATTTTGATCAACAATCAAGGTTATGCGGTTTTTTTTGACTTCTAATTACAATTTGAGCAAAAGCTGAAATGGACCGAGAATCAATGATTACCGAGGACTTTCCAAATTTAAAAATGGTGATTGTCAATCAAATCTGATTTTGAAACATCCCAACCTTAGAAAAACCTATTAGTCACCTAAATCAAGAAACTTTAGTCGTCCAAGAACATTGGGCTATAATTGCTCAGATCAAAATCAATTTCGATACCCACGGTGGGTACCTGCTTACTTTAACTTCAGAACCAGCTGATACTCGCGAAGAAATTCAAATTTTGAGGCATTCAGGTCTTTCATTGTAAAAAAGTGCTCTTCTATCAAGTTGTCGCCGCTCGCATTTCGTACGGTTGACTGCCGCCATCTTTGTTTGTTTCGCCATTTTGAACAGGTCTGCCTACATTATTAGGAAAACCGGGAGAGTTGGCAACATTCTGATTGGATTCGTAACTCTGCCTCGAAACTGGTGACATTTCATTATTGTGTTCGAGGTTTACATTATGAGGACTGTTTTGATTGTACGACATCGCAGGCGACAATGGATTTACTATCTGCCTGGTCATGTCCATTCCGGATATAGGTATGTGTCTGGAGGGATGGTAATTAGGTATGGTGGCCGGTCCGAACATGCGTTGTTGCAAATCCCTGAAGTCTCTAAAGAAATTATGTGGCGTATTTGCCGCCAACATTTGATGTGCATAACTCTGCTGGGCTTCGGCTGCGGAAGAATTTGAAAGATCTCTGACGCTTAATGGAGATTGGACTGCGTTATAATCTCTGGTTAGGTTTTGATGTTGGTAGTTGCGTACAGTTTGCCTCGATAACTCGGCTGTAGCATTATATTTTCTTCTATCTTCTAATTGCTTTTGATTGAACTCTTCTAAATGATAATTTTTCCGGTTTAAAATATTATCTTCGTCAAAATAATGGCTATATATTCTATCGTTCAAATTGTCTCTTTGTTGTACGGGTTGTGGAGGTGGATTTAAATTAGCCCTTTGATTAGTTTGTAGTCTATGATTTTGAAAGTTGGAATAGTCTACTTGTTCTGCGGTAGCATCTAGCCTAGGTAGCCTACTGAATTCTCCATATCTTTGCAGCATTTCCCTATGTACAGATGTCTTATCCACTGGTTTTGAGCTTAAAAACCATGGATTAATAGCGTGATCAACGCTTGTTTGAATCTGTGGTGGAAAACTGTCAAATTTCATGGAATCTTCTACGTTTCTATATGAATTCGATTGCAATAATTTGTTGTGTTGTGTGATGGCTGCTACAGGATCGTTGTAAGGTATTCTCATGTAGGGGTTATCATATCTAGGCAGCATGGATTTCTGTAATTTAGCATCCAAAGTTGCCGAAGTTAAATCCTTGACACCATCAGAAAACGGATGAGGAATGGTTATACTACTAGCATTCCTAATTGTATCTGAAACTCTATTTTCTAATAATTCTTTCTTATGAGCACTCGAATTTACACTTTCTCTAGCACCGTCTATTTTATGAAATTCTTTTTTTGCTTCAATGTTACATTCCGTTATTTCTATTTCCTTTCCTCTATCATTTATGTTTTTAACATCTTCTTTTACAAGAGCTACTTTTTTAATAGGTTGATCCATATTCAACAACCGTGTTAATATATTTGAACTGGCATCTTTATCAATTGATTCAATTATAGGAGCAGTATTTAACTGTTTATCAGTACTTGATTCATTGCCGACAGGTGTATCAACAGGCACATCAACTTTTTCTGAAATTACAGTTTGCTCAACTAGAGGCACTTTGTCTTGCAAATTCTTATCCAGATCTACATGTTCTTTTATTTGTTCTTCTCTAGCAGCTTCCGCAGATATTTTCAAAGTTTCTTGTATCAATTCTTCATCTTTGTCTCTGATTTGTTGTTCTTCTAATTGATCTATTTGTTCTTTTTCTTTATCTTCTTCGACCGGCATGCCCGCTTTATCTAATTTGGAATCTTCATGAGGAACTTCTATAGGGATGATGTCTCCCATCACGAGAACAATGTGACTGTCCTTTAAGTGACGGTTCAGCTTGTCTTTCAGCTCGAAGACCTGGGAACAAAAAAATATAATATATTATTATTTTTTTTTAATTAGCTTCACACAGGAAGCCCTCATGAAAATAATTCCCTTCAGGGCCTGTATCATCTTTGGGGATGTTGTATGGACGTTCTTTTTAGGCAAGGAAGGATAGGAAGTTCTGATTAGGAAAAGGGTATGAGGGGTGATTATAAATCTGTGTACAGGAGTGACGAATGTCATGATGATGAATCCATCACTCCCACTGAGGTGCAAGACGATGTTCCGAAAGGGTCCGGCTGGAGAGGTCAAAGGGTTCCCCTCAACCATTCTTCCCCGACCCGCCTGATGCATCCACCGCCAAGACCCGGGCAAACTTCATCCCATGAACCCGAGCACACTTGCTAAGTCACCAAACGTAGCGAACCACTTGGAGTGACCTATTGCAGAGATAATCCATATTCCGTAATATAATAATATCCAATAAATGGTTCCCAGGTCGGTGGTATCCATGCCCGCCTCCCAAATTGATATTGGGTTCATCAACACATTCATGAACAAAAATACTCAAAATGTAAATAATCTTACTAATTCAATTATCTTCACTTCCATTTTAAAAAAATGGTGGATGAAAAATTGAACAGAAAATAAATTTGATTAGTTTAATACTCTCAGACTCTCTACCCATTTAAGGCTCTAAAGACTAAGATGGGCCGGACTTGTGCACCGAATGGCAAGCACACGAGCACCAAAGAAGGTTCTAACAGGACACCCGGGAGCAAGGGCGGCTGGTCGCACAGTGTGTTTGTGTGCAGCACTGGCAAATTATATTGTCTAAATTTACTTTATTGACTTACTGAAGACTATACACATCTCTAATTTAATTTCTCTAATTTAAATCTATAGAATCTCTAATTTAATCATTTCAAAATATTAGTTACCAATACAATGCTACGAATATCAGGGAGAACGCTTTTAATCTCCCATAGCACGGCACCGAGCGCCCTCGTATCGGCCGCATTGGTGTGCATTCGCTTCGCAAGCGGACTAAATCATATTTTTGTATGAGATATTTAAAACATCGGAAGCGCGTCTATTTGTACCAAAATTTGGACCGAATCGGTGTGCCACCCTTAACCGACATAATCCGAATCTTGCCGAAGTTTACCGATTGACCATCAACCATGACCCGAGGTGACACGAATACAATCGAATTTCGGCGAAGATCATATTATGTAAATCAGTCTAGCTTGCGTCTAGCGGCGCCGGCGCGGCGCGGCGTTATATTTATTGATACGTGACGTGATAATTGTCATTGTTTTTTTTTTTTTTTGTATTGATTATGTTAAACACTAATAACATAATTTGTTAATACATAATTTTATTACCAAAATGAGTGCAACCAGTGTTGAATATATTAGAAGAAATAACAGTTTATTTAAAAATAAATTAATAATGAAAAATTCCTAATTAATAATTTTTTTGTCATAAGTTGGTACGAATTGTCAGTGAACAACCACATTTTCAGGGCAGCGGCCGCCACTGCCTGGGAGGTAAACTAAAGGCGGGCAAACCTAGGCTGAGATGGGAGGATGATGTCAGGAAGGATGCAAGAGGACTACTCCATGTCACAAATTGAAAGACGACGGCCGAGGACAGAGGGCGGTGGAGAGTTATCTTGAAGGAGGCGAAGGCTCGAAACGGGCTGTAGCGCCATTGGAGAAGAAGAAGAAGTTTAATAGCTAGATTTATGATAGGAGAGGGCACAAGAAGAAAGAAAGTGCTTAGGTTACCTGTCCACACAGTGTGCAGAGATGCTGCGGTGCAATTTTCGGCACATCCTCATCTCCATGAACATTAGCCAGATGTTTATTCAGGCTCTGAGCGGAGCGGTATCCCAGCGAGCAGACGAAGCAGGCGTACGGCTTTCCGGCCAGCTCGTGACGCGCCGAGTGGGCAGCAAGAGCTGCAGCGCTGGCCAGGCCGCGGTGGCACGTGTCGCAGCGGAAGTCGCCACCGTGGACGGCCGCATGCTTGGCCAGCTCGGCTGCAGAGCTCCGCGTGGCCGGACATAGCGTGCAGCTGTATTTGCGCTTATTCTCGTGGTTCTGTGAAAAAAAAATACACATTATTTTACAAGTAATGAATATTATTTTATCATCAATTTGGGAGACAGGTATGGGTATCACCGATAACCTTTTATTGGATTACTGAGCAGGGATGCCCCGGTTCATAGGGATGAGGTTTGTCTAGATCTTGGTGGCACGTGTGTTTGTCCACCTACTGCGTGGCGGGCCGGATCGGGACAGAATGGTTGATGGGGATCTTTTTACCTCTCCAGCCGGACTCGCTCTACCCATTGCCTTGTACCACAGTGGGAGGGATGGATTCATACATCCATCACTCTTGAACACTTTGGCGACAGATCCTACCCACCCCTCTTACCGTTTTCCTACCCGGAATATACTCTCCTTCCTTTCCCTAAAAAGTCCTTCCACACAGCATCCCCAAAGATGACGGGGAGGGAAATTGTTTCCCCTGAGGGAAAAAGGGGACCCCAGATTCCTACCCACCCCTCATACATTTTTCCTACTTGGAACGTACTCTCCTTCCTTTCCTTAAAAAGTCCCTCCACATAGCATCACAGCAGATATTGTTTCCCCTGAAGGAAATTGCTTTCCTCATTGGGCCTTCTGTGTGGAACTGATGAAAAAAAATGAGAGGTAAGACGTCCAGAAGTAGAGTAGAACAGGGACGGCTGGAGGTGCCTTGTCAAGGAAGATGAGATGAGACAAGAGATTTATAACTATCCTGTAACCACTACCTTATCGTGGGTGTTGAGCCTGGTCTGCGTGTGGAAACGCTTGCCGCAGTGCTCGCACTTGAAGGGGCGCGGACCGGCCTGGTGCATGTTGAGGCGGTGACGTGTCACAGAGGAGGAGGTGGTGAAGCGCATGCCGCACACCTCGCAGGAGTACGGCTTCAAGCCCAGGTGGGTGCCTATATGGTACCTGAAACAAAAAAAAGAACGTAAGTATGCTGTCAAAATTAGAAAACAATGTTGCCTGCTTCTTAAAAAGTTCTTTAACCTATCAGCCGAGCGATTCTATATCTTTGTGGGATCATTATCGAAATAACGGACATGATCTTACATATTTACGGTAACTTTTACATATTTACTGTCACATATTTTAGTTTTAAACACGAATTCCTGCAAGTATGCATGATTATTTATCCATTTAATGTATGTTGTACATAGAAAAAGCAAATAAATCACACAAATCTGACAGGAGATCACGTCCGATATCTCATAACGATCCCACAAAAGATATAGAATCGCTCTTCTGGTCTGTTTGTTTGGTTTTCGGAACAACTCATAACTGGTGTTAGAAAGAGAAAATACCACGCTTTATATTCAAATCCAAAAATTAACCGTAAAATTATTAAAATGTACACCTTTATGAATCCAAAGTTTTTGATCGCAATTTGAAAAAAAAAATTAAAATTTGAGAATTTTTTATTAATTATTTATTTTTACATGAAACACAAAAAAATAGATTTGAAGATAATGTTTACAATACATTTGCCTAATAAATCATGTATGTGTTTTTATTTTTTTCATTATCGATAATTAAACTTTTATATTTGAAAAATTATATGTTTATTTCTAATTATAAAATATGAAAGTTTATTTTACAACCTTTTCAGAACAGTTTTTAGTTTTCGGATACATTAATAAATATTCCATTTATTTGAATTTTATTTCAAAATGGAAATATTTTGGCCCTTACTAGGCCTGAGGGGTTAACTAATGAAATATAACTGTGCTTGTATTTCCTCCCTATTCTAGATAATTCGCTCTAAGCGAATAAGAATTTGAAGTCATCGTTTTCCAATTATTGTTGGCAATACTGTCTTATTATTGCTATTTTTTTCGGTGAATTCTAACTACTCGTTCAGGCGATAGCCAAATTTACTTTATGACTATTATTATTTATTTACCTAGTGACTTTTGTACACTGTTGAAATTGTGAGGTGTTTTAAAGGTAGCCTTTACGGTTTCCTACTGTCTAGAACTTAACAACTCAACAGCAGAATGGACAGCTTGTTGGGTCTAGAAACAGAGGTTGCCAGTTTGAAACCGCCATGGTAAAAAAATGTATATTTAGTTTCCTAGGTTATTTAAAAAATCAAGATAATAAAGCAAATTTGCCCAACATTTCAGTCAGGAAGATATTCTGTACCATACTGCTGAGAGACCACATTTCAGAATCAAAACATTGCCTGAAATGGATATATCACTGAATACACACTAGAAATGCCTTCCACATAGATTAGAATGGAAACCAATCACATAAATAAATGAAAAACAGCAGTAGCTGACCTGATGCAATTTGGGTTGGCTAGGGCTGAATCTAGTAGGTACCTCCTACCAATGAATTTGAAAGCCATATAAATTAAACTCCTATGTAATATTCTAAATTTAAAATTTATGTCCATAAGTAAGAAGTAAGAATCATCAATATTATTATAAGCAAGTACCTACCTAAACTACTCTGAGAAATTTTAATATTAAATATAACGAAAAGAATGAACCTTCTGCTGAATACTATCATCTATGGAAATTTGAAATAGAACAACATTGGAGGGAACTTTCAAATTTGTGCTGCAAAAAGTTGATTTTGTGTTTAAAGATTTGGTTTTGATTTTAAAACAATGAAAAAACTGTTTTTGGATAACAACATGGCTTTCCTTCTGAGGTGTGAAATGGTGAAATACTTAGATGGCTGCGGATACATGAGAAAATTGCAAAAAGAGATAGAGAAATACAATTGGATTCTGAAAAACAATCGAACAAGATTCCCACCATTTAATTTCTCAATCTATCTGGATTTTATGGATCTACTTGATAAATCAGGTATTAAAATCAAAGATATAAAAGGTGCGATAGATTGATAGCATTATGATCAAGGCTTGTTTAAATTAGTGGTAAAGTTGTAAAAGTCAGCTTCACGGATAACACGGAATATTTATTTATTGTTGTTATACGCCCGTAGGGGCTTTTACAGAGATTATAAAATAATATTTAAGTTATCGAGGATTACTCATACATAGAATTTATACCAAAAGTTATAAAAGTGAAAAAATTTTAAGAATATACAAGTAGTTTTTGAAGAAAAAACCACTTGTATATTCTTGCGTAAAACCGTGAAATATTTCGAATATATCAACAATACCACCAAACTTGTTGCCTAAATCATGCATCCTATTGGTAAGTTAGTGTGATTGATAGTTGGTTGTGTATGTGTTGCAAAAGAATGTTGTATTTTGTCTAGTATTCCTTGTCGGTACATGGAGTTTAATAGTAGCAACGATGGCAGGGCTGTCAATTAGGTTGTTCATAACTCTGTATAATAAAATTAGGTCTGAAATGATTCTTCTGTCAGACAGCGTAATTAAATTGGAATTTTGAGTTTGAAATTTAAGTACCTAAGAAATTTGTGTTGAACACGTTCTATTTTGTTAGAGTGAACTTTATAGAAAGGGGACCAAATAGGTGAATTATATTCCACTTGACTTCTAACTATTGAAATCTAGAGTATTTTCATGCAATACAAGGACTTAAAATCAGTTAGGGTTCTACAAAGGAAGCCAAGAATCTTTAAAGCCTTTGTAACGGACGTGTTACGTACCCTCGTTTGTTTTTTCAGCAAAAATCATCGCTGGTGGCATCCTCTACATTTAGTGGTCATTTCTTGGGAATTTCCTCCGAAATTTCTGGCCACTAAGCTCGTTAGTACCATGCCGCCAGCGACGATCTTTTCGCCGGAAATATTTATGTATAATTATCATTATTTCCCTTTTTATTATGTACAATGCCCCGGTGCAACAAATAAATGCTTACATGCTAAGGTTGCCACCGGGAGACATTTTTAAACTCTTATTATTTACATATGCTTCCTTGTTCGGTGGTGATAGCCCTGCAGGAGGCCAACCAGCAAAATATGCTTCCTTTGTTCGGTGGTGATAGCCCTGCAGGAGGCCAACCTGCAAAATATGTTCTTCCTTTGTTCGGTGGTGATAGCCCTGCAGGAGGCCAACCAGCAAAATATGTTTTTTCACTTAATCAAACTCTCACAACCCGCAGGACGATGAAATCAACACATTTCATTCCAGAGTCCTGCCGGGCATTCAGGGAAAGAGAATTTAAGCCTCTAATCCTTAAACTCGCAACACTAGGGCATTTTTTAACTCAGAAAAAGACTTAGAAAAATTCCTTACAAAATCTGTTTTTTCCTATTTCAAAAATCCAGGGACCTCGCAAGACGATGAAACAAACAGGTTTCAGTAGCTAGTCTTGCGAGGGACCTGGGAAAAATAGTAGATTCCTTATACAACTTCTCACAATTAGCCAAAACAAAAAAAAACCTAGAATAAACTGTAAAATTACCAGAAACTCACCAAACTAAAAATCTAGGGATAAATATTACCCCCCCAAATATGTTAGCATTAAGACATGTACATATATATTCCAAATGTAACCTACATAATTATTTATAAATTGCAATTTTAAGCGACCACTTTCACGGGCGGCACCGGCAAAATAAGGTGTGACGGAAACGCCGCCCTATTTATACATACGGGCAAGGTCAAACCTCCCACCACAAAAATGTACCACGTGGGCACCTTTTACCCCAAATTTGGGTATAAAAGGACCCACCCTTTTCATAATAAATCAGTTCACATCTCTACTTGATAACTCGTGTTTTATTCTTCGGAAGTTTTTATCAACCAGCTGCCTCCCGCCGACTTCTGCCTGTCTTCAGTCCTGGTGCCTACCTCCTGAAGACTAGCCGGCCCTACTTTGGCAACCGCCAGGCGCCAGGCTCAGGCAGAAGCATCGGCACATCCAGTGTCCTTTACGCATCAGGCACTGGGTGCTAGGGAGGTCAGCCTTTTATTATTTTTCATCATTCCATCATCCCGAACGTGCACTAAAAACCCGGTACTTTTTTACAGTCTTGTGAAGACGCTGATACGTCTGTTACAGCCTTATTAGTTATATCATCTATATGTGCTGTGAATGTTAAGTTTGAATCGAATATAACTCCCAAGTCACGAATTTGTAATACTGGTGTCAATTTAACATTGTTTAAATTATATTCATGTAAGATATGAGAATGAGTTCTGGAAAATCGTATTACTTGACATTTCTCAATGTTCAAAAATAACATATTTTGTTGGCACCATTTAAAAAATTCATCTAAATTAGCTTGTAAAATTAGGCAATCATATATATTTCGTATTTTTATTTTTTTTCGTATTATTCCTATCCTTCCGATTAAAGTATAATATAACATTCACGGATGCTGGTATGTACGAATACAAATACTTAAAGAATCTATGGGGGATCAATTGTCTGAGGGATCAACTGTTGTCCGAGAGATGAACAGCCAGGAGATCAACTGTCGGTGCACCACATTTCAACACATTGTGGTGTTTTCAACTATCTTTTCCTTTTCATTCTATCCCACCAAGCGATACATTTTGAGCCAGTGTAAATGTGATAAACGCGATCATATGCGACATCTGGGTATGGGGATAGTTATAAATGGATCACGTATGCGCCAGCCGCAAAAATCAGGTAAAAATTATATTTTTTTCAAGTGCTTCTAGCCACCTGGTTCTCTTCAGAGCCCATACGTGTGCGCACTGTACTGCAGGACGTGATAGCCACATGCGTTCGTGAGCATATCACTCCTCACATGCACAAAGTGCATTCTGGGCAAGTACACTCCGAGCTGCGGTGCTCGAGTGCCGGAGGAAAATTGACAGTACTTAGCAATGTTGTACTGCAGGCCGTGGGACCCAGCGTCAGTTATATGTGAGTAAATAAAATATTGCAATTTTTGTTTTTTGACGAGTTTTATTTTATAATGTACTCTTGTTACTTTTATAAGTCACTACCGGTTTCGACATATTCGTGTCATTTACTCGCGTTTTTAAAACTAATTTGTTGTTAAAATTTCCTAATAAATTAATGATGGTATGTAAATTTCAGCAACCAATCGGCCTGGATGTGCTTGGAGGAGTGTAAGAACACCAATATTGTTTTGCCGTGTATTCCTAAGAAAGGTAAAGCCAAAAAGATATTTATTACATTTATTTACAGGACGATACAGAGTCTCTGCCACTCTGGAACATTTTTTATGTCGCAAATGTGTGTACTACATATATACAGGGTGTTACAGGACGTATCAGGGATTTTAACCAGCGATTCCGGAGCATATTTGGAGTAAAAAATGTAAATGAAATTTTCGTCTCCGGTGACTTTTTTTACGACATTTTTTTTTTCTTCTATAAATTCAAACAAAAAAAAATTTCTTCCGCTTGTTGTCATTGGTCACTCAGCCGAGTAACCGACCAACCCCTCACCCCACCTCCAACTGTCCAACACCTACCGTTTTTTAATGTTTTTGTAGAAAAAATAAATAAAAAAAACATCAAAAATATCACCGGAGACCAAAATTTTTTTCTTCAAATAATGTCAGGAATCGATGGTTAAAATCCCTCGGGTACGTCCTGTTACACCCAGGATATATAAATACAGATTGGTAAGTAAAAATTATTTATTTTTTTATTACAACAACTCTCCTCCTCTCATCTGTCGCGAGCCCGCCGGCAGGCCCAAAAGATAATCTTTGTTTTTTTTAAATGCGATTTTAACCCTTATTTATAAAGAAACTGTATGAAGGACAAGGTCAGAATCGCCTGCGCCAATATCAATCTAGGACCTAGGTTCTATTTGATTATTGTAGCTACTCTGAATTATTTTTAAAGAATTTTCTATGAAATTTGCGGGCATTTTGTCTAAATACCATCCAACATTCAATAGGTTAATAATATAATAACTTATGAAAGTTATTCCCATCAATATAAATATCATATCAATGAAGAAGAAGATAATACTGATAAATATAGCCATTAATTTATTCATTTAGACTTTTGAGTCCCATATAAATAAAATCGAATATGTTTATCTGAGACACTATCTAGGTTACAAACCAGTTCTTCGAACATTTTTTATTATTTAAAAAGGTAGCTTCCAAAAATATGGGAAAAATTTGTCGAAGATAATATTGCTAATTCTGAATTTGAAATATGAGATTAACAAAAATTACTTAAAAATAAAAGATCTCAGTGACCAAGTTGGTTAAGGCGCCTGTCCCGGTAAGACGAGAGATCATGGGTTCGACTCTGAGTTGCGACTGTTAGCTTTTTATTTTTTAGTGTCTTGTTCTTTTCATATATTTGTTTAGAATTTTTAGTATTATCTTCTTCAATAAAAGTTATTTGAATATATATAAAACAATAACTTTGTTTTTTAACCACGATTTATTTAATTTTTATAATACCGACCGGTTTCGCTTTAGTCAAGCATCTTCAGGGAATAAAATTAAACTGATCAAAAATACACATAGTGTGAGCTTATATAGATAAAGAAAGAGACAAAACATAATACAAAGGAACAGTGAAAGAGACGAGTGATATTTAATGAATTCCCATATTATATATTCAGGGACAAATCGTCATTTGAATAGGATTAAGGGATAAAGTGATTAAGGGTTTTTACTAGTTTTTGGGGAATATCCCTAATATCGGGTTGTTGGACACATTTAGATGTTTATTAAGGATTTGGGTTTTTGTTTTAACGGCTTTCTTTATTTCAAGTGATTTTAAATTATTGAGTCTGTTACCATGACCATTTCTGTGCAAAATTTTAGCACCAGTGTTTTGACTGAAGTTATGATCTTTATCAATAAGATGATTGGCGAATTCCGAAAATCCATTATTATTTAAGCATCTAAGATGCTCTTTGATTCTAATATTGACATTGCGCGTCGTTTTACCAATATAAAATGCGGAGCAATCACTACAATCTAATTAATAAATTCCCGAATAACTAAGTTTGTCGTCTTTATCTTTTGAATTGACTAAAAATTTACCTAAATTATTATTTGTATAAAATGCCGGTCTTAATTCAGAAGGAAGATTTTTTACACTGCAGGAAGAGAAATGATTAATGAATAAAATTCGACGCCATTAGTAACCAAGATTATTATTAATGTTTATATTATTAGGATTAGCAAATAAGAAATTTTTTGTGGCTATTTGTTTTTGTTTTTTATTTAAAATTCTATCAATGAGATCGGCATTACAACCATTATTTACCGCGATTTTTTAATTATTGTTAGTTCGTTGGAGAAATTAGTATTAGATAACGGGTATCGAGACCAAACGATGGATCATTGAATGAAACGCGGAGTGTTTATGGGAAACAGGATGATTGGATGAGTTATGAATAACAATGTCAGTGTAGGTGGGTTTACGAAAGATGTTAAAATTTATTTTATTATTTACAACAGATAAGGTGAGATCTAAAAAATTCGAAGTTTAATTGCTGCCTATCTCTAATGTGAATTTAATGTGTTGATGGTAGGAATTTATAAGGTTGAGGAAGGAATTCAGTTGACGATCTGTCCCTGTCCATATGCAGAGTACGTCATCAGAGTATTTCATTCAATATGTCAAAAGTCACAAAGTGACTGCTTTCTATCAAAATATATATCATCTCATCTAGCGTGATTCTGTGATCGATACAATGTTTTGAATATATGTAAGTATTATTTTAGCTCCGCTTTGCAATGGATGTAACATGTCTATGGTTGAGATGAAGACCGGTAGGGACCACGGAACTAGAGTGGTAGCTGTATTTTTTGACCCCAAAGTACTGGCCCATAAGGGAAACAATAATACTGGATTCTCATTCGGAAGAGAAGTGTGGATATATGGTAAGTAATAAAATAAATTATTGATAGATAGAGCTCAAGACCTACGTACTTTAACAGTGTGCGCAGACAGGATCACCGGAATTTTTCCTTTGAGATTCGTATTTTTTAACCCCTCAGGCTAATTTGTTCGCTTTTGGGAACAGCTAAAATATCTCCCTTTCTGTTATGGTGAGGGGTCGTCCATTATTCACGTGATGTTTTTTAGAAACTTTTTACCCCCCCTCTCATGATATGTGGTGAGGTTTTAGACTACCCCCCTCCCCATACCCAAAATCATGTGTATTTTTTTAGTACAAAGTGTATTGAAATTTTCAGAATATTATCTTTGAATACAGGTATAATCTGAATAAATTTTGGAAAATTAAGCATCGTGATAAAAATTTCCAAAGAGACATTAATACACATGATATCTCATTATATTCCTCCCCCTCCTGGTGATATTACATGATTTTTTCCAAACCCCCCCCCCCCCCCTCCTCCCTCCTTTCGGGCCTCACGTGATTAATGGACGACCCCTGAGAAAAATCACCACTCTTTATATTCTAACCTAGAACCACTGAAAACTTAAAATGTGGGCCTCTACGAATCCAAAGTTTCTGACTTTTTTTAATTTTTTACTATTTTTTTTAAGAAACGACAAAAAAGGGCGGTGACAATAATGTTTATAAAAAACATTTATGTATTAAAATAAGTGCTCATTTTTCATTTTTTTTTTCATTTTCAGCAATTTTAGTTAGAAAAAATGCAAGTTTAGCCATTTCTAAAACCTTTTTTATGTGTGTTTAAAATTTTAATTTTTCAAAAATTATATGTTTATTTCGAATAATAAAACTTGAAAGCATATTTTGTCACCTTTCAAAAACAGAATTTATTTTCAGATATTCAGCATATTTCATTTATTTGGATTTTATTGCAAAGTGGAAATTTTCTGACCTACCGACAGAATAAGCCCGAGGCCTGAGGGTTAAGTGCATTGAGTATGTTTTCTAGAAATTTGGCGAAACACCGCAAGCACTTGTATGTGGATTTCGTAGAGCCCTGGGACAGACTTAACCATTCTGACCCCTAAGCGTGTTTACATGACAATATAACAATAGCAGTCAAGTACAATAAACGTGTTTTCAAGTTAACGCGTGTGTTCCCGCAGAAATCGTTATAACTCCGTTATTGTTCAAGTGACAACCCTAAAACAAAAAGTAGAAGATTCATATTAAATCAAGCTTCACATCTCTCTTCAAAGTTGTCCATAGAAATACATAAAAAGACTTATTTTGTAGAAACAGTTTTCACCCGCTAAATTGCCTATGTGCCGTTAGACATTGTTAATTTTTTATTAAATGATCTTGTATGAAATGGTAAAAAAAATGAGTTGACAAAATTGTTTATTATACATTTATGCGATAGAATAAATGTTTTTTTTTTTTTTACAAAATCCGTGATTTTAGTACCTACCGTTTTCACATAAAAACATCACATGAGTCATTTTTACAATTCAATAAGTTTGCATTCTAAATTTTAATATTTACAAATGTTAATATTTATTTGTAATAATACAATTTGAAAGCTTATTTCATATATTCGGCTACGTTCAGAAATATTTCATTTATAGATTGTTAATTACGAAGCGGAAATAACAAAAAGTTTTTATAAATCTGACAGTTCGTTTAAGACAAAAAAACTTGCAGAATAGCAAAATATCTGAGTGGTTAAATCCCCTTGGATGTATTATCGAGCTGTTTTTTTTTTAGTTCAAGAAAGTTAAGTTAGTTCCGGTCGAGAATCACGAATGGTGATCGACATTGCTCTAGCAGACTTAGAAACGTTGAACGACTTCATATATTTAGGGCTCATTTATAAACGTGAGGTAGGAGGCTGTGAAACAGAAATTAAAAAAAAGATTTGCAGAACAAAAGACACCATGAACAAAATGCAAAAGATTTTTAACAATTTTTTCTATTTTCAATTTCAGACGAGATGGTGCAAAATCTCGAACTAGGCTGGGCATACGACATAACCTTTTACCCGTCATCTCACCGGCCCACAGCTTGGCACCTCGAGCGGCACAAGCTGCCACTGTATCCCCCCGTTCCCAGAAGGGGTAGGCAGATGTCTGGGGATGATCACCCGTGGGCAGCTGTGGTTGCAGCCAGCCATTTAGTCTCTCGCCTCTCTGTATTGCCGGAGGGTACCTTCATGCATCTGTGCATGGGGCTGATGCTTAGCTTGGCCAGTATACAAGTAACAAAAAATTAACCGGACCAATAAAAATAATTTAATGTTTTCATTATATTGTAAATCTTCAGTCCGGGATCAATATTATTATACATTGAAGAAGAAGATAATACTAATAAATATAAAAAAAGAACAAACCACAGAAAAATTAAAAAAATTAACAGTCGCAACTGGGACTCGAACCCAAGATCTCCCGTCTTACCGGGACAAATGTCTTAACCAACTCGGCCATTGGTACCTTTATATTTAAGTCATTTTTGCCAATATTTTCAAATTCAAAATTATCTTCTAATTTTACAAATCTTTTAAAGTTTCCCATATTTTTCGCTGCTACCTTTTCAAATGATCACAAAGTTCTAAAGAATTGGTTTATAACCTAGATAGTGTCCTATCAGATTTTATTTGGGACATCTCTTGACCTTTTCTAAATGAATAATCTTGGGTTTGAGTCCCAGTTGCGACCGTTACCTTATTATTTTTCTGTTCTTGTTCTTTTTCATATATTGTTAAGATGTGTTAGTATTCTTTTTTGTTTAACGATGTATTACCTTCAAAAGTTATTTTAACAAGAGTTATTCCAATAAAAATTCTATATTATTATATTACAAATTATGTATTGATTTTATTTATTATACATATATAGGAAGAGGATGAAGAACACCCTCTACAAATTTTGGCTGTTGGACATGATTTTACAAAGCTTAATGTGATCATGGAAAAGGCATCCCAATTTGCTAGAAGGTTTGTCAAACTTGGATTCTAATATGTATTAATATGCATTTATGCAACTGCAAATTTCAGAATGTGATTATTCACCATCTCTATCTCTTCTCTATATATACGAGTATAAAAATCAAAATATGTATGTTTCTGGTATGCCTATGCTTTGCTAAACCATTCATCCGATTGAAACTTTGGGGATTTGATGTGCGCATGCCCGCGATAGTCTCTATATACAATAGTGAGTTCTGGCATAATGAAATTATGCATTGCTAACCATTCTTCCGATTGCAAAGAAACTTTGTGGATTTGATGCGTGCATACCTGCGATGGTTTCTATATATAATAGTGAGTACTGGCATCATGAAATTATGCATTGCTAACCGTTCATCAATCACACGAGCTGTTTGAAAATTGAATGTACCGGAACTGAATGTATATGGAATGCGGGAGGGGGGAGGGGAACTCGGGAGGGGGTTTCGTGGGACGGGGTAAGCGGAAGAGGGGAGTGGGGAGAGGGAAGGCGAAGGCGGAGTGGGAGCACATGAGGGGAAGGGGATGCCGGAGAGGAAGAGGAGGCAGAAGGGGAACGGGACGAATGGGAAAGGACACGCAGGGAGAAAAAATATCTTTATTAAGTGGCATAGCAATGCTTGCCAGGAACTCGCTAGTTCTATATATAGAAAAAGTGTAAATGCAGAGCATAATGATGGGTCGGGAGAGTCCGGCCAGAGGTCAAAATGTCTCTCGCAACCAGTTTCTATCGATCTGGCCCACCACGCAGTAGGGGGGCCGGCACATACGCCGCCAAGACCTAGACAAACCTCACCCCCATAAACCCGGGCAACCCTGCTAAATCACCAAACGTAGCGAACCACTAGGGGTGACCGATGACAGAAGTGTTGGTTATCCAATAAATGGTTCGTGGGGCGGCGGTACCCGTACCCGCCTGCCAAATTTTCTAGAGACCCTCTGGAGTTAAGCGCTACTACCCTGAACCACAGCGTATTTGGTTGATTTTTGCACTTTTACTTTTGTGTTCACTATTTTTTTCTATGTTAGTTCCATACAGGAGTCCCTGAAGAAAATAATTCTCATCAGGGCCTATGTCATCTTTGGGATGCTGTGTGGAGGGTCTTTATAGGAAAGGAAGGAGAGGAAGTTCTGGGAAAGAAAAAGGTGTGAGGGGTGGTAAGAATCTGGGTGTCAGTGTGTCCAGGGGTGATGGACGAGTGAATCTATCCCTCCCACTGCAGTGCAAGGCGATGTTCCAAGATAGTCCTGCTGGAGAGGTCAAAAGGGTCTAAAGGACTCCCTTTACCAGTCTCTTCCGATCCGGCCTGCCGTGCAGTTGGTCGGCAGAGGCATCCACCGCCATGATCCAAAGATCCAAGACAAACCTCACCCTATGGACCCTGTTACCCCCGCTAAGTCACCAAATATAGCGAACCACTTGGGGTGACCTACGGCAGAGGTGTTGGTTATCCAATGGTACCCGGGGCAGCAGTACCAAAACTCGCCTTCCAAATTGAAGGTGGATGAAACAATGATGACATAAAAGTGTCATTCATTTCAACTTCAGTGTTCGTTACGAACCACTTGGTCATTAGAATAGAAATTATGTACAAAAACATTATATGAATGTTTTTTGAAGAAGCGTGCTACGAGGGTTAGGCAAAAAGTAATGCTTCCTATTTTTTTTCTTCTTTATTGTCAAGAAATAAAAAATGCAATAACATAGGTCGAAAACCACACTATTGGCGATTAATTTGTCACTTTTAAATACAGTGGTACCTCGAGATACGAGTGCCCTAACATACGAGATATTTAAGATACGAGCCATCGAGCGAGCAAAGTTTTAAAATACAACATTTGAGATACGAGGAACGGCCGACTGACTCACAGCATAAGAAAATCTTTGTTTCGTCTCCGATCACAATTTTTGTGCAGTTGCATCACCGTACATATTTTAATGATTTTAGTCTTTCATGAATGCAAATAGGCATTTCACCTTCTGCATTCAAGAATTCAATCACAGAACGCTGACTAATATGAACATTGACATCGGCCATTTTGCAAGCGACTGCAGTTCTGCCACCTGTTGACGCAGAAAGTTACTATTGCAGTAGATTGTAGAAGATGGTTTGAGGAATAGCACCAAATTAAATTTTTTTCATTTAACAAACTTTATTTAATTAAAAAAAAATAGGAGGCATTTGTTTTTGACTGACCCTAGTATATCAATTTGAAAGAAATCTGATGTTGCCAATTTTCATAAGACCTATCGACTCCTAGGATAGGTCTAAGGAGACAGGCAAATGAAAGTGATCATCCATCTGAAGAAAGAAATTGGACCTCATTTAAATAATTATTTTGTTGGCAGGGTAACATACGGCCGCCCAGGGTGTATTCTGTCGGGCCAGGTGCGTAAGGACCGGTCCAGTGAGGCTGGAGCCCTGATCCTGGCCAGGGGCGGAGTCTGCATGATGGGAAACCTCGCACTCCACACTCACTCCAGCAGGGGTGGAATCTTGCGATCAGGTAGTTTTATAATAAAGAGTTTGCTCGTTTGATAAACAGATTTGACTAGCCAGGTACTTCGCGACTTTCCTTTTCCTTTTTTCCTTCACATTCCAAATCGCTCTGGCTTCGATCAGTCGGGAGTCGTTGGGACGAAAGGCAGTGAGGCGCTGAAGGTAGTGGCGAGAGAAAGAAGATGGGAAAGAAGAAGGTGTATTAGCAGTCTTAAAAACTATTAATAGTCTTCCAACACAGTTATAATAATATTTGGCTGATTTACACAGAGCCATTTCGTGAAAAATCACCCTAAGGCCTCAAGTTTCTTTTGTACAAGTTTAGGATTAGTTTAGGATACTATCGACATTTTATATTGAATTAATTTTTTAATAAGCAATTTTTACACAAAGTACATTTTGCACTAAGTACGGATTGCACTAAGTACAATTTGCACTAAGTACATTTTGCAGCAAGTACGTATTGCACCAAGTATGTATTGCACTAAGTACGTTTCGCACTAAGTTCATTTTGCACCAAGTGTGTTTTGCACTGAGTACATTTTGCACTTAGTACATTTTGAACTAAGTACGTTTTGTACCAAGTACGTTTTGCACTAAGTACGTTTTGCAATATTTATTGCAACGTATTTACGTTTTGCACTAAGTACTTGCACCAAGTACGTTTTGCACTAAGTACATTTTGCACTAAGTACATTTTGCACTAAGTACGTTTTGCACTAAGTACATTTTGCACTAAGTACGTTTCACACTGAGTACGTTTCGCACTAAGTACATTTTGCACTAAGTACATTTTGCACCAAGTGCGTTTTGCACCAAGTGAGTTTTGCACTGAGTACATTTTGCACTTAGTTCATTTTGAACTAAGTACGTTTTGTACTAAGTACGTTTTACACTAAGTAGGTTTTGCACTAAGTACTTGCACTAAGTACGTTTTGCACTAAGTACGCTTTACACTAAGTACGTTTTGCACTAAGTACATTTTGCACTAAGTACATTTTGCACTAATAACGTTTTGCACTAAGTACCTTTTGCACTAAGTACGTTTCGCACTAAGTACGTTTCGCACTAAGTACATTTTGCACAAAAGTACATTTTGCACCAAGTGCGTTTTGCACTGAGTACATTTTGCACTTAGTTCATTTTGAACTAAGTACGTTTTGTACTAAGTACGTTTTACACTAAGTAGGTTTTGCACTAAGTACGTTTTGCACTAAGTAAATTTTGCACTAAGTACATTTTGCACTAATAACGTTTTGCACTAAGTACCTTTTGCACTAAGTACGTTTTGCGCTAAGTTTTCTAATAAAGTTCACTTTTTACTTTGATCTCCTTGTACTAAATTTCTGACGTGCCAAATCACATCCAGGGCGTTATAAGTTTGTTTTGTACTAAATTCGTTATGTACTAAGTTTATTTTGATTTTGCACTAAGCACTTTTGCACTAAGTACGTATTGCACTAGGTACATTTTGCACCAAGCACATTTTGCACTAAGTACCTACTTTTTGCACTAAGTACGTTTCGCACTAAGTACATTTTCACCAAGTACATTTTGCACTAAGTACTTTTTGCATTGAGTAAATTTTACACTTAGTACATTTTGCACTAAGTACGTATTGTACTAAGTACATTTTACACTAAGTGCGTTTTGCACTTAGTACATTTTGCATTAAGTACGTTTTGCACTAAGTATATTTTGCACTAAGTTCTTTTTTTACTATGTTCATGTACCAAGTTATTTTGTATTAAATTCGTTTTGTACAAAGTTAATTTTGTAATAAGTTAATTTTGTACTAAGTTTCTGATATAAATCTGACATAAATAGCGCCGCCTTGGCGAAAAATCACCTCCAGGTTAAAACCATTTCAAGCCACATCTTTCACCTGGGTGATACTAAGAGCATCTATCTTGTTGGGTGTCGGGCCCGTTGCAATCCTATTATTAGTTATATAATATGATGAATATTTTCCGCAGCTGTGGCAACAGGCAGAATAACCCTAGAGAGTGATGCGGGGGACTCCGCCCCTCTCAAGTGCTCCGTGTGGACTTACTGGGAGGGTGTCTGCAAGAACAAGGACAAGATGCTACTCAACACGCTTCACAAGTTAGTCTTAATGATCTGCATTATCGAAATATTTCTAAGAATTAATAATTAAATTTCTCCATTTCTCAGCCTGCCTCTGCCCCATCTCCTTATCCTTCCCACTCCATTTAGCCTCACAATACAACATAACCCAATTGGGGATGGCATGGTTTTACTGGCTCTGAAAATGTTGGGACTCTTGTGCGGTAATATAAAAAAATCTTACATTTTCTCAACAGTCTTTTCGGCATAGTATTCCCGGCAAAGGATGAAGACATTTCGGATTATTTGTTGAAGCGGGCAGTTAATTCCGGCTTTGTCCAAAACGACGAGGCCCCTTTTTCCACCAATGACAAAGAACTAGAGTCACTCATCAGAAACATTGCCAAGTGGAAGGTCACCATGGATCCTGAGGCAGAGGCCTTGATGACCAATTACTTTCTGGTGTTGCGAAAGGATCGACCGGGTAAAATACACATTTTGCACTAACTATATTGGCCTATAAAGGTTCTGATGCTGACTTGCCAGCGAAGCGCAACCAAAAAATGCCAACGAAATTTGGAAAACAGCAAAAGAAAAAATAAAAAATAATGAAAAATTTATGAAACACATGAATGATCTTTACGAAAGTTTTTAGTTAGAACAATGCATTTTAGTTATTACACACAGATAAGTTTACTGCTAAAATATAATAATATTACATATAGATATCTTTCGTAATACATGCATAGTTACACTCAGAACATGAAAAAGGTTTTTCTCCACTGAATCGCGCTGTGGATTTTTAAATCTCCCTTTCGAGAACTTGAATAACTGCATTCGGGACAAGAAAATAGTTTTGTCTGGTGTGGGTAAACATGTGATTTTTTGGTGCTTCTTTGTAGAACATGAATAGTCGCAGCAGAAACATGTAAGAGGTTTTATTTCACTGTGAGTCAGCAAATGATTTCTAAGAAGTTTCTTTGTACAACATGAATAATTGCAGTCGGGACATGAAAAAGGTTTTTTTCCAGTGTGGGTAAACATGTGAATTTTTAGATTTAAAATTTTTTTAAAAAGGTTTTTCATCACTGTGAGTTAGCAAGTGCCGTTTTAGTATGTTTTTTTTTCGAGAAGAAGAATAGTTGCAGTCAGGACATGAAATGGATTTTTCTCCACTGTGGGTAAAAGATGTGATTTTTAGATTTCTCTTCGTAGTACATGAATAGTTGCAGTCGGAACATGAAAAAGGTTTTTCTCCACTAAGAGTCAGCATGTGACTTCTTAGATATCCATTTTGAGGACACGAATAGTTGCAGTCAGGACATGAAAAAGGTTTTTCTCTTCTGTGAATCATACTGTGGATTTTTAAATCTTCCCTTTGAGAACTTGTATGACTGCATTCGGAACATGAAAAAGGTTTTACTCCACTATGAGTCAGCTTGTGAATCATATTGGAGTAAAGTGTTGCTCGACAGGGAAACCTTAGGAAAATTACTTTCCTCAGGGCCTATATATTATAGGTAAGACAGTGTTAAATTGTGGAATTCCGGAAGGAATATAAGGCCGATAAAAATAATAATAATTTCCAATTTTTTTATGAATAACAATATGAATAAATAAAATAAACATTATATGCATTTATCGCGAGTTAGAAATATTTTAAATTACCAATGAATATTCTTCAAATAATCAATTTTAACTAAATTTGAGTCGAAAGATCTTGAGTAAATCGGGGACATCAGTTTTCTTTCAATTGGGTGTGGATCACCCATCTAGGGATATTCTGTTCAGTGTGGCTGGCGATTATGTGTAAAAATTAAAAAATATATATTATAAATAAAACAAGTGGGAAATGTTTGTTGATATTTAAAAATAGAGTTGTCAACTGAGCTACTAACCGTAATATTTTATCTTTTAGACGAAGTCCCACAGCGCATCCTGAAAGTGCTGGACAAAATATCCCGGGCGAACGCACGACTTTCCATGCGCACGGTAGCAACGTGCGATGACGTCCTCTTATCAGCCTTCCTCTACCAGAATAGCCTGAGCGAGGTTTACGGGGACAGTGGATTACCGGACGCACCCTACGGGGATATGAAAACTATGGATGACGTAAGAGAAAAAGAAATAAAACTGGTTAACTCAGTTTTAGCCGCAGATAAAAAACAAAGGGAGATATGAATATGGAAGCGTGTCAACTGTCGCCAAGCTACAATCAAACTGCATAGACTATCAAAGTAGCGGAGCCAATGAAAGTTTTTTGTTAAGTAGTATGGGCGAAACTAACTTATTTGATCTACCTTTTACATTTTCCTAGTCTATCTTGACCTACCCCTATCGCTCAAAACCCCTGTGATTTTATTTCAGACAGTAAACAAGATTTTTTGAGTTCATTTTACATTATCTCTTTATTGAGCGTTGTGAAATTTTTTGTTTTTGAATTTACATTTTTATGTATAGTAAAACGATGTTGTGCCTGCAGTTTCATACTAATAATGGTTCGTTTATTGCTTTCATTTCCTTTTCAGGTCAACAAGACAATGTGCAGTTTTGAACAATGGTTGACTGCTTATATGGCGAGTGTTAATTAAAAAATATATGTTTGAGAATGATTGCATTTATCTCCATAATAATAAAAATTGTATTTGATGAAAATAATAAAAAAAACATGTTTTCACATAAACGCAGCAAAGCACTTGATTATTTTTTTATGTTATAAGTATCCGGCTGGCGGTGGCAAAAGGGAAATTCCAGAGCCGCTCATTATTAAAGGCAAAACAATTAAATTATCTATTTTTAACTTTATGAGTAAAACCTCAAATTATAATATTTAATTAAATTATTGTTTTTTAACCAGTCAAATTTGTTTGATGGGGCCAACAGACTTAGCTACAAAAGATCAATTGGTTTGGTATATTTCGGCATATCGCTCGCCATACATTCCCAATCATTTTGCCATCGCCAGCCGGATACCATAACCTTTAGGGGATGGACTCTGCATTTGCAGTGTTGAGGAATCGTGCCCAAGCACGGTTAGAAGCACTGCAATTGCAGTGTTGAACTTATACATTCATTTTGCCTTCGGATATTACCTCTACCTTAGTTAAAGACAAAAATAAACATGTCACTTTATCAAGTTACTATGTATGTATATTGTCCACGTGTTTGTTGGCTTTAATGAAAATAACTTTTTATTTATCGAAATTTCTTGTCGGCCCCTAGTGAGAATATTGTGAGACTATAGGTAACTAGCAGTTAAAAATAGGTCCTGCGGGCGGCGGGCGGCGGGCGACATGAAAGTTCACAAACTATCATCCTTATCCAGAAGAAATGGAGAAATTAATGAAAATGCAAATCCAAGAGTACTTACGCCTGCCAGCCAACGTTCCTCGTGCTACCTATTAACGCAAGTGGCGCCATCTTTGGGCATCATTAGCTACTTGCTTTAATTTGGTTCTATTACGATAGTAGCTTAACCTCTAATGGGCCGGAGACGCGCGGGCGCGCGCGTCATATGCGAAAATAATTCGAAAATTTAAATAAAATTTTCGACCAAAACATTTTGTCTGCGATTTTGGCCCTTCTATGTACAGAATTTGTATGAAAAACACGGTCAGAATCACTTGCGCTAACATCATAGATGATATAGCCACTAGTTTCATTCACCTTGCAACCCCAGAATATTTTTAAAACGATTTTGTCTATGACATTGAAATGTCACTTTTGCCGCGAATTCAACCGTGACAATTTATGCGTGTTCCTCGACTAAAACATCGTAAAACCTATTAATTTAGTAATAAATGCAAGTAATGTTGTTTTGGTAGATAGTTTATTGTTCTAGGAACGTGTTTCAGTCAATGAAACATACGATAGCTCAAAATTAATCAACAAAACATTCAATTCAAAATTCAAAGTGGTGCTTTTTTAGTGAATTTTCGTGAAATGGCGTGGCCACTCAGAGGTTAAGTCACAAACTACAGATGTTTTCATATGGCGCGGAGTCAGAGTTGTACTCAGAGTCGGATTCTTAAATTTCAACCGTACAATCAGTAGGGTATTATTAAGGTCCGATTAATGGTGAAGGAGGAAGGAAAAAGGAAAGAAGAAGATTTTGAGAAACTGGCAACTTAAATTAACTGGCAAATAACATGACAAAAGTCATCTAAAGCTATAACTTTATTTTATAGCAGCAATTTTTGTTGTTTTATTTATTAATTATTTATGGCGTCAATTTTTTGTGAATACCGCATAAGAGTCCCAACTGCTCCCAATTAAGCAGTAGGACTATAACATCCCTATTTGGGGTTTGTTGTGAGGCTGAAGAAAGTGTGGAAGAGAAGGATATGGGGAAGAGGACAGCTGGGTAGCACCTGGCTATGCATATCTATTCACCAAGTATATGATGCTTAAGAGCTCCGGTTTATCTGTGTGTTGTTTGTTACCTAGAAAATATTCACTTACCTAAAATCGGCAACTCTGGCAAATTTTCTGTCGCACTTGTCACATTCGTAAGGCAGTTCACCAGTGTGAGATCTAAACAAGTAATCAATATATATTATAAACGAAAGTATACAAAAGTGTGCATCCTGCTAAAACTCAGAAATGAGTTCCGGTACAATCAAGGGAGTTATATGGTGTGGTAGTCCTCTATCCCCTATCCAAGAAAAGGTTCGAGATTTTACCTGAAGGGCGTGCTTTTGAAGATATAAGGGCTGGAAGTTTCGCACTCTAGAAATTTGTAGAACAGTCCAGAACATTCAAAAGAATTCCCCAACATTCCAGAACATCTCGGAACATTCTGGAATGTTGTGGAATTTTCAGGAATAGGGAATCGGAAACATCATTGTGGAACATTCCAGAACACTCTTGAATGTTCTGGAACATTGTGGATTGTGGACCATTCAAAGCCTTTTTTGTATGGGTGGGGCTACTCACTGATAGGGGTATATAAAGCGAGATCCGTCATGGGTTCGAACTTCAGTTTAATCTCATATCAACTCTGAGCGAAACCGGGTACCCCAGCTAGTATTTAGTAAAAAAAATATTAAAAGTAAGTGAACATGAACTATGACAGTACATATATCAATACAGGAGGAACTGGAAAGAATGCAAGGCATATATAATTTGTACCGGACGGGACGACGAGGGAAAGAAGATTCCCTTCCGGACGTCTTCTTCCTTTATTTTTTAAGAAAAAGTTAAATATATTTTGTAAACGAAGACGAGGATGAGTTCCCTCACAGACCGTCCTCGTCTCCTTAAATAACGTAGGCTTAAGGGTTCCCTTGGCCCCAAGAACGGGCTCCTCTTGGTTGCCTTCGCCGGGGGCGAAATCCCCCCGCGTGGACGGGCGGGCACTGCTTCCTACCCTTCCCCTCACCTACCCACCGGGCGGACCAATAGGAACGCTCCATCTGGGGGAGTAGGTATTTTTGAATCGGAAATACATGAAAGGTTTCGAATGTTTTGTCAAATTATGAGAGTTCGGTCTAATCTGTCACCGAATAAATGATATGGACAGATAGACCGGACTCTCCTTTATGTGAATAAATATCTCTGGTAAATGTACAATTAATTATGAATTAGATATTTAAGTTTCCCTGACAAAATGTGGGTGCAGGGACCCCAATGAAAGTTACTTGACATGCCATAATAAAATTAAATAAATTACTAGGGGAAAGGTCATGGGGGTCAGACATAAGAGAAGGATAAGGGGAAGAGCTGAGACAACAGCAAACTCTGCTGTATAGCACACAGCAGAGGTTACAGCCCGCCAAAGCTCGAACCGCCGGAAAAGTGGGCAAAAAGTTCGGGCCCGCCCGCGCCGGCGGCAAGGGCAGGGGGCTGGCTATAAATAGAGAGGTACCCCGGGAACATAGAGCATTCAAAAGCATTCCAACGCATACACGCATTCTTACAACTCGATCTGGTACCGTCTCAGCACTTCTCCGCCTCTTCTGCCTGACCTAAGGACCTCACCCCGGACTTGACTTGAAACTTGGATTTCATTTCTGCCCCCCCCTTGGACGCTGCCTCTTCCTCTTGTGGGCCATCACCGGGGCTTTATTCACGAGCATCTTGGCGGCTACCCAGGACTACCCAGCCCCCCTATTTTACAGTCTATGTGAGTGGCGGGAAACGTCGCTTACATAATTTGTACAATTGGACAATAGACTGTTATAGCAATTTGACTTTTTTTTTTTACAGATATTTGAATTTTTATTTATTTAACGCCCAGAGGGCTATTACATGTTTGGTAGTACAATTAATTAATTACAGATAATTTTAAAACAAATAAAGAAATAATAAAAATAAAATTAGATAAAAAATGCACACAAGTCATAAAAATACAACAAAAAAATACAGATGTGTTTAGGAACACATCTGTAACTCGCCAAGTTGATATTAAATATATCAACATCACCTAAGTACTGATTTCCCATAGTGTGAAATCGTTGTATCGGAGAGTGGGCAATGTAGTTCCGCTTATGAATGCTGCAGTAGAGTAGTGTATTTTGACGTGTTGTTACTGTGGGTATTTGTAAGTTTAGACAGGGGTATTGCGGATATTCGTATCCGCATCCATATACATATATTTAGGTTCACAGTAGTAAATGAGGGAGGGTGTTTGGCACAGTAGTGAGTGAAGAGGTGTGACATACGAATACTAACCGGTAGTGTTCCTTCAACTTGAAGGGTGTGATGAAGCACCTTTGGCAGAGGTCGCACTTCCAAGATTCCTGGTGAAGGTTCATGTGGAGCTTCAAGTCCCTCTCGCGGGTAAATACTGTAATAAATTTAAACATTATCAGCCTTACTAATAAAAACATACTTCCCAACCGTCAAACAGTGTTTTTGTTATACATTTAATAAAAACTTACTTTTAATGAATTCTTACTAATAAAAAATGTTTTTAACTGGGTTGTGAAAGAGCTGGCAATGTCGCATTTTGGCAGAAAGACACATGAGATTCCTGTTTTGAAAAAGTTATGTCATTTCTGACATTAGTAAGGTAATATAAATCCAAGAAATCAATGTTTATATTGCACAATGAATCCAAAATGTCAAACTTTTTTGGTTATTCATAATTTTTTTTTTATGGTTTAAAAGAGATAAAAAGTAAGGTGACAGTTTTCTTGCAGATTCCTTAAATAAAATAAATGTTTTCTAAATTTTGTATTATCCATAATTTTTTATGGTGACCAGACAACTCAACAATGTACCACTTCATCACTCCTTTGAAAAGTCAGTAAAAGTGATAATAAAAAAAACCTGGTTAAATAGGTTAACTCTGGTGCGCCATCAATAGGATAAGGTGCTCCCACAGCCGTTGTGCTCACATGATGCATAGATAGGGCCTTAAGTTGGCGATGTGTGAATGCGGTGCGGTGCAGACCACCGAACATGTTGTCTACGAATGCCCGCTCCATTCATTCCCCGGCGGGATTGATGAGGCCCTAGACTGGCTCACAGACCTAGATGTCCCCCTCTGACCCCCAACCATACGAAAGAAGAAGAATAGGTTAATAGGTTATGGGCAATTTTTTTCATCTCTTTTAATGACTTTTCAAAGGGGTGTTGAATTGTACATGCATTTTATTGAGTCATGGAGCCGTTTTTTATATCTTTCCATGAACTATTTTATAGCTCTTAAATGTCAGTTTCTATTAGTAAGTTTTTTTACATACATGGTTACTTATCAGTGGTGAAAAATTTAAAATACGTTTATTAGTAAGACTAACTAACTAACTAACCATCACGCCGTTTCGCTGCAGGGGTAGGCAGAGAGGACGGACTGCCAAACAACTCGATCTTGGCACACACTCCTTGCCTCGATCACATTCATACATCGTCTCATACATGCTCTTCTATTATTCCGACTCTTCACATGGCCCGACTCAAGTATCTGATTCACTTGGTCGTGCCATGTCTTCCTCAGGCATCCCCGACTTCTTCTTCCATTCACATTTGCGTCATATATTCTCCTTACACTCCTTTCCTCGTTTATTCGCTCTACATGCCCAAACCATCTGAGCGTCACTTTCTTAATCTTAGTCATCACGCTTACATCAGCCTTGCATTCTTCGCGGATCTCCACATTTCTCACACGATCGTACATGGTTTTACCACACATACGCCTCAGGGATCTCATTTCTACAGCATTCAGTCTACTTTCATCCTTCCTCTGCCAGTTCCATGCCTCACTGCCATACATCAGGGTAGGTACCAGCACTCCATTACGGACGGCTAACTTCGCTTCTTTGAACAGTTTTTTGTTGGCATTATTAATTAGTAAGACTGTAAATAAATAAAGGAATTATGGATGGAAAAATACGGAATAAGAAGAGAAAGGTTCAGCTTACATTTTCCGCAGAGTTCACAGTTGATGGGTTTCTCGCCCGTGTGAAGCCTCACATGCTCCTCCAGACAAGTTGCTGAAGAGAGTTGCTGGAACGAAAGGCACATCTTAACTAAGAAGCAAAACACATAATTTTTAATTGGATGAGGCAGCAAAAACTCTTGAAATTTACGAATTAACCATTTGCATGGGATGTACGCTGCCATCTCAGGAGACGCACGCAGTTGTTGGGAGTGGAAAACACCTACAGATGCAGAAAATGTGAAGAAAATGAATGTCCTGCTTATATGTAATTTTTTCACTCAACCCTTCGGATTTTGTTTTTGTTTTTGAAAATTGAAGAAAAGAAAATATTGAAAAAAGTACAATTTAAAGATACAGTTACATTTTTACAAATACAATTTAAGAAAAAAAGAAAACTACACAAAAATTCATTTTAAGAAAACAGATGTGTAGGTTGAGATGCATAATTTGATATCCATCTCGGGTACTTTACGGTTACATTAATCTTTTTTTAATTTTTTTTTTATTATAATCCTAATTTTTTTATGTTACATAGGTGATTGTGCTGTGCCTGTCTCACTAGGAGTTCCTGTGTTGAGAGCAGGCGCATTTTAACATAAATAGTTTAAAAATAGTGTATAAAGGATAACAACAACAATGTTATTTACATTTAGAGTAAAAGTACAAGAACAATCAGCATCGTATCAATGGGTTAGCATGCATTAGGAGGTTCTAAAAATATTGTTGATATATGATCTGTCTTTGGTAGTGATCCAAAACTTTGTATCTGTTTTGTATTTTATGTGATTAGTGTGCTGTCTAATGGTCAGTGGAAGTGTATTATAAAGTTTTGTTGCAAAGTACCTGAAGTTTCTTTGACCAAACTTTGTTTTGGCGAAAGGGATAAGTAAGAGATTTTGCCCTTTGGTTCTCGTATCACGAACAGTTTGGATATTGTCAAAAACAGTTCTATGTTTGAATAGATAAATTAGTATATTTTTGGCATAAAGTTGCCTAATGTCCAAAACACCGATTCTCCTAAAGATTTCATCCGAACTGCTTGTGATCGGTAGTTTTAGAATAATCTTTATAATTAGTTTCTGGGCTTTAGAGATCGGATCAATGGCGGCAGCGTTTGCTCCTCCCCAGGATATGATACCATACTCGATTAGAGATTGACATAGTGCATAGTAAATTGTTTTGAGTTGGTTCAAGTTAAGAAAGTTGCGAGTTTGTCTAAAAAGGTATATAGATTTTCGAAGTTTGTTTGCTGTAGTGATAATATGTTCTTTCCACTTTAAATTACTGTCAAAAATAATACCCAAGTATTTGATTTTTGTAACACGTTCTAGATAGGGGCAATCACATATATTAGCTTTTGACAGGGGGCAAGCACATATTTGAATATTATTTTCTGGGTTACTTAGGGACGGATTAATACTAAACTCAATGTATTTGGTTTTTGACACATTCATTGTTAGAGTATTATTGTCTAACCATCTTTTAACAATAGCTATGCCCCTGTTTGCTTTTATATAAACATCATACCAGTTACTTGATTTGAAGAGGAGAATCGTATCATCAGCGAAACTAACGATTTTGGCATCAATAGGCAGATTACACAGTTCATTTATGTAAATTAGGAATAACGTGGGACCCAGGACACTTCCTTGAGGCACGCCAAAACTAATTGGCAGTTGATTGCTGAGGCAGTTGTTGATTTTTACACTTTGTTTACGGTTTAAAAGGTAATTTCGAATAATACTAAGTTCATTCCCATTTATTCCAGTGTTTGATAGTTTTTGTATTAGTTTGGAATGTGAGATAGTATCAAATGCTTTGCATAGGTCTAGGAATATTGACATGCATTTTGATCCCTTGTCTAAGTTTTCGTTTAAATGTCGCAATGGCATCGGAGGTGCCTTTATTTTTCCTGAAGCCAAATTGGTTGTGGGATAATATATTATTTTTTTCAAGGTATTCGACTAATTGAAAATTAATTGCTATTAATTGGTAATATTTAAAATATCATCCAAACCAGTTGAAGATGAGTTCTTTAATGAGTTTATGATCGTCCTAGTATCTTCATTCGAAATTTGTTTAAGACTAAAATTCAAGTTTTTGGGCCAATTTGTATTACAGCCTTGTGTGCTGGAATTGGGAGAACTTTCACCGATATTTTTTGCGAGTTCTTCACCAATTTTTGAAAAGTATTGGTTTGCATGATTAACAATAATATTGGGATTACTAGAAAAACTAATTATTTTATCATTTATAGTGAGTTGTTTCAAGTCATTTATAGGATTAGGTTGAGAATGAGTGGCTTCTTTAAGTGTTTTCCAAATTTTTTTAGGATCATTATTACAATTTTCTATTTTCTGTTTGTAATATATCTCTTTGGCCTTTCTTATTATTTGGGTACATATGTTTCTATATCTTTTGTAAAAGTTTTGAAGTTGTATATCGTAAGGATTATTAATAACTTTTTTGTGGAGCTTGTTACGTTTACGAATAGATTTAATAATAGTTTGGTTTATCCATGGCTTAATTGTAAGATGTTATTAGGTCCATGTTTTACAGTAATATTACAGCCCCTTAGGGTCAAAAAAAACGTATCTCATTTTTTTCTACTTTACAGGAGAGCAAAAAAACATAGTTCTCAATTAATCAATGTTGTCTACTTTTAAACAAATAGAACGTATTAATAATTTCTTCTCGTTTAGTTAAAGGGTGGTATTTTGTACTTCTAAATCATCTTTTAAATATAAAATAGAATAATTTTACCTACCAATAAAATTTATATTTTGTTTCCATCGATGCCTGGAATCCATTATGAGAGAGAGCTAGCTCTTTCGCCCTTATAGTTTCAGTTTCGCGCGTGTTTATTCCCTATATTTGCCCTTTTTTTATTCGACTTACCACATTTTCTCTCTGCTGGCAACACTAGTGACGCGCATCTCAGATCACGTGATGTTATTGTTTGTCATATGACTCGTAATGCACCAGGTAGGGATTACCTGGATTCCAGGCATCGATGGAAACAAAATATAAATTTTATTGGTAGGTAAAATTATTCTATTTTGTGTTCCGTATCGATGCCTGGAATCCATTATGAGATGTGTTTGCTCTCACCTGGTGATCTGAAAACTTAGCGTTATATGTGATGCTATTTACACTGGAGTAAAGAATGGAGCCATTGAGTGCTGGAGGTGCTCACTTCTGGAGTGCGCTATCTCCTTCTGGTAGAACTTCCGGAAGGTGTGCTCGGACTTCCAATTCCCTCTAGCAAGAATCTCCTCTATGGGGTAGTCTTCCAACCAGTTTAAGGAGGCTACAGCCGAGCGTACACTTCCCGGGGTTGCGTGGACTCCAGCTTTTCTGAGGACTGATTTGATCCATCCCCCTATTATCGTTTGCGTTGCCGGTTTTGTTTCTGCTGATGTGGTCACAAATAGGTTCTTTAGTAGTGGACCTCTTCTGGCTGTAGAGAGGGCAACGACTTTTCTCAACCATTTAAGGAGGTTGATGTTATCTTTTTGTGAGCCCGTCAGTTTCCAACCTGATTGTTTATGGTTGGCTGTGTCGGTTTTTGCCCCAAAAATTGGCCACAGGGTAATAGAGTTCCTCTTGTCGATGAAATGTTCTGGGGTGATTCTGAGCAGTGTCAAATCATGAACTCTCTGCCTGACGCCAGGACGAGGAGTATTGCTGCCCTCCGTGACGCTTCAAACAGCGAGTCTTCTGTGGGGGAATTCTTGACCAGCCAGTCTATTACTTGTCTGGGATACCAGATAGGGGCTTTCTCCTTGGTCCTCCTTGCCATTGAGATTGCCTTGAGAACGTGTCTTACCAAGAAATCAAAGCTGATTTTTCTCGCATTCTGAGCTGGGCCGCAGAAGGTAACAATGGCTGACTTGTGGACCTGAATGGTCCCTGGGGCTAGGCCTCCTTGAACAAATAGGTGGGCTAGATACCTGGCAACCGTAGTTGGTGGGGGATTGTTGACGTCCACACCGTTTTGAGTGCCCCATTTACGCCACCTATCCCACGCAGGTTTGTAGGTCTTCGGTGTAGACTATCTCCAGGATGACTTGAGGAGTTGGCGTTCTTCCTGACTCCATGTTGTCAGGGCTTGTTCCCACCCGCAATTCTCCAGACCTCTAGTTCCAGATCCTGAATCCTGGGAGGGGGTAGTCCTGTCGATGTGTCTATGAGGACTCCCTCTAGGTTGCGCAGGCGTATGGGAGGTTCGTCTGTTCGCTGTTTTAGGTCGCTTCTCCAGAAAGTCTTCTCCCATTTTGGGACGACTAGAAGGAACATGCCCTTTGCCTGATTTAGGTGGGTGAGCACTCTCGGAACGAGGTTTGGTGGAGGGAATACCCAAGCTAGATTGTAGTCCCAAGGTTGACTGAACGCGTTGGGAAAGCAGGCTAAGCAGTCGCTTGAGTCTCTGGAGACGTATGTCGGTACCACGTGAGCAGTGGCTGAAGCGAACAGGTCTATTTGAGGGCGACCCCATTTTTTAATATCTCCTTCGTTGCCGGACTTAGTAGATGCCACTCTGGAAGCGGTGCGCCCCGAGAGAGACGGTCCGCAATTCCGTTGTATCTTCCTGGAATGTATTGGGCTGTCAGAGATATCTCCATCTGGTCTACGAAATCCAGTAGCTCCCGCGTTGTTTCCAGAAGGGCTAACGATTTTGTACCCCCTTCCTTGTTGACATAAGCCACTACTGTCTTGTTGTCCGTCTGCAATAAGACATTCGTCTTGTTAAGATAAGACATTGGGCTTGTCCTTCCAATGGCTGCTAGCCACCACTGTATGTCCTGCCGTGCTGCGTTGGGCAGAGCAACGGGCCGCGATGGTTTCAGGTGCTGTATGCGGCGGCTGAACCTCTGCAATCTGCGGCAATGCAAGCGACCACGAGGGATCACGAATTTTGCAAAGTTGAGTCTTCCCAGTAGACCGAGAGCCTGCCTGGGAGAGCAACTGCCGACTTCCAAGGGAACCTGCAAGGCTTGGCGTAGACCAGCGCACTTGCGGTCGGAGAGAGACTTTTGATCTGCTCTCGTGTCCCATGTTATACCCAGGAACTCCAACTTCTGCGTGGGTGTCAGGACACACTTGTCCGGGTGCAGTCTGCGGCAATGCAAGCGACCATGAGGGATCACGAAATTTGCAAAGTTGAGTCTTCCCAGTAGACCGAGAGCCTGCCTGGGAGAGCAACTGCCGACTTCCAAGGGAACCTGCAAGGCTTGGCGTAGACCAGCGCACTTGCGGTCGGAGAGAGACTTTTGATCTGCTCTCGTGTCCCATGTTATACCCAGAAACTCCAACTTCCGCGTGGGTGTCAGGACACACTTGTCCGGGTTTATGCACCAGCCTAGCTGTTGAAGTGTGTGCACTATAGCAACGGCTTGGGAGGTGAGAAGTTTTCTGGACTGGTTTGCTACTAAGAAGTCGTCTAGGTAGACTACAATCCTGAGTCCCTTTTTCCTTAGTAGTTCTGCTACCCAGTTTGAGAGCAGCGAGAAGATCCTTGGCGCTGATGACAGGCCGAAGGGCAGACACGTCATCTGAAGGAGCTCTCCGTTGTACACGAGGCGCAGGAACTTCCGGTGTGATCTTGCGATTGGCACGTGGAAGTAAGCCTGAGAGAGGTCGACTTTTATCAGCCAGTCGTCGGGTTGGAGGAATTCCGGGACCCGAAAATGACTGAAGAGTCTGAAGGGCTTTAGTCTATGAAGACGTTCAAGGCCTTCAAGTTGAAGATGGGCTTGAGGGTGTGGTCTGATTTGGAGGTAAGGAACATACCTGACAGGAAGCTTGGGGAGTCGTCTGCTGCCTCCAGGATTTTTGACGCTTTCATCGTTTCGATGTGTGCGGTCATGCCTGGAGACAACCTTGTCCTGAAATTCTGCTTCAGCTCGGCCGATGGGAGCGCCCGAGGAGGTTTTGATATGAAGTGTATCCTTGCTCCTTTTAGAATGTTCAGGATTAGCGGTGATGCTCCCAGCTCCCTCCACACCTCCTGATATGCCTTTAGGCGTCCTCCCCAGAATGGCTCCGGCCTCCAGTCACCTCCATCGCCTTCTACCCCGATCGCTGGCCGCCTTGCGAGAGGGCTCTGGCTTTTTGGCGGGCTGCCTGTACGTCCTGTCTTTCTCTGGCCTAGGGGCAGGTCGAAAGGGCTTCCTAGGTCGGGAGTGTGGAGCCTCTATCACCGGTCTTGCTGCTTGTGAGGTAGAGGGTTGAGGTTGACGGGGGATATACGACGAGGATGCACTACCGAATATCTTGTCTCGTCCCCCGTTTGCCACGATATAACTTGCTAGTTCCTCTTTATTGAAGAGGTGACTGGCGCTCGGAGGAATCCTGGCAAGGCCTTCCTTGATGTACGGGTCCCTTACTCCCTCTAGCAGGGCCTTTCGCCTACTTTGTAGGCATTCCGTTCGCCTTCCGCATAAAATCTGTAGGACGTCGTCCGTGGTCTTACTGTACTTGGCAAACATCCCCTGAATCTTGTCAAACAGAGTCGCAGGGGTCAAGCAGGTGCCTGGTTCGGATGCCCAGTTTACCAGTGCCTGCATGTTTCCTCTGACCGACTCTGTTTGGGATAGCACTGCATTGGAGAGGGCTCCCAGGGAACGGTCCAGGGCTGGCGCGAAGGAGTTGTTCTTATCAAACCTCCTAGTTCTTCATTTACCTCCAGCTCTACGAAGGCGGGCGTGGCGGTGTATACTTTCTGTGTTTCGGCATAGCGAACACGCGATCATTCCTCCGAGCCAAAACGCTGAAGAGCCGAGATAACTGCGACTCTTCTTGCGCCCGCCTTCGGAATCGGCGATTCCTTCACCAATGTGCTTGGATTGCAGAACTCCAAAACGTTTTTCTGAGCGGCTAGGCTGGCGGGCATCTCTAAAAACCCCGATTCTACCTCTTGCCGCATCTCTCCCGCGGAGTCTTCTTTGTCCGAGACCGTTTTCTCCGCGAACTCTACCCGATTCCCAGATAAAACGTCCGTCATGGCCGACATCTGTTGCATCAGGATGTCTACCCGAGGATCCCGATAGTAATGCCTTTCTTCCGAAGTGTCGGATCCAGAGCTTTCGCGCGGCATTTGGCGTTTCCGAGAAACTCGTGCTTGATCATTGTTTCCGACCGGCGAAGCGTCTTAGTTGTCGATATCACTCATTTTGTTACACAGTTTAAACACGTAAACAACCGAAAAAACACACTAAATAATTAGTCAATTTCTCAGAAAACTATCTATCACGGTATATTTAATGTTTAAACTGAAAGAGCAGGGAATAAACTTCGATTTTCGACTCAAAATTGGTTTTTTAAGTACAGCGAAACACGAAAACTGCTTTCGGCGCGAAAAAACGGCGTCATATGACAAACAATAACATCACGTGATCTGAGATGCGCGTCACTAGTGTTGCCAGCAGAGAGAAAATGTGGTAAGTCGAATAAAAAAAGGGCAAATATAGGGAATAAACACGCGCGAAACTGAAACTATAAGGGCGAAAGAGCTAGCTCTCTCTCATAATGGATTCCAGGCATCGATACGGAACACAAAATAGTAATTCATTTTCATATGTTTTTTTAAATTTAAGTGCAGCTATATCTCAGTTACGTTTCTTTGATTCTAACCAAAGTGAAAATTGCAATCACTGAACTCAAGTTACGAAAAACTTCCTTCGATATTTGACTTTTTTTGCACCCGAAAATTTGTAAAGATGATTTTTAGGAATTAGGATAGTGGTGGAACAGTAATAAAAATATTTCAAGTCTAGAAATTTTTGTTGAAAAACTTATTTAAAACAGAAAAACATATAAAATATTTTTGTAACTATTTTCCAACTGATACTATTGTAAAAAAAAAACTTAATATGCTACATAATATTGTAACTTGCTTAAAAAACTGGAATCTTGTACCTGACTAACTTACTAACTACCTAACTAACCATCACGCCGTTTCTCCGCAGGGGTAGGCAGAGAGGATGGACCGCCAAACAACTCAGTCTTAGCACACACTCTTTGCTTCACTCACTTTACTTCAACCAACACCTCTTCCATAGGTCACTCCAAAAGGTTCGCTACGTTTGGTGATTTAGAAGTGTGCCCTGGTTCATGGGGTGAGGTGGATGACCAGGAGACACTGAACCCCAGATTCCTACCCACCCCTAAAACCCTTTTCCTTCCCAGAATTCTCCTCTCCTTTATTTCCTAAAAAAAACCCTCCTCACAGCATCCCCAAAGATGAAATAGGCCCTGAGGAAAATAATTTACCTCAGGGCCTCCTGTGTGGAGCGCATGTAAAAAAATAAGTTCAGCTCGTTGCCTTGTTTTAGGAAATTAATAAATATGGTCAGGATCTTCTTTTGAATGTGATTTGTAACTAGTTTACATCCATGCCATTTTTCTGTCTTTTTGTTTTTAATTGTTTCCTCAAGTTGATGAAAGTGAAGAAATACTCTTGTCCCATCTCAATGACATCATATTTGGATTTTCTGGAAGCTAATCTAACTGCTGGGTACCACCATGAAGGATCAAATATATTTATTTTCTTTGTAGAAGTTTTGATATATCAACAGGTATCACTCATCAGAATGAACTTTTTTCCATTAGCGTTAGCTACCAAATACTTATACATACATGAAGCGATTTCATCTGAGCCACGACCAGCCACTCATTCATATCACATGTAATTTCTAGCTTCATTGCTCCGAACATTAAAAAAAGTTAAATTATAAACTGCCAGGCGTTGTCTATAAAAAATTATCTTCGAACGTATTCTAAATTAAACTCGATGAAATTAACAGTGGATTCAGAAGCAAGGGTTTTAGATTGGATTTTACAATTCTGTACAGCAATTTTGCGTTGTCTGTGGCGATCATACTCATCCAAAAGAGATATTTTTCTTCCGTATTAGCATTTTCGTATTTAACACATGAGTCGCACATATCTTCGCGTGGTTGTTGGAACTATAGGTTACAGGTGTTAAATATGTTTCGGTTTAACCATGTTTTTTCAGGAACATCATTTGTATCCTTACACAAGACAACATACATAGTGTACATTACGTATGTGTAATGTCAAATCGGCGGCTAAATATTTAAATGAAGTGTTCGCCCTACAGTAATGTGACGGTACTGTTGGAAAAGACATAATGTGGTCCTTAATGATTTTTTTTGATTCTTCAGGTCTTTTATCTCCAGGTAAATGTTTTCCCCTTTTGTTTTAGAGAACTTTTCCATTTTCCAAGCTATTATTGATTATATTTCTAAAAAAGATTTCAGTAATATCCAATGTAGTCAAAAAAAATTCTTGGCATTCTTGGATTCTCGAATCGCTCTAAAAGAAGAAGAACTCTTGACTTTTGGCATTGTGACTCCTGATTTTCTGCTATTTTTATTTTGGTAGCAGTTGTAGTAACATCAATTTCGTTTTTGGGGATGCTATGTAGAGAGTCTTTTTAGGGGAAGGAAGGATAAGAAATTCTTAGAAGGAATAAGGTATAAGGGGTGGTTAGGAATTTGGGGGCCAGTGTGACGGACGAATGAATCCATCCTCTCCACTGCGATGCAAGAGAATGTTCCGAGAGAGTCCTGCTGGAGAGGTCAAAAGATCTCCCTCAGTCTCTCCCGACCCGGCCTGCCACGCTGTTGATGGCAGACACATCTGCCGCCAAGATCCGGACAAACCTGACCCCATAAACCCGGGTACCCCTGCTAAGTCACCAAACGTTATCCAATAAATGATTCCCGGGGCGGCGGTACCCATACCCGCCTCTGAAATAAGATATTTTTGGCACTTGAAGAATCTTCCTTATTATTCAACAATGCCACTTCCATTATTCACTGAATCCGTGTTTTGTGTGTTTTCCTTTCCATATTCGATTTATATTGAATCAAAACACACAAAAAAATAACCAAACTAATATTCAAACCACTCGTTAAAATAAAAAATGCCGCAAACACAACTGCCAAATCGTAAATGAATGACGCGTAAGTGACATTTCAGTAAAACAGTTGCATAATCTATGCGGGTGAATCGAACGTAACTAAAGATGCGTTTCTTTGACTCGCAAGCAAATATCTTTTTATTCAAGTTAAAAAAACGCAAGTAACGATACACTCTACTGACATTAACAATAAATGGTTTTCTGTAGATACGCAACGATGTAAATTTGTAACCGTTGAACCTATAGATACGTGTCTTTGTCACTTAGTGTAATGTGTTATTTTGTGTCTAGTACCATCCGTAACTCAAAATCGATAAAAATTGAGATACGTTTCTTTGACTCTAAGGGGCCGATTAGTTTGTTGGTTAATGGTAGTTTATAGGTAATTTATAAAGTATGTCCAGGCATCATCTGGATTTGTAATTTCAAATAGTTCTGACCACGATTTACTCCTTAGCGAATGAAGAATTCCATCGTAGTTAATTTTTTTTTATGTTTGTTGTGTTTTTTTGTTTTTTGTCTTTCTGGTTGCATAACTGTAAGGCAAGTATGGTGGTATGTATAGTGATCAGTTAGTGTAGATTCGTATACGATAGATGTTATTGGGTAGTTTGATTTGACCATGAAGTGGTCAATACATGAGATGGAATCCAGTATGGCACGTGTAGGAGTGTTTATGGTGCTTTGGAATCCATGATATGAGAGTGTGTTTAGGTATTCTTGGCATTGCGGATGTACGTTTGTGGGCAGAATATTTATGTTGACATCACCAGCAATAGTACAATTTTTAATATTACATAAATTAGTTAAACAGTTATTGATCGATTTTAAGTAAGGTAAAATATTGTAAGAGGATGGAGATCGGTATATTGCTAAGATACACGTGTCGTTATTGAAATTTATTTGTAAGCAATTTGCACCGCTGACTTGGATTTCTTTGACAGATAGACCAATTAAGTCAGATCTAGTATACACAACTCCATCATTTTGTTTTGTGTGCATTGAAGTGCTGTGATGGTCATATCCTTTCATCATTTTAGGTATATAGTTATTTGATAGCCAACATTCAGTAAGAATGAGAATATGAAAAGAGGTTCCAATGTTATGAAGTTGTAACAGAAATTCATCAAAATTCTTTGAAATTGATCTAATATTTTGTTGTAGGATTAGAAGAGAGAAAGAGTTGGATCGTAGTACATTTTTACAGAAATTTGGATTTGACGTTCTATAATCTGTGATGGAATCCATTTTTGGATTACAAGTTTAACCATTTTTTTGAGATCGTTTTCATTGTTTATCCGGATTATTTTATCGCCTGGTCCTTTGCGTACCATCAGTCTACTGGATTTAAACCATACAAATTGGAAAAGCAATTCCTTGGCCCTTTGCTTAGCTTTCCACAGTAGCTCCTTAAAATAAGGCGAAAGCACTTCGCTGATGTAAATTGGTGTTGAGGTTAATGTTTTGGCCGTGTTTTTTAAAGAAAGTAACGATTCCCTTTTTTTTTGGTTATGGAAAGAAATATGTAGTTTAGTCGGGGTGTTCGGTCGGCGATCTTGGATCCTGGTCACCAGGCGAATGTCTTCTTGTAGCAGAGGCAGTCCCAGCGAGCTGGCTATCCGGAGTGCAGCTTCCGTCGGTTATTCGCCCGGCTGCAGCTCCATACCCGCCATCTCCACGCTGTCAGAAAACTTCTCCTGCTCTAATTCAGCAAGTCTTCCTTCAAGGCTGGATATTCTATTGTTTTTCTTCTCGTTTTCCTCACGTAAAAAATTTGTTTCTTTCTGTAGATCCTGCATGTGTTTGAAACTCGCGACTAAGTCTTCATATTGGTTGCCAATAAATTCATTGCTCCTCTTTAGTTCGCTGATTTCTTCTTCGAATCAAATATTTATTGATAGTCCTACTTTCAGTACCTACCTACCAGTGGCGGTTCGTGAGTTGTCAGTGAACTATAGTGCTAAGCTTGAAAAATACAACGTTACTGATGTTATTGTAGCTGAAAATGATTTTTTTTTCAAAATTTCATTATTTTGTATGAAGATTTTTAGGATTCTTTCAGTTTGGGGAAAGATCTTCATACAAAATATTGAAATATAGAAAAAAAAAAAACATTTTCAGGTACAACAACATCTATAATGTTGTATTTTTCAATCTTAGCACTCTAGTCCACTGAAAACTCACGGACCGCCACTGCTACCTACCTAGTACATCAATCTATTCTGATGCACAATATCCGAGCGGTTACTCATTGGTCTGCTAAAAAATAAAACAAAATACTCTATTTTTTTCAATAATTATTGATTGAAGATAGTTGATTGATACAATAACATACCTTAGAGCAAATATGGCAGCTAAATCCCTTCTTATCGATCGGTCCTTCCCCATCGGTGTGGAATATTTTATTGTGTTTTTTGAGTGAGGAGGCAGTCTTAAACATCTTACCACATATATAGCAACTGGAAAGATACAATAATAATATGTTAATTATGCACGGTATTCAGAAACTAGTGGTACAAGCGAGAAACTAATGAATCTACATCACAGTGAGAGAACTCAAAAAAACGCTTTTTTTCTTTCGATCATAGTACAGTACAATCTCATTAATCCGGCACTATTAACCTCTAATTGACCGGAGACGCGCGGGTGCGCGCGTCATATGCGCATGCGCGAGAAAATAATTAGAAAATTTGAATAAAATTATCGACCAAAAACTTTTTGTCTGCGATTTTGGCCCTTCTATGTACAGAATTTGTATGAACAGGGTCAGAATCGCTTGCGCCAACATTACTCTATGAGACGCGTAAACGTTTCATTCACCTTGCAACACCAGAATATTTTTAAACGATTTTATCTGTGACTTAGAAACGTCAGATTTTGCCGCGAATTTACCCATCGCAATTTATGCGTGTTCCTCGACTAAAACATTGTAAAACCTATTAATTTACGTAAATAATGGAAGTAATGTTGTTTTGGTACATAGTTTATTGTTCTAGGAACGTATTTCAGTCAATATAATATACGATAGCTCAAAATTAATCCACAAAACATTCAATTCAAAATTCAAAGTGGTGCTTTTTTAGTGAATTTTCGTGAAATGGCCTGGCCTTTGAGAGGTTAAAAACCAGAGGGTGCCGGATTATTGGAATGTTCGGATTACTGGAGAAATATAGAGAAAGTAGAGATTATAGAGAAAAAATCATAATAAATAAAACAAAGCATTTCATAAAGAGAATATACACACTATTCACACTTCAAAACAACAGGTAAATACGTGCACATGAGATAAGTTTTGAGGTTAGACTGCTAGACGACGATGCGGCAATAGAGGGCCGAGGGAGGCGCGGGCGTAGGGTGCCGGATTATTGGACGTATCGGTCTATTGAAGTGCCGGATTAGTGAGATTGTACAGAATTTTGATTTTTTTTTTAAATCATTCTACCTTTTTTTGGGCAACTTATTATTTAAAATGATTAATTGAACTAAATAAAGCAAGAATTAAGATTATTCTTATTGATAATTGTGGACAGAGAATGTATCTTTATAATGCAATATCACTTTTTTGTGGTAAACATATTAAATATCCAAATTTAGTGGATTCAATTTTGACAGTCTGCGAACCCAAATTCTATACAATATTTTTTCATACAAAACTTTCGAACAGCTAAAAGGTTAAAAATTGAGTCTTTGAATATATATTTGTATCTGTGATTATCAAGTAGGCCATAAACAATATACAGAAATAGAAAATTTTCAAATAAACAACATGTAGAATTCGCATGTTTATAAAGTTTATGATATTTTAATAAATTTTTTTATAAATCCTAAAAATATGGGATGAATGGTAAAATATAGGTGGATTCATTGGCTATATAGCACTATAATTTCTTTATCTGTCTCCAATGATAATACGGAGGTATGATTTTTTCAATGAGGGTGGGGAATTTCCAAATCGAACGCTCCGAAATCCTACTTCAATTATTATTTGCAAACGCTGAAGTGGTTTTATAAATTTGATAACAATGTTGCAAAATTATTAGGAGACAGCATTTAACATATTATTGGGTCCACATTTTAGAATTAACTAGCATAAAACAATTGTTTTTTTTTGCTAAATACCACATTTATTCAAAAAAATTATAATACCTATAAGGCCTGTGTCCTGTGTGACTGTTAAAGTGGTCTTCGAGATGAGATCTTTTCCTGAAAGACTTGAGGCATATGGAGCAGTAGAAAGGCTTCTGGTGCACCCTCCTGGAACAGTCAATCACATTATCACATACTTATGTTACACTACACGAGAATTAGACTGCCTGGATCTTTTTATTTATTTTATTTACGTTATTCGTAGTAAAAGTTTATAAATTTCTTATAACTTGCAAAATATTACATTCTCTCTTGTTCAATGCGGTTACAATCCTTCTAGAATTTACCAATTGGTGCAAACTTTATACAAGGTGGTGCAAAAATTGTCACCCGATATTCTTCGGCTGTAATTTTTTTTATGAAAGAAAAATGTTGGTTCTGCTTTTGGATTGTGTTTATTTGATGTCTTAATTTTTTTATTAAGTCGAGAAAATGATATCAGCCAAGTGGCCACCGCCGTAATTATTGACCATAAGCGCTCGATTATGGCATTTTCCATCACTCTTTCCAGAATTTCCGACGAAAGGTTTTCGCATTCTTGACGGATATTCTCTTTGAGGGCTTCAAGAGTCTGAGGCATGTTGACATAAGACTCGTGACAAGAAACCCCACAAAAAGAAGTCTGAAACGGTTAAATTGGGCGATCTTGCCAGCCAGTGCAAATCACCAAAACGAGATATTACAAAAAAACCACTGACGAATTATTAAAAAAAAAAAAATTTAAACAATTATTCCACATTCTCGTGGAGTATAGCGATTCTTGTTGACCTGTATTTTGTATCAGTTTACTTCACAAATGTCAAAACAAAACTGACATTTGCCACCATTTGCAAAAATTATGGCATCTTCCGATAACGCCACCTTTCTTTTTGAGAAATATTTTCGTAAACCAATATTTTTGGTTCCGGTGTCATTTTGAAGACCAACACACCTTGTCTAGATATTATTGGTCGAAGACTGTGAGGCTCAAGGGAGTAGGGAAGTGATTGAGACAGGGAAGAGGAAGGTTGAGATGTACCTGGCTATTCGGATCTCGCCACCAAACATGGCTGAAACTGTTTCGATTCTGAATGGTGGTCGTTCACCAGGGTGATACTGAGAATCTCCACCACTCTGTGTACATGTTTGCGTGTAATGCTTGATGCACGGTATACCATATTACATTCACAACAGAAAATTGGTTAGAACATCGCACAATACTCACGTCATATGTGCGTTGTATCTCGTCAGGTTTTTAAAGTCTTTATTGCAATCTTTGCATTTCAGCTCAGAGGACTTCATTCCTTTTTTGATTCCCTCTTCGATTCCCTCGCCGAGGTCTTCCGCAGTTCCCCTCTCGATTCCCTCGTCGATCTCGTCTTCGTTCTCTTCTTCCGACGGTATTTCTTTCTTCACTTTCTTAATTGTAAGCTTCTGAAGTTTACCGCTGAAATAAAATAAGAAAGATTTTAATATATTGTATCTAAAATGCTTGGAATGCCCAAAACAATTTGATCATTTAAAAAAAAAATTATGTCATATTTGGGGATGCTACGTGAAGGATCTTTTTAAGGAAAGGAAGAAGAGGAAGGACTGGGAAGAAAAAAGTTGCAAGGGGTGGGTAGGAATCTAGGGGTCAGTCATCATCCCATCAATGTAGTATATCTTTGAAGAAGAAGATAATACTAATAAATCTAAATGAAAACATGAAAAAGAACAAGACGCAGAAAATAAAAAGATAATGGTCGCAGCCGGGACTCGAACCCAAGATCTCTCTCCAGGATAGTAATATATTCCAATATTAAGAAATATTATTTCCTCGCCAAGCGAATAAAATTTATTTTAGGATAGTTAGTTAACCCTCGATCCGTCGCGTGGGGTCTTTAAAAGCCCAGGTTTTACAGAAATGCTAATTACGTACACTTTAAATGTTCCCACTGATTCCTTACTTTAGGTAGCTTCCTAAAAGGGACCATACTTGACACTAGCACCGCGAACATTCAGTCTGCATATGAGATACAGACTTGTGTTTCGGCGTGAGACTCGAAAAAATACCATGAAAAATCAAGTTTATATGTTTTTTCATTGCATTTTGTTGATGTTTTTGTTATAATAATAATAAGTCTGCATCAATCTCAATTAATTATAAGTTTGATAGAAATTGGTTAGATTTTTTTTAATGTTTACTATTAAAAAAGTATGATTCAAAATTATAAAAAAATGGTTCTTGTTGATTTTTAAACTTTTGCATTGAAAATAAATATCTAATTTTTAATATTTCCTTTTATTTCAATGCAGTCATTATCACCTGACTATAATCAGTTAAAATAACACATAAAATGCGTGCTATAACAACAATTTATTTTTGGGGTCCTAAGCGACCCCGCGCGACACATCGCATTAAAAAAAAGGCGCGACGGGTGGAGGGTTAATGAATGTTATGCAACATATTATCTCTACACATTATGTATAAAGGTCCTCCGCCGCGTCTGTCTGTTCGCGACAAACTCAAAAACTACTGATCGGATTTTCATGCGGTTTTCACCATTAGATCGAGTGATTCATGAGGAAGGTTTACGTATATAATTTTTCAAGGTTTTGTGTAAATTGGTTGAATATATAATCTGTATATGGTGGACGAGGGGCTGGCAAGCGGGCGGTGTGGATTTGATTTGAATGCAAATTAACAGATGGCGGTGTGAGTTAATTTAGCGTGGTTATAAAGGTTGGGTAACCATCCACTAGATGACGTTGTGTTTCCCTAGTATGACCTAGTTATTCCATATATTTACTTCTAATTTTCAATAAAAAGAAAATAATTAACCAAAACACACTTGTCAAATGAGTTATCCCCAATGGCAGAAATGGCGTAGGTCCTTTTACACAAATTGCTTTCTTCATTCCAAGAGTCCTTCTTCGATTCAAAACGGGCGAGAGGAACATCATCTTCTGATTCATTGTCCGTCTGAAATACAAAAAAAGTTTAATAGCTGTACTTGCTATTAAAGCAAAAATGTATAAAAACTTTGAGTATTATACTGCCCTGATGAAGCTACGGTTGTAGCGAAACCCGGTCGGCATAAAGTATAAAAATAAAAGTGGTGTTTACAAAGTTATTGTTTTATTTAAATTAATAATGTCACATCACAAAGTATCCGCTTCATATGAACAAATATTATTAGCAAGTACAGCTATTAAAGCAAAAATGTATAAAAACTTTGAGTATTATACTGCCCTGATGAAGCTACGGTTGTAGCGAAACCCGGTCGGCATAAAGTATAAAAATAAAAGTGGTGTTTACAAAGTTATTGTTTTATTTAAATTAATAATGTCACATCACAAAGTATCCGCTTCATATGAACAAAAAAAAAAAAACAACATATTTGTTACCAAGTGTATGCAGGCGATTTATTATGGCATATAATTCAGCATTAGATTCTGTATTCTTACAATGGTAAGGTAATTTGTGGCGAACTGATCTACTCGGTACATGAAAACATATTAACGAAAGAAGAAAAAAATAAAATAAATATAATAATATATAAATTATTAAGATATATAAAAAAAAAACACTTTTTGCAAGTTTCACTTTAAAATATTAAGATGACTTGCTTTGAAATATATTAAGTGACGATTGCCGTGATGATAGCCAACACCAGAAAAAAATGAATTAACTAACCTTTTCGGCACCGCTCACCGGCTCCTCTTTGATATCCAACCCTTTAAGTATACAGAATTCGAATCCATTCTCTTGGATTGTCCTATCTTTCACGATCTTCTTCAATTTCTTCTTCTTAATTTTCATCTTCATCTTTCCCTTCTTCTGCAACTTTTTCATGGCCTTGAGGGTCTTCTTGCTAAGGATGTTGTGGTTTTTGCTGACTTGTATCTGTTTTTCTTGGCATATTCGGTCCAATTCGGAAGACAGGATTAGATCGTCTTCGAGTTTTCGACGGATGGTCATCTTACGAGGCTCATTACTCGGTACCTAGAAATAGAGACAATAAACTAGTTACATTTACTTGCTTTCAAAACCATCACATAGAATAAGACTAGCTAAGTCCTCCATTATTGCACAAGCAACATTTTCTGACTGTAATGATTGTAGTTGGGGGAATTCAAATACTTTCAGCTATTCGGAACCTGGGAATGTTTGTCTAACTCTAGCTCCACACTACTCGCAAAGTTGAACGAGGTTAGCCGAATACGATAGTGCGGAGAGGCACTTCGTCTTACTTCGTCCAACCTTGGCTCGCCTCGGGCGACCTCCATTTTTTGTCGGTTTTTGCGCCCGAGTCAAAGGACTCGAAGTTGCACGAAGTGCCTACACGAAGTGCCTCTCTACACTACTCGGACTTCAGTTCGCTTCAATACGTCGTCGCGAGCGTACGTCCGTGCTAGTAATTA